>CM057451.1:206765000-208015000 GCA_016271365.2 Neoceratodus forsteri
AAAAGACAGATGCACTGCAGACTTGGGAGATATTTCATTCTACTGTGCACTCTTTTAACCAAAAAAGAATGTTATACTCTTTATCCTACAAGTCTTCTCTGATGAAAATGTACCATTGCAAATGCATTGTACTTTGTGTAACCCTGTCTATCCTTATGTGCCTTAATAAAACTTGTTTACAAAAAAGAGCATTGATCCTATTGTAATACAAGGGTGCCAAAATTTTAAGTTCAGGTATGTAATAGCCACCCTACAAACTAAACCTCTTACCAGTAACAGTCTGTAGCATCAAAAATAATGTGGTTAACTGAACTGAGAACATGAAAAAAATTGTCCACATGTATAAATTAAGCTCAAAGGCAGTGTCTAGTGGGAAACAGAGCATAGTGGGTTACTGGCTGCTAGGAGCAACTAGCAAATCAGGGTGCAGACTGAAGTATAATATCAAAATGTGTTTTTTACTTTTTTGGAAAAATTCACAGTACTGCCAAATTACTAGGATCATCCAAATGGAGTACCCAAAATCTGTTTGAATGCTGACAGCCAATCATGGCTGGACAACAGGTTTAGATTATATTAAAACAAGCAGCTTTTCTGCTGACTGGTAGGAGCAACTAGCTATTGTGGTTGAAATCAAAAGTTTAATGTAGAGTGTATGTTTTAATTGTTGCATGGTCTCACAGCAGTGCCAAATCACCAAGTCTATCCAAAATAGAGTGCTCTCAAATTCATTTGAATGCTAAAAGCCGATTATAGCTAGAGAACAGGTTTACATTGAATTAAACAGCCTGTATGTTGTACTGAAGGGTCATGCTGTAGTTTCAGAGCCATGCTAGGAAAATGTGTATCGGTAGGGGATTTACCTTACTATATCTGGATATGCTGGATCAAGGTTAGCACGCCCTGAGTGACAGTCAAAGATCTGAGTAGGTGCTCTTATAAGTTGGAGAACTTCAGAAGTTCAGTTCCTTAGCAGAAAGAGTTAGAACTGATATAAATGCTCTCTATGTTTACACAACATTTAGATGGTCCTAATGTTTGAAACAGGGCACAAAACATTCAAATATGCACTTGTACTTGCTAAATTAGCTTGGTACATGCTGTATAAGCCTTTGTTACAAAAGATGTTGCCTTTGGGTTGTAGCATTGAGCCAGCATGGTCTGTATTAAGAATTGAAGATAATGCTGAAATGTGAAAACACATGTGTAGACCATATTCCAGAGTGCTGTCCCAGTGTGCTGTACAAAATAAGCATGGTGACATTTCAGGCATCACCCTTCCTCAGACAGCATGAGTGAGTGATTTCACACCTTAAATGGAAACGTGTGCACATGCACAGAAAATAAGACTGAGAAACAGTAGTGTGATGTGGAAGACAATAAAGTATGTGAGAGAAGGCATGTGCAAAACAAAGAGTAAGAAGGTTGATCAGCTAGTGAAAACCACAATGGGTAAAAGAACAAACTACAATAATAAACAGACATTGAAACCAGAAAGCCCAAAGAGAAAAATATAAACAGAGGACAAGGGATGAGGGACAAGAGAAACAGAATGAGAGTGAGTGGTGGGAAAAAGGGGGATGAGTACCGCAGGATAAACAATGGAACAATAAATATTAAAAAAAAAACAGCAACAAATAAATGCAAAAATAAACATTACCAAAAATGCATACAGTAACAGGTAGTAAGTACAGAAATAATAAAATTAAAAATAACAAACCAGGTCCAAGCTGAAATGACTAATGAGTCTGCATTGGAAAACCAGTCTGTTGCACATATCAGTTCAGCGTTTGAGAAGGCTGATGTTTGATAAATCTTCATTCAGACCCTTGGATACTTGAGTCTGTACAGTGCAAATCCAAAAACATTCCCTACAGCAAAGATTACATGAAACATCTCCTCCTCTGCATCCCAAATCCATTGTCTCTATCCCTATAAAGTGAATATCCTGAATGGTGCAGTGGTTCATTTCATGAATATGTTTTGCCTTGGTGTAAGTCATGTTCCTGGTCCTAATGGCAGTCATGTGTTACCCAGTTCTCAGTTTTAACTTCCTGTTAGTCTGACTTGTGTAGGACATCCCACATGGATGCTTCAGGTCTGGATGAGTAGGGGACAACCAGCACAGCCCTCCATTCACCACCACAGCTGGCTGCCCGACTAAGCAGAATGAATGTGCATGTAGACGTATGCATGCTCATTCATTCTGCATAGTCAGGCAGCCAGCTGTGGCAGTGAGTGGAGGGCTGTGGTAGTCATCCACTATTCATCGGGGAGGTGTGGGGTTGGGGGTCTGCCTCCAGGAGTGGGGGGGTCCAGTAGACACCAGGGATAGATTGTATTTCATTGTACATCACTACATCGATGTTGGCGATTGGTGATGGTGGGGGGAAGGCAGACCGGACATCACACCAGGGAGGGCTACCATTATGGTTACTGGGGCTGATTGTCAGCCAGTGGGATGGGGACCCTCCTGTCACCAGAATTGTATACCACTTGCCTACACAGTAGTGGCCAGCATTGTAATGGTTAGCCTACATTGCAGTCAGCGATGATATGCCTACAATGTTTTTTGCACAATGTTTTGTCTCATGATGTTCCTGACTTGAAGCCACATGGACACCAGAGCTTGTATGCTTGCAATAAACAGTTTCCACATTTAAGTATTTAATTAACACTAAGGAACTCAAACACACTGACAAAAGTATTAAGCTACACAATATAAAGGCTTCATTTCATGTTCTGTAGTTGGAGTAGTCTACAGTATATGCTCTGGTGTTTAATAAGGAAGAGACTGCCTTTTTTGAAAAATAATGTATTTATGGAAGTCAGTTTTGGGCTGCTTCCACCTATTTTGTACTAACTTTTGCTGTAGACTGTTTTTCTTTGGGTATGCATAATGATGTACCTCCAGTCTGAAAATGCTTTGACTGCTCAGTTTATGAACATTGTTCCAACATAATGTATACCCAGGTGCCAGTCTCATTTATAGGAGTAGGAGGATGGAGTCTCCTTTGTTGTTTACCTACTCCATTCCCTTTGAAGACCTGTGCACTGTGCTGTATTAACCCTCTGAGCTTGGACTTCATTTTGCTCTCTAATTATAAATTGCCAGCTTCTTTGAGCAAGTATTAAAATGGAGATGAATAATGGAGATAATGAGGAGAAAACATGGGAAACAGCTTTTGCCATTTCCTATACTAAACCTAAACTTCAATGTTGTAGGAATAAACCCCTATAGTGTACTACTACAGCTTATTATACATTCCAACTTAGTGCTGTAGGAATCTTGAACAAAGCTGCAAAATGCTGGAATATGCTACTGTATAGTATATGATATTTAGCTAAAACTATCCATTACATGCTGTTAGCATTTGCTACACACAGCTGTATACAATGTCCCATGGTTTAAACATGCTCACTACTAGGAAATGTTCAATCTTGAATCAATTTTAAATATATTACCTGGGGACAAAGATAAAATGAGTGAAATGGTGGAGAATTTTTGCAACACTTTTAGCTAACAATAGTTGTTCAATCTTTGACAGAAACATGATATAGTGCACATATACCACATGCTCACATTACAGGTAATTATCCCTAGAGCCATTTTAGATTACATTAGGTGGTTTTCACTGTTTCCTGGCAGCAGCTCATAGCAGCATCTGCTATTTGCAAATGATTATTGGTTTTACTTTATGCTTCTAGAGTCCAAATAGCATCTTTGTTGAGCTGTTATGGATACAACATGCATGCTATAATTGCTATTGCTGAGATACATTACTTGTTAATCACTAACAGCATCAGATTCTTTTATCACATATCCTTTATGTGAAAAGCTGTTCTTCCTCAGCAACTAAGCTACTAGCAATTTAAAACTTTCACAATAAACAAGGCAAATTCATTTACATGTTCCCCATGTCTACAGAAAGTGTTCACAATGCCTGTCTTGATAAAAGTAAATAGGAATCATGATAATGCTGCAAACTGCACAGAATAACTAGTGCAGTGCAGGACAAATCTTCTGGTTCTGAAAGACTGTGCCAGATTAAGCATGTCTAAATAAAACAAGAACCAGCACCAAAAATGTAATACATAATAAAAATACATTGTGCACTCAACTTAGAAATCAACAGTATTATTAAACAGCAGATATGGGTGTGTTGCACTGAAAAGACCACTAAGTAAGAACCACTAGTTGCATTTGTTCCTCCATCTGTTCCACCTACTTTCTCTTGCCCCACTGATAAGTTTACAAAATTGCAATATTTTAGTGTCTTCAAACAAATGTTATTTTAATGGGAGAATGGACAAATTGTAAAGAGTAACTATAAGCAGTGTGTTTCCCTCTCAGATCAGCTACAGGGAAATTCTTGTATCTGGTTATCTAACCTGGACTTTATCTAGTGACAGTGGCAAGAACATTGATAGTGGTGTGGGCACTGTAGTGGCACTAACAGAAGAAGACTGAACTCATATGAAACAAATGTAGTGTGTATACACAATACATATAACCAGCAGAATGCACTCAACTGATCTGAAAATTGAACTTGTTATGTAGTAATGGTATTGTACAGAATGATGAATAACCTTACAGCAGGAAAGGGTTTTGAAATCATTGCAATTAAAAGTGAACATACAGTATGTGTTTTTGTGGTTTTCCAACTAGGAAAGAAGAAACTGAGTAGTACAATATGGATTTCACCATCATCTATCATTTTGACATCTTACTAATTGTTAAAATTGATATGAGTTTAACTCATTAATGGAAAAGCATTACAGATACTTTGCCACCAGTTGTATGGAACATCCTTTCTGAAGGTACACTGGTTAGTGGACAGCTATTGTAACAGACTGCAGTCTAAACAAGAGGTTTCTAAAGAGGTCTCATAGACACCATTTACTACAACAGGGCAAAAATGGAGGATTCTAAGGCAATTCTACAATATTCTGTGATTTTCATGGAATTTTGTTGTTGTTCATCATAGGCAAAATGCATCCAGTTTTGTGGAAATTCATTCCTTAACAGAATAATCATGTGAGTGGCAGAATGTTGTTGAAAAACTGCAGAAATATTTACTATAAAACCATTCTGCAGTTAATAGTAAAATTCCACCATTTGCAGTAGAAACCCATAGAAATACTGTAAATTCTACAAGCATTTTGGTCATGTGATAGTTTTCATTTAGTTGGGACTCAAAAGGTCATAGATGTTTTCTATAGTAACCTGCTCTCTCTTGAATGAGACTTTTATTAAACATGACTCCTAGAAAAAGTGATATCAATTATTGTTGCATTTTTTAAATTCAACAGTTCACAAATACTTCCACAGTTCACTGTTGAACTGTGCAGAACTATCAAAACTTATTCTATAAGCAGTGATGTCACAAGATAGCCTTCAGCTAGGTGGAACAGTAAGGACAAGTGATGGCTTCTCCTACTTTGCTGTGCAGTTTTGCTCTGTCTGTTGAAGGAAACAGCTCTACTGCTCTTTGTGGCTTAACTTTTTAAACCAAAATGTGACATTTCAAAGCAGTTTTTTGCATTTCTTTTTTTCATGCAAGTTTTTTGTTAAGGACCTGATTTTTTGTGATGTTATTTAACAATGTACGTCTTAGGGCTCAATTTTTAAAGACCTGTGAATGCCACAAACTCCTTGTGCACTGATCATTTGGCGTTCAGGGCGTGCAGCTTTCTTCTAGCCAATGATTAGTATTTTCAATCTCGAGCTACAAATATCACACGTTAGACCAGCTTTTCCCTGGTTTAACTTGCGCCATTTGACAGACCCTTTTATGGGGCTTGTGCCAAATGTTTGGTGCAAGCTTCCTTGAACTGAGGAAACTGTCACTACTGCACCCAAGAATAGAAAATCAGGTGCAGTTGCTGCAATGACTGTGGCGTGGCTGCACCCGAAATTGGCTTTGATGCAGGACTTGATGCAAGCCCTTCACCACACTTTGAAAACTGATTCCTTAGTGTCTTAACTGACATTAGTTCTTTTTGAACACCCATTTGTTTGCATAATGGTGTGTGGCAAGAGAGGAAAGTAGCCTTGTGGCTGTGGTAGGATGTTTACACCACTGAGTATTGAAGGTGATGGTCATGGATGTAATATGAATGATACTGGGCTTGGGCAGAGGTAGAGTAATTTAGTCCAGATTAAATTTAATCAACCGATCATAAGTAAATGAACTGCATAAACAGCCTGGACAGTCTAAAGGAGGACAAATTTGAAACTTACCCTCTTTTATAGGGTTAAAGACAATATTTATTTGTGCCAAGCAGGTGATTCCCAGAGGATGCAGGTACATAATACTTCACATTTTCTCCCTCTCTAGATCTTCTCTTACTAGTCTGGGTGGAAAATACCAATATCAGGCACTATCTCTCTCACTATGTGTGCCTCCATGATGGAAACTGACAGCTTTAGAGTTAAAAGCTAAGCATGCAGTCTCTGAATTGTGAAACAATTAGTGGGGCCAAACGAGATAGGCAGGGAGCCCACTCCCAAGCTAGATATCCCATAGCCACCAAGCCTCCTATTCAACATAGCCATGTATGGCCACCCTCCAATTGTCACTCATGATCCTATATCAACCCCCATGAGACCACAAGCTGCCTAATTCCAATCCATAATGATTCAGGGGAAACTGCTGCTGGGCTCCAAAGATAGAAACAGCAATGAGTGCCATGACCAACAAATGCAAGAGGCAAGAAGAGATAATTCATCAATTGAAATGGCTCAACAGTCTCTCTTCAAAGATATGTCCCTGACACTTCTTACCTTTTTGATGCCATTTATTGCACCCTCTCAGTTGTTGGCTAAGTGTACTTACTTCATCCATCTAGTTTTAAAAGTGTTATCATTAGTTCTGTGGTTAGTGGTGCCCTGCAACTGAATGACGATGTCAACCACAATGTGTTCTAGCAGTCTCCTATCAAGTAGCAACTCTTTATGTTTGGATGCTGCATCTATAATATGGGTTTATACAAATGGTTAGGTTTATTACATGTGTTATAAAAATGATATTTTGACTGCAGAAGTCTTCCAAATGATGATAAATGATTTATCTTCATTTGAAATTATCTGTCTTAAGCTGGAACATGATTTATCTACATTTGGAACATTCATGCAGAACGACATAGTAAGTACAGTAATCATTACTTAGAGAATAACTAACCTCTAACTGTTATGAACAAACTGGCAACCACACACCAAGTTAGTTTGGTGACTTCCTTGATGCAAGAGTGAAGCTTGAGTGTCCAAAAGATGTTACCACACTAATAAACTGCGATGTTACCAGTGAGTTCTTAAACAGTTAGGGTATTTTACTATATATACATATATATATATATATATATATATATATATATATATACACTTAGGGTTTCGGTTTTAGGGGTTTATTTTTCTAAAAAAGGTGTTTATTTTTCATCCTTTCTCGCAAGTTTTCAAGTGTTAAAATTCTGTGTTTTCCAGTGTAAATAAATAAGTCATTACCCATTTTATTATTTATCAGTGTTTATTCAAATATATATATATATATATATATATATATATATGTATTTTAAATAGGTGTAATATTGGTTACCCTTGTCACACAGATATGGTCAACATTACTAAGCATAATGAAAATAAAACACTCAGAAACTCAGTATTTTATGCTGTTACTTTTATTACTTTTAATATGTGCTTGTCTTCTAAGAAGCTGCTATGCATATATTGCAGTTTCAATGATTATTAAAAAAGCTCTCATACAAAAGCCGTTTTTTCAGTATTATCCCGTTAGAAAGCTTGGCTGTGAACAAACTGAAATGCAGCTTTTTTGTTGTCTGCCTCAGAACTGGAGTAACCCATTCGCTGGGTGTTATATTTAAGGAATTTAGGAAATTTTCTTGGTGTGTTTTTTTTTTTGATTTGTGGTGCTTGCTTTAGTGTTCAACATATATATTGGGGATTTAGGAGGTTTTATTTTTCAGTATTTCAGATGGCATTTTGAGTGTGGGCATTGCTTTACTGTTTGCACTACAAGGGTTTTTCAAGCTCATGATGTAGTTGGCACTGTGCGCAAATCAGCTCGCAGAGAAAAGGCACCAGAGGCTTTTGTGGGATTGTTTTTAGCTGGGGCTCTTCTACTCCATTTGCTGGGATTGTGGAATTTGTGCATGGCTAATGTAGGATTGTTTGTAGCTGGGTCTCTTACAAATTAATTATACTTAGGGTGTTTACATAGGGGCATGATATGTATTCGGGACTTTTTACTGTTTGAACAGCGGCTGTTCCCTACCACACATAAGCGCAAGGGTCCTTGACTGATTGTTTCTGACATCAGCCAGGTGGTAATCCGACTGTCTGATATCTTGGCAGTACTTTAGCCATGGCTGGGTGGTTGCTTCCTCCGATGTGAGTGCCGAATGTGTGTCATCACTCAACAAGCTCAACTCCACCATCAGGAATCAATTTATTCGGTGCTTATCGGTATTAACCGAAATCCCGTAAAACACATCGGTGGTGTTTTATCAGTGATTATCGGTTAAAACTGAAAACTGGAAACCCTATATATACTGTATGGCAATGGATCGTCATTAACCAGTCACTGAGTAAAACAGCTATATCACTTATCCTGCATACAGCTGTCTCTTTATGCTACACGTCTGAGTCTCCTCCATGTCTTTGGGGTCTGCATAGTGAAAACTGAACACTGCCGGTTTTCACTTTCCTGACAGCAGACCTTATGGTCTTAGCACTGTCTATCCCCTTAAAAAGCACTTAAAAATGTAAATATCATTAGAAATGGCAGCCAACCACCATTCATCGGCCTACATACCACCATCCGAATGAACAGATACTCATATGACCTCTCCCCAACAGAACTGAACCCCTTAGATGCCACCCGGCTGTAAGCATCCATAATAGCTGGCATCAGACATCATCTCATATCAACAAAACCATTTAAAAGCAAAAGGGGAAACCACAATAAATAACACAAAAATAGAAAATATTTAACAGCAATTGGCCTCCTCCACATGGGGGGCTAGTACCATAAGACTGTTGCGGTGCCCCAGGACCACTCTCATCCACCACTTGCACCCCACAACCTGCAGCCACTGCTGCCCACCTACAGGGTTGGGGTCATTGGCTTCTATGGGGCAGGTGCCAGGGCTATGTCCACCTGAGGCCAGGTCGCTGTCCCTTCCTGCCAAACCCCCTGTACCTGGGCTGATCAGCTGTCTGCAATTGTGCAGGGCATCCCAACATGGTGGCATCTCATCACCCTAATATTATGTCCATGTCCTCATTGCTCCCTAGGCCACCCCCCAAGCTCATTCTGTCCTTGGTCCTTTCTTGCAGACATATTGCCACCCCCTTTCACTGCCCCTCCAGTGATGCAATGGTTGGGGGGGGTGACAGATCCCTCCAACAATCCCCACAGGTGCACCAAATTTTCACTGAAACCCTGTGGTAACTCTCAGGTCTTTGGTGCAGGGACCCCCATTTTTATAAAATAGGTCTCAGGGTCCCTGATACATCCTAATTTTACCACAGCCCTAAACCACCATGAATTGCAGTGATGTAAGGGCTCTTTGAAAATTGAGCCCTATGAGTTTATTGGATGCAATTTCTTTTTTTATACTTATATTTTACTAATTTTAAAGCTTTTATAATACAGAGCACATATCACAAAATTAAAGAGATTCCATAGATTCAGAAAAAAAGAGATTGCCTAGATTCAGAAAAAAAATAATATCCATACAAACAAAAGACAAATAACAAGACCATATCAGCTGGGGGGCACATTTAGAAAGGTAAACAAATAAATCAGTTTACCTTCAAACACAGGCAAAAAGTGAAAGCTTAGCTTCCTGTGATCAGACCTAGATACGTTTTAGATTTAACATTCACTTCTCACCAACCTATATATTTTCCCTTTTAATTAAACCTAGCTAATTGTCAATTCCATCAAAGGTGAATCTGTAACTTCACTTTTATATGTATTATTCAAATCTCTCTGCAGCTTCTGCTACCATTGACATTTCTTGTTCAGAAGGGGTTGGTGACTTTCCTTCCTCATCCAGTTCCTTTTCATACTGGAAGTGTAAAAAAGTTGCAAATTGGTCAGTCTCAAAAAATATGTGTTTTGCCATTATATATGATTCTAATTTTTGTAGGTGCCAGTAACTGAATTTGGGCACTGATTTCTAAAACAACTTGGCAGTAAGAGAGAAATTTCCTGTAGCATAGTTGAGTGGTAAATGCGAAGTCTGGAGAAACACTGAAGCAATATCACTTATAGGTTAGATTACTTATCATTCTGGATAGTTTAAGGATAAAATCCCTGCTGAACTTAAATGCCATTGAAATAAAAATAGTTACCTTGTTTTCTGGATTCCTCTGTTCTCTCATACCTTGTGAGGCAGTTCTCTTTGGAACCCTAGAAACTTTAACAAGAAGTGGTAGATATTCAGATGCATACCTCTCAACCTCCTGCCTCATAAATCAGGGACAAGGCTTAAAAAAACCAGGGACAAAGGACCAAAATCAGGGACACATCTTCAAAATTAGAGATATCCACCCAGAAAGCTGGTAGAATATGGGGCTTAGTGCAAAATGCATTTTCTAAAGAAGAACACGTCTGTAACTTTAATGCTTGATATTGTTTTATGCTTACAGTCCCCACTGTTTAGCCACAAAAACACAAATTTTACGAGGGACAGAGTAAAATTTTGAGGCAAAATCAGGGACACTTGAGAGGTATGTTCAGATGGTAAATCCTAAACAGAAACAAACAAATCTTTTACCACCTCCCTTACAGATTCACAGTCTTTATCAAATTTAGCAAGTAAACAGACACTTTTCAAATGTTTATAATGGACTTGATTCTCAAACATTTCAACTTTTTAGTTAATATTGTAATTATCTTAATTTTTGGGGGGGATTTTAAATCCGCAGTTGCAGTATTTTTCTGAACTTGTTTCTGCATAGCAGCAGTGTTCTCTTTATTTTGCTTCATCTCTTTTTGTATAAAGTCCACTTTTTCATTAAGTGCTTCAAACGTTCTATCAATGTGCTGCATCCATTCCAACATCTTATCTATGGAGTTCCCCATAGAATCCAACGTAAGTGATTAATTTTGTACTTGTGACTGGTGTTGTAAAGGCAGCTGCTACATCACACTGTGCTGCATTTCTCCCTGTGCCACCAAATTAAAACCTCATCCAAGTTCAGCTGCTAAAACAGACACAGGTTGATACATTGGCTCTAAAAGTTGTTCTTGTAATGTACAATTTGAGGTCAGTGTGGAAGGGAAAGTACCTACACTACTGGTACTATGAGCAGATTTCTGCATTACTGATGGTCTTAAAAATGTAAGAGCTCTGATTAGTCTGGAAAAAACAGGCAGAACAGATGAGTCATTAGGCCCCTTTTAAACACCTCCACCATTGGGGCCTCCCTGACAGAGATGGGGAACAAGTTCCAGAGGGTCAGCCCAGTGACTTCAAAAGCTCGGTCACTGGAAGTTTGTAACCTGGCCCTCAGAACCACAAGGTGGCCCTCGGTGGAGGAGCGAAGGGAGTGAACTGAGGTGGTAGATATCAGGAGATCAGCCAGGTAGCCATGGCCCAGTCTGTATAGAGCCTTGTATGTGAACAAGCCTACCTTGAAGATGACCTTCCACCTAACAGGCAGCCAGTGTGGAGCTTGCAGGACCGGGGTCACATGACTAGACCTGGACAGGCCTGTCTGTAACCTGGTCGCTATGTTCTGCACCTGCTACAGCCTACAGAGGGTCCCTCCACTGACCCCAAAGTATAGAGCATTACAGTTACAGTAATCTAGCCTGGACATAACAAAAGGAGAAAATAAAATGAAACAAAAATTAAAAAATCACTCTTCTTCATAATCTTGGAAGACCTTATTGAATTTGTGGACAGATGCAATCTAGAATCAAAAATAAACTTCACTTAAAATATGCTAGTGTTACATACTAGAAGCCTCCAAATCAAAATGTTGCCCTTGGTATGCTTGTAATTAAACTTGGTATGGGTGTGAAATCTACCTCTCAGTACCCTTACTTCCAGATGATAGACACTTACTGATACATATAAGGTTTGAATTTATGCCAGGTAAAAGAGTAGAAATAATATATGTACGGTGGTAGTGAGAAACTTACAAAGACCTATATTGTCACTGAAATTTGGGTTATGCAGAGAATGTATACCTTTTTGTTTTTAAATGTCCATTATATTCAAAATGGAGACCCCATTGTCTGTGGGACATTATGTAAACTTATTCCACTGCACAAAATGCTTGTCCAATAATACTTTTAACCACCTGGGAAAAGAGGATGACAAAGAAAACAATTTTATTTTTTAAAGCAGTGACTGCACATGGGAAAAAACATGATATGCCAATGTAAGAGTTAGGCAGGGTCTAGTGGAATATCAGCATAAACAAGAATGTTGCAGTTATAAATGTAATTTATTTCACTTTGTATTGCACACTCTATTTTAAATATATGTTAATATTGATGTACTGTATCTCTTTATATTGTTTATGTATATTACCTTTGTTTCCTGTGCAATAATGGTCTTCAAAAGACTAAGTCAAATAAAAGCTACTGACTGCTGTAGATCATTCTTTTCATTTTTTAATAATATTTGTATTTATGGAGACAAAAATGGACTTATATTTAGTACAAATCATAAGAATTGTTTCTGATTTTAAATAATGCAGCAATTCTTTCTAAATTAAATAGGGCACAAAAACAATATCATTTTAGGGGGTTACCAAGAAATCTTAAAGTGACTCACTCTGTGAACCCATAAACATTAATAAATACTTCAGTAATGTAAGTTCCCAAGATTAGTCATAGATATTTTTTTCATTGCTAATTATGACTGCCCATACTTGACTGCAGCTGTTGCTTCTCTCTCTCTATCACTCAAGATGTCACACAGTCCATTCATAACTCATGAGGATAAACGTATTTGTACCCAATCCATGTATCCCATATCAGAATGCATACTGATATGTTTAACTGAAAGTGCTGCAATGCCCCAGCCTGCATTGTTAATTATGTTAGGTCAAGCAAGGGAGGAGGAGCTTTTAGAAAGTTTAAAAACACTTACCTTGTACTGGAAATAATACAGCGAGAAAAATGTAAATGTTGCCCCCCCCGGCAAATACTATAGCTTTTGATTGTTGTCCATAGTGTTTGAAACCAAGCTGTCTACTTAAAAAAAATGTTTAATATTCACCACTTAAAGATTCCTTAGGGTAATTTTATTTGCAGCAATATGTGTGATATTTCTACTGGTGCCTTAAGAAGGCAACATACTGTAAATGGTGTATGATGCTGGATTATTCAGCTAGTAGATGGAACAGAAAGACTGACAATTTTGTATCTTGTTATATCAAGTTTGGTCTGATCAAATACTATAGTATCTTACCTGTTTCTGCTACTATCTGCTTCTCAAGCATCTATGCAAGGCCCCCGCCCCCCGCACAATCATGTCTGAGGAATATAAATTCACTTAATTACCTCAGGGAAGGATATCTGAAGCTTGTCCCCAAAAATACTGCAGTCACCTCACTACCACTATTTAAAAGTGCAATTACCCCCCAAAGCTGTAGATGAATGTCATTTCTTTTACATTATAGATGCCTTCTGATTCACTAGCTCTAAATGATGTCATCCGCTCCATTCT
Organism: Neoceratodus forsteri; assembly: GCA_016271365.2. Classification (NCBI taxonomy): domain Eukaryota; kingdom Metazoa; phylum Chordata; order Ceratodontiformes; family Ceratodontidae; genus Neoceratodus; species Neoceratodus forsteri. The sequence goes on from CM057451.1 coordinate 206,778,714, forward strand.
ATCATGTCCTGATGCTGGCTTTGAGATGTAGACACATGACAACCAATCACTGGACTGGGAACATAACAAGACATTTCATATAAGCCAGAAAACAGCCATCAGATAAAATGATTTTTGCCTTCACCAAACTCATCTTCACTTGTATTAGTGACCTCAATTGAAAGGTTATATAATAACTGGAGTCCATTGTTGTTCCTATGGAATCCCAGTTATAGTTTACCATTATGACCAGATATTTTTAAAGGTGAACAGCCACCAAGTTTCCCTATGAACAAGTTGTGTGTCATACTTCACCTCATGCACTTCAGTTACTATTTCTATAAACAAAAACTGCATCAAACCACATCAGTTCGGCCCTCACATTCTCACCTGTATGAAAACAGCCAGATCTCATTTAGCCCATGATCTCTGACTGGTAATGGCAAACACTGGTTCCTGATCACAACAACAAAAACAAAAGTGAAAATGACCAACCACACTACTGCTGGGCTCTGAGCTCTGCTCCACTAGTCACTGCAGCTGCCACAATTGATCACAACTGTTCTGGCTGACACAATTAAAAAGCACAAAATAAAACAAGGCCAGTGAAAAAAAAAAAAATTAAAACACTCTTCCTTAGCCAGCCCAGTGGTGCTGAGGGTTGAGGCACTGAACGCCACACCTCGCACCACAATGGTGACCCGGGTTTGGGAACAAGCCTGGTTGCTATGGATTGGCAGGAAAGGAGAAGGATTGAGCATCTATAGGACTGCTCTCCTTCTCCGGGGAGGGGGAAGAGTTGCCATTGGTATCCTAGTGGCCTCTGGATGTGGCGGGGGATGATTACAGGGCACTGGCAAGACCTGGAGGGGACATACTGGGGCTGATACCTGGATCAGAGTGCACGAGGAAGCGCATGCACTCAGGACCTTAGGTGTCATTGTACATCACAGATGTTAGGGGAGAATAGGGGAAATAGGACAACAGTCGCAGCAGCATGATGGCCGTCTACATAGAGGGACTTGTTTGGTGCAGAGGGTATGCGGCAGTACTGGATCCTGACCTGGGGGGTAGAGCTAGGGGGAGAGTTCCCCACCACCCCACCGAGGGGGGCAAGCCACGGGGGTAGCTGCAGGACCCAGACAAGGAGCTGAAGAGAGTCTCTGGGAGTTGGCTGTCGGAGACCCGAGGAGGATGCCTGACATGTAGAGGTAGGCAGACTGGTGGCCTGAGGTGCAAAAAGTATAAATAAAAAAAAAACACTCTTCCATAGAAAGAGACAGTGAGGTATCACAAGCAGTAACAGTGTGCATAGCAATACAATGCAGTGGCCAAACTGGACACATCAACGTAATCAAATCCTTAGGGGGGAAAAAAAAAAGAAATCCTAACAATTATATATAACAAAAGACGGGGAGTTATGTTAAACTTGAATTTTGTACACACTCTTGGTGTGGCATGTGATACAAACACCTCAAGCTTCACTCTCAGGGTTTCTGAGGCATCACACTTCTGAGATGTGTATAAAATTCTTTTAGAAAATGGGCTTCAGAATTCAAGAAATATGATTGGCTGCTATGGGTATATTAACTAGTAGTGAGAGCCCTCCAAATAAAAAGTCCCTGGCATATGAACCCACTGCAGTATCATGATGCCAACCCTGTTCTTTTACTGGATAAAACAACTCCTTTCAGTTTAAAATTGCTGCCATTTTTTTGTCTCGCTTAGCGAGAGATACAGTCCACCAGTGCTCCTTCATTTATTACCAGCTGCCTAAACAAAACCCCAGATCAACCTCCGATGAGCAAAAGAACTGTTGTAATTTATTCTGCAATATTGAAAAAACCCTCCAGCTGTGCACCTAGGCTGTGCCGTGGCTCACAGCTCTCATGGTATCTTGAAGTCTCCGAAGTGATCCACAGTGCCGCCAGTTATTTCTCTTCGCTCCTCCACAGCACCACCTCTCATTTCTCCTTGCTGCACTCTCCAACAACACACATTAATCTCTGACCAGTACAGGAGGGAAAAAATAAGAATACAAACCAAAATTAAATATAAAAATGAGGAAAAAAATAAATCTGTTTCTTGTTCTACCGCCTGTTATACTTCCGGGTCTGATATCACCAGGCACGCATGTAATGCTGCATCTCCCTCTTAAAATGATAGAGTATACATTTTCTAAACAATCAAAAATACAAACCAAATACACTGCTTAAACAAAAAAAAAAGGAAAGGTAAAGACACTACCATGGAGACAATAACTAGAAACTCCATGTCTTACATGGGATAAGTGCAAGAGAATGCAAGGGGGAGGGAAGAGACAACAGATGGCACAGCACAGAAACAGGGACTACTTTACCATACAAACATTTAAACTTCATTATTACTTATGGTTTAACTGTTTTGTTTTTTATTAGTTAAATCCCATATGAAATTGCCATAGTGCCCATTTTCTATGCGCAATAATACGCTCCGGGGAAGGCGGTATGGGCCTGCAGTGTCGGGCCTCATTATGCCCCTGGGAGGTCCGGTATTGCCCAATACCGCCCACCCTGTCGGGTATTATTACTTGCATAATTACTGGTGACCGCCTTTAATACACGGAGTCACTATATGTGTTCAAAACACTTTAATAACCAGTAGAACTAGTTATTATGGTGCTTAGTGTCACTCATTTGAAGCATGCCATCTCATTGACCATTAGTCTGTGTGTGGGGATTCAAGTCAAAAAGCACTAAAAAAAAATAGTGCAAGGAGTAATAGCATGAGAAAAATAGCATGTGTTAAAATAACATCCCACAAAAACAGCTAAGACATGGAAAAGCTAAAAAAAACATAGTGGGCACAATATTTCACAACACACATTTAATTACAGAACATAAATCATCATATCATCCAGCAACAGTGGAGCACCTTTCTGGCTCCATATATATTGCAGTGGCATATTGTGATTCAGAACAGTCCTGCACTCCAACACTACATGCAACACCAGAATGAACACCTGATTCAGACCAACAAGTCACATAAGCACCCCGTATAGGCACACCTCACACCTGCACAACATCAAAACAGCCTGTCTCTCACAATTCCCTACACCTGTCCTTCATAAGAAATCCAGTAGATGTGCGAAGTCCACAAAATTCACCCTGCAAATTAATTTGTGAATTTTCAACACTTTTCATGAAATTCACAGGCGAAGTTTAACTTTGCAACATCTCTATCCACCATCCACACACCCAGACAATGATCTTCCAGTCCTCACCAATGATTTCCCAATCCTCAAACTACACCCTCCTCAGATGTTATGTCAGGGGCTTCACTCACTGTACCCCCCCCAGAACTTATTGATTCCAATTCCAAGTCACACTTACTGTAACTATACTGGACTGGTGCTATGTTGTCCGGCATGCTGTTTACACTCCCACTATTTTTGCTGCACAGTAATTGCCATGAGGTTATTGCTGTGTGGTTTTGACTGACTACTGTGTGTGGGAAGGCCAAACACCTGAACAAACATGGCGGCTCTGTTTTTCCATTATGGACCACCCTCACTTATCCTTCACACCTCTTCACCATGGCAGGTAATGCTTTCAACTATTTCAATGTTTATCTGGTTCATCCTACCTTTAGAAATTTAAAAATCTATCTGGTTGATCTGACAGTTTGTAGCCTTCGAGCATGGCTTCAGGAGACAGCCACTGCATCGAGAAAGGAGTGTGGCAGACTCCTGTTCCTCATAAACACACACCTGCACAGGAATTATACTTTATTTTATACACACCAAATGAATTATTCTATATATAATCCATTGTATATCCATTGAACCAATCAATCTATTATCCAATAACATAGAGAATACTGGTTGAGCAACCGTGTATAACCAGCTTGTGCTGCCATAGAGGGGTTCTGATTGCAACAGACAAACAGAGTGAAGCTTGAAATGTCCCATTTCATCAGAAACCAGAAATGGCAACACAGGCTTGTTTGGCATTTGACTGCTTGATCAGTGTTACTTTTACTGTGTAGCATTTTGTTTTAGTGCCGAGATAAATGATTAAGACTATGCATGTGTCACTGTGAAGAAGGAGAATAGAAAATGAAGCCACTGTAAAACTGCTGAAAGGTAAGTCATGAAAACAAAACTAAAGTTAAAAACATTAGAGTGGACTAATCTATGCCATCTAGTGTTGTGCTGATCCAATAAATCTTCAGGTTTGTGCCTGAGCACCCCCCTTGCAGCTCTGCAGAGCTGCTTTTCTTAAAACTAATTTGTGCTTGCAGCTGACAAGGAATTAGGCAACATCTGCATCTAATTCCTGGTTAGACCTTTTTTACAAAGTTCCATACTACATATGGGTATATAATGGGCTACTGGTTTGAACCTCAAAAAAATGTTTTGCATTTAACTCAGGTTCAATGTGCTGTTGAATCTGACATCTTTACTTTATGCATAATAATTACTGCACTATGCTGTTTTATTTTGTTGATCTGTTTCTCCCCTCTCTCAGGCGGCCCACGTTCTGGAGGTTGCCCTAGTCCCATCCCTCCAATGTCCACCAGGTTCACTGACCACTGGACCCAGTTCTGGTCAGCACCCAGCTGGTTGGGGAGCAGGACCTGTGAGTCCCTCCTTATCCAGCTCCTGGAGACTTTTTCTTAATTTTCTTCCCCTAAGAGGAAGGGTGTACAGTGACACAGGTGGTGGTGTTGTGCATGCTTCCGTGGGGGCATGCTGGGTGTCTGCCCCACCTCTGCCCACCATGTACAGCATTGGTGTGTCAGCCTCCAGTCACTGATATGGGTCAGGCAAGCACTGTCCACTGATCCCCCCTTCCTGGAGGAGGACAGCTGTCCTTGCGATGCTCAATCCCCCTACTCCCTGGCTGATCTCAGGCGACCTGCTTGCACCATGAACATGGGTCGCCAGAATGACAGGAGATAAGGCATGATGCCTCAGCCCTCTATACTACCAAGCCAGCTCTTGCAGAATGCAGTTTTGAAGGTTTTTATGAGCCTAAAACTTTGTTTATATATTACAGGCATCTATTTAATATTACCTGTTCTCTATTATTATCTTTTTCAACTTTGTTGCTATAAAGACTGTTCCTGCAGACTACTGTATATCAAGAAATGCAAAAGTGTTTAAGAGGGCAATATGGTTCATAAACATCTGCTGCTTTCATAGAGTTTTAGTAACTCGTTTCAAGTATTACAAGTCATTATTACTAATGCTAACACTTCTGATAATTTTATGAATGTTATAAGTGAAATAAGCCATTCTGGATGTACATCACTGTTGTGATGACCTTACTTCCCGGTGGTTGATGGCCCTAAGCTGCACCTTGGGCCTCACAAACTACCTAGGTTGTTTGGTTATTGCAATATTTCTGCACAACCAGCTGTGGATTATACCTTACTTAAACAATACATTTGGGTATGGCTATATAGTGGATACAGATGCCTTTAATACATTTCTATCTTACTTTTAGGTGCATTATTACTGCGAAAATAAGTCTGACACACAACCTTGCCAGTAAGTATTTTATTTTTTTTTAAATCTAGCAGTGAGAGTGCATTTAATTGATTTAATGGGCTTGCTTTTCAAGCATTCTTTCTGTTTTAAAAACAGTTTTGCCACCTAAGGACTTATTCTATTACAGTAGGTAAGTTCTTATTATACATGTATAGTAAGACCGAGAGTGTACCCATACCATTTCTGTCTTATAGTTTTTAAATCAATTACATACTTTTGAAAATGTATCGCATGATATGGGCATGCAATTTATAGCTCACTCAGACTTTGCTACCAATATCAAACTTTTAATGAAAACGAGAAAAAGAAAAACAAGCTTCCTGGATGTCCTGCAGCAAAATGATTAACTCAAATCTAGGTCCAGAGAGTGAGCACTGTAGTGTAATTACCCTGGGAACTGAAGAGAGATACCAATAGCTGTGAATCAATGCTATTTGAAAAAAAAGCTTTAGTCAAGCAGGAGAAAGTAACAGTAGGCTTCGGTGAGCAACGTGAATGTTGTTTTCACTGTGCTACTGAGGAAGAAGTAAAAACCAAAGCAGCAGGGTTTGTCAGCATAGCAATTTTGTTTTTATATACAACTTCCTTAGAAGCATTTTTGTTGATGGTCTCAAAGCAAGCTACTAATAAAGCCACCACTAACAGTCCACAGGAAGAAAAAAAAAGTTCTATCTACAGCACATTTATAGTTTGCAGTACTCTAAGATTCACATCTCATTTCAAACCCTAGAGCATTGTAAACACCTATTCTTGCAGCTGCAGAATGCAGCAATGTTTCTAGTTTTACTTACAGTATAATAGGGTCCAAATAATGAAGCTGAACTCCTTGATATTCAGTTTCCTTGTAACAGAAGAAAGGAATAAGGAAAGGAGCTACGGTACTGTCAAGGAATGACTCATACAAAAGCAGTTGCTAAAGATACATAGTCAAAATACATGAATAAAATGAACAAAGGATTTTTTTTTCAAAGTCCTAAATTCGCAGTCATGTGAGTAGAAATGAATATGCAGAGTGTTGGTTGGACAACAAAAACAGACACAGTAATATTAACTCCCTTAATTACTCAAAGTGATGATACGGTATATTGTTTTGGCAGAGCATTGGATATTATTTTTCAGTACTCCTACCTCTAGCTGATACACACAAAACATAGACAGTCCCATGTTCAAACAATTTGAGACCAGCACTATCAGATTGCACCAGTTCAATTTGCTGATTGCACTGGAATACTGTATTCAGCTGTTTGTGGTGAATCTGTTTGGAACATCAGTACCTGACTGCAAAATGAATGCATGTAACACTGAAAAAAAGGGGCAGGCACATGAATATTTGGCACAGTGTTAGATGCAATGGCACAGAACTACATAGCTGCATTTAGCATGACTTAGTGCAGCATAAATTAAGGACTATAAAAAGTGGGTCTTTACGCAGAGCAAACCCCAGAAGTGTTAGAGAAACTAGTGTTACATTCCCATACAGCGCAGACATGATGACACACATCATCGCTGTCATCATGATGCTGCGACAGCATGTACGCTATGATGTTGCACTGTGGCATGTATATGTGAAGTGCGGTAAAGAGCATGCACATCATGCACACGTACGACTCAGTTCCTGCTGACTGCAGATACCCCTTTCTCCCAACCAGAAACACACAGCACAGTGCTAGTCAATATTAGCACAGTGCTCATGCTGAAATATGCTGCACTAATGGTAGGCCAAACCCACAGAGCCAGGGACCTGTCTGTAGCTGGGAGTGAAGGCTGGTGTTAGGAAAGAGAACACAATGGCAGACAGGAAGAGAACGAGAGCTGTGCACCAACTGGACACATGCTAGATGGTAAAAAAGCTGACCAGACAGGTGGACATTGTGATTGCCAGGGAGGTACAGCTTTTGGAAGAGGGGCAGAGGCAGCAGCCAGTCCCAGGTGCAAAATATGGTGTCTGTGGGGAATTATCTGGCAGAATACACAGGAGTGATCCAGACAGGGGATCAGTGCTAGCACAGGTTAAATGACCTGCCCCAGGAGAGTTCAGGTACCTCCAGCAGATGAGGGATATAGTTAACAGGGAATGCCCCCTGTACAGCGACACTATTACAGTGAACATGTCGATGCCAACAACATCAACGTTTTTGCTGTAATAGTCCACCCAAGACCCTGGCACTCTGTCTCCTGGTCCTGCACCTCTTCCCCGATCTAGCTCTGACTCAGAGTTAGAATCCTATAGATTGGGGGGTGCAGGGGCAGAGCCCCCCGCATGGGGGTTCTGGGGGCGAAACCCCCCATTGAAAAACATTAAGGGTCTACATTTGGATTTATGTCAACCACAAGTTGTGATTGACATAAATCCATCGCTGTGATGGTGGTCAACAACTTAGTTGTTGAACAGGCATTGTAGAGCCGTGGACAGTAGCACTGTGCCATGGCCAGGTGAGTACAACCGGCTATGTGAATGGTTCATGTGATGTACAGTACTGTTTCTAAGATACTGGACTCCTGGTTTAATGTCTCTGATGGAATGTACAAAGTTCCTGTGTGTTCCTGTTGTGTTCACTCTGTGCAATGGGACCTGATCCATTGTATAACCGTATATAACCAATTCAGGTGCATGGATCCACTGTCCCAGTAGATGCCCCCATTGCCCTGTACAACACAGAATCTGCTGTGGATCTTGTATCCATACATCTGCCATAACACAAAGGGTGTGTGAATACACAGTGATGTGTGCTCACTGTTCTACTATGGGTGCTATGTCAGGTTAGACAAATATGGCATATGCCATGGGTTTACTTGAAGCCAGGGTGGTAGGTGTACCGAACAGCATTTCACCAAAGCCACTGTCTGTTCCATTTGCACTATCCATGTTTTGTAGCAATAGAATGGTACACATACGCAATGTAATGCATTGTATGCTTTTATACTGGATCAGATGTGTCACTCTAGGTCCTGCTATTTTTGGGGGGATACACATATGTAATGATGCCCACCCCTGCTGTTTTACAGGTATGCATCCTGTGCCACTGTTGTATGAAACCTGTGATTACAGGCATTCTACCACGTGACAGAAAGTGTACATTCAATGTAGCTGACTTGTATGGGTATGTTTCTTTTATTTATTTTTTTATTTATTTTAGATTCAGATTAATACCTTAGAGACAATATAGACTCGTTTACAAAGCCTCCAAGTCAGAGTAAACAGAACAGGACATAAATTCAGGTAGCTTCATATATGGCACCATATACACGTCAAATTACACAGAGGGTGAGGTTACGTAGGCTATAATATATACAAGGGTATGATGCAATAAAGTAGACAAAGATACACCCTTGCTTTTGTTTCAAAAAAGTGCTAAGGAGAAGATGATACCTGCACACTGAGGTGTGGCACAGTGTTTAAGTGGTTACATGATACAACTAGAGGCAAGCAAGTTTCTAGGTAGTGGTGGAGCAGATTTAGCTGCCAAAGCGGGCTTTGTTTATGGTTCAGCAGAGGGCTGGTAATGAAGGGTGGGGGAGGAGCATAGGTTAAATAGAGGCATTAAGTGGGAGCACGTGGCATCCTAAGGGGTTGAGAAAGAGAGAGAGAGAGATAGGGGTAATCAGATATAGGTGATAGAGGGTAGGGTGAGGCCAGAGTGAGCAGGGTCAGGGTCAGAGGAGGTGGGGGGGTACAGAGCGATACAGTCAGGGAGGTCATAGGGAGGTCGTGTGGAAAGAATGGGGCAGGAATAATCCAGGTCGTTTGTTAGGGACAGCAACCGCAGGTCACATTACGTGCCAGGTAAGAGTCTAGTCCTTGTTTGTAGTAGCTGAGTTTGGTGCATTTGATAAGGGTGATAAGTTGCTCATTGAACAACCTGGGTCCTCAGAAGGACAGTGATTTTGGAGCTAGCTTGGTATGCTTAAATGCCACCTGGAGCCCCTTTTTGGTTACATTCCTAGTATTTTTTGTTGGTTGTGCAGCTTTGAAGAGGCTGTTGGTAGACTCAGGCATGAACACTAGTACTAATTTTTTTGACCAACAAGCAGACCTGGTACTGCACCCTAAGGTGAAGAGGGAGCCACCCTGTCTCGTTGTATAGGGAGCATGTATGGGTCAGGTTATCAGTCCCTAGGGTCAAGAGGCAAGCATTATTAAGGAGTGTTTTTACTCTTTTTAGGGTGTTGTCTGATATGGCTGTGTAGATCAGTAGGCCATAGTCGATGGTGGCTAGGACCAAGCTGCTAGTGGCAAGCTTCAGGGCAACAAGAGGCATAGAATGGCTGTGACGATAGAGGACACCCAGTGTTATGTTGGGAGGTTTTAACAACATGATCGATGTGGGTGTTGAAGCTGAGCATTTCATCCAAGTGTACTCCCAGATACCTGAAAGTAGAGACTTATCCCAGGGTATCACCTTTGTAGTTCCGTACCAATAGCGGGCCATATCTCTTCTTGCTCTGAGCTACAGTAAAGAGCATGGTTTTGGTCTTCTAGTGGTTGAGTAGAAGTCTGTTCTGGGAGAACAAGGATTCTAATTTAAGGAATCTATCTTGCAGCTCAGTGGTGATTGTGGAAGGTTATGTTGGACAAGGATTGTGGGGAAGATGAGAGGGACACTACATGGGCCTTGTGTACACAGTGCTAAGCCATAGCTACAACACTGATATGTAGTGGGCATACTGTGACTAGGCCATGGACACTCCTGTTTGTGTTGGGTACCACAAATGTGCACAAGGGAAGGACATGTGCCCTGCACAGTCCTGTCCATTCCCACCATGTATATGAGGGTGTTGTTGCAAAGTACAGGTACATAAGCGTGTGTAATATTTAGGGTTTATGGTAATGGGTCTTGTGTATTGCTGCATACTGTTGATCATATGTCATATGTAACCCCGCCACAGACACCATAACCCAGCAGGGTCAACCCAAGGCCAGAATGCAAGATCATTACCACCAGAACCAATGGCTGCTAGAGGGGATGCCCAGCCATGAGGGTGCCCAGGATAAGCAAGGAGCAGATGGTCCATAGACATGTGTCCACAAAAGTACCTTGCATTGTGTGTTTCATGGTTTGGGTTGCATGCCTACACCATGCTACATGATTCTTCTGTGGGAAGAAACTGTCCATGTGTGTCTTGACAGGTTGTACATGTGCCTGTGGGGACAGCATCTATATGGCTGTGGTTGGGGATACTTACCTGGTCCTTGGGGCATTGTCCCACAACTGACAATGTGGTTTGATAAGGGATGTGCAGTCTATTTCGATCATCATTGTGACAAGCATGTTGCCCTGTATGTATGTACTGTGCAATGGCATGCAACACACCATGTGGTGGTATGTTCCCTGTTCTGCAGACCTGGTACACCAAGGAATTGGCAATAATGCTCACAGTCTATGGTGGTATGCCTGTCATTGTAAGTTAGGCCTGTTGTGCCACATGGTTGAAACTAGGTATGTGTATATTTCTGGTGGATGATAGGCACAGGCCACTGTTGTACTGGTAAAACTCAGACACATTCTGTGTGGCATACAGCATCCATAGCAGTCTGCCTTCTTCAGTGCCAACTCTAGTGCCAAATACACTGTATGCCATGACATTACATCTCAACAGAGATGACCTTATGTGGCATAGGATCAAGGGCAGGACCAGTCATTGATGGGCCTTGAATATACTATACCATATTTGTTTAATGTCATGATACATAGTCAGTAGTATCTAACCAACGTAGTGATGTCCACAGTGTGATCATTTCATGGTACGTGAGTGGAGACATACATACATTATTATGCAATTTGGTCTTCACAGTGACAATGTCCCACACTAGCTCTGTATGAGGGATAACCCTCTACTTAAGGTGGTACCAGAATCTGCTGGATGGTGCCTCTAAGTGGCTTTGCATCTCACACCATTGCTGTGGTGACTGTGGAACAGTGTGTTTGGTGCCCTCACTGCCCACCCATGTACAACACCACTGAACTCACTTGTTACTCGGCTTGCTGCACACAATGCTGTATGACAGTCTCATCCATAAACAGTTGCACTGTGTTTACCACTGGTGTATATGCCCTGGCCCCAAACCTGATGACCAGGGTGGCTCATAGATGACCACTGTCCTGCATACCTGTGTAGGCCTGTCTGCTGGATGCCTGGTCTACAGGGCTCTGTGTGTGTTGGTGCACCTTATGACCACTTGGGCCACTACACTGCCTATTATATTTAGACTTGGCACTACTGCTGCATGTGTAGCAGTTCAACATCTGAAACCTGCCAGTGTTGTGTGTCCCATGCACAGCTCTGTCATGCTCATTTGCAGGACAATGCACTCATTGTATGTGTAGTCCTCTTCTGATTGAGTACACAATGCTGTCTCTGGTGTGTCGTGCACATGCAATTGTGGCTTTATGTCTCTGTACAGATATATGTGGGATTATGGCCCATGTGTTGGCTTGCTGTACATCTATTATGCACATGTTGGCTGCTTACTTGCACCTTTATGTCCTATTTTTCCTGCACCTCTTTGTCCTATGTACTACCCACAATTGTTTGCACAACATTTTTTGATTCACTGAGGAAATGCTGTACTTGTGTAACTCTAAAGTGTCTCTGCACCTTGATTTTTGATGTGGAACCTTTGTAAATGAGCTCTCTAGTGCAAAGGTTATGTAATCTGAATCTGTAATAAATAAATAAATAAACACACATTATGCCACTCCTGTGTCCCTCATCCTGTGTCCATAACTAGCTGTATTTATTGTATTTCTTTCCATTGGTGACTGGAGAGCCGCAGGTAGGTGGCAGAAAACCATCCTTTGAGAGGGTAGGGATGATTTGCTCTGTCACCGGGTCGACCTGCTCAGACTGCTGGTAAGATGGGAGTAGGAGTGCACCAGAACCATACAGGACCTCCCAGCAGCAATGCAGCACAAGCTGTTGCAGCTGCCACCAAAGCCAGCATCACAGTCTACAGCTATTAGATTGTGTTAGGCAATGGACTTGTTTATTTTTACCGGCAGTCTCCCTTTTGATTCTTGTTTTGTACTCGGTGAGTTCCCTTTATTTCAGTTTGATGGGCGGGTTCTCTTCTTTCTTTTTTTATGTATGTGGGTGCCCTTTTCTTTTGTTTTCTTTTTTTGACAGGTGGGTGCCCTTTTTTGTTTGTATTTTTTTTATTGGGCCATTGGCCTTTTGTGTTATTTTTGGTCCATATGTTGCTGTTTTGTGTGTCTTAGATTAATGCCCAACTGTTCCATCCCCCAACCCCACCCTCATTCTCTGCACTACTTGTGTTGCACCTGTGTACAGGGCTATATTCAGTACTGCACCTGTGCCTTGTGCTGTACCTGCACTATGATGTGCTGAACCAGCACTATACATTTGCACTGTGCATGTACACTGCACGTTAGTACAATATTCAATGATGGCAACAGTGGTGCAATTCTTTTGAATATCTCAGTGACAATGTAATGGTACAAGTGCAATGTAATCGCAACTGCAGTGCAGACACTGCAGGATGAATATCTGATCCATAGTGTACCATATTTGAAACTTTTTACAGCACCAAACACAACATTTTAAGACAGTTTGTAAAGAAAAATGTTGTTCATGTCTTTGTCCTTCTCTCTTTTCCAATGGTACTGTAAAACATTAATTGAAAATAAAGAAAAGTTATTTAGAAATGACACCAAATCTAGCTATGGGGGCATTTTTTAGCAATGTATAGACATTACTAAACATTTGTGTTTTCTCATGTTGAAAATATGTACTCTAATACATTTTGTAAATGCTGGTGCCTGAAAAGGGCTGTGTATATTGTGACAGTTTGCATACAGTATAATAACTTAACATTTTGCTTAATGTAACAGTCATTTATTATTATAATGCCATTCTTGAGAGATTGGTGAGAACACCATCAAACCTACAATTCTGTGAAAGAAAAACATAACACAAAATGCCAGCAGCCTAACGTTGCCATAAACTCGGCTTGACCATAATGACTGTGATAGTGAGTAAACCCTGGGATAATGAAAGACTTACTGTAAAACCTGATGGCATAATGAAATTCAGTTATCTGTGACAACTCTCCTGAAAGAAAAAATAACATGCTGTGATAGTGTATGGGCAAAATGTTTAGTGTTTTTATGGAAGAGGTTCAGGGCTGCTTCAGATAGCCTTCAATTACACTGTACCTTTTTTTTCTTTCTTTTCGCATCTGAAGCTACTTTTAACCTGCCAGTAACCATAAATGGGAAAGAGGGTATGACAGTAAGACATCTTTCCTGTGACCCAAAGGTCTGAGATGCATTGTGAACTGAGTAATCCAAAGTACTCTTGCTAGAGGTCAATGTTTTATAAATCACAATTAGGCTTTATGACAGAAAAGAAAAGGCCAGTGTATTCTACGTGACTAGACCACAGTATCCTCCCACACACAAGCTCCCCTTTGATGACTTTACAGTGGAGTAGATTCAGATAAAATAGAGTTTTGCCAATAGCCTCATGGCAAGACATGGTCCTATGAATAACATACAGTAACATTAACAATTCTTTTAGATATTATTATGAATATAAACTGGGAAATATTATGCTGATTTGAGCAGTTTAATCTACTAGAACATCAGGCAGTATGCCATGAACATTTTTGGACTCAAAATCACTAATGAAATGCCAGTGTTTTGTCTGGAATAGAGAAGGCAGATCTAGGTTAGTTTCTGAAGTGAAGAAGTTTCTTTCACTGTGTTCATTTGGTAATGATGCCAGACAGGAAACAGATGGCCTAAAACTAGTGGGATGTACTGCTATAAAGCTAATAGTTGGAGGGGAGGGTGGGAGGATCAGAAGATAACCTAGCATACATGCAAGGAGTAGTAGCAGAGAAATTATTGTTGGGGGGGGTGCGAATGTTTATATGTTTAAAATGTTTGGTGCCAAACATTGAGGACACCGAAGGTTCGAACATAATTGTTTAGTTAAAAAGTTTAAAACAAGGCTATTGTATATGAAACATAGGTCTAGATTTCTCATTAGGTCAATGAAGGAGCAGTGTACAATGTTCATGGTATGGTATTATGGATAACAAGATCAAAAAAAGGTCTTGGAACATAAATTGCATGAAATCCCACATTTTAAGTGTCTACTTTCTCATCTGCAAGTTACACTACATAGCCACTAGAGGGCTACAACAGCTGTTTTTTCTGTTAAAGAGGAAACATATTATATTTTCTACTTCCTCTTCTGCTGTAGTGGACCTGGGATACCTCTCTTTCTGAGGACCTACCCCGGGGTTTTTCTGCCTATTTCTCAGGCCAAACCATGCTCATCCACTAAGGCTGCAAGTCTTGAACGCCTGCCTCCACTCCCATTCTGTACTAGCGGAGGAGGGCCAGAAACAGAAACGAAAGCTACAGACCAATCTTGCCACACTGGATTGCAGCCTTGAACCACCTCACTGGCTCTGCTGCAAAGAGTTGCTCCACAGGTACGTTCAGCGCCAAAACTGCCTCTCAGCCAACAAAAGGATTTTGAACTTATGACACCTGATCACCTATTGGTCTAAGCTTCTAGTGGTGTTTACTGCCAGCTGTTCTGGCGTTTAGATCTACCATGGGAAATTACAGCTGGTTCCTCTGTGTGTCACTAGCTTTACTAGCACTCAGCTCAATTCTTCGGAACCCTCATCCCTCCCTAAAGTGGAATGACCCTTGCGCTTCTCCCTGTCCTGCATCCAACAGCTCCTTTCAGGTAGCCATGCTGGACTATTGGGCTTCTCAGCTGTCTCTGCCGGGGAGTGGGACATCTCCCGAGCTGCCTCTGCAGATTACTCCCCAATCCAAACCTGAGACTTCCTACTCATGGCAAATGTCTGCCAGGAGACTAGTGGCTGCAACACTAGGCTAGTATAACACCAGGAGTGGGTACAGGCATACCTATCAACACCGTCTCCCCTATCTCCCAAAAAATAGTGTTTACAAATTACAGTCCGCTGCCTTAAAAAGAATCCTGCTTCTTTTACTATTGTGCTCAGGCAATGTCGAACTCATCCCAGGACCATTAGACTCCCTTGCTTCTCCATCAGAACTGGCAGGTATCATAGGAATGTCTTTTATGCATCTTAATGCTGGTAGTTTGCTAAAAAAGTTCACCCTTATCCAGGCTTGGGTGAGCCACACCCTACCTGACATCCTAGTGATCACTGATACCTAGCTTAGGCCAGCCACCCCAGACAATGAAATCAATATCCCAAATTATTTACTCTTCCAAGCTGATAGGCAATCAAGAGCAGGTGGGGTGGAAATTTATGCAAGGGACAAATACTCAGCCGCATGCATAGACACATCATCCTCCCCCAAAGAATTTGAGTGCTTGACCCTAAAGATCGAACTTTCTCCTTCCAGTGCACTCTGTGTAATAGGCTGCTACAGGACCCCTTCTGCTGGGCCTCATCTCCTGTCTCACCTCAGTTCCGTACTGGGGCTCAGTTCCTTGGAAACCATTATTCTTGGCGACCTGAACTACGATTGGCTATCAAGTGCATCAGCTCCCTTGAAATCCTTTTGTGATACTCTAGGGCTGTTGCAACTCATTGGTGAGTCTACTCACCCAAATAAAAAGAACCTTAACAACAGCTCCCTCTTAGATGTAATTTTGATTAGGAAGCCACACCTGTTCTCTCACGTCGGAACCTTTTTCTCAGACATTAGCGATCACTGTATAATCACCACTATTAGATCCATGCACAACCCACAGTTTGTGGCAAAGTCCTCTATCAAGAGGTGCAAACGCAACTTTGATTTGTTTGCTTACATCCATGACTTGAAACATTCACTGCGATGGCAGAAATTCTTCCTAGCCAAAACGGTTAACAGGGCATATGCTATTTTTTACGATATTTTAAGTGAGGATTTATATAAGCATTTACCCTTGGTTAAGGTGCAGGTCAGGAGCAGCACCTGTCATTGGTTCTCACCTGAGCTCAAAGCTTCAGTGTTAGAAAGGGATACTTTATGGAAAAAAAGCCTGAAGAAGCAAGAATGACTCAGACTGGTGTCTTTTTAAGAGAGCAAGTAACAAGTGCACTAAGTTGGTCAGAGCAGCCAAGCCACCTAATATAGTTTGGAGCTAGCCTCTGCCTCAAAAAATCCTTCAAAACTCTGGAAAACATTAAAAGACATGTCTGGACACACACCTGATAATTCCATTCCAGCAAAAATTAAGTCCAGCGGCAGTGTTATCGCTAACCAATTGGAGATATTGGAAGCCCTCAATAACCATTTTGCAATGGCAAGGCTAGCATTTGATACTTCTCCTGCCAATGACCTCCTCACAGCTCAGGGCCCACCAACCCACAAGTCCCCATCTACTGAGGAGGCCTTCTCCCTCCTGCCTGTCTCTCTAGAAGAGGTGGAAGATCTACTGCTGCAACAGAACACCAGGAAGGGAGCAGGATCCAACTTCATAGAGTCATACTATCTGAAATGTGCCTACCATGTGCTTGAGGTGCCAATCACCCACCTATTCAACATGTCACTCTCCCAGGGTAGCCTCCTCCCTCAATGGAAAATAGCCCATGTCATCCCTCTATTAAAAGCAGGTGACCCCTGCGATCTAAATAATTATAGACCTATCTCCCTCCTCCCCATCCTGTCTAAATTACTAGTCAAAATTGTGTGTGGCCAGCTAGGGGTATACTTAGAATCCAGAAGCCTATTAAACCCAGTTCAGTCTGGATTCAGAGCAAAGCACAGCACCATAATGGCCCTAGCTAAGGTGACCAATGATTGGCTCCTAGACCTTGACAACAAGAAGCATGTCTGTGCTGTTTTCTTGGATCTTAGTAAGGCATTTGACACAGTCAATCACAGCCTGCTTCTTTCCTCCCTAAGCACCTTAGGCCTGGACCATAAATCTATGTGCTGGTTTGCAATCTACCTTGGAGAACGGAAATAGCAGGTTAAAGCTGAAGGTGATCTTTCTTAATTAAAACCTATGCTGAGGGGCGTGCCCCAGGGCTCTATCCTTGGTCCCCTCCTATTTGCAGTCTACATTAGCAACATCAATGACCCTATCAAAAAAGCCAACATCCACTTATTCATGGATGACACTGTACTGTACTTGAGTCATCCCACGCCGGAAGCAGCCTGTGAAGACCTCCAAGCTGAATTTAATGTTCTACAATACCAGCGCATAAACAAAAAGCTTTTGCTTAATGTGAAAAAGACAAAAGCCATGACCTTCTCCCCCTCCTTGCATGTGGCAATTCCTGCTGGGGGGGGGTGGAGATATCCCACAAATTACCACTGTTCTTGGAGAAACACTAGAGTATGTAGCTAAATTCAAATATCTAGGAGTTTGGCTCGATCATAAACTTTCCTTCACTGACCATCTCAAAGAACTACAGAAGAAAATAAGGCAAAGATTAGGACTATTCTACAGAATTAACCACCTGCTCACAAAGGAGGCCAAGATTCAACTGGTTCAAGCTACCTTCCTATCTTTAATAGATTATGAGGACCTCCTCTACAGCCACTGCACTGCCTCTGCACTGGTTAAGTTGGACACCCTCTACCACAGAGCTATCAGGTTCATTACTGGCCTTCCACTTTCTACACACCACTGCTCCCTGTACTCTTCGTTAGGCTGGACTTCCCTTCACTATAGAAGGAATAGAAATGCTGCCCTATGGGCCTTCAGACTGGTGACCAACAGGCTCTCCCCATATGTCTCAGATTGTATTCCCAGGAGTGTGTTAGGCACCTATGCTCTAAGGAGCTATTCCCTAATTGCCCTCCAAGTTCCAAGGGTCAAAACTCGTTTCGGCAAAGCTGCTCTAAGATTCTCTTTACCCACACTGTGCAATGGTTTACAAAGGAACTTGAAGCTGAGCTGCCCTGTTAGCCTGAATATTTTCAAGGCGCTCTACGATTGCTACATGAAAGCACCTTGCAAATGTTTTCTTCACCACTAGCCCACTAATTCCGCAACTCCCCCTTTCCATCCTGACGCTCACCAAGTTTCTACCCCTGGCTCTCACTCTTTCCGTATTAACTCTTCCAGCAGCACCCACCCTTCCCTGTCCACTCCAGCCTGGCTAAAGTCCCACCCATCCATAGCAGTGTCCCAATTATCTACCCCTCCTCTGTCATTATTATAATAAACAAGTACATGACAACCATCATCACTTTCTGTGGTTTTAGCTCAAACTTTCCCCCAGTTGTCAGTAATATATCCATCCTCTTCTTTACCTCTCAAACCTACCACCCCATACACGGCCTCTTTCCCCTATATGTGTAGTTGCCTGCTGCCTCACTCAGAAGATCTCTGCTTATAACCCCTGTATGCCTATGGTTGATTGTACATCTGCTGACTTCTTCAATTGTAAAAGAATGCTGTTTTTTTTATTTATTTCAACCCTGTACTGTACTGTATATACTTTTTCTTCCTTGTATATTATTGCTTTTTGTATACCTGCTTCTGTACTGTACTTTGATGTATTTATGACCAGGTCCACCTTGCAAATGAGCCTTGCTTGATTGATTGATTGATTGATTGATTGAAAAGGAAGGAAATTCTGAATAAGATGAAAGTATTGGGGTCAGACATTGTTTGCGTACAGGAAACACATATGACAAATAAAGAGGGAGCACACATGAATAAAAGCTGGGGTGGGGAGTGGTATGGATCCTATTTTACTTCTAAAGCTAGAGGAGATGCAGTATGGATTAGACCTCACTTCCTGGGGGTAGTCACTAAAGTAAACAGCGACAGTGGAGGAAGGTATGTCCTCACACAAGTACAACTCATTTCTTGGCAGACCCTGGCCATAAGATCGGTGTACTGTATGCACCTAATGTAGATGGTAGGTAGGTAGGTAAAATTTATTTTTATACAGGTAATACATGTCATTTGGACATAATCCAGTTTACAAGACAGACCTGTGTAAATTCCTAACTAGTTACACACAAATAAGTTCCATGTTAAATACATATAAATATAAACACCACAATATACAAACAACACGGTATACCTAAAAGACTTACAATAGCTGGATTATAAAATCTCAAAATCCCAAGGAACCTTAGAGAAAAAATGCAGCTTATTTTAACCACCTGTCTGTAGAAATGTGAGACTTCAACAGGCCTTGCATTCTAAATGGTGATTTTAATAGTGTCTTAGATACAATTATGAACTGATCGTCCAGATCAGGAAGACAACCAAGTAGAAGCGCCATAACATTGCAGAACCTAATCAGGGATCATAGGTCAGTTGCCTCATGGACGCACTTAAATCCCCGGGGAAGAGAATATTCATTCTATTCATGCTCTGCAAAAAGTAATGCTAGATTAGACCTAGCCTTTATGTCGCAAGACCTGTTACAATCTTTGTCAGAGGTGAGGTGTGGCCCAATACTGATTTTAGACCATGCTATTTACAAATGGTGTTAGATACACCAGGCCACTCATGTCCTCCTAGAGCCTGGAAATTAGATCCCACTCTGCTTAAGAATCAACCCCCAAACTATATATAAAATAATATACCATTTAAGGCATCTAATACTGAAAGGAACCTGGGTATTCTTGTTAACAATACATTTACAATCCATGACCACTGCTTAAAAATCACTAGGATGGCGAACTCCCTTCTCAACTTAATTAAACACTCCTTTGTCACTAGGACAGAGTAATGTCTTATTCCCCTGTATAGATCCCATATAAGACCCTACTTGGACTATGGATCACCTCTCTGGAATCCGTGCCTAATAGGTGACACACTACAACATGAGCGTGTCCTGAGATGTGCCACAAAAATGGTGTCTGGCTTGTCTCATAGAACTTACTCTGAGAGACTCCAAGTTACAGGTCTACACACTTTTCAGAAGAGACAATGTGGGGGGACATTCTGTTTCTTTAAAAGGTTTTGCAATCATCAGAGCTGATGTTAAAGTGTGGTCTCACATTTTCCACTACTAGGAGAATACTTAGGTCACACAATAATCAAATCATAATTAAAAAAGCAAATTCTAATAAAAGAAATTACTTTCTAATGATTCCTGCACCTAGATTATGGAATTCTCCCCCAACAGGAAATAGTTGCCTTTGGGAATTTTGAAACATTTAAGAAACATTTGGACATCTTGCTTACTACTAAATCTAACCTTACATACTGGCCCACAATGTGTGGGGGAAAATCATTAAGGGCCTTTGCCTTCTTTATTCCAAAAACAAACCTAGTAAACATAGTATTAATTCCCAGCTATCTAACATTTTGGCTGATAACCCTAGGGGAAGGATCTTGGACATAGGTAAGTAATTTTTATTGATCAACTTTTGGTCTTTACAATGAATAAACAATACAATAATAAATAAATTTTTTACCATCACATACAATTTCCTCTAAAATCAATATTTACAATCTCTAAGGTGATAAGTTCCAAAAATTCACAGTTCTGTAGCTTGTAAAAATCTGTACAGCTGATATAAGACACTGACATCAATCGAGTTAAACAAGTTAACAATTATTATTTTGGAGGGGAAACCAGGGGTACCAAGTATTGGTGTCAACCATTTCTTTCTACTAAGCTCAAATTGTGGGCAGTGCAATGCAAAATGTTTCAGATCATCATCCCAACCATAAATATATTCACATTTCCATCTAGATGCCCTTCTCTGATCATATAACATATAATTTGCCTTGTAAAGTTCCAACCTAAACATTGTTATCATCCTTTCTTCTGGTTTTGACAACATTTTTAGGTATGGTTCTAGCTTACGCTGTTTTTTAATAATTTTAAACCATCTATAATGATGAAAGCATTTTTAATTTTTCTTCCTGTTGGGAAATTGCTACTGCTCTAACCCTTTCTTTAACTCTAGCTGCTATTTCTTCTAGAGGAAGGACATAAATGTCATCCAGGAGATTTCCTAAACCCAATGGAAACATATTCTCTTTAATGAACCTAATTGTACGTGAAGTAAACTTCCTTTGATGGTATTGAATTTGTTCTTCCAGACACATTCTGGGATATATATTGTCTGGGAGAAGAAAAAGATTTAAAGTAAAAATAATCCTTTTCTCTAATTCCATAGTTGCCAATGACAATTGCCCTAGCTCTTTCCTCAGTATTTCTGCAGGCATTGACTGTTGCACTTTCAATATGTAATGATGCATTTTATTTATCTCTGTTTCTAATATTTTTATGTTTATAGGAGTCCATAGTTCAACTCCATACAATATACTTGATTTTATTTTAGTATTTATTACATTTGCCAATCCTTCTATTGATGTTTGTCCCATTTTCATGTTAAACCTTTCAAAGGCATTAAATTCTGCAATCAATTTCCTAATCATAGTTTTAGTATGTTGTGTCCATGATGTACTATTTGAAAATCTAAGGCCTAAATAGTCATAATAGAGGGTGGTTTTGATAGTTTTCTTACCTAAATAAAGAGTATTAGACTTTTTAGTTTTATTACTAAATATTACTAGCTTTGTTTACTTTAAATTAGTTATCAATTGATCTTTTTTACAGAGCTCCCCAAAATATACTAGCTTCCTTTGAAGACCTAGGAAGGAGGTGGAAATGAAGACTATATTTCCACACATGCTAGACATGGGTCTTTTTGTTTTAAAATATCTGGTGAATAAAAATCTGGATTGTCCAGTTCTTTTAAGATTGAATTTATGTATAAATTAAACAGTAAAGATGCTAACAAACAGCCTTGATGGACTTCTAGAAAGGTTTGTATATTAGGGGCCAGATATTCTAAACTTTGCCATGGGGCTAAATTAGCACTGCCCAGTGGGCAAACTTAGCCCAGAGCACAAAGCAAGCCATATTCAAAAGGAATAGCCCAGGGCAAACAGCTTCTGAATATAGCATGGGAATGAGGCCGGGCAAACTGGGCTGGGAGTGCAGGACAAACTTAGCCCTTGAATATGACAGCTCTGCATATGGCAACCAGGAAGTGAAAACCACAACAGCAACACAGTGCACAGTGATGTGAAGGTAGGTAGAGTTGAACTATGTGGCCAATGTGTGTGTGCCAGCAAATGTGTGGACCCAGTACAGCTGCAGGCAGCAGAGTATGTGAAAGTACAGAGTGCAAAACTGTAAAATATTCCCCGAACTGTTTGCGCAGTGCTACCACATTTGTGCGCATTTAGCGCAGGGCTAAACCATTAGCCCGGTGCAAACATGTTTGCCCAGAACTAAATTTTGCCATATTCAAAAGTAACATGCAAATGAGCCTACTTAGGTAGTCTGTTGGCAAACATCCAGATTAGCATCTCATTATGCCCTGATTTGCATGCAGTTTGCACCCGGGCTAACTGTTTAGCCCTGCGCTAAACCCACACAAACATGTTAGCCCTGCACAAACAGCTTGGGGAATATTATACAGTTTTGAACACTACTTCTACATGCACTGCTGCCTGCAGCTGTACTGGGACAATTCAGCATAGGGACAGATGGTGGTGGTGCTGCATGCAACTGTAACACTGTAGGTCATGCTGCAGTGTACAGCAGACACTACAGTAGCAGGGGGGCCAGTAGTGTGTGGACACAACAATGCCTATGGTGTGTAGGGCAGTGATGATGACTGCACTATACACAGTGAGAGGCCCAATCTGCAGGTGTTTACTGACAGTGGACATTACTGTTACGCTGTTGTGTGACCCACAGATGCTGCACCTCTGGCATGGGATGCTCACAGTGACATATACATGTCTGGCTTCTTGTGCTGTGGCAGAGTTGTGTGGTATGTGGCAGGGGGGGGCATGTATCATCTGAAAGGCACACTGGTGTTGGGGTATTCCCAATACTGGCCCACGTGCACTGCATGATGTGTCCCAGCTTTGTGGCCACACCTGGTCTGTGGCACAGCCTGGCCACCCATACACTTTTCCCCTCAACATCCTCCATGCCCACAGTGCAGGATGTCTGTGCTGGCATCTGTTGGTGTCCACAGAAGTGTGGTCCACAGGTGTGTGCTGTATGGCCACACTGCCATGTTGTCCACTAGTGGTAGGGTCACCACCTACTGCCTGGCATGGCTGGGACTGGTGGCAGATGATGGCAGCATTGTGATGCCATCAGTTAGCAGCATGCTTCCTCTATGTTTGGCTTTGTCTATGTGTCATATTTATTTGTTAGAGTCATGCAAAACCCACGCAAAATCCATTGCAAACACCGTGCAAAGCCATAGTGTCATGCAAAGCTGATTGCCCAGGTTTAAGACAAGCTTTACCTGGGTGGTAATGTGCACCATGCTAAGTGTCATGCTAAGTCACACAAAACCACTTTGTGCGGCGCGTGTCACTGAATATAGCAGTGTGCCTGTATTCATGTCAGTTTGCCCCTTACATACATTATGATTTTGCCCGGCACTAATGCAGTTTGCCTGCACTATTTGGTCTTTTGAATATAGCAGACCCATGCTAATCCCACGCTAAACCTGTGCAAATGGTTTTTGCCTGATGCAAAGTTTTGAATATCTTGCCCTAGATGTCACATTTCCTTGCTGATCAAATTTTATTTTAAACCATGTGTCACTATGTAATTCTATCAATATCCCTAAAGTATTAGGGTCAATTTTATAATTTTTAAGCTTTCTCCAAATAATTTTCTTACTAATTGAAGCAAATGCTGTTTTCAGATCTATAAAACAGCAATAGAGCTTTGATTTTTTAATTGTAACATATTTCCAAATAAGATGTTGTAATACAAAACAATGCTGGATAGCTGAGATTTTTGCCCAAAATCCATTTTGACTTTCCTGCAGTATGTTATTCTGTTCAACCCATAATTGAAATCTATTAAGAAGTATTTTACAAAAATATTTTGAGATGTAGTGAATAAACTTATTGGATGATACATAGGATCTGATGTGTCTCCTTTTTTAAAGATTGGACACACTAGACTTCCTTTCCAGGACTTGAGTAATTTCCCCCATTGCATGCAATAATTAAACAGCTTATATAGGATCAATGTCCACCAATCCTTAAATGCTCTAAATATAGCTGCTAAAATAACATCTGGTCCTGGCGCTTTGTTAGATGATATCCTTACTATTGTTGCCCTTATTTCTTCTTTCACAATAAACAATGATTTTGGGAATGATTGATTTCAAATTGTTTCAGCAAGTCTCCCTCTCTCTTCATCTAATAAGGAAAAATACGTTTTTAAAATGTTGCTCCCATAAAGTTGGGGTTATAGCTGTTTCAATAGCACTAGAATACTTATCATATCCTTTACTAACTAAGGTTCAAAACTGTTTAATATCTTTCTTAATTATTGACTTTCTTTAATTTCTCCCACATTTCCTTTTGAAATGTTAACCTTTCTTTTTCCAATATTTTCTTAAATTCTTTCCTTGCCTCATTTAGAGTTTTATTTGTTACCTTAATACAATTATTTTTATATTGTCTAACCAAATTATTCATCTCCCTCTTTGCCTTCTTACATCTAAAATTAAACCATGTCTGGATAGTCTGTTTTTTGTTGATACTTTGAAAAAAAATGTCTAATATAGTGACAAATCCTTTCCCAAGACATAACAGGGTCACTAACCATCTCTGTATTCATAATTTCATTTTCTAACCCATCTACATGACCTGCACTTAATATTTCAGTAAATTGGGATACCATTGAACTTTGCCATCTAATTATTTTAGAGTTTATAATTTCTATATCATGTTGCTGTAAATTCATATTAACACCCAAAGCAATATTGTCCAAAACAGCATTTTGTACAGACTGGTAGATGAGAAGATTCCAGCCTAGAAACTACTTCCAAATATTGCACCATATTAAATGCCTCCAAATTTCCACAAACCAAATCAATCACTGATGACCCCAAGGGGCCCACGTAAGTAAAATTCCCACTCCTATCTCCTTTGGTTCATCCATTGATCAGACAGAAATCAGCACTTGCCATTATTTCCTTTAATTTTGTCCCAATTTTATTGTTAACTGTATCTCTCAACTTATGTTTATAACCTAAATTCCTATTGATTATATTAATTCCATTCACCATGCCTTCATCTGTTTCCTTTTTGTCTGTAAATATAGCATTAAAGTCCCCCAGCAAAATTATTATTGATGTTTCATTGTTTACCAATACCTTATCTAAAATTAATTGGAAGTAGTTCCAGTATTCTTCCTTAGACTATTTATTTGATGGAGCTATGTAAATATTAACCAATATTATATTTGTATTTTGTTTAACCAACTTAAAAATTTGGCAATTATGTAATTCTATCTTTATGGGTGTAATATTAAAATTTAGAGATGTGCTTTGCCAGTCCTGTCTTGGTTCTGCCATTTTTATTTTATTTGACTGCCAGAAGCAAATAGTAGAAGTAACCAGGGAATAATGGGGGGCTCTCATCTACTAGCCAAGTTTCCTGAAAACATAGTATGTCTGTTTTCATTACAAAAGCATGAAAATCATCATCTGCTAGTCTTCTTAATAAGTCCTCTATATCCAACTTGTTATAGATATTTCTGCAACATTAAACCCCTGCTCTTCATCTACAACTA
Organism: Neoceratodus forsteri; assembly: GCA_016271365.2. Taxonomy (NCBI): domain Eukaryota; kingdom Metazoa; phylum Chordata; order Ceratodontiformes; family Ceratodontidae; genus Neoceratodus; species Neoceratodus forsteri. The sequence goes on from CM057451.1 coordinate 206,804,747, forward strand.
GGTTCAGCCAACCATCAGTTATATTAGTAAGTGGGCCAAATGAATTTGACATGCTTGGTTGAAATTTGTTTCCCATCTCATTATTAATATGTTTATTCTTATACCCAGCCAAGGTCTCAACATTGGTCATATAAAAATTAAATGTGAGTCAAGAACATGTGAAGTTTTCAAGACCAGTTGCGCTAATTTACTTGACTGGAAATTGATATCAATCTGTGGAGAACTAGAAATAGAATGATGTACAAGAATATATCTAGTAGTGCTTCTGTTAATATTCATTCCCAAAAGCACATGAAAGAAATGTATCAATCTCTTTTTTAAAGTTCATATTGAATATCCTTTATAAACTTCCCATCCAAGTCTATGTATCCCATGAATTTGTAATTAAGAATTCCTTATTAAGGGTAACTATTTTTGAGGATTGTCTTTCTATAAGACAGCTACTCTCACTGTCTAAATTTCTGGGCTTCAAAATTTGGGACTTCTGGTGACCCTCCATGGTCCCCCCTCTGAATAAAATCTGATCTTCTGCACATTTCTCACTTTTTAAATTCTTCTCATGTGTCTGACAACCATCAACAGATTCAGTATTAATCAAATTTCTAGCTTTCCCATTTAAAACAACATCAGCATAACTCCTTTTACCAGATCTATTCAAATTTGTAAACCTATATTCTGACAGTACTCTTAGATTTTTATTTTCATTCATTATAGGTTTTTCCTTTTCAGTTGGTTCTTTTTTTCTAATTAGGTTTCAATTTTTGTTTCCTTTTCTGTGATTTCCTTGATTTATTGTCACTCTGTCTTACTGTGCTAAGTTCAGGAATAGCCTCCAAACCTTTCTGAAAAGGTGGTGGTAAGTTAACTTAAATTGCTTTCTGTGCTTTAGAACCCTATAAATTATTCTCTGTAATCTCTTCTGGTACTGATTCTGAATTTAATTTCTTTGGATTGGCCAATGAGTCCAAAATTGCTCTATTGTATGCAACATCTCCTCTGAGATTTCTATTTCTTGTTTAAGAGTCCACATATTTTCAAGGATTACTATATTGGCATAATATTGATTTTTAATAATCTCAAGTATTTGAGGTGGAAATGAAGAACTTGAGATAAACTCTCCTTTGTCAGTGAAGTATTCTTTATTGTGTTTGATTTTATAGTTCCCATTCAAGGCTTCTGATGTGTTATCTGACTCTTCCGATGTACAGTAGCAGCCACAGACGCTGCCAGCTATTTCCCGAAATTTCTGTGATATTTTCTGAAATATCTCATGCTTTCTCCATTTCCACAGTAGGGGCAGCAGAGAGAAACTCTTTAGAAATTTCACTAAATGTCTGGAAATAGCTGGTAATGTCTGTGGCTACTACTGTATAGGAGGCAGGAGAGAATCTTAGTTCTGGTGATCTTGATAGGGAATCCGCTTCCTCCTGACTCGAAATCAACTGTTTTAGGCCTTGTAAGGTCAGACCTAAATCCCTTAAAATGTGTGGTAAATTTTCTGTTTTTTTTTTTATTTTTGTTGGCTTTACTAAAATTAGATAGAGCAAATGGAACTTTTGAACTGAATTGAATACTGCTGTTTTTATTTCAATTTTTATTACCTTGGAGTTATAGATTGAACTATCTCCTTCCTTCTGCTTGCTTAAATTGTTATCTTTTGCTTTTCATACTATATCTTGTGTAGAAAAAAGATCAGAGTCATAGAAGGAATCAGAATTTATCTCATATGACCCTTCTGATTTAGTTGATCTTTCTGACCAGCTGCTAATACAGTAACTATCAACTAGAGTTAATTCATCCTGAAAATCTTCCCCATGTTTTGTTTTTGGGGTGGTCATGTTGGATTGTGTTTCCTCTCTCCCATTACATGGACTAATTACTACAGTCTTCTCAATCAATGTTATAGGTGATAGGCTATCAGGCACTCTTGTCTCTAAATTCTTTTTAAAATAGGATGTTATTTTAGACTGTTTTATAACATTAGGCTCGTTAAACTCATTAGGCTCATATCCTATTTTCTTTGTTTTTTTCCAAGACCTTATTTGTTGCTTCGGAGAACATGAGAAGCAAATTCTCATATTAACCATTTTCCTACAGTATTTTTCACTCCAAAATGTTATTTAAATTAATCGAGGTAATCACGGGTAAAGGCCCTACCTAAAAATATACTATAATGAGCAAAAAAGTGTCAAAATTGTACAATTGTGCAACATCTGCAACTTGTGCAAGTAAGAAAATGTATTACAAATGATTAATTACTGATAGCTTTATTGAAACAAATAGTACAATAGTAGACTAGTACCTTAACCACTTAATAACTAAACACTTTAAGCTAAGAAGCAAATAAATGTGCAAATTAGCAAGTATATCTTCTCCTGTGCAAACTAGCAAGTCTGTAGTTATACAATTAAATTAACCAGTTAAACTCTTAATCCAGTGAATAAAATGGAAATACTGTTTAGGAATCAACAACATACAGATATTAACTTGTAGCATATGTAACAAGAACCTTATTAAATTATTAAAGTCTTCAATCACTTATAAAAGGATTTGATCAAGCATCACAATTCCCCTGGGGACTCTGTTTGATTCCCTTGTAGAAAAAGGTTCTTATAATATGCAGTTTAAAAGGCCAGTCCAGAATATAATCATCAAAAATGCCAGTGTTCGAAGAGTGAAATCCAGTTGATTTTATTTATCTCCACTGGAATTGTCCTTAAAGTCCTTCTGCAGCCTTTAATTGTAGATTTGATTTGCAGTTTACATTCGCCCCAGAACAGCTCCGATCTCTCAGGGTTAGGGACAAAGACAAATAATAGCACAATCTTCCCCTTCGATGGAAAATCAACTCCACTACAGAAGAAATAATAACAAAAATAATAGCAATAAGTCGGGCAAATACATTTAGGCCCAAACCCTGCCTAGTTGTTATTTAGTTAATCCACTATCAGAGCGTAATTTCGTACTTGCTTGCCTTTTTACTATGTTGTTACATGAGGTCCCTGCACCCTTATTGGTACCCCCAGAGGTACACAGTAGACAACTAGCACTTAGGCATATGTTATACTAACATATAGGGCTAAGGGCATCTACCGTATAAGAGGAGATGTCAGGATATGTATGTATATTATTGTTATACACTTTGCTTTCTAATACACATATACATTTCGTATGTATTTCTTGCTTGTAAGATGTTGGGACACCTGTGTCTTTGTAATGTCTATGATATATAAGTTGGCATTGCCACCTTTTGGTGATCTGTACAACTACACTGATATATGTAGAACTGCACTCTTTTGTTTCACAAAGTGATGACTACTACAGAATTGTAGAATATTATCTTGGACCGTGGAGCCACCTCTAACTTAGCCAATAGGGCTCATCTCTGTAACTAGAAATGTTTCTATCTTACAGTAACCATAGTAATTATCATAGGTATATAATGTGAGACATTACATCTTCTACCTTGGAGACCCCAAGAGACACAAAGACTCCCTCCTCGAGGTATAGGGAATGCTTAGCATTGGCTCCTGGTTTGTATTGGTAAGAACTGCTTAGAGCAACTGTAATAATCCTTTTTGGCAGTAATAAACAAGTTTATTACTCTTATGCAACATGTCTGTGATTCCTTGCATTCCCAATATTGCCAAGAACCTGAGAGTGAGGTTTAGACCTCCTGACTATTGGTGACTGAATGCAGGCAATATTTGGTGTTTACAAAGTTTTGCTTGTTGCTTAAACTTTTCCCTTCCCAGTGGGGACTGTAGGTGTGCATTCCTGCTTCACCTCTCCCGTCTTATGACCACTTTGTAATCACCTGAAAAGTCTGGCTGCTTTCTGGGTGTGGTTGATGCCGACTCAAACCACTCCATGGCATTTGTGAATTGCAAGCTTACAAGTGTACAGTAGTCCGACTGTGTATGAAGTGCTCCTGCTGTGGATCAATGCACAGCATGGCACCTATTTCACAGTTCGATTTTTTTGTTCTCTCCCACACAATGGCCACTGTATTAAATATATGCATGGAACTCAGACTCGATGTCCCAAACATTCTTACCTCCCATGGAAGCTGGGCTGACTTAGCGTGGGATGCAAGTCAATCCAAAAACCCTATACTGGGGATTTCAACCCAGTACACTGAGATAAGACAAACAGCCAGTAAGCGCCAAGCTAAAGGGCTGTTGGTTGTGGCTCTCTATGCTGCTCTTGAAGCCTCCAAACTGAGTTTTCAAATACTTGAACTGCAAATCTCATCTCTTAAGCAGAAGATGGGTTTGCAGGAAAGGGAATGTGTCAGATGTGAGCAGGATTTGGAGTCTGAACTCCAAACACTGCACAATGAAAAGGATTCACTTTTGCATCATTCTGCCCAGGCAGGAGAGCAGGAAATTTGTATGTTGAAGCAGGAGTGTGAAAGTTTGAGACAGGATAAGGGACAGGCTTTGCACATGAATGACTTGTTAATTAGAACAAATGAACAGTTGAGTGAGGAGTTGGGAGAGGTACAGGATGGGCTAAACCAGGCATGTAATGACTTAGAAGTGGCTACTAGGGACAATCACGAATTGATCACCGTGTATAGAGTGTTACAAAAACAAATACAATATGAGGTTGATGTGAATGTTGCAAATGTGAGTCATGCTGAATGTGAATCCAAGATGGCAAAACTGCACCATAAGCAGGAGGTTCTGGCTGGGCATGTTAAGGTGATAAGAGGTGTAGCCCCTGCCTTAACTATGTCATCTAAAGGGGAGGTCTCAGATGATGGCATGTCTCAATGCAATGCTCAGTCACACCCCTACTATGGCCCAGAGACCCCGCCCCACCATCCACAACATGGTGGATCTCCGTTACACCCACACCATGTCATATGTCATCGACGTCATGACGCGCATCATGGGTGACACCAACATGGTGACCCCCATAATGGGGGGGAGCAGGCACAGGCCTAGTCCCAATGACACCACTGATAGCTGTTATTTCTGTGGATGATAAGGAAGAGATTGAGAAAATGATAGATTCTACTTTAGGCAATGCGACCCTACCCAATTGGAGCAAACTGACCCTCTGGATACAGATCAGACAGATGCTGCAGGAGGCTGCTACTTGGGAGGGAATGGTTAGTACTGTGGTGGAGGCCACTGCTCAGGCAGCCCTAGATGGTGCCCTAGGCAACCTACCTCCTCCTGATCATCCCAATAATCCCCTGCAAATGGCCTATTCTGTTCAGCAAATAGCTGACTGTATCTGTCAGATGAGCCCATCCAACAATCACAGCTGTCACTTGGAAAAGGTGCATACTAAATGTGAAATGCTTAGTCTCACTACAGACTACCAGGTCCAGATCCTATGCCAGACCATTGGTCCTGGACTATGGGCCAAACTCCCTGATACCATCCACCAGGCTGGCAATGCCACCATTGATGAGGTTGCAGCTGAACTGATTTCTGTGAACAGCCCAGGTGTAGTAGAAGCGATGCTTGCATACCCTGTAAAACAGAATGCAAAGGAAAGTCCAGTGACTTACCACCAGAGACTCTGGATGGCTTACCGAGCAGGAAAACAACTCATACAGGAAGCTGCAGATGTAGATCTTATCGAGTATAAGATCTTGTTCCTTAGGAACATGATCTCTACAGTAAGACAGAAGGTAGAGTTACCCACCTATCCCACCATGGAAAGGTTTGCTGACATCCTTCAGAAAACCAAAAGAGTTTATCAACTTTACATCCATGATCTGGACTCTGGTTCCAAGAAAGTAGCTGCCGTGGAGCCTACCCCAGAGGCCATGACACACTACATAGTGGAAGGGTAAACCCAACACAAACAACCCCTCCCAGTGGACAATCAACACCCCCAGCAGGCCCAACAACAACCACAACAACAGCAGCAGCAACAACAACAGTGGGGTGGGAACTGGAACTATCACAAGAATAAGAAACACCATAAGAATAACAAGGGTAAACAAAAACAAAGAACAGGCCCTTCATATAGGGAGCTAGCTGAAGAGAGCTCCTGGGACAAGTGCATTCTGTAGCAGATGCTGTTCTTGCTCAGACACTTGCAGCCATACAACCAGGAACCCAGGCCCCGACAGGCCATGGTGATACCGGAAGTACAGGCCCTCAGGTCCATATAGACCTGATCCCAGAAGCATCTCCCTTTATAGCATCAGTGCAGCATTGTGAAGTTGTTCACAGGAGCCAGGCCCAACCTTTCCATGCTTCCTCCAGTACAGATTGACAATTACAGGCCCCAGTCTGGGTTGTAAACAAGCTGGTCTTGTATACAAATGGAAGGCCCTGTGCTGAGGCCAAGGTCAGGGGCCGACTACTCACAGTATTATTGGATACAGGTGCAGCTGTGTCTGTATTACATGATGACCACCCAGAGGCATCTCCTTGGTCCACTGGATGGAAGACCAATATGTCAAGATTAGATGGTACTAGGTTACCTGCATACTGTTCTCTATGACTACTGTAGAGTTGGGACACCTGAAGGCTTCTCATACCTTCAAGTGAATGGTATTGTATGATCATCCTAGTATCACTGGAATTGATTTCCTTGCACTATACAGCTGTGTGGTGGACCTAGCCAACATGCTATTGATACAGCTTCAGGGCCAGTATCATACGATTTTGATCCCTGATTCGCACTTGGTGGCAACAATATCTGCCAACAACAAAAAATATGACGTCATAGATCTATTCAAGAACCATTAGCTTTTTCCAAAGCTCCTCCCCATTCTACAAAGACATTTGGAAGCATTTGCTACCAACAAGCATGACTGTGGCAGGATGCACACTGTCATTGAGGTGCCAGGCCCAGCACATGAGAGGCAAAAGCAATTCCCTTTTCCACCTGAGGCCTTGCCTTCTCTTAGGGAAACAATAAAATATCTGCTCAACCAAGGTGTAATAAGAACATGTGCCTCTACTGCCAACTCCCCAGTGTAGGTTGTGAAAAACCCACAGGTGCCTGTAGACTTACTGTTGACTACGGGAGACTGAATCAGGTCACCCCCAGTTGTGCTTCAACTGTAGCCTCAGCACCTGATGTGTTACGACATCTGACCCCTGACCAAAAGTGGTTCAGTGCCCTGGACATCTCCAATGGTTTCTGGTCACTTCCATTGGCCCTTAAGAGTCAATATAAGTTTGCCTTCACCTTTGAAGGTAGAGAGTACACGTGGACCTGCTTACCACAGGGATTCCATAACAACCCTTCCCTGTTCCATCTGCACATGATGGACACCCTTGAGGGTTTTTCTACCCCCCAGTGTCTCTTGCAGTATGTGGATGACCTGCTGTTGGCAACAGCCACACAGGAACAACACTTGGATCTCTTGGATGAACTACTGACTGTCATCCAGAGAGCAGACCTCAAATGTAACCCAGCAAAAGCACAACTATGTCAGAAAGAGGTACTCTTTCTGGGCCTGAGAATCACTGATCAAAGTTGAAGCCCTACCTGGAAGAAGATACAAGGATTGCAAGACTTACCATTGTCCACCAGTGTGGCCACTCTTAGGAGATTTCTAGGTATGGTAAACTATTCCAGAAATTTTATTTGTGATTTTGCTCAGAAGGCTGCTCCCCTGTATGAATTACTGAAAAAGGATATTCCCTGGCATTGTGGCCCTATTCACACCCAGGCTGTGATATCACTGAAACAGGCTTTGTCCTTGACTCCAGCTCTGGTCAACCCCAATCCAGCACTGCCATTCCATCTGTAGTGTGCCACCTCTCACATAGCTATGTCAGCAGTGCTGGCCCAGAAGGTTCATGGCACCCTGAGACCCACTGCATATGCATCACAGCTCTTGACCCCAGTGAAACAGAAGTACAGCCTTTGTGAAAGGATCCTTCTGGCTACTTACTGGGCTGTCAAGCACTTCTTGTATATCATTGGGTACTCTCCACTGATCATTAACACAAACCACACCCCAACTACCTTTCTGCTATCAGACAGAGTGAAGGATGGGTCAGTCTCTAGCACTAGGCTGACACACTGGTCACTTCTTCTCCAGGATAGAGACATACAGGTCCACCCAACCAATATGCAATCCATGCTGGCACATGGACTCCTTTTCCAAGGAGAACCCCATGACTGTACACTGCAACCACCTGATCTTCTGGATCCAGGTTCTTTCCTCCCAGCCATGCCACAAATACTAGAGAACACCTCATTGTGTCATATTTTCACAGATGGTTACAGCTTCCTATTATCAGAGAGAACAAATTGCAGGAATGGGTATCTTAGTGCTTTATCCTTATGGTAACACTGTTAAAATTTCTAAGTGTTGCAGTTGTGGCTTCGCCACAATATGCCAAGATAGCAGCAGTGGCCTATGCCCTTGAGTTCATCCAGCATGGGACTGAGGATACCATCATCTTCATAGACTCTAACTGGCTGTGTTGCTGTCTTACAGAATTTCTCCCTTTCTGGCAGAAGAACTCCTTCCTCTCATCTGATGGCAGTCCAGTGAAACACAAGGAACTGGTAATATGCATACACTCACTGGCACAAAGGTTTGCACACAAACTCTATGTACACAAAGTCAAAGCTCACTCCTTACATGACCCTTATCATGCCTTCAATGATGGAGCAGACACTCTTGCCAAGGAAGGAACCCGGGGGGAACACCTGGATGATGGACCATCCAGAGGCCAGAGCGGCTGCACACATTGCAGCAGTCAGAAAGAAACCTGAATTTTGTCTCCCTTGGACCTCTCAGCAGCTCAGCATGCTAACTCTGAATTCAAAGAAGTGTTCAGATTCCTTGACAAAAGCACTGAAAAGAATATACCTACCCATAACCCCTACCAGAGGCATGAAGGTAAGTTACGCTTGTCTCCAGATGACAAGTTCATCTGGTACCAACCAGATGACACCACCACCAAGTTGTGGGTGGTCCCTAGACACCTCAGATCTGAATTCTTGCACCAAGTGCATGACACCTCTACTGGTAGACACCAGGGAGTGGAAAATACCCTCCAGAGGCTCAAGACCACCCCTGGTGACCTGGTGTCACCAAAGATGTCAAATAGTACATAGACAACTGCCTTGTTTGTGCGCAAAACAATCCCATCCCCACCAAATGAAATGCCAAACTCCTACCATAATGACATTCTGGTCCTTGGCATGCCATTCAGATTGATTTTATTGGTCTCTTGACTAATACCAGCAGAAACAACAAATATGCTCTAGTGATAACTAATCTTTCTCTAAGTGGGTTGAAGCTTTCCCCACTAAGACCTGTACTGCTAAAATCACTGCCAAAATCCTGGTGGAACAGTTTTCTCCAGGTGGGGCCTGCCTCTCAAGGTAGACTCTGACAAAGGAACCAGTTTTACAGGTGAGTTGACGAAAGAAGCCCTTGAACTCCTCAGAGTTCACCAGAAGTTGCACATACCTTATAATCCACAATCTTCAGGTCAAGTAGAAAGAGCCAACAGACGGATTAAGTGAATGCTTTCCAAATTCATTGAGAACAATCCCAAGACCTGGGATTCCCTGTTGCCATTACTCCTTATGGCAATTAGGGGTACACCCTCAGCCACCATCCAGCTGACACCCTTTGAGGTAATGACTGGAAGACAAATGAGATTACCTGAACACCTATTGTTTGACCTGCATACCCGCACAGCAGACCATGTGTCTGTAGACCAATATGTGATCAATCAATTCAATTTTATTGTATATGGCTAAAAAGCCTTTACAAAATAAGCACTGCAATCAACAGTCCACATTCATATTACAAATACAATATGACAGACATAAATAGTTCAAATACTAATATACCATTTAAATATGGTCATAATAAAAAAAAACATTAGACTGGACTATAGATAAGAATACAATTCCTCCAATGTATTTCATTTATGATATTCATAAATAATTCAAATACTGATGCAATATTTAAGTACTATCTAAACACCACCATAAAATAGAAATAGAAATCCTATAATGATCTATGTTATACATATCGCGCTTCTTATCTTGTTCACTGAGTTTAAATATTTGGCTAGTCTTTCCACTGACCATGCATCTTTGGTGTGAAATAATATATTCATTAACATTGATTTATATATCTGATATATTTCATTCATAAAGGGGTGTAACTAGTATCTACTTTGGTTGATATACCATGAACAATCCCATTGTATATGCATTAGATTTTCCTCTCCCTCTTTATTACAATCACATTCCCCAGATAGGAAGCCTTCCTTTTTATATCAATATGATGGCATATTACTTTCACACTGCTCAAATTTATAATTAGACATTAAGGGCCAGATATTCAAAACTTTGTCCCGGGGCTAAATTAGCACTGCCCGGTGCGCAAATTTAGTCCGGAGCACAAAGCAAAGGAAATAGCCTGGTGCTAATCCTGCTGAATATAGCAGTCAAAGGAAGCCAGGCAAAATGGTCTGAGAGTGCAGGGCAAAAATTGCCCAGGAATAAGACAGCACTGAATATAGCAACAAGGAAGTGCAAATTGCAACTAAAGCTCATTAGACTCCTTAGCAAGCCTGTGTTGCAGGTGGAGAACATTGTGTGTGATTGCACAGAGATGTCTCACATCTACTGCAAACACACCTCTCAACCTCCTGCCTCATAAATCAGGGACAAGGCTTAACAAAATCAGGGACAATGGTTTAAAATCAGGGACACGCCTTAAAAATTGGTGATATACACTCAGGAAGCTGGTAGAATAAGTGTTGTAGTGTAAAATGCATGTTCTAAGGAAGAACACATCCATAACATTAATGTTTGACAATATGTTATGCTTACAACCCCCACTGTTTGGTCTTGGAAACACAATTTGTAGGAGGGACAAAGTAAAAGTCTGAGGTACAATCAGGGACGTCCCTGAAAATCAGGGACAGTTAAGAGGTATGACTGCAAACAACAATGTAAGCCACCCACTGCGGAACTGTGCTTAGTGTGCTATGCTGAAGTAAGGTTTGCCAGGGGCTAACCTGATTGCACAATACTAACACCTTAGCCCAGTGCAAACTGGTTAGCCTGGAGCAAACGGGAGCTATATTCAAAGCTCCCATGCAAATGAGCCTACTTAGGTAATCTGTGGGCAAACATGTACATCTGCATCTCATTAAGTGCTGTTTAGCATACATTACCATGCAGTTTGCCCGGTGCTACTACATGAAGCACAAAGCTTCCCCCTTTGTTCAGAATGGAAGTACAGGCTGGATGCTGCAGGTCAAGGCATGCCCACAGCATCCCCTGTTGGTTGGAATGGAAGTACAAGCTGGAAGCAGCAGGAACTGTGTGCTGGCAGGCACAGTCATTGCAAACAACACACCCATGCAGCTGTGCAAGCAGGGTCTGTATATATATCTATATCTATATATCTATCTATATATATATAGATATATATTCATGGCAAAAACTCAATTTAATGCATCAGTTAGGGTTGTTCTACATTGACAAAAGCAAGGAAATTTGGTGTTATGGATGAGAGCTCCTTTGCACCCCCACCCGCCCTGCCAACCAGCATCGGGTGTGCATTAGAATCATCGGCCCTAACTCTTACCCCATCACATGTGTAAACAAGCTGAGGTATAGGAAAAGCCAATATATGCACTATCTATGTTCTCATATGGCACAGCTGAGTTGCTGAGTTGTATTAGGTTGACCTCCTGTTAGCTAGCCTTCCTTCGTACTCTATTGTATTAATTTCTTTACTCATACATGTTATCACTACTCATGATGTAACCTATTTGTTATGCATCATTGGCACTGTGTGCCATCTGTTTTAGTATGTACTCATCCCATCCCCCCTCCCCCCAAAGATGCATCTGGAATCAAGCAGTACACTGCTCAGTATGCCTTTCCTGGTAAAACTCTTAAATAAATAAATAAATAAATAAATAAATAAATAAAAGAATGGGGTGAGAGTTAGGACCGACAACCCCAACGCACACCCAGATGCCAGTTGGGGGGGGTGGGCGGAGGGGTGCAAGGGGGGATCTCAAACCTAACACCAAATTTCCTCCCTTTTGTCACTGTGGAACAACCCTAACTGATGAAGTAAACAGAGTTTTTTGCCATGAATTTCCCTTCTTTTTGAAATCTAGATTTAGTAGTTGCCATATTGGTCCTTGCAAGAATAGATCCAGAAACAAAAGATTTGATACCTTTTAATGGACCAGCATAGATGTAACAACAAGAACAAAGTGCTCTAGTTTTCAGACCAACCAGACCTTGCTCAGAAGCCTAATGACAGTTGTTTAGAAAAAACAATACTTTAAACAGCTAGATCATGCAGAAAAAACAGAAAGAAATCCCCATTGGTTTAAAATACTCATTTAAAAAATACAGAAGATGATGTCAGAGAAGTTTAACAGTACCATATTACCTGCAGCCAGGAGGGTCCCCGGGTCAAAGGTGTTTGGTGGAACACACATACAAAGAATCCTACTGCATATAAATTTAATTGACATACTGTAAAATGACACTTCTGGAGCAGATGACTCTTAAATCAAGCTATGAGTGTCAAAGTGCGTATAAGGATGTGATTACTGAAAAGCAACCCCCACCCAGATTAAAGACATACTAAGATTGCCTTAGGACTCCAAGAAGTTTCAATACATGCATTATAGACAAGAAATTATCAGTAAAGTTGTTTTACAAATATCAGTGCACACTGTATGATGTGTAAAACCTAGCTGGACCTGTCATCCAGCTGTACTCTCCAGCTAGATTTCATGCCTGAAAATTTTAAAAAACCTCTAGTGTAGTGACAGGACTTTATAAATAATAATTTAAATATAAATTGACAGTATTAGTGTCAAACAAAAGACTTTAGTCGAGGACCACCAAGGAATTAAGACCATGTAGCCTGATATGTACTGATGTCAATATACACTGAGAATGTAACAACTTGATGTACCAGAAGTGTCTAAGGAATCTGAAAAAGAGATAAAAATGTAATTTCTCTCCTCCTCTTCACACAAACAATACACCCTGCCCCACCCCACATCACCATAATGTGGGTGGGGGGATACCTAACTTTAAGGAGATGCTCTCTCTCTCTCTCACACACACACACACACACACACACACACACACACACACACACACACACACACATATACACACTCTCCTAATGAACCTTTATTCACATCAGTCACTGCAATTGTTCCCCAAAGGAATTCAACTTGTCATGAAATCCTACATAAAAGGGATCATGTATCCTAATACCTACAGAGCAAAAATGTGACACTATTTAACAGTACTACTATCTGCATAGTAACATTTCCAAGGATTCTGGATAGAACTGCAATGAAATAAAACTACCACCCTCCCCAGGATAAGGTAACTAGAGTAAATATAAAGTATGTGTATAAGAACTGAGGTCTAATATACCTACATTTCCACAAATTACTACAGTATTAGCCTAATGTAAAAAGATCTGTCCAGGACCTCCATGCAAATGAGATCTCGCACCCCAATATGTACAGAGCTAAAAAAATATGTGACCGTCTATGATAACACTCCTGTATGTACAGTAACAGGCTAGGTAATCTGAATATGGTGCAACAGAATCAACCCCACTCCCGAGCAAAGATAAAAAATAAGGAGAAATTAATATTCATTATGTGTGTGAAGTAAGACTAGTAACACACTGTAACTCCATGTATCTAAGTAGAGGCCTACCTCAATGTGACAGCAAGCCCCACACCTGTTATATCAACGTACATCACAACACTTACCCACACACATACATACATGCGCACACAAGCCCACATCCCACATATGCTGAAGTCTTATAATATGCCAGTCTGAAGAAGAAGAGGTCTGTGGATGTCAGTTTCTGTAGTGTCCCATGAAACCCAGATCAACGTTCATCCCATCTGCTACCATACTGAGATGTAAAATAAGTTTCATCTCAAAAGCTCATCTCTGTTGTGTATTTTCAAGATTTCCTTTTAAAACCATTACTGATATATCTGAAATTGAGTGGTCAGGCTGGGAGAAGTGGTGTTCCACTAGTTTTTCAGTCTTCTTTGCTCTAATAGTATGTCTGTGCAAGTTCATTCTAGTGTGGTGCTGTTGGCTGGTCTCTCCAACATAACCTGTTTGTGGAAATATCTTGCACTGAATGAAATAAACAACGTGTCGTGATGTGCATGTATAACTCCCATGCATCTTAAATTGTCTCTTTTGTGATATAACCACACAGTCTGAGGTGGAAATGAGCTCACAAGTCTTACAGGTGTGTTGATTGCAGGGTTGTGTGCCCTTGTGTGACATGGTATTTTATTCTGGTGAAAGTTTGCTCCTAATAATTAGGCTGGCTAAATTTGGTGGTTGTTTAAAAAATAGTAGTGGGAGTTCCTTAAAAATATAATTAAGGGTTTCATTCTCACTAAATATTGGGTGGAGGTTTTTAATAATCTTACGCAGAAGTTCAAGGTCTGGATGATATGTGACTACTAAGGGTACTCTGTCTGTAGCTCTCTTTTCTTTATATTGAAGTAGCTGTTGTCTTGGTACTTGAGTTGCACATTCTGTTATCCTGTCAATTTCTCTGGAAGAGTGTCCCTGCTCAATAAAGGTGTTTTTCAACATAGCCAAATGTGTATCTCTGTCATCCTCATTTGAACAAATATGGTGACATTGGAGTGCTTGACTGTACATGACAGATTTTTTTGTATGGTTTGGGTGATTACTTTTCTTGTGTAGGTATCTTTGTCCATCTGTTGGCTTCCTGTAAATATGTGTATGTAAGGTTCCATCCTTAATGGTGACTGTGGTGTCCAGAAAATTAACATTGGTGGTAGAATACTCCAGGGTAAGCTTTATGGTAGGGTGGAGATTATTAAGTTTGTGATGAAAATCTTTAAGTGCATCTGTGCCCTCTGGCCAGATGAAAAACAAATTATCAATGTAACGGAAATAAGCTAGTGGTTTATGGGGACACTGCCCTAAAAAATCCTCCTCCAAGTCTGCCATAAAGAGGTTAGCATACTGTGGAGCCATTTTGGTGCCCATTGCTGTTCCCATAGTTTGAACATAATGGTTACCATTGAAGTTGAAGTTGATTTGTCTCAAAATGAATTCCATAAGTTCCCCCACCACTTTAGGGTTGATGTTTTGTTCCAGTCCTTTCTCCTGTATGTATTTAAGGCATGCTGTAATACCATCTGTGTATAGAATATTAGCGTAGAGGGATGTTACATCCACTGTCACTAAAATGGTATCAGGTGGTAAATCCTTATAACCAGAAAGTACACGCAAAAAGTGCATAGCGTCCTGGATATAACTGTCTCTTTCCATAACCAGCAGTTTCAAAATGGTCTCTACAAACCATGAGATCCCCTCAGTCAAGGTACCATTACCATAGACTATGGGTCTTCCCGGATTGCCAGGTTTATGTATTTTAGGCAGCATGTAGAATGTCCCTGGCCTGGGTTCAGCAGGGGTGAGGTCAGTTAGTTTTTCTCGGACATGGTATGGAAAAGTTCTAATTAAGTCACATAGTTCATCTTTATATCTTGTAGTGGGGTCGCTCTCTAGTTCTCTATAGTATGTAAAACCTGTTAGCTGTCTGTTAGCTTCATTAATATAATTATCTCTGTTTAAAATCACCACTGCAGAGCCTTTATCTGCGTTTTTGATGACAATGTTGTGGTTTGATTTCAGTGTCCCTATAGCTCTCTGTTCCAGTGGAGAAAGGTTATACTGGGCCTGTTTTTGCCTAATAAGGATCTGACCACTGACTTGTTGGCAGAAACAATGAATGTAATCATCTAGTTTTCTGTTACACCCACTTGAGGGTGTAAATTCAGATTTCTTTTTTCTTATCCATTGAATTATTGCTGTTTGCGATGTCTTTGTTATCAGTGATTTCTTCCTTGCCATGAAATAATTCTTTAAGTCTCAATCTATGGAAGTATTCCTCCAGTTCACCACAAAACTGTATTTTATCCAGTGGTTTTGTTGGGCAGAAAGTGAGGCCCTTTGAAAGTACATTTAGTTCTCCAGTAGTCAGTCTGTGGTTGGACAAATTAACAACTGACAGGTGGCCATCTGTATTGTGTTGTTGTTCAGTGACTCCATTATGTTCTTCATGGTTGTTAGAAAGTATGGTATGTTGAAGGGCATCCAATTTCCTATTTTTCATAAGCATGGCTTTTCTTAAGGTCCTTTGGTAGTTAATGTGTATCTCTTGCAAGATGTCCTGAATAGGTTCCCCAGACATCCTTTCCAGAGTGGTAACAATTTCAGCAAACTCTTTGTTCAGAACAACTTTATTGGCATATGACATGTGAATCCTGTGATTTTTCAATTTCTCAGAGGTCCTATGACAGAATTGTTCTACATATGTAGAATTGTTTGTATTTCTTAATGGATTCCAAATAGTAAGACCTTTAGGGATTATGTTTCTCCTCTTGCACTGGGTTAGAAAATAGATGTCACTGTCTAGCTGTGCTAATTTCTTCTTGATGTTATGTAACTGCCATATTCTAAGGCTAATTTCAGTATCTTCCATGTTGAACTCTAGATTTAGTAGTTGCCGTATTGGTCCTTGCAAGAATAGATCCAGAAGCAAATGATTTGATACCTTTTAATGGACCAACATAGATGTAACAACAAGAACAAAGTGCTCTAGCTTTTGGAACAACCAGTCCTTCTTCAGAAGCCTAATGGCAGTTGTTTAGAAAAAACAATACTTTAACAGCTAGATCATGCAGAAAAAACAGAAAAAAATCCCCATTGGGTTAAAATACTCATTTAAAAAATACAGAAGATGGTGTCAGAGAAGTTTAACAGTACCGTATCACCTTCAGCCAGGAGGGTCCCCGGGTCAAAAGTGCTTGGTGGAACACAAATACAAAGAATCCTACTGCATATAAATTTAATTGACATAAGATAACACTACTGGAGCAGGTGCCTCTTAAATCAAGCTATGAGTGTCATAGTGTGTATAAGGATGTGATTACTGAAAAGCAACCCCCACCCAGATTAAAGACATACTAAGATTGTCTTAGAACTCCAAGAAGTTTGAATGCATGCATTATAGACAAGAAATTATCAGTAAAGTTGTTTTACAAATATCAGCGTACACTGTATGATGTGTAAAACCTAGCTGGACCTGTTACCTAGCTGTACTCTCCAGCTAGATATCATGCCCGAAAAATTTTAAAAACCTCTAGTGTAGTGACAGGACTTTATAAATCATAATTTAAATATAACTTTACAATATTAGTGTCAAATAAAAAACTGTAGTTGAGGACCACCAAGGAATTAAGACCATGTAGCCTGATATGTACTGATGTCAATATACACTGAGAATATAACAACTTGATGTACCAGAAGTGTCTAAGGAATCTGAAAAAGAGATAAAAATGTAATTTCTCTCCTTCTCTTCACACAAACAATACACCCTACCCCACCCCACATCACCATAATGTGGGGGGATAACTAGCTTTAGGGAGATGCTCTCTATCTCTCTCACACACACACACACAAACACACACACACACTCTCCTAATGAACCTTTATTCACGTCAGTCACTGCAATTGTTCCCCAAAAGAATTCAACTTGTCATGAAATCCTAAGTAAAAGGGCTCAGGTATCCTAATACCTACAGAGCAACAATGTGACACTGTTTAAACGCACTACTATCTGCATAGTAACATTTCCAAGGATTCTGGATAGAACTATAATGAAATAAAACTGCCACCCTCCCCAGGATAAGGTAACTAGAAGTAAATATAAAGTATGTGTGTGAGACCAGAGGTGTAACATACCTACATTTCCACAAATTACTACAATATTAGCCTAATGTAAAAAGATCTGTCCAGGACCTCCATGCAAATGAGATCTCACACCCCAATATGTACAGAGTAAAAAAAAATGTGACAGTCTATGATAACACTCCTATATGTACAGTAACAGGCTAGGTAATCTGAATATGGTGCAATGGAATCAACCCCACTCCTGGGCAAAGATAAACAGTAAGGAGGAATTAATATTCATTAAGTGTGTGAAGTAAGAATAGTAACACACTGTAACTCCATGTATCTAAATAGAGGCCTTCCTTTTGAGAATGAGGACTAAAATAGTGAATGGAATGTGGTGGTGGGAGCGCGGAGCCCCCACCACATGATTTTTTGTGACATAGTAACGGTAACTGCAATGGAAACCCAAGTGCTAATGATTATGCACATGGTGGCGCAAATGTAAATGGTAAAGCAAACGTTAATAGAAATACAAGTGCAAAGTGATGCCAAAGCAAACAGTGACTCAAACTGAGATGCAAGCACGTCCGTAAATGCAACTGGTAATGCGCACGGTCACGGTACCACTATTGTAAATACAAATGGTAACTGTAACAGCAACAATAATGCCAAAGGAAACAGAAACGGAAACGCAAGAGAGTATGGAAATGCAAAGCGTAACACGCATGTTCACGGTACCACAATTGCAAACACAAATGGTAACAGTAACATAAAAAAAAAACACCAAACAGAAACGGAAACGCAAATGCAAGCGCACACAGAAATGCAAACCGTAACATGCATGGTGATGGTACCGGAATTGTAAACACAAATGGTAATGGTAACAGCAACAATAACGCCAAAGAAAACAGAAACAAAAATGCAAACACAAGCACTTCCATAAACACAGACTGTAATGCGCACAGTCATGGTACCACAATTGGAAACACAAATGGTAAGGGTAACAGCAAAAATGACACCAAAGGAAACAGAAATGGAAATGTGAATGCAAGTGCATATGGAAACACAAAGTGTAACATGCACGGTCACGGTACCACAATTGTAAACTCAAATGGTAACAGTAGCAGCGACAATAATGCCAAAGGAAACAGAAACTCAAGCGCAAATGCAAGCGAGTATGGAGAAGCAAATCATAATGCGCTTGGGCATGGGAACACCTTTGGAAATGCAAATGGCAATGGTAACAACAACGAGGATGCAAAACGAAAGAAAAACACAATTGTAAAAAGAAGCACGGCCGCAAACAGAAATGGTAATGTGCACGGTGATGCCAAGTGAAACACAAACAGAAACAGTAGTGGAGACACAAATAGTATCAGTAACACAAATGTAAGCGCAAACAGAAACGCAAAGGGTAATGCATATGATGGCATACGTGTGAATGCTAATGCAAACGGGTACGGAAATGCAAGTGTAAATGCAATGTGTGACAGTAAGTGGAGCACACACCCTGGTTTTACCCTACAGCTGCATAGAGAAACACAGTGTCTACAAAGAATATATGCATAATAATGGGCCTCGGACCAGAAAATAAGGTATTGGAATACTAAATTGCTTATATCTCAGGAACCTTACAACGTAGAGAAAAAATTAAAATTTTCTATGATTCATGACTTTCCTGGCTATGTTTGCACTGAATTCTTAGCCCCCAAGAGGCTCAGCATTTTTCCAATGAAAAGTCAATATCTCGCACCGTTTCTGAGATACATGCAATGAAGGGCGCGCGTATGACGCAACGTTAGTCTATGGAGAAAAGTGTCAACTTTGGAGTATCGTAACTTTGCATCCCTGCAATATTTTTTCACCAAACCACCAAAAGGCACATCTGTGAGATGTTGGCTTTCTTCCCTTCTAATCTCTGCCCAAAAGACCAAACCGTTCTTTTGCAGCAGGGTGGCAAACAATTTCTGTCATTTTGGCCATAGTGTTGAAAAGTAGTGTCGTGATTTGTGACACTTTCGTAAAACAATCACGAAAATGTCACATGTGTGACACTACTTTGTGACACTACTTTTCCCAAAAATGTCAAAAACATATTTCTGGGGCGTTTAACCCCGAAATAAAGACACGCCTAGCATCCTCAGGACTAGGTAAACACAAAAAGAATTGTATCCCTAGATGGTCCCAATTTTAAATGCCAAGCATTTCTGTGATCAGTAACTGAAAAAAAAAATGGCTGACTCACAACACTGCAGGGGTCATTTGTGACACTAAAAACTGCATTTGCGACACTGTCGAACTTTTTGTTAACTTTTCCCATTGACTATAATGGGAAACTTGTTTTTTGAATAACTTTTGAACCGTTCAATATTGTTTCATGAAGTCTTCAGAAGGCACACTGAGGACCCCGGCCACATGTTCGCTGAAGTGTTTGGACCAGTCGCGCAAACCGTGCGACCTGTAGGCATGAGCAAAGAATGCGCATAAAAAATGTAAATGTGCCCCAGAATGTCACTTAATAACTCTGCAGTTGTATATCCGACCAGTACAAAAGTTGGCATATCCCAAGATCTATGGTTACGCCCTTTGCCTGCCAAATTTCAGGCAAATCCATTGAAAGGTGGCAAAGTTATTAAGGTGCAAAGTTTCACCATTTAACCTTTAATGGGTACTAACCTCACTATGGTAGCACTACTGCTTCTACCACTTTATATATATATATATATATATATTATATATATATATATATATATATATATATATATATACACATACATACATATATATATATAGAGAGAGAGAGAGAGAGAGAGAGAGAGAGAGAGAGATAGAGATAGATAGATAGATAGATAGATAGATAGATAGATAGATAGATAGATAGATAGATAGATAGATAGATAGATAGATAGATAAAATGGTAGCATGGTAGTGCTACCATAGTTAGGGTTGAGGAGCCCTTTTAAGGTAAAAGGGTCAAAATTTGCACCTTAATAACTTTGCCGCCATTCAACAGATTTGCCTGAAATTTGGAATACACGATCAAGAACCATACTTCTTGGCATCTGCCTACTTTTGTACTGGTCGGATATACGGCTGCAGAGTTATTAAGCATGATCTGCGCACGCATTTACACTTTTTGATGAATTCTTTGCTTACACCTACAGATCACACAGTTTGCACAACTGGTCCAAAAACATCAAGGAAAATGCAGCTAGGGTCCCCAATGTACATTTTGAAGATTTCATGAAAAAATATTAAATGGTTCAAAAGTTATTCAAAAAACAAGTTCTCATTATGTCAATGAGAAAAGTTAACAAAAAGTTTGAAAGTGTCACAAATGCAGTTTTTACTTTCGCAAATGGCCCTTTACCTTTTGCAAATCCACCATTTTGTTTTCAGTTGGTGATCATAAAAACGCTTGGCATTTAAATTTGGGCCCCTTTAACAACACAATTCTTTTTGTGTTTACCTAGTCGCACCTTGAGGATGCTAGGCATGTCTTTATTTTGAGATTAAACACCCTGGGCCAGAAATTCAAACTGCACTATTTTGTGGAGCAAGCCCTTGTGCTGCACAAAATAGTTGCACTGGGGTGTGGCCAGAGCGATATTCAAAGCAGTTGTTCCCTTGAGCAACTCCTTTGAATGTCACCCCCGGCCACAGCCACTGTGCATGGTGCAGTGGAACTTGCGCCACCGCAAGTGGTCAGAGTGGAGCATTCAACTTGCGTTGGCGCAAGTACCATTGCGCCATGCGCAAAATCCCGATATTCAAAAGGTGACATGCAAATGGGGCCATAATTCATGCAAGGCACAGGGGGGGCCATTTGCATCTGATTATGGCCCCATTTGCATGCCATTAGCATGCAGGTGGGCTAATCCTGAGGACTTGTGCCTGGCGCCCTGCCAGCAGCCGCCGACTGACGCCCCTGCAGCCCAATCATGGACAAAGAGCGTAAAATCCCACCACCACCCCCACTGGCCCGATCACGGGCAGCAAAGTATCTCCCGAACATATCCCTGGTGGTCAGTGGACGATCAGCCCGATCGCGGGCTGGAGTAGTTTAACACACACCTCCCCGAACATATCCCTGGTGACCTAGTGTCCCCCACACCCATGAAGCCCACCACCCCGCTCCCTCCGCAGCCAGCCGGGTGGCAGCATCCACCCGCCTGCCCGCCCGCCACCGCCCGACTGACTGCCTGGAAGGCTGCATGCCCGTGGTGCAGACGCAAGAGCCACTGGCGCAGCTCATACTGCATAAGATGAAGTCCAGATTTCAGGAATGAATATATTCATCTGCCAAAACTGGACTGTCTTAGGATCGGTATGGGCCTGCATGCCCATTGGCTCTGCTCTGCACCAATGGAGATGCAGCTCACCGGCAGTGAGTCGCGGGGTGTCGGGCGGCAGATTTGGTGGATGCTGCCCGACCGCTGCAGGGGAGCGGGGAGGGGCTTCGTGGGTGGGTGGGGTGGGGGGACACTAGGTCACCAGGGATATGTTCGGGGGTGTGTTAACTACCCAGCCCGCGATCAGGCTGATCGTCCACTGGACCACCAGGGATATGTTCGGGGTGTGTGTTTAACTACTCCAGCCCGCGATTGGGCTGATTGATACCACTGGACCACCAGGGATATGTTCGGGGAGACACTTTGCTGCCCACGATCGGGCTGGTGGGGGAATTATAGCTATGCCCGTGATCGGCCAGTGTGGGTGGTGGGGGGATTTACACTCTTTGCCCATGATCGGGCTGCAGGGGGCACAGGGAGTGGGTTGAGGGCCAGAGACAGGTGGCAGCTGCTGTGTTGCGCCCTACAATGCGGCAGCTCACCTACAGGTGGCCCTCGACTTGATCCTGTTTTTTTTGGCTCAAAGTTGTGCAGGCGCAGGTTGGGGGTTGTGGATGCACAACTCTGCACAGCCCGACTGAATATCGGGCTGTGCAGTTTATGCATGGTTCCTCCCCCTCCAGTTCAGCATGCATTCATTTGCATTGCGCTGTTGCTCAGCAAGTTTTCAGTGGTGCAACTGCCTCCTGCTGAATATCGCAGAATGGAGCAATTTCGGACTTGCGCAGGCGCAACCTTATTGCGCATGGCACAACCCTTTTGAATAGCTGGCCCCCTAGAAATATGTTTTTAAAATTTCTGGAAAAAGTACTGTCACAAAGTAGTGTCACACTCACAAAAGTGTCACAAATTTTTGTGAAAGCTTTCGCAAATCATGACACTACTTTTTCAGACTATGGCCAAAATTACAGCCGTTCTTTGCCACCCTGCTGCAAAAGAACGGTTTGATCTTTTGAGATGAAATTTGGAGGAATCACAGCCAAAATCTCACAGATGTGCCTTTTGGTGGTTTGTTGAAAAAATATTGCATGGTTGCAAAGTTACAGTGCTCTGAAGTTGGCATTTTTGCCCATAGACTAACATGGTGGCGTACGCCGGACCTTTTGGGGCTCGTATCTCGAAAACGATGCAAGATACAGATTTTTGTTATGAGTGGCATAGCCCTAAGGGTTATGTAACAGCAAAAACCTAGCTAGTAAAATCATGATTTTGTGAAATTGTATTTTTTTTTCTACGTTGAGCGGTCGCTGAGATTTTTGCAATTAAGTACTTCCAATACTCGTTTGAAGCTTCGATGCCCATTACAATGCATGCATTCTTTGTGTTTCTCTATGCAGCTGTTCAGCAAAAACAGGGTATGCACTTCTGTTACTGTTACACTTACTGTTTCCACTTGCATTTATGTCCCCGTTTGCATTACAGTTCCTGTGTACGCCACCGTGTGCATTACCCTTTGCGTTGTCATTTGCACTTGCGCTTTCATTATTGTTACCATTTGCATTTCCACCTTGTGTTTGCATTGCTGTTCCGTAATGAAGTAGCACTCATTTGTACCTCAGTCGGTGGCCGGCCGTGGTGGTGAGAGCAGGGCTGAACCGGTCACCGACTCCGTTTGTGGAGTCTGATTGGGATGAGCGGGGGCATCACTGCCGGGTGGGGGGAAACACTAGACTACCAAGGAAAAGTTTTTTATTTTATTTTCAATGGGGGTCAGGAGCCATGCTTGGGGTGGGGGACCACTAGACTACCAGGGAAAATTTCTTTATTTCATTTTCAACGGGGTCAGAAGACGTGCTTGGGGGTGGGGGACCACTAGACTACCAGGGAAAAGGGTTTATTTACATGTGGAATGGGGGTCAGGATATGTGCTTGGTGTTGGGGGACCACTAGACTACCAGGAAAAAGGTTTATTTTACATGTGGAATGGGGCTCGGATATGTGCTGGGGTGGGGGACCACTAGAATACCAGGAAAAGGGTTTATTTACATGTGGAATGGGGTTGGGATAAGTGCTTGGGGGTGGAGGGACCACTAGACTACCAGGAAAAGGGTTTATTTACATTTGGAACAGGGGTCGGATACGTGCTTGGGGTGGGGGGGGGACCACTTGACTACCAGGGTAACATCTTTTACTTTATGGTCAATGGGGGTTGGGATTCATGTGGGGGGGCACTGCTGCATTTCCATCAGATTTTTGTTGGCGGTAGTTAGTGCCACGCTACAGTTCGCGCTATTGCCTGTAGAGCGGCACTATATTTTTGAATATGCCAGTGTGCCGGCATTCAGGGCCCCTCCCCTCAGTCCCTCCCCTGCATACATTATTATTTAGCATTGGTTCTAACACCTAGCACCAGTGCTATATGTCCTTTTGAATATTGCAGTCGGGTGCAAATTCGGTGCTAGTCCAGTGCAACGGATTTGTGCCTGGCGCTCTGCTTTGAATATCTGGCCCTAAGAATCTTAATTTCAGATCTGTGATGATTTCCAGATATGGTCTGAACCCAAAGTAATAATTGTTCTGTGAAAACCATTTCGAATAACGTTAATTTTTTATCAGCTGTAAATCTTGGCAGTTCCATTTTGCAATTATTTTTTTAGTAATATACTTTTTATATTTTATACTAAGTGTAATCCCTTTTTCTGTCACCTGTTTTAAATTCTGCATTTCATTTTTTTCCAATATATCTAAAACTGTAGTGTACCGGTAACCTTTTTGGTAACCCAGGTGCCATATTTGCTAATGTGTTATTTTTTTGTCTAGTTACTCTGATCCAGTAGTTAACTTTTCTAATTTCTGTCAAGGCTTCTATATTCACAATTCCCAGTTCTGAACGCATATATGCTGAAGGGCAAGAGTGATCTACTTTTAAAATTGTTCGAAGAACTTTATATAATGGAGACATTAGTTTATTTAAATTTCTAAATTCCCAAATTTCTGATCCATATAGAAGTTTGGCATTAAATTTTGTCTTAATTACCTGTATTAATGGCTTAATTGTCATGCCACCATACTTTATATTAAAATGAGACACTCCTGCCACAGCCTTTCTTAATTTCTATATTAACATTTCTATATGTTGTGTCCAATTACAGTTCTTCTGGAATTGAATTCGTAAATAAATATAACTTTTTACTTCTAGCTTTTCTGTTCCTATTTTCTAGAATGTTGAATCTCTTTTTTTCTACTCCAAATATGAGCACTTTAGTTTTATTCAGATTTATTTTTAATTTCAAATCCATGGATCTCTCATAAATAAAATCTAAATTTTTGGGGAGACCTGATTTAGAGAGGGAGAATAGACCAATATGTGGAAAAACTCAGACAAGACCTCATACACACACATTTGTATGCTGCCAATTGCATGGGCAAAGCCCAGCAACAGTCCAAAATACAGTTCAACAAACACTTACAAGAAGTGGATTGGCAAGTTGGAGATCAGATTTGCACATCCCACATACTCCTTCAATAAGTGGGAAGGTCCCTACGCCCATTGTCAACAAGCTCAGTACAACAGTCTGTCAGGTTAGACTCTTGCACAAGAATAAACTGACTGACAAATGGTTACATGCAAATCAGCTGAAACTGTAAAAAGGAGTATAACTACTTTTTCTCACCCCATTGGGCGGAATAGTACTAACCTACTAATGTTTGGTTTTCCTTTTCAGATACATTGACAAGATGTCTATCTTGTTCCATTTTCTGCTTATCTCAGGAGTTATCCCCTGCATCCAAGGCTTGGTAAAGCTCCTCCTTCCTTGCCTTGATCCTCCAACGTCTGCCCCAGAGGGAGTTTCCATCAATACACCTGACAATTTGAGTACTGTCCAGGAAAGTTCTGATGCCTACTTCACTGCCTCAGTTATTGCTCCTGACAAATCTACCCTACAAATTGAGTGGCAAACCACATCGCAAGGACAGATTCTCCCCCGTGGCCAAGCTCTCCAAGGGAACTTTCCATTGATGGCCCAATGCTAAATTATCCCCTAATGGTTCTCTGTCCTTGCTCCAAACTGCTCTTAGACATTCTGGTTTATATAATATCACTGCCTTAACTTGATCCCTCATATTGTAATTCTTTGTCTAAGGACTCCACCAGGAAATTTTGTGCTGTACACAACATGGCCTCTGCTGCCAAGTATCTTTCCATGTTACCCCTATAGAAACATAGAAACATAGACTTTGATGGTAGATAAGGACTGCTTGCCCCACCTAGTCTGCCCATTTCCCTACCTACAGCATAAGCTGCAGATCCTAGTTAACCAACAGCCTATTTCTTCCTACCCCCCACAAAAATTGCCTTATGTCTTCCCATGCATTCTTGAATTCTCCCACAGTTTTAGACCCCACAACCTCCTCAGGAAGGCTGTTTCATGTGTCCACCACCCTGTATGTGAAAAAATACTTACTCACATTGCCCCTGAACCGCCTCCCCATCTTCAAATTGTGGCCCCTTGTTCTTGCACATCTCTTTTTCTGAAAGATGCTACCCTCTTGGATCTTGTTGATTCCACTGAGGTACTTAAAAGTTTCTAGCATGTCCCCCCTCTCCCTTCTATCCTCAAGGGTATACATATTAAGCTCCTTTAGTCTCTCCTCGTATGGCTTCTCTTGTAGACCCTGCACCATTTTAGTTGCCCTTCTCTGGACTGCCTCTATTCTGTCTATGTCCTTGTAGAGACGGGGTCTCCAGAACTGGACTCAGTACTCTAGATGGGGTCTCACCAACTGTCTGTAGAGAGGGATAACAACTTCTTGTTTTCTACTGGTGATGCCTCTCCCTATACATCACAGTATCCCCCCAGCCCTCCCTAATGCCTTCTTACATTGCTTGCCAACCTTAAGGTCATCTGATATGATTACCTGTAGGACCCTTTCGATTTTTGTTGTTGTTACTACTCCCCCCCATTGTGTACTCTTCTCCTAGGTGTTTGTTTCCCAGGTGCATTATTTTGCACTTCTTTGCATTGAATACAAGCTGCCATATTTCTGACCATTCCTCCAACCATGCCAAGTCCCTTCTCATCCTTTCCACACCTCCTTGTGTATATACCCTGTTGCCTATCTTTTTGTCATCTGCAAAGAGACATACTTTTCCTTCCTGTCCATCTGCAATGTCACTTATAAAGACATTAAAAAGGAATGGACCCAGTACTGAACTCTGCGGTACCCCACTAGCAACCCCTCTTTCTTCAGAGTGGACTCCATTTGCAATTACCTTCTGTGTCCTATTGTCCAGCCAATGTTTTACCCAGGCTACCATCCTGGGACCCACTCCCAGGCTGGTTAATCTGACTATTAATATTTTGTGTTGGATTGTGTCAAATGCCTTGCTAAAGTCTAGGTAGGCCATGTCCCAGCCCCTCCCTGGTCTACTACTTTGGTCACCCAGCCAAAGAAATCAATTAGATTCATCTGACATGACCTTCCCACTGTGAACTCATACTGCCTTGGGCCCTGTGCCCCACTGGCCTCTAGGTACTCAACAATTCTTTCCTTCAGAAGTGAGTCCATCACTTTCCCTACCACAGAGGTCAAACTGACAGGTCTGTAGTTTCCTGCCTCTGTCTTGGTCCCACTTTTGTGAAGGAGAATCACATCCACCTTCATCCAGTCCTCAGGTACCGCACCATCCTCCCATGATTTGTTAAAATGTATAGTTAGTGGTTTCACTAGTTCTCCCCTTAAATCTTTTAGAATTCCGGGGTGAATATTGTCAGGCTCCATTGCTTTGTCCACCTTCAGTTTTAGGAGTTCTTTCAGAACCCTTTCTTCTGTGAAAGGACTGAGATCGACCCCCCTATCCAGAGTGTTTCTGTTAATTGGATTAGGCACTTCCCCCCTTCCTCTTTTGTGAATACTGAGCAGAAATATTCATTCAGTATCCCTGCTTTTTCACGATCCCTCTCTGCCCACTCACCCACCGTCCATTCTATTCAGCCTCACTATCCCTCCCTTTGTCTTTCTACGCTCCCTGATGTACATATAAAAGGTTTTATCCTCCTTCTTAACTGAGTTGGCTATCTTTTCCTCAGTTTGGGCCTTTGCTATTCTGACTGGAAAGTCCTTCTTTCTGCCTTAACTGGTACAGTTCTCTGTCCTGCTCCTTCTGTGTTTCCTTATACTTCCAGAATGCTATCTTTTTCTCCCTGACATTCCCTGACACCTCTTTTGAGAGCCATAGTGGCTTATTCTTTCATTTTGATTTGTTTATTCTCTTCTCACAAAGGCTTGTTGCCTCTGTGATGGCAGTTTTGATGTTTCCCCATTGTTGCTTCACCCCTCATTCTAGCCTGTTTGCTAGTGCTTTACTAAAGCACTCTCCCATCTTGCCAAAGTCATCCCTGCTGAAGTCCAGTACCCTCACTTTTGTATGGCTTTACTCTGTAGCTGAATTTATCGTGAACCACACTGTTTGGTGGTCACTTGTTCCCAGATGGCTACCCACTTCTAGATCTGAGATCCTCTTACTGTCCACATTTGAGACTATGAGGTCTAAGATTGCTCCCTCATGAGTGGGTTCTGAAACTAGCTGTCTGAAGCATGCCACCTGTAGGGCATCGAGAATGGCCCTGCTCTTGGATGTGGCTGCAGCAAATGTGCTCCAGCTAACATCTGGCATATTTAGGTCTCCCATCAACAGTATCTCCCCTTTCTTTGCCATCCTAAGAATGCCTTCTATCATATCCGTGTCCATTCCCTTCCCCTGATGTGGGGATCTGTATACAACCCCTGTGCAGATTGTGGTGCCATTTCCAGTCTCTAAGGTGACCCACAGTGCCTCCTCTCCTCCCTGTTTACTCTTTTGTTCAGTTGATTTTATCCCTTCCCTTACATAGAGAGCTACTCCTCCTACCTCTTCTCCCCTCCCTGTCTCTCCTGTAGGCTGTGTGTACCCTGGTATGTTAATATCCCAGTCATGATTCTCTGTGTACCATGTTTCTGTGACTGCTACGATATCCAGGCATCCCTCCTCCATCAAAGCCACCAGTTCAGGGAGCTTATTGCCCAGACTACAGGTACTGGTACTCTTTACCATCCATTTCCTGATGGCCTTACCCTGTTTTGCCCCATCCCTGTCCTTTGTCACTTTCTCCATTTACCCCTGCCCTTCTCCCTATCAACATATCTGTCTTGGTGTTTACCTCACTTACTACCCTGATTTTTTCTGGGAGGGCTAGGATTTCCCTGGTCCTTTGAAGTGCCTCCCCCCCTTGGCTAGTTTAAATGCGTGCCAATGAAGCATTTAAACCTATCACCTAGGGTCCTGGTTCCCCTCCTGGACAGATGCAGACCATCATGCCAGTATAAGCCTGCATCACTCCAGGTAGAATCCCAGTCCCCAGTGAAGCCGAATCCCTGAGCTCTGTACCAGCTTTTAAACCACTGATTAAATCCCATGGTGTGGATCACCCTAGCCTCACCTGTGCCATAGACAGGCAGCACCTCCAAGAAGGTTACCATACATGCTACTTGTCTAAGGTCCCTCCCCAACACCACAAACTCTTCCTGCACTGTTCTGATCCCTTTCTT
This sequence comes from Neoceratodus forsteri, assembly GCA_016271365.2. Lineage (NCBI taxonomy): Eukaryota > Metazoa > Chordata > Ceratodontiformes > Ceratodontidae > Neoceratodus > Neoceratodus forsteri. The sequence continues at coordinate 206,834,347 of CM057451.1, forward strand.
ATCCAGGTCACTTGTTCCTAGGTGGACACTGACATCCAGCTCCCTTCCCTGTGCAGCTGCTCTGGCGATCCTGAGGATTCACTCCCTGTCCCTCCAAGCCATGGAGCCAGGTGGGCACCTTACCTCCCTCTCCCCCTCTTCCCCCAGTTCTACCCTCCTAACAATGAAGTCCCCCAACAGGAGTTGTTTCCTTCCCCTGTGGGGTCCCATGCCACCCTCCTGTGGGTCTCCTTTGTGGAGGTCCCCAGCATCCTCCTTGGTCTCCACTGTGAGTGCCTCCATAGAAGAACCACACTTTGTCAGAATGGAATATGAATTGTGGAGAGGTACAGCTGGAGGGATGCACCTCTGTTCCACCACCCTCACCCTCCCTAAGCCCACTGTTGTCCAACCACTCCTTTTTCTTGGCAACCTCTGAGGCAATGGCAGTGGCCCTGTGGTCCCTGAATGGGAGAGGAGGTCCCACAAATTATGGCCAACTCAGCCTGGAGATGAGCAACCTCCTCCCTCAGCCCAGAGAGGTGCCTGCAGATGGGACAACACTGCATGCTCCAGAATATCTCCCAGAAGACTGCTGCTCCACAGCCACTGCACTGCATCACTCCCATCATGTCTTATTTCAGGCCCCTTCACTGTTGTTTGGACTACTTACTCTTTCCTCTGTTTATTTTTTTTTCTCCCTACTTTCTTACTGCCTCTGCACCCTTTACGCTCCTGATCTTCCTGTTCTGAGACAAGAAGATCCTAGATTTCTCAGTAGTCTCCTTACTCTCCAGAAGCAGATCTCCAGCAACCAGGGGGGAATGGAGAGCTACTCTTGTCCTTCTAGGATGGTGAATCTACTGAGAAACAGCTTTTAGAATATCCAAAGCACACCCCTGGTCCTCATAGTAGTCTCACATCCATTGCACTACCTGGTACACTCATTAATAACTTACAATTTATGCATATACCTGTTTTGTTTAATTTGACCTACTGGAATATGAAAGAATTTGGTATGTGTCATACTACTAACACTTCAGCATTTTACAGTACTTTATTGCTTGATAGTTTAAAGGCTTTTCAGATTTGTACTCAGGACCCTATTGCTAGGGTACAAACCACTGAGCATAGAGGCAACTTCAGGAGAAAACCCAATCCTGATGATCAAAGTCATAAATGTAATACACATGAAGTTGACAGTTCTGATGTAACTGATGCCACAGGAACTGTCACAGACCTTTTTGGTACAGCTATGTCTATTTGGAATAAGGCAGACATTGCTGCTATCAAATCTCATTCAGCTAAATTTCAAACCGGTTTGATGAACGATAGTTTACCCCCATTATTGCACGGTGTGGATGGCCTTAGTCAGGAAGAAAGATGCACTGTATATAATATGCACAACATTGCTAAGGCATTTACGGACTCTAAAGATAAGATTAACGCACTTATTGCACAGAACAACAAAGACGCAGATAAGCAATACATTGCTAGAGAAATCCTATGCTCAGCCTATGGCTCATACATTATCACTACCATCAACAATTTCTTCCGTGATTTAGAATCTGGAAGGATCCCTGATGTAATACATGACAGACATATTTCTAAATGGTATTGTCCATGATGTAAAACCCCTAGCTGTATTGCTATGTGTATGCAACAATCTGTAACTATTTCTCTTTCTCCAGCTAGAAATCTGGGTTTCGTGACCAGACACCCTAACACTGGTCCATGTTTTACTTCTAAGAAATGTTCTATCAAAGATACAATGTTTGTTTCTTTTACTGTCTCTTTACCATGTTTTAATCCCACTACAGCTTTGTTCGACAAGCTTGCTTCTGTTCACTCCATCAGGCACTTCGATGACGACATCTACAGAGAATGCCTGGACTTACCTCCTTCACTGGTCTTCCATCCTTTCCTGGACACCTGGGTCGCCCCACACACAGACTGCTGCACTAAGAAGGGCTACATTTACCTGGGTCAATGTGATGTATTTGTTGCTATTAAACCTGTATGTGGTTATTCTCCTGACAGTATTGATTGGTCCTTTTCTATGGACAATGACATCAGCACGAATGGCACAGACTTTTCAGACTCAACATTAGCTCCAGACAAACTTTACCAGTCTTATCGAGAGGAGGTTCATTGCCTGTCAACATGGATTTTCAAGACCAGCTACACCTGCCAGGTACAGTTGCAAAAGTGGAGATTGCCTACTGTTAAAATGCAATATAATTCTGATGGCGAGTATTGTGTCATCACTAATTATAAAAGTTACACATATGGAGCCCAGACTTGTGTTATTGATGCTCCTAATTTCTCTTTCATTCCCCATCATAAGTATGTCATTGGACATACCATTATTACCCCCCGTCCCCCTTATGGACACTGATATCATTGATGGTAACCCTGATTATCTGCTCTCCCTTTCTGAGTATTTGCCATATCTTAATGTACACATTGATCCACTGACACTTACATTAAAATCACTTTTAGAGAGAAAAGACACCCACCTCATCCACATCAGCAATAATATAACCAAAGCTAATGAAGCTATACTTGCACTTATTAATGATGGTGATATGAACGATGCATTAACTAACACTTGGTTAGAGATTACCTTTAAAGGTTTTGTTATTATACAAGCATTTTTGATCTTTTTCTTGATTATTATGCTTTGCTGCCTACAGCACACACTGCGTCAACACTGTGAGCAGCTGGAGTTCCTTTACAAGGCTCATGCGTCGGGTCTGTAAATGGCCCCTGCTCCCTGTCCTTTTCCCTATTTTACTGTGTTGCCTTGAGAGGCAACAAGGGGGGAATGTTACATGAGGTCCCTGCACCCTAATTGGTATCCCCAGAGGTACACTGTAGACAGCTAGCACTTAGACATATGTTACACTAACATATAGAGCTAAGAGTATCTACCATATAAGAGTAGATGTCAGGATATTTATGTATATTATTGTTATACACTTTGCTTTCTAATACACATATACATTTCATATGTATTTCTTGCTTATTAGATGTTGGGACACCTGTACCTTGTAATGATTATGATATACAAGTCGGCATTGCCACATTTTGGTGATTTGTACTACCACACTGATACATGTAGAACTGTATTCTTTTTTCTCACAAAGTGACGACTGCTTCAGGATTGTATAATGTTATCTTGTTATCTAAGGTGTCAGTGTGGCTCAGTTGGTATCACATCCGCCTCTGGACCAGAAGGTCATGGGTTCTCATCCCACACTGGGAATGGACTTGCACCTGAAAATTGCTGGCATCCAAGTGCAGTATTAGGAGGGTGCTGTACTGCCTTCAGATGAGACGTTAAACTGAGGTCCTTTCTACCCATCCTGGTGTTGTCCTGGTGGGTGTTCAGGTGGAAGTAAAAGAACCCAGGGCACTCTTCGCAAAGAGTAGGGGACATTCCCGATGTCCCAGCCAACATTCCCCTTCCCATAAACTGGTTCATGCAATTGTCCAGGCTGTGTGTGAGTGATGATGTGTGATATGGCCACCACTACACATTCAGTCACTTCACAACCAGTCTATCATTGCTTGTAACGTGTTTTGGGATACACTGTGTATGAAAAGTGCTATATAAATGCTGATTCTTCTTCTTCTTCTTCATCTTCTATCTTGGACCATAGAGCCACCTCTAATTTAACCAATAGGGCTCATCTCTGTAACTAGAAATGTTTCTATCTTACAGTAACCATAGTAATTATCATAGGTATATAATGTGAGACATTACGTCTTCTACCTCGGAGACCCCAAGAGACACAAAGACTCCTTGAGGTATAGGGAATGCTTAGTATTGGCTCCCAGTTCGTATAGGTAAGAACTGCTTAGAGCAACTGTAATTATCCTTTTGGCAGTAATAAACAAGTTTATTAGTCTTATGCAACATGTCTGTGATACCTAGCATTCCTAATATTGCCAAGCACCTGAGAGTGAGGTTTAGACCTCCCAAAAATGTCTTGGTCTACCAGTCATTCTAACAATTTTCCCCCTCTAAAAACTGTTCACATATACTCCTTTAATTATCGATGTACCACGATCAATTAGCAATTAGCAATTTAGGAATTCTCAGTTATAATATGTTTACTTACTGATTCTTTACACATAAAATGCCCATACTATGAAGAGTACTAAGTTATTCAAAGTTCTTGTAATCTAGTGATCCAATCCAATCAAGAGACCTGTCTGCATATCTCAGTGTCTTAAGGCTTCAGTCATGAATATTGCCTGTCTTGAGACTCTATGACTTTTAAGACTTGAGGAGCTCATTTTGCTTACTAAAAATAAATGCTGTACACCAAAACTTCAAAACATATAACTTTTTAGAGTGAATCCAGCAAGTCAAACTTCACTCCAACTTCAAACTTTTTTTTTAAGAAACTTTATTTCTAGCTTCCTACCTGAGGGAATTCTTTCCAAAAACTGCCAGCTCCAAGGTCTCTACCTCCCACTGTGAGGCTCACAAAACTCCGTACCCCGACCCGGCATCATCCCTGGATATAAACCCCTATGGGGAAGGGCCACCCTATCCACCCAGGGCACTCTATCTGCAAGTGTAGAATGCTGGGCCAGAGTGGGGGAACTCAGAGTGGTGAACCACCAGCATTGGGAGAGTGGGCCCTGGACAGCAGCATCATAGCCTATCCCCCAGGAGGAGGATTTTCTGCTTTTTTTCCCCTGGAGTTCAGGCATGTAATGGCAGCTAGGCATGATGATCCACCACCTGCCAAACACTGCCCCTCTAGCATATGCTGCCACCATGAACTGGCCCTATCCTGGCCACTGCCAGGTGCTGCTACAGTGTAGTGGGGCCCTAGAGCCCTCCCCAAGGAAGAGAGAGAGCTGTCTTCTGAATACTCAATCTCTTCCCTTCCCTGCTGACCCCCAGCTCCCCAGGCTCGCTCCCGAACATGAGTTGCCAGTGAGGTGTGAGATGTGGCATCCAGCACCTCAACCCTCAGCAGCACCAGGCCAGCGATAACTTCAAACTTCTTAAATGCTGGCAGGACACTAACACAATGTTCTCTGGCCTGTGGTATCAAAGAACATACGTGGTTCTACTAAATGACTAGAATAACTGGATCTTATAGCGTGGTTTTATTGCAGGCCTTCAGGCTTGTTTTGCTAGTCATTTGCAGCTAACATTAAACAAAAATTAAAGCTACTTTGACTCAGTGTTTTTACTAAGCATGTTTATTCGGCGTTGGCTTCCTCTCTCCGATCTGGGCATTTCCTGACTAGAGCACTGCTCATATGCTACTTATAGTGGTCATAGACCACGTTGACTATGTCAACTGAAAACCTCCAATGGAAGCCTGTTATCATACACTTAGCATAAATTATCCTATATTAATTTCCGATTAATCTACCTAGGTCAAATTCAAATTGTATCACTATATCCACATAAACTTTATATAAAACATATCTTAAAATATCACAATGCTATGCTATGTATAAGGGGATTTATTCTAAGAGCTCAACCAAACTCTTCCTTGTGGGTTTTGACCCGCTTAGCTCACAGCCTCTAAAATTAAATATCAACTTCAAAGTACAATATAAAATATAAAATAAAAAAAAAAAAATCACATAAATTTGTTAAACCAAGTGGGAGGAGGAAGAAGTAAAATGTTTAATATCAGTCTGTATCAATCAATGTTTTAGCCTTTCTAATCTTCTGATGCCTTCTCTGTTCACAGTGTCTCTCAGTTTCAGCCATCCAAATGGCCCCTTTGCCACTGCCGTTGCCACACTCCACTTTTAGGGAAAATCCCTGGCTCCACGAACTGTAGGTCTTCCTCCTGTGGCAAGACAAAGCACAAAGAGACATGGCTAAACCAACTAGCAGGACCACATAAAGTTTGTCTGGTAAGGAAACACTCACACAGGCAATGGTGGCATACTGCTAAAAATATAAAACTCACCAAATTTTCCTGCTTCTCTGTCTTTCTCCCCAAGGCAAAGAGCACTTAGTAGTCCTCCAGCAGCCAAACACTCCTCCTCTGCCTCATGGATTCATTGAAATCTGAGGGTCAATCGTGTACATGATCAGGTGGGATGATTTGAAAGCGGTGCTCCGAGAGGGGATTATATCTTTCTCCACCCATAAAAGACAAGCAGAGCAGTGACATGTGGCAAACCTTGAGGAGACTATTCATAAGCATGGAAAAATATATATAAAAAGTCCTACCACTGAGAATTACCATAGTCTACAAAAATTTAAATAGCAATATAACTCAGAAAGCACTGCTACCCTAGAGAGGGCAATATTACTTCCCCAGGCTAGGGCATATTTTGAGGGGAATACGGGAGGGGGATAGCTAGCCTGACAACTCCAAAAAAGGGCAAATGCGTAAAATGTGTCTTAAATTGCAGATAGCATGGGGAACAATCCATAATGGTTAAGAGAAAATCTGAGAGTGCTTCCGACATTTTTATTAGGATCTCTATAGATCAGAGGCAATGCCAGAGGAAGACCAAATAAATTCCTTCCTGGATTTGGCCAAATTCCCCCAAATCACTGATGAGGATAGAGCACTTTTGAAGGCTTCCATCCATTGGGAGGACATAAAGATAGCCATAGCACACATTAAAGGAGGGAAGGCACTGTTCAAGATGGGTATCCCATTGATTTTTAGTAGATGTTTAGTAATAGAAACATAGAAACATAGAATTTGACAGCAGATAAGGACCGCTTGGCCCACCCAGTCTGCCCATTTTCCTACCTACTGGATAAGCTGCAGATCCTAGTTAACCAGCAGCCTACTTCTTCCTACCCCCACCCCCTAGAATGGCCTTATGATTATGCCAGGCATGCTTGAATTCCACCATTGTTTTTGACTCCACAACCTCCTCTGGAAGGCCATTCCATGCATCCACAACCCTCTCTATGAAAAAATACTTCCTTAAATTACCTCTGAGCCACCCCCCCATCTTCAAATTGTGCCCCCTTGTTCTTGCACACCACTTTTTTTGAAAGATGCTACCCTCTTGGACTTTTTTGATTCCCTTGAGGTACTTGAAAGTTTCTATCATGTCCCCCTTTCTCCCTCCTTTCCTCGAGGCTATACATATTAAGCTCCTTTAGTCTCTCTTCATATGTCTTCTGGTACAGACCCTGCACCATTTTAGTTGCCCTCCTCTGGACAGCTTCCATCCTGTCTATGTCTTTGCGGAGATTGGGTCTAATGAGTTGCAAGACCCACTGAAGGAAATGATTAGAGAGTCCTTTGACACAGGGATACTCCCCCCATGCCCTTGGTCACCATTACTACCCTTCCCAAGCCTGGTAAAGATCCTAATCTGTGTGCTTTCTTGCAGGCCTATTTCATGTCTGACCACTGACTACAAACTAATGGCCAGGATAATTGCCAGCAGATTGGAAAAAATGTTACCCACCATCATCCAAAGCGATCAATTGGGATTTGTTAAGTGCAGATAGGGGAAGCTCAATGTTTGGAAGACACTGAATATAGTTTGGAGATGGGGCTCCAGTGCGGGTCAGGGGGCACCTGGTATCCTAGCTGTCAATGCGAAGAAGGCATTTGATAGAGTGGAACAGAGATATCTTTTAAGCACACTTTGAGAATTCAGGATGGGAGAAACCACCACCAAGTGGATATCTATGCTACTGTATTTAATGCCCCAAGTGCCCAAGTTTTGGTCAATGTAGTACTAACTAAGCCACTCAATCTTACACAGGAAATGAGGCAGGGATGCCCTCTGTTGCCACTGTTATATGTCATGTTCAAAAACTCACCCTGTTTGCAGATGACCTGCTAATATATATTGCAGACCCTAAAAAGGGCATACCTATACTGTATAATAAACTCACAGAATATGGTGCCTTGTCTGGACATAAGATCAACTGATAGGAGAAGCTAGAAGAGACCCTATGTCTAAGCTTGCCTTAAAATAAAAGTGGTTACATCATTAAAATATCAGGATATTATGATCCCAAAATCCCATTTAGACTGATACAAGAATTATATTGATCTACTTGCAGGAATTAAACAAGACTGTGATAGGTAAGAGGGTCTTTCCATAAGCTTAATTGGACAAATAAACTCATTCAAAATCAATATACTGCCCAGGTGCTTGTACTTGTTTCAGAACTTACCCATCCAGGTTCCTGAATATTTGTTTTAAGCAACTGGACAGTATATTGAACAGATTTATGTGGAGTGGGAAAAGTGCAGAATCAAAAAAAACAATACTCCAACTTCCCATACTTAATGGGGGCCTAGCACTTCCTAATTTTAAATACTATTAATGGGCAGCTCAGCTTGCCTTTTTTGTTAGGCCTCTTGGTAATGCATCCCTGCTTGGTTACATATTGAAGAAGAACATACTACTGGGAGGTACTTCATGGGGTAATGTCACCATCTCTTAAACATTTAATAGCCACAAAAGACAAACATCCATTTATTCATTGCCTGTCAAGATTATGGGTAGGAGTCCACAAATATATAGGACACCATATGGCCCCATTTCCCAGTACTGTTCTGTGTAAAAGCATGGTAGGAAAAAGAGGGTACAATGTGTTTATGCATCAGACATTACTAAGGTGGCAGAAGAGAAGAGTGCATATGCTGGGAGACTTGTATTATGGGGGAACGTCTAAAAGCTTCCAACAACTACAAGTGCAGTGTGGTATCCCCAGTGTTGGTCACATACAGTACATGAGTACAAGGGCTCACTTGATAGGCCTAGACATGCAGCTTTTACCCTTTGAGGAGGTCATCTACAGATTTTAATCTGCTACATCAATCATAACGGCTTTATACAAGATGGTTTTAGGGGCTAGGCTTGAACCTGAGATTAAGGCTACAACAAAATGGTGGAAGGACCTGAGAATAGAAATATGTGACTCCATATGGGGTGAGGTTGTAAAAAATATACATAGTTGTTCTGTGTCAAACAAACTCAGGAGGATACAGCTTAACTTTGTGTACCAAATGTACTTCACTCCCCTTAGGCTTCAGAAACTGACTCCCATCACAGCCAACATGTGTTCAGAATTCCTGATACAGGAAGTGGACTTTCTACATCTGGCACTAACATGTACAAAAGTGGTCCCTTTTTGGTTTGGAATGCACAACATCATGCAAAAAGTACTAAAATGCACCCTCCCAGGAACTCCAATAGAGTTTTTGTTGGGAGTTGATGAGACAGTGTAAATCCCTAACAGAGCCAAGAAAAGAATACACGCAAGCCTATTGTGGATTATGGAGGGCTGCATTGATAAATGCAAGGAAAACAGTGGCTCACCACTTGGCCAGTTCCTCACCTCCCAGCACAGCACACTGGCTCAACAATTTACTTTTGTGTATAAGATTGAAAAAAAGCCAGCTTAATGCCAATAGGGCATGAAAAATGTTCCATAAAGCATGACAGCCTTTACTGGTTGCTATCTCAGAGTGATACCTTGAAGGAGAATATGCCCCTACTCCTGTACAGCTAAATTCATAGGCCTACACATTCAAAATTGACTGGGCACTACCTAGTGTATTACTATTAAATATATATGTTACAAGGGGAAATCCATAATTGTACTATATACTCTGACTGGATATTTATTTTTTTATAGTATTGCACAAAATCAACACCTTGTAAATTGATGATATTGGAAAATGCTCTGTGACCTATCCAGATTATACAATTACTATTAACTCTAATGTAAATGTTTCATTATGTTTATTTTTAAGCCCATTTAATAAAACATGTTTTTTTAAGAAATTTGTTAGCAATGTACATTTTTGTAATAATTTAAAATTCTTTGTTGTGTCTAGTTTATACTGTATTAACTTGAACTGTTTGCAAGAAAAAAAGAAAATTATATCAATTCTCCTTTACGTTTTAAACTATTCAAGATAAAAATGCAAGACGTTTTCAGCATTTTACTTCTGCACAAAAACTTAAATCGAACAGTAATGGAGTCTCCAGTACAAGACTAGAAAATAAATGTTCCTTTGTCTTATAATCCAGCGCCAGGGTTAGCATGTAAAATAGGCTTTTATCTCATACAAAAATAAAAGGGTTAGAGCTAAGACTTATAATTCATGCACCCTCTAGCACAGATGACAGCTTTTAAAGTATTTGTTAAGTTGTTTAATGTCTTCCAAAATAGTCTAAGGAATTTTGAGAGTATTAATTTGGAAGATGTCTATCAGCACAATTTCACAGTACTTGCAAGATTTTTTTCCTCTGTGTTTCTTCAAGCAATGCATGAGTTTCATTTCTGTCTTACTAATAACATCTTCATTTTATTAGGGAAAGATTATGATTCAAACATGAGCAAGCAGTTCTGAATTTTTAATTATTTATGTATTTCAGTGTTTTACCTGGAAGCCATAATACATCTACGGTATCTAAATGGACCATACTGTTTCAGACTTCATTCTTTGTATTTTCATATCTCTATCTCTCTCTCTCACGAGAGCTTGTAACCAATTATAAACTAAATGTACCTCAAATCATTTTATAGTCTCTTATAAAATACACATGATGCTTAGTCAGCTCTAAAGTATGAGCAAAACACTTAAGTATATCTGGGGGTGTGATGAATGAATTCTAAACATGTTGCAGGGTATGACTCAAAAGGTCAACTGAAGTCACAGGGCTGGAGATTCAAAAGGGTTGCACCATGCGCAATAGGGTTTCCCCTGCGCAAGTCCAAAATTGCACCATTCTGCCATATTCAGCAGGAGACAGTTGCGCCCCCCAAGTCAAGCTGAGCAACAGCGCAAGGCTAATGAATGCATGCTCAACCGGAGGGGGAGGAACCATGCATAAACTGCACAGCCCGATATTCAGCGGGCTGTGCAGAGTTGTGCAGGCGCAACCCCCAACCTGCACCTGCACAACTTTGAGCCCCAAAAGGAGTAAATCAAGGGCCACCCACAGGTGAGCTGCTGCATTGCAGGGTGCAACACAGCAGCTGCCACCTGTGGGTTGCCCTCGACTTACTCCTGTGCCCTGACTGGTCTGATCGTGAGCATAAGTGAAAACATCCCCCACCCCCAACTGGCCCAATTGAGGCATAAGTGAAAAATAAACCCCACCCCCACTAGCCCAATCATGGGCATTAGTGAAAAATAAACCCCACCCCCACTAGCCTGATCGCGGGCAGAAAAGAGTTCAACCCCCCAAGAACATATCCCTGGTGGTCCAGTGGACCGCAAAGCCCAATCACAGGCATTAAAGTCCACGCCCCCAAGGTCCACCTACCCTGGTGATCTTGTGGCCCCCACCCCAACCACTCATGGAGCCCCACCAACCCGCTCCCCCCCGTCAGCCGGCGACCCCGCTGCCCACCAACTGACTGCTCGGTAGGGCTGCCGCCCATTGGTTCAGAGCAAGAGCCAATGGGCATGCAGCCCATACCACTACAAAGGCAGTCAGATATGTGAATGAATGAATATCTGGACTGCCTTGTAGTTAGGGCTGCATGCCTTGCTGGCTCTAGCTCTGAACCAATGGGCATGCAGCCCTACTGAGCAGTCAGTCTGTGGGCAGCGGGTGGCAGGCGGGTGGGATGCTGCCGCCCACCTGCTGAAGGGGAGAGCGGGTGGGGCTCCAGGTGGGTGGGGGGGCCACTAGATCACCAGGTAGGTGGACTCTTGGGGAGTGGGACTTAATGCCCGTGATTGGGCTTCATGGTCCACTGACCACCAGGGTTATGTTCTTGGGGGTTGAACTCTTTCTGCCCGGATTGGACTAGTGGTGGGTGGGGTTTATTTTTCACTTATGCCTGTGATTGGGCTAGTGGGGGGGGTTTATTTTTCACTTATGCTCATGATCAGGCAAGTCGGGGGGTGTGGAGATTTCAACATTTATGCCCGCGATCGGGCTGCAGGGGACATCGGTCCCTGACGGCTGCTGCCTGGCAGGGTGCCAGGTGCACGTCCTCAGGAATCGGTGCACCTGTATGCTAATGGCATGCAAATGGGGCCATAAATAGATGCAAATGGACCCCCTGTGTCTTGCATGAATTATGGCCCCATTTTCATGTCACCTTTTGAATATCGGAAATTTGCGCATGGCGCAATGGAACTTGCACCACCGCATCATGAATACTCCACTCTGACCACTTGTGGTGGTGCAAGTTCCACTGTGCCATGCACAGTGGCTGTGGCTGGGGGGTGATATTCAAAGGAGTTGCTCAATAGTGCAATCCTCATTGAATATCGCCCCGGTCACACCCCTGCGCAACTATTTTGTGCTGCGCAAGGGCTTGCACCACCGAATGGCGCAGTTTGAATATCCAGCCCACAGTGTTATAATAAATATTAACCTACCAACATGTAAATGAGTGAACAGCAGGGCCTCACAGGGGTCTGTTTTGGGACCTACTGTATATTGTTAAATCAGTTTATCAGTGATCTAGAGCTGAGCACCAGCAGCTGGAACAGTATGTGTGTATAGGTGAGTGAAGTGTTCCTGTGGCAATGTTTGTTCAGCTTTGACTTGGTGTGAGTTGGGGAGGGGGGAGTCAACATTTGGTTCAGCGTGGCTTTAACTCTTCAGTTGAATCACTTCAGGTCCCAATATAATAATTGGCACAGGCAAAATGCACTGCAGAAAAAAAGTGGAAAAAGCTTTGAAGTCAGTAATTGTAATGAATTGCTATAGCACATGTGTGAAGACAGTGTCAAACACATATGTCTGCTAAGCACCCCCACCAGAGCTACTGTATAGTAGTGCTTAGTTTCCTTTGCTGACCACAAGGAATGCACTCCCAGTTCTTGTTTGCCCTTCATGACTGCCAGTTACTATATTAGTTCCACAAAGGTTTCCAAATAAATCTCCCCAAAAACATGCATCTCAAAGAAAAGTTCAAGTACTACCATGTTATAACCATACACGGGCATTGCTTTGCCTACTTTACCTTCCCAAATTTGCATATTTACTTTTTTTGTATTTCTTTACATTTCTTTTACTACTTTTTTTATTTTTAACATTTTTTAACATTTAGTGCTAATTGCTATTTTAACCTTAGTTTCCTTTGCAGACCTCATGGCTGCCCCTGTATTCCCCATTTGCCCTTCATGCCAATTACTATGTTAGTTCCACAATCCACATAAGTTTTCAAATTAAATCCCCCCACACATAAAATATGGATCCCAAAGAAAAGTCCAAGTACTGCCATACTTACCAAAACAAGTGCATTGATTTGCCTACTTTACCTTCCAACATTTGTATATTTACTTTTTTGTATTTTTTATTTCAATTATTTAACTTTTTAATTTAAAAAAAATGAGTGTTAAGACCTATAGTAATTATTAATTGTTTTTTTTTTTGTGACCTCAAGCCCCTCTCCAATCCCTGTTTGCTTTCATGTCAGTTACTAGGTTACACATTAAAGCAAAAAGATGTTAGTTCCTCATAGGATTACAAAATAAGTCCCCCCAAAAATATGCATGCCAAAGAAAAGTCCAAGTACTACCATACTATATACATGAAAAGGCATTGCTTTGCCTACTTTACCTTCCCAAATTTGTATATTTCTTGTTTTTTTCAATATTTTTAATTATTTTATTTAAAATGTTTAACTTTTAAAAAATATCTGTTTAACATTTAGGGCTAAGCAGTGTCAGTGGCTCAGAAGGTTGCCCACTCGCCTCTGAGGCCAGAAGATCAGAAGGCTGTGAGTTCTATCCCTCCACCAGGCACTTGGGTTAAATACCCATTCTGACACTGTAGTGCAGCATTGGGGGGGTGCTGCACTCCTGAGGTGCTGTCTTCCATATGAGATGTTAAACTGAGGTCCTGTCTGCCTGTTCTGGTGGTTGTTCAGGTGGACATTAAAGATCAGATGGCACTTCTCTAAAAAAGAGTAGGGGAAATTTTTATTTGAGATCAGAAACAAAACACAAGTAATAAATACAGAAAACAAGAGAAACAAATTATATCAAAAAGAAAAGTAATACAGAAATTTAAAGAACATAAATATGAATCTGAAAAATTATAAGCAATATAACAGCCATACATGAAACAGTAAAACACAAGAATTAACCCACCCACCCAATTTGACGCCATAAACGACGTCCAACTTCAGACCCCAGAGTACGGTACTCATAGTCATATAAAGCATCTAAATCAGTCTGAATGTGAAAAAAAACATCTTGTATCAGAACAGTTTTAGCTTGGAGACAGAGCAAACATCTACCATGCCATATGGCCCATTTAAGACAAGTCAAAATTATAAAAATTGTGCTTTGATACCATTTATGCCACTCAGTGGGAATCTGGTCCAGAATTAAAATATCATACGTCATAAATTGAAACAGTGATTCACCCCACAGAATGGCCAATTTAGACCAGAAGCCCTGTACATGAAAACAATCAAAATACAAATGATGCATAGTTTCTAGACACCCCGAACAAGAAGGTTCAGAACAATATCTGTCACCTAACTGCTTATGTTTTTGATTATTTCATAAATTAAGCTTCTGGTGTCCACAAAGCCAGACAACATCTTGCATTTTTTTCAGGATTCTGGTTTCAATCATACTGGCAAGCAACAAATCAGTCTTTACAGTGGTAGGGACCAGAAATAAAGGATCTTCAAAAAAATAAGATTCTACTATATGTGTATAAAATACTTTTTTTTCATGTGAGATGAACCAAAGAAGTTCAATTTTCCATAATCTGATATATTTTAAAGTTATTCAGATATAATCCTGCAGTAATTTTTCTAACTGATGCCATTTACCCCTACCCCAGGCTGTAAGAAATTCTGTTCCCCATAAATTCATACATAAAGGTCCTATACCATCAGTATCCAGTAGCATCAGACATATGGTACTATAAAAAAAAATTCCCCCCAAAAAATACTAAAGGCTGCATCTTATGAAGCCCCCCTGACTTCCAAGCCCTGTATGTATGTGCCCGTTTAACAGGATTTAATCGACTCCCCCATAGAAAGGAAAAAAAGTGACCCATAATCTTAGTATGCATACTAAAAGGAAAAGGAAATACATGCGAGACATACAAAAAAATCGGAATAATGTAAGAACGGAGAAGAAACACTCTTTTCTTCTGTGTCATTTTCCATGATTGCCACTTAGCAACCTTCTGCTGAGTGATATCAAAGACCATATCCCAATCACACTGAGAGGCCGTAGATGTGCTATAATAAATACCCAATAATTTTACATTACCCTGTACTATCGGCATGGCAAATTAATCTGGAATTAAAGCAGAACCTAAAGCCACTATCCTGCTTTTCAAATAATTAATCTGTATACCAGTAACAGACTGTAATTCCTGAAAAACCTGAAGAACTCGCATACTAGATTTCAAATCAGCCACAGTAAATATACAATCATCAGCATACGCCAAAACTTTATGAAATACACCACCCTGTACCCAAGAAATAGGCACCACCTGAAAATCCACATCTATGCACCTTGAATAGGATCAAGCCCAAAAACAAATAACCGAGGACTTAAGGGACACCTCTGCTGCACTCCAATATTAAGATGTATGGGGACACCCAGATATCTATTCACCAAGGGAGTAATCAATGACCCAGAATACATAACAAACAACAAAGCAATAAAGTGTGAAGGAATACCTTAGAACTTTAAAACCACCCAAATATGCTCATGACAAATGGCATCAAATGCAGTTTGCTGATCAAGGGACAAAAGATAACCAGACAGAGAATGAGACAGACCTTGTTCAACCAATTCACGTAAATAATTCAAATTATGTACAATATTCTGACCAGGAACAGTACACGACTGCATTGAAAAAAGCAGGTGACCTGCTACCTTAGTAAGTCTATTAGTCAAAACCATGGCCAAAATCTTATAATCAGAGGTCAAAAGACTAATAGATCTCCAGTTCGAGAGCTGTTGAGAATCACCTTTGTTTTTATAATGAAAAACCATAACCCCATTACTCATACTAGGAGTTAGGCTTTTTTCCAACCAAATAGACTGAAAAAGGACATGTAACCAAGGAAGCACACTATCAGAAAAAATGTTATAAAATTCATTAGGAATACCATCTATTCCTGGGGTAGTATGAGTGGATAATTTAGTAATGGCAACTGAAATTTCTTCAATAGTGACAGGAGACACCAAAGTTTCTTGATCCACAAGTGAAAGGGAAGGAATAACTAAATCATGAAAAAAAGAGCTAGGTAAAGCTGGGGGAACTTCCTGAAATTTAGAAGTAACAAAAGCTTGTACTACACCACAAAGACCTCTCACATCATGTAATTGATTACCAGAGGTATCCAGCAAGACAGACATACCAAATTGTTCCGTACACTGTGAAAAATCATATGGATTCACTTGCTGTTTGGTACCAGAAACCGAATACTTTTGCTGAGAAAAACTCTTATCTTCTCTGGATTTCAAAACATTACACATTTTTAGTTTAATATTTTGAAGTTTTGATAAATTAGAATCATCCAAAACTGACACCTGACCCAGAAGCTTAATGTATTGGGCCCTATACCCTAAATAGTCCAAATACTGACTTCTAGCTTGATGCTTAGAAACCTGAATAAATAATGATTTCAAATCTAACTTAACATCCTCCCACCATTCAATTGGACTATCATAAAGAAATCAAAGATTAACATGTGCAGCAAATAAGTCATGTACCTGACCCACAGTAATGGCATCATATAATAAACCCACATTTAGCTTCCAATAAGGGCGGTCTATAGGAAGCTGTTGATACGGGCCTAGTCATAGTTGCACAACCAAGTGATCCGATGTTTCCAGGGGAAAAAGAGCAACCTCCGAACAGGTAAGTCTTCGGTATAAAAAACAAAAATCTATTCGGGTGGATAAAATTCCCTTAAAGAACGTGTGTGATGGGGAGATATGTAAAATATCATGAACATCAACCAGATTATGATGTGTAAGCACCTCAATAAGCGTGTTAGTATCACAAAAAATGTTCTTAGTCTTCCTACCCCAATCCCGTGGACACAGGCCACAATTAAAATCACCTCCCCACAGGACCAGTTTGGATGTATGGAGATATGGGGAGATTTTCCTAAACAAAGCTGCCCTGTCTGCCTTTTGTTGGGGAGCATAGACATTAATTAAACGATAAGCACAATTTGAATAAACAAAATCCACCAACAGTGCTCTTCCCATAAAAATATCAAAAACCTTCAAAATCTTAATTTCAATATCTGCAAATAAAATACCCACCCCATCACAGACATCCTCTCCCATGGACCATATAGAAATACCCCATCTCCAATCTTTTTCAGCTGCTTTCAGTTGTAACAAAGAATGCAACCTAGTGTCCTGTAACAATAATATATTACCCTGACATTCCCTTAGACTAGCAAAAGTTACCTGTCTTTTGTGGGAATTTTTTATGTTATTAACATTAATGGTAAGTAAAACTACTCCTTTATCCATAGAAAGTGATATTTAAGGAGATGGAAAAAAGACAGGGAAAAGAAAACGGAATATGCCACCTAAGACACATCATTTCCTCTTTTTCCATTTTTTAGGCTTAGGTTTATCACAGACACCAATGTCTAAAATTGTGTCTGCATGGGAAGAAGTCACTGAAGAAATATCCGATGCCAAACCATCATCTTCTTCTTCATGATCCTGTAATGGCGTGTAGGTGTTTTGTAAAGGAAGGGGGTCAGTGTCAATAGTAGAGTCCACCAAAACTTTATGAGCCTTAGAACGAGTCATTCTATGGAAAGAGGGCTCCTGCTGCATATCTGGAGGAGGCATTCTTGAAAGGGTCATGGGAGTAGAAGGGCCTAAACAGGAACCCTGATCCATGTCACCTATACTAGAATCCTCCACTGGTAAATCATTAGAAATCAAAAAATTATCTGGAGCTGAAGCTGGTTCCAATTCCAACGCTGGAATAGCTTAGAAGGAGCAGACACAATAGAGGCAGAAGGGGTTTCTAAAGGGACCAGAGGTTTTTGGGGGGCAGCAAAGGAGAAGGCTGGGGATGAGTAAGCAAGGCCTGAAATTTCTGGCTCTCCTTCCGAGCCATTGCTACATAGACGTCCAGTTCTGCTCTAATAGCTGGATCCACACAATTGTGAGAAGCCCAAGAACAGAGTCTAAAAGTATGACCCAATTCATCGCATAAATTATACTTAGGAGGATTCCTACAATGTGCACCAATATGTCCCAAATCACCACATAGGCCACACTTTTGCCAACCACAAACATTACTTAGATGACCCAACACCCCACATTTATAACAGACCTGGGTAAAAAATTACCCCCCTGTCTCTCCCCAGAAAAAAACAATTTGGTAAATTCTGGGTTAAGCCATTTTCCAACCTTAAATCTACCAAAAACTTCCATCCCCCCGTCCATAAACATTCATCATCCTGGATAGGATCCGGTTGTCCTTTAACTATACAATGCTGTTGTAACCAATAAGTAATGTCTGCAACATTAACACCTTCATTACGAAACATTACTGTAATTTTCTTGGATACAGGTTTAGTCAAAGGTATGGCCATAAAGGGACTCCATAATGGAGTATGTTTAGGAAGTTGAAACTGTTTCCAAAATATATCTAAACCAGCAGAGTGTTTGAAACTAATGTCAAAGACAGAATCTCCAGGCATATGAATCAGAGCATAAATCTCATAGGCATAGAATTTCATACTCCCCTTCAAGAGGTCTCGACCAACAAACTATTAGGAACCTCAGACACAGTACCCTTAAACTTCAGATGCACCACATTATGCCATGCTGCTGGTTCAGAAGAAAGTCCAAAAGTAGCTGAAAAAGTTTCTCTTTTATGCCTGTATGCCATACAAACGGTACAGTAACTGAGGCAGGTGCAGGCTCCACTAGATCTGCTGCAGGACCTACAGAGGACAAATCTTGAGTAGTAATCTGTAAGGTCTGGGGGGGGCTCAATGAAGAAGATTCTCCCTCCAGACATTTAATGTCATCCAAAAGAGATTTAGAAAGAGGCACAGCAGTGGATGGAAAATGTACTGCAGGGGAACCTTGACCCAAAGGGATTGAGACAGTGGACAGAGCAGCCTGCTCACAATCCACACAAAGTGTAGCAGGAGCTGAGGGTACTAGGTTTGCATTCCACCCTGCACCATCAGGAGATTTAACCCATCCTGCCACCTCCAATGCCTGAGAGACCCATGCCCCAGGCGCTACAACACCCTCATCAGAAAGGGCACTAACAGTAGAAGCAGGGAAGGAAGATGCAGACTGCTGACAATCAGCAGAAAAAACAGTGGTAATAGTACAAGCAACAACAGAACACTGTCATGCAGAGTCATGTTCAAGCATAGGGGGATCCAAAATAATCGTCTGGGATGAAAAGGAAACATTGTCAGGCTGGGAACATGAAACAGAACCTTGTAATGCATTCAGATCACAACACGGAGTAACTGACTCCGTTGGCATAGTACTCGAACAGGTAGTACTCACTGTGCTCACAGAAAGAGCTAGAGGGGAAAGAACCATGTCGGAATCCACTGGCTGAACCATGGCAGAGGTTTCAGCCACATCGACCTGCATTCGGTAGTCGCGTTGAGGAAGGAGCACCACTTCCTCTTCCTGTGCATCCCCACTAGCGTCCTGGGCAGATTCCAAATCCCGCATTAAGTGGTTCCGTACCTCCAGGTACCGACTCTCTTCCTGGGCCAACTGCCGAAGAATGTCGTCCAGTGACGAAGCAGCCACACAAGCTATAGAGTCTTCAGAAACAAAGGTAGGAGATTCAGCAGTACCAACTTGAGCCATCTTGGTTAAATCAATCTCTTGTACAAAATTGTCAGAAGCCAGAGCGATCACTATTGGGAAAAGGAAGGCCAAGGAGGTGATCAGCACCTCAGCCTTCCACATGTCTGCACTCCTCAATGCCCTAGCAAACTCTGAGTCAGTTTGCACAGCATCACAGCATCCACCTCCAATGGAGTAGGGGAATTTCCCCAGTGTCCTGACCAAACTTCCCCCCATTCACTAAAAATGACACCAACAACTTAATCTGGTTCACTGTCAGCTGTCATCCATCTATACCCCACTGCCCCAGGACAAGGCTGAAAATAGGCAGAATTGTCTAGTTCTCCTTTCCCGGCCAACAAAAACAAAATAAATAAATAAAATAAGGTTTACTGTAACAGCTGCAGCCCAATGGTGACATCATTCTGATCTTTCTCTCCTAGACTGCCACTCCCATGCTGCCAGAGGTGACCACTGTCATCCTTTGCTAGTGGTTTAGGTGATGTCACAGGTCTGATTTAACTGGCAATGATGGTTTGTAAGCATACAGAGTGATGCTGAGTTGCACTGAGGCAAGCAGCATCTGTCACCTGACTAAACTGAGCTTGCTGGTGATGACATGGGAAAGGTTGCTGTGGTATCTTCTGGATACCTTGAGATGCCAGGGTCTGATGAAATCCTTTTCCTGCTAGTGACCATGCTGCTAGGAGTGGTGGGGGTGAGCTAGATTGGTATGCTTACAGAAGGGCAAAACCCCATGGGTGAAATACCCCCACAGTGACATTTTCTACAAGTTTTGAAAATGTTGCTGTGGGGGACCCGTCAGTGAAATTTCACCCTTTTGCTGACTTTTGCCCCCCTCAAGTTAACTCTGACTTGAAGTTAACAATCAAGAGAGGGGGATATGGGAGCAAAGCCCCCTGCATGGGGGGGTTGGGGGGCACAGCCCCCCAGTAGAACAATGAACCAATGTCTGACAGGTGAAATTATTCCTGTCAACATCAGGGATGCCACGATGCTGAATGTTGACAACATTGTTGTCGCATCAGCATAGGTAAACCAGCTGGATTGCAGTGCTGCCAGTGGCAGTGGAAGTGCTAGGAGACTTGCCTGCAGGAAGTGTAGGTTAGTTGATGACACCTGTTGGAATCTGAAATAGTTGAATGGTTAGGAGAAGTTAACACATGGTAAATTCAGTTTCAGAAAAGACAGGAATTCAATATTGCCCTGATCTTACCTGGAGCGATATGGTGAGGCAATATCCCCAGTTCAATGTGCTTATGCAACCTGGTATGATGTATGCTTGTGTAATTTAGATACATTGTGGCTGAACCTTAGAGGAGGGTTCCACCCCTATAGGTGCCATGGGAATGATTCCCATGGCTAATGGAAGCTTAAGAAGAAGCCCAAAAAGAATACCCAAAAGGGTGTCAAGTATTGAAGTAGGCAAGAAGTCAGAAGATATCGAGAACAGGAATGGAGGTCAAAAGATAGAAATGGGAAGACAGGAAAGGAAGGAGAGATGATGAGGATAATGAGTGAAATGAAAGCAAACATGATGCAGAAGGGCAGAACATCCTAAGGAGAGAGGGAATGGCCGGGGCCTCCATCCAACTCTGTGCAACAGTGGAACCTAACTACGGAACCTATAAAAGCACTAACCCTACCTGAATATTATGACCATCAGCACAGAGGAGAGGAACCCCCCCATTTGAGGAGAAAACCTCTGGGGATTCAAAGCCTAGGTCATCTTCCCTGCAAGCTGATGGATGTTTTGGTTAGTGATGGCTTAGGTACTGCAATATAGAATCGAGATTGAGGAAAGAGAAAAGGATTCCAATTTGGAAGAAGCTTACATTCTATGCTCCTGAACCGGAATTCTGTTGAGAGTTGCTATTGACTATCTGCAACTATATGCCCAAAAGCATGGGAGGAGAGAGAGATGACCATTGAGGCACTCAGTCAGCCTACACAAACCTATGAAAGAGACCAGGTGAACCAGAGGTGGTCTGATGGAGAATAGAGTAAAGGGTGCCTCTGAACCTGCTCAGGCAGGTAAAGGGGCCCTGAAGATGATAGCCCTCACAGCTGGAAGTAATAAATTCTGCATCCAGAGGTGTCACAGAAATGGCGGATGACTTAAGGTCCACCCTTAGTGAAGACATTCTCACTATGGGCCAGGGAAAAGGACCCCCACTCCAAGCTTCACATGCTCTAAATGCAGACTTTGGGAGTGCAGAGTGAGACCATCAGTTACAGGCTAGCCCAGAGCCATGGAGTAATAGACATGGAAGGCATGTCTCTAGCTGGAGAGCAGGTTGAATTGAGGTAGCAGGAGACCCACATGAGGGGTGTGCTTGGATAGTCGAAGTGAATGAGTAGACCTACAGAGAGGTCAGATTGAATGGAGACCCCGACTTCGGTCCTGAGGAGGCAGGTGGCAGTAGCAACCATGGCAGTGCATGCCACCAGGTCCATTAAGATGCGAAATTTGGGGAGGATTGAACTGTATGAAAGTAGGAACGAGAATGGCTGGGCAAAGTTGGCAGCTGACGGGTGAGGTATGCATACCGGGAATAGTGAGGTTGGAGCTATGTAGGCTGAATGGATGAGTGGAGGTTTGAGATGAATATATGAGGTATGCTGATGGAGGGCAGCCTGAAGTCTGGCATGAACTGTAGAATGGAATGAATAGTATGAGGGAGACAGAGGCAGAAGCAAATGGCCAGGAGAAGCCTGAATCCTATGATGAGTTGAGAATTCGATATAGGAGGAAGGATGGGCGAGAACAAATATGTGATAGATGATGGTGGATTGAAAGCCTTTTGAAGGCTGGAATGGTTAAGATGGGGTCTGAAATGGACAATGAATGATGGTGGAGTGAAGCCTGGAATGTCAGAACAGTGAAGGTAAGGTATGAAATGGATGCTGTAAAATAATGGAGTGAAAGCCTTGAAGGCCAGTACGGGTAAGGAGAGGAATGAATGGACAATGTATGATAATGGAATGAAAGCCTTGAAAGCTGGTTCAGGTAAGAGTAGGTAAGATGGTGAGTAGGGTATAGGAAGGTTGAAGTTTGGTAATGATGGAGGTTCGATAACGGTGGAGGTTGACATGGAGGGGAGGATATACGTAGTTGAGTGGTCCAGATTGTAGGACTAGGGAAAAAGGAGTATATGAATAGGTACGGAGATGGCAGGATAGGGAAACACCCCCAAAAGAAAGCAAGGGATGAGGGAGGAGGAGAGATGAGGGTCGAGAGAACAAGAAAGGTGGGAGTGCCAAAGCCTGGAAGGCTGGAATGTGCATAGTGCAGTGGAATTACTGTGGCCTGCAGTGAAGGGAAAGAGGCTAAGGGAAGCAGAAGGCAGGAGTGGAAGGTTCTGGAATGAAGGCACAGGTAGCCGATATGTGGGTTGGAAGGGAGCAGCAGGAGGGCAGAAACTCCCATGAAGGCAGAGGTGAGCAAAGGCAGGCCCAGAGCACCTCCTGGCTGATAGGTAAGCTAGCAGGGAACGGGACAGAAGAGGAAGAGGCAGCGTTAATCTGAATGGACTAGGGAGAGGGAAAGGAGGAATGGAAAAAGAAAAAAACTTGCAGGAGGAGGGAATGATGGGACACTGCAGAGTGACAGAGGTAAGCAACAGAGCTGATGACACAACTGAGTAAACGGAACTGTGGGGATAAAGATGAGAGGTAGCTTCAGGACTACCTCCATGACCAGAGGGGGATAAGGAGCAAGTGACTACACAGTCTACAGGAGGCTATGCAGGCTCAGATAGAAAAGGAAATGTTCCTGCATGAAAAGCAAACATGAAGGCTAGAAGCGCCCCTGAGAGAGTGTATCCTGAGGGAGTCTGCCGAATCAGGAGTGAACAACAAGGTGTGAGTCAGCAGCCAAAGCTGGGCTGAGGAGTAGGAATAAAAAAAGAATACATAGCAGGGAGCTGTGTGAATAGCACAGTTAGAAGCCAAGGAATGGAAGCTGGGTGGTGAGAGGCAAGCTCGAGAGGAATGAGCAAGGAAGAACACACCGAGGCAGTGACAGCAGAAAAAGTGTGGATGTGCAGTAGAATGAGCAGGGAGATAGTCAGCCAAGGCAGAGAAATGGAGAAAGCCAGCAGCCCCCAGAGAGTGAGACAGAAAGTTGAGAGAGGCAAGGGCAGGCATATCGTGGATGACATCGCATCCAGCAGAGAAAGGGGGGAAGCCCCAAGGAGAAGCAGCAGAGAAGTGCAGGAGCAATCCATGAGAGCTCACAGAGAGGGAGAGAAGAGCAAAGACAGGGCACCACACAGAACTCCAAGAAAAAAACAAGGAGAAAGGAGCACCTCAGGGAAGAGAAGTTAGTGGTAGTGAGAGCAAGGGCAGGATAAGGAAACAGCAAGGGTAAGTGAGAAAAGGAAAGAGAGTGGGTGAACCTGGAGACACAGCAACTAATGGGAAATTGTGAAAAGATGCTGGGGGGGAAGAGAATGGAAGTAGGGTGAGAGGACTGGACAGCCACCAGCGTGGTAGGGAGACAAAATGAGAAGCGGGGAAGAGCAGTGCCAGAGAGACAGGTGATATGAGGAAGAGGAGAAGAGAGGAACAAGGAGAAATGGAGGGAGAAGAAGGGACAGCCAATGGAACCTCTGGCTGCAATGAAGAAATGAATCCTGAAGAAATTAATCCTGGAACTAGCCAGGAGGAATAGCCTTTAAAGGCCTGATAGGGGAGTGGTTAGTTGCTCCACCAATTGAACTATAGGTGCAGCCTTTGCAATTGCGCTGAAACACCTTTCTGAAGCAATCAATGCTGGGGGACATCTCAGAAAGTACAAATGCATTTTTGCCAGTGAAAGACAAATAACGTTTCTGTCCTGCCAGAATCTGATGACATCAGTATTTCAGTTAGACAATTGCTCCGCTAAATAAGCCTCCATCATGTCGTCTGGTGTCATGTCCATGCTTTCACCTAAAATGTCTGTGCAACATCAGTAGTATGTAGTAAACAGCTCCTATATGTCTTTGGTGTGTATCCTGGAATCAAATCATTAATTTTGTCCTCTTTTCATCTGATATCACCATCATCACCACCATCATCATCTCCATGCTGATACACCAGCACTGAAAGCAGGGAAGTAGGCCCAAAAGAAATTGGAACATGCTGAGCTTTGGTTTCTGTGCTTTGTTTTAGCTGCTGCATCTGAACTGTCTGCAAGACTTTCTGTTTGGCAAAGTCATTGCATGCAGGAGGACAGCAGACATCTTTATATAAGGGATCCAGTAATATTTCCTTGCCAAATGGGGTGCCCAGTTGAATGCTTTGGAATCATTCTTCAGCTGTGTCAGAAACACCTCTGCCACTTCCCCAATGAGGAATGCATCCTGCTTCAGCTGCTGCTGAGATGATGAACTGATGTCACCACTACCACCAGCATCATCATCTTATCCAGCATTAATATGCTGGTCACCACTGCTCAAGTCATTATCATCACCTCCATCACCACTGATGCCAAACCCACCACCACATCTACCAGCACGACCACAGGCACCACCATGACCTTTCTTTGTTGGGTTGTTGTTGTGGTAGATGTCATACAATCCTGTGTGTGTTGTTCAAGTAGACTCACCATGCTAAGAGCAGTGGATTCAGCAGACAGATTTTGGTGGCCTGTTCATAAAGTCTCAGAAGTGGAACCAGACTTTTCGGCATGCACTACTGGACCTGGGACAGGTGTCCCCTACAAGGCACATCATCACAGCCCATAGTCCAGAACACAGTGTTCAGTACCACCAGTCTTTCCACATGGAAAAAGATAGAGTTCCAGCTTGTCACTATATTTTTAATCAAGCAATGTTGTTGGACATTGTGCTTCTGTTGGTAATGTTGAAGGAGTTCAGCACATTTGGGGGGTAATTATACAAATGTCTTGTAATGTCCCAAATGGTGTTCAGTATTTCTTTTAACTGTGCATGTTTCTCAAGCACATAAATCACAACCAGATTCAGGGTATGTGCAAAACAAGGTGCCTGGCAGAAACCCCCATTATTCATGGTCTTCAGCATGTTACTCCCAGTGTCCATCACAAACCATTCCCACCATCAGGTTGTGAGGGTATATCCAGATGTACAGCATTGATTGTATGAAGCACAGAATGTTCTCCCTACCCCCGTGTTTCCCCCCTATTACTGACACATCAAGTAAAGCACTCCCTACAGTGCTGTTCCCTGTGAAGCTGTCTGAGTCACAATAACTTGTGCAGGGGCTGGTGTTGGTGGTGGAGGTGGGGCAGTGGTGGGGCTGCTGGTGCTTGACACAACCCAATGAGCAGTGAGACTCAGGATGCTTTGATTTGCAGTACTACTCCATATGTCACTAGTGAAATGGCAAGGCAAGACAAATTTAATTTTTAAGGCACCCAATCTCTGAGGCTCTGGGGCCCATATATTCAAAAGGGTTGCACCATGCGCAACAGGGATGCGCCAACGCAAGTCCGAAAATGCACCATTGTGCGATATTCAGTGGGAGGCAGCTGTGCCCCCCCCAAGTCACAATGCGCAAGAGCACAATGGCAATAAATGTATGTGCAACTGAAGGGGGAGGAACCATGAATAAATGGTGCAGTGCAATATTCAACAGCATGCGCCATGCGCAATAGGGGAGCAAACGGAAGTTGCGTGATAGCAGAAATGATCCAAAATAAAAAGGAACAAAAGAGAGGTGCAAGAACACTAAAGGGAAGCCAGATTTGGGAGTGCTGCGACAGTAACCAAGCAGACAGTAGCAGTGAGCAGGACAGGGCAGGAGCAGGACAGAGCACACCTGGAAACTACCAGGAACAGGAAAGGAGTGGGGAGCCTGTGCCACTGTGCAGGAGCAGAAGGGAAGTGCCACGGTGGACTGAGGGCACTGACAGTGGGCAGAACATCCAAATCTGGGAGGTGTTCCTGGTGCAGTGGGAGTAGCATAAAGGACAGCGGGGGGAACGGCAATACAGCTGCTGGGGGGGGTAACACAAGCCAGAAACATGGCCAGTGCCACCATTCAGATGGAGGCAGTAATGAGGGGTGTGAGAAGGCAGGCAGCAGGGGGGCATGGCCGTGGAAGGGCCCATCGGCGGTATGCCCCCAGCAGGCAGTACCGAGCCCGCACCAGCTTCGAGCTGTACAGCGACACCAAGATAGTGGGCCGGTACCACCTGAACCAGGTGATCCTGAGGCAGCTCTGTGAGCTGTGCAGTGATGAGATGCAGACACCCACACGACAGAGCCATGCTCTGTCAGTAGAGACAAAGGTGACAGCTGTCATGTGCCTGCTTGCCTCAGGTACCTTCCAGAGACCAACAGGGGACACAACAGGCATAACCCAGTCGGCCGCGCCACGCCTACTCACACAATTCCTCAGTGCACTGCTGCCACATGCTGCGGAGTACATCCATTTCCCCAGCACACAGGCGAAGTGCACAGCACACATACAAGAGTTCCACAGGGCAACATGTATGCCTGGTGTGCTCAGGGCCATTGACTGCACCCATGTGGCCATCCACATGCCACCTGGTATGGAATGTGCAGCATACATAAATCGGAAAGGCTGTGCAAGCATCAACTGCTAGGTGGTGTGCGATGCTAGGGGGTGCATAACCAATGTCTGTGCCACGCACCCTGGGGGAGCACACGATGCCTTCATCTGGCACCAGTCTGCACTGTGCCACAGGTTTGAGAGTTGGGACATCCCTACTGGCCACCTAGTGGGTGAGTATGCAAATCACGCAGAAAGACATGGATCTTGGGAGGTGCATAGTCAGAGGTGACATGGGTACTGGCTTAGATTGCCCATGGCAGGGGCGATGCTGATCACCAAACTAATGTCCACCCTCTACACACAGGTGACAGTGGATGCCCACTCCGTCCCTGGCTGCTCACACCATACTGGTGGCCCGCGACCCCATTGCAGCAATGGTACAATGAGGCACATGCCACCACACGCAATGTCATAGAGTGGGTGTTCGGGATGCTGAGGGCACGTTTCCGTTGCCTGGACACGTCTGGTGGTGCCCTACAGTACAGCCCCTCAAAGGCCTTCGGGCTGTTCCTGGCCTGTTGCATCCTGCACAACATGGCCAATGACTGTGGGATAGCTGTACAGGTTGAAGAGGAGGCCAGTGATGGGGACGATGAGGACACTGGTGCAGATGGTGATGGGCAGCCCCCCTTGGTCAAAGGGACCCCCCCGACTGATCCGGATGGTGCAGCTGCACCAGGACACCATCACAGAGGAGCACTTCAACCAACCCAGGTAAGTCATGGGTCCATGTGCAACCACCAATGGCAAGTGCACAACCCAAAAACACACATGGACAAACCCCAGGGGTGCATGTCATAAAGGGAATTGGCTGAGCATGGAACCGCACACGCCGTCAGGGATGGGCAAGGCCTAACATGGCACGTGGTCACACACACAACACACACACACACACACACACACACACCCACAAGACATGCACAAAGGGTAGGAGACACGCTGACCCCAACCACCACCCCTAGCCACACACACGTCCACAGACCACCACATCCAGTGCCTGTCATTGTACATATCTCAGACGCTGGGCACCATTGCACAGTGGTGAACAGCACAACGCAGGCATTATCATGCACATGCCACTGTGGCCAGCAGCCAGGAGGGTGTGCACATGGAACCGGTGTGTGTGTGCAGGGCCAGGTACCCCACCCGTGCATTGCACATTGAACAACACACTGCACACAGGGCAGCGTCAGACAGTAGCCATGGTTGAAGACAGGTCAGTCATGCAGCACAGTGCCACGGCCACCATGGATGCATGGGTGGCCCCGCTGAGACCCATCAGCAGTGACAGGCTGACCAATGGCCTCATGGGGTGGCACCGACAGTCCCCCAGGGGTTCTACTGCAGGAAGGCGACCGTTCTCGAGCAGGGGTCTGCAGCTCACTGAACATGCCTGTGCCAGGCATGCTCGGGATGCCCACAGCTGAACCCGATGTCGACAAGGAGGGTGTCGCATGATGCCAGGAATGGGGGGTGAACATTGCACTGCGCGGTGTCTGCGACGCATGAACAAATAACTGTGTGCCCATTGTGGCCATGACAGCTGTGAATGCCAGTGTCTGCCTGTCAATGGCAGCGGTCACATCCTCCCGCAGCCGGTCCTTCCCTGCCAGGAGCAGACCGGTGTCCCTGCTGTGCCACTCCTCTGCCTGGCACAGGACTGCACTGAGTGCATCCACCATCACAAGCCGCAACTGCTGATCCACTGAATCATGGAGTATGTGGGTGTGCTCATCTAAGAGGTCATCCGCCTGATCGGTAATCTGTCCCTCATGGTGTTCACAGCTGTGATGGGCAGCACCCCTTGAGGTTGGGCACTGCACACCAGGGCCATGCCTGGGCATGTCCACAGGTGGTGCACTGATGCCGCCCCCCGACACTGTCTCCCCATCACCATTGGCCGACTGCTGACACTGCCCCTCCAGCCACCGCTCTCTAGGGCTCAACGGTGCGGCCGCAGTGGCCGCAACAGCCCCACTGTCCTGGAAACACCGGTGCTGCCCCACTGGTGCAGACAGGCACAGGCTGGGACTGTGATGTCATGCAGTCCTCCACGGCAGCACCACCCATGGCTATGCCCGTGCTGTAACCTGCTGTGTGGCCATCCTGCAGCCCACACATATCACTATCCATGATTTGAGCTCCATCATCATCAGTGACAGAGCCGGCACCAGTCTTAGTCTCAGCATGTTGGCATCCATGGACACTGTCAAGCTGGGAAACTGGCAGGGCCTCCTCCACACCTGCTCCACCAACATCAGTCCAGACAGCCAGGCAGCCCACTGTCGTCCTGACCCTCAGACACCTGTGGAGGTGGATAGGCCCTCCTCTGTGTCCAAGGTATCACTCTCAGTGGATGAGCCCACCACCGCTGACTCCTGGGCAGGGTATCTGGGGATCACAGTGCAGGGTGTGCTCTGCATTGGTGGGATGGTGTGGCACGGGTTGGCCTGACCTCCTTGTGTGCCCGTCACAGCTTGCCAGGGGATGTGATGGGGCACCATGCCCCGGCTGTGGGTTTGTTGCTGGTATCCATGGGCAGGTGGTTATTCCAGCTCTCCTCCAGTTGTGCAGTGCATGGGGTGTGGAGGGCAATGTCTGTTCTGCTGTGTGCTCCTCTGCCCATCTCTAACAAGGGTGGTGGGCCCATGCATCCTGTCCCTGTGCATCCCTGGTTGTGCTGTTGCACTGCTGCCCTGCTCCACTGAGCATCCCAGGTTGTCCTATTGCGCATCTGACCTACGCCACTGCACATCCCTGGTTGTGCTATGGCGCAGTTGGCACGATATTCAGTCGTGTGCCACAGGCACATCTTGACCTGCTCAGTGTTTTAATATCGCACATATTGCGCATGGGCGTAGTGGACTTGTGCTTGCTCCTGCTGTTGCACACTTTTATGGTGCAGTTTGAATATCTGGGCCTGGGTGCCTAACAAAAATATAAGAAATAAAACAACAATAAAATCAAGAAATTACAAAGATAAATAAAAATGAGATTCCATCTTTTTATTTTTTTACAGTTATCTATATTAAAACAATAGGACACAAGGTCATTCTGTAAAAGCCAAACTGAAAAGGTGGGCTTTTAGCCTCTGCTTGAAAACACCAATCAAAAATACGTATATCCTCCCTCTTCCTACTACAGAAGGGTCACCATCCACTTTCTTACAACTTTCTACATTGGTGGGATAACATGCCAAGAAAACATGAAGCATGAAGCATGATGGAATGCAGTAATTGGGTTACAGCTCATGTAACACACTTCAAAAGCTGGTGTCTTCCACCATGGAGAATTACTGAAGATCAAGTGCCATCATCTCACCAATCAACTGAGTGATTTACACAGTAGCTGAATGAGCAAGTGGCATTTTTTTGTGCAGGCATGTAATGATTCCTGGAGTATTTTTTTTTTTTTGTGGCAATACATTACATTCTGCAGTAGAGCTTGTGCTGCTACTGTATCTTCTACCACTATTATCCATGCCTAGAGGTGGTGCTGCAGTGGTAGTTTTGGCTGCAGTGGTGTTCTGGAAGGAGTACCACTAGTGTTAGTTAACTTTTATAGCTACTGCCATGGGGGCTGCACAATTTGAACAAACCTTCTGATCTCTCCACCCATGTCTGGCTCATTCTGCTGAGTCTGACCCATGTGTGGATTGTGAAGGGATGTGACTTTTAGGAAGATGCCACATTCATGCTTTGGATGATCAGCCAAAACACTGGTTTCCAATATCCATGTGGATTGATCTTGGTGATCTTTTTCTCACACATTTTGCAACATGCTCTCAGTGGATTGGTAGGGTCATCCCTAAAATACTCCCATACTGTCAAAGATCTCTTGACTTTCCTAGCTATATGTAACACCCCCCCCCCCAAAATGGGGGCTTACTTTATCTCCTCACATTGCTCTCAGTTCTGGAGAACCTCCTATGTCTGCGGGTTTTCCCATACCTGTCCCTGTAGCTCTCTGCCCTTTTGGTCTGAGTTGGTCTGTGCTCTAGGGTTCCCAAATGGCCCTGTTGTTTCTGGCTGCCATTTGGCAGCAAACACAGCTGCCTCTTGGATGGTCCCAGTCCCTGTAAGGCCACAGAGCCACTGGAGAGCTGTTGCAGGTGCAAGAGAAGCATCTGGATTTAAATAGAAGTGCATAAGCATGCTCTGACTCTTGGCTGCAATCACAGTCAAGAAAATGGCTCCTCCAATAGACCCGGTCCTAGAAAGGTGGAGGGTGGGGGCTGGTGACTCAGGTTAGACTGGAGGGAGTTGCCATCTATAGTAAATAAATAAAAAAAGCTCCATGCACGCTGTTTGATTCAAGTCCCAGCTCAATGAATATTAATGAGGGGCATTACTATTCATGAGTGGGTCAGCTCTGTTAATTGGGGCTACAAGTTTTGGCAGTGTGTGCAGAAGCAAAGTTGTAAATAAATAAAAGATAAAAGCAGCACTGCCAAGGACACCAAAGGGGTTAATGATTAGTAGGGCAACAGTGTAAATAAAATGAATATTCTGGCTGTCAATACTGTGGACACTGGGACTCAGATAAAATGCCCCTCTGTTGCCTAGGGGCACTATATATCGGCTGCAGTGACAGTCAAAGGAGAGAATCAAAGTGTTTGAACAGGGTAGCGTTTACAAGGGCACAAAAGTTGCTATTGAACTGGGAGGCAAGCAACTAAATGTAGTAATTATTCTGGCTGCACCAGAACTTTATTGGTAGGACTGTGTTAAACTGCAGAGGGACTGTAATTTTTAGCAGCCATGTTTGTGCAGCAGCAGCCAGTCAGAAAGCAAGGTTTTCAGTGCAAGGATTGTTGGAACAGAGTCAGAGACTTGTGGGACATTGCCAAGTGATTGTGGGGAAAAAGCAGGGACCTAATTCAGGAGCCAAAACATGGGACCTATTAAGCATCGAGTGATGTTGATGAATATTCATTTTGTGGACTGACAAGAACTTTCAGCCAATGGCGTTTGGACACACAAGTGGACTAAGCCAAACAGGAGCCCCAGAAGGACTTAATAAAACACAGGGTTTTCAGGCTGAGCTACAGTTTGTGCAGGTGTCTCTCCACATGAAGGGGTGCTCAGGTCCCAAGCTAGACAAAATAGGTCTAGTTCAGTTCAGTGCGAGCCCCTCCACAGGGGAAGGGGCTTCTACCTATGCTAGCTGCCAGTAGAGAAAGTTGTTAGCCTGGGGGTTACCAGAGGTTGTCCTCCAGGGCTAGCAATTCCTTGCCACATTAGGAAAATGTGGAAAAGAAGCCAGCATCTTCCTGCAGTTGTGAGAGAGCTGCAAGAAATGCTTCAGACTCAGCAGTGAGATTGCTAATGTTGCTTGAAACATCCCAAAAAGCAAAGCTTTAAATTTGTCTGAGTGAGTAAACCTTTGCTTTCAAGTACAAGTTCTTGAAAGATCTGTGTGGGGCAAAGAAGACCAGAAAGCAATGAGTTGTCACTGTTTGTCTGCACCCTGCACCTGATCAGTGCCTGGATAGGGTGACTGCGCACTGGTTAAGTGACTGTGGATGGTCCAGTCGAATGAAATGCCAAATGTGACTGTGTTAAAAGCTCCAGGATTGAAAGTGGAGTTCCCTAAACACACAGAGCTTTTCCTAACAGTGCCTGGTATAACAGAAAGTGTCTGAGTGTCCAAGTTGGAACTGTTAAAGCAAGCAAAGCCACAAGGGACTGTTTTGATTGAAGCTTTAGTTTAAGAGAAGCTGCATGTGACCAGCTGTTTTGTCAAGTAAAGCTATCAAATGGTGGAGAGACGAGCCTCAAGCTCCACCTGTGTTAAAGTGCATTATGGAGTCAAATTGGTCTTGCATGGACTGTATGCAGTTGGGTCGCTGTAGCCTGTGGGAGGAAGCACCCATCCTGGTGAAAGTCTATATCTGAGAGTTAAAAACACCATGACGGCCATGCTGGTCAATGGTTAAAGTGACTGTGAGCAAATGTGTAAATCTGCTATTGATAAATGTGCTGAATGGAAGGCATCCATCTCAAACTGGCCTGAGTGACAGCTTGTTAGTGTGCTGCCTAGGACACTGCCATATGCACTTCCCCTGAGAAGTATAGTCTAGACGTGGGGTTTGAAGCATGCTGGCCCTGGTCCTGGCCTGGTCTGTCCAGAGTGTGATTTCAGCCCAGAGAGGGGCATTAGAAAAGAAGCTAAAGGCATTTAACCATCTGCAAAAGCTGCAAGACCCAGCAGCCAGTTTTGGTCTCTGGCTGTAAGCCTTTGCCCAGCATCCTAGCCTCTGGAGTCAGAGCCCACCTGCTGCAATCACCCCAGTCTTCCTTGTACAGAACGATCGTGGCCTACCTATGATGTCCACTAACCATGAGTACACAGGGTCCATGCCTTGTTCCAAATCTGGAGAGACTTATAAATAGTTAAAGTGTTGCCAAGTTCAGCAGCTAGAGTAAAATATTTCCAAAGCAACCAGTTTTTAACTATGTAATCTGCAGTCAGGAATGTGTTTTGAAATCAAAAGTAAAGTTAATCTGATTATTTCTTCCAAGGGCCCTAACAGCTGGCCAACAACAGTTGCACCATATAACAGACCTGCACCTTTAAAATGCGTAGTACTGCATACCCAGATAATGGTTTTGGGATTGTGTGGTCCTAATACAATTCTACAAGTCTAGTCACTTTCCTGGAATGTGGACTAGGAAGGAAGATACTTGTGCTTTGCGCTCCAGCTCTTGTGGAGTAATTGCTGGATGTAGGATTACACTGCAAGTTTTATTTTTCTAAAAGGTATGCCACCTATGTTAAGGAAGAGTGTAACCTTTCCAGAATTTCTTATGAGCACTTGGTCCTGGTTGTTGGTTGCCTTCTCTTCTTTGTCACACCTAGGAGGAAAGCCGTGGTGGTGGTAGTGAACTGGAACTAGGAGCTGACAGCGAAACCCAGTTGGATGGTTAGAAGAGTCAACAGGAACTGACTGTAGTGCAATCCTCACATTGTACCTTAAAAAGAAAAAAATGGAGAACCAGAGAATTGAAGGCTTTTGGTGAAACCAGTGCACCAGAAAATAGCAGAATAGAGTGTGCGGAGTAACTGCAGAGACAATTGCAGTGCATGTGCCTCCTATATTCTATAAATTAAAAATATGTTCTTTAATTCCCCCCACTCTTTAGTGATTTGTATGCAGTGGAGTATAGTACTGAAGTGTAAGTGAAGCGTAAGAAAAGTAAAGTTTTCCAAATTATCCTTACTCCCTAGTCTAGATAGTTGGATGAAGGCTTCTACTTAGACAGTGAGTCTGGTGAAAGTAAAGGTTTTTTATTTTAATTTTGGATTGTTTTATCTGTTTTATTTATTTTATCTACTTTTCGTTTTCCTGAGGTATACTGTGGTTCTGAAAGTCACATAACTGCAGAGTACTTCTGTGCAGCTGTGGCATTCTGTTATTCTTTCATTCTTTCTGAAATGTTTGAACATCAGAACCTTTGCTGTTGCTGCCGTTTCATTAGTGGGCTAAAGCACAGAGCTTTTGGGAGCTTTCTAGCAGAAAGAGTTATAGCTTCTGCTCCTTTTGCTGATAAAGCGGCAGAAGTCATAGTGAGTAGAAATGGAGTAAGTACTCAATGTATTTTTTTTATAGTACAGACCTCATTGTAGGAAGGGATCTGTGATAGTTTTAAACACAACTTTTACAAATTGTGTACCCTGTTAAGTTGTTTATCTATTTGATATTTAACTGTTACTCCTGTATAAAGGGAGTAGAGGTTTTTTGTGAGCCCTGAAATTCATAAAGGACTGTGAAACTTGTGTTGAGATGACTGGACTCAGATTTTATATCTGCCCCCCCCCCCATATCAGTTTGTATATTGGGGTAGACTCCTGGAGTGTTTTAGTAATATAAGAGGCATATATTTTATGTCTGCTGCTAACTCTATGTATATAGCTTGGCACTGTATAAATGATTTATGCTTAAAATGTGCTGATGTTTCCTTTTTCCTTTTGATCTTAGTTCCTGATTTTCCTTGGTGACAAAAAACAAGTAGAAAGAATCCTACTGTGGCTTGTTGTGCTGCAGGATTATCTTTTTTACAAGGGAACAATGGGCACAAAAGTACAGTATAAGAATGCAGGAGTACCAGAATTGGTGTGCACGGCTTGACATTTCTTCTAGCATGTCTCCCAGCTTTTAATATTTTGAATGGATTATTGCTACCACTTTTCTGCATAGCCCAGTACCTTTTTGGCAGTACCTCTTTTTACTTTATTCAGCTGCTAGATACAAAGTGGACACAGAGTGGATGTTGTCCTTTTTTGGGGAAGGAAAGAAAGAAAGAACTGTATGAATTGCAACATATAATACTTGACTTCTGCTCTGAGATGGGTGAACTAGTCAGATACTACAGGGTACTAATTTGGGAATAAGGCAACAAACTGAACTGAAGATCAAAGATCTGCTGCTCACAGGAAATAGTAATTTAATTAGCACTTTCCTATGATCTGGGACTCTTCTTATGTTTCATAATCTTGTTTATTATTTTTTTGATATACAGTTATAGATATAGTCATGGGTTGTATTTTTGTTTTGTTTATTTTACCTGTTGCACGGTAGAATGATGGTTAATACTAGTTTACAGAGGTGTACTTTCTGCTATATCCCCTCTACGGGATGAATTACATAATAAAAAAAGTAACAGCAATACACAGCAAACTAAAATTACCCATGTAATGTATTTTATAACCCTCGGGTCGCCCCTGCAAAAGGGACCTTCGGGGCCCAGTGGGCTCACCCGATTATCAAAATTTAATAAATAAATAAAATAAAATATGCATATAATTGCCATGGATGGTGGAAATTTAAATAGAACATCCACCCCAGTAATAACTAAAGTATCCAGACTAGAATCTAACTCTCAGATTAGTAGCCTAGTAGGCACTGATGGGCAAGAGGTGGTTCTAATTCTGTTAGATACAGCCCTATTAGGGGAAATACAACTCAAACATCATCAGTTGTGTCTAACAGCTATAGAACATTTAACAATTCAGAGTTGGAAGAATCTCCTAATAATTGGGATCTACTGTAGATAAGTCTGAGTTAAACATAAATAATTCATGACAAAAAAAGCAAGCACTAAATGATGTAATTCAAGATCTGCAAGCTACCATTAATGGTTTAAAACACTGTAAAAGTAAAATCACTCAGTCACAGAGTTGTAAATATTGTAACTGTAATTTGGGTATGTCTCGTAATGTCCAACAAGAAAGCACTCCAGAAATGGGATGATATAACCCCGGTTGGCCTATAAGCCTGAGTCGGGATGTAATTACAACTTTAAAAAATCAGCATCATGCAAATCTTATGTTAACAGAACAGCTGATTATAAACAAAGACCTGTTGGATTTATTAAGAGCTGAAGTGGCCTCAAATAAAGCTAAATTAGATGATGTCGTATTAGGGGAGAAAGGCATCTCTATTAAAATGGTGGAAAAGCCCTCTCTGGTTATAGGAAGACCAACATTTAGCAGTATCTGCATTCTAGAGAGCAGCAGTGATGAAATTCCCAAAAAATGTAAAAAAAGGGAGAAAAGGGGGAAGAAATAGAACCCAACAGTGTAAAGAGGCAAAACAAATAATACAAGTTAATCAGGCGTGTAAACAAAATTAAAAAAGGATAAAAGGAGAAGTAAAAAGGGGAGCTCCATTGGAAAAAAAATAGGCATTAAGCACAAGTCAAGTGAAGAACCACAGGTCAATTTACAAGGCAAAGAAATATATCTTATAGACAGAAATTCTAGAGCCTGTTGAGATAAAATTGATTTAATTACCCAGCATTCAGAACAAATTGTAATACATCCTAATGAGATAGATTACCAAGGAGAGGGACAACACATATACAATGAGGATAGGTTGATAACCCAGGTACAAGAACATGTGAATATGAATATGATGGATACTATGGCCATGTTAAACAGTAATTCAGGTGGTGAGAATCTGAAAAATATGCAGTATGAAACTAACAAACATAAGACCATGAGAAAAGAGGATAGAATGCTGGTTCAGGATAAAAGAGCTGATCCAGATCAACTCCCCTTACCAATTATATGTTTTCTTGGTCCATCTGAGTGGTTAGAAGAGAATATTGGTGAAATTTAGTATGGCCCTTGTGCAAAAGCTGAAGCAGGTGCTAGACTTCCAATTGGATATGGGAGAAATTGTAGAAATTAGTAGCATCCCGGTTGAGATCGCAACTATGATTGATGTATACTACTATTTTGCAAGAGCAGCAAACTATGTTTGACTTAATTGTCTAACTATTAAAAATGGTGATCTAGTGATAACATTTCCCAATAGACATTTGTTTAGCAAACAAGGGGCTATGCAAAAGGGTTAAAAAATGGTTAAAATCTATATTAGTATGTCTGGCCTAAATTCTGTGGATAACAAGGATGATGATAAATTAACAAATATTATCCAAAGTCTAATGAAACATTTTCTCCATATACCAATCAGAAATGATAATGAAATCCTGGCAAGTAGATCGGGATACTCAAGTCAGGTGGATATTCAAGTTAATAACCAGGAGTTGGCAGATTTAATCATGTCAAAGAGTTCTGTACTGGCTTGTCTTGGACTGAATATATGTGATTCACAAGTTCTGGAAGTTGTTTCAATGTCACAGAAAGGCCCAATTGTATATGAACAGCCATTATTCCCAGTGGAAAATAGATCTGGGGCCATTGCAGGTTATAATAATTGATGATTAGACCCCCTAGAAATTTCTAGTCTGTCATTCAACAGAAATGAGGATAGTATTCAAATTTTATCTTGGAATATTGTGGGTTGGGCTAAAGTATGCTATAATAAAGATTTAACCAGTTTTTTGGCACAATACAATTTGCTGTGTATCCAAGACACAAGGCATTATTTGGATGAGGCTATTAATTGTAATGGCTATCAATATTTTCATGATAACGGTAAGAAGATATGTAAATCTGGCAGGTACTCTGGAGGCCTTGCAATATTTATTAAAGTTGGAGTATGTGACAAAGTTCTATTCTTAGAAAAGGTGATAATTTTTTGGTATTGCATTTGGTTCTTTCATTGGTGGAATTTATATTAATGAACTGCTATATACCACCTAGTAACTCAAAGTTTTATAATCACCAGGTTTGGGACCTTTTAAGAAGTCTTCTGTTTGACCTAAGTGCTAGTTTCCCTAAAATTGATATCTTATTGCAAGGGGATTTTAATGCACATATTGGTGATTTTGATGGTCTATCTGATAGAAACATAGACTTTGACGGCAGATAAGGACCGCTTGGCCCATCTAGTCTGCCCATTTTGTACCTACAGGATAAGCTGCAGATCCTAGTTAACCAACAGCCTATTACTTCCTACCCCCCACCAAAAATTGCCTTATGTCTGTCCCATGCATTCTTGAATTCTCCCACAGTTTTAGACCCCACAGCCTCCTCAGGAAGGCTGTTCCATGCATCCACCACCATCTCTGTGAAAAAATACTTCCTCACATTGCCCCTGAACTGCCCACCTCTATCTTCAAATTGTGTCCCCTTGTTCTTGCACATCTCTTTTTCTGAAAGATGCTACCCTCTTGGACTTTGTTGATTCCACTGAGGTACTTAAAAGTTTCTATCATGTCCCCCCTCTCCCTTTTTTCTTTCCTCAAGGGTATACATATTAAGCTCCTTTAGTCTCTCCTCATACGGCTTCTCTTGCAGACCCTGCACCATTTTAGTTGCCCTCCTCTGGACTGTGCATGTATCTGATAATTCATTTTACTATGCTAAAGGCACCCTAAATGTCTTCCCAAAAAGAAAAACAAAAGATAGAAAAGTTAATTGTTCTGGAAATAAACTAATGGAGATCTTAATAGAATTTAATATGTTTCTGTAAATTGCATAATGGAAGGTGATCATGAGAGAGATTTTATTTATTTTTCATCAAGAGGAGCCTCCATAATGGACCTTGTTATAAGATCAGGAGATGTTAAAATATGGGATAATCTCTAGATTATATCTAGGCCTAATAGTGATCATCTACCACTCAAACTGGAGATTCTCCATTCAAAAGAAGAGGTACTTAATGTTAGGGAAAGGATTCCTTTCTCAGAAATAAGATCCTTAAAGAGAATTATTTGGAACCAAAACTCTGAAGCAATAACTTCGCCTTTGTTACATGACTACTTTTTAAATAATAATTTAACAATCCTATTATCAATGGAGTATGATCAGTTATTAATGGAACTTAATACTTTGCTCTCTGAAATAAAGGAGAGTTTGACTTTACCAACAAAATGTGGTTTTGGTGTAGGAGATAATGAATGGTTTGGTAAGGAGTGCCAAAATATTAAAGTAGAAATAAATAAAGTATTGGGACAATTAAGTAAAAGAAAGAATAAAGATACTATAGCACTCCTAAAGAATAAAAGGAACTAGTACAAATTAAGGATTAAGGAGAAAAAGGCAGCCTATTACACAAAGCAATAGGAATGTTTTTGGATGATATAAGAACAAAGAATTCCAAAAAGTACTAGTCGCTGGTCACTAAGGGCACTAATAATTATAAACTGATAATAGATAGATATATTTCTGAACACACATGGGTAAATTGTTTTAAGGAATATTTTATAATCAAAACACAGAGGATATGAGCATTTCACTGCATGTATGATTTAAATACTTTTATAAATATTTCTTTTGAGGAGATGTACAGGGCCATTAATACTTTAAAGAAGAATAAGGCCCCAGGACTGGATGCGATCCCAGCAGAAGTTTACTTGTGTGAATCTAAGCTATGGTGTAGAGTATTGACTGTATTATACAATAAAGCTATTGCCCCAAATCACTTTCCAAATACATGGTATGGTTCAAACATTATCCCAATTCGTAAAAAAGGTAATGTCTCGCATCCAGTGATGTATAGGCCAATAAGCCTCCTGGATATAAATTTAAAAATATTTTTGAAAATACTCCTGGAAAGACTAAAGGTACAAATTGAGATTACAGGGGGATTATCTAATTTGCAGGCTGGATTTAGAGCACAATATTTTACATTGGATAACATATTTGTCTTAAGACACTTTGCTGAGAAATACATATTTCTAAGAAAACAAAAATTATACACAATAT
The DNA here is from genome assembly GCA_016271365.2 of Neoceratodus forsteri. NCBI lineage: Eukaryota > Metazoa > Chordata > Ceratodontiformes > Ceratodontidae > Neoceratodus > Neoceratodus forsteri. The sequence goes on from CM057451.1 coordinate 206,874,762, forward strand.
TTATAGATTACACCTCAGCCTTTGATTCATTGTCAAGAATCCAACTTTGGACACAGTGGAGAGAGGAATTGTTAGAAATTTGATTGCAATAATGTCAGCCCTTTATTCCAACACATGGGCCCAAATTGGACTAGGGATTGGAGGTGAGCTTTCTTTCCCCTTTAAGATGAACAAAGGAGCTCGACAGGGGTGTGTTTTAGCCCCTCTTTTATTCTCCTTATGTTTGGATAAACTGTTAAGGGATATGATGGAGTTACAGTCAGACTTTCCCAAAATATAGGATGTTTTTTTGTCCAGCTTAACATATGCGGATAATATCGTTCTTTTTTCTCTTTCTAGGAGTGGTCTTCAAAAAAAATGGACTTTCTTAGTAGATGTTCAGAGAAATTGAATCTTAAAATTAATTTAAATAAAACAAAAAATAATTATTTTTGGTAGTAGCAAACCTGAGAGTTACTGGAGTTTGGGTAAGGAAAAGGTGGCAGTTACATCTGTATATACTTATTTGGGCATAAGAATGTCACTCAATTGCTCTTGGAAGGTACACACTGACATGATAAAGGAAAAACCTATTGAAACAATGGGAGGTCTAGTAAGATTTAACCACAGATATGGAGGAAACTGTTAAAGGTGTTATAATGGTGGTTAAATGAAAATTGGATTCTCAATTACTTTATGGTACTGAGATATGGGAACCTAGTAATATCAATACTTTAATGAGTCTTCTTTTTAAAATGTTAAGGAGTATCCAGAGGGTGGGCTGTTCATGTCCTGCAACCTATATTAGGGCACAGCAGGATTAACTAATATATCTGTCTAATAGAGGCATATAAAGTGAATTTCTGGTTAATAAATCTTCTGGACTCTTCACTTGCAAAATATTGTCTAAAGGAAAAAAGAATCCTGGTTTAAACTTGAATTTAAACATAAATTTTGGTGTATATCTTTAAACACATTAATGGTTAAACAGGTTAAACATAAGGTGATCTCTTTAAAAAAGCGGTGGAAGAAAAACATCAAGTTAAATAAACAATATAAGAAATACATTTCAAAGAAAATAAATAATTATTGGGATAAATCTGATTTAGAAAACATTAAAAACACACTATGCTAGTTGGTATGCTGTAAATAACCAAGATTTTGGCTTTAAGCAATATTTAGACATTTTAGAGAGTCCAGTTTTGTGCAATAGTTTTATTCCTTATAAATTTGAATGCTTTGAAAATAATGTTCTTCTGGTACGGTATAATAGAAACAGAGGACTATCAGATACATGTCATTGCCCTATAAGTGTAAAATAGACTTTATCCCATGTGCTGTGGCTATGCCCATGGTATGCTAAAGAAAGAAATTACTATGTGGGTTCCTTTATTAACACTGGGTATGATGTAGAGGAAACCTGTCTGACTGCCATCCTTATGCATACATCAGCTCTGTAGTCTCTTGAGTGACTTGCAAAATATTTCTTGACAATGTCTAAAATTAGGCAGAAATTAAACGTGGTACAATAATATTAGGTGACATCCTCAAACTAGATTGTTGTAATTGAGCCAAAATAATCTAAATGGATATAAATGTACTGTATTTAGTATCTTATGTACATGTATTTATATGTGCACTTCAAGAATTTTGCACTGTATTTTGTACCATAGTTTGTTTTTAAAAATGTTTGTAATGATGTTATTTGATATTGTAATGGCTATATAGTTGATCAATAAATTGCTTGATTGATAAAAAAAATACAATATGATGACTGGTATTGTGTGGGCATTTTGTAAATATGTTTCTTCCATTATTGCAGCTAGCTAGATAGATAGCTAGCAAACAATCTGAATGCCTCAGAGGTTGGTGGGTGCCACTGTGATTAATGTTTAAATTCAAATGAAAAATGATTATTTAATTCAAATGCCAAACAAATGCCAATCAAATGTAAATAGCTTGACCTCTACTCCAATTCATCCTTTCCTAACCCTCATCCCATGCAAATAAATTGTTGTTGATGTTTTGCATATATCTGTTCTCATGAGCATATTATTAGAGAGTCAATAATTCCTAAAATGTCTGAAATGTGGGGTTTTGAATGGTGCATCATATTTGGGGTGGCATTATGGTATTGTGAGTGAGTACAGCATCCAGAGGGTTGTACCAGGTATTGATCTAGCCCTTGTAGGTATACTCTGGGTGGAGGTTCTATGCAATATGACATATGGGGTAATTATGGAGGGCAGAGTGCTGGAGGGTCTGAAGGCACTATGGGTGGATAAGTCACCAGGTCAGTATGGCATTCATCCCAGGCTGAAAGAACTGGTGGGAGTATTGGCAATGCCACTGGTGGACTTGTTCAATACCTCCCTGGACACAGATTGTGTACCACAGGATTGGATGATGGCTCACGTGGTGCCCATCCACAAGAGTGTCTCAAAGGATGAACCAGGCAATTACAGGCCTGTAAGCCTAACATCCATTGTAGGAAAACTTATGGAAGCAATCCTAAAAAAGAGGCTGGTGACCTTTTTGGAGGAAAATGGACTCCAGGACAGTCAGCAGCATGGAGTCATCTCTAGAAGATCCTGCCAGACCAACCTAATAGAATACCATGACTGGGTAATGACGAGGGAACTGAATAAAGGCCATGCAGTGGATGTGCTGTATTTAGACTTCAGCAATGCCTTTGATTCAGTGCTTCATGGGAGGTGGGGGGTAAGTTGCAATATGTGGGTAGAGAGAAAGTGGTAAACTGGACTATGAACTGGTTAAAGGAGAGACAGCAACAGGTGGTGGAGGGCATGCTCTTCCCCAAGGGCAGTGATAAGTGGGGGGGGGGCTTCAGGGCTTAGTCCTGGGTCCGGTGTTGTTTGGGTTATTCATATCAAATATTTAAAATGTCGTTAGGAGTAAGTTCAGTCTGTTTGCAGATGATACCAAGATAGGGGCAGTGGTGGACGACATATAGGGGTGGCAGGAGCTATAGGAAGACCTGATCAAACTGGAGGAGTGGTTAGAAAAGTGACAATTGAGCTTCAGTGCTAAGAAGTGTAAAGTTTTGCACTTCAGAGCAAGGAACCCAGGGAGGAGTTGCCATTTGGGAGGGGTTCAGATAGAGGTCACCGAGGAGGAGAAGGATATAGGGGTGATCATAACGGGTAACATGAACAACTCAGCTCAGTGCAGAAATGTGGTAGCTAAGGCCAACAAGGTGCTGGGGTGTACTGCAAGAGGAATCTCATCCAGAAATAGGGATGTGATCCTGTCGCTGTACAGTTCACTAGTCAGGTCACATTGCAGTACTGTGTGCAGTTCTGGTGTCCCTTTCTGAAGAAGGATGTCAGATTGCTGGAGGGAATGAGGCGTAGGGAAACTAAGATGATGCAGGGGCTGGAGGGCAAAACCTATGAGGACAGGCTGACTGAGTTGAATATGTACACCATGGAGGTAGGAGGGATAGAGGAATATAATTGGAGCCTTCAAATATCTGAAGGGGATTAACAAAACAGGAACAGAAGGGATATTTAAGCTGAGGAGAGGAAGGGACACCAGAGGGCATGATCTCAGGTTGGAGGGTGGAAGATATCGAACAGAGATGAGGAGGCATTTTTTCACAGAGAAGGTGGTGGAGAAATGGAACATTCTACCCGGAAAAGTGGCATCCCGTAGCACAGTAGGCAGTTTTAAAAGGGCATAGGAAAGGGTGTGAGGGGGGTAAATATAAGGTGGAGAGGGGGGCAGCTACAATATAAGGGTGCTAGCTGCGCATTCAAGCAGACTAACTTGATAGACCATACGGTCTGTTTCTGCTGGCAGATTCATATGTTCATATGTCCGTAATATGTTATCTTGGAAAAGAACCAGTTTAAGGTTGAAATAGGAACCCAGGCCCCTCAGCCTTGGTCTGGCCAGGCAAGGCAGGGGTAGTATAGCCCTTCAGATACCCAATGTCATGATTACACAAAATGGAGGCAACACTGGAATCTCCTGTATGCCATGTCAAGCACAGCATGGACCCCTCCCCCAGCTCCTAAGCATTGAGATCATTAAAATGGCTGCCACCTTTGTAAGCTAAATGGAATGTGTTTTTAGTGTCAGATCTTGCTGTAGACTTGTTCACTGCTGGTCAGTGAATGTTAGTAGGGTGTGCACTCCCCCTAGTGGCCAATTGTACCGAATATTTATTCCAGAGTAAAGTCTTTTACTGTAAGGGTCTCCAGGGAAAAAATGCTCACATTTGTTTAAAATTTCTATTACTGGTTAGATAGGACGAATTTGTATAAAATAGGACATGTGGTAACCAATGCTGGCAAGGGAGCCATATGTGTAGTTAAAATGTTTAAAGGTTTTTGCAGATGCTTAAATGCCATTTACTGGGTACCATTCTTGACGCAGGCTTGGCAAGGATGCCAAGCTTTGCAGACAGGGAACAGTGTAATGCCCACTCCAAATGGGGGCTTATCTTATTGCCTCACATTGTCCCTGTCTCTGGAGCATCTCTTATGCCTGCGGGTTTCCCCATACCTGTCCCTGTACATCTCTGCCCTTTTGGATCAATCCAATCTCTGCCCCAGGGTCCCTGAATGGCCCCATTATTTCTGGCCGCCATTTTGTGGCAAATGTAGCTGCTTCTTGCATGGTCCCAGTCGCTGTAAAGCCACTGGGAGACCAGAGACCTGTTGCAGACACAAAAAAGTGTCTGGATTTAAATAGCAGTGCATAGTCATGCTCCAACTTTCAGCTGCAATCGCGGTAAAGAAAATGGCACCTCCAGCAGTCCCAGTCCCCATAAGGTGCAGGACAGAGGCCGGTGGCTCGGGTTAGACTGGAGGGAGCCACTGTCTATTTGTAAATAAAAAAGCACCATGTGCACTGTTTGATTCATGCCCCAGCTCAATGAAATTTAATGAGGGGCATCAATGTTCATGAAAGATCTGCTCTGTCACTGGGGGCTACAGGTTTCAGCAGCAACTGTAGAAGCAAAACTGTAAATAAATATAAAAGCAACACTGCCAAGGACACTAAAGGGATTAAGGATTAGTGGGGCAACAGTGTAAATAAAATAAATATTCTCGCTGCCCATACTGTGAACATTGGGACTCAGATAAAATGCCTGTTTGCTGTCTAGGGGGCACTATATTTCAGCCGCAGTGACAGACAAAGGACTGAAGCAAAGTGTTTGAACAGAGCAGCATTTACAAGGACACAAAATTGGCTATATAACTCGGGGGCAAGCAACTAAATGAAGTAATTATTCTGGCTGCATCAGAACTTTATTGGTAGGACTGTGTTAAACTGCAGATGGACTGTAATTTTTAGTAGCCATGTTTGTGAAGCAGCAGTCAATCAGAAAGCCAGGATTTCAGTGCAAGGTTTGTTTGGATAGTGTCAGAGACTTGTGGGACATTGATAGGAGCATGTGAGGCAAAAGCAGGGACCCAATTTAGGTGCCAAAATGTGGGGCCTAGTAAGCATCGAGTAAGGTTAATGAATATTCATTTTGTGGACTGACAAGTGCTTGCGACAATGGCATTTGGATACACAAGTGGACTCAGCCAATCGGCAGCACCAGAAGGACTCATAAACACAGGGTTTTCATGTTGAGCTACAGTTTGTGCAGGACCCCCTTCACAGGGAAGGGGGCCCAGGCCCCCAGCTATACAAAATGGGTCTAGTTCAGTTCAGTGTGAGATCCTCCACTAGGAAGTGGGACTTCTACCTCTGCCAAAGAGAACAATTGCCTGCCAGCAGTGAAGGTTGTTAGCCTGAGGGTTGCCAGAGATTGTCCTCCAGGGATAGCAGTTCCTTGCCACATTAGGAAAACATGGAAAAGAAGCCAGCATCTGCCTGCAGTTGTGAGAGACCTGCAACAAATGATTCTGCCTCAGCAGTGGGAGTGCTGATGATGCTTGAAATGCTCCAAAAAGGAAAGCTTTAAATCTGTCTCAGTGAGTAATTCTTGAACGATCTGTGGGGGGCAAAGAAGCTCAGAAAGCAATGATTTGTGACTGTTTGTCTGCACCTTGCACCTGCCTGGATAGGGTGGACGCACACTGATTAAATGACTGTGGATGGTTCAGTCGATTGAAATGTCAAATGTGACTGTATAAAATGCTACATGACTGAAAGGGGAGTTCCCTAAACATGCTGAGCTTTTCCTAACAGTGCCTGGTATGACAGAAAGTGTCTAGCTGTCTGAGCTGGAGCTGCTAATGGCAGCATAGCCACAAGGGACTGTTTTGATTGAGTCTTAATCTTCAGAGAAGATGCATGTGACCAGTTGTTTTGTCAAGTAAAGCCATCAAATGGTGGAGAGCTGAGCCTCAAGCTCCATCTGTGTTAAAGTGCATTATGGAGACAAATTGGTCTTATATGGACTGTATACTGCAGAGATTGGTGGGTGCCACTGTGATTAATGTTTAAATTCAAATGAAAAATTAAAATGTCAAACAAATGCCAATCAAGTAAGGATTAAGCCACTTGAAGTATGGTTCATTGAGTATTAATCCATGGTTGGGGTTGACCAATGCGTCAAGGGGTCGAGTGGGTTCAACTAACCAACCATGGATTAATTCCACTGTAGACCCATCCTTTCAGTGGCTTAATCCGGGCTGTAACATGGCAATGAGTGTATGACTAATAGTCTTTGAATAAATGAGTACAATCACACTGATTTACTTTCAGAATACTATAAATTGAGCTATTAAACATGATGTACATATAGTTGAAAACAATTGGAACACACCTATTGGAAATACCGTGGCTGCTATTTCACTTTTGTTAAAATAACTTTCATTACAAGCTTTAAGCTTTCTAACATCAAAACATATTTTGCAACTTTTCAAAAACTTGCAGTTCACTTTCTATTCTAGGTGCTTTGATTTCCCTCTCTATGTATTAGAAGATATGGGCTGCACTGCATGATGGGAGTGTGCTATGGTACATTTTAGTTTCTCCTCCAGTTCCTTTGCAGACCAATAGAGTGGCTGTCACAATCCTAGTAGCACAAGCACCTTTTCTCCAAATGTACTGAATTAAGCCAATCTGAAAAACACTTTATTGAACAAATCACTATTTTATGGAATATTATTTTCACTTTTTCCCTCTAAACTACCTAACTCAGCAGGACATAGAACAACATATCGCTTACAGATTTCACCTTTCAAATACTTGTTTTGACTACTATTGTTAGTCTGTTTCTTGATTTCTTTTGTTTCTCTCAATTTATTTTCTTTTCACCCACAGAAGTATCCTCTCTTTAATTTTGCTTTGTTTATCTCAGTGTCTGTTATTTTTGCTTTCTCATATAGAAGCTGCGTGGCTCATCTTACCACTGTGTATTCACCAAGAAAAGGCTAGGCCAGATAATGTTATTCAGTCATCCATAATGCATTGCCCCCACAGTTGCTTAGAAAGCAGTAGATCAGAAGGGATGGTAACAGTATGTAACTGTTCACTTCTACAGAAATATTGCTGCAGCATAATTAACAGTATATGTGGAGTTTAAATGTACAATCTTTAGTAACTCATGAACTTCTGTTGCAGTTACAACATAGAACAATCTTGAAAAAGTCAAAAACCCTGTGCCAGGAAAATCCTTAGCAAATACAAGTTGGGACAGCTGCACACTGCACACTATTTGCATATTGCTTTCACTTGTATACTGCTTCTTGCCTGTAGTGGCTTGCCAAGGTATTACAATACAAACCATGATCTACTATGGTATTAGACCATGGTTTCTACTGTACCACATGGTGTGTTTGTACCTATCTGAGTGCTTCATTTCGTTTTTCTTTTTTATGCCATGCTACAAATGTAAATAGCTTGACCTCAACTCCAGTTCAACCTTTCCTAACCCTCACCCCATGTAACTAAATTGTTGTTGTTGTTGTGTTGCATTTATCAGTTGTCGTGAGCATATTATTAGAGAGAGAGTCAACATTTCCTAAAATGTCTGAAATGTGGGGTTTTGAATGGTGAGTAATGTTTGGGGTGGCACAGTGGTATAGTGGGTGGGTACAGCATCCCAGAGGGTTGTACTACGTATTGATCTAGCATGTATAGGTATACTCTGTGTGGAGGTGTTGTGCAATATGTTATCTTGGGAAAGAACCAATTTAAAGTTAAAATAGGAACCCAGGCCCCTCAACCTTGGTCTGGCCAGGCAAGGCAGGGGTAGTGTAGCCCTTCAGATACCCAACACCAGTGTTACATATATGACCACCAAACTTGAGGAATTGGGGGAGCCTTAGAAGAAATATGGTGACCACTGCAAGATTTTTTTTTCCTGGACATGGTGGGGAATGATCTGACTACAGCACATGAGCACCAGCAGCTGCAGCAGCAGTAGTACCAAATGTAGCAGGTGGGACTGGGAACTTGGCCTGGGATTTGGAGTTCTCTGCTTCACCAAATTCCTTCTGTTCTTTTCTCTTCTTCATTGTTTTTTTTACTTTGCCACTCTTGGCCTCCCATACTGGTGGTGGTGGTGATGGTGGTGATATCCTCCACTCCTTAGAATCATAGTCCTCATCAGAAGTGCTTGTTGCAACTGACAACACACTTTCAACCTCCACATCCTCTTCCTTTTCCCCTTTCCCTTCTCCTGCTTCCTCCTCCAAAGCTGCCTACTTCTCTTCTGTAACTTTTCCTTCCCCACCTGCCTTGATCTCACTCTCACCTGATGCTTCAATCTTCCCCTGCCCCCTTCCTGCTGCCTCCTTCTTTTCCTCTGATTTTGCTTCCCCATTCTCTGTCACCAGCACCTCTCCCTCCTCTGGCACCTCCACTTCCATATCCCCTTCCTCTGTGGCAGTCCCCTTCACTGCAACAGGCTGAGCTCATGGTGGACATGCTACTGACTAACTGTTATAAAACAAAGGGGTTGGTATACCATAAGCAGCACCTCACCCATGGACAGAAAATAATTATTTTCCTCAGGTAACAGAAAAACAATAGTGTCAGACGTAGACTTACTCCCTGAGTTGGGACTTATGAATACACTCAGAGAAAGAGCATAATATAGTGCCTCAGGCCAGTGACAGTGAACAGGAAATTGCCCATAGTGCTCACCACAGCACAGGTGTACAGGTTGCTGAGCTGACACCCCACCTGGCACTACCAGCTGCTGTCATGTGGTTCGCAAAAGACACACAGGTGGAAGGCTGTCCTATACATCTTCAGAATGGGATGGAGGATCTCTAGGCATTTCAGCACTAGCATGGGTAGTAGGGGAGAGCAAGGTACTTGGAGGAGAAACTGAAGGACCATGAACAGTAAAATACCTTATATTTCTGCTTCATTCCAGATGATTTCAACACCATTGTATACTGACAGTGACAGACTGGTAAAGCTGCTGCTTACAGTGGCCTACAATCACCTGACTTCTGCAGACTAACAACTCTCCATTGTTAATTTCAACACGCTGTTATATGCCCCACTCTAGTATGCCTCTCAGTCTCAGAACCACCTCTACCACCACCAGCACAAACACCAGCACCACTCCCTGTCCCTGTCCTTCTCCCTCTAACATCCTCTCCATGTACCTTAACCCCACCACAGGCCACACAGCTACAACTGATGCTTGGAGAGCTGTTACTTGCTGTGCAGATGAGTCCCATACTGGAACCTTTCCCTGCTGCTCCTCTTCATCTCCCAGTCCTCCCTGCTTCCCTTTCAGGAAATATTTTCTTCATCTTTGTGGCAGTTATAGGCAACTGCCTGTCATGAAAACTACACTGCATTTGGACAAAGTGCTGTACAAGATTGGGGGGGGGGTGCCTCAGCTCCCTCAAGCAGGCAGGCACCCATTACCTGTCATGAAAACTACTGTACACTGAACTGAATAAAGTGTTTCACAAGATTTGGTGCATGGCTCAAGAAGGCACTCTCTACCTGTCATGAAAACTGCACTGCAATTGGATAAAGTGTTTCACAAGATTTGGGGATTGTTTCAGGCAGGCATTCATTGCTCTCATGAAAACTACACTGCAATTGGATAAAGTATTTCACAAGATTGGGGGACACTCAGGCAGGCCAGGCACCCACTGCCAAGCATCTACTAAAATTACACTGCAATTGGTTCAGGTATTTCAAAAGATCTGGGGTGGGGACAGGCAAATTGCTGGCATACACCCACCTCAATCATCAGAACTAAAATTTGATTAAGTTATAAGATTTGGGGCTTAGGCACCCAATGAAGAAAACACCACTACAAAAACACTGGAGAAGATTCAAGTACAACAGTACAACTTAGCAGTGTTAGCACAGCACTGCAGGACTTTTCTCTTTTCCTCTGCTTGCCATAAGAAATTTATTCATATAACTGCTCTTTCCTTTCCTTTTCCCGGACTGCCTTCCAAACACACAGTCTGTTGAACTGGCAGCTTGTAACTGCAAGTAACTGTTCTTTTTCTTCAAAACTTCTAAAGGCAAATTGGCAACCTTTCCTTTTCCTGACAACAAGACAGCACATAGCAAGGTCCATTTTCCATGACACCAGAGCTACAATGGCACACAGAGGTACAGAATGCTTGGTTTTGCCTAGATTCTGTGTCCCTGTTTGATTGCCGAATGGCAGGTGGCTGCAAGAAAGTTGCACATGTTCAGTGTGTGCTCTGTTAAAAAAATGCTGTGTTATGCCTGCCAAAGCACAGAAGAGCTGAAGTGAATCTGCCAATCTTCAGACTGGCTTCAGCAGGCCAAAAACCACTGAGTTTCAGCATTTCACCAAATGCCCTTTCAGCATCGTGCTCATGCTTACATATGTGTTGATGATTAAACCAAGGAGGGGAAAGCAATTATAGCAAATTAAGAAGTAAAGGAAATGCAGAAGAATAATGGCAAGCACAAGAAATGGGAAGAGAAATCACCGATGAACGTCAATGTTGAGAAATAGGTTTGTCACTAAAAGGCAAACCAAGTTGTCAAATGGCCCCTAAAGAAATAAAGTCAGGGGGGTTGGGGGGAAGGAATGGGGAGGCGTAGACGGGGCTTACTGACATCACTACATGTCATTTGACATGGGGGCTGAAGCTTGTAGCCCATTGGTCAGGGGTGGGGCTGGAGGGTCCTAGATGAGGGTCCTTTTTGGAGTATATAAGAACAGGCAACCCTCCAGGAGCCCTCTTTTCCTGGGAACTTTCATGGTGAGACTTCTTAGCACTTCATGGGCAACTTTGGAGGTAAGGCACAGGTCCTACAGTTTCATGAGGCCTATGGCCAAGTGGAACTTCGACTGGGCCTAAAAGGCTTTTTCCTATTGTTTTTTCTCTAGTTTTAAGCTCCGGGTGGATGGTTGTCCATGGGACCTATGGCCATGTGGAACCTCAGCTGGGGGGGCATAAAGTTATTGTGTTATTGTGGTTTCTTATTTGTTTCCAAAACTCAGGGCTGGCAGCTTGCATGGGGGTCTATGGCCATGTGGAACACTGGTTTGGGCCCAAAAGGTTTATTTAATGCTGACGGTGGTGTAAAATAGAAGGAGGTGAGGTCCCAGTGCTCAGCAAGTGGGACCAGGACCGGGGCACCACATGGAGCCATGATGCTGGGTTGGGAACAGGTAGATGGTGGGCTGTCATTTAAAAGAAAGAAAGAAATCCATTAAGGTATGTTTTCATAGATGAAGGGTGATTAGGAGTGAAGGTACAGGGGAAACAACTGAGCCAACGGTGTTTGTTGCTAGCTTTTTGAGGAAGCGGAAGGATAGATCGGTAGGAGACCTCAGGCCACGTGGAGCTGGGGCATGCTTGTGGTAGTGGATGGTCAGTGAGAAAGAGAAGAAATCAGGCCTGAATGGAGAGCCGGAGGCACCTAGTGGCAGAGATAGAGGACAGACAGTGCGACCTGCAGACGCATTTGTTTTGGGTTGGTTTGGGCCAGCATGTGATTCTCCCCAGTGAATGCCGCTGGGCCACGTGGAGACGGGCAGGGAAGGGAGTGGCCTTTGGCTAGGAAGGGTTGCATGCAGGTGTTTTGGCATTTCTACCAGGTTGGGTGAGAATACTTGCTTGTAAAGAAAGAAAATTGGAAAGCAAAAAGGAACAGAACAGAGTGCCGCAGGTGAGGCATCTAGCGGTCAGCACCAACGAAGCAGTGCAGGCTGAGGGCCTGAGGGTTTGTGGGGCCATGGGGGCCCTCGAGCATTCTGCGAGTAAGTCTCGGAAATCCCTGTTGCTGGCATGGTTTGTTTTCAGGGGCAACGCGAGACACAACGAAGAAGGAATTAATTAAAAAAAAAAAAAAGAAGAGGGGGAGGTGGGGAATTGACCACCTGGTGTGGCATGAGGGTCGGACCGGGGGATAGAGGTGACCAAGTGGCAAAAGGGATCTGCAGACCATGTGTGTGGGGTGAGACCAAGGGGGGGCAGTGCACATGGTGGTACTGGGAACTTGTCAGCTTGGTAGGGATGTTATCAGGTGGGGCCTCCCAAGTGAACCACAGGCTTTTGGAAGAGGGACAATGGAGTGAACAACAAAAAAAAAAAAACAGGACCCGGTTATGAAGGAGGAGGAGGGCGGATAAGTGGGAGCGGGACCAGGGTGAATGGAGGGAGACCACATGGGGGCGGTATTCTAGTAGGCTTCCCCAGTTCCGAGGTGAGCCCACTGGACCCAGGCAGGTTTAGTGATTGAATTCTTTTTGTCTTAAAGAAGAAAAAAAATATGTAATAAAAAGTGGATAAGTAGAGAATTAAGAGGGGAAGGGAGTAAAAATGTTGTGGTTTGCATGGCTAGTTGCGCATGGCAGAGACAGGCAGGCAGAACAGGGGTCTGGGATACCTGGCATTGGGAGGCACATGAAGGCTGTTGGAGGGGCACATAAGGATGAACTGCGGCCAGGCAGTGGCCAGAGCGGATGATAGGGGGAGGGGTTGAGGGTGATGGCACGGTAGATTCACGTATGACACTGCATCCTCTAGTATCACAGCAGCGAGAAGATGGCACCTAAGAGAGACCCAGTTTCCAGCACCAAGATGATGGAAAAAGCATCCAAACTGATGAGCAAAATGACAGAGCTGGTACAGGTGGCAAAGCAGTGGGAAGAAGAGGAGGAGGCATCGAAGAAAAAGAAGGAGATAGACGAACGGGCAGGTGGGGGCAGGGAAGAGAAGAGGCCACGAGGAGCAGGGCTAGGCCCTTTTCCTGTCCCACCACCAGAGCCTGTACTGGCGCTGATTGGACCAGGCCTGAATGGGGGCAAGAGCGTTGTAGATGTCGCAAACGAAGGGGATTTGAGAGAGTACTTGGAGGGGCTGATAGGTGATATGGGGCACAAAGGTGTAGAGAGGATGGAATGGGCACTGCAGGTGATAAAGAGTGGGGGCAAGGAAGGGGAAGGGACTGCAGGAAATCAGACAGGGGGGGAGAAGCTGTACGATGGGCCCCCAGGTTTCATGTTGGGAGAACATGTGCCATCTTCACTTAAAGAAAAAATTTGGAAGGGGGAATACATGGACATTTTTGGTTTGGTGGACGAGGACACAGCTGAGAAATATGAACAGAAGGAGTCAGTGGGAAAATCAGAGATGGCAGTGGCGCTGGTGATGATAGGGCACAAGAAGGAAGAGACAAAATACAAAGGCAAGAACATAGATACGTGGCAGGTGGGTTTCCTGATATACAGCTCGTTTGTCCTGGAAAAACAGCCAGAGCTGGCAATTCCCCTCAAGACCTACGCAGCTATCATCAGGGATTCCTATAAAGCAAAACCGGGATACAGATGGTTAAAATACAATGAGGCATTTAGAAAGCGGATGGCTGCTAAAGAGGATTTGAGATGGGACTTCACACATTCCGAACTGTGGGTTTGGACACTATCTGGCCCAGCAGGGGGACGTGGAGGTGAACACAGTAAGAAGGTCACCCCTGCCCCGGTAATGAAGACATGTTGGGGGAACAACAGGGCATCATGTACTTGGGCAAACTGGATATTCAGGCATGTTTGCTCCCGCTGTGTGGGCCTGCACCCAGTGACAAGCTGCTGGTAATGGGGAAAGGGGTACACAACCAAGTGGTCAGTACCAAGAGCAGTCCTTTCACGGGGGATGCTGTGGTGCAGCAGAGAGGGGTGGGGGGGTGACATGGTATGGGTGGGTACAACTCCAGTTACAGTTGGAACTGAAGAGGAGGCAAAGGAAGGGCATTGGGGTTTTCCCGTGGTGCATTTCCATAGTTATGAGGGTAGTCGAGGCCTGGAAGCAGGAATACCCAGACGTAATAAGGGCAGATTTCTTGAGGGAGGGTTTCAAGAAGGGTTTTCATTTGGGTTTTAATGGTGGGTCAGGGAGATGAGGGCAAATAATTTGGGATCTGTGAGAGGAAGGAAGACACTGTATGGGCAAAAATTTGGAAGGAAGAGCAGGCAGGGAGGGTCAAGAGCCCTTTCACTGAACCTTCTTGCCTCAACTTTCAGGTGTCACCCCTAGGAGTGGTTCATAGAAACAAGTGGGAGAATGTCGGCTCATCCACCACCTCTCCTACCCAGAAGGGGCCTCGGTGAATGATGGGATCCCGGATGACCTATGGGCAGTCTCATATGCATCACTGGACCAGGCAGTGGTGCTGATCAAAGCGGTACAAGGAGTGTGGTTAATGAAAATGGACATCAAATCTGCTTTCCGGCTGCTGCCAGTGAAGCCTGAGGATTGGGATCTATTGGGCTTCCAACAAGCCATGTCAATGGGTTGCTCGGTGTTTTTTTCCACCTTTGAGGCTTTTAGTTCTTGGGTACAATGGGTGTTCAATTGGAGATATGGGTACAGGAGGGTGGTACACTATCTGGATGATTTTTTACTCATGGGGCAGTAAGGCTGAGACAGGGAGGATGTTGGTGGATTATAAGGAGTTGTGTGGGCACATAGTCATTCCACTGGCGAAGGGAAAAACAGAAGGCCCGGCCTGCCAGCTGGAATTCCTTGGGATTGAGGTGGACACAGTACAAGAGTGTTTCCCCCTACCGGGGGACAAAGTGGCCTGGCTCAGGGGGCTATTATCAGAAGTAAGAGGGAGGAGGAGGGTGCCACTGGTATTAGTGCAGCAGCTGCTGGGGCACCTTAATTTTGCTTGTAATGCCATAAGCCCAGGCAGGGCATTTACCAGGAGGCTGGCAAGGTTCACAGAGAAAGCAAAACAGCCACACCACTGGGTGGATATCACAAAGGGGGTACAGGAGGATCTGGGGGTATGGGAAGAATTTATTGACTGCTATAATGGGGTTACAGTTTGGCAAGAGGAATGGGCTTACAACACGGACTTGGAGCTATACATGGATGCTTCAGGGGCTCTGGGGATGGGAGCTTAATTCAGAGGTGAATGGATATTGGAAGCATGGCCGAACCATTGGAAAGGAGGGAGTTTACTAAAAGACACCACCTTTTTGGAAATATTTCCCATCTTGGTGGCCCTGGAAGTGTGTGGGGACAGGATGAGAGGGAAGCGCATACTCTTTTGGTGGATAACAAAGGGGTGGCACAGGTGATACATAGACAAAGGGGGGATTATGGACATGGTAGAGGGGGTATTGCACCGAATGGTACTTTTGGGGCTGCAACTGAATTTGTCATTTAAGGCACAACATATTGAAGGGCTTCAGAATGAGGTGACTGTTAGTCTTCCTGTTTGCAGCTGGACTGGTTCTGAGAACTGGCTCCGTGAGTGGCAGCACACAGGACCAAGGTTCTAGACCATCTATGGGGGATTGAAGGGAAAATGTCAGGTGGTTGTATCGGAGGTCATGGGCAGCCAACACACTGAGGGCATATGAAGGTGCATGGGGAGTGTTTGAGCAGTTCTCGGCCAGGTCTGGATTGGGTACGGGGGAGCCAGTCTCTGAGAACCAAGTGAGGCAATACGTGGTGGAGAAGTGGGAGGAAGGAGTTGCCCACACCATCATGGTGGAGCAGCTGGCTGGCATAGGGTGGGTTTGCAAGGACAGAGGGTGACCGGATGCCACTGCAGGGAGGGGGGGGTAGGTGCATGGTCACAGGCTGGCAGAGAGGACAGGGAGTGATACGAGACAGGAGGCAGCCCATCATGGGGCAGCTGCTCCAGAGTGCGATGGGGGCCTGACAGTATGTATGCACTACAGTGAAGGAAGCATGTTTGTTTTGGGTGTTTTTTGCAGTTATGGTCAGGGGGGGCCTTCAGGGTCTGGGAGGTGGTGGCCCTGATGAAGTTGGGGACAGCTCAGGGGCTGCAGGCATAGGACATTGATTAGGGATGGGACATGGTGATCACTCACCTGCCTAGGTCCAAAACAGATCAAGGAGGCAGGAGTGAAGCAGTGGTATTGAGCAGAGAGGAGCCGGGCAAGTTGTGCACCATTACTGAACTGGAGGAATACGGGAGTATGCTGGGGACAGGTGGGGAGATATGATTCTTCCACGGGGATGGTAGCCCGGTGATAGGTTTCCAAGTCGGGGGGGTCCTTAAGAAGTCCCTCTCATTTTTTAGGGGAAGATCCTGAAAAATGTGCCCCTCATTCATTTTGCATAGGAGCAGCACCAGAGCCTGCAGCCAGGGGAGGGACTGAGGTAGAGGTAAAGCAGGTGGGGTGCTGGAAATATGTGAAGTTTTGATGGCATGGTTGTCACCCTGTTTTTTTTTTTGTTCTTTTCTCCCCAGCAGGAACAAAGCAAAGGGTCTGAATTGTGGGGCACTTCTTCATCTATTGGGCCGAGAAGTTTGCAGCATCCCAAAGTGGGGGTACACACCTGTGGACTGACATGGAGCACATGAAGGTGCAATGGAAGGGAATAAAGAGCATGAAATGGGCACAGCTGATGCCATTACTAAAGGAATTACAGGTACAATGGGGCAGGCCAGACTGTCTAGTCATACACTTAGGGGGAAATGACCTGGGAGGGACACCATGGGGGCATTAGTGCTGGCCACTATAGCTGATCTAGAAAGGGTAAAGGCATGATGGCTGGGGGTGGTCATTGGCTGGTCCGAGATCAAATCCCATAGGGTGTGGAGAGATGCCAAGCAGGATAGGGCAGTGGAAAAGGGAAGGAAGCAACTCAATAGGAAGGTGGCAAGAGTGTTGATTGAGATTGGGGGGGAGTGCGTCTTTGCACAGAGACATTTCCTTTGAGCTGGCTGAAGTGTATAGGTCAAATGGGGTCCACCTGTCAGAGTTTGGCATGTGCCTATTCCTCAGACCCATCATGGACCTTTTGGAAGAAATTGAGAAAAGGGGCCCTAGGTATTAGCCTGCAAGGGGAGGAAGACCCATCTTCCATCACTAATAGTAGATGAGGCAATGGAGAAAAGGGGGGCAATAGAAGGAGAATGGGGGTAGGCAGAAAGGGGAGGGCAGAGCAACACTGGCTGGGGCAAATGACACCCAGGCATGGAAGTAAAAGGGGGGAGGGGGGTTGATAGAGACTAGGGGTTGGATCATAGTGTCCGGACCTAGGGGGGTGGAGGTCCTGGTAAGTTGGTACCTGGTTCTGGTGATGGTGTGGGGGGTCGGACTGAGTGTCTTGATCCTGAAGGACAGCATGCAACAAGAAGAGGACCAGGAAGGAAGAAAGCCCCAGATGAAAGAATGGACTGATGTATTTTACTGTATAAACTGAAATGTTGAAATGTGAAATGAATGAGGATGTAAATACTGATTTATTGCCTAAATAAAATGTTACCAACGAGCATCCAAACTAGCAGGTGTGGAGAGAGTTTCATTTCTGAGGGGGATGAAATGACATCTAGGTTTGCTACTAAAAGGCAAACCAAGTTGTCAAATGGCCCCTAAAGAAATAAATGAAGGGGGTTG
The DNA here is from genome assembly GCA_016271365.2 of Neoceratodus forsteri. NCBI lineage: Eukaryota > Metazoa > Chordata > Ceratodontiformes > Ceratodontidae > Neoceratodus > Neoceratodus forsteri. Next base: position 206,892,523 of record CM057451.1, read on the forward strand.
GGAGAAGGAAGGGGAGAAGTACATGGGGCTTAGTGACATCACCATGTGTCATTTGACACGGGGGCCAGAGCTCATAGCCAATTGGCATGGGGGAGGGACTCAGAAGGGTCCAAGCTGAGAGTTCTTTTGGTGGTATGTAAGAACAGGCAACCCTTCAGCAGCCCTCTTTTGCTGGGCAATTTCCCCACCCACCTGCCCATATGGAAGAAGAGGAGGGAGAGGCTGGAGGACTGTGGGCATAAGATGCAAGGATGAATGGCAACAAGGGTAGAGGTGTTGGTCCCCAGTGGGAGGGGGGGGGTCTGCGGGGACATGGGCAGCTGCAGAAGGGCAGCAGTTGGTCTGGTGAGAGCTGACGGATCCCTGGAATGGGGGCAGCAAGTGGCCTAGTTTCAGGAAAAAGAAAGAGGAAAAAAAAAAGGGAGGAGCAAGAGAGGAAGAATGGGGGGTAGGCAGAAAGATGGGAGGGGTGCAGGGCATCACAGACTGGGGGCAAATGGCACCCAGGCGTGGAAGTAAAAGGGGGGAAGGGGATGGATAGAGCCTTGGGGTCGGATCATAGTGTCCAGACCTAGGGGGGTGGAGGTTCTGGTATGTTGGTTCCTGGTTCTGGTGATGGTGTGGGTGGTCAGATCTGAGTGTCCAGACCCTGAAAGACAGCACGTAAGAAGAAGAGGACCAGGAAGGGAGAAAGTCCCAGCTGAAAGAATGGACTGATGTATTTTACTGTATAAACGGAAATGTTGAAATGTAAAATGAATGGGGATGTAAATATTGATTTATTGCCTAAACAAAATGTTGCCAAAGAGCATCCAAACTAGCAGGTGTGGAGGGAGTTTCATTTCTGAGAGGGATCAAATGACAAATTCATTCTGGAAAGAACATGAATTCAAGGTACTGCCTAAATATCATACAAATGATAGAAAGTAATCAGGAAAACAAGCAGGAAGTATTGATTCATAGTAACATTGCACTGCAGTAACAGTGTAGGGCAGCAGCTACAGTAGCACGGCAAACAAAAAATGGGTATGCACACCAAGAAACTTCCTAAGCTAATTAAGGGACAAGATCATGCCCCTTTAAAAATCATCGGTGAGTTCATAAAACCTTATAGAGTTATATACAAACATATGAATTTACAAGCAAAAGAAAACTGCAGTCCATCCAGTTTGCCACAAGAGCCAAGATAATCAGACTTGCATGCTTCTACCACCACTGCTGCCCATTGACTCAGTCACATCTGGCCTTGAATCTGGCAACAGTTCTAGTGTTGATCACAATCACAGAATAAAAAAAAAACATTTCATTTGGTCACCACCTGCTGAGTGAAGAAGTACTTTTTCACTTCTCACCTGAAATTATACCCCACGAACTTACAGTTGTTCTCACCCTGGTGTATGAACTCTCATATAACATAAAACACTCAGAGAAGTTTACCTTGTTGATCCCATGAAGAAACTTGATGGTTTCTGTCATATCCCCCTTCCCATCTGGCCCCTAAGGAATACAATGTCAGTTTTTGCAACCTTTCCTATTAAGAATTTCCTTACTATGCAAATCCACAGGCCGTGATAAAGACAAATAGCTCTCTCTTATCTTAATTTCACTTAATAGAGGCACTCATCAATGTTGCCCACTCTGCCCTATTTATTTGCCCTTTATGTAGAGTCCTTTGCCCAATATCTCTGACATTCACTGGGGATTTCAGGTATTACCTTGAAGGACTGCTCTCATAAAGTGGTATTCTATGCTGACAAACTTCTACATCATATATCTAATTTGAACTCTTCTCTCCCACCCCAAATGACCTCTTTGTAGACCACGCAGGATTTGTCAGGCTACTGACTTAATTTTGATAAGATGGAAGTCTTACAACTTAATTATAGACCTAATCATGAATTCCAAATCACATATCTCTTTAAATGGGGCAGGCCTTTGATTTTATATCCTGGGATTCATTTGGGGGTAGACAATGCAGTCTTACATGCCTTAAATTGTCATTCTCTTTCTCATAAGATGCAGGAGAGCATGCAGAATGGGTATCACCTTATTCTACCCCTTCTCAGTCGGATGAGAGCAATCAGTATGACTGTCATCCCTCTAAACACTACCAAATAATCCCTACTTTACTAGACTTTCAAAAATGGAATACAGGTATCTCCTGTTTCATGTGGGGAGGATGTCACCCAAGAATTACATTTAAAAATCTTCAGTTACCTAAATCTAAAGGAGGTGTGGCCCTTAGCACTCTAACTCTCTATGTCCAAGGAGCACACCTGAAACATATTCCTACCTGGAATGCTATACATTTCTAGATGTGATTGGGTGTCGACTGAATTAACAAGTTTCCTCTGTAACCAAGATGGCAACTTATTCACATCAAGGGACTGACATGTGAGTCCAGTAACAACTAGTCCCCGACAGATCCCCTCTTACTGACCTGGCACCACGTCCACTCAAATCGTGTCCTCTTCCTGTGGTCCCAGTGGCTGCAAAGCCAGCCTATGATGTTAATTACTTTCTGGAACAATTAGATTTTAGATATAAAAGATGAGAGCAGAAATGTAGCATGGTTGGCATGGGCCCTGGTGCAAGGAATGAAGATGGGCTCCCCCATGAAAGGAATGAAGATGGGCCCTCCCCGTGAAAGGAATGAAGATCCCCCCAGTGAATGGTTAAAAATTGGTAAACTTTCAGTCAGCTAGTAAAGTGGCCTTTTCCATGCTTTTTGCTGAGAGAAGACATCAATTATTTTGGAGACATTTAATTTCCTCGCGCGTTCATTTTCTATTGATAAAAAGGCGAGGCCGCTGAGTCATTCTTGCGCCATTGTACTTCTTAAATAACTCTTTATAAGTTTTAGTTTAGAAAATGAGCATTCTGCAGTTGCCACTGTTACTGGTATTGTCATAAACAGTAAGTATGCCATACAAATGTCCGGAAAACTTGAAGCAAGAGCATGGTTTTCAATGAACAGCAGTTCAGCTACTTCCTTCACTGTAAATTTCCTTGAAATGTCTGAGTTCAGACAATTTCTGAATGACAGTAGTTGGCCTGGGAGTAAGGGTGACAAGTCAGATTCATGTTGTTTGACCAGATTTTCTCTGGCAGCAAATAACTAGTTGGCAGCTGAAGTCAGTGTGGAAGGTAGTATAGCCTTGAATGTGGCCACCACTTCATTTAATCCTCCAAAGCAGTGTTCCAGTTGTGAGATGGCTCTGTCCAGTGTTGCGTAAAACACAGTAACTTTGAACCTTTCTATGGTCTTCACAAAGTTCATTGTGGAACCGTTTTACTCTTTGCACATGATGCTCTTCAGATTTCTCTGATATTCCCCTGACTTTGGCCATTTCTATGGCAGTTTCATGAAAAGTTTTAACTTTGTTTCTGGATTCCTGCAAACTACTGTGGACAGTTTGAAGAAGTGTGGTGGCTTTGGTCAGGTCTTCTTGTGGTGACTGCAGCAGCTTTGAAACACAGTTGACAGATTCCAAGATTTTGGTGAGCAGTACAACTAAAAATGCAAATTGGAACGTCTCCATTTTCAGCTTCAGAGCTATTGTCTCCATGATTTCTTCTTTCTTTGTACTAGTAACTATTATCTTGAATAATGCTTTAGGGACAGCCATAAAACAGTAAAGAAGAGACACTAAGGAGTCATACTGCAATGACCATCTGGTTGGACATAGTCTCTTTAATATGACATTGGAGGAGGACACAAATGATGACAGCATGTGCCAACATTTTATGCGGTGTCCAAAGAAGGTGTACAGATTTTGTACTGTACCAAAGAAGTTCCTCACTTCTGGTACATTTAACAGGGCATCATTCAGGACTAAATTTGGGTCTGGCAGTATAGCCTAGAGTTTAGAGTAATGATCTGTGAATGAGCTTGGTTCATCCATCAGACCAGATCTTGGTTTGATTCTCACAACCTCCACTTGCATACTGTGTGACTGAGCAAGTCACTTAACTGCCTGGTGCTTCCAGGTCACCCCTGAAAACAAGCACTTGTGCCTAGTGTGCCTTACCCAGTTACCAAAGACTAAAATAAATGAAATAAATAAAAGATAAATTCAAGTTATGCACAGCACAATGAATATAAGTTGCTTTTGGCTGTCTGGCCTTAATTCTTGCTTGCACACCTGCATATATGCTGCTCATACTTGCAGCCCCATCGTAATCTTGGCCTCACAGTTTGGATATGTGCAGCCTATTATTTTCAATACTATTAATAATTGTCTCTTCCAAGCCTGCCACTGACTGGTCCTCTACTTTCATGAATCCCATGAAAGACTCATTCATTTTTATGTGTCTTGGTTTCCCACTTTCATCAGTATCAATAAGCAGATCACTTGACTGAACTGATCCGTTTTTGCAGTATCCTGAGTGGTGTCCATAATGACAAAAAAGAATGGAGAATTATTGACATCATCTATTATTTCATCATTGACACAGTTTGAGAGCATTGTAATCAATTCATTCTGTATGTCAGGGTTTAAATATTTCACTGTTCCTTCCGGCATACTTATTAGTTTTTCCTATACTGAAGCATACTTTGCAAGAAGTGTAATAATGGAAAGAAAATTTCCACTATTTGCATTGGACTTTATATTCTCCCTGTGGCCCCTGAACGCCAGGTTAAACATGGCCAAAGTCAACATAACATTGATAATTCTGTCAAGCACTTGTCTCCAGTAGTTTGCTTCTTTCTTGATGGAGTCCTCCAAATCTTCTGTTACTGTCTTGTGACAATGCCATTGTTCCAATACCAGGCAGCACTGTAGGTACAGGGTTGAATTTTCATGCAAGTCTATCCTTGCTGACAGATGGCCTCAATCCCACAGTCCATTCACCCATGTAGCATTAGCTATATCCTTATTGGTATAAAACAGCCAACAAGCCTGGCAATATACACTGTCTAAGGCTGGTGAGTAGCACAGCCATATGTGCTGTAGTTTAAAACAAGTTTTGTTTACCTTCTCTTAATAGGTCTCAGAAAAACATATCCCCTTCTGAAGAGGGTCACTTGGAAATGGGCCTTATGGTTGGCATGGCCCATGCAATATTATGAACTGCTTGTCTTGAGCACTGAGGGTCTCACTAAAGGTGATTTTTCGGTGTGGAACTTTTCTGAAGCCAGGCTAACAAGATGAACATTGCAACTTTCAGTCATTGCTGAGGAACCTTCACCAGGACCATTTCTCTCTCTCTCTCTCTCTCTCTCTCTCTTTCACTGCTATCTGCACTGTCACTTATTACATCATCATTATCATCAAACTTTGTATCACTACCGGTATAGTGTACTGATGTGTTCTTCAGTGTCCAGACACGGCACTGAGTCACCCACATCATGATCAGTATCCTTATCCACAACCTGGCACACATCAATCTCTCAAATGTTTATCTCTATAAACCTTACTGTCCTTCTCAGATGTCTCTTCACTGTCTTTCTTGAAAAATGTTTACATTTTGGGTAACTTCTTTAATTTATCATCCCTCTATTTGCTCAGCTTTCTCTTTGCTGTACCACTGAGATGCTTAGATGGAACACTCAACATTTTTATATTTAAAACTTTATGAATTGGCACTGGCTGACTATGTATGCCTCACTCATGCACTACAATGAGGGTGGGACTGGTTAGATTTATCATGATCGAGACAGTGAAAATTTAGATTTGCTGATTGGACACTCCATTGCAGTTATGTCTAATAAAATTTATAAAAAAATTTGTTGTGTGTCTTCTTGACACGGTGGAGGGGGGGGGTCAGAGGGAGGGACTTGAGATTAAGGAGTAAATGCTTGTGAGTAACTTTATTTTACTTCAAACGGCCTTTTAACTTGTGATTTTTCCGGAGGGTTGAAAAAGCTATTTTCTCTTCAGTTTACAGTATTTGGGCCTTCTGACTCTGCAAGTGTTCAGTTAGTTCAGGTTTTCATTCACCCACCTACCCTACCCTGCCAACTTTCTCAAATTCCCAACTGTCCCTCCCCATACCTGCCCGTCTTCTTCTTCAAAAAGCTGCCTAAAATGCTTTCTCTTTTTTTAGCCTCATCTTTTATTTAGGCTTTCAGTCAAGCTCCCCAAGACAGTCCAAAGTTTCTTTCAGTAATTGTTTTTATTTTAATCATCAAGTTCTTATTATGTAGTTCCACTATCAGCTTCTGTTGCTGCTTATTAGCTTATCAAAGAAGCCAGCAGTATATGGTACATGGGGCAGCAGCACACTTCCTGCTCCAATCCCTATTAATCCCTTCTTCCCTTGCATATACTTCTCTTCCCTTAATAGTACTAAAACCCCTTCTTCTTCTCTGTTTCAGATGAGTGCTCTCACAAGTGTATAATATAACTTGTGTATGACCACCTGTTGTCTCTCCATCTCAGATTAGTCCCTCTGCTGTGATCGGTCTCAATATATAGTATACCTTGGTTTCTGTAACCCCAGTAGAGAGTAATTCTATTTTTTACCATGAGCGACATATTGTATATGCAGGCATGCAAGCAAGTTAAGTTTCTTTGCTTTGGCTTTCAATCTGGGAGGCTAAAGGTTTTGCTAATTTTTTGCTTGCCTCCTAAGTTAGAGCAGTTTCTCGTCCTCCTTTCAGAGTTTCAGTCAAACTCTCCCAGACAGTCCCGGGTCTGAATCTTTTTCAGTAAGTATTTTTGCTTTATTTTAATCATCAGACTCTTTTATAGTTCCACTACCAGCTTCTGTTGCTGCTTATTAGCTTATCAAAGCAGCCAGCAGTATGGGGCACAGGGTCAGCAGCACACTTCTTGCTCGAATCCCTATTAATCCCTTCTTCCCTTGCTTATTCTTTCCTTAATAGTACTAAAGCACTTTCTACTTCTCTGTCTCAGATATTGATAAGTGTTCTCACACGCCTTTTGTTTTGTGACCCCAGGCCAGTAAAAGCTCTGCCTTTCCTTTCTTTGGCTTTCTGGGATAAGGGCTTTGTTAATTGCTTACCTTTTCCTCCTGACTTCCTACTCCTCCTCTTAAATCAAACTCTCACATCCAGACAGTCGGATCCCCTGTGTCTCTGTATTTAAGTATTTTTTTTGTTTTATCTAATCATAAAACAAACAGGACAACCACACTGCCAGCTTAGCTTCCCTTGCTTATTTGCTCAAAGCAGATAGCTGCCTGCAGCACTTTCTTGCTGCTGCGTCTCCAGTAGATTTCTCCTTATCCTCCTCCCTCCCCAGTTTCTTTATTACTCAGTGAGTTAGCTCTGGGCTGGCCCAGACAGTCCCCTGCCTTAGTGTGACTGTCTTTAAGTATTTATTTTTTGTTTTTAATAAAACTTCCTTAGATATTCCTCCTCCTCTCAGTCAGTGCAGTGACTCCATCTCCACTCTCCACAAACTAAATCTTAGTTAATGAACCAGTGAAGACAACAGTAGAGAGAGAGAGAAACACACACCAACAAGCAATTGGTAGATTGCACTTCTTACTGCAGCACTTCGGAAGAGTTGGTGGCTGCTGATGTGATGACATCTCCAAGTCTCACTGCCTGCTGCTGCCCACCCTAACACTACTTCGCTGTGACCCGATTGATCACCAGATCTGAGACAGCAGCACTAAATTGCCAGATCATTGCCTAATCTGTCAATCATCATGACAGATAGGTGGTACTGGTGGTCCGTCTTCCACTCCTCAGCCTTCTCAGCTCGCTGGCTCCCTTCTGCCTCCTGGCTCGTCCTGGCATGGCTGCTCACTCCCAGTCCTGAGTCCTTTTGGCCCATGTAGTGTACATCTAGAGACTAGAGTCAGTCACATGGGGTCATAGAGGCAATGGATGGCATGGCATTTATTTTTTTATTTACTGCAGCCATTTGGCCAGCCTGGTGGGGCACACTCACACACACAAGTTATAATTACAACAGGCAACAGCTGGCCTGTCAAAGTGACATACACATGACATGCGCAGCAGTGCATGGAGAATGGTGGAGTCATTTCAATGGGCGAGGCAAGCTCAGACAAGCCAGAGGTTCAAGAGGGAGTGCTGTGCAAGTGCTGCCCATGGCAGCGGGATGGTCCAGCCACCAGTAAGCTTACTTCATTTTTTTTTAATAAATGCAAGCAAAGCAGGGCCCCTCTAGTTCATGGACCACAGTGCAGGTGCACCACCTGCACACTCCATTCCTATGCCCCTGGGTGGGAGCATCTGGGCTTAACACATTCATACCATTTTTATGAAAATGTTGTCTTTCAGTCATTCCAGCAGCATGAAGAAGAATTCCACCTAAACCTTTTGCAGGTAGTTGCACATGCATCATTATTTGGATTAAGTCATTGGGTAACACAGTGAACATTATCACAGTGCCTCCCATAATTATATTACAATAAAAAACACATATAGTGGATGCAGATAATACAGACAATTAGGTACAATGAACATTATCTGTTTCTTTGATTTCTATACATTGGATTCAGTGCAGCTTCCATCATTTATAGTGGATGCAGAAGCTGCTTAATGTGGTCAGCTCAAACAGCTCATAACAGCTGTCTGCTCAGCTCAGACAGCTCATAAAAGCTGTCTGCTGTAATTCCAGCTCATGAGCAAACTGATCATTCATTCTTAGATCAGCTGGTGCTTTGAGTTGGAGTCAATGAGAATGTGAAAAGGTGTATCAACTGCTCACCTGAATCATCACCTGTTTATACTGCTTCCAGCATTTCAGCCTTGCCACCCAATCCTGCCTGACTGTGTTTATCTCACAAAATCGAGATCATAAAAGAAGATGATGAAGTTGAGGTAAAAGAGGAGACTTTGAATGAATGGCATGTGAATCAAAATCCTGATCACAAATAAAAATGAGGGGACAGCGATGGGTATGTCTGTGAAGTTCTCTTGTGCTGGTTCACCACGACCAAGTGATGCAACACCATGATTAGCCGTCCCCCGCTACAGCAGAAAGTAAAACAAATTGTTGAAACAATGGGGAGGTATTTTACAGAGACTAAGTAGTTGCAGTAATGGAAGTTCCTCAACAACACTGGCTTCAAGAAGGCTCATGGGGAGAAGCTAAATGCGGACCTTCCAGTAGCTGACCAGTGGCTCCAAGAAGTAATCCCCCAGTCTCAAGGAGGCTATGCCCCTTCTAACATTTTTAGTTTGGAGAAGACTGGTCTTTTCTTCTGCTGCATTGGATAGCTGAGACAATTCAGCACTGTTTTAGAAAAGCTGGCTTTGTGAACCCAGTGCTACAAGCCAATCAGGGTATCCCAAGGATGTCATACTTGCATATGATCCACCCCTTCCACCACCATTCATCTTACTGAGCACAAATTTGAAGAGTTGTGCCACTTCAGTGACCATGACCCAGAAATGGCTGATACTGATGAAATCCAGCCAGTCGTGCATTCTCTGAATACTCAGCTAAAGATTTCTGAGGAGGATGAAACAGACAATGCTATGCACCACATTGTAACCACCTTGGATGTATAGGAAGCCCTAAACATCCTGCAACAAGCATGCAATAAGCCATGAGGCAGCATATGGACATTGAGCCCAATTGGCAAATGATGGTGGGGACAAAGTGACTTTTGTGCTCGTACACAGCATTGAGAACACATCAGACAAACATCACTACTTTAAAAAAAAAGCCATCAGGTACTGTACTGTACTGTACCACTGCATAAAAGGCTATGCAAAGTTTATGAGGTTCCATAACTGCATTGTGAGGCTACAGTATTTACCCTCTGAGTTTAGAGTAAATGAGGTCTACACTGAAAGCTTTGGAAGCATTGGACAGCAAGACCTACACCTCCTAAAAGTGTGTAGCAAACTTTCTGAAGCAAATTCCATTCATAATAGTCTCAGTTGGAAAGTGTAGCGGCTGTGGGGTGTTGCCTGGTAACTGCCAGGAAGTACTGGGTGTTGTAGTTCTCTGGAGAGCCCCCTGGAACTTTATGGCAGCACAAAGGCTGTGTTCCTTTGCAGTTTTAATTTATGTTTAGCTTGCGGCTGTATGGTCCTATTTCATATACCAGCAGGACATCTTTTGAGATGTTTAAATTGTGTCTTAATTATTAGTTAAAGGTAAAGCCATAGCGTGACCTGAGACATCCACTTCTGGGTAGCATACCTAAAATATCTTACACTTCAGTGAGCGGGGCAAGCTCAAGCATGATGGGCACATGGAGCCAACATGTGTGGAGATGCTGGACACAGATACAAGTGTGCATCTCTCCACATGAGTCTAGCATGTCAGGTAGGAGAGCGAGACAGGTGGGATGGTGGGGCCAGGAATTCTGTTTCAACAAGGTAACAAAATTCAGTAGACAATTATTTACTGTTACAGCAGTCATTAGATTTCTTGTGAATTTGATACAGACCATATATACAGGACAAGCTGTGTGGCCAAATAGTGGCTAACCCCATTTTTAGTTTGTATAATTGAACAAATAGTGCTTGATACAGTAGAACTAACAATGCCTGAAAACAAGGAAGAACAGCTACCTAGTGAAAAGTTGTGTTTTGGACCAACAGTCCTTTGCAAAATTGTCCTCAAATCTTGGCTCAAGAGTCTGTTTTCTGTAAACAATAAATTTTACCTTGCATTGAAAGGTAAAACTATTAGAAAAAAAATCATCCTGACCACATGGTGGTCAGATAAATCAGAACATTGGGGTTTACATCTTGATGGCTACATAGAAACATAGAACTTGTCAGAAGATAAGGACCATAAGGCCCATCTAGTCTGCCCAAAAGCCCTACACTTGTTTGTGGCCTCTAACCCTAACTGGTCAATAGCTTTTCACCCCACCTTCCCACCTCTAATGTGCCCTTATGCCTGTCCCATGCATGTTTAACCCTCCACTGTGTTCACTCCCACCACCTCCTGTGGCAGTCAATTCCATGTGTCCACCACCCTCTCTGTGAAGAAAACTTCCTCATATTTCCCCTCAGACTGACACCTTCTAATTTCATATCAAGTCCCTTCATTCTTGTACATCTCTTATCAATCAACCAAAATGTTATTTATAAAAGGTGCTTTTCCAATGTTCAAAGTGCCTGTACAAAATAACTCAATAAAAATCTAAAACAATGCTTATTTAATATGAAACATATACTGTAAAACCATTTATATCCCCCCAAAAGCATTCTCAAAAAAATGTGTTTTAAGGGATTCTTTAAATCCCTCCTTGGTCAGGCTTTCACATATCTGATGAGGTAGAGAGTTTCACAGAGTTGGTGCCATAAAGACAAAGGATATTTCTCCAAAGGTCTTCAAGTATACCCTGGGAACCTCTAGCAATCCCTTGCAAGGGGATCGGAGTGAGCAGGCAGAGTGATAGGGAAGTAGAAGGTCTTTCAGGTTCGTGTAAGGCTTTATATGTCAGCAACGCGACCTTGAAAGGGATTCATCATTGTATAGGCAGCCGGTGCAGTTCATGCAGCAGAATCTAGGGGTTCCAGTTAACAGACTAGCCGCTGCATTCTGCACTAGCTGCAAACAGCGAATATCTACTCCCGGTAGCCCCAGGTAAAGAGCATTACAGTAATCCAATCGGGTGCGGACAAAGGCCTGGACCAATGTTTGCAGATCCTTGGACAGAACCGGATGCTTCAACCTAGCGATATTTCTAAGGTGATAGAAGATGGGCCTGACTTACGGTTGACACATGAGTTTTTAGGGTCAGGCCTTTGTCCAGTATCACTCTTAGATTACGCACCTGGCTTGAGACCCTGAGCGACCCATCACAAAGTGGTCTCTGAATGAATGCTATGGATTATGTCCAATTTCTTAATTTTTCCTTAAAAAATTTATTCAAAGAATCTATAAACGCAGGGACTATTCCTCAAGACTGGAAGATGATATATGTGGTACTGATTTATAAAAAGGTTGTGAAAGCTCAAGTCAGTAAAAATAGGCCCATTATTCTGACCAGTGTGATGTGTAAACATTTGGAAGACATTATTAAAGATAAGTTAACACCCTACATGGAAAAATTTGATAATGAGCAACATGGTTTTAGGAAAGATAGAAGCAGCACGACCAACTTGCTATATTTCTATGAAAACATTAGGTCCTTATTGAACAATAACGTACCATGTGATGTTATATATTTGGACTTTAGTATGGCATTCAATATAACATCACATTGGGCTATTATTAAAAGTCTGTAAACCTTAAAGATAAACACCACTATTTTAAACTGGATCACTGAGTGGCTATCTGAAAGTGTCAAAGGATACTTGTGAAGGGACATATTTCTGAGATCAGAGAGGTGACTAGTGGGGCCCCTCATGGATCAGTACTGGGCCCTATTTTATTTCAAATGTGTGTTGCTAATTTAACATCCGATCTAACCTGCTGGGCAACAAAATATGCTGATGACACTAAGATAGGTGGCCCATGCAAAACTATAATTGAATCAGATTACCTTCAACAACACCTAGACATTATGGGCTGGATTCTAAAAGGGGTTAGAACGATGCAAGTGACTTGCATCAAAATATTTTGGTGCAAGTGGTGACTTGCATTAAATCTTGCATCAAACTGCTATTCTGGAAGGCAGCCTGCATCTGCCACAGACACACTGCACCAAAGCCCCCTTGCTCCAGAGTTGCATCCAACAACCCAGTGCACCCGGCCACAAGGGGGCTGCCACATCTCCTTTTTGGGGATTCTGGAAGCCCCATCATGAATGCAGCAGGGGGCACCACTTAGATCACCCAGGAGGTGATCTAAGTAGTTGCACCAGGGGGCATGGGATCTTACTGGACAGTGAGTTATGGTAAGGGCAGGGGAGGAGCCATGGGAGGTGTCAGGGAACAGCTGTTTGTTAGGATTGAAATTGTACTGGAAGTTGCTAAACCCCTTCCCCAGGTACTGTAGCTCCCCCAATCCGATGGTCATGTAGCAGCAGTGGTGGTATAGTGGACCCCCACCCCAGGAGATCCCTGATTTCCTGAAAGAATAATGCCAGACTTGTCCCTGTGTTACAGTGTACCCCAATCCCCAATCTCCTGAGAGGCAAAACAAAACAGTATTCCTACTCATACGCCATGGTGGTCAAGTGGCCCCCCCACCCTCACCACACCGACAGGCAGTGGACACCCATGCTGCTCCCCCCACCCCGACACCCATCTGTGACTTGCACAGCCCTTCTCACACCATCACAGCCAGCCACAGACTGCATTTGAGAGAACCACATACTGTACACTGTACACTTTACAGTGTACATCACTCACGGTACCCAGTCTGTGGCTGGCCGTGATAGTGTAAAGGGGGCTGTGGCAGTCACAGATGCATGTTGGGGATGGAGGAGGGAGCTGGGTGGGTGTCCACTGCCTGTTGGTGTGGGGAAGATGGGGGGGGCCACTAGACCACTAAGTAATATGATGGTGGATCTTTGTAGGCACAGCAGGAGCAGGGGGGACATGGACTGGGACTGGACCAGTTTCCACAACTTCAGTGCTGGAGGCATGCTGTGAAGGCAACAACAGTGCTCTGCCTGTATCAGGGACTGTGGGGTTTTCAGGTGCCCACCATGACATAGTATCATCCTGCATGGCAACCCAACCTCTCTCAGGGCACAGAGATATGATGGCTCCTGCTCAGGGCCACAGCCATGCATCAGCAGACCAGTTTGTGCCCGGATACCAAACTTGGTGCCCTTGGGCCCCATGGGCACACCTCTGTGACCTAGTCCATGGCAATGTTGTCGACCTGCAGTGATGCTGCCCTTTGCAACACTCCTTCTGGCACAGGGCCACAATTTATAGCTGTCCCAGATCATTTGCTGCAGGTGGCAAACTTTCTGGAATGGCACATTTTGCAGTTGTCACACCCGCACCAGACACAGTCCCCCATTGCGCCGCACTTTGTGTCTGCTGCAGGAATCTTCTAGAATTGGCCCCTATATTCTGATGGGTCAATTCATGGGAAATGAAACTTAATATGGATAAATGTAGAGTCATGGATGTTGGTGGGGATAATCATATGCACAACTACACCCTGTGTGGGGTTCCTTTGTGTGAGTCTACATCTGAAGGAAATGTAAGATTTTAGTAACTAATAATAAGAGAACAGCAGATCAGACAAATGAAGCTACAGTAAAATCTAACAGAATAAAATGGTCCATAAAGAGAAATATTGTAACAAGAGAAAAATATTACTATAATACCTCATTATACAGCCTATGTGTGTCCGTGTATAGAATATACCTGCCAACTATGGTACCTATTCAGAAAAGGTGAAAGGGATAAGTTGGAATAAGTCCAGAGAAAATTCACTAAAAATATAGAAGGCATGGAAGATAAAGGATACCAGGATAGGCTACAGCAGCTTGATCTAATGTCTATAGAGACCAGACATGTACAGTATAAGAACACCTACTATTTATTTATGATGTAATGCAAGATCCTTTTCTCTTATCTGAGCTAGGAATTATCTTTAAGGAGGGTAACAGGGATATTAGGGAACACCCATTGCAAATTGGAGGAATCGGATTTAAACACATTTAATTTTATTTTTTTTAACGTCTCGTGTGGTAAACCCTTGGAACTCCTTGCTGGAGGATATAGTTATAGGTAAACCTGAGGTATAATTTAAGGAAAAAAAATGCATAAGTATATCCATTCTGGGATGAATCTTAGGTATTTTCAGGATTAATGGGTAGGATCTCATACGGACAATTGCCTACTTGCTCCTTGCAAATCATAGTATGAACCTTTGTAGACTTCATTCTGATAGCTCATCAACAATGTGAATTAATCACTGCTGGCATTGAATGTCAGGTATTGTACTGGGCTATATACTGATGGTTTGGTTTGGCTATTACTGTGTTGCTGTATTAAAGTCCATCAGTATTAAAGATTATGGCAATAAAATTTTTTTTACCTGAAAAAAGTCGATCCATTTATTGCATACATCAGTTAAACTGGATAAAATGGGTGTCCACAAGTATATCCACTATAAGCAGCTTCTACGGTACTTTGCTGGGTTTTACAAATTAAACTCCCAGAACATTTTTTTCTCTACCTGTTATTAAGCACTATTAAGTGAAACACATATTACATCAGATTGGACAAAGTCCACCTGGGAAGCAAAACTCAAAATCCAATTGACCCTGCAGAATGTACCTTAATATGGCAACACCATGGGCACTACTATGGCAATATCAACATAAAGTGACAGACTCCTACCTATCAATGGAATATAACTAAGAGACAACAATCCTCTTCTTCTGGACCCCCTAATTATGGTCAAGTTTAAGCCTTGGTAGAGAGATGCCTGTTGGAGGTGGTGCAGTCATAAGGTCGCTACTCATACACATGTATTCTGGTCTTGCCCAGTTTGGGCCACACTCTTGTCAGAGTTCACAGTTCAGAGTTCAAAGTTTATTGTTTGACAAGTTATGTCTTTACAAGTTAAAATATGCATAAAAAGAAATAAATAATCGTAAGTAGTAAAAATCAAAATACAGAATAAATACAATCCAAACTTCGACACAATATTCATAAATATTGTCTCAGATAAAGCATTAAATTATTTCCTTAATGCTTAATTTTCTTACTCTCCACCTTCAGACATCCATCCATTTATTATATCCTTCACATATAAAAAAATATTTATTAAGAATGTTCCCCTTGTAGTTAACTAACTTACTAGACTGTGGCTCAAACCTGAACCAAGAATGTTCATGCTGAGGTAAAAAAAAAAAATAGGCATTTACAAGATGAAGCTGTTACTGTCCCACAAAGAAATACCTATCTCAGATTCCAAATTAGATGGAATCCTTGGCTACTAAATGTGATGGATAGGAGGCTGGATGTAATCCCACTATTGAAGTTTTCCTATTTAGGTTTTGTTGATTCTACCTATTGATGGAATCTGCATTTGATGAGCCATTGCATAAACAGACAGACAGATAGATAGATAGATAGATAGATAGATAGATAGATAGATAGATAGATAGATAGATAGATAGATAGATAGATATGTGTGTGTGTATAGTACTAGATCTCTATAATATGCTATGGCATATGAGGCTGCATTGGTATAAAGAATGTTGACATACTGTAGGAAGAAACTGCATATATATATATATATATATAGCTCTTCAGTCCTGATTACCTTTTGTGCCAGACATAAAAAATGTAAGCTTTCCGTTTCCTTTGTATAAAACTTCAAAAAACTTAGTTCAAAGTACAGTATTAATAAAACAAAAAAAGTCCTTATTGTCCCTGAATCATTTTTTCTGTGACCCTTTGGACTCTCTCCAATCTGTCCCAGTCGTTCATCAGATGTGCACCCAAGAATTGCACATGGAACTTCAAATGTGGCAATACCAGTGACTTGTAAAGTAGAATGATCACCTCCTTTCTCCTGCTTGTAAAACCCATACCTATACACTTCAACATTTTCCTAGTTTTCCCATAGCCTTACTACTGTGCACTGCAAGGTGGATTTTAGGATATACTGTAGGCAATGAGAAACCCAAATCCCTTTCTTCAGTTGTTTGTCACCCCACCCTACTGATCTAGTAGACTTGCTTAAGATTCTTTTCCCCAATGTGCAATACCTTGCTTTTCTTGGCATTGGACATCAACTGTCTGATGCCTAACCATTTTTCTAAACATTCCACATCTTTTTGAATATTGGTAATCCACTCCAAGTATCTAGCCTCCCACAGTGTTTAATATCATCCACTAAAAGGTACACCTTCCTCTTTACTCCCTTCCCTAAATTGCTGATGTACATAGTAAAGACTGTGGTCCTCAGTACTGACCCCCGAAGGACCCACTTGTGATATCTCTTTGAGTACTTCCACATAACCAGTTGTCTATCCACCTAGCCCTTCCACATAGCTAGTTGCCTATCCACCTAGTTGGGTGTTCCCCATCACCAGATCCCTCACTTCTAGTATAGTCTCCCATGAGGCATAGAGTTGAAAGCCTTGCTGAAATCCAGTTAAAGAATATCATCCACCTAACCACTCTCTGCTGGTATCATTATGTAATCAAGGAAGTCTATTAAATTCGTCTGGCATGATTCCATGTTGTCTTTTTTCTTGTAACCCCTACTTTTCTAGGAACTCTACAATCTTTTATTTAATTACAGTCTCTAGGAGGATTCCAATAGTGAAGGTCAGACTAGCCAGCCTTTAATTTCTGGGATTATCCCTATCACAGCTCTTGTGCAGTAGATTCACATCTACTACCCGCCATTCTGCCAGCAGCACCCCTGATTTCAAGAAGCTGCTAAAAAAAATCCAACAACAGTTCCATCAGGGTCATCCCATTTTCCTTAAAGAATGGGGAAAATACAGTAAGCGCCTGGTGATTTGTTTACACTCAATTCTTTTACACCCTTTTGCATCCCATCAACTGAATTATCCCAGATCTCCAATATCTGCCCCCAGGGGCCCTCAAACTGCACCCTGTCCTCCAGATGTGATCTCCATGCCCCCTCTTGTTGACTAAAATAAAGTATTCATTCATGATGGTAGCCTTCTCTGCATCCTCAGCTTACCCAGTCCTTTTTGATATTTCAATGCCCCCTCCCTAGTCTTTCTTTTTTCAGTTATTGAGCTAAAGAATGCTTTGTCATTTCCATCATCACCTTTATTTTCTCTTTCTGACCACCTCTTTTACCTCCTTACTGAACCGGATCAACCTGCTGTGTTTCTTGCCCTCACTAACATACTGTATGTGATGCAGACCTGTGTCACCACCAGTACTTCTCTCTTGATGGTTGTCCTTTTGCTCTCTATCTCCTCAACCTCCTTTAGCCCCTTCAGTCTGTCCTTGAGAGTTTTCCCATTCTACCAAAATCTGCCATCCTAAAATGGGGAACCAGCACATTTGAGGAGGCCCATTATGTCTTCAGAACAATGTTAAAGTACACAGTATTCAATCAATCAATCAATCAATATTTTAATTATTCAATCTTAATGAATTAAGTAATCTATCTTTTAATTTTAGTATTGATGCTGCTTGTTAACAAGGGGACTTAACCCTTAGGTAACCTGCAATATAATGTCCTGTTTTGACAATACAAAGTTCAAGGTCACCACCAATCTTCTGGCCTCCTCCACCCACTGCTGGAGAAAACAGCCTAGGAAGACCTTGATGACCACCTTACTTCTGCTATGCCTTGCCTGTTATAATACCCAGTCTACACCTGGGCATTTGAAAATCCACATAATGACTGTTGCTCCTGAATCTGCTGCCTTACTGATTTCTTCTAAGAGCAATTCATCTACCTCACTAGTCTCACTTTGACCTGTAGAACATGACAGTTCTTAGGTTTTTGGCACCTTTTTCATGAATTGATAGCCACAGAGATTTCGTACAGTGTCTTTCAACACCATAGTTCTGTCCTCCACTACTTTGATGGAGTCTTTAACATACATTGCTGCTTTATCTAGATGTTCTTCAGTCTCTACTAAATAGTGCATGACAAGGTAGATGGAGGTCCTGGCTGTGATTTTCTATTGCCCAGGATTTAGTGGTGGCAGAAAGTCTGTCTCATGTCCAGCTGCTCATATTGATTGTTGGCCAGATTCCAAGAGCTTGATTCTCAAAGCTCCCAGAATGGAGCAAAGGGGCTTGCACCACAAAGAATGGTGCAAAGTGCTGCCTGCACCAAAAGATGCACTGGGAGTGATTCAGAAATGCAGCCTGCATCAACTGCAGGCTGTATGCACCAAAGTGGGCTTGTGCTAGCCATACACCACAAAATGGTCTGTGGCATGGTGCTAGGGGGCATGCAACAGATGCAAGTTGCCACATCCCCAACATTGAAATTCTCAAAAACCTTCCAGAGGGCAAAATTCTAAGTATCCTTAGACCAGCCAGGGCTGGTGTAAGGGTATTTAGAATTTCACCCTCTCGGAGGGTTTGTCCACTTGCACCACTCTGGTAGCCCTACCTCACCTTATGTCATGCCCCCCCAGCCCCGATGTGCCTGTATCCTAAAATGTGTATAAAATCATTCCCAGGTGGTCTAGCAGCCCCTGAGCCCTGATCTCATTATTATATCACTCAGTCCCTGGTGATCTAGTGGATCCCCTAAGCCCCGATACCCATATTATTATCCTAATCATTCCCTGGTGGTCTAGTGGACCCCCCCACCCTGATCTGCCCATAAATTAAAATGTTGATCCACTCTTTCTCTGGTGGTCTAGTGGATCCTAACACCCCCCCACCCTGGCAGGTAGTGTTCACAAACCCACTAGCACCCATCCCAAACCCGAGTCGGTAACCCGCACAGCCCTCATCTCCCCACCAGGGCTGGCCACTGATTGAACTGCCACCGAGCACATACTGTATACAGTATGCGCTCTTTGATTGACAGTGAGCTCTAAATCAATAAGTGCATACTCTATACAGTATGAGCTCAGTGACAGCTCAGTCATTAGCCAGCCATGGTGGTGAGAGGAGAGCTGTGCTGGTTACTGGCTCAGGGTTTGGAATGGGGTGAGTGGGGCGGTGAGCACACCTGCCAGGGTGGGGGTGGGGGTCTACTAGACCACCAGGGAAAGAATGAATCAACATTTTAATTTACGGGCAGATTGGGGTTGGGGTCACTAGATCACCAAGGAATAGTTAAGATAATAATATAGGTATCAGAGCCTGGGGCATCCACTAGACCACCAGGGACTGAATGATATAATAATAAGGGGATTTGGATTTGGGTGTGAATCTGCTTGACCACCAGGGATGTCCTAGAGAGGCATACAACCACCCCACAACTTGCAGCAAGCCCTCCGGATATGCCATATGTTTGATGCATGGTCACGGTTGCCACAAGCCCACATGACTTTGCCGCCAGGATACTGCCTGACAGATAATCAAGCACAGGATTCCTGGCACACTAGCCTTTGATGTAAGCTGCCTTTTGCCACAGTTTATATCAATCCAAGGGCCCTTTGAGAATCAAGTCCCTAGTGTTCACGTAAAATGTCCTTCCTGACTCCTTCTGCTTACCCCCCACTGCCACCACTATCCCTGCATCCACCTCTGCTATTCATGTTTTCATTAGCCTCACTATTTGTGTGCCATTTCAAGATGGTGGAATGCCAGACAGGTCTTGCACTTGATAGGTTGTGAAAAGGAGGAGACCTAAGCCCTCTGAAAAGGAAGAGACCTAAACCCTCTTCTTACCTAATTATTTACTATTCCTTTTTACCCACGGACATAGTGATGTGTCACCTAACCATGTTTCTCCCTTCTATAGTTCCCCTTCCTTGACTTGTATATAGATTCCACATTTAGCTCACATCCATAGAAACTGCAGTGGCAGGGTCAGGATTTCCAGTAAGTATTACTGTAGCAATGTTTTGCTATACTGACTAACAGTTTCATGGATATCTGGCAGAGTGGTGCAAACACGCTTCCTGTTTCATGTTTTGGTTGAAAGAAAAAGTGATCTCCTCCCCATCCTATAGCACTGAGACCCAGATTGCTACAGCTGAACCTGATATACAGAAATAGGATATTCTGTACCAATACATACCATGTTAAAAGTACTGCAGTCCCATTCAGTGATCTAATGTGTGCTCAGGGAAGGTGTGTTTATAGAATGTGTCTGTGAATGTGTACAACACAGAATCATGAGATTCCCTGACTCAGCTTAGGGGTATATGATGTTCAGTACTTCTATGGTTTAAATGAGGATGACACCTTAGTACTGTACACCTCACGGTGTGCACCTATGTGCACTATTGACTTTGAAATGTACTTGAAGTTCAACAGCAGTGCACTTATGCTATAATTTAGGTGTAGCTGAAAAAAGTTTGAATAACGCAAATTAGGTACACTTCACTTGAAGTGTAGGTCAGAGGTGTTTCTGGTGTGCATCTAAAAATGCTATTGAGGTGCACTGGTGTATGTCTATAAAATGTTAATTAGGTACACCTCAGTGAGTTGCACATGTAAATCAGAGGTACTTAAAAATAATATTTAAAGCAACACTATTTGTTAGTAACCATATTGTTTTTTTCAGCAATAATGTTTGACTGGCAAAAATATCAAGACACACATTTCCTTTTCTTTTCTTTTTGCTTTTTTCTTTCTTTTCTTTTCTTTTCTTTCATTCCTGAACCATGATATAAGATTCTGAAGTATTTAAAAGTTCCCATTCCTGTACAATGCCTACCATTAAAAACTTAAATATATTAGTGCAGTGTTCTGCTGTTTGCCATCAGAAATATGTGGTAACACCATCCTAATATCGCTACAGTATGAATCTAACATTTACATTCAACAGGTAACCTTAGCAGATGCGATTTTCAAAAATGTTGAGTGGCAGCCATCTTTAATGATGTGAATCATAAATTACAAAATTAACTGTAAAAGCTCTTTCAAAAATATCAGAGGAAACTAAAAATATACTGACTATGAATAATAGGATGGCAGTAATACATTTTTGCTAAAAAAAACTATAGGATGAATTATGTTGCCGACTAACAAATACTGGTGCTATAAGAACAGCCCATTAAGATGTATTTCAACCAAAGATGTAGTCATGACCTGAGTGTTTAGTTGAGGTGCACGTATCAGTATGGCCAGTAGAGCAGTTAAAAATAAGCTTAAAATACAGGGCAGAGATCTTGTCCAAAGGAAAATGCCCATTTAGAATTTTAAAAAAAAATGGAAATTTGTAAAATGTCAAATATCTAATTTTAAGATGAACTTTTGAAAGTATTAACAAGAGGAAAGTTCCCTTAGTCTTACAAGTAACCCTTCTCTAACCCCAGTATGTTTACAGGAATCACACACAGAGAAATGTAGGAATTCCTGCATTAAACAAATAAGTGGAACAGTGTATATATATGAACAAAATTCAAAAGATGTTTTATACATTTGTCACTGAAGTAATGAAAATTACAAAACAAAAAGGAAAAGTATGATGAAGTTATGGGCCATCCCCCAATCCACACTAAATATACAAAAGAGACATGGACATGAAAAACTTGCATTCTCTAGTAAGATCTTAACACTTTCTACAAAAACAAACTATTTGTACGGACAAAGAAATACTTTAGTGCAGTGCTCTTTACCTAGGATTATCTGGAGGCTTGATTCGATGCCTGCAGCTGGTCAAAAATGCTGCAGCCCAAATGACTGTGGGATCTTGATGGAGCAAGCACATCATGCTGGTTCTGAGTGCACTGCACTGGCTGGCTATGTGATGGTACATCACCCTCAAGTTCTGTTTGTTAATTTCAAGGCCCTACATGGTCTGGGTCCTGACTACTTACAAGAGCTCCTGCTTCCCTACCACCCAATTCACCCTCTCCACTTCACCAATGTGGTCATGCTCATTGTACCTCAATCCAAGTTGAAAGGGACAGAGCCTTTGGAGGGGCTGCTCCACTGCTATGGAACTCGCTTGCTATGTATATCCATATGGCCAACACGGTGAAGATCTTTAAAGTCTCTTTGAAGACTTGTCTTTTTCAACAGGCAATCACTCGTTATTGATGATTTCTGCCTCTACTTGATTTAAGAGTATTATAATATTTCTGTGATATTTTGTGTTTAACCCTGTGCAGTGCTCAAAGCATTTTTTTGGGGGTGGATTGGGCACTTTATAAACAAATATTGCCCTGCCAATACAATCACTCTTACAATTGTTAAACCCTTTCCTGGCAAAAAACACATGGTGCCCAATTCACAAATGTTAGAAAATGATGCAAGGCACTTGTGTCAAAAAGGATCGATGCAAGAGGCACCGTGCATCAAAAATTGCACTAGACCTGATTCTTCAATGCACACTGCATCAAGGTTGGGTGCTCTTGCACCAGACAGGCCCTGCTCCAGGCTGATGCCAAACACTGGGGAGTGCCAAGGTGCACAAGGCTGTGCACCAGACATTGGCTGCCATATCCCCTTATTTGGGATTCTGCAAGGCAGACGATGTCCACAATGCTGACCCAGAGTTAGACAATGACCCATGAGTCAAGAGGGGTTCCAGCTGTGGACCCTCAGAGTCTGATGACAACTGTGGCAGCATCCCACCACCATACTGCACACTGACTCTGGGTCAGCAAGGCACAGGAACCTGTGGTGTGGTGTGGTGACATGGTCTATGAACCAAAGCAGCTCAGATGGTCCCAGGTGGCTCCCAGGGACCTGGGCCCACTGCCAGCAGGATTGTCTACCTGCTGTGTTGATGGTGGTGTACTGTTGAACATGGCCTGGAGGCCAGCTGCAATGCTGATAGTATGACTGTAAACAAAAGGAGGTGTGCCAACTGTCCTGCCAGGGGCACCTGCGGGGCAGGCATCAGGTACTGGCTGCTATGCTGTTGGGGGGGCAGGACCATCCACTGGTATGCCTGCCAGGGGTGACAGTGCTGGCTGACTGCATGAGCTCCAGCAAAGGCAGCAGAATAGCATGGAAGAAGTCAGCCCTGTGCAGGGGGCATCATGGCCATAGGCACTGTCATTGCTGCAAGACTATGCCACAGCTTATGGCATTGCCCTTCCATGGACCTTATCTTTGACATATGGGAGACTTTTCTGCAAGTTATGAGAGTTTGGTGCCAGGACCCTACTCATTTGTGACTTGGGGTCAGGGTCTCTGATGCACCACTGATCAGCACAAGCTGTTTTTTCAGCAGCTTGTACCAGTCTAACGAGGGTTTTGAGAATCAGGCCCATGGTCAGAATTTCTAGTGACATTACTAGATGTCACAGTGGGTATTAATTCTCGTGTGCCCCTGGTGGGCTGCCCTCAGCTACGTGTTTACCCAAATAAGTGTTTTGAAACTTTGAAGGAGAAGCTAAATTACATGTGATAATGGTTTGAAAACTGGGCCTTGGTTGAATATCACATTGTCAAGAACCAAAGGGTATGGAATAATTCTTTCCAAAGTGCATTATTCTTTATTGCCACTAGAATGTTTTGTGAGCATGATACAAACTCTTACTGAGAATGACATTCTATCATAAGTCACTTCCCTTATTATTGCAGCTGTCTAGTTAGCTTGTCTTCAAGGCCACATGTCATGCCACAAGACAATGCTTTAGTGGTAACAAAGATCTTTGCCCATGAAGATAATCATTTAACTTTTCCAAAAGACCTCTTGGCTGGTTTAAATTCTGAGCAAAGTCAAATATTTCTCTTTTTCAGTCATTGCACTGTAATTGCAGTTGTCCTAAAACAGCCCACAGGATTGAGACAAAAGGCACTTTTACACTGGCAGTCTTGCAATGGAATAAGCGTTACGGAAGGACCTTACCGTTCTATCCAATGCTGTGTAAACGCTATTTATTCTGTTGTAAAAATGAACGGTCACCAGAAACGCACTCCGTGGTGTAGGTGGTTTGTCCCAAATGTGCCGTTGCAGCATGCGGTGTAAAGCGCCCATTCTGGAGCAAACAACTTTAGCTCTAGCAAGGAGTACTACACCGGTATGGATGGCAGGGTGCTTTGTGGTGAAAAATAGAACTTGTGTAATCAGAACGTGAAGTGGAACACGCTGTTTCGGTGCTACACAGGTAACGCTTGTTTTGGCACAGCAGAGTGTGTGTAAAAGGGCCTAATGTTGTAGGTGGAATATAACTGAGTGGGATATCAAGCTATCAGGATTTTTTCTTATTGTTGGCTTACCAGCCTGCACTTCAGATAGCTTGGAAGCCACCAAACAAATTACTGATTTAAAACAGCTTGCCTTGTATGATTGCTTTAAAATATAGAACATACTTTCTGCCCCAGCTATGAAAATCTCCTAGCTCATAACAGATACCGATTCTATTTGTGACAAACCAGGCATTTATCAAGGGATCAACATACACAGTATCAGACAGCAAAAGAGTCTTTGCAACTTTGTCATATGGGACGGTGTTGCATTTTAGAGGCATGACTACTTAGATGACAAATAAATTTGTCATCACTGAAACCTGGTGTAATGATAACCACGACTGGGAGATGGCCATACCTGGCTACAACATATTCAGAAGAGACAGAGCAGGCAGGAAGGGAGGAGGAGGAGTGGCACTGTATGTGAAAAATGACATAAGGGCCACAGAGATCCAGGAGGAACAAAATGGGGGAGAGATACTGTGGGTTAAGTTGGAAAGGAAAATGGGGACAGCCATCCGCACAGGTGTGGTCTATAGACCACCAGCACAGGAGGAAGAAACAGATAGGGAGCTGATGCTAGCCATCCAAAGGATGGCAGACAAGGGTGAGGTAGTACTGGTTGGAGACTTCAATATTCCATATGTGGACTGGAGCATCCCAGCAGCAGCATCAACTAGGAGCAGATTTATCCTGAGTCCTTCAGGGTGCCTTCCTCAAGCAACTGGTCATGGAACCAACTCGGCAGAAGACAATACTGGACCTTGTGCTCACAAACAGGGACAGTGTGATGGGGTAACAGTGGGGAGCACCTGGGAAACAGTGACCACCAGTCATTGTGGTTTGAAATCACAGAAAGAGCAGAACCAAACCACACAAAAACACGTATCCTAGATTTTAGGAAGGCAGACTTTGGGAAAATGGGGAGATACTTGAAAGAGGCATTAAGGGGAATGGGACAGGAATCAGGGGCTGAGGAACAGTGGGCAGTATTTAAAATGGGGATTACAAGAACAACAGAATTATGCATTAAGCAGGTTAGCAAGAGGAAAAGGAAGAGGAGACCATTATGGTTTTCCAAAGAGGCAGCAAAGAAAGTGAAAGCCAAAAGATTGCATTCAGGCAATACAAAAAGACACAGGCAGAAGGGGATAGGGAGAAGTACCAGGAGAAGCAAAGGGAGGCAGGGAGGTCAGTAAGGGAAGCCAAAGCTCAGACAGAAGAGCACATGGCAAAATCAGTGGGTAGAGGGGACAAAACCTTTTAAAGGTACATAAGTGAAAAAAGAAAGACAAAGGGAGGGATAGTGAGACTGAAGGGGGAGGATGGGAACCACGTGGAGGATGACAACAGTAAAGCTGACATATTGAACAGGTATTTCTGCTCAGTCTTTACTGAGGAAGAGGAGGGTAATGGGTCTAAAGGGAGTACAAGGGGTGAGAATGGTGCAGAAATGGACACAAGTCCCTTTACATGAGAAAGGGTACTGAAGGAACTGGAAGTAATAAGAGTTGATAAAGCAATGGGGCCAGATGGGGTGCACCCAGGGTCCTTAAAGAACTAAGAGAGGTGGTGGCTGAACCTCTGGCTATCCTGTTTAGCTGATCACTGGAAACAGGGGAGGTACCCACAGACTAGAGGACAGCAGATGTAGTCCCCTTACACAAAAGTGGGAACAAAGAGGAAGCAGGGAACTACAGACCAGTCAGCCTCACCTCGGTAGTTGGGAAGATCATGGAAGCACTACTGAAAGAGAGATTGGTAGAACATCTGGTTGTCAATGGACTACAGGACCCAAGGCAGCATGGTTTCACCAGGGAGAGGTCATGTCAGACCAACCTCGTTGAATTTTTTGACTGGGTGACTAGGGAGGTGGATCAGGGGAGGGCGGTGGACATGGCCTATCTGGACTTCAGCAAGGCCTTTGACACTGTGCCACATAGAAGACTATTACACAAACTGGGGAATATGGGTGTGGGCAGGACAGTAGTGTGGTGGGTAGGTAACTGGCTGGGTGGCAGGACACTGAGGGTGGTGGTAAATGGCTGTCACTCCACAGAGGGAAAAGTGACCAGTGGGGTACCACAGGGATCAGTGCTGGGACCGGTCCTATTCAACATCTTCATCAGTGACATTGCACAGGACCTAGAAGGCAGAATTTCACTGTTCGCTGATGACGCAAAGCTCTGTAACAGAGTAGACACACCAGAGGGTGTAGACAGAATGAGAAGCGACCTGCAGAAACTTGAAGAATGGTCAGGGTTTGGCAGTTGAAATTCAATGCAAAGAAGTGCAAGATAATGCATATGGGGCACAAAACCCTGGCACAATATATCAGTTGGGGGGTGAGGATATAGCATGCACCAAGCAGGAAAGGGATCTTGGGGTTATCATCTCTGATGACCTCAAGGTAGGGAAACAGTGTGACAAGGCAGCAGGTAAAGCAAATAGGATGCTGGGATGTATAGGCAGGGGCATCACCAGCAGGAAAAGGGAGGTCATAATTCCGCTATACAAGACACTAGTGAGGCCCCACCTGGAGTACAGTGTACAGTTCTGGAGACCATACCTACGTAAGGACATAGACAGGGTAGAGAAGGTTCAGAGGAGGGCAACAAAGATGGTGCATGGATTGCATCACAAGTCCTATGAAGACAGGTTGAAGGAACTGAACATGTACTCCCTGGAGGAGAGGAGGAAGAGAGGGGATATGATAGAGACATACAAGTATCTTACAGGGAGGAACAGGGTGCAGGAAAACACTATTTTTAAGCGAAAAAGATGTTCCAGGACTAGAGGGCATGGGATGAAGTTGGAGGGAGGACGATTCAGAGGAAACATGAGAAAGAATTTCTTCACAGAACGGGTGGTGGACAAGTGGAACACCCTGCCAGAGGTAGTGGTGGGGGCTGAAACAATCACAGGATTTAGGAATGCATGGGATAGACATAAAGGAATTCTGGAGGGCAGGGGTAAGGGGCAACAGACTTCTAGGAAAACAAACTGAACTTACAAGCTCAAATGGGCAGACTGGGTGGGCCATAGGCCCTTATCTGCCGACACTGTCTATGTCTATGTAAATTGTTCCCAGTTAAAAGGCAGTTTTAGTAAATGTTTCACTACCATGACAGGGAAAACAGAATGTTATAAGGCTAATTGACAGAGGCAAACATAATTAATTCGTCCTTTCAGAAAAGTATGGGTGTAGATTAAATCTGCTGTGGTTTAAGGTCATAGAGAAAATAATACTTCAGTTGAAATCAGCTATCAAAAAATGCCTAGTAATAGGAACATAAGGCCAAAGAGTAGCCTAAACTCTCAAGGAAAAAAGAAAGCTTCTGTTAAGTATTTCAGCTAATGATGATCTGAACTGATGAGTATTTTAGGACAATGGATGTAAGGAAAATTATGGATTTAGCTTTAGTTTGAAAATGTGGCTTAAGTGTTTCCCACCCTTCTTTAAATTAGATTTTTTGTTTGTTTGTATAATTGTGTACACCTGCACGCATGTGTGCAGTATGAGGTGAGGGGGAGTTTACACTATGCACCATTTGTCAATGTTTGACTAATTTGGTAGTACTGCACATTCGGTTTGGGGTCAGATTATTAAAATTCATGTCCAGTGGGAGGGACTTTGGTTCACTTTCTGTAATGATGCAGCACTGAAACAATGGCAGGAGATGCCCAGCTGGAAAGGCTGTCCTTTAGATGAAAGGTTAAATGGATGTTTCTTCTGTCCATTTCTGGTGGTTGTCCAAGTAAAACTGTTTTGCCTATTTAGGCCATTTCCAGCACAGTCCATTAATGAATTAAAACATTTTCTTACATCCTGTGAAAATATTTAAGTTAGGGGTGTTCAGAAATGATGGGGTCCCAAATACTCGTGACAGAATAATGAATACTTTTCACTATTTGTGGTATTCCAATTTGAGGCCTGTAACACTAAAAACATTTAAAAGAGTCCCCAACCAAGTGGCCAGAGTTACTTCCTTAGCTACCTTAGCTTCCTTAGATTACCCCAGTCATCTCCCCTTCCCCATTAACTCCCCATAGATTATTTTAAATGGCTATCAACTCATGGCACTGTGTCTGGAACTGACACCATTTTTTGCCATACTGCTTTCCTCCCTTGCCCTACGCTCAGTCCCCGAAGATCCATTATGTCAATGTTAGTCCCTATTCGTGACTCCCGATTCATGATTTGGGGGACTATCTTTAGTTCTAGGATCTGCCCAGACTGCCCTCTTTTCTTATGAATAATAATCCACTTTTTGCCTTTGGTTCCTCTTGTGACATAATCCAAAGAGCACCCTGAAAAGATGGGGTTAATACCACAAAGTTCAGTCCATGTTACAGTTTTTACTGTATCGCAAAACACATCATCAGAGGGCAATGTTTCTTGTCCATTTCACCACTTTGTCTGGCCCACTGTGCTGTTCCTGTTAAAATATTCACAAAAAATATATAAATACTACATTCATTTCTGTCAAATACAGCACATTAAAGTGCCCCGCACCACCACTCTGTATTCTCTGCACTATAATGTACTGTGGGAAATATTCCTCTTGTGATAAATTGTTTCATATTATTGGCCCTGTGAAACTGAGCACTGATTTAATCGTATTACAAGTTTATACCTAAAGCAGTATCCTCTAACATAGTCATCATCTAAAATAATGTATTCTTTTTACTGGTTATTCTTGTAGTGCTATATGCTCCAAAGTCGTGATATGCAGATTAAACATGAAATTAAAAACAAACTGTTGCATGAAATACCTACTGTCACTCTTAACCTTTATCTTCTGAATCTCTGACTACTTAGTCCCACTTTATGTTTGTAAAATATGTACCAGATGATATACAATTGTTATTATCCACACAACGCTCATGCTTTTTACGAAAAAAAAAATCTCTTTCTCTAATGTCATTTCAAACTGTACATGTTCCTAGCATGACAGAGAGGCTAAAACCCTTTGTAACTTTCATTAGCTGCTCAATTTTCTATTACCTATAACATTTATAAAAGAGCACTACTGTTAGTGTTTGGGCTGTTTTAATACTTGAAGCTAGTGCCATGTTAAAAAGTAGATAAAATGGTTTCTAAAACATACTAGAGTTCTTATTAATGTTTCCTGTTCCTGTTATATCTAAAGCATGATAGAGAATATTGCCATCAGTCTACATTTTTGTTTTCAACAGTACAATACTATTCAATTATACACAAAACAATCTATTTTGTTTAGACTTCCTCTGAGGCTCCTTCTGACCTACCACTGGCTCATACAAGTTCAAGAATACTGTCTTGCATAGTTCTCCTCAAGAGTTCTTGCCACTTCCTGCCCCATCAATTGCTCTATAGGTTCACGAAGTGTCTAGGACAACACACAGATGCAGTTTGCAAATTCCATTGGGAGGGTGACATCTCAATGACATTTACCAGTGGTATGGCCCCGTGCTGCTGCCACAGAGGCCTCAAACAGAGGCTGCTGCAAGCTAATTAGAACTCTGTGGGGGAAGAGACCAGCACACAGTTCACTCTAGTCACTGCTAGCTGCAAGCTGCAGCAGTTTGCCCCATTTACAGGACTATATTTTTCACATATTTTTCTGAGCACTAGTTATTCTTTTCTAGCTAGCTTACAATTTTGTTTTCTGTTTATCCCCCTTCTTTCCTGGCTTGCCCACCCTTACACCAACCCCCTGAACCCCTTCTCCTGGTTTCACCCAGACATACCCATGACTCAAATATTCCACTGCACTTGCTACTGCTTACTTCTCCTCTCTCCCATACCCCAGGTTGCATCTGGACTCGAGTGGTACTCCGCTCAGTATGCCTACCTGGTAAAACTCTTAAATAAATAAATAAAATCCAGAGTCCCCCATGGCCTGCCCCCTGAGGTGGGGCAGCAGGGAGTTAATCAATCTGCATATAATGGATCCAGCTTCAGGAAGAGCCTAGGTCACCAGTGCAAGTCCAGTGGATGGTCAGTGCTCATCCTGCCAGCCAGAATGTATTTCTGATTTTCTGTCTTGCCCCTAAGGGGCATGCATGAGGTGATATCTAGAGTGATGTCACATGTGCTTCCACATGTGATGTACCCAGTGTCCACTGCTCCTCAACATGGTGTTGAGACTGCCAACATTCTGCCACGTAGCTACTTCTAGGGGCCAGGCATGCACCAGCCATTGGCCATCCCCTTCCCAGAGGAGGAGAGCAGTCCTCTAGGGCACAGGGTCATAATGTCATGGAGAAAACTGCACATACAAACAATGGCGCAGACACAATAGTGTGTGCTTTGACAGCACTGGGACAAAATCCTTGCCAAAACAACAGGAACATACACCATTGTGAATACAGCAACTGTCTTTCATTTTGTGAGGTTGCTTTGCCCCCGCACATTCAGATGTGGGGGGCTTTGCCCCCACACTCACTGGACTTATAATAATGAACTCTGAGGGGTTGTGGACTTCGGGGAAAGAAGAAACCTCGAAGTGGGGAAAAATGTTTTTTTACAAAAATTAAAAAGTCGCATTACAGTGCGACCTGGGGAAAACTGAACCGCAGTTCCAGGTCCCCGACACCGCTGGAGGCAGATACTCTAGCCAGTAGGCACCCATCCTAGTATTTGGAGATAACAGATGTGAATTGGGACTGGTGGTGTGAGGGTAGAGGAAAGATGGCTTGGGAGGTATAGAGGGAGCAGTGGGGAGTATGAGGGGAGAGAAGGTAGCAAAGCAACAAATGGTGTAACACAGGGTGTTCAATCTGTCAAAGAAGAGGAAGGGGCTATACCATAGACCACATCTGCATAGTTGAAGACCAGGAGAACCATTTTGGTAATCAGCTCCTGGTGGATCTGGGGAAACAAGTAGTCTTTGTTATAGTTCAGGACACGAAGTTTAGGGTGGAGCTTGGAGTGGATTGCATCAAAGAGGCAGAGATGTCAAGCCTACTTTGAAGCCTACTTCAAAACCACAGCAAGATACTTAAAGGAAGAAACTACTTCTTGTGAGGTGCCATCCAGAGTTGAGAGACAGGGAGGGGGGTGAGTCTGGCCAATTTCTGGTTAGTGTCAAAAAGTCATGAACACTGATTTTTAGAGTTGATTCAGAGTTGATTGGAGTGGAATCAGCACAGGATAATGTGAAAGTCTTACTGAAGCAAACCTTCCATCACCACAGTCAATGGGCCTAAGGTGTAGGTAGCTGTGTCATCTGCATACATGTGAATATGCAAGTTAGCACAGACAAAGAGGAAGTAATTCAGCAAAATGGAGAAGAGGGTGGGACTAGAATGCAGCCCTGTGGGACCCCAGCCTGAATTCATAGGGGAGGTGACAGGGTACCTCCTGCCTGCACTGACTGTTGATGGACCAAAAGGCAAGAACAGAACCAGTCAACATCAGGGACTGAGAGGCCAATGGAGCTCAGCTTGTCCAGAAGAAGTGTATGGGCCACCAAATCAAAGGCTTTAGCATGATCTATGAAAATAGCCAGTGAGATATACTCCTGATTCATCCCAGTGAAAACAGAGTCAGTGATCCGCAGCAGGGAGGACACTGTGGAGTAGTGCTTCAGAAAACAAGACTGGAAGGGGCAGAGGAAGTTGGAAGTGTAGAGGAAGTTAACAAGCATGGAGTGCACAAGTTTCTCTTGCAGCTTTGCAAGAGAGGGGTGGAAGGATAGAGAACTAAAGTTGCCAGAGGAGGAGGGGTCACCCCTTTGTGAACAGGATAACTTTTGTAATCTTCCATGACTGAGGGACAATGCTGGGGAAGAAGGAGATATTGAGGAGGTGAGTAAGGTAGGAGGCAGTGGTAGGATCTGAGAGATGAAGAAGCATTGGGTCCAGGTCATCAGGGCTAGAGTTAGGTTGAATGAGGAATGGGGAGATAGGGTTTCCTGAGTAGAAAAAGGGGGAATTGAGGAGACTAGAGGGAAGAGAGGAGACAGGATGGGGTGGAAGACAGGAGGGCATAAGTAGTGAAGAACTCACTGAAGTGAGCAGCTACAGAGAGAAGATCAGAGACAGAAGAACCATTAACCATGAGGACTGGGGGAGTGGACTGGGCAGGTGCTCAAAGAGGGAGTGAATCACCTTCCAGAATTTGGCTGGGGAATTAAGATTGCTCTGCAGCCTGGCCTTAACACAGAGGGATTTAGCAGTGTGGACAGCCTTCGTGCATGTATATCTAAACACCCTATAAGAGAGAAGGTCAAACAGGGAGAGGGCTAATTTGAACTGAACCCAGGCTTGATGACGAGACTTGCACTTTCAGTGAGATAGGGAGTAATACAGGGGAGGTAAGGAGACTTAACCTTAAACTTTCTGATGGGGCCTGCTTGTCCCAGACAGAAGTAAATTTGAAATGGAACTGGGAGAATGCCATGTCCATATCAGAGTCAGGCAGGATGAGGACCAATCAGTTGCAGCAAGGTCACTCAGGAGACCATCAAATTTCAGTGGGACACCTGCTAAGGAGGAGAGCTGAGGGATGTGCCGGTGGCCTGCTGCTGCTACATTTTGGGATGGGGGAGCGGGGTGGGAATCTACCTATTAGGGTGGGGAGGAGTAGTGTATGTGGGCCACAAGACCACAAGGATATAAGTACATTTAAAAAAATACTGGGGATCGGGATTCGGGGACTGGGAGGGAGGGGAATTTTACTACTACACTAGACCACAAGGGAAAAATGTTATACGGCAGTTGGAGGATGAGGATGGTGTGGGGAAGGTAAATAGTAATATTATACTGTGAGAAATACTGGCAGGTGATTGGGTGGGAGTAGGGGACACTAGCCACCAGGGTTTGGATATTTTTTCATTTGTGGGGCAACGGAGGAAGCAGGTGGAATTTCCACAAAAGATCGGAAATTGATTTCCGAACTTTTGTGGAAGCAAAAGTCAGACTTTCACTTATCTTCTGCCCATGGAAGATTTTTTTCACACACCCCTACTAGCCTCCACTGCTCCTGCTGCACCTCTCCTTGCTCCAGTCTGCTGATATGGTGGTGGGGAGCTTGCCAGTAAATACTGCCATGCCTTTTTTCTTTCTACTGTTTCTACCCCCTTCTCGCCACTGCAGTGGTTCTCTTCCAGGTACCCTAGGCTGGAGATCCCCTAGTTCCACCCTAGGTACCTCCCTTGGAGCCATCGGACCTACCTCCATCCTTCCTCGGCCTGCCCCCCCCCCGGGTGGGTAGGTAGGTAAGGAGGGGGGACTCCAATTTTTTCCTCTCACAGTCCATTAGAGTGTGTGTCAGGAGGTCCCGGTGGTCCCTGATGAGATCCTGGTTGTGGAATCTGGAGCAGCTGGGTCCTTTCTATGACCACTACAGGGGGTTATTTCCCTGTGTTCTGGTGCCTCTCACAGGACATCGGCCTGCTAGGGGATCCTAGGGGTGGGGCTCGTAGTGACATGCTAATGCTCTGACTCTCGGCCGAAGTCCTTTCTCCCTTCATGCCGTCTCATTGCAACTCCACCTGTGGTCACCCAGATGGTGGTACTGCAGTGGGATGGGCATTCCCACCCTTCCTGGAGGAGAAGAGCTGCTATGGGCACTCAATCCTCCTCCCCCCAGTCAGCCCTCCAGCAACTCAAGTCTGTTCCTGAACCCAAATCACTGGCGCCACAAGCAGTAACCCTACTACTGCACTGGTGGGCTGGCCCTACCATGCCTTTTTTCATTTCCTCTTCCCCCTGAAGATGTAGCATGATCTGCTGAATGTTGTGCTGGAAAGACAAAAGGGACACAAATTTGCACATATGAATGTGTAAACAGGAATGTTTGTTTTAGACCTGTAGTTCTGTAAGACCCAAGCAGATTTATAGTACTTTTTCCCCTCCCTAATTGTGACGTTTTATCCTAATGTTATTAGTGGAATGATCTACTCCATGGTTTTTAGACCTACAGTACTGTACAGAACACAGCCAAGCAGATTTACAACACTTCTTTCCTCCTTACGTGCAACATTTTGTATTGTTATAAGTGG
Source organism: Neoceratodus forsteri (assembly GCA_016271365.2). Lineage (NCBI taxonomy): Eukaryota > Metazoa > Chordata > Ceratodontiformes > Ceratodontidae > Neoceratodus > Neoceratodus forsteri. The sequence goes on from CM057451.1 coordinate 206,927,071, forward strand.
AATAATCCACTTAATCATATGTACACTTAGTTAAGGGTTGTGGGGCACTCACTCTAGACTTGGAACATGCCCTATAAGTATTTCATACTGCTATCCTGGTAGCAACTGGGGTAACATGTGCCAGGACTGGTGTAACAAGTGGCATCCCAGCAGGTTGACAATAGCCATGAAGCAGCACTATTGCCTCTTGCTGTCTCAAGTAAATCTGGTGCACTTCTCTTCTAAATCCATGAAATAATATAACATGATTTACATTTAGTAGAGAGCAGTAAAATACTGCCTGATAAAGTTCCATATTTGATGCTGCTTGTATTGTATTTATATTGTATGTATAAGTTTTGTGGATTAATATGGTATGACACTGTATTATTTTTACTTTGATATTGCAAACACTCAGTTAGTTATAAAATAATACACATTGGTAGTGATGTGTAAAGTTGCCAAAATTTGCTTAATGAAAAATTCTGGAAATGTTGGCAATTTTGTGGAGCTGGAGACTGCAATTTGCTTTGTTATTGGCAAGACAGATTGACCAAATTTGCCTGGCAACGGCCCAATCACTTGTTGAATATCAAGTCAAATTCTGCATAAGAAACCCTTCCTAACCTCCTGCTGGCACCATCCTTCTGTCTCCTCCCCCCAGCAGTGCACACAAAAGGAACCAGCAAATACAAAAAATGTTTGCCAGTGCAGAGCATCTGCTTTGTTCCATAACTTCAGTGCCAGCTCCAGTCTTGTAATGGCTTTGATGAATGAATGATGATGTCTTTGCTCATAGTAAAACCTAGTTGGTTTTTAACTCAACCAATCAGATTTTACTATGAACCATGCCATCACTGTTCATTTATTTACACAATAAGGGAAGGTGGACTCGGAGGCTCAGCAGCATTAGCAATGCTCTGCTTCATGGGCAGAGGGACCCTTTTAATTATTGATTTTGTGGGTGCTGGTGTGGGGAGGAGGATATTGGAGACCAGAGTGGGTATTGGGTGGGAGTGTGGAATGCTCCAAGAATTAATTTAAAAGATAAAAAAGACTGTGTAGGACAAGGGTGCTCTGTATTTTGTGTGTGAGTGGGGGGGAGGGATTTACCACCAGCCCACCAACCCACTAGCCTGCCAGTCGCAGCAGCATGATGAGTGCTACAACTGTGTTCTTGGGTGTGGGGAGGGGCTGATTTAACAGCACAGTGGGTGCGGGGGATTTTTTTAAATAAGAAAAATTTCTTTAAATCCACCGGCGAAGTTGATAGTTCTGCCTCCTGATTTGGGATTTTTTTCATGAATGTGAATATGTATTATTTTATTTATTTATTGAATTTTGTTGACCTGGTAAGCCTATTGGGCTTCATGGAATTCCTTTTTCTGGGGTGACCCAGGGTTAGATACAAAGAATACAACACAGTCTGATAACCAGAGTAACAACAGTATAGTGAGACGGGGTGAAATGTGTATGAGACTATATTACAGTTGGCAGGTTAATAATACAGAGGAGACAAACAGCTAAATAAGAAAACATCTTGAAGAGTGTATGAAAAACAACAACAATCTATTAGTCTTGCAGCACAGTCAATGTGATAGTCGTGATTCATTAACATAATAAGAAGTTCAACAATTAGTAGTAGGGACAAGTGGTTCAGGACATTGAGGGGGGACTATCAATAGTAGCAGTTACAAGTGTTTCACTCTAATAAAAGTTTCTTTAGACCATTGTTAAAGCTGCTTAGGGAAGAGACCTCCTGTAAATAATTGGGATGGGCATTCCACATTGTCAGGACAGAGTTTGCAAATGATCTACCACCTGCTTTAGTCCTGACTTTCGCGACCTGAAGGAGAGAGTGACCAAAGAATCTGTAGGGTCTCCTTTCTGGCTTGGTCACTATTAGATTTCTAAGGTTTAGTGGGGCTTTATTGCTTAGCAGCATAAAAGCAAGGCATAAGGAGGAGTAGTTCAATCGCACTTTGAGAAAGGGCCAGTTTAGAAAGTCAAGCTCTTTGCAGTGATGTTCCTTGTGGGGATCCCCTGTTGCAAAAGCTGTATGCTGTGGTACAATGTCTTAAGTCTTTTTAAGTCTGAGGGCCTTAAGGAATGGAGGACCTGAGAGCCACAGAGCAGTGTGGGTAGTAGGATAGTGTTGGTTATATGTGCACGTGACTCCTTAGAGAGGTAGGGGCTTAGACGATATAGAAGACCTATTCTTTGATGTAGTAATATTGTGAGATGTTCAATATGCATCTGTTGGGTGAGGTCTTGATCTATGATGATGCTGAGATATTAAGTGGAGTCTACAACCCTAGTTTTGGAGCCATCTGACATGATGGGTGTAAGCAAGTACTGCCTTTGGGAGCCAAGATTTTTAGGTCCAAATACTATGGCCTTTGTCTTCTTACATTTGAGGACCATTTTGTATAGTAGGAACCAGGCCTCAAGTAAGTGCGTTTCTCTGGTATGCAGACTATTCAGCTCACCAACAACCTTGGAAGTGTGTTATATTATTGCATCATTTGCATACAGCAATAGTTTAGCAGTGCCACAGTTCTCAGGCATTTCACTTATATATAATGAAAAAAATAAAGGGTCAAGAATTGATCAGTGAGGGACCCCATCCAGTAGGGGATGTTTATTTGACAGTGTGCCCTTCCATTTAACTAACTGAGACCTATTTTTCACATAGAGAGCCATCGTAGGGAAAGCTTATCTAGTCCTGATCACCTTAATTTTGTAAGAAGTAAACGGTGGTCCATCAAGTCAAAGCCCTTAGTCAGGGCTATAAAAATTGCTTCCATCATGTGACCTTTGTATAATGCCTCTAAGATATCAGTAGTCAGCTGGACTAGGACAGTATTTGTCCCATGGTTCTTCCTAAAACCATACTATTTGGTGGTGAGCAGATCTTACCGTTCTATGTAATCAATGATTTGGTTATACACCAATCACTCAAATATTCTGCTTAAACTGTGGAGAACAGAGATAGGCCAGTAATTCTCTATTAGTCTTGTGCCCCACCCTTGTGAATTGGAGTCACTAGGACTACTTGCCAAGCAGAAAGGACTTTTCCCACCTGAACAGATCTATCAAAGAGCATTGTAATAGGGGTGTCAATTACTGGGGCAGCAAGATTGAGGAGTTTGGGGTTGAGCTTGTCATACTCACTTGTTCCTGCAACTTCGAGTTTCTTGAGGTGAGACAGAACCTCCTTCCTGGTCACAAGTCCAAAATAGAAGTTGGGGGTATGGAAGGTTAGTTGCTGCGAGTTCAGCAGGTGATGGAGATGGTACACAAGGAGCTTTCCTAAATCTAAGTTTGTGAAGAAAGACTTTAGTACATTGGCTTAGTCATGGGGGTTTGAGCATTGTTTTCAATCAAATTCTAAGTTACCAGCACTTTGGTGGTCATACCCTTTATTAGGGCATTGATTTGGGAACAGAACTTTTTAGGGTCCTCAGAGTTCCTATTTTGCAGATTCCTGAGGCAGCTTTTTTTTGCTGTCTTTGTGACTCTATTCCAAAGCTTCTGGAACTCTCTGTACCAATGCCAGTCACTAGCTAATCCTGAGGTTTTGTAGGTGCCCATGCCTTTTCCCTTTGTATAAGGTGCTTTTTGAGGTTCCTGGATAGCCACTTAGATTGTTGACCCTTGACCCTGAGTTGCTTCAGTGGGGCATATTTGTTTGTAGTGGCTAGGAAGTTATTAGAGAATAAATCAGGCGCCAGATCAATGTTGATAAGTGTTCTTATATGGACCCTGTTAACTTACGTCAGTGTGCTGAGGAATGCACTTATATTAAAGTTTTAAAAATCACAGGCCCAGAAGATCCTTGGGGGAGTTTCTGGTAGTCATTTTTCCATATTACGAATACCAGGGCATGGTCACTTATGGAGTCAGCGAAGACACCCACAGCTTTGAATCTATCTGGTCATAATGCAAGAATCCAATCTAATGTAGATTGGTTGCCCATTTTATTATTTGTCCTGGTGAGGACACTGAAGAGTTGGCTAGCTCGCAGAGCAGACTTAATGCCACTTCTAATATACTGTGACTAGTGCAGATTGAAGTCACCTAGGAGTGATCTCTCACCTCTCAGGAGGTCAGTTAATGCCTAGGTCAGGGTTTTGAGGGTAGCCTCTGAAACCTTAGGTGGGTTGTAAATACAGTTCACCCTATTATTAGGGACTTTGCACTTCCTATCACAGGCTGAGTGAAAACTGCTTTGAACTCTGAGTTTTGCAGACCAGGTATGGGAACTTGGGAGGCTTTCATTGTGGACTCTGTAAATCAGGATGCCTCCTCTTTTACCCCAGTCTATCCTGCCTTAAAGTAGTGAAACAGGGGAACTCTATCTGATTGGGCAGACTACGTGGCTTGAACCAAGTTTCAAAGATGGCTACAATATCCAGGAAGTAGACTTTGACCCCACGCCTCTAGACCGGGCGTTTTGGTTCTAAGACTAGTTATATTCATATGGACTACTTTCAACCCATGGGTATTTACCCAGATCTGATCTGTAGGAGAGCCAGTCTTTATATTGCCTGGGGCAGGTCCTGGGTTTGGTTCGGTATTGCCAGCTAGTAGAATTAGCAGAAGTATTATGAGTTTAGCAGGCAGGGCAGTGGAGGGAAGTGTGGTACTACCCCTCTGATCATACAAGAAGATACTGCAGATTTGCACCAACTATGATTAAGAATTTGCAACATCTCTACACATTGGTGTGGTTCTTTACTGAAAGGCCTGGCAGTCCTTTTCTGCTGACAGGTTCTATGTTTCTATGTTTATCCTTGTTTTAACTATGCATCAAAATAACATGTGTCATGGTCAGTGAAGTCCTCAACATTATGAACAGTGAGGGAGATTTTAAATCTTGGGCCAGATTTTCAAATGAACAAAATGATGCAAGCAGCCTGCATTAGTGTAAAATAGCACAACAGCAGCCATGCAGAAAATACTACAGCAATCCACATTTTCAAAGGTGTCTTGAATCTCAAACAATGCTACTTGTGTGAAACAGAATAGCCCATACAGCAAGCAAAGCCTGTGTCACAAAAACAGGTGTAAATGCCACAACATCCCCAATTGTAATTTCCAAAGGATGTGGGCCCTGCCCTGTTTCATGAATTGAATGCAGGTGTTAGACCAGCCAGAGCTGGTCTAAGTGACTGCAGAGCACACAAATAGGCCCAACAGCATGCAGGCAGAGGTGAAACACAACTACAAAGACATGACTGCAGGAACACAGCTTGTAGAGCTTGGAGATACTGTTATACAGGATGCCAGGAGCAGCTGCACTAATGATGCTGATAAAAGCTGATGCTGCAGGGAGGCAGAAACAAGAACTTCAATGGCCAAGGAATGCTGGCAGGGCACAGAAGCAGGGCAGTCCACAAATATGGCACCTGCAGGGGCCCCATAGGAGATAAATCAAGTGGTCTGACAAATTAACAGTGCCTGGCATGATATCACCTCGACATGGTAGCAATCATGGAATTCTGCAGTGAGCTGCAAGAGGACCTTTACAGCAGGACATATAGAGGCCATCTCATGATAATGACTGTGAAGGTCAGTGCTGCTGTTTCCTGGTTAGTGGGAGCTTCCAAACTTCAACAGAGGTTACCCTGGTAACAACAGAATCCTCTGTGTCAGATGTCCAAGTGCCTAAACAATGTCTGGAAGCATTACTACACAGAACACATAAGTATATCACATTTCAACAGGAAGCACAGCAGCAGCAGATAGTGAAACATGGGTTCTAGATCACTGCAGATTTCCAGCTTACACTATATGCACATTGCACAATTCCATAAAACCTCCCATAATATAAGGATACTTATGTGAACTGAAAGGGGTACCACTCGATGAACATGCAAGAGGTATGTGATAGTTAATGTCGTATCCTGGATGTTGTGGTACAGTATCCTGGATAACATCACAATTCATTTGTATATAGACAGTGGTATGTGTGATTTGTTTGAGCATAGAGAGATACAAGATGGATGGCTAATAGGTAAGTGCATGTCCCACTCACCTGTGTATGATGACTCTGCCAAGCTAGACACACAAGCTTCACAGTCACAGCCTGCTATTTGCCACATGGCATAACAGGGCACTACAATGAATGGTGATGTTTGCACAGACATGCCAAAAATGACACCAATGCATACCTGTTTTTATTTATTAATAGTTTTTGCCACCTTGTCTGCCCCAACTACCCCTTTCTGACCAGTTGCTCTGGCCCTGTCACCTAGCTTCTCTGGGGTCCTCTGCCATAGGACTGTGGTGGGCACCCAGTTACTGTGTGGGGCCTGTGAGAGATCGGGCCTTCATCCTGAAGTTTGGGATATTTTCTTTCTTTCTTTTTTAATCATTCATTTTTCTCCCTGATCACCCTATCAGACCCTATAAGATTCCACTCCCCCATAGCAGCTGCTCCTGGGACTTACCTGACCATCCCTGGCAGTGTCTCACAGATTACCCCCTGTGGCAAACTTTCCCCGGGAGGTGTTTAGCTTGGATGTGGGATGATGCACTCAGTAGGCGGTTGTTGGTCCTGCAAGAAGTGGAGATATCATCCTGATGGTCAAGGTGGCTTTCAGCTTCTCTGGATCCAACAAACACGCTGGGGGTGAGGCGGCATTTTGTAGTGCAATGCATTGACATCTTCTGCTGGGAGTATCTTCCTCCTGAAGCACTGTTCAAGTGTGCATCTCCATCTATGTTTACCTACATGGCGGTTGCATGGCGGAGCAATCTACCCTCCCATCCTGGAGGAGGACAGCATCCATTGAGATGCTCAATTCCTCTCCCCCCGGTCAACCCCTGAGTGGCCTAGGTTTGTTCTGGGATATTTTCGTTCTAGTTTATACCCCAGGCCACTTCAGGTGCAGTGAGTATGATGTGCAAGCTCTTCCTCCACAGAGAAGCAGCCAGCATGTGGGGACCCTCTCCTTGCATGCTTCTCCAGGCATCAGACAAGCAGCGGAGCACTTTCAACCCCCTCACCAAGGGAGGGGAGCTGTCCTATAGATGCTCAATCCTTCCATACCTAGCAAGCCCCCGAGCGGCCCATATTCATTCCCAAACCAAGGTCATCGGCATGGCAGGAGGTGGGGAAACCAGTGCCTCAGCCCTCCATACCACCAAGCTGGCTAACAGATGGATTCCATTCCCATAGGTGACAGTGTGTACCCACTGAAGCCATTGCTGATTACATGGATAGGACATCCATAGACCAAGGTTGGCAGGGTGTACAATTAAGCACTGACAGCAACATGCTCTTTGATTCCATGAACATTTGGACTTCTGAAAATGTGGTTTCAATGCGTTGACTGCTCTGGTTGAACACTGCAATACACACTAACAATGGCATGCAGAATCTTCCTGGCATGCAGCATCCTGCATAAAACTGCAATAGCACACAACATACACATGCCTAAGGTGGATGATGGCCATTGATATGCAGATAGAGAGGATGCAGGCAACTCAGATTGCATCCCTGTACAGGTGCACACAAGACCAGGGACAAAAGTGGCTGGATAACGTGTCACAGTACGACTTACTACCAACAATTTTGATTGATCTGTGCCCCTGACATTTACTGACAGCTACTGTTTGCTTATTCAGTGCTATGTTTGCCTCTTCATGACAACAGTAACTTGCTATTTATTTTATGTTATGTTTATTGTATTTTATTTATTTTTCATAATATTAAGTTACATTGCACTGTACTCCACATCTACCCCCCCCCCCCATGGGACATCTGGAAATGAGCTGTCACCATCTCTGTATGTCTTTTCTTGTAAAACTGTTTAAATACATTAAAAATTAAAGAAAGAATAAAGAAATAACCTTGACCCAACCAGGGGACAGGATACAGATAATGTAGTTGTACTGTAACTGTATCATGTGGCATGTGTATCATAGCTTAATAGGTATGTATGATGGCTACTAGAGCCTTTATGATGTGTTGGCATAGGTACACCTTTGGTACATAAGGGATGTTGTATATGGATAGTATCATGACGTTCAGGGATGAGTGATTGTGCTTGTGCAAATAAACATAATACAAGTAGTGTGGACATCCCTGGCTTCTGTATTTCTGTGACCAGCCACATGTGTCCAAAAAGCTTGGCCAGCCACATGTGTCCAGCAAAGGCTGGTAAACAGGACAGCTATAGTATGAACATTTTGCATGCAGTATGACTACAGAGGTAGGACTAGGCTGACACAGAGCAAGTGAAGGACTGACTACAGCTCATACCCGTGCCACTATCCCATGTGTGTACTGGTGCCCCGATCTGCCCCACATGCAACCTTGCTGGAACAGAAGGTCAGTGTTGTACATGGAGAGGAGTAACTGTTACTTCCAGACATGATATGATGCTTGATACATATATATGCATGCCATATCCCAGTGGGAACAAGTGTTGAGGAGGCATTGCATTGTGTACGTTCTGTCCTCTAGAGTGGACATTAGAAAGAGGTTCCACCTTGCCAGCCATATTGGTGCCTCTGGTGTCTGTAATAGGCAATGAGCAAATGTCCCTATTGTACTTATCAGATGAGTGACAGAATTGGTTACATGGCCGATGGTTCGACAGTGAATGACACAGGGCCATGTTCCCCTTAGACTGTGGCAGCCTACAGCCTACTCGAGATAGTGGAATGCAATGATCTGTGCCTTGTGCCCGACAGTACAGACTGCAGTCTGCAATGTCCTTGGATGGGTACAGGTCATGCCGGTCACAAACAGTATGTCAGTCAATAGTACATGTGGAATATATGGTCTTAGGGTACCCTTAGACACCTAGCCCCCCCCCCCAGCACCTATGTGTAATACCACACTGCAAATATGTACCACAGCTCTACAAGCAATGAATACAATGTATCTCAGCTGCATTATACACCTGTGTGCATCATAAACTGCACATAAGTGACCCCACACCAAGAGACCATGGTAATTATATCCCACAGATAATAAACCAGCATGACACTGTAGACAGTAGTACCTGGCACACTATCCTGTCTAGATGTATCAGTCAAAACTATGCAGTCTCACTCAGACTCCACTTATTCATAACATAACACAGAAGCTAAATACTGTAATGTTGCAAGCAGCACATTCCCAAGACACCCTTCCTTATGTGATTCATCATGCACATCAGTAGATAAAATTATGAAAGCTGCATCAGAAACATAGCATGCCGAAAGACAGAATTTCTGCAAGCTGCATCAGAAATGAAGCAAGTTGCATGCTGCAAATCATCACACATCATTCATGTGTAATGCAACACACAATTTCTGAGGTGGAGCCCCAGGGAAGGTGGGGGGTAGATGACCCCAGAGGAAGAGGAAGCTACTCCTGGTGGGGGACTCAATAGTCTGGAGAGTGCAGTTGGGGGCAACTAGCAGGAGGGAGAAGGAGGTCAAGTGCCTTCCAGGAGGCACAGCATGGGGGGAAGGGAAGGGAAGCAGATCCATAGGATCGCAAGGGCGGTAGTAAGGAAGGAGGATCTGGATGTCATTGTCCACCTGGGGATAAATGACCTGTCAGAGGACAAGGTGGAGATACCCAGAATTCAGGAGGATTTCGGGAAGTTGGGGGGGGGCGACTAAAGCAGATAGCACGCTCCGTCTCCTTCTCGGTGGTACTACCTATACATGGCAAGGAAGAGGCTAGGACACTCTGCATCCAAGAATTCAACTCCTGGTTGAAGGAATGGTGTGGGAAGGAGGTGTTTGGCTTCATGAGAGACTGGGGTCCCACTTGGAGGGATGTGAGCCTGTATAAGGATGATGGCCTACATCTATCCAGGAAGGAGACCATTGTCCTAAGTAAGAAGTGTGAATTCTTTAGCAGTAAACATTTAAACTGGCCATGGGGGGGGTGCCAGGAAGGTTAGGCATCTTAGTACCCCCCCCCATGATCACATGCTCTACATGGGTACTCAGTACAAAGATAGATAGGCAGAGGACAATTTTCAACATAAGGGCGGGAGACAGGGAGGCTGGGGAAGAAGGGAGCCCAAGAAAAAGAGATGCACATGTCAACAAAACAGGGGAGGAAAATCACATCCTGAAGAGCCATGTGAGCCAATGCCTGGAGTCTGAGTAACAAGATGGTGGACCTTGAGGCAGCCATGACAGTCAGATCTGGACATTGTGGCCATCACAGAGACCTGGTGTAGTGAGAACCACAACTGGGAAATGGCAGCACCAGGCTACAATCTATTCAGGAGGAACAGGGCAGGCAGGAAGGGGGGAGGAGTGCCACTTTATGTTAAGGATAATATAAAGGCCACAGAGATTCCAGGGGAGCAAGGGGGGGAGGATACTGTGGGTTAAACTAGAAAGAAGGACAGGGTCAGCCATCCACACAGGGGTAATATGCAGACCACCAGCCCAAAAGGAGGAAATAGATAGGGGAATGATGCTGGCTATCCAAAGAATGGCAAACAAGGGGGGGGGTTGTGCTGATTGGTGACTTCAATATACCGGACATAGACTGGAGCCTCCCCGCAGCAGCAACAACCAAGAACAGGTTAATTCTTTAAGCATCTGGTCATTGAACCCACATGGGAGACAGCAATACTCCACCTTGTGATCACAAATGGGGACAGTATGACAGGGGTCACAGTAGGGGAGCACCTGGGAAACAGTGATAACCAGTTAGTGGGGTTTGGGATAACTGAAGGGGTGGAATCCAGCCACACAAAAACAAGAATCCTTAACTTTAAGAGGAAATATTTTGGAAAAATGGGAAAATGTTTGGAAGATGCATTAGCTGGAATAGGGAGGAAAATAGGGGCAGAGGAACAGTTGGCGGTGTTCAAATCAGGGATAGCAAAAGTAACACAACTTTGTATAAAACAGGTTAGCAAGGGGAAAAGGAAGAGAAGACCATTATTGTATTCCAAGGAGGTAGCTGAGAAAGTGAAAGCAAAAAAGAGCATTCAGACAGTACAAAAGGACTCAAGCAGAACAGGGCAGGGAGCGGTACCAGGAGAAAAAAGGGAGGCAGGGAGGGCAGTAAGGGAATCCAAGGCAGAAACAGAGGAATGCATTGCAAAATCAGTGGTGAGAGGGTACAAAACCTTTTACAGGTATATCAGAGAAAAAAGGAAGGCAAAGGGAGGGATAGTGAGGCTGAAAGGGGAGGATGGGTGTAGAGTGGAGGATGACAACCGTAAAGCAGAGATACTGAACATATACTTCTGCTCAGCCTTTACTGAGGAGGCGTCAGGAAATGACCCAGAAAGGAATACAAAGGGTAAGATGGGCATGGAAATTGATACAAGTCCTTTTCCATGAGAAAGGGTCCTAAGAGAACTGGAAGAAATATGAGTCGCTAAATCTATGGGACCAGACGAGGTACACCCATGGCTGCTAACTGAGCTAAGATAGGTGGTGGCGGAACCTCTGGCAACCCTGTTCAGCCTGTCACTGGAAACAGGGTAGCTACTCAGAGACTGGAGGAGAGCTGATGTAGTCCCCCTATACAAAGCAGAAGCAGAGAGGAAGAAAGAAACTACAGACCGGTCAGCCTAACCTCAGTATCTGGGAAGATCATGGAAACCCTGCTGAAGGAATGAATAGAGGAACACCTGGTTGCCAACTCCAACTCCACAGAGGGAAAGGTGACCAGTGGAGTTCCAGAGGGATCTGTGCTGGGTCCAGTCCTCTTCAACATCTTTATCAGTGACATTACAGATGACCTAGAGAGGAAAGTTTGTCTGTTTGCTGATGATACAAAGCTCTGCAACAGGGTGGACACGCCGGAGATCTGCAGAAGCTTGAGGATTGGTCAAGGGACTGGCAGTTGAGATTTAACACAAGAAAGTGAAAGATAATGCAAATGGGGCACAAAAACCCAGGAACAACATATCAGCTGGGGGTGGGATGTTATAGAATGCTACAAGCAGGAAAGGGACCTAGTGGTTATCAACTCTGATGACCTCAATGTAAGAAGTCAGTGCGACAAGGCAGCAGAAAAAGCAAACAGGATGCTGGGATGCATAGGCAGGGGTTTCAGCAGCAGGAAAAGGGAGGTCATAATTCCACTATACAGTACAGGACATTAGAGAGGCCACACCTCAAGTACAGTGTCCAGTTCTGGAGACCTTACCTACAGATGGACATAGACAGGGTGGAGGCAGTTCAGAGGAGGGCAACTGAGATGGTCAAGGATTATATCACAAACACTATAAGGGCAGGCTGAAAGACTTAAATATGTACTCCCTGGAAAAAAGGAGGGAGGGGGGAATATGACTGAGACATATAAATACCTCACAGGGTGGAACCAGATGCAGGAAAACACAATTTTTCAAAGAAAAAGATGCTCCAGAACGAGGGGACTTGGGAGGAAACTGGAGGGAGAGAGGTTCAGAGGAAACATGTGGAAGTACTTCTTCACAGAAAGGGTGGTGCACAAATGGAATAGCCTACTGGAAGAAGTGGGGGTGGAAACATTTACAGGATTTAAAAATGCATAGTACAGGTATAGGGTGATCCTGGTAGTTGGGAGAAGGGGACAGCCTAGTTCCAGGGAAGCTTGAAGAAACACAGTTAATTGCATTAATGGATAGACTAGGTGGGCCAAATGCCCTTACCTGCTGACAACATCTATGTATCTATCCTTTCTCGCAAGTGGAGTGCGATGAGCTTGATTGATTCTTTGAGAATAAGGTGGCAGACATCAGGACAGAGATCCTCTTGACTCGTTCTGTGGGGGATGCTGTTGCTTGGTGCTCGGTTGCCTCACCTTGTGCTTCCTGGAGTACCTTTGACCTGCCGGAGTTCATGGATGTCACGTGGATTGCCCAGTGTATGCACCCTACATGCTGTAGTTTGGATCCAGGCCCAACTTCTCTGATTATGGGTTGTTGTGATATTATTGGTCCAGTCCTGGTACAGATAGTCCGGTGCTCCCTAGATTCAGGTGTGTTCCCTAGCTCCCTGAAGGAAGCGGTGGTAACTCCTATCTTGAAGAAGGCTTCTTTGGACCAAGACTCTCTGGCCAACTACAGACCTATCTCAAACCTTCCCTTTATAGGGCAGGTTATTGAGAAAGTAGTGGCGATACAGTCGGAGGACCACTTGACCATCCATAACATCTACGAACCTCTCCAGTCCGGTTTTCAAAAGAGGCATAGTACCGAGACTGCACTGGTTTGGGTGCTCAATGATCTCCTGATGGTGAGAGATCTGAGAAGCCGTTCTATTCTGGTGCTCCTTGATCTCTCTTCAGACTTTGACACTGTGGACCATGGGGTGCTGCTTGGGAGCTTGAGATCCATCTGTGGCCTGACATGTACGGTCCTAAGGTGGTTTACATCCTTTCTCACTGGCAGAACTCAGAGATTGGTGTCCAGGATTTTTTCTTTGGACCTACTCTCTCTGTCATGAGGGGTGCCTCAGGGCTCAGTGCTGTCCCCCATGTTGTTTGCAGTGTATATGCTGCCCCTCAGAGACATACCCGTCTTTTGTGCCCGACCAAGATAGTGCTCTCTCAATATTTAACAACTGCATCACTGAAATCCAGAATTGAATGAATTCGAGCTGGCTAAAGTTGAACGTGGGAAAGACTGAGGTGATGGTTGTAGAACCGGGTTGCCGGATAGAGGGGATGAGGGCTGGTCAGCCCTCTGGATTTTATCTGGGGGGCTCCCAGATCCTTTCCTCTGAACGGGTGCGAGACCTGGGGGTGGTGCTTGTTGATGGGCTGACTTTACAATCTCAAGTGTCGGCGGTCATCAAGTCTTCCTTTTACCACCTTAGGAACATTGCCAGGATCAAGCACCTTGTTCTGTCCGGGGATCTGCCTACACTGGTCCATGCCTTTGTGACCTCATGCCTTGATAATTACAACTCCCTGTACTGAGGGCTACTGGGGGTTGATATCCACTGCCTGTAGCTAGTGCAGAACAGTGCAGTGCATTTGTTGACGGGGACGTCTTGATCATCTCATATTACGCCTGTGCTGCGCGAGCTGCACTGGCTGCCGATTCAGTGGCAGATCACCTTTAAAGTTGGTTTACTGACTTACAAAGCCCTACGTGGACTTGGCCCTGACTACTTGAAAGAGCTTCTTGTACTTTACTACCCTGAGTGACAGCTCCTTTCAGCTGACAAGGGGTTGCTGGAGATTTCGAGGGTGTCTTTAAAATCTTTTGGGGCCTGCATTTATGTATTACTGCTGTCTCTTCCTCTGAATTAATACCCCCTCAGCTGCGGGAGTTTGTTACTGTGGGGGGTTTTAAACAGGCGTTGAAGACATTTTTGTGGTGCCAGGCCTTTTATGGTATTGAATAGAGGGACTTATAAGACTTTATTTATTATCTTAAAACCATCTGTGTTGATTTCATTATTGCTGTCTAATTTTATTGTAAAACGCCTTGATACTCTGAAAGGCGCTTAAATGAAATAAAGCTATTACTATTATGTATCTTTGTCAAAGTTATGCAAAACAGTGCTATATACCTGACACATGCTATGCCACTACAGCACATGTGGTACTGTTGCATGTCACCACTGCTTGCCTCAACATTCCTTTGACACAAGACTGTAGAGCTGCAAAGACAAATCAAAATGCCTTGGAAGTGGAAGAGGGCACCAAAATACAATGATGCAGACACTGCCTTGCTGGTCAGTCTGGTGCAGGGGTGTTCCAAGGTGCTCCTCCCACCTTGCAGTCCCAAATATGCACCATGGGAAATGGACAAAGTGTAGAGGTAGACAGCAGAAAAACTGAGGGGTCTGTTAGGGATTTCAAGGACATCCAGACAGTTGGAGAAGTGCCAGAACAATCTGTCCATGCAGAAGCCTGGTGTGCTACAGCAACTATGGGAACAGGTAAAAGAGGCAGACATAAGGATGAGGGTTGGTCATCACAGGTAGGCAAGTAAGCATGGCAACTACTACATGCATGAGATGCACAACATGCCCTTATTGTACCATATGTTGCATGATATGTGTACCAGCCTACATCTGTACCATCACTGTTTCCACAGATGTGCATGACAATCCAAGTACTGCTGTTTGGGACAAGGAAAATCCAGATGAGGATAGACAGCATGCAGATGATACAGGGGCTGACACTCATGGAGGTGGACCTGGACCAAGCCAACTTTGTAAATACCATGTACAGTTTTTCTCAACAGTGCATGTTTGTTAGCCATGCAGCACACACACCATGGCATGCTGCTGTATGTAGGCTGCACATAATGTATATATGTTTGTGCCACTGTGGTGGTGGGACCCTGTTGCCTGCAATGCCCAGCAGTTGACAACATACTGACTATGAGAATGGAGGAGAGTGATGAGGAGGTGAATGATGCTGCATCTATGGCTGTTGATAGGAGACATGGAACAGGTGCTTTCTTTATAGGGTTTGAAAGACCTGCTGGGCCAGCAGTGGAGTCAGACATTGCTGGGCCCAAGGGACAGAATAATAATGGTTGGGCAGAGGTGGAGCCCAAGACTGCTGGGCCTGAAGGGGCGCCAGCCTATTCTGGGCCCGAGTTGGAGAACAGGGATATGGTGGCTGAGGATGGGGCACCTTGTGTTGGCCCATGACAGGATGTAGGTGTGCAACATTTATGGGCACATGACAAGCTATAGGCATTCAAGTGCATCATGCAGCACCAGATGCAGGCCATGGTGCACAGTATGTGCTTGCTGCTAGAATCACTACAGGAGGTTGTTGACAGATTTGCCAATTATGAGGACATATAGGCAGAAATGTTCACTGTGTGTGCCATGGTAGTGCAACACCTGTTGTTCTCCAAGTGGCGCTAGCATCAGTTTTTACAGTGCATGCAGATATGTGCTTTATAGTTTTCCTTCATGTCTCTGTGTATGCTATTTACTGTTGTTTAACAGGTTCATGTTCAGGTTCACTGCTTTTAAAGATAACATTGTTTATCATACATACAATGTGTGTCATTCTTCCAGTGATACAGTATAGTCATCAGGGTACTGGCTTGCACATCCTCTAACAACATGTGATATACATTGATGTACTGTACTCTGGTCAGTATGCTACAGCTGTGTCATGGCTGGATGCAACACAATACCATGCAGTATGTGCCAAGCTACTGTACATATTGCTGCATCACCAGAGGGCCTATATGTCATTCTATTGCATTGTTCCCTTCAGCATCCTGCAACACACCACTGTAATACTGGATGATACTGTGCTGCATGATTGATTGTTTTCACTTTATGTGTACTACTGTATATATCAGTCTTATGTTACTGCCCATCTGGCATGCATAATTCCTTCTCTTATTGTGCATCTCTGTTTGTGCTTCCACTGTATGTGTAATTTGTGACTTACATAGAGTTATCTCTGTAGTGCTACTGGTCAGGTCAATTGCATTCTCTATTATGCCACTGCCTTTGAATCTCCTGTCCCCTTGTTGTAAGATACACATATGGCTGTGGTGCATTCAGTAGAGGTGGAAACCTAGTTGATGGGCTCCCTTCGAGGCCTGGGTAATGGGCTCCCTGGAGGACTGGGCAATGGGTGCAATGGAGGCCTGAATACTGAGATCACTGGAGGCTTTTATTGAAGGCTTGGGTGATAGGAGCACTGGCAGCTTGGGCAATAGGAACACTGCTGACCTTGGAGTACTGAGATCACTGGAGGTTTTGATGCTGAGATCACTGGAAGCCTAGGTAATTGACCCACAGCACACCTGGGTAATGGAAGCATTGAGACCTGGGTAATGGGATCACTGGAAGCCTGGGTTATAGGATCACTGGAGGCCTGAGTAATAAGAGCACTGGAGGCCTGGGTACTTGGGTAAATTGAGCGTGGCAAGTGCATGGAGCCAAGTTTCAGGAGACATTAGGGCTAAAACTCAGTAAACTGTTTGGTGAAATGTTGAGTCTCAGTAGTGTACCTCTTTATCAGTGATGATAATAAATGCACTATTTCTGCAGAATGCTATTATCTTTGTGTTCATTTGAATTTAAGTGGTGTGTGTGTGTGTGTGTGTGTGCTGCACTGGTTTGTTGTTTTTGATATCCATGACTGTTTACCATGGTGTACCATGTTCACTGAGCTGCTCTTGTTTCTTCTTCCCAATGTGTATTTTAGTTGTTTTTGTAAAGTGGTGTGTAATACCAAGATTTTCAATTACTATATCTACAGTGGCTCCACCCAGGATGAAACATAGTACTTTGCAGTATTTACTGCAAAATGCTGCACTATGCTGCAGGGAACAAAGTAATTCAAGGGCATTAAGCCTTTGTCATGTAGTATTTTGTGACTTGTCATTTACTACAAGTTACTGTGTTACATCTTTGCTGGTTCTGCTGTATGTAATGAGATGTATTATACAGTTTAATGTTTTTTAATGTTTCCATGATATCGGCTTCTTCTTGGAAATAGGACCTTGAGGCCTAATATGTACCATGCCATACTATGCTATACCATACCATGCCATGCCTTGCCATGCCATACCATACCATATCATACCATACCATTTTATATATAGTGACGTCCTGATGGTGTACCTTTTCTTCCCTTTGGTGCTATGTGAGTGACTAGGATTTTTAACCATTGTTATGGAAACTTCCCCAGGTTAAAGCAATGCCAGTCAGGATGCAACACAGCACCTTACAGTATAACTACAAATGCTGCAGTATGTTGCAGGGAACAATGTAATTCAACAGCAGTTCAGCCCTGTTGTCATGCAACATTGTTTGGCATCTGATTTACTGCAATATATTTTCTTGCATCCTGGCTGGCTCCACTGTATTTAAAATTCACTAGCTAGGTGGCCAGTGGCTACAGAAAATGTACTAATGGTGTAGGGTTTCTTGGATTCAGTATTAAGGCTAGATAATGAACAACACACATATGCTGCAGAACTCCAACAATGCTTTTATTCAACAGCACACGTGAAACTAAGGTACACACTTCCTGGCTTGATCTTTACTACAGTAGCCCCAGAGGACAAAAAAGTAAAGTACACTTCTAAATATTATGTTCCCCCTTTCAAGTCAAAAGTCATTCAATAACATGGAACCATCCAACCAAAGGAACTATTGCATCTACAATAAGATCCCAGTAACACAGGCCAAATGGTGCTAACACTGGACCGTCTGTTGGGGATGAGTCCTCACCACTACTTCTTGCTGTTCAAGTCAAAATGGAGCTGTCAAATATTTTTGGAAACCAGATCACTCTGTGAGGCTTCTGTAAAGATGAGAAGGGTATAACTGAATAGGTGCATCAAAAATCCAATTGCTGTTCTGTGGTTCTAGAACACTAGACATGATCGAGTCTGGAGTTGTCAACTTCAGTTCCACTGCTTCTTCCCTTCTGGGTACCTTGACCAGGTGTCTTCTGTTCCAGTGATAGTGATTGCCTTATGATGTCCCAACATCATATGATTGAGGTTCAGTACATTGTGTCACAATAGCAGCTGGTTCCCATCCTGTGGAATTCTATACTTGCACCAAGTCTCCACTGAAGTACTCTGCCAGGGAAATTGCTTGTCTATTAGAAAAACATTTATGTGTGCCCTGCAAGGCTTGCAACTATGGGTTAACTTGTCTTGGTATCTTTGGCTTTAGCAGTGTTTTGGTGATTGGCAGTTTACTGCAAAGAACTCATCCTATGAGTAGCTGAGCTGGGGAGTATGGCAATCCATTTACTCGTGTGTTCCAGTACTCCAACGAAGCTACTTGGGCCTTGCCTACTATCAATTGACTTGAGCAGTAGTTTGTTCACAGTTTGAATGTCCCACCCTGCCATGCCATTGGATTGAGGGTACATGGACTTAATGTAATCTGCATGATACCCCAATTGGCAGCAAAACCTTGAAAAGTATTGCTAGAAAATGGCACATTATCACTCATGAGTTCAGTTGCTATTCATTGCCGTGAAAACACCACTTTCTTGACACTGATGATGGATGTGTCCAGTTTATCTCAGAACTTCACTGCCTCTGTAAACTTTGAGAAATTGTTTACTAAGATGAGATTAACCTTCCCCTGTAGATGAAATATGTTGGTCACCACAGACAACCATGGGGATCTGGCACTTGGTGTGAAAGTAATGACTCCTGTTTACTGTCATTTCAGAATTGTGCACATGTGAAATGCTGAGGAATCAAACAATCAATAGCAGTTGTCATTCCTGGCCAGTACACGAGAGCTCTGGCACCTGATTGTTTTTTGCACCTCATGTGACTTTCATGTAACCATCTCATATGGGTCAGTTTTCTTCTACATCAGAGTATCATAGGGGATTGTGTTCATAGGTATAAGACTGATCATCCAGTAGTCTTATACTTACAAACACCAGTCCCTCTGATATGCTGATGTGATAATTAGACTTGCCACTTAAAGGTAGGCCTGGTTCTCTCATGGCCCCTGCCAGAAAGAGATGCATTTCGGGGCAGCAATTGAGGGCGAGCAGCACCTTGAATGGAGGAAGGGGCATGGGGCCCATCAGTACAGGTGAACCTGGCAGGGAGCCTGCATTTGGGGTTTGCTTGTGTTTGCGGGGGCCCCATGGATTGCTGAGTGGAGCTGTTAAGTGAGGCCCAAAGACGGGCATGCGGGGCCTATTCTTGTGGTTGTGGGTACCAGGGTTTTTTTTTTTCTAGCAAGCCAGGAAGCAGTGCGAGTGTGGATATGTGGACAGGCCAGGCAGTGGGTGGGTACACGTGATGAGGCAAAGGGCAGGGCTGATGGAGGGCTTCAAAATAGGAAAAAGGGGTCCGGTTGACCTGCTGGCATGGAAAAGGCCACATCAGATCAGGAGCAGAGAATTCTGGGCAAGGACTAAAGTGGCCTGGAGTGCCAGTGGGCCTGCAGGAAGAAGCCGGGAGCAGTGGTTTGAGTTGGTTATAGGGCGTCATGAGGGTAGTGGTACCAGGATGGAGGGGATGACAAAGAATATGGGGACAACGTGGTTGGGGTAGAGCCAGGTGTCTCGGGAGGCTGGACAAGGAGGAGTTGTGCTACTGTATATACCGCTTCCCCAAGGAAGCCAGGGGCAGGCAGTCATTCCAAGTGACAGCTAGAGGACAGGCAAAGTGGGCAAGCATTAAGGATGCAATACTTGAAGCAACATCCCATTGTGTTAGACAGAAAAGGAAGTGCAAAAGAAGAAGGAAACCACTTTGGTTCTCAAATACAGTAGCAGAAAAGGTCAGAGCCAAAAGGCTGGCCTTCAGGAAATATAAGGGAACACAGTGGGATGAAGATAGGGAGGCATACCAAACTGCCCTAAGGGAAGCAGGAAAGGCAGTAAGGCAGGCAAAGTCCCAAACTGAGTAAACACTAGCACGAACAGTAAAAGAAGGTGACAAGACTTTCTATAGATACATTAGTGAAAGGAGAAAGTCCAGAGGGGGTATTGCTAAGCTTAATGGAGAAAAGGGAGCATGTGAGGAGGAGGACCCTGTAAAAGCATCTATCCTAAATAGATACTTTTGCTCAGTATTTACTGAAGAGAAGGTGAGGCAGGCCCACAGCTCAGCATCATGGACACAGGGGAGGGAGGTGAGCACTACTCCCTTCACAAAAGAAAGGGTCCTACAAGAGCTTCTAAGCTCAGGGTGGATAAGGCAATGGGACCTGATGGC
Source organism: Neoceratodus forsteri (assembly GCA_016271365.2). NCBI lineage: Eukaryota > Metazoa > Chordata > Ceratodontiformes > Ceratodontidae > Neoceratodus > Neoceratodus forsteri. The sequence goes on from CM057451.1 coordinate 206,947,668, forward strand.
ATACATCCCAGGGTACCTAAGGAGCTAAAGGAGGAACTAGCAGAGCCATTAGCAGAATTGTTTAGTGAGTCTCTGAGCACAGGAGAGGTCCCAGAAGACTGGAGAAGGGCTCATGTGATCCTGCTCCACAAGAGTGGTAGCAGGGAGGAGGCGGGAACTACAGACCGGTCAGTCTTACCTCAGTAGTGGCAAGATTATGGAGGCACTCTTAAGGAAAGGATAGTGCAACACCTGGAATCCATAGGGGCACAGGATCCAAGACAGCATGGGTTTACAAAGGAAGGTCCTGTCAAACTAATCATAGATTTCTTTGACTGGGTAATCAGAGTGAGTGGACCAAGGGGAGCAGTTGATGTCGCCTACCTTGACTTCAGCAAAGCTTTTGACACTGTTACACATAGAAGATTGATAAATAAGCTGGGTAGGCTTGGGGTGGGTCAGAGTTGGTCAACTGGGTGGCAAACTGGTTGACGGGCAGAAAACAGAGAGTGGTGGTAAATGGTATACAGTCAGAAGAGATGCAAGTCACAAGGGGTACTCAGGGATCAGTCCTGGGGCCAGTTCTCTTCAACATCTTCATTAGTGACCTTGCAGATGGACTAGAGGGTAAGGCTTGTCTGTTTGCAGATAACACCAAGATCTGCAACAGAGTAGATGATCCAGATGGGTGGGCAGAATGAGAAGAGATCTGGATAAACTAGCAGAATGGTCAGAAGAGTGGCAACTGGGATTTAATGCAAAGAAGTGCAAAATCATGCATATAGGGAAGAGAAACCCTGTAGCCACCTATAGGCTGGGAGGAGTTGCTAGCAGTCACAAAGGAAGAAAGAGACTTGGGCATCATCATCACTGATGACCTAAAATCATCCAAGCAGACCTCTAAAGCAGTAGGTAAGGCTAGGGGGTGTTAGGGTGTATTAGTAGGGTATCACAAGTTGTAAGGAGGTAATAATCCTCTGTACAAGACACTGGTTAGGCCCCATCTGGAGTACTCGTGCAGTATTGGAGGCCACACCTTCACAAGGACATTAACCAAATTGAGGCAGTCCAGAGAGGGCAGCAAAATGGTGCAGGGACTGCATCAGAAGACATATGAGGACAGATTAACGGAGCTCAATATGTATACCCTTGAGCAAAGGAGGGAGAGAGGTGATATGATCGAGGCATTCAAACACCTTAAGGGCATAAACAAGGTGAAAGAGTCTAACATGTTTAAATATAAGAAAAATAGCAGGACAAGAGGACACAGCATGAGGTTAGAGGGAGGCCGATTAAGTGGGAATGTGAGGAAATTATTTTTCACAGAAAGGGTGGTGGATGCATGGAATGGCTTACCACAAGAAGTGGTGGCTATGAATACAGTGCAGGGCTTCAAACAGGCATGGGATAGGCATAAGGGAGCAATACAAATGACTATGAATAGATAGGCCACTGACAGAGCAAAGGCCGATGGCACATTTATAAGGTAGAAAAAGAAATGGGCAGACTGGATGGGCCTTGCGGTCCTTATCTGCCGTCAACTTCTATGTTTCTATGAGGAGGCAAGTAAGCAGTGGTGCTAACTGGCAAGATGTGTCATCTTAGGCACGGTAGCTCACCACGTAAGTGAGGGGCAGGAGGTGTGTCTTGCGGTACCGCCCCTCCACAGGGTATGAGGGGCAGGGGTTTGGACCCAGCCATACTGGCTTGCAGCGCGGGCAGTGGAACCCGCCAGATGGCTGGGACAGCAGAGGCCTATCAAGGTAGGCATTAGGCACTCACGGTATTTTCTTTTTCCTGCATGTAGCATCACAATGCATGACAATGGCACTCAAGAGGGGGGGCAAGAAGTGGTATGATGAGCCCCCAGGTTTCCTGTTGTGGGACCAGGTACCGGCCTTGCTTAAAGAAAAGATTTGGAAGGGGGAGTATGTGGACATCTTCAGCTTGGTGGACAAGGACAACACTGCGAAATACGAGCAGAAGGAATTGGTGTGGAAGTATGAGCTGGCAGTAGCCCAGGCAGTTGTGAGCCACAAGGTGGAGGAGGTGAAGTACAAAGATAAGACCATTGATAACTGACAAGCGGGGTTTATCATCTACAGCACTTTGGTGCTGAAGAAGTAACCAGACCTGGCCATTCCGCTAGTGACATATACAGCAATCATCAGGGATGCCTACAAAGTCAAGATAGGATATGGGTGGCTAAAGTACTATGAGGCTTTCTGGAAGCAGATGGCAGCAAAAGGATATTTGAGGTGGGAATGCACCCATTCAGAGCTTTGGGTGAGAACTCTGTCCTGGCAGGTGAGTGGGATGTGGTGGAGCAGGGGAAGAAAAGCCCTGTAGCCCCAGGGGTCAAGACCTGTTGGGGGTTTAGCAAGGCATCCTGCACCTGGACAAATCGCAAATTCAGGCACATCTGTTCAAAATGCAGGGCAACACATCTGGCATCTAGCTGCAGATGAGGAGGTGATAAGGGAGGCCAGGGTTGGGGGCAGTATCAGGAACAGCCCTTTCGGGGGGCTGGGGAGGGGGCCCAGGCAGGGGATGGGGGGATACAGCAGGGGAGGTTATAATTCCAACTATGGGTGGAACTAGGAAGGACAGAGGGGAAGGGTGGTGGGGATATGCACTAGCATGCACACCCATCGCCCTAGAAGTGGTGGAGGCATGGACTCAGGACTATCCAAATGCCAAGGGGGGCAGAACTCCTTTGGGAGGGCTTCCAAAATGGTTTTCCACTGGGTTTTCAAGGGTGCGGGCAGTAATGAGGGCCAAGAACCTCTGGTCAGTCAGAGGGAAGGAGGATGTGGTGCAGGCAAAGATACAGAAGGAGGTTAAAGCAGGGTGGGTGGAGGGGCCTCTGATGATTCCCTCTTGCCACAACTTCAGGGTATCATCATTGGGGGTGGTGCTCAAGAAACAGAGGGGAGAATTTCGATTGATCCACCACCTACCATACCCAAAGAGGGAGATGGTAAATGAGTGTATATCCAAACACTTCAGGGCAGTATCCTATGACTCACTGGAACAGGCAATAGTGCTGATCAGGGCAGTGGGGGGGTCAGGCTAACAAAGACTGACATCAAGTCAGCATTCTGGCTGTTGCCAGTCAGCCTGGAGGATTGGGACCTGTTGGGTTTCCAGTTTGAGGGCAGTCTCTATTTTGACAAAGTGATGCCAATGGGCTGCTCAGTGGCCTGTTCAACTTTTGAGGCATTCAGTTCCTGGGTGCAGTGGGTATCTGGGGCAAGATAAGGTCACAAGAGGGTAGTGCATTATCTGGACGACTTCCCCCTCATAAGGGAGAGCTGAGTGGAAGTACAGGTAATGTTGGAGGATTTCAAAGGGATGTGTGGGCTGATAGGAATCCCTTTAGCGCAGGGGAAAATGGAGAGTCTGGCTGGCAGGCTGGAATTTCTGGGAATAGAGTTGGAGATGGAGCAAGGATGGTTCCGCTTACCCAGGGACAAGGTATCACATCTCAGGGGGCTGCTGGTGCAGGTGACGGGGAGGAGGAGTATGGTGCCACTGGTACAGATACAGCAACTGCTGGGGCACCTTAATTTTGCCTGCATGGCCATTAATACTGGCAGGGCATTTACCTGGAGGTTAGGAAGGGCTACCGGTAAGGCGAAGCAGCTGCATCATTGGGTGGATATTACAAAGGGGGTCCTGGAGGATTTTAAGGTGTGGGAGGAGTTTTTGGAAAACTACAATAGGGTAACATTCTGGCAAGATGAGTGGGAGCGCAACATGGATCTTGAATTGTACACCAATGCCTCGGGTGCACTCGGAATGGGGCATATTTTAAGGGGCAATGGGTGTCAGAGGCATGGACAGTGCAGTGGGCAATGGGGGGGTATTGAAGGACATCACCTTTTTGGAATTATTTCCAATCTGGGTGACCTTGGAGGTATTTGGAGACAGGATGAGGGGAAAGCACATCCTCTTCTGGTGCGATAATAAAGGGGTGGTGGAGGTCATTAACAGGCAGGGTGGGAGTACGGAGATGGTTGGCAGGATTCTGCTGCACTTGGTGCTGTTGAGGCTACAACAGAAACTGTCTTTCAAAGTGCAGCATATTGAAGGGGTCAAGAATGAAGTAGCCGACAGTCTTTCCAGTTTACAGCTCGGAAGGTTTAGAAAGCTGGCACCACATGCAGCAACACACTGGACCAGAGTCCTGGACCGGCTATGGGAGATTGGAGGGATACAGCCAGGACACTGTACCAGGGATTCCACCAATGTGAGAACCTCTAGCGCCTAGAGGTTCTCACATTTGATGAAATAAAGGACAACAACTGGTTGTATTGAAATTGTCGTTTGGCTGTGGTTTTTGAGCGCTACAATTTGGAGATATATTGGAGTTTTTGAGGACATTCCTTAGTAGTGAACTCCTCTCAAGCGTGAGTGCAGGTATTTTGTCTTTGGAACTGTGCACTGTACCAGGGATCCCGGTCAGCCAACACCCTGAGGGCCTATGAAGGTGGGTGGGCGAGCCTCCAGTAATGAGCAGGTGAGACATTTCATAGTGGAGAAGTGTGAAGAGCGGATGGCCCATGCCACAATGGTAGTCCAGCTAGCAGGCATTAGCTGGGTTTGCCAGGACAAGGGGTGGCTGGATGCCATGGCTGGCAGGACAGTCAAGAGGATGGTCACAGCATGGTGGATGGCCCAGGGAAAGAGGCAGGACAGGAGATGTCCCATTAGGGGATAGCTGTTGGATGATTGTTGGGGGGGCGATGCGGCAGGTGTGCACCTCAGCGCAAGAGGCCTGTTTGTTCAGGGCAGTCTTCGCAGTCATGGCAGTGAGTGCATTTCAGGTGGGGAGGTGGCAGCCTCACGCAAGGTGGCGGTCAGCCTGGTGATGCAACACGAGATCATGGCTTGGGGGGAACACAAATTGGTCATTAACCTGGCCAAGTCCAAAATGGACCAGGGTGGGAAGGGACCTTGGTGATGCTGTTATGGCAGCCGCAGGCCTTAAGCTGTGCAGTGGCCACCCTGGAAGAATATGAGCGGATCTGAGGGGTGGTGGGGGGGGTTGTTCCGCTCCCCGGTCACCAGTTTTCAAGTAGGGGCAGTGCTCAAGAAGGCCTTAGCATTTATAGGAGAAGACCACAGGGACTTTGCCCCCAACTCCTTCCAGATTGGGGCAGCCTCATAGGCAGCTGAAAAAGGGGCTTTGGTGGAGGAAAAGGGTTGGGTGATGGAGGTCCAATTGTTATAGGAGATATGTCAGGTGTTGATGCCGAACAACTCATGCTGTTTTTTTGTTTCCATGGCAGGTTTCAATGGAGAATATGGATAGTGGGGCATTCCTTCGTCTATTGGGTGGAAAGGTTTGTGGCCACCATGGACAGAGGGACACAGTTATGCACCAGTGCGGAACACACAAGGGTGCAGTGGAAGGGCATCAGGAGCATGAGGTGGGCCCAGCTGCTTCCCCTTCTGGAGGAGTTAAGGATGCAATGGGTCAGGCTGGATTGCATTATCATCCATTTGGGGGGCAATGACTTGGGGGCCTTACTATGGGGGTGCTGGGGCAGACCATGATGGTTGATTTGGAGAGGGTAAAGGGGTGGAGACTGGGTGCGATCATCGGCTGGTCCGAGAGCACATCCCAGAGGGTATGGAGGGGAACCAAGGATGTCAGTCTGATTGAAAAAGTGAGGAAGCTCCTGAACAGGAGGGTGGCGAGGGCTGTGATAGAGATGGGGGGGGTGCACATCTAACACAAGGACATTTCCTTTGACCAGGCAGATGTATACAGTTCCAATGGGGTGCATCTGTTGTAATTTGGAATATGCCTGTTCCTAAGGCCAATAGGTGAACTAGTGAGAGAGATAACTAATAGGGGTTTTAGGTTCTAGCCCACAAGGGGGGGATCACCCACCATCCTTCGCAAGCTGGTGGTGGTGCAGTGGAAGAAGGAAGAGGGAGTTGGGGAAGGGACAGGAAGGGGAGGGGGTAGGCAGCAGGGGCTGGGGTACAAGGAACCCAGACGTGGTATTAATGCGGGGTGGAGGGATAGGTCTAGGTACCGGATTCACAGGGTCCGGGCCTGGAGAAGTGAGGCCTGAAAAAAGGTTGAACCAGCCTGGTTCTGGTGATGGAGGAGGGGGTTGGATTAAGAGTGTTTGGACCCTGAAGCACAGGAAAATGAGAGGCATCAAGAATAAAGAAAAAGCCAGAGTAAAGAAGAGATGATGTGACATGTTATGTTGTATTTTGATTGAATTGTGATAATGTGAGATGTAAATGTTATCTTTGTGCCAACTAAATACTTGCCAGTGATCAGCCAAAAACCTAGAAAGTTGTTGTGTGGCATCATTTCTGGGAGGGGATCAGGGGACAATTAGGCTTGCTACTTAAAGGCAGGTCAGGTTGTCTCATGGCCCCTACTAGAAAGAGACAAAAGGAACGGGGGAGGGGGATGGGGGAGGAGGGGACTAGGTGACATCAGCTGTGAGGTCAGCTAGTGTCATCTAACGAGGGGGAGGGACTTGGGCTAATGCCATTGGCCAGGGGGCAGAGCTAGCAGGGGTCCTTATGGAGTATATGAGGGCTGTCCGCCCTGAGCCAGGCCTCTTTGCTGAGATATTCCCCACCCACCCACCCTTGTAAGGATGTCTCTGAGACACAAAGGTTGGCAAATCGATAATGAGGCAGGGCTATGAATGATGTCCTGTGGGCCCCTGGCATGGGAAGTGATATGGTACTGCGGAGGCAGCAGATGGTCCTGGAGGCTGGAAAGAGCCTTGGCGGGAGGCAGCAGTGCCTGGTAAGATGAGGGTAAGGGAAGAATGAAGAGGGGAGCAGGGCGGGAAGGGGGCAGGAAAGGGGGAAGGGGTAGGCAGCACAGGTTGGGGTACAAGGAACCCAGGTGTGGTATTAATGCAGAGAGGGGGGGATAGGTCTAGGTGTTGGATTCACAGGGTCTGGGCCTGGAGGGGTGAGACCCAAGGAAAGGTTGAACAAGCCTGGTTCTGGTGATGGAGGAGGGGGATGTAAATATTATCTTTGTGCCAAATAAATATTTGCCATCGAACAGCCAAAAACCCGGAAAGTTGTTGCTTGGAGTCATTTGTGGGAGGGGATCAGGAAAGAATGAAAAGCCCAGTATCACCTTGTAGCTAGTGATGTCTTAGAGTACTTTGATGCATAGGCCATTCTGTTTATATTGTGTCTTGTAAAACAGATAACTCACTATCTGCCCGTGAGCCACTTTTATTGTTCTTCATTTATTTCTCAATGTGATGTACCAGTCTAGTGCCCAGTTCACTTTCTCCTGGGTCTTCCTCAGGGGCTGGGTCTATTTAGTCTGTGATAAGGTATCTACTGACAATGCCTCAGAAGGGGTCTTTCTGCATTTTGCTGTGGTTCCCATAGCCAGAGCTCATCCTTCCTCGGAACATGTCAAAGGGACGCAGTGACATTAGACGAATATACTGCACCAGATATTGTACCAGGCCTAGTAGATTCTATAGTCCTTGTCTGTCTACTGGTCCTAACAACTGTATATTGGCTTCATCTGGTATCATGCCTAAAACAGTTAACTGTTATCCCATTTATGCTGCCTCTGATACTTTAAACTGTACTTTGTTAAACTTCACATGTCCATTTCTTGCAGTGTTCAGAACTTGCTTCAAGGTGGCATCACGTTCAGCTTCAGTTGCTGCTGCATTGATGATTTCATTGGCTATCATGAACACTCCTGGAATATTGCTGCAAAGCTCTTGAGTCCTGCACTGAAGTACTTTGCTTGTTGAGTTTATCCCAAAGTATATTTGATAGAAATAGTATTGACCCAATGGTGTCTTGAATATACACAGATAAGATGATATTAGGGTAGGTTTTGTCTTCCAGTATCTGTCTTTCTCATCATCATCAATTATGTCCCTTCTCTGGGGTAGGGATTTTATGGCTATGTTCAAATCCCTTGGGTCCAGCTATACTCAGAGTCCATTTTTGTTTTCCTTGGTCACTACCAAGCTGCTAACTCACTCAAGTCAGACTTTCTCCTTTGAAGATAATTTGGTTTGCTTCCAGCTCTTCTAATATGTGCTTAAGTCTGTCATATATTTTATATGGGACTTTCCTGCACCTGTGTACCACTGGAGCTTAGGTTGATTCTGTACAGATATGGCATTCTCCCTCAAACTGACCAATTCCCTGCAAATTCACTAAGCATTATTTCTTTAGAAGGTGGCTGCAGTCGCTGAATCTCATCGAGTCTGGTTAGAAAATGTAGGGACTCGCAGGTTGCTTTGCCCAATAGCAAAGCACCCTCTGCCTTGCCCACATAACACTGAAGGCTTTGCACTACCTTTCTGTGCTGGACTTTACCTGGAGCATCCCTGTAGGTTTAAATGTTGCACCTTTAGATGCCATTACCATTGTCGTGGTCTCTTGCATGTGTACGCTGGTGATTTACTGAGAATCAGTGTGGGCAACACATTAGCATGTGCACCTGTGTCAAGTTTAGAATGTACTGAAACACCCTCCAGCATCACCTCTGCATACCACATGTCATGTGCCACAAGGACTGCTATTGTCCCAATATACAGGCTTTCTATCCCTGCTAGGTCAAACTTCTATTAGGCCAGTACTTGTTGGACTTCTGGATTTGCCCTACATATTTTAGCACAGTGTCCTCATTACTTACATCTATGGTAAGTTTATTTAAATGCTAGGCATGCATATGCCCACATCTTCCACACTGTGCCACCAAATCACTAGAAGTGAGTGAAGTGGACAAAATTCCCTCCAGCAAGCAATTTGCGGAGTAATACAGAATCCGAGAAGTACTCCGCGGTACAAAGTGGAGTACTTCATATCATAATGAGAAACATGAAGTCCACTAATAACAATGACTTTGCATTACTCCGCCTTCCCCCAACCACTTCTAAGCCAATTTTAGGGTGAAGTACATAGAAAGAAATGCACTACGCTTCACTTTGCCTTGTTATTGAGCTCCAAGGTGAATTTTGCAGTGATTCATGGGATTGCAGGTCACATGGGCTCTAGATTGTTCTGCACAGCCTCAGTTCTGTGTAGAGTGTGTGTGTGTGTAGTGGTAGCTGGAGACAGATTGCACTCAGTGCTGTGTGACTCAAATCTTCTAAAAGCTGTTAAAAAAGCCTTTTTGAGCCATTTTGTTGGTCAAAATTTAGCACATTGATTGTAGGAAATCCTCCTGTGCTCATATCATCAAGCGTTTATTGTTTGTGTGTGGATTTTGAATGTTAATTTAGAACATTCAGTCTGTGTACTGACAGACACTTAAAGTGTGCTTTGGGGGAGGGGCATATCTGTGGTGGAGTGGAGGCAGATTAACTGGGAGAAAAAGGCAGTCTTTCTGTTTTGGTTATATATTTCTTGTATAACTGTGTTAACGTACACGCAATAATATTTTAATTAAGTTTTTAAATTTTTTTGCTGATTGTTGTAGTGCAGTAGTGCATAATTTCAGTGTGTTTAAAAGATTTAGTTATATTAATGAAGTTTTCATTTTGCTGCGCATTACTTGTAGTGTGTGTGTGTGAGTGTGTGTGCGGTGTGTGCCACCAAATCAGACACATTTTATTGTGCCACACAGTACTTGCAGCAGTGTTAACCTACTATCCACTGCACCTGTGTGATTTTTTTTGTACTGCTTTGTGGTATCTTTCCCGGTAGTGGACTGTTACTGCAGTGCACTGCCACCCCCCCCCATCCCAACTCGCAAAAGGTATTCTTTTCCAGATTTGGATTTGTGACTTGTGAGCACTGGTTAGGTGTTGTGCCTTTGCATCTGCATCTCTTGAGTGCACAGCACAATCTTAATCTGTTTGTGTGTTTGCATCTCTTTAGGGCCCAATCTCCATCTGTAACTTAAGCCACAGTTGTTTGTTTGGCTTCCTTCAGAGTACTGGTGTGGTGCATATCTCCGTGTAAACATTGTACTCATTACTGTACATTTTTAAGTGAGGGCAATCATCATGAGTCACTCACGATACAAATCGCATTCTTCATCTTCACAGTCACGATTCATGAATCACAAAACTGCAATATTTTTTGTAGTTAGTTGCATGTAAGCCTGTTTCGTAGTATCTCTTGGGTCTCGGCTTCACCATTGTACTGATTGATATGAGTTTTCAAATCGGGTAGTTTTGTGTGGTACTGGTCAGGGAAGTATAGCTGTAGGTATTCGTGTTCCTATACAGTTTATTATCATTGGTTATCTCATCATAACTCCAACTCCAAGACAAATCACGTTCTTCATCTTCACAATCGTGATTCATGGTGATGTCACGAATCACAAAACTAAGCTTTTTTGTATTAAGTTGCATGTAAGCCTGTTTGGTCTTGGCTTCACCATTGTACTGATTTATATGAGTTTTCGAATTGGGTAGTTTTGTGTGGTACAGATCAAGGATGCACAGCCATAGGTATTCGCATTCCCACACAGTTTATTATCGTTGGTCATGTCACATCAGACACTCATCACAAGACAAATCATGTTCTTCATGAATCACAGCAGTAACATTTTTTTTCAGTTCTGATGATACACTGAAGACTTATAAAGATGACCAAAACATTGATGAATTTTTTGTAGCTTTTTTTAAATAATGCCCCAAAAAAATATACTTATCTTCTCTGGCTTGACAGTATCCAACATTAAAATTCGTCATCAAGCCAAAAAATGCACACTCCAAGTTTGACTATATGACATGTGATACAAAAAAAAAAGCAATGATTACAAATATATATGGATATGAACATTTAAGGTCAGGTTCTGTGGAAAACCATGATGGTGCCAGGTACATTAACTTACCAAGGGTAGTATTAATGTACACACACAAGGCATCCTCCCTGTTGGGAGTCAGTGCAGCAGACATTGGGAAACAAACAGCATTATCACATCATCATGGACAGTTAACTCAATGGTCGGGTATCCTTCTAGCACATCATTTGGCAAGACACTGTGCATCAGCCTAGTGAGGTCAAGAAGCATTACATGAAATTCCAAAAGCAGCAGCAGCAGGGGACATAGTTCTTATTGGAGTGTGTGCATGCATAACTGAGTGTGGCATGAATTAAATGGAGACTTTTCTTTCCACTTTATGCCCTCATTTCTCTTCATCTGGAGTTGGGAATTTTCTGGACATAAGACAGCAGCATTTTAGGGGTGCACATTAATTCTGGGGACTATGTGGCAGCAATTCACGCATGACTGAATGCACCATTAATTAATTTCCTTCCTTGTTATATTCCAACTTAGTAATGTCTCTGTCCAAAAATAAATTATTTTAGTGGTCTCAGTGATGTTTTATTTCTGTCTCGCTGTGTGCGTGTGTGGAAAAGCAGGATTGAGCAATGCATTAATACTGTGCTAAACTGCATGTGTGCAGTGCACTGTCATATGCATACACTGTCCAACTCTTTGCAAACATATATGATGATGACTTGTTCCACTGTTCATGGTATAAAGACTAAAGATAAGAATATATAACACATATTGTATTTGTACCTTCATCACCAGCAGACCAAGTCATATAATATGTTTTCAGAGGGCTCAGTGGGCAGTGTGCACCTCTCAGTGCACACATGCGGTTTAGCTGATCATAGCACTGCTCACTCCTGCTTTTCAACAAACCCTACCCTACAGAAATTAAATATTGCTGAGGCACCAAAACTATTTCATGGTAAACAGACATTATTAAGTTGGAATATAACTGGTCCAGTCCACTAGCACACTGCACTAACACTGGGGCCAGGCCGAGTGCTGGTGGAGAGCAGCTAGCTGCAAAACTGCCACACTAAACTATAAAGCCAGCACTCCAGATGAATAAATGCAAAGAAGAAATGTTCACTGCTGTGAATTTCTTGATGGAAACACAAAACACACAAAAATGGCCCCAGTGTTTCATTGCTTAGGCCTTCATTATGGGTCCTCCAAAAGAAGGCCTAACCACCAAAACACAAGGGTCATTTCTGTGCTTTGTTTTGTCATCAATACATTTGCAGTCGCAGATTGTGAACATTTTTTCTTTGCATTTTTTGGTCTGGAGAGCTGGCTTTCTGGTTTAGACTGGCAGTGGCAGTTTTGCAGCTAGCTGCTCTCTACCAGAGCCCGACCTGGCCACAGTGTTAGCACAGCGTGCTAGTGGACTGGACCTGTTATATTCCAACTTAATAATGTCTGTTTACAATGAAATGTCTTTGGTGGTACAAAAATATAGGTGTGCTGTGTACACGCAGAATGCATGCCACATGCTTAATGTGCAATGTTTGCATGCAGTTCGCATACACAAAGCGAACCTAAGTGAACCAGGTCTTAAAAGCAAATCAGGTTTGCATGCTGCAAGCTTGATATGTATGCAGCAGGTAAGCTGGTGTAAACATCTTCTAAAAATTACATCAGGTTTGCATGTTGCATGCTTGACAAGAGTGCAGCAGTTAAGCTGGTGTGAAAAACATTTAAACATCACAGGTTCTCATGCTACATGCTTGCCATACATGCAACAGCTAAGCTGGCGCAAATCTAAAAAATCTGAAAAAACACATAAGTTTCTATTTCTTATACTACTGCTAGCAATTAGAGTCATTAAAATACATTTTATTTGAATTCCCATAAGAATTAGGTAAACTCATTAATTCTGATCCTTTTGCAAGTTGTTTAATGGCTTTTGTGTTTGTCATTAAATCGTCACTAATTTGTAAAGTATTGTTTGCTTACTGCATTAAATGCCTAGGATATAGCCAGTCATCTTCCCCCCAGATGTATGAAGAGGGGCTTCTTTGTTGTGAAGCCTATACTTTTTGTTTTGGACCATGCAAATCCCTTATGTATATTTAGTGCTCCAAATGTGTTTCTTCATGACTGTTTCATCTCACTTAGTTTCTCTTTGCCATTCTGTATTGAGAATATACACTACGGCCATGCTCAGCACTCTTTGTGCTGAGCAGGGTTTTGGAAGCATGCACCATACCTCACATTTTGTCACTGAAATGATGGACATGGACACTCAAACTGAGGGACAATGAGGGACACTAACCCACATGATGATCAGAACACATCATGAAACATGGAGATACAGTACCTCAGAACACAGTGTAAATCATTGCATTAGCACCTGAGAATGAAGTTCTACCATTACGGAGGGGTGCCATTTAGGTAGGATAGAGGGGAGCAGTTGTCCCCCCCTCTACTTGTGCCTAGGTTGTTCTTATGGTGTGGCAATAATTGCATTACATTTGGATTTAATCTTTTGTACAGTAAGTGCCCATCTGGCCTGTGTGTGCTCACTCTGCAGGTACTCTCCAGACTCGATTGTGTGTGTATCATGTTGTCCACTCTCTCCAGCTCTTAGCAGTGGCACAATCACATGTGATGAGGATGAACCCCAGCAAAGAAAAAGCGCATGAGCCTTGCAAGTGTGACACTGTCTTTCCCACCACAGAATAGACAGACTGCACACTACAGCTTGGAGGAGTCACTGAGCACTGAACTCTCAATAGCAATGTTGTGGCAGCATATTTTTTGTTGTTCTACTCTTAGTGAGTCTCCGTCTCCACTGGTGGCTGAAGGGGCAGAGGGTGAGCTAGAAGCTAACTCAAGGCTAAGCTGCCTACTTACTCCACTAGGCTTGCCTTGAAAAGAAAAAACAGAACAGACCTCCACGGCAGCAAGCTAGGCTTAGCAGCAGTGGTGACACAGTGTGGGTGGCCTTCATAGGCCTTGATCAGTGCAGTGTGGCAGCAGCCACAGTAACAACCAAGCAAGAAGCATATAACCCAGGTTGGGTGGGTTTGGATGGTGAGATGACTTGTTTGCAGACCACGTTGGGGACCTGGGATGGTCGGTTCTAAAATCCAGCTTCTGGCAGAAGGAGAGAGGGGGAGTGGACTGAAAACTGGGCTGGTGGCACACTTTGTCAGGCTGCAGGTTCTGACCATATGACCAGGTAAGTAAAAGTAAATATTTTTTTTTTACAGGGGGACTGGGAATGAGGAAGGACTGAAATATTGATGTGTTTTTCTCACTTCTTCACCTTTGGACATGACCCATAAGGGATGGATATTGAATGGAATTGAGTCAGGGAGAAAAACTGGGACAAAATTCTTTTTGGGGGGGCAGAACTTCGGTCTGGAAAAAAATTGGTTAGTAACTAGGTGAGTTTAAGCCCAAATCTGATGCACCACTCCAGGGTATATACAGAAGAATCTTATACATTTGAATTGTTCCTGATTTGCATATCACTTTTCAATCAAACCAAATAAGTTGTACCTTTTAGAGATGCTACAGACATTCTAGAGCTGTCCCTTGCATTCATGGACAGTTGAGAGGCATGGCATGCACAGACTATTGGAGCCCCACTGTAGTGAAGCTTATGCCCCTCTCCAGTGAAGCTGACCTACAAATCACCATGCTCAGGCACATTATGACAAAGGGCAAAGGAGACTGTAGGGGTGTGCACCATTGAAATGAATGGGGGTATTTTGTTATTACTGTTTCGTACATTATTGATGGAGAGTTGGAGATTAATGTTTGCCACTGCTCAATTAACAAGGGCCTTGTTAGTAGAACAGTGGCCTTCATTATTCTCCAACTCACCATCATAATGTGTAAAATAGTAATAGAATATAACTCCATTCATTTCAAGGGGGTACACCCCAGCACTCTGACCCATAAACTTCATTTCTTAAAGAATCCTGCCTCTGTCTCCCTAGTACTCAAGTAAGAGACTTTTGTTTATATCTATACTTAGTGGGTTGTTTGTAGCAGCATGGCCATACCCTCTAATGTGTGTGCGCGGGGGGACTGTGTGTGTGTGTGTGTGTGTGTGTGTGTTGTGTGTGTGTGTGTGTGTTGAGTTATTGCTACTTTTGTGTTTGCACCTTAAAATCTGCCTGGAAGCATTCAAAATTATGGAGAGAAAATAGTAGGAGTACAGGCCAGACAGAAGTAATTAAGAGGTTTTGTGGGCACATTTGTGTATTGGGGTGGGAAAAAACACATGTGTTTCCATTGGTATGTGTGCTACAGTTCAGCTGTGAAAATGAGATGAGGGAGAGCAGAAAACTTAAAAGCATAACAGTGACAAGCATGCCGCATGCATGCGGATGCATTCAGATACAGTATGTATTAAAGTACAAGTGAGCTATATGTGTGAAGACAGCATGGCTTAGTGGTTAAAGGCACTGAACTGCAAGCCAGGAGACTTGGAAGTATGAAGACTTGTGTTTGAATTTCATCAATCCCCACTTGTGTATGGTGTGATCCTGAGCAAGTCACTTAACTTTTTACATGTACAGTTATCAGTGATCACTTGCTTTTTTGCATGTATGCATGCAGTCTTTCCCAATTTAACATAAAAATCATGGTTTCCACACTTGCTTGCTGCACACATGCCATATGCATGCAATTGGTTCCAATTTTAACATTTAAATCATACTTGCAACAGGCATATCACTTCAGTAGTTTTATGTGTGCAGCATGAAAACATTTCATATAATTATTTCTGTAAGGTTTCTGTTACTGTAATGCCTGCAAAACTCCCATCTGCGGTACAGGGGGTATTACCAGTGTTATTCCCCTGCTTTTATTGTAGTTGACCTGTAAACCCTGACATTCTGGAAAATGTGCTTAATGTGTCCGATATCACTTTTCTACAAGATGGGGGGGGGGGGCTACAGTTAATATTATATCATCTGCATACATAATTACTGCAACTGTAGCTTGTCTGGGGGACAGGGATATCTTGTATGTTATTGCTTCCTGCAAAACATTTTAAAAGGATATCTATGCCGAAAATGTAAAGTAGCAGGCTGAGTGGGCAGCCATGTCTTACACCTTGATGGAGTGTGCTCTGTCTACAAATCTGGTGATTTACATTGGGAATTATGATAGCATTATCATACATGTTTTTTTATCTAATTAACAAATAATAATGAGAGCCCATATGCTTGCAATATAGAAAATAAATATTTATGCACTATTTTGTCAGACATTTTCTCCTGATCCAGCCCTAACACATAACCAAGTGCTTCATTTCTATTACCCTTATGAAACTGCTCCCTCAGTTGTATGAGGTTATCTTGCTTATGTCTGTTGAGGATTGCACATGTCTGGTGTGGGCTAATTAGTTTGTCTGCTAATCTTGTTTGTTACTTCAGCAATATTTTGATTAGTATTTTAAAATCTGTGTTTAACAGAGATAGCTGTCTCCAGTTCCTCAAATCCTCTCTTGCCCCATTTTGTACAATGAAATGAGGAAGACTTTATTCATGGAGTCTGAAAATTTCCCAGCATGTAACATGTAGTTATACAATATGACCAACCCTAGGGAGAGTTCATCTGCAAAGGTTTTATATAATTCTGTGCCTATCCCATCTGTCCCCAGGGAGGTGTCCTTTTTAAGTGTGCTTATGGCTAGCTGAATGTCATCCATGGTAATTTCTCTGATAAATTCCTGTGATTCCATTTCAGACACCTGTGGGAGACTAAGTTTGTTAATGCAGTCTGGGTCCCATTCCGTATGTGGTACAGCACCAAATGTAGCCTGCATGTATTGTTCTACTAACTGCAATATTACTGTAGGGGAGGTTACTGACTGACCTGCCTCGGTGGTTACTTCCATCAGTATCTTATGCTGTAGCCTATTTTTACACTCTTTGAATGGGTCAAAGGAGACTTTTTTGTATTACTTTAGAATCTAAACTCTTGTACGTGAGAGATTTAGCTCAGTCATACTGCATCTCCATCATTTGTTTTTTAATTACTTTAATTGGAGAGCTATAATTTTAATTTTTTTGTTTCTGACTGAGAGATCAGTTCTTGCAGTTGGTCCCCTCAGTCGTAGGTACTCTATATATACTGTCTGTTAACTGAGTTTCTTGCATTACTATGAAAATAAAAAAAATCTGCCATGATTTTTTTGTGTCCTCCCACCATTCTGCTAGGTTGCCATATAATTCTATTACTGATAACCTAGCCCGCTAGTCTATCCTCCAAGACTTCTTTATTGTTTCTTGATCTAATGTGGAGCCATTCAGTTTCCAGCTGTTTTTTTTTTTGTTTTGTTTCGCATCTGGGTGAATTTTCCCAGTGAAGCTGCACTGTGAGGGATCTATGATCCATAAATTCTCATGAGTGTGCATGTATAGTCTGAGTGTGCAATGTAGGTGATACCAATATAAAATCAGTTCTGGTAGAGACGGGTCCCAGCTGCTGGAAATGTATATCTATAAGTATCCACTAATCCTGCTGTGGGTACTATATTCTGCAGAGTTACAGAATCACAAAACAATATATCAATTTTAGCCCCCTATCTGATTGCCTCATCCCACAGTTATAGTCGCCTTCCCAGATTATCATGCACTAAGTATGCAAGTAGGGTTGTACTTCTATAAATAGAGCAACTCTTTGTGCCTTGGTTTGTGGAATGTAAACAGTTATTAAATGGAATCTTACATGTGAGTAATTGATATCTAATAGTAGGATCCTTCCTGGGTGACTATCTACTAATATAGAAACCTTTACATCAGAGTTTGTGAAAAGTATACCTACACCATCACATTCATCTTCCCCTACTGGCCAAAAGGAGGAGCCACTGGTCCAAATATTAGAGGCCAGGTGTAATTCCTGATTAGTTTTTCATCTAGTGTCCTGGAAACAAATTATGTCATTGATTCCCCTTTGTAATGCGTGTAGTGTTATCCTTTTTTCTATGGCTTTTAATACTGTGTACATTAAGGGTAGTGTCGGTTAAGGGGCACATTGATTACTGAAAGTGTGTGAAACATTTAATTTCACTAAGGGGTATGTGAGAGCTTCCTATTCCTTGTGCGTTTTGCAATAGAGTTGTCCCCCTTCCTTCTTCTGTATCAGAGATGATGTTTGTTGTGGTGGATGCAATCAAAGAAGTTTCTGATTCCTCTTCTTCAGAATCCCCCCTTTGGCCTTCATTGGCTATGGCTGCTTACTTGTTTCCTTACTTCCAGGAGGTTTTAGCTTTCCATTTTCCTTTTTTGGATGGCTTGGCTGGTGAAGTAAAAGTGTTCCCTTGTCCGGATCTTTTCTTTGAGCCTACAGCCTTAAAATCTGTGCTCTGAATTGGGGGGGGGGGCATAAATTCAGAACCTGTATGTACAAACTGTGAGTAACAAGTGACTGCCACAGTGATTGTTTCATTAATTTTGTCATATGTTTTTCAGAAAATGGAATGTTACTGCTGACAGTAGAGGTTTTTCAAAGCATATTACCACTATAGTAACAGTCAGCATTTTTACTAAGGTATGAGGAATTGTTAACATTTTGAAGCTACCACATAAGCATATTATAAGTTTACATGAGTACAATTTAATAACATTTTGTTTTAATTAATTTACAGAGAAACAAGGAATATAGTATTTACAAGTACATATTCCCCATGAACAAGCCAATTTTATGGGTGAAACGTAGGGGACTTTACAAAATAAAATAAGGAATTATACTACAGAGAAATCGTTTTAAATTTTCAAGGCCCCCCCCCCCATTTTCATTTTGTAAAGTTGTATCCAGAGCCTCTTGGAGAGGCTGAAAAAGTTCCTATAAGAACATTGCTCCATTGCCCACCATACCCATGTTGTACATACTGTAGAATATAGATTTACTCTGATCTGCCACCCCCATTCCAGATCTGTTCACTGTCTAGGATAGGGAAGGGCTTGTCTAAAACTTTGCATCTTTGGCTAAGCCAGAACAGGATGTCTTCCATGTTAACGGCATCATTTTTAAACATAACAGTAATATTCTTGATTAAGGGCTTTCTGAGAGGGACTGCTAGGAAGGGAATCCATATTGGAGTGTTTTTGAGAGCTTTGGACCAAAAATCTGTCCGACTCAGATACAGTTTTAAAGCTGACATCATAGATAACATTGCCTAAGTGTATCAGTGCAAAAACCACTGAAGAAAAAAAATCTACAGACCCTTTAATAACAATTTAGGTACTGTATATGGTTCCATCTCATAACAGAGATCGCAAAACAGCGATCACTATTATGGTGAGTGTATATCACCCCCCCAAATTAAGATTCTCAACTCTAGGGGGATGCATGTCGGGGAGGGGGAAAAATCCAGATCTCAAAAAAATTAAGTGCCTCAGCTGCAGCAAAATGTAACCCACTCACAGTCTCAAACCCAGAACCTACTCTGCCAGAGCTAGACTCCCACATCACCATGCAACATGGTTAGCTTGGCAGCAGCAGGTACATCACTGCCTGAAAACCCCTTCCCTGTACCTCCCCTTCCACTCGCTAATCCTACCTTCCATTCACCCTTCTCCCTGGATACTATTCCATACCCTCGCTATTCTGCAGGGTAGTTCACAATAAAAGTGCCCAAAATGAGTTGCTATATTTCTAGTCACTCATTTTTGGTCACTCTTATGATGCGATACCACTGTATATATAGTCTGTCTGGGGGGTTCTGGAGGCCCCTTTTATATATGAGGCAGACCACATTCCTTCATGGGGCTGGCTTCCCTTTATTTTGAAACAAGTCCAAGAGTCTAAACATTGGTTCCAACCAGGTTCTTCTCACAGAATCCTGCATTGTGGTAGCTGTGGGCCCAATTCTTATACTAGGAAGATCTGAAGTATTTGTAGAAGAGCGCTCAGTATTAAGGGCTGCCATTGTGGCAGAGGGAGGACTTTGTTCTGTATCCTGGGCAGTGTTTGCAATTAGAAAATGGGCATGAGAATCCTAACGTTCTGACTGGTTAGGACACCCATCTAAGCAGGTGGATACTTTTCAATAGAGCCTGCTTAAAAAAGTGCCAGTTCGGGGTGCCCCATCACTAAGGGTACTCTTGAGTAAGTTGGCAGCTGACCACACTCCCCCCCCCACTCCCTGACTTAAATGCAGTTACTTGTAAAAGGGAGGGAAGAGACACATTACATTTTTTCTATTTTTGCATCCAGAAAGAAAAGCAATTGAAATTTTCTCCCAACCACGCTGATCTCCGATGCCAGCATTCTCCTAACTGCAGTCTTGCACCCTCTTGTCACTTCTCCAGACACCGGTCCAAAACCAAAAGCCACCCCACTTCAATACGGTTCCCTCTGGAATAAAAACACACTCACTTTTTATTTTACCAGTCAGGAAGAGAGAACATACTCAGTCTTTATTTTTACAGTCATGAAGAGAGATGATCAATGATTTCTCCTAACCACAGTGAGTGCCAATGGTAGCACTCTCCTGACCACAGTCTCACGCCCCATTCTCCAAATGTTAAGTTTCGAAAAAAACAAAATAAAAAAAATATGCCAAGATTAAACCGGCAGTTCATACAGTGCTAGACTATGCCACACTGTTTCCCTGTTAAGCAAAATAGGATCCCAGGTGAGCTCCTCATGTTTGAAAACTGCAGACAGCAAATACTACCTTAATCTACCTGTTGCTCCAGTCATCTTTTTTTTATGTAGCTTCCTCTACATCCCTCACAGTTCAGTACCTGAACTCCCAGCCAAGAATGACGAGTAAGAAATGGAATGGGAAGGGAGTGGAACAAATAAATGCATGGGTGGATACGAGTCAGTGAACAGGGGTGACCTTTTGTTTCTAATTAAAAGTCCCTAGCTCAAAGTAAGAAAACAAACATCATTCTAAACCAAGCATTTGAACCATTTTATTACAAAACTTATGTTAAATCAAGTTTTTATTAACTTATTTTTATTAAACTTATTTTTATTTACAGTGCCCATTTTCTAAGTGCAATAATAGCCTTCAGGGTGGGCTTTATTGGGAAATACCAGACATTCACGGAGTTATAATGCCCTCCACCTGTGGTGTGAGGCCTCATTTCACCCCTGGGCGGTCCGGTATTTCCCAATAAAGTCCACCCTGTTGGGTATTATTGTTTACTGGGAGTAGCCAGAAATGTATCAGCAGGATCTGCATTAACGTTTTCCTGTGAGACATGAGTATTTATAGGTCCCTCAATCTATTGTACGGCATTGTTTATAGCCAAATTGTCACCATTCATGCTGGTGGACCCTGTTTGTACTTCTGTATTATATTGTATAACTTTCCTATCCTGAGGGTCTGGGATCCACATACAGTACCCTCAGCAGTTTGGATCAACCCTGCATCCTCGAGTGCATGAACAGGAGAACAATTTCCAGAGCTGATAGCTGTATTCCTAGGAGATGAAGCAGGTTTATCTTCTGGAGCAGTGTACTTGCCTGTTTCTCTAGTTTTGTATCCCTTGGTAAGTGTTTGTGGTAAATCAATGTCTTTTGCTTGTGGATTTGCACTGGTGAGACTCCCATCTAGTTTTGTAGTTGTAGAACATGTTAAGCTAGTTGTGGAGGTGACTGAATCCACAGGAACACCGGGAGGACGCTGTAGGCTGAGTTGAAATCTGCCCATATGTGCCATTCCAAGTGGAGCCCCACCTTCCTTTCTCTTGCAGTTGAGGATTTTGAGTCACAATCAGGCCTGGATTATTCTTTGTAACTATCTCAATAGTAACGTTCATCAATTGTGTAGCTTCCTGGCTAACTTTGACAACAGACTGGGCTGGCAGGGTGGCAGCCTCATTTAATGTGACTGCATCAGCAGTACTCAGCTGATCGGTCTTGTCAAGATCAGAGCTTGAACCTTTGTCACAATTTTGCTGGTTTTACAGTTTGCACAGTTCATTTGCAAAGTTTGTTTTTGAGCTAGGAAACTCTGTTCTTCTTCATTCAACATAGTCAACAAATGTTCTTTCTGGGCATTCATTTTTCCATTTTGCAAAATTACACACAAGATAGAGTCTGATACCTGGATTGAATCTGTCACTTCCATAGCAGTAATGTCTGCCCAATCTTCCATAGAAAGGAATTGTTCTTGTGCAAATCCTTTACCTTGAAACTCTTGTACTGCAATAGTGTTTTCAACAGCCTCAGAAGAAGTTAGTGGAGGGGAGGAGGCCAGCTCCCCTGCTCCTGCTGTGTTCATGCTCTCCTCCGGAGTGGCCATCTTGGTCAGATGGCCAAGGTTTAGCCTTACTGTCAGAGTAGGGGAATTTTTATTGAGAAAAGGACTACCAACAATAACAATACAGATAATACAAAAAACAAACAACATATTAGACATGGAAATTTCGGTCACATCTTATACAACAAAAATAAGAAAACAGTATAGAAATACGCTATATAGCATTCTGTACAATATCTGCAATTACTGATGTACTCCTTATTTTTTAAACATTATTCTATGTAACCCAGTGCATGCAGTGAACCCAAAAATAATTTACTTGTTCCATTGGATATATCTTAATATCCTGCTGCATGACCCCTTGTAGTGAAATCTTTTTGTTTTTCAAAACTTCTTTGTGAGATATCTACCTTTGTTGGGTAACCCAAAAACATCTTGCTTGCCATATATAGTATCTTAATACTGCAGCTAACACGTATATTGTATCTTTAACATATTTATTCCGTCCTCCTTTATTGGTTCCATACACTAACATGGGTATGATAACTGAGAAAAAGAGGTTCTCTTCATTCATAGGCTAGAAATACCCAGAATTATTTAATGTAATCACATTCCAAAAATAAATGTTTTTGAGTTACCAGTGTCTGTCTACATGTTTCTCTTGGGCAATACCTATCAGCCAGTTGTTTGTACTTATTATTGTTTTTATGCTTAATCTGATGTAGTTCCCTAGCCACACTGTATCACTCACAAATATTGGCAACCTAGGGTTGTCAAGCTGATCTAGAGTACTATTAAGCTGAGACACTGGGCACTGTGAAAATACTATTTCCTCCCTCCTTTCTGTCTGAAGCATGGTACTGTAGATAACCTTTCTGTCCAGTATTTGGATTAGTCAGACCCCATTTGATGATGTTCTTTATGATTTCTAACCCATATT
Organism: Neoceratodus forsteri; assembly: GCA_016271365.2. Classification (NCBI taxonomy): domain Eukaryota; kingdom Metazoa; phylum Chordata; order Ceratodontiformes; family Ceratodontidae; genus Neoceratodus; species Neoceratodus forsteri. The sequence continues at coordinate 206,970,546 of CM057451.1, forward strand.
TAGGCAGCATGGGATTCTGTTTAGGAGTCCGGGTTTCCTTTGTGACTATTGACTTAAACACAGGACTAACCAAGTTAATACAAAAGGTTTCCAAATTTTATCTCTGGGTCTCAATGTCCCCCACCGTATTATAATTGATGAAAATGCAGCTAAAAAAATTTACTGTGTTTAACATGTTTATACCTCCTTCTTGTATTTTCCTATATGTCAGATATTTCTTGTTGGAATTTAGTCTGCTCCCATACAGGGATTGGAAAACACATGGAATAGAGCTGTTACAATAGCCTGTGGGGGTTGGGGTGGAGCTTATATATTAAAAGATTGGAACTAATAAGGTTTTAATTAACATCACCCTTTTTCTTTTTTACAATCTGTTGTTCCATCCAGTTTGAGATGAGTCTGTTGGCTCTGGTTAGGCCTGTCTCCCAGTTAACTTGGGCCATGTTTTATGAGCCAAATTCCACACCTAAAATTTTTACTGGGCCTTAAGGAAGAGAAAAACCCACAAAGGTATTTCCATTTGGAATCAGTGTATCTCTTAATGTAACTCTTCATCTTTTTCCCTAGTTAACCCTAGAGCCTGACTTATTTGAGAATCTGGTAATAATCTCATTTAGAGTTGTTTATTTTGTGTCAGGAGCTAAAGTTAGGACTAAATCATCAGCAAAGACCAGTATTTTGACTGCCTGAAGACTTGGAGATGGGGTGAGAACCATAATATTATTATTTATGCTGGTGAGTCTAATTAGGATACCTACAGTACACCCAACGTGTATATTAAGGGATTAAGGGGGCAGCCATGACTGACCCATCCTTTAACCATGATCTTTTTTTCCTGCCACCCATTTATGTTTCGGATAAGGGAGGCCCTGTCATATAGGCACTTAATCCATTCATTAAAGTTATTTGGAAGGCCAAAGGCTTTCAGGAAAGAAAAAATAAAGGCATGACTTAACCTATAGAAGGCCTTTTCTTGATCAAGACCAAATACATATCCTTGTAGTTCTGCTGAAATCCCCATCTGAAAGATTTCCCTAAGGACTATTAAATTGTCTTGTTGGGTCCTCAAGGGTATGACACAGGTTTGTGCTGTACAAATTAACATTCCAGCCACTTTGGATCATCTACTAAGTGACACTTTACTTAGGATTTTGACGTCAGTGTTTAGCAAACTCAAAAGCCTCCAATTGGTTAGTTCTTCATTGGCCCCCTTCTTGTACAGTAGAATAAGGACTGCCTCACTCATTGATTCCACAATTCTACGGGATTGTTGCATGTGACTGAATAAAATGATCAGAACAGGGGCTAGGACATCTATGAGTTTTTTATATAGTCCAGCACCTATTCCGTCAGGTCCAGGGGCTATGTCATTTCGTAAGCTAGATATGGCTTTTAGCATTTCTTCTAACTTGATTTCTTCTGAAAGGCCCTGAAAGGCCAGTTCAGAGAGTTGTGGGAGATTCAAGCCATCTATAACCGAGGGTTCCAATTAATCTCGGGTGCTGTGCCAAATAGTGATTCCACATATTGCTCCACTAATTTAACAATTCCTGTGGGTGACGTTATGGACTGACCTATTCTAATTTCAGTTCCATGACTATCCTGTGCCCCACCATTTCTTACATTTATTGAAAGGGTCACATGACATTTTTTAATTTGTGTACCAAACCTGAGCTCTAGCTCCAAAGATTTGTCCATGTCATACTGTATGTCATTCATTTGCTTCTTAATATTCTGTACATGTTCTCCATAATCAATTTTATTGATTTCTGATTAGGATATTAGGTTCTGAAGTTGATTCTTAAGTTTTAAGTAGTCTAAATACTCTTTGTTTACAATTTCTTTGGCTTGAGACTGGAAGAAATTCTGCCATAAATGTTTTTTTTCCTGTCACCAGTCCACTAAATCTTCATAACATCCCACTACTGACAGTCTGGCATTCCATTCTCTTTTCCATGCCCTCATAATTTGTGGGTTCTCTAGTAGGCACTTATTTAGACTCCACATGTTTTTCTTAGATCTTGGGGTGTTGTCCCACCCCAACTAGACTGAGACAGATTTGTGGTGTGAGAATTTCCATGCCTGTGTATGTAGTTTTTGAATTCTAAGAGTGGGGGCCACAAAAATAAAATCTATGCGAGTGGAGAGCAGACCTCTAAAATAGGCATGCCCTCCTGTGGGGAAAAGGGGAATTGTAGGAATCCATTAAACTCACCATTGAAGCAATCTGTTTTAGTGCCATTGAGTCACAAAAAAGTTTATTGGTTCTCAACCCCTTGCCTGTTTGTTTAAGGCCGCAGTTGAAGTCCCCTGCCCAAACAACCAAGTGTGAAGTATGCAAAAATGGTTGTACCACCTTGGACAATGCTACTCTTTGTCCCTTTGTCTGGGGTACATAGATAGAAATCACTCAAAACCTTTCAAAGTTGAAACTGATATCAGGTAAGAGAGCCCTACCCAGGTGAATGTCCACCAACCTTGCAACTTTTAGGTTGGGATTTAAAAAAGGATTCCAATCCCATCACATACATCCTCCCCACTTGACCAGAATGCAGGACCACTTGCCCACCCTTCTGTTGCCTGACAAAGTTCAATAAGGATTTTCAGTCTAGTGTCTTGGGGACAAAAGATATCTGCATTGAGGGATTGTAGGGAGTGGAACACCCATAATCTTTTTTTAACTCCTTTAATACATTTGACATTGATAGTGGTGAGGGATAGTGAATACATAAAAGATGTAAGGGAGTCAAGGATCCTGTACCTACTGCTCTAGGGGATTTTGGAAAACTTCCTGTGTCTGGTGCATTTGGCAAAGGAGTCAATCCCCCCTTCCTCTTTGTCTGAGGTGACATCTGTAGTACTGAATGCCACTGAGGATGAGTCTGACTCATCTTCTGATCCACCCCTTTGGGTTCTTGAAGCTAGGGATGTGTATTTATTCACAGATTTCCAATATGGGGAAGCTTATATCTTCCCTTTCCTTGAGATACTTGATTTGGGTTCAGGTACAGCCTTTTCTGCCCTAGATCTCTTTTGAAGGCTTGAACTTGCAAGAGGGGGAGGTATGTCTATGGGATCTGGTTCTTTTTCACCCAATCGGGTTTCAGGTACTGCCTTCGTGACTTTATTCTCTTGCGTTGGTGTGCAAGGTTTCACGTTGCTGTGTGCAGCTGATCTGCTCTGGACCATGAATTCTGTCCTCCTCTCTCTCTCTCTAAGTACTGTCTCATCTTGTGCTATGACCCTTTTTGCCTGCATCTGCTGAGCCCTATTAATGAGCCCTTCGTGTAAAGGGCAATCCTTCCTGTTGTAAGATGCCTATGGGCATTTACCGTAGGCATGTCCAGTTCTTTAAGTTTAGACATTTGGCTATGGTTTGATTATATTCTAGACAATGGCTACACCTTGCTGTGTCAGATGCTGAACTTTAATCCATCCTAGCCCAGCATTTAAAACATGAGTGTGGTTGCCCTATGTAAAAAAAGGGACCCACTGTCTTTCCCTAAAAATAAACTGTTTGGTAGGTGTACTGGGCCAGAATGTGAAGAAAACAGTTTTATTCTGATTTTTACAACCCCCATTCCAAATTTGCTCACTATCTAGAATGGGGAAGGGTCTGTCCAGTATTTCACACCTTTGTCTTAACCAAAACAAAATATCCACCACTTTGACACCTTTGTTCTTGAACATAACAGTTACGATCTTCACTAGGGGTTTGGTTAATGGGATAGCTAGAAAGGGGATCCAAATAAGGGCATTTTTTAATAACTGGTATTGGGCCCAAAACCTTTCAAGATCTGTAACAGTTTTAAAACTAACATCATAATTAGCACTCCCAATGTGAATTAAAGTAAAGATTTCAGAAGAAAAGAATTTTATTGAACCTCTCAGCAATATCTTAACAATATGTAACCTATCTGGAGGGTTTTCTAGACCTCCCTTGTAAATCAGTCTCACAGTGTTTTTTTTCTAGGAGCAGTTTCCCCCTTGTTTTGAAAAATGTCTGCCAGTCTGAACATAGGTTCAAGCCATGCTCTCCGGTTGAGGTCACCCAAAGTTGTTTATGAGGGGCCCATCATGTTCAAGTCATTATTCTTGTGTTCTGAGTTTAAAATTCCAGGTGGTTGAACTTCTGTGGGAAGAGAAGTTGCTTCCCTTATTTGAGACTTAATGCCAAAGTTCACAATGCTTGAATTAGCTTTTTTGTGAGACATACTATGTTACTCTGGGGTAAATCAACCTGTTTAGTGATTACCTGAACTGCATTAGGTAAAGTAAAATCTGTTGTTGTGATGGCCACCATTTGTGAAGAACCTGTATTGATTATTTCTGCATTAAACATTTGTACCGAGTATCATGGAGATCTGGGATCCAGTTTCCCTCTGGTGTTAGAATCCAGCCTGCACCTTCCAACGTGTTAATAGGAGACCAGTTCCCTGTGTTGATTTCTGTGTTTCTGGGGGGGTGGGGAGCTTGGAATGTCAGTGGTACAACTCTTTACTGACTGTATTTTTTACTTGTGGAAATGCGCAAGGTACTTGTTGTTGTCATCCTCCTGAGAGGATCTGGTCTCTTTCAACATTTTCCCCTTTTCCTCGGCATGTGTGGAAGCACTCCTCCCTGCAGGTCATTGTAGACCCAGCCACCAACGACTTTTCCCAAGCAGCATTGGATGCATTCTTGAAAGCTTCTCCTGCAGTTCATGGCACGTGACTAACGAGTCATTTAAGCTGCCAGCCTCCTCAGAAGAAGGAGAAGCTCGAGATTCGAGAACTGTATCAAGAGCTGCAATTGGGGCCAGGATGCCCTTTGAAGTAGTTGCATCATCCTGCAGCTGAACAATTCCAGAAGGAGAAGGCATCTCTGACAGTGGGCTGCTCTCATTACAACATCTCAATGTGAGCCTGGAGCTCCCATTTTTTTAATTGTATCTTTGTTCATCCTCCTCAGGTTGAGCTAAAAGGAGGTCTTTTGGGATACCTGAAAGATGATCTGTTGTGCTGTTCTTCTCATTTGGCTTAACAGAGCTGTCCATCGGGTAAATGCTCATGATGTTATTTAAATCATCCATGATGACAATGATTTCAGAATCTGCTCCTTCATTTTGGCAATCAGCCAAAATCTCATTGTTTCCTTTGGCCTCTAAAGAAGCAAGACCAGTGGAGGATACTCACTCCTGTGGCTCTGATACATCCATCCTCTCCTGAAGATTGTCCACAGTGGCCATCTTGGACAGATGGTCAAGGGTTCACCCTACTGCAGAGTAGAGGAATTTGCCCGGTGTCCTGTCCAAATGTCCCCCATTCACTAAAAATACCACCAACAGCTTAATCTGATTCAATTTCAGTTTGTTATCATCTGTATACCCCCCTGTGTCACCCCTGAAAAAGGGACTTCTAGTCCCAGTGGACTTACCTAGTCAATAAGATTCAATAAATAAATACATAAACTCTCAAAGACCATGTTCATACTGGAGTTCCAGTACTCAGCAAACATCACCATTCTTATATTATAAAGGATTTTAAATATTGATTTAAAATAAATCTAAGCCCATCACATTATTAACTTATCAAAAATGCTTTTTATTTGCCTGAGTGAGGATAAGAGATATTACAAGTAAGTTTTATATTTATCCATACAAGTTCTTGAATGGTTTTGAATTGTTTATAGGCTAACACCATTATTAGTTGCTATTTATACTATGCACTTGCAGGATACATATTGTAACAGTTGATAAATAACACTATTACTAACAGAAAATAATGTGGCTATTAAAGAAATATCAGCTGTTCATCAAGCAGTACTAAAATGGACAAGAAGGTTGACGTTTCTCATATTTGTTAATTAAAGAAGGCATGCCAAGAGCTGTGGTACTGTCTCTGTTCTTCTGATAGGAAACTGAATTCAGAAAGCACCATTAGAGAAGAGTACAGGTTTGAAGGACAGGCAAAAAAATTCAATGAGAAATGCAAAACACTTTAGATAAGGAACACTAATTGTAGCTAATAGAAATCTGTTATCGTGGAGTGTTTTTGTGGTAAAGCAGCTCTGATTCTGCCCAAATACTGTATCAACATATCTTGACAAAATACATTTATAAACTAATATTTTCTTCCTTGCTTCCCACAAACAAGTATCCCTGCAGAAAGCATTGTTTGACAATCTCTGCTTTTGACCTCTGCTACTGTATTTTTTGAACAAACTAAGAAGAGATTCCATGAGCAACACCATGTACCTTCTGATTGTGCTGCCCTTAGTCTTCCCAGTCAGGCTGTCTGATCACATGAACTACTCCCATCTCACATCCTCTACTACAAGTTACTGTGCAGCTTTCACTCATCCTATTCCAGCTCCTCCATGACTCCCTGGCCTACCTAGGCTATACATGAGCTCACTTGTGGATGCTACACTGGTTCCTTCTTCACCTGTGCCTGTCTATAATGCAAATGACTGCAGCAACTTAAAAGTATGTTTGGTGGTTGCCACTGTTGTGTGTGAATCCATGGCTTCACTTGATCCAATCAGTTGGACCACTGAGACTTGCTCTTCTATTTCTGTGACTCCCTTCTTATGGGAGGGCTAAAGTCAGAAGTTCAACGTGGGAGAATAGCTCCTCCAACATTCCAAATAAAAGACAACTTCGCCCAGCAGCTCTCGCTTAGCGTGCTTTGAAACAACAGCTGTTTCGAAATGCTCTTGGCTCCTGTGTGGCTCTGTGACTGAGCCTCTTTCCATATCTTGCCTTTGCTGCTGTTTCTTCTCCCTTGTCTGTTTTCTTATTCATTGCTCCCCTCCTTCTCATTCTTTATTTTTGTTTGTTGGCAAACTCACTCCTCACTGCTGTGTCCCATTTGTTTCTGTGTTGCCTGTCCTTCCAGTTCCCATTTTCTTTATTTTTTGCTCCTTCTGTTTTCCTCCTCCCCTCTGTTCCCACCCTGCCTCCTTCTGTCTGTGACCTCCCCCACACACTTTGTCTTCCATGATCATTCCCCTGCTTTGTTTGCTCCGTTTTCTCTTTGGCTATCCTCGGAGCCCTACTCCATCTCCACCAGTGCTTCCTGGGGAGGCATGCTCCCATAGTGCTACTGTCAGGGATTTCTTTTCAAATGTGGTTTTACCCTAGTTATGACCCTTGTTTATTATTGGGAGTTGTACCATTTTGCTTGGCACATTATATAGCATCTACCACTGGCATAAACTCATTCTGCACATTTATCTCGTATATCAACAGTTATCTAGAGCTGTGCTTGAGAGCCCACCTGAACAGCACCTGGCAATTGTATTCCCATCTAACACCATAGCAGCATATCTTGCTTTGTATTGGCTCAGGCATTGTAGGCGCCTATTGGTAATGGAAGTTTTACATTCCTGAAAAAGGCTGACTGTGTCCCTTCAAAGCTGTTTGCACCTATTTCGTCCACCATCATACCCAAGTCAACAACCTCTCATAACTCCATGACTGCCACATGGTGAGCTTTATGTAAGTCTGAGTCCTTCTGTATACAGATCATTTTATCCATTCTAACCTCAGCTAAAGCAGTTATACCACTCTCCATTTTGAGTGTACAGCATACCTCATAAGTTCCAATTCATACCACCTGTACTACCTGGATTTCTCCACGTTACATGACCCGTAGTATTTTGTTCACCTAGTCCTGACTAATTTGGTACTTGTGTCCAATGTCATTTCATAACTCGTTCATTCAAATACTTTATGCTGCCTGTTGTTGCTAGGCAAGGCTAACCTTATATCTAATTGTCTCCTCTTATTGCACTGTTGAAATCCATACACACACATTTTTCTTCTCCTAGTGCTTCTGTGTTGTATGTCTTTAGTTTAATCAGTTTTGCCTCTTTCCTCTGAGTATGTTTTGTCCTCCTCCTGCTTTTACCAAGCCTCCTTCCCTACTCCTTTCCCCTTCCTCCTGCTAATTAATTCTGCTTTACTTGCTTAGTAGCTTACTGCTGCTCTTTTCTTGCTCAGCACATGCTAGCAGTTTGACAGTCTCCATCTCTAACTCTACCACAAAAGACAGAGACCATTGTTTGTTGTGCTCAGATTGGCAATTAATGTATTTATATTCATAAATCCATATTCCATTTCTCATTTTTTTATTATCATATTTCCATAATTTTCATTTATTTCCATTCATATATCACTCTCTGATTATCCAACCCCCAGGCGAAAACCTGGGTGCCTTCTTCTTCTCCTTTTCTGTTAGGTAATGGTGAAAACCGAAACCGCTTTCTCCTTCATCTTCTTCCTCCTCTTGTGTTATTCCTTTTTTCTTCCTCCCATCCCCCCTTTCCCCACTAGCCAGGCTTCTCCCCAACTTGGGTATCACTCTCCCTTACCTCAGGGATGATACTTCTTTCCATTTTTTTATATACCAGTTTTTGTCTGTTTTCTCCATTCCTCTATGAAACCCATTGTTTCTGCATTGAACATGTCTATTGCTGTATCTGACAAGTGTACCCCATCTGACCTGTAGAAGTCCTCCACCCATTCTTCTACTCCCTGCAGTATCACCTGTCCCCCCATCTGCCTTATCAATGTCCCCACCCTTCTATTCATCTTTCTCCTGGCCCTCTCCACTGCTCTGTGGCTGTGTTCCTGTCTCCATACCCTTCGTGGTATCATATCTGACCAAGCAAGGCATACTTGAGGCCACCACTGTCTTATTGCCACTAGGTCCCTCTTTATCTATAAGTATGTGTGTACCCATGGTCTGCCTGCCAGGTCGTTGCCCCCTAGGGGTATAATGATTAGGTCTGGACTGGGTCGATCACCCTTGAGTTCTTTCAAAGCGGGCAGGAGCTATGCCCATCTCATCCCCTGTAGGCTGTGCCATACCAACCTACACTGTCTTACATCCTGGTACAATTGTTTTCCCCCAGCTTTTTTCTCTGCTCTCTTACCAGCCCAGTAAATATAGGAATGGTTGTAGATCCAGACTTCTGTGCTCCTCCCTCTACCTATAGGGTGCAAATAAAATTAATTAATTCACACATACTCTCAGTGCCCTCATTGTATTATCCCCCCGCCTTCTTTTTTCTTGTGTCCTGTGCTCCCCTGTAGGAGCACCATAATTCCATCTTCTTTTCCCTTTCTTCTTTTTTTTTTTTTTGAAAACCACACTGCTCTTTCCCCCTCTCATTTTTTTTTTTTTTTTTAACTTCAGTGCTCTGATGTATCTTTTATAACTGGCTGACTGCCAGTGCCCTTTTTCCAAAATGTCCTTCACGGGTTCACCCATTGCTGCCCACTGTGAGGCAGCCCCAATCCGTAGGAAATGGGATGAGTAATTAGCTGGTTCATCCCCCAGAAAACGCATGCCCTTTTTCAGCACTGCTGTAATTTGATAGCCGGTGACCCTTTTCCCATCACCATGTACAAATAGCTTCCCCGTCCTGGTCACCTGCTCTGCGGCGAAAACCCACAGGGCCTGCACTGGGCATATCACAATCTCCGACTGCCCTTTTAGTGTTACCATGCAACCTTGCCCTTTTTGGTCCGCCTTTGACCTCCGTAGCTTGATCCGTATCTCTCTTATCCCCCAACTCACATCCTCCCATTCCACACCTCCTTCCTTGTCATCTTTCCCATGGCCTACCACTTCACTCACTCTCATAGCCCCTGCAAACATTGTCACATAAATTGTGTGAAATAGCTGGGCCTCCCCCTTTGATCTGCATATTGCCGGGAGCACCTCTTTTACCTTTATTAGCCACTGCTCACCTATTGGCCTCCTATTATCCCCTGGCCTTCGTTTCAACCTGCCCCATCCCTGCATCATTCTCCTGATGAGCATTCCATCCTTTTAGGGTCATTCCATCCTTTTAGGCTGCAAATCACACTGATCCCTGCAAGATAAACCCCCATCGTGGCGTGAGCAGTCCCTTTCTGCCATTGTTCCACAGTGAACATTCCCAACTGTTCCTCAGAGAGCGGCCCACTTACCTCCATCTGATTTTCTGCCCTGAATGTTTGAAAAACTCTCCAGGCCCCATCGTAGGCCCTCAGAGTGCGAGGCGCCCATGAGCTGCGAAACAGCAGTTCTGCTCCTTCTTGCCAATGTCCCAGATGTTCGTTGGTATGGGCGTTTTTTGTTCTTCTGCTGCTGGTGCCAGCCTCCGGAAATGGTCCAGCTGCAGACGGGAAAGGCTGTCAGCCAGGGTATTGTGTACCCCTTCTATGTGTTTTGCTCTGAAAGACATGTTCAGCTGCAAAGCCCTTAACACTAACTGTCGTACTACCTGCATGACTGTATCCGACCTGGCTCCCTTGTTGTTTAGTACATCAACCACTGCTCTATTGTCACACCAAAATGTCACTTTCTGATCCTGTAATTCCTCCCCCCAAACCAAAGTGCATACCTATATGGGCATTATCTCCAGTCGTGTTATATCTCTCACTTTCCCATCCCTCACCCAACTGGCTGGCCATGGTTCTGCAAACCACCTACCCCTCAGGTAACCCCCCATGCCCAGCCCTATAGCAGCATCTGTGTAGAGGTCGAGGTCTGTGTTGTACAGCCACTCCTCCTGCCAGAACGAACACCCATTGTAATCCTTCAAGAATTCTTCCCATATACTAAAATCCTCCCTGACACTTTGAGTCAGATCAACCCAGTGATGTGGTCTGGTGACCCCTGCTGTAGCTCTGGCTAACCTCCTTGTGAATGCCCTTCCTGGTCCTATGGCCCTGCATGCGAAGTTCAGGTGCCCCAGTACCTGCTGGACCAATTTCAGTTGTACCCGTCTCCTGCTGGCATGTACCCGGATTAGTTCCTTCAATCTCCTTACTTTTTGGTCCAGTAGCCTAAACACTTCGCTCGTGGCATCTTTCTCGATCCCAAGGAATTCCATAACCTTGCTGGGACCCTGTTTTTTCTAGTGCCAATGGGACTTCCAGCTCCCGGCACAATTCCTGAAACTTACCCAGCATCCTCTGTGTCTCCCTTTCGCCCTTCCCAATGAGGAGAAAATCATCCAAGTAATGGATAACTGACCTATAACCCATTTTTTCTTGGAATATCCACTGAAAACATGTGCTGAACACCTCAAATGTAGCACATGCTGTGGAACACCCCGTTGGCATTGCCTTGTCGAAATAATACTGTCCCTCACTTTTAAAACCCAAGAGATCCCAGTCTTCCATCCTGACTGGAAGCAGTCTGAAGGCGGACTCAGTGTCCATTTTTGCCATCCATGCATCTCCTGTGGCCTGGATTATCCGCACTGCGTCCTCTAGTGTCGCATATGTCACCCTACTATGTTCCTCACTGATAAAGTCATTCACCAACTCCCCTTCTGGATAAGACAGGTGGTGGATCACCCTGTATTCCCCTTCTTGTTTCTTGGGTACCAAGCCCAAAGGTGATATCTGCATGTTTTCCAATGGGGGGGGGTGTTAAATGGGCCCTCCACCCTGCCTGCTGCTTTCTCTTTCTCAGTCTTCTGCCTTAGCATTTTCTCTTTCCCTTTTACAGACCCCAGGTTGCTTGCCTCCCTTGCTTGCCTGGGTCCCCTAGACTGCAATGAAAACCCCATGTTAAAACCACTTAAAATCATATCTCGCATGCTCGTGTCCGGATATCTGTCCCGGCAAACTGTCCATGCTGATAGGTTGATGGGGGTTCTGGCCATACCAAAATGCTCCTTGTTGTGCCACCTGTTCCCCCTCCCTGACCCCTCCCTTCCCTCCTGTCTAACCTTCCTTGCTTCAGTGGTTCTGACGCCCCCACTCCATTCCCCTGCCCCTCCCTCCCTGTTCCATGTTTGCCCCTTAAACCCCTGGCCATCTTGAAAAATCCTGATCCTTGCCCCCCATGCCCTTGTGCTCCCTGTATCCCTGTTGTTCTGCACTTGCTTGCCGGGTGCCCCCCTCCGCATTTTGAACAGGCATGTCAAAAATGACACTGAGGCCACGAGCAGAAAGCCCTGTTATAAGCCCAGCAGCCTCTCTGTGGCATAAAACCCTTTCTGCTCCACCCATCTTCAGGTGTGGACTGATCTGTTACGTAATCCGTCCATAAGTCTATTTGCTTGGTGTCCCATCTTACATTCCCGAATGTTGCCATTCTCTGCCGAAAACATTCATTGTAGTATATCCATCCTACCCCGCCTTTTGCTTTTGTTGTCTGTATTATCAATGAATAGGTAATGAGTGGGATGCCTAGCTCCAGCCTCTTTTCCAGAACAATGGCTGAAAAAGTGGCAAAACCTAGAAACCACCCATCCCAAGTCTTCCCTTTCGTGAACTTGTTGTCCTCTTTTTTCCCAAAGAGCACTATGGCAGCTGCCATCTCACTCTTACCTATGCTTTCAGTTTCTTCATATTTTGCCACTGCCTCCCGGCTCACCAAAGCAAATATATCCACATAGTCCCCTCTCCATATTTTTTCCTTCATGGCCAATGGCACGTGTTCGCCTATTCTCATCCCCAGCACACCTATCTCTCTTGTACCTTTTCCCTCTCTTTCCGCTCCCTGTACAGTATCTCCTGGTACCTCTTTTCCTGTCCTAATCTCCGACAGAGCAGATTCCATCTGCCCCAGCCCCCCTGTCCCCAGTGCCTCCACAATTTGCCCTATATATTCTTTTATACTATCCCCCACTGCGTTGGATGTGTTACCTGAAATCTTGTCCTGGCTGAGCTGCCTGGAGTCCTCCAAAGGTCCCCTTGCTTCTTCATGTGTTTGAGGTGGAGGTGGAAGGTGAGCTACTGGGGTCTGCGGGCAGGACCTCCTGTCCTGGGCTTCATATCCAGGTTCCACCAGGGAGATTCCCCTTTGATCTGGGGTGAGTACTGGCATCACCGGGTCCACCGGCCTCGAGGGTACTGGATCGACTGCCTTGGCGGGTCCCGCTATCACCGGTGCTACCCTAGCGGGACTGTGTAGCCCTTCAGCTGGCCTCTTCTCCTTACCTCCTTTTTTTGTACCCGCTTTTCTCTTCTACCCGGGCCTTCCCGGTTCCTCCCCCTTCACCACTTCCCACATTTTGTTTGCTTTTTCTGCCAATTCAATTATAGCCTTGTAGGCGGCTTCCTTCGATGGCCTGCTCCTCTTGGGTGCCATGTCCGTCTTATCTATTTCTCTGTGAAGACAACTATAGGAAATGAAAGACAGGGTTATTCGTATCTCTGTACCTCCCCGTGCGTCTTCCTCCTGTCCGTCACACCCCTCATCATGCAAACGCAGACCGGTCCAACTGTAAAAGAAGGGAAAAAACAGGGTTAATTGTATATATGTACCTGTTTTAGCACCCTCCCTCTGTCCCTCGCACCACATGTCCCATAAACCAAAACCGGGCCCCCATAAAGGCCCCTGTCTTCCTTGCCAGGTCACCTGGTCCCCTGGCTGCTCCCAGCTGTGCCCATTGCGGGAGGCCCAACACCGCCTGGGCCCCCTCTCTCCCTCTTGTCTCTTCCTCAGGCCCTTTAGAACTTCTGCTGTGTGCTCCCCCTCCAACACCTGTTTCTTTCTGGAACAATTCTCCTGTCTGGGCTGACCAACGGCCATGCCGCCAGCCTCCCTACCATAGATCCCCCTGCAGTGGTCTTGGCACGTGGTCACCTTTTCCCTCATTCATGCCTCTGCGTAAAAAGGGGGGAAAGAAGGCCCAAACACAGCAAAAACACCCCCAATGGGTGGGGGCCCAGCTTCCAATGCGGTCACCTTGTGGCGTGTGACGTCACTTGCGAGGTCCCTGGTTGCTCTGTCTCTCTTTCCGCTCAAGGCCTCCACCAGGACCCCTGCTCTCCCCCAATATGCCTCACAGGGCTTCCAAAAACCATGAAAATAAACAAAAACTGCCCGAGTACCCGGGCGCACTTTTTCCCCGACACCTCCATGGCGTGTGACATCACGCCATATGGCCCCACACCGCATGCACTCTCCCCTGCTTCAGAGGCCTTCCTCAGGTCTAATATTCCTGCTTACGTCCAAGGGGAAAAGAAAAAACCTCATACCAACCCAAGCCCCCCCCAAAAAAAATCCATCTGCATCAAACTTGGGCCTTTTTGCCTCCAGCACTGCTGTCGTAAGCCTATTATGCCCTAGTTCTAGCTAGCACCCCGCTAGAAAAGTGGTTAAACCCCCCCATGGTGTGTGACTTTGCACCACTTGGTCCAGGCAACAGGGCCTCCTTCAGGGCTTACCATTTGTCCCCAGGAATTCAAAATGGCCATTCGCAGCCACCAGAGCCCAAAACAGGAAAACAAAGGGGGTTTTACAATCCCCTAAGCAGCGTGTGACATCACGTCACGTGGTCCCGGATCGCGCTCGTTCCTCCCAGCACCGCAGCCTCTTCCGGGCCTCCAAATCTTAAAATTACCATCAAAACAGTCACACCGAGCCACAATAGTCTGCTACCCAACAGCAGGTGCTCTTCAGCAACCCCCACATGGCTTGTGACGTCACACCACACAACCCATGCCTCAGGCCTACTATTCATCTTCCAGGCATCCAACGCACCACTATCACCACCTCAAAAGCACCCAACAAGGAAAAAGAGGGGTTTGTTGACCCCCCACGTAGCGTGTGACTTCACCACGTGGTCTGGCTTGCACTTGCTCCCCCCCCACAGCTTCCAGGACTCTTCCCAGCCTATTGTTGCCCACTGGCATTCCCAAGGGTGACACACTGCCACAAAAGCCAGAAAAAAACAAGGAAAAACCCTTGTTAACCATACCACAAACAGCGTGTGATGTCACGCCATGTGGTCCCAGCTCACGCTCTCTCTCCCCTGTCTCAAGGGGTTCCTCCAGGCCTACAGCTTTTCCATTCAGCAAAAAACAGGTCATAAGACAAATGCAAAGCATCAAACAAATCAAAAGGTTTTTCACAAAACCCCCCACGGGGCATGCGTCGCACCATGTGGTCCTGGGTCACTCTCACCTTCACAATCTGACTCCCATCGCCATTCAGGGCCCCCATATTTGCTCAGTCATAAATTGCAACCTGTTTCCTCTTAAACCTGTCTATATATATGTATACCCTTTTTTTAATTTTTTTATTTTACACTTCACATCTCGTCCTGCAAATCAATAAATCAATTGCTAGTTTCCTTACCTCTCTCTCTCCTGGTAAAACAAACCTCAAAGGATTTGACAATCCGACGTGCTGCAGTTTGATGTAAATCAAAATTCCAGCAAAAGTGGCTGAGGCCCCCCGTGCTGTCTCTTATGTACCTCCCTTCTCCCCTTCCCTTCCTGCTACCTGCCCATTGTTCTGGCCCTTGGCCCCTCCTCTTGCTTCTCCCCTTCCCTTCTGAGCACAGCCATTCCCTATAGGAGGGAAGGGGTGCACCAGGACAACATGGTCTGCCCCTTAAAGGGCAAACTCCATTATGAGGTATCAAGCGAAGGTAGACTTGCTCTCTCTACTGGGGATGGGAGTATATTTCATTCAGTTTCATTCTATGCCAGCATTCTGACAGTCTATGTCCCTAACTCTGCCTTCTGAAGTATAGAGTGAAGTTTAGCTTGCCCCAGCTGCCCGAGATGGGAGTTCTGTTTTATCCAATTACATTTTCTGTCAATTACATTCTCTACCTGCAATCAGACTGTCTCCGTCCCTAACTCTACCTCATGATGTATGGAGTGAGGGTAGGCTTGCCTGTTTTCTGGGGATTGAAGTCTGTGTCATCCAGTTACAATCTGTACCAATTACATTCTCTACCAGCAGTCTGACAGTCTCCAACCCAACTCATCCTTAATGAGGCATTTGAGTGAAGGTAGGCTCACCCAGTCTACCAGGGATGAGAGTCTGTTTCATCCAGTTACCATCCACTCTACTTCTGCCATATTATAGGTTCTGTAGGTCCTATGGAACATGATTCAGGTTTGTCCTCAACTGTCCAAGGTGGGAACCTTCTATCCAGTCAGTGAAGCCTCTCCCATACCTGGGCCTTTCATTCCATTAAATTCCTAGACCTCGCTGCTTGGGATTGCTCCCTGGGTCCTCAGCCTATCTGCAGCTTGGATTCACATCGGGATATTTCCTGTGCCAACTGAATGCAAGCTTCCAACTCCAGAAGAAAGCATTGCACGGTCTTCTTGGATTACTCCTCAGCTCTCCCATCCCATTGAAGGGCTTCCTCATTGAACTACTTCATTAAGGATTGTACTATTTCTGCCTCATGGCCAAACTACATGTCCTGGAGTTTCTAGCTCTTGTCTTTTGCCCATTTTATTACCTGTATGCCTTTACCAAGCTTTTAGCTTCATCCTGTTTGGGATCCTAGCCCCAGCCACCCTGTTTGTCAATAGGACTTTCCTCTGCTATCTGCAATTCAGGACTTTATGTTTCTGCTTGTCTCTTCAGTTCCAACCTGCTTTCCTGGTTGCCCACAATTGCACCTCATTTCCCTTCTCAGCCTACTCCATCCTCCGATGACATCTTCTTCTGCTATCTCATACTTCAGCAGTGTTGCAGCCATTCCTGTCCCTCTGGGTACTTGTCTAAGTGTCCATCTGTCTTCCACTTCAGAGCCGTCATTGCCCCTTGCTTCAGATGTCAGATTAGTTTCCTACAGAGCCATTTCCATGATGTGTCAGCCTGTAGCTCCTGGATTCCTGAAGACTTTGATTGTGTCAGCCTTTATCCTCACTTTTTGACCTATTCCACAACATGGATCTCTTTCGCCTTCCCTCAAGCCACTGGATCTGGGCCTCCTATCTACAATACTGCTTTTCAGTTGGATTTTGCATGAACCTCACCAGCATTTCAGCACTCCCCTCCTCTGTCTTCCACTGTTGTACACTCCATTGCTGTGCCAGAACCTGCTGTTGTTCATCTGTTGTAAGGGACAATCTTTCCTTGGAATTGTGAACACTTTGGCCCTGGCTTCTGCCTCTCTAATGTCACTATCACAGACTCGATTGGAGTGTTCCCCATTCATTCATCTCTCTGGCATCTTGATGGCATATCTTGGAAATGCCATTCTTGTCTTGCAGTACATCTTAGTTTTGGCTCCTTATAGAACCCTGGGTTTCATCATGTTCACTTCTGTGCTTTTGGGCAGTACCTTGGCTTGTTGTCTTCCAGCAGTTATTCATCCGTTTGATTGCATTCTCCAGATTGACCTGCCAGATTCTCCTCCCAAGGGACTGTACATTATTTGATACATGCCCACTCATTGACCGGTCAACCAATGGGTGTGTACTGAACAATGTACAGTGCTCCTGTACAGTTCAGTCAGTGGCTGACCAGTGCAGTGTGGGGTGGGCTGTGCCAGTCACTAAGTCCAGTCGGGTTGGGGGGGACCGGGGTGGTGGGTCACTGGCAAATGGGGTAGGGGGTCACTTGACTACCAGGGTACAGTTGATGAGAACTTTTTTTCTGGAAACAAAGCTTGGGCCAGGGAGTGCACTGGACTACCAGGGTTACCGAGGCTGTCATACTGTATGTGTTTTAGTGGAGATTGGAGCCAGAAATGGGGTGCGCACTAGACTACCAGGGATACTGGGGGATATTATTTATTTTAATATGAGCGTCGGGGCAGGGAAGGGGTACCACTAGACTGTGAGGGATACCAGGAGATATTATTCCTATTAATGTGGAGATCAGGGCTGGGGAGTCGGGTATTATGACATTTGTATGGCAATAAGGGCTGGGACGGGGGTGTTGTTACATTTTAGTGGCGATCAGGACATGGGAGGTGGTGCCATCATGTTAGACCTGCCCTCAGGGCTCAGGTAGGGGGGAACATGTGACCAGACCAGAACTGCGTGTGGGGCACCACCCTGCCCCATGCATAGTTAAAGTAGGATTTTGTGTTTCTAACTTTGTGCTGGTGCAGCTGGCCGTGTCTTTGCCAGGGGGCGTTTGAATATTGTGATGCACAGCATATGCTTATGGGACCCCTCATTTGCATAGGCACATCACAATATTGTGCACCATGGCACAGTCGGGTATGTGGTGCGCATTGGAGGCTTCTGAATTTTGCCATGCCCCCAACTGGCCTCAGAAGTCTGGAAATGCATGGTGCATTTTGGGATGTGCACGCATCTTGTCTGAATATGTGGGCCAAAGAGATTAAAACCTCACTGGTACATTCAGAAACATATTTGACAAAGCTATGATCCATGGATTAATCATTCAGGTTTCTGTTATCCTTTTGATAGAAACATAGAAGCTGATGGCAGATAAGGACTATGTGGTCCATTTTATCTGTCCATTTTCCCCATCTATTGCAGAAACCAAGAACCCTTGTAGGTCTGTGGTTTTCTTCTTTCTTCCCTATCACCAGGGTACCTTTATGTCTTTCCTATGAATTTTTGAATTCCCCAACTGTTTTTGCCCTCACCACCTCTGTCAGCAGGCTGTTCCAAGCATCCACCACCCTTTTAGTGAAAAAAAATACTTTTTCACATTACCCCTGAGCCTACTCCTCTAGCTTCATATCATGCCCCTGTTGTTTTTGTACATCTCTGCTGAAAGATGCTACCATCTTGTACCTTGTTTATACCACTGAGGTACTTGAACATTTCAGTCATATCCCCCCCTCCTCTCTTCTGTCCTCCAGGGAGTACATATTGAGTTCCCTCAGCATCTCATCATAGGGCTTGTCATGCAGACCCTGCACCATCTTTGTAGCCCTCCTCTGGACTGCCTCTAGTCTATGTCTTTATGGAGATGTGGTCTCCAAAACTGGACACAGTACTCCAGCTAAGGTCCACCAGTGACCTGTACAGTGGCATAACCACCTCCTTTTTTTCTGCTGGTGATACATCTCCTGATGCACCCCAGCATCCCACTGTTTTTCCCCACAGCCTTTTTACAGTGTTTTGTTACCTTAAGATCATCAGAAATTATTACTCCCAGATAAAGTTCCTGCTGGGTGGCTGCCAGTACCTCCCCCCCCATCTCGTACTCCTCCCTTGGATTTCTGTGCCCCAAGTGCATGATTCTGCACTTCTTTGCATTGAATCTAAGCTGCCACACTTTTGACCACTCCTCCACCATGCTTAGGTCCTTTCTCATTTTCTCACCCCCTCTGGAGTGTCCACCCTGTTGCAAATCTTAGTGTCATCTGCAAATAGGCTTCCCTTCCCCTTCCAGCCCCTCTGCAATATATCTTATGAAGACATTGAAGATAACTGGCCTCAGTACTGACCCCTGTGGCACTCCACTGGTTACCTCCCTCTCTTCAGATTGAACACCATTTACCTAGAAGATAAAATGCGTAAACTAAGCTCAAGATATTTTTGTTTCCTACACTTCCTCCTTTATTTTGACTGTAGCAATGACAATTTTTAGCAAAAGAAAACTACTCAGCTGCATCTGAGGACACCAATATAGGAATAAAAGGTAACCATATCAAAAAAAGCAAACTCCCCACCCTGTACCCACATGTTACCAAATATCACACAGGTCCACTTAATCAAGTGTAAAAAGCTGTATTATTTGGTAAATAAAAAAAATGTCTCTGCATGAAAAACTGGTAAAACAAAAACACACACCAAAGGTGGCTATGCATTTTTTACCAAGACTCAGGTGCTTTGTCAAGGATGAGGCATCCAGTCCCACACTGATTATATACAGAACCTCCTAATGGGAAAATGGACATCACAGTAATTAAAGTAATATGTTCCCATGGAGCAACAGAGTCTGTTTTGTGTGGAGGTGGGGTGCAGCTTAGAAAAACATAGCCTAATAGTACAAAAAGTGCTAACATGCATAAATTACATATATTGCAAAGTGCTTGAAAAGGGATTCAGTTGGACATATGCAGCAAGTATATCAGAAATTTAGAATTGTCATTTCAGATATTTTCAAAGTGCAGCATCTGAATCTGCATGCCAGAATGTAGCAATGTGGCTACCACCACCTCCAGATGGCTGGCATAAATGTGGCCACTATTCATTTTATAAAATGGTCTGCAAGGTCCAGACCTTTGATGACCCCAGACTGGTATATCTAATCTTATCAAGGGTTTTATTTCATGCTTTTGGAGTGAGTAGTATTTCTGACCACTTAAATCAATGGTAATTTTTTAGACTGGCAAACTAGTAAGACCCATAAAAGTCAGACTGGGGGTATGTACACAGAAACATAGAATTTGATGCAATATAAGGACCACTTGACCCATCCAGTGTGCCCATTTCTTCCTACATACATGATTGCTTCAGACTGTGCCTGATCTACAATTCTTTCTCCCTCCCCTCTTCCTTTCCACTATGATTCATTTGTGTTTATACCATGCATTCTTGAACCTAACCACTTTTTTTGCCTCCACAACCTCTGCGGGAAGGCTGTTTCAGGAATCTACCACTCTTTCTGTGAAGAAGTACTTCCTCACATCTCTCCTGAATCTACCCCCACCCCCAGCTTCATAGCATGTCCCCTTGTTCTTGATCACCTTTTCTTCTGAAAAAGTCTAGGCAAGTGGCCATTCAATTTGATTGTATGGTTTGAATGCCCATCATCTTGGCTTAGATTGTTGAAACCAAATAAGCAAACAAAAATAGCACCAAGAATGTGAGGTGGTGCAATGAACAAGCAGAGCACAGAAAAAAGTATAGGTAATGCAACCACCACAAGGCAAGTACCAAGAAACAAATCTTGGTTTCAGTCATTTATTGTTGCAAAAAAAGTGCAATGTGCAGATAAAGTCTCATTAAAACCAGAGGCGGGCATACTGCCATATTCACATAGAGCAAAGACACTAACATTTCATAAGGGGGACCCCAAGCTTCATCACTCTGATAGGCTCTGGGTCCCAATGCGTTAAATATCTTTCTCTCTGATATGTGAGTATGACTGGTTGTCCGCCTCTGGTTTTAATGAGAATTTATCTGCACTTTGCACTTTTTTTGCAATAATAAATGACTGAAACCTATATTTATTTCTTGGTTCTTGCCTAGTGATGGGTGCATTACCTATGTGTTGTTTCTTTTAAACCAAACGGCAATAAGCAGCATCAATTTTTTTGAGCCTCTCAACAGTCCTGCTCTGCTGAAACCCAGAATTGAACCAGAGACTTTTCTAACACTCCCCCAACTGAACTATTTTGGCTAAAACCTGTGTTCCTGTGTTTGATTGATAATGAGGGTAGTGAAAATGCCCTTGTAAACCATGTTTCCACAAGCAGAAACACAAAAAGCCATACTTTTGTACGTGTTGATATAGAAAAGGTGGAAAAGAGTAGGAGATGTGAGAATTTTGACAACCAGTTAAGGAGAAGGGAGAATTATTGGATTTTTTAATTGGGTGCTGCCCAATAACCAGGTGTTAACAACAAGTTAATAACCAGCTCTTTCATTGTAAAATAATTTTTGGTTTCTAGCTATCCTTAAGGGCTGTATATACTCATGGGCATTTTCAATGAGCAACCATTTTTTTGTGAGTATACTTGACTGAATAAACAGTGATAGTTTAGACAGATAGACATGTCACTTTTATTAACTAATTTTCTTTTTTGCCTTAGGAAGATTAGTGTCCCTGAGAACTGGATTCAGATGTTGCATTTTATTAGTACTGTATCTGAAATGAAAATGATACATTTCTGATAAGCTTGCTGAACACATCCTCTTTTAGTCCCTTTTTCATGCACATTAGCATGTGTACTAATGGTGTATGGTGTTTTATAAGCTGACAGACAACTGTTCCCCCTCCCCCACGCACATGCAAAACAGAGTTTTTCTTTTAAATTATTGTTTAATTATTGTGGTGAAGATTTCCCCTTTAAGATGCTCTGTATATAAGATAGATAAGTCAGATAGACAATTTATTTAAAAATGCCTTTCTATGAGCTAAGACGCTTTTCATAAACATAATATAACAAATCCAAAATAATGATAATACATAAAACAATACCACAAATATACAATACAGACAGATGTGAAAACCACAACTATTTCAGTCTCCTGCAAGAGCTTAAGTGCACAGCCAAGTCTTAAGTTTAGAAACATAGAAACATAGACTTTGACGGCAGATAAGGGCAACTTGGCCCACCCAGTCTGCCCATTTCCTACCTATTGGATAAGCGACAGATCCTAGTTAACCAACAGCCTACTTCCTCTTACACCACACTATAATTGCCTTATGTCTGTCCCACACATTCTTGAATTCCCCCTCTGTTTTGTTCCATGCCTTCCTCAGGAAGGCCAGTCCCTCACGTGCACCACCCTCTCAGTGAAAAAATACTTCTCATGTTGCCCTAGGCCGTCCTCCCTATCTGCAAATTGCTTGCTGTTCTTGTACATCTCTTCTTCTGAAAGATGCTACCCTCTTGGACTTTGTCGATTTCCATGAGGTACTTGAAAGTTTCTATCATGTCCCCCCTCTCCCTTCTTTCCTCGAGGGTATACATATTAAGCTCCATTAGTCTCTCTTCATATGGTTTCTGGTGCAGACCCTGCACCATTTTAGTTGCCCTCCTCTGGACTGCCTCCATCCTGTCTATGTCCTTGTGGAGATGTGGTCTCCAGAACTGCATGCAGTACTCCAGATGGGGTCTCACCAATTGTCTGTACAGAGGGATGACAGCTTCCTGTTTTCTACTGGTGATGCCTCTCCCTATGCATCCCAGTATCCCCCCAGCCTTCCTTACCGCCTTTTCACATTGCTCTTTCCAGTTTTGCTGTTGTTAGTACCCCACAATTGTGTACTCTACCCCTGGGTTTTTGTTTACCACATGCATTACTTTGCATTTCTTTGCATTGAATCTAAGCTGCCATACTTTTGACCATTACTCCAACCTTGCCAAGTCCCTTCTCTACCTTTCCAGCCCCCCCCGTGTATCAACCCTGTTGCAGATCTTTGTTTCATCTGAAAAGAGGCATACTCTTCCTTCCAGTCCCTCCGCAATGTCACTTTAAAGACATTAAAGAGGATCGGCCCCAGTACTGAACTCTGCGTAACCCCACTAGTAACCCCTTCCTTTGGAGTGGACTACATTTACTAGTACCCTCTGCATCCTGTTGTCCAACCATGTTTTTATGCAGGCTACCTCCCTGGGATCCACTCACAGGCTGGCTAACTTGTTCATTAATCTTTTGTGTGGGACTGTGTCAGATGCCTTGCTAAAGTCTAGGTAGGCCACATCCACAGCCCCTCAATGGTCTACTACTTTGGTCACCCAGTCAAAGAAATCTGTTAGATTCGTCTGACATGACCTTCCCGTTGTGAAGCCATGCTGTTTAATTCTTTCTTTCAGAAGTGATTCCATCATTCTCGCTACCACTGAGGTCAAACTAACAGGTCTGTAGTTTCCTGCCTCTGCCTTGCTCCCACTTTTGTGAAGTGGAATCACATCCACCCTCCTCCAGTCCTCAGGTACCACACCATCATCCCTTGATTTGTTAAAAAGAGTAGTCAGTGGTGTCACTGCTTCTCCCCTAAGTTCTTTTAGAATTCTGGGGTAAATCCCATCAGGCCTCATTGCCTTGTCCACTTTGAGTTTTAGGAGTTCTTTCAGGATCATTTCTTCTGTGATTGGCCTGGTATAGACCCCCCTATCCAGAGTGCTTTTATTGTTTGGTTTCAGTACCTCCCCCTCCTCTTCTTTTGTGAATACTGAACTAAAGTATTTGTTCAGTATCTTTGCCTTTTCACTGTCACCCTCTGCCCACCCCCCTTCCCTTTATTAAGCCTCACTATCCCTCCCTTGGTCTTTCTTCACTCCCTAATGTACCTATACAGTAAAAGGTTTTATCCCCCTTCATAACTGAGTTGGCTATCTTTTCCTTGGTTTGGGCCTTTGCTATTCTGACTGTCTTCTTCGCTTCCTTCTACTTTAACTGATACAGTTCTTTGTCCTGCTCCTTCTGTGATTCCTTATAACTCCTGAATGCTTTTCTCCCTAACCTTCCCTACCACCTCTTCTGAGAACCATAGTGTTTTTTTCCCCTTTGTTTTGTTTCATTTGCTTCACACAAAGGCTTGTTGCTGCTGTGATGGCAGTTTTGATTTTTCCCCATTGTTTCTTCACCCCTCCTTCCTGCCCATTTGCTAGTGCATTCCTTAGAGGAAGATTCTCACTCTCCAAACCCTGTAATTTTTACCTCCAAACACTGCATCAAGAAATCGCAATTTAATATTCAGTTTTTTGTTTAAAATACCCTATTTTGTCTCAATGCCATCTCAAGCTTCTCACTCACCAGCAGTCAAAACCACAATATACTGCAGCACTCTTGAGCCGCATAATAGCAGGGAGCTGTCTGACCAATCTTCCAACCACGTTATGTGGCATATGCAGTTGCTTTTATAGTGCCCCTCGTGTTCTTCAGGGCTGTGAATTTTTGCTTTGGACGACTATTTTCTATTAAGCATGCAGTATGAGGATACCAAGGTCAAAGTTTCCGCTCACGCGGACGATCTTCTTTTACAGCTTTCTTATCCTGAATCCTCTATCCTTGTAATGTTGGATATTATAGAGAAATATAGTGGTCTCTCAAACTATAAGTTAAATGTTAGTAAATCTGCAGTATTTCCTCTGAACCATAAGGTCTTTAAGAACAACATTACTGCTTTAGGTCTTTCGTGGTCCAGGGACTCTTTGCGTTACTTGGGTATTGAGTTAACCAGGAATACGTCACTTACTATTAAGAAAAACTTGGACTCGTTATTAATAACGTTGAAGCAGGACTTAGGCAGATGGTCGATGCTTCCCATCTCTCTGTGGGGAAAAATAAATCTGATTAAGATGAATGTTTTTCCTCGACTGTTATATCCGTTGCAACTACTCAATATCTATCTTCCGATGAGTTGGTTTAATAAAACTCAAGAGATGATGATAAACTTTATCTGGTCTAAAAAACAATCGAGACTAGCATATTACAAGTTAGCAGCGCCTAAAAGTAAAGGGGGTTTACGACTTCCTTACCTTGGTTTATATTACTGGGCCAGCCACTTGGCCAAATATCTCAAATGGCTAGACCCTAACCCTTCCTCCGTCTGTCCTCCTTGGCTCAGGATAGAGTTGGAAATGATTCAGTCATGTAATATAGCCCCTTCTACTCTTCTATATTTAAATACATCGACTTTGCCCAAAAAGTTAAAAGATACCACGGTGGCGATTTCCATTAGAATCCACTCACATTTATGTGGTTTCTTGAAATATAAACAGTATCTGGACCTGTCTCAGTTGATCTGGAACTCCCCAGCTTTTAAAACTGACGCTAAGATTTTACCCCCCTCTTGGTTACCAAAACTAGGAGAGGGCAAACTATCCTCCTTTCTTAAGGAGGACGGATCATGGTTGTCAACACAGGATTTTATGAGGAAGTTTGGGTTGCAGGCGAAGGATTACTTTAAAGTTCTTCAACTCCGACACCTTCTTAGCAACAAATTTGAGAAAAGAGTGCTTATATCTCCCAAATTTTCTTTCCATTCGGATTTGTGTCTGTTTGCCAATACCTCCAAGGTAGTTTCTAAATTGTACAATACACTGTGTGAATGGCATTTTCCGGACTCGTTTGGGCCCACAGAATTTTGGTCGGACTTATTCCCGCAATGGAATAAAGAGTGGTCCATCCTGTGGAACAACTGTCATCGTTTTGTTTCACAGGATAGGTTACGTCTCATGCAATTTAGCATCCTGCATAACCTTTACTACTCCCCACAGAAGCTGGCCAAATGGGGCATATTAAACTCAGGTCAATGTACAAGGTGTTCATGGAATAAGGGCACTCTGCTACATATGGATGTCAGGTCTGGGATAAGGTGAGGGGTCAGGGAAGGAGGGTTGAGCCAGCCAGCATGTTATTCCATGATGGTAGTGGGTAGTCTGTTCCAAAAATAAAAATAAAAGGGTGCTCAAAATCAGCTATTAAGCATATAACATGTTAGAATTTAGCTTGCTTCGCTACTGATGTCTGTGTCATTTGTTGTTTACCATCTCTGGCGTGACAGGCTGTTAACGTTAATGTAGAATCATTTGCTGTTAGCTAGCAGCCTAGCCCCTACACACAGGAAAAAGTTGAGGGAATTGGATGTGAGTGTCCATAGATTCTATTTTATAAAAGGTCACAACTTTCTGAGAATTTCCCTCTTCTGTTCCGTCAGTCAGCATCAAGATTGCTGAGCTCAGTTATTTATTATTTTCATGAAGCCCAAAGAACACAGCACTGTTTTCCGCCAAGTGCTGCAGATTAACAGCATACTATATGAATTATTTAAAACTGCCTAATGTGCATAAAAACAGTAGCACAGGACTGGTCGCATGCCCCTGTAGATGAAGTCAGTGTTAGTGGAGAGCAAAGATCGGTAGGTTGGGCTAAAAAATATTTTTTTCCCCCATTATAATTTTGCCAGAATCGAGTTGCCACTGATTCATAGCTCAGCATGTTACATCAGACCAGGCTTCTTGGTGTTTGACTATCAGTGTGTTAATTACATCACCCAGTATGCTTGCCAACTTCCCTCTTTAGCGGTCTGAAACATGCAGTACTGGTAAAAAGCATGGTGTACAGGCTGCCTGAGATGTAGGAGGCAGTATAGCACACTGGGTTAAGGCTCTGAGCTGCAGATCTAGAGACCTGGGTTTGAATCTCACAGCCACCTAGGTGCATACTGAGCAAGTCAATTAACTTCCTTGTGCTCTCAGGTCTCATCTGGAAACATGCTTTGGCTTAGTGTGCTACTCCTGGTTAAACAATGTTCCCTTCCCTTAAATAGCTGTGGTCCACATTGCCACTAACAGCAAGTTTGCCTTCATAGATGAACTGTCTCTTTGTGCTGTATGTTTTCTTGTCCCCACATGCCCCCCCCACCCCATCTTGAATAAAGTTCGCAGGAGTGTCCTTAAGAAGCAGAAATTATGAAGAGTTGAGCCCTGGTTGCCTGGAAGTACTAAGAGATTGGATTGTGGCAATCAGAAAGAGTAGAGGACCACATGTTGGGAGCGACCAGGCCTCCTGAAACCCCACTAATCAGAGGCATCTGTTCTAAGTGTGGTGCACTGCTAAACCATGCACTGCAGCAGAATTGAGTGCCAGTTTCTGAGATCAATCAAGTGAGGGTTAACACTGCTGTGGTCCAAGTTAGCAAAATTCAGATCTCGTAGCAACAGGTTGTTAGAGCATTAAAAGTCCTCACTTTGGATTAAATTTTATTTGAAGTTACCCATTTTTTGTTAATTCTTCTGTGCCTTTTTTCACTTGTATATTTTTAGGGTGCACAGTGTGAGTGCAATCAACCAGAGTTAGGGGGACTGCATAGTACAGTAGCACATGAATGAGACACACAGCACAATTGGTTTAGAAATGCTTTGAATTGCCAGCTGCTGCAGCATTTCATTCCTGTACTACATGTAGCACAATTTTAACTGTTTATGTGAGAAGGGAAGAGAAGGCAGTAATGAGATTATTCTTTATGGTGTGGGTGGCCTACTAACACTTGTCAACTCTCCCCCATATGCATAGTCCGCCATCAGGTCAGTTGATGCCAGGACAAACTGTTGGCTTCTGAACTGATTAGATTTATATTAGGCAGTAGTTCAAAAAAATCGGTTCTTTTCTGTCCTCTTGTCCATAATCTGCACACTGACTACACACTCTAGCTGCAGAAGAGTGAATGGGTGAAGGCTGCGCTCTACTGTCAGTTGCTGTGCCTGCTGCTTTGTCCAGTCTGGCAAACAACAACAACTTGTCTCCATAAAGAGTCCTCCCTCCATACTGCACTGTCTGTGCACACTCACTGTTGGTTTGCTTTTCCCAACCCCCTCCAACTACCAGGCTGCCTGCTCTGCCAGGTCTGCGTCTGCCCTTGGAATTGCTGGCTTTTTCTGCACTGCTTTTGACTTGCCTTGCTATGCTGTTTGCTTTCTCCTCTCTCACATTGAGTTTTTTTTAATAATTGGATCACCTGTATACAGTACAAACAAACTGAATTGTTGACAGTTTGTGACTGCTTGGGGGGAGGAGGAGTTGAAGGTGAGGTCAGTGGTCAGACTCTGCTCATGGTGATGTAATGCATCAGTTATTACAAGTAAAATTTCTGTACTGTGACTCAGTTAAAAACAATATGGCTGGGTGGAGGCAGGAAGGAATTAAGTGAAACCTTGGATTGGTGATTGTTTAGGCCAAAAAAGTCAACATATACATTGTTTTATATGAAAAATATATTGTGGACATCCTAGAATGCATCTTCAGTGTGTTATTTTGTCTCAGATAGTTATAAAACAGATTTTTTTTTTAATAAGAAGCATTTTCTGAAATACAGTATGCAAAATACATTGCAGAAATTTATTGCAGTATAAAATTCTTATAAAAAAACTGGTCAGTTTTTGAATTTCTGATTTCAGCTCGGCTCGTGATTGGCTCTAAGAGCCAAGCCAGAGCCTTGGCTCAGCTTTTCTTCAAAAAATCAATACTGATCATTCACCTACTGCCACTAGAATTGCCTTATGTCTGTCCCATGCATTCTTGAATTTCCCCACTGTTTTTGACTCCACAACCTCGTCAGGAAGCCCGTTCCATGCATCCACAACCCTGTCCATGAAAAAATACTTCCTCACATTACTTCTAAACTGTCCCCTCTGTCTTCAAATTGTGCCCCCTTGTTCTTGCACATCTCTTTTTCTGAAAGATGCTACCCTCTTGGACTTTGTTGATTCCTTTAGGGCACTTGAATGTTTCTATCATGTCCCCCCCTTCCTCCTTTCCTCAAGGATATACAGATTAAGTGTCTTTTAGTCTCTCTTCATGTTTTCTGGTTCAGACCCTGCACCATTTTGGCTGCCCTCCTCTGGACAGCCTCAGTCCTGTCAATGTCCTTGCGGAGATGGGGTCTCCAGGACTGCATGCAGTACTCCAGATGAAGTCTCAACAACTGTCTGTACAGAGGGATGACAGCTTCCTGTTTTCTACTGGTGATGCCTTTCTCTGTGGATCCCAGTATCCCTCCATTCCTCCTTACTGCCTTCTCACATTGCTTGCGCACATTTAGGTTATCTGATATAACTACCACCAAGTCCCTTTCCATTTCTGTTGTTGTTAGTATCTCACCCCCCCCCACTGTGTACTCTTCCCCTGAGTTTTTGTTTCTTAGGTGCATTACTTTGCACTTCTTTGCATTGAATCTTAGCTGCCATACATTTGACCATTCCTCCAACCTTGCCAAGTCCCTTCTCATCCATTCCACCCCACCTTGTGTATCAACCCTGTTGCAGATCTTTGTGTCATCTGCAAAGAGATATACGTTTCCTTCCAATCTCTCTGCAATGTCACTTATAAAGACACTAAAGAGGACCGGTCCCAGTACTGAACCTTGCAGTACCCCGCTAGTAACCCCCTTTTCTTCAGAGTGGACTCATCATCATTATCATCATCATCATCATCATCATCATCATTTTATTTGTAAAAAGAGGCCTTATAGAGCTGAGGGCACCCTTACAATTATTGGTGGGCAAAGTGGGCTCAATCCGCTCTGCGAAGCATTTCACAGAGCACAGGCGGATTCTCGGAGTGTTCTGCAATGCAAAGCAGAGTACTTCGTGTTATAATGAGGAACACAAAGTGCATTGGAAACAGCGACTTCGCTTTACTCTGCCTCCACTGGTCACTACTCTTTCAATTTTTAAGGGGAAGTACATTGGTGGCAGTTCACTTCACCTCACTTCGCCTTGTTTTTGAGCTCCGAAGGTGGATTTTGCAGTGATTCATGGGAGTTCAGGTCACATGGGCTCTATATTGATCTGCACAGCCTCAGTTCAGGGTAGTATGAGTAGGAAGGAGTAGGAGAAAGTGTGCTCTGATAGCTGTCTGTAGGAATCTTTTAAAAGCTATTCAAAAAGCATTTTTGCTTTTTTGGGGGGACTCCAACTGTAGTTTATCGATTGTAGGAAACCCTCCTGTGCTCACATCATCGAACGTTTGTGTTTGTGTGTGGATTTTGAATGTTAATTTACAACATTGAGTGTGTGTGGTGAAAGACAGTGAAGTGAAGTGTGTGGGGGAGGGGCGTATCTGTGTGTAGGTAGATTTAAGTTGGAGAACTAGTGATTTCTTTGTATTTTGGTTATATTTTTGTTATATAACTGACTGTGTTACTGTACACATAGCAAAATTGTCAGTACTAGTACACATTTTCTTGCTGTTTGTTGTGTGAATGTGATGCAGCATTTCATAAGGTCAGGTTGTTTAAATTACAAATTTACATTACGTGGCAGTACACTGAACGTTTGCATTTGCATCTCATATCTCGTTCAGCATTGCACACAAAGTGTTCTGTGTTGTGTGTGCAGTGTTGCGTGCATCAAATATAATATACCTTTTAACATTTGTGACACAAACTAGTGTAAGTGCAACTAAGTGCAGCAGTGTGAACCTGCTATCCACTGCAGCTGCCTGATTTTGTACTGTGATCATGGTCTCTGTTCTTAGTTTTGCTGCTTGTAGTGCTGTAAAAATCAGCACTGTCTGTATTCAGTGCTCCCCACCCCCACCCCTACATTGAAAACATATTTTTTACCAGACTGGATTGTTTTTGTGACCCCCAACAGCACCACTGGTTACTGAAGTTGTTTTAATTCCATGACAGTGTCACAACACAGTAGTCTCTTATCTGTTGCTGAAGCCACAGTTGTTTATTTTGCTCGTATCCAGCCAGCGTCCCTCGGTCAGAAAGTGATATATCAAAATCTGAATTTGGTAATAATATTTGTGGTTGATCCCCCAAAATGCCTGCAAAGAGACATGCAAGTAAAGCTGTTTCTGGCCATGGCAATGTTGGCAGTAAGAGGGTCTGTGGGTGTGGTAGTAGTACGCGGATTGAGAAGTGCATTGCTGTTGTGAGGAAAGGTATTTCTCCTGCAATGTTTTTTACAGCCCAATCAGTAGCTTCACTGATAGTTGGAGGAGATGATGTTTTCCCAGCCAGTGGTGTTAGTGTTACTGGTGTTAGTGGTGGTGGAGGTAGTATTAACATTGTTGCATCAAGTTCTAATTCAGTCCAGTGTACCATATCCAAACATATTGAGTGTGAAGCAGTGCAAGTGAGTGACAGCATAGATGATGTCATACTTCCCAGTAACATCCCATTAACTGAACCTGATTCTGATGATTATGTCAACGATATCATACAATGTGATATTCCATCCACCGTGCACTTAACATCACACGTTTCCAAGCAGTGATTCACAGTGTGGTGAAAAAATATCAGGTGATGGTGGTGTAGATGCTGATGATGAATGTGATGATGCTGATGATGATGATGTTGCTGTTGTTGCAACATGCAGTACACATGTTAGCATCCAAGCAGAAGATGTGGATGTGTGTGACAGTAACGTTGACGAATATGATGATGATGTAATTGACCCCAGCTGGCAACTGTAGAAAACTAAATTAAAAGTGGCTGTGTCTAAATCTGCTTGCAGGAATCCCCCCCCCTGTAAAAACGTGTGATTTAACAGTTTTAGTTGATGATGATGGGTATGACGACCCAGTAATCAATATGATAGGTAGTCATGGTGGTCAGTTGCAGTCCAGGTGTGCAGTACCAGAAGCATCACGTACCCCCCCCCACTTCAGTGCTTAAAATAACAGACTTAAATAAGCCACATCATCATGGACACGTTAAAAGCAGAGCATCACACTCCCTTGTTTGGGACTTTTTTGTTCAAGATGCAAATGATGATTCAGTTGCAATTTGCCAGGTTTGCCATGTGTGTGTGAGTCGAGGTAAAAAGGGGAGCCATCTTGGGAAAAGAGGACAGCATACACATCTTAAGAATAGGCACTTGGCTCCGTGGACCCAGAGCAAGCAAGTGGGCCATGCATGGAACATGAAAAAAACACCATTCGTGATGCATTTCACCACATTTGACCCACTGTCACTTGCTATGAACCCAGCTCTCAGGGACAGAGGGTTTAGCCATCTGTCAATTTCAGTCGGTACCATGTCCAACATGATCCACCGCAAGTGGAGGCAGTATAACGTAGTGTTAAGGCTCTGAGTTGCAAATCTGGTGACATCCGGCAGATCAGACCTGGGTTTGAGTCCCACATCTTCCACTTGCATACTGTGTGACCCTGAGCAAGTCACTTAACTTCCCTGTGCTCCCAGGTCGCACCTGTAAAAAAGCTTTCAGCTTAGTGTGCTACTCCTGGTTAAACAACTAAATAATAACAAAAAAAAAAAGCTGGCAGCTTATACCAGACTGAGGCATTCACCCGTATCACCAGCAACCATAGCCAGTATGTTGTCCCCTTCCATGACTGTTAAACTCAGTAGAAAATTAAATGTGTGCAGTAGTGCGGTAATAAGAGCAGAGGATTACTACAGGCATGATGAGGTGGAGGACCATAATGACTTTGAAATGTTGTCCAGTGCTGGTGAGAGTAGCAGTTTTTGTGGTGGGAGTGGTGGTGGTGGTGAATGCAGTATGTTTAGTGCAAGTGGTACATCAACCCCAGTTGGCAAATCTAGAAAAATAACATAATTTCTGGGTTTGTCATCATCACCTGTGCAACCGTCTTCATCAAATGTCCACACTCCACCCCCTGCTAATGGAATTCATCACAGTGCACAACCATTTGTGACCAACACACCCAGTGTAAAACGTTTAAGTCAGCCCATGTTACAGAGTGTTTTTGTGCATAAGCTGAAGTACCCCTCCAATCATACAGTATCACGTGAACTTAATGCTGCTGTAGCAGAAATGCTGGCAATTGATCTTTTGCTCTTCTCCTTTGTGAAGAATTCTGGCTTCCTGCGGTTTGCTGCCTGTGCCTGCCAAAATGGAAAGTCTCATCCAGGACATACTTTTCTACCCGTGCTGTTCCCGAGTTGTTCTGCACTGTCTCAGACTCAGTAAGACATGCCATTCAACATTCCTCCTCTCCATTCATCCATTTAAGTATGGATATGTGGACAAGTGGCAAAACAGCGGGGAGTTCATATATATAACTGCACACTGGGTGCAGGTGCCGGGAGTTGTTTGTGATGCTGGTAGTGTGAATAATCAGTACAGGAAGGTGGATTGTCGTGGTAGCAATCTTCCTGGAATTCGCCAGCATGCAACAATTGCTATGCACAGTGTGACCTGTTCACACACTGGTAAGATCATGTTGGACATGGTACCAACTGAAATTGACAGATGGCTAAACCCTCTGTCCCTGAGAGCTGGGTTCATAGCAAGTGACAATGGGTCAAATGTGGTGAAATGCATCACGAATGGTGTTTTTTTCGTGTTCCATGAATGGCCCACTGTTTTTTTTTTTAATTCAAATTTATTAAGGATTTTCTCCCAGAACAGAGCAAGATGCAGCAGTACAGGGTATTCCAAGCATCAATACCAACTTATAGCAATACAAACATATCCAGGTACTGTGTCAGAGGCACCTTACCCTCCCACCCCCCACTCCCTCCTTCCCTTCCCACCCCAAGCAGACAGAACTCAATAGTAATGTACTACATCATAATACAAGCTTGACACAAAGTAGGTAATCATGGGGAATAAGCACCCGTCTGGAGTAGATAGAGCTCGTGTAACTTTTCCCAAACTTTACAGTATCTTGACATACAATTCCTTCGGTTCACACTGAAATTTTCCATATTCAAATTAAAAAGCAACTCCTGTAACCACTCTGTGTAAGTAATTACAGCTCCGTCCATCCAATGTTTCAATACTACCTTCTTGAGCGTCGCTGATATAATGGCCATATAATACCTTTTGGCTTTAACCTTTATACCGGAATAATCCCCCAATAAACAAACCTCGGGGCTAAAAAGTGGTTGCGTCCCAGCAGGGGATCTGCTCACTCTCTAATTCTGTCCCACAGGGATTTGACCCTAGGACAGTCCCAGAAAATATGGAGCAGTGTCCCCTCTTGCTGGCGGCAAAAATTACATTTTGGATCGTAAATACGACCAATCTTATGCAATTTTAGTGGGGTCCAGAACATATTATTTAAAAATTGAAACTGCATGACTCTCAGCCTATCCTGAGATATATACCTATAAGTGTGTAACCAAATTCCATCCCAGTCCCTTCCCGGGTCCCCGAGTACAGTATTCCAGCAATGGGGAATGCCATCAAGCTGTTGAAATGCTTGATCGAATAAGCACTTATAGAATCTTGAAACTACATGCAGTTCCCAAACAGTCCTGGTGAGGGTTTCAAAAACCCCTTCAGGAGGCAGAGACCCAACATGTTTCCTAAGAGATTGTACCTGCAAATGTCGGAGCTGAAAAACTCTAAAAGTGTGCCCTGGGGTGATACCAAATCTATTAATTAAAGCCTCAACAGAGAGACACTCCCCCTCTTGAAAAAGGTTAGAAATCCTCACATCCTTTATCTCAGGAATCCAAGACCCCTGAATCATTTGCCCCCCAATTTTTAGATTCGAGTTTCGGCATAGGGGTTGATAGCTGTCCTTACAGGGGGAATATTTTAAGAATGAACATAACTGTGCATGGATTCTTAAAGAGGTTTTAATCAGGGTGGGAAATAAATCCCCAGGTAGGGATTTCAGTGAAGCATAGAGGAGTGCAGTCGGATTGAACCCCGCTTCCTTTATTAACTCCACCTCTAACTTGACCCATGAGGGGACATAGAGAGATGGGGAATGCTCCATGGGAACTGGCAACCACTTTAAGTACTTGCTCGCACTACTTACCCAATAATATAATCCCAAATGAGATAACTTTAACCCAGCTTTCTCCTTAGGTGCAGCCATCCTATGATAAGCCGTACGTGGGGTCTTCCCCTGCCAAATGAACGTTGAAATTATTGCGTGCATATTCTTAAAGCAGCTTAATGGCAACCATGTCTTCAGCATGGTTAATGGGTATAATATCCTGGGTAATATATTCATTTTCGTCAGGCTAACCCTACCTCATATAGATAACGGGAGTTTGGCCCACCTAGCAAGGTCTTGTTGAATGGTGTTCCTTATCGAGTCTAAATTCAACTGCAACATCTTGGATTCACTATGGGCCAAAGTGACCCCTAAATAGTTTAGCTTGAACGGATTCCATTGTAAGCCCAACACAGTAATCTCCGACTTAAGCACCCTAGAATTCAGCGGGAATACTAAGGTTTTTTCTCTATTAATTTTATAATTAGAAAACCTGCTAAACTCCTCTATAAGCCCCATAACCACTGGTATAGTGGTATTAAGATGGGTTAAATGAAGAAGGGCGTCATCTGCGTATGCAGAAAGTTTAAACTCCTGTGATCCTATTTTGACTCCTTTGATTCTGGGGTCATTCTTATTTTTACCAGAAGAGGTTCAAGATAAAGGTTAAATAGGAGAGGTGATAGAGGGCATCCCAGCTGAGTTCCAGCACACAATGGGAATGTTGAAGAAAAAAAACCATTGCAGTAAATCTGTGCACTCGGTTGGCTATACAGGGAAAAAACGCTCTTAACAAAAGAGAGAGGAAGTCCAAATTTTATCATGGTTAAAAATAAAAATTGCCAGTCCACCCTGTCAAATGCTTTTTCTGCGTCTATTGACACCAACCCAGAAGGGGAGGAATGGTCTCTAGACACAGAAAAAATGTTAGACAATTTAAGTAGGTGGTCCACGGCCGACCTACCTGCCTTGAAACTGACCTGGTCACTGTGTATGAGTAGCGGCATTACTTTTGCTAAGCAATTGGCCAAGATTTTTGCTAAAATCTTAACATCATAATTTAAGAGTGAGATGGGCCTATAGCTGGACACCTTATCTGAGTCCTTGCCTCCTTTAGGAATGACGATAATAAGGGCTGCAAATAGATGTTTGTCCACTGTCTCCGAAGTCAAGATACAGTGAAATAGTCTTTTTAAACTTGGAACTAGCTGTGCAGCAAAACATTTGTAAAAATTTGGGGAGAATCCGTCCGGACCTGGGGCCTTATCAAGCGTAAACGAGTTTATTGTTGCCAGGATCTCACCTTCTGAAATGGGTTGGGTCAACACCCCGGCCATCTCCAGGGGCAGCGAAGGAAGTGGGCAAGAGGAAAGATAACTATCCACCTCCTCTTTCGAGGGTCTGGATTTCATCTGACTATACAAATCCCTGTAATATCTTTCAAACTCCTGGACAATATCCTTAGGGTGAGTTTTAACCTCACCGTCCAACCGAGCGGTGATACTCTTAATGATCCTAGCCGATTCCTCTCCTTTTAATCTCATGGCCAGTAAATGTCCGGCCTTCTCTCCCTGATCAAGATACCAAGCCTTAGTCTTTAACAGGGCATATTCCATTTTCTCCCGCAAAAGGTCACTATATTGATTTCTTAAACCAACCAGTTTTTCTTTGATATCTGCAGGGGTAGTCCCAGAGAGGGTACTTTCTAGATCCCTGATCTGACAGAGTAGAGTCCTGGCTTTATTATCTCTTTTTTTCTTCCTGTCTGCTGTTCGCCCCTCAAAACACATTTAAGCGCACTCCACTCCATATTCCATTTACCTGTGGACTCCATGTTCTCCCTTTCATATTGCTTTATAATTTGAATAATGGATTCTCTAATTACCGGGGAGCGTAACAAATGATTGTTCAACTTCCAAGTCGTTTATCTACTAAGGTTGGGGGAGAAATTTATTGAACAGCGGACCAAAGAATGGTCCGAGATTATCCCAGGCAGTATCGAACATTGTAGTAGACCAGGGAAGGCCGATTTACTGATCGGGAAGTAGTCAATCCTGGATCTGGATCCATGCACATCCAAAGTAAATGTATATTCCCTAAGTGAGGGATATAGGACCCTCCACGGATCACATAAACCAACACTGTCAACCAACTCTCTAAGGGCTCTCTGCACGGGAGTTAGCCCAATTCTCCCTCTGCCATCCTTGTCCAGACCCGGGTCAAATGGTAAATTCCAATCCCCCCCTAAAACCATCGGAATGTGGGCATATGGGGACAAAATTTTAAATAGGTCAACAAAAAAAACAGGCGAGTCTGAGTTTGGACCATAAATACTACCTATTAATACTTTTGATCTGTGCAACGTCCCCACAACTATCAGAAACCGCTCCAAGGGATCCTTGATAATATCCTCGCAGGAAAATGGAGTTTGCCTGGTAATCAGAATGGCCATTCCCTTACTAACAGTGCTCTCACCAGATAGGTATACCTGTCCTATACTCTGTCTCTTAAACAAGGTGCTTTCTGAGCCAAGCAGATGTGTCTCTTGTAGACAGATGATTTTCCCCTTTTGCATTTGAAGGTGTTTCAGAATCTTATGTCTTTTAGTGTTGTTCCTAGCTCCGTTAACATTCCACGTGATTAAATCCCAGAGAGATCCCATTTATCTACAGATTAAAGTTTGACAGAGCCTTTTACTAGGTGAGAACTTTCAGGCTCTCCAGGGCCCAGCAGAAGCTTCACCCACCTGTCCAGTTCCCGTGTAGTTCTGACTGCTTCTCCCCCCCACCTCTCCTTCCCCCCGCAGAACAACAACCTTCCCCCATTAAACCCTTATACCTCCCCCGATAGTAAGAGTAAATAACCCCCTCCCACCCCAAACGTTCCTCCCAGAACATTCCTCCTCCAACATGACTCTGTCTAGGTCCACGATGACAAATGCACAGACCCCCGTCACTGCCCAGCCTCCCCCATCCCTGGGCTAACTACCATCTTGTGGGCTGTCTGACTATAGCTTAGCCCCCTTACACAGGATGGGTTCGAGCAATAACAGAAAAGAAATAATCCCAATAAGCTTGTAGGAAGAATCCCAAAAAGACCTACTAAAAACCAAGGTCAGAAAGCCTTCCGTACCTTGAGGCTAACATTTCGACCTCTTCCTGCCTCTAACGACCACAAAAGTAAAAAGGAAAAAGCTCCCACCGGGAGCGGGCGACCGGTAGAGATAGTAACTCTCCACTTGCAGAACTAATGTGCTGAGAAAACCTCCAAAAACTATGTCTCCCACTAATGAACTTGCAGTAAAGTTACCCCCAATTATTCAGTCCCTTTAATCTCCCACCTGAAGCAGGTCTAAGTAAGTGTAAAACTAAGGGATGTCCATCAAAACTTTACAGGGAAAGATTTAGAGAGAAAACATCCCCAATATGACCGGGATGTAGAAATATCCATTTCCCGTTCCTCCCCGATATTCATGAACCGAATAGAATGCACATTATCTACCTAGATAAGGAAAAGCCCGCAGGCAACAAATGAAGAGAAAAACTGCAACCTAGCAGGGCTCGGGGGGACCGAGTAACAAAACCGAACAGTGAACTAAAAGGGATAAATTTTAAATCTTCAACAAACTGGTGCCCTCTAGTGTCCTCATACTATTATCAAATGCACAGCTTGTAACAAGGAAAGTCCATACATTATAAAACCAGAGGCTAAAAATCGAGCCAAAATGTACTGTCACATCAAGTCTGTGATTATCAGCTGGTAATCAAACTGTCCTTCAAGGCATGGTGCAGGATCTTCAATCTGGACTGCCTTAGGTGATGAAAATATAAAAAAGCCCTTCCACTTCTGAAATCGTTTTCAGACCCCTGCCTCAGCCAAAATCCCCCAGCCAACAGTAAGGGGTAGGATGCACCAAATGCCCAAGAGCAGCTCCTCCTTAGCCCACTGTTTCAGGATTCTATTTCTCCCCTCGGAGCGAAAAATCGACCTCTCATTTGAATAGGTCTGGAGTGCAGACTTTAAACCCTCAATTGCTGCCTTTGGATCTTCATAACTCACCCACGACCCTGACAGGCAAACTTGCAGGCGCGCAGGGTACTTCATCCAGAACCGGGTAGAGGAGGCTATCAATTTTACCACTGTCGGGTGGTATTCTGCTCGCTTATGCCTCACTGTGAGAGGTAAGTCCTGAGTTATTTGCAGGGCAGCGTTTTCCCAGGAAATCTCCTTGAGCTCTCTGATCTGCAGAAGGACATGCTGCTTCTCAAGATAATTTAAGAAGCAGAAGACTAGGGCGCGAGGGGGGGTGCCCTGCGGAGGCATCGCTCTTAGAGTGCGGTGGGCTCTTTCGATCATGTAATTCGAGCCATAAGGCAAGGGGCCAGCAATCTTTGTCAGAAGCCTCTGAACAAACACTATCGGGTCCGCACCCCCCGCCTTCTCCGGTAGCCCCATGATTATAAGGTTGCTGCGCCTGCTCCTTCCTTCTAAGTCCTCAAGCTTGGAGTCCACCCTCGCCAGCTTCTGGCGGATAGCCACCAACTCTGGCTTGACCTTAGCTGACTGGGCTTCAACCGAAGTGATTCTGGTTTCGTTATCCTTTGTACATCTTGATAGGTCCTCTAGTGCCAGGGTGATCGATTTTAGCTCTTCGGTAACCACTTGAAACTCTGCTCGAAAGGGTTTCATCTCTGCCAAGAATCTCGCCAGTGTGAGTGGTTCATTCTCCAGTTCCGCCATTTCGGTTTCTGGGTCGCCGGAGGCAGAAGAGGTCCTAGGTTTCTTTGGGGCCTTGCTAGGAAAGACAGGCAGGGTATGCTTCCCTTAATTTTTGCATTTATCCTTCTCCATCTGAAGTTGGAACAGGGTCTCCTCACTCTCCAGCACTCTAGATATCGAACTGCACTGGAAGATGGCTACGAAAGTGCCTAACTCTTAATATTTAATATAAAAGCAGAGACGGGAGGCGAGAGCTGAGCAATCAGGATGTTAAGCCGGCACTTGCATCACGTGACTCCGGCCCACTGTTTAAATCTTGTGGTTCAGGAGTTTCTGCAGCACCCTGACATAAAGGAAATGCTGACCATTGCACAATGTATCTGCTCTCACTTTTCTAGATCTGGAAAGGCCCGTGACCAACTGCGGCAGTTGCAGATACATAACAGCCTGCCTCAGCACCGCTTGAAGCTGGAAGTTGTCACCCAATGGAACTCCACGTTATACATGGCAGAGAGGTTGTATGAACAATACAAAGCCATCTTAGAATATCTTGTTATGCACAGTAGCCGTGACAGTTCTGGGGCCTCCATGTCTATGACGACTGAACAGTGGCGCCTCATAGACTCTGTAATAACAATTTTGCGGCCTTTTCAACATGCCACACAGGCAGTGAGTGGCGAGTCTGCCTCCATTAGCCAATCAATTCCACTGCTGCTGAGGCAGACATTGGTGAATGTACAGCATAACCTTGATGTTGCCGGAGACGGTGGTAGCAGTAAGTTGCTGCAACACATTCTGACAGTATTTGACCAGAATCGTCACATTGTGAGCATTCAGCGTAGTGACAACTTTGCCATGGCAACAACGCTGGACACACGATACAAACGTGGAATTGCATCAGTACTGGAGGAAGGGCCTGAACAGGTAAAAAATATCAGTGGTCAACTGGTTCGCTTGGTTCATGGGGCACAGAAGTCACGTGCCAAGGTTTACAGCTGAAGGTGTAGCTGGAGGACCAGCAAGCATATCATGCAAGGGTAAGGGGACTGTAGTTCCAGGTGGTCTGTCATCCAAAGTGGTTGGCATCAACCTGCTTTGGGAGCCTTTGTCCCAAGTGGGTATTTGTGAAATCAATGATTCTGGGGAACAGGCTGATGCATCAACAATTGGACATAGTGCAGCACAGAGAATGGTTGAGTCATACTTGTATGAAAACAGGCATCTGACAATAAGTGAAGATCCTCTTTTGTACTGTAGTGGAAAGGTCAGTAAATGGCCAGAGCTGACTGCAGTGGCACTGAAGTACCTCACATGCCCACCCTCCAGTGTAAGTGTTGAGAGGGTATTCAGCTTAGCAGGTGCAATAGTGAAGGATCATTGAACAAACCTGTCTCCTGCAAATGTTAGTTTGCTAACATTCATTAAAATGAATGAGAGGCACATACCAGCATAGACTGCAACCTCGGTATTCATACCCTGGCCTAGTCATGGTGGTCTTGCTGATGTGGAAATGGAACATCCTGGTGGCACTGGCAGTGGCTGCCTGAAATGGTCCACCACTGATGTAGGTGATGACACAATGGAGAAAGAATTTCCCAGTGATCAGACTTCAGACATTGATGACTGTGAGGGGCAGTTTTCTTTATGAGAATGATGATGTGGTTAATGTTGGCAGGTTTTAACTGCAGTATTTAAAAGGCGGTGTGCCCCCTCCCACCCCGAATCACCACCACCACTGGGACTGATGTTATGCAAGTCTGCCACCATGAGTCTGTCTGCCCCCCATGGACCACCACCACCACCAACACCAGGACTGATGTTATGCGAGTCTGCCACCATGAGTCTATCTGCCCCCCCCCCACGGATCACCACCACCACCACTGGGACTGATGTTATGCAAGTTTGCCACCATGAGTCTGTCTGCCCCCCATGGACTACCAGTCCACCAGTGCACCACCACCACCAGCTTCTTAATATTTAAACCATAAAGTAAGTATGTGCACTCATGTTTGTTATGCTGCCTCACTTTCTTAAGTTGTATGTTTTGTTTTCTGCAGCTTTTCAGGGCCACAGTGGCAAAACACATACAGCACACTTCTTTTGTTTCTTTTACAAGAGAACAAAAAACAGGCTTCATCGCTAATACTCATTGGGAAAGATGCTGTAGCTATACCGTACAGAGAGGAACTGATGTAATGTCCATGTGAAATCCATTCTGGTAAGTATGAAGATTTTATTTCATCCGTTTCATTGCTTTGTAAAGACTGCTGCAAATATTGCACACAACAGGTTGTCTTAGTAGTTGACAAAATGTGTATCTGAAATGTAACTTGACAATAGGGATTGAGATTTGAGAAACAGGGAGGGACACGTAACAATGAAGTTGTAACTTGTAAGAAGTCATTCACTTCTTTTTTTAGGAAACTTTGAGATGCTTTGTAGTTCTGTCAAAGTGGCCTTATCCAAAAAAGTTCTTCAACATCAGGCACACCCCTCCCCCG
The DNA here is from genome assembly GCA_016271365.2 of Neoceratodus forsteri. Lineage (NCBI taxonomy): Eukaryota > Metazoa > Chordata > Ceratodontiformes > Ceratodontidae > Neoceratodus > Neoceratodus forsteri. Next base: position 207,012,300 of record CM057451.1, read on the forward strand.
AGCTTTGGCACACATGCAGCACGCAGAAGTCGTTTCATTAGATGACCATCATTAACAACCAGACTACAGAAGGATTCTGATGAAATCTGTGAAGAAGTAAAAAAATAAGAAACCATTACAGACAAAACTGAAAATATGATTCCCCACCCCCCAAAAAAAAAGAAATACTTACCTTCATGTGCTTGAGAGTTATTCGTTTCCATTTAAGTGCAAAAACTCTCATTGAGCACTGGAATGTGCACACCAACAGTTTGGAGTCACCTGTGTGATGCAGAACAATAGCATGAGTACATGTCCATGTCAAGTTCAACCCCCCTCATCACCTGCAAAATATGCAACTATATATATATATATATATATATATATATATATATATCTACTCACCAAGGCTACTATTAGTGTACATCCAAAGGGCACCTTTCAATCCAATTGAGATGATCACATTTCATTTGGTGGAATCGTCTCGCACAACACATTGGACCAGCAACACAAACCTTACAGTCATCATTTTATACTGGGGTACATGCTGAAACAGTCTCTTTTCACTTCATTACCACTTGCCAATTTTCTGCACACGAGGAGGATGCATTGTGGACCTGCAGAAAAAATCTGGGGACTTTGCGCCACCACTGCGCACATGACTGAGTGTGCCATTAATTCTGGGGGACTTTGTATGTGCTGAAACAGTCTCTTTTCACTTTGTTACCACTCATCAATTTTCGTAACACAAGGAGGACGCATTGTGGAACTGCAGAAAAATCTGGGGACTCTGTGCCACCATTGCTCGCATGACTGAGTACGCCATTAATTCTGGGGGACTTAGAATGTGCTGAAACAGTCTCTTTTCACTTCATTACCACTTGTCAATTTTCTGCACACAAGGAGGATGCATTTTGGGCCTGCAGAAAAAATCTGGGGACTCTGTGCCGCTTTTGTGTGTTCTGTGATTGTTGCTGTGAGCTCATAGTCATGATGTCATAGTGACATTTTTACAATTAAAGCAGCATTGCAAGAATGTCCTCACAGTTCTGAACTGTACTTTTTTATGCTACTTTAAATTGCCATAGCAACCACTACTTACGTGCGAGTCATCAGTGACTTGACTGATACTATTCTTCTCACAGTTTATGTCTGCTTCTCTTACTCCTACTTTTTTTCATGTATGAAAAGAAAATGAGCATGTCTTCCAATATTGTTCAGCCAGCTTTGTATTTATTTGCAGCTGCTTTTCAATAACTATTGTTCCATGGTGTCATATAAAACACTGACTGATGCATAACTGTTAGTTAACAACAGAAGTGATACATGGCAACTACTTGATGCGATGGAGAAAAGCAGAGGAAAACAATGACAAAGACCTGGTCACACTCACTGTCAGCAGCACCAATTTAAAAGGAATGCTCCTTTCATTATTTCACACATGAAAAAAGGTAGTACAGTACACTCAACTACTGCAAATTATCGTATCATTCCAGTCAGTCAGGATGTAAAGTAAAGGAAGTTGTAACAGAGCATTAAAAAATATTGGTCAGAGTTAACACATTGTTGCGCTGCTGCTTTACAGACAGTCACCACGTTACATAGTTATGGTGATGCACATAAACTAATATGTGGGGGTTGGGGCATTACTACCACTGGAATATTTTTTGCTCCACAGAGTGTAATATATGTCTGTGAAAACCACACATAATATCATTACAGTAAGTCACATGATGGAGGAATTAACAATCTGAAAAGCAACCTACATTTGTGCCACATTTCCTCAGCAACGTTAAGACATGATGGCAGGGGGAGCGCAGGTGAATGCTCCAATATACTGAATGTCCAGCAGCTATCCCAAGCAATTTTTCCCAGTGTTATAAGGTTCACTTTGTGGTGAAATGTGGGATGTTTCCACTGCCAAGGCTCTTCTTACTGGAAAGGTGGCCACACATTTCACGACAAACTGACCATTAACATAAAGAAACTTTTGCAAACCTGCACAATTGGATATTCACTGTAAGGAGCATGCACACGTGCTCTCCCTGTCATCATGTCCTAATGTTGCTGAGAAGGGAGGCAGAATGTGGGCAGATTTTCAGAATGGGAATGCCTCCGTCACATGACTCACTGGAATGCATTTATGCACGGTTTTCAAAAAAATGTATTGCACTATGTGGTGCAAGAAAGATTCCCCTGGAAGGGAAAGTGTGTATGATTTAAAGATAACAAACAAGAAACACACAACAAAAGTACAACAGAGTAGTGGGGTGGGGTCAGGGGGGTGGGTGTGTGTGTGGGGGAGCAGAAAACATTACCCGGACTTACTATGGCCATGGGATGCCGTGGGGGTCCAGCAGCAGGTGCAGCACTGAAAATATTTGCTGCTGCTGTGCTTCCACTCTGGTAACCTGCTGCTCCAAAGCAATGAAAAGCTTGTTGTTTTCCTCCAGTGTTGCCCACACCAGGAGGAGTTCAGACTGGCTAACAGGGACTGTGCCGGGGTCCACTGCAGTGGGTAATCCAGGTAGTGGGACTGGTGGTGGACAGGGTGGTGCTGGTGGTTGTGGTGGTGGTGGAGCACCTGATGTAGTCCTCCTCCTCCTGCTGCTGCAGTGACTGCTGTGAGGCACATCTCCCACCCCAGCAGCACCCTTGGCCACTGCCATGGAAAGGCCAGTAGGTGGACTCCTGGCCCCTTCCATGGCAGCCTGCCACTCTGCTCTGTGGTGATTCATCATGTGGGTGCGCTGGCCACTGGTCCCCAAATGTGTCCCAGGGGGCCCTCGGCACACCAGCACACCACACACATGGCACTGCACCACTGTGCTGCCTCCCCTAACACAATTAAAAAACTCCCATACTGGGGAGCTGCGGGGGGGACCAGACACAGTACGCACTTGTCGGGCAAGAGTCCCACCACCACCCACAGTTGCCGGGGCCACCTCCTGTGGCTGTGGAGGTGGTGGAGAGGGTGCTGCTGGAGTCCCAACAGCTTCTGCTAGTGGTGGTGGCGGAGAAGGTGGATGAGCAACAGCCACCGGTGGCATTGGTGCTGCTGCTGCTGCTCCTGTTGCTTCCACAGGGGAAGCAACACTGGCCAGGAGTCTGGAGTGGTCCAACATAACAGGACCGCCCTGCCCCCCATGGGTCTGCACTCTTCCCTCCTAACGCTCCCACGTGCCAGCGACTCACCTTCCCTGACTCCAATGTGACCCTCCATCCTCCTGGGTCAACGGGACGACACACACACACACACACACACACACACACACACCTATACACACACACACACACACACACACACAGTCAGTCACACACACAAAATAAAAACAAAACTTACACAAAAAAAATCACTAACCAAAAAAACGCTAAGACAATGCAAACACTAAATAAAATAGCTTTTAAAAAAGCTGTTTGAATTGGATTGGCAGTAACAAGAGACGACTCCGAGAGCCAAGCAAACTCCTCTCCTCTCACAAAACAATTTTGCTTTCTCCCTGTACAAATGCAAAGGAGAAAGTGAAACTGCTTCTCTGACTCACTTCCTTCCTGCCTAGCTAAAGCATGTGACTTACAGTACTGCAGGCCATGTTATGTGACTATTTTCTTCTCATTTCACCTGAACTCGCGTTAAGGCATAATGAGAACGTGGAGCGGCAATAATAATGTGAAGTGAGCACTTTACATGGTTCACTTCACGATATGCTCAATGGACGTGAAGCGATCATTTCGCGTCCGCTTCACGGGTGGATTTATAATTCGCTGCATCTTTACTTACAATTTAAAACATAAAATAACATATACACATGGACACATATCCACAACTTTGTACATAATTAAAATAGTCAAAAAATCCATTACACATAAATCTTGTGAGTGACTGCCTAACAAAGGCTTTTAGTTTTATAGGCCAGAAAAGGCCTGGGTGAAAAGGTGGGGTTTTAAAGCTGTTTTAAAGCTCTGTACAGTCAGGCTATCTCGTATCCGACGAGGTAGAGAATTCCACAGGGTCGGAGCTATAAAATCAAGAGGTCTTCCTGCATGTGTCTTCAAACGGACCCTGGGAATCTCCAGCAATCCCTCATTGGAGGATCAGAGTGAGCAGAAGGGCAGTAGGGGAGCAGGAAATTTTGCAGGCATTTCAGACCCTGGTCGTGTAGGGCTGTGTTGGCCAGCAATGTGACCTTGAAGGTTATCTGCCACTGTACTGGCAGCCAGAGCAGTTCATGCAGCACATGTGTTATGTGTCTGGATCTAGGGGCTCCAGTTCTCAACCTTGCTGTCATGTTCTGCACTAGCTGCAAGCGATGGATATCAACCACTGGTAGCCTTAGGTAGAGGCCATTACAGTAATCAAGATGGGTGGTGACAAAGGCGTTGACCAGAGTGGAAAGATCTTCAGTCGGAAACAGGTGTTTCACCCTAGCTATATTCCTAAGATGATAAAAGGAAGATTTTACTATGGCCGACACCTGAGCCTTCAAGGCCTTCATCAAAATTACACCAAGGTTATGCACTTGAACTGAGACAATTAGATGTATCCCTACCAGCTCTACACCAGAGGGCTGTCACACCAATGTCCTGGCAGACCTGCGATCTGGGTCCACGACCAATACCTCTGTTTTTTCTGGGTTTAGCCTCAGCCAACTGGTACTCATCCAGTCCTGAATCTCAGTCAGACAGCTGTTAAACACCAATTACTATTACCCTCTGCATTCTGTTGTCCAGCCAGTTTTTTACCCAGGCTACCACTTTGGAACCCACTCCAAGGCTGGCTAACTTGTATATTAATCTTTTGTGTGGGACTGTGTCAAACGCCTTGCAAAAGCTAGGTAGGCCATGTTCACAGACCCCCCTGGTCTACTGCTTTGGCCACCCAGTCAAAGAAATCTATTATAATCATCTGGCATGACCTTCCAGCTGTCAGTACATGCTGCCTTGGGTCCTGTGCCCCACTGGCCTCTAGGTACTCAACAATTCTTTCCTTCAGAAGTGATTCCATCATTTCCCCTACCACTAAGGTCAAACTAACTGGTCTGTAGTTTCCTGCCTCTGCCCTGTTCCCACTTTTGTGAAGTGGAATCACATCCACCCTCCTCCAGATCTCAGATATCACCCCATCCTCCAATGATTTGTTAAAGAGGGTAGTCGGTGGTGTCACTTAATCTACCTTTAGTTCTTTTAGAATTCTGGGGTGAATCCTGTCAGTCCCCATTGCTTTTTCCACCTTCAGTTTTAAGAGTTCTTTCACAACCCTTTCTTCTGTGAATAGACTGGTATCGACCCCCTATCCAGAGTGTTTCTATTGTTTGGTTTAGGTACCTCCCCCTTCTCATCTTTTGTGAATGCTGAGCAGAAGTATACATTCAGTATCCTGCTTTTTCACTGTCTCCCTCTGCCCACATTCCCTCCCCATTATTAAGCCTCAGTATCCCTCCCTTGATCTTTCTTCACTGCCTAATATACCTAATAAAAGGTTTTATCCCCCTTCTTAACAGAGTTGGCTATCTTTTCCTCAGTTTGGGCATTTGCTATTCTGACTGCCTTCCCTGCCTCCTTCTGCTTTAACTGATATAGTTCTTTGTCCTGCTCCTTCTATGTTTCCTTATATTTCCTGAAGCTATCCTTTTCTCCTTAACCTTTCCTACCACCTCTTTTGAGAGCCATAGTGGCTTTTTCCTTTGTTTAGTTTTATTGATTAGCTTTATACAAAGGCTTGTTGCCTCTCTGATGGCAAGTTTTGATTTTTCCCCATTGTTCCTCCACCCCTCCTTCTTGCCTGTTTGCAAGTGCTTTTCTGAGGCACTCTCCAATTTTGCCAAAGTTAGCCCTCCTAAAGTCCAACATTCTTGCTTTTGTATGGCTTGACTCTACAACTGTGTTTATTGTGAACCACACTGTTTGGTGGTCACTTGTTCCCAGATGGCTACCCACTTCAAAATCTGAGATCCTCTCTCAATCCCCATTTGAGAGTACCAGGTCTAAGACTGCTCCCTCTCAAGTGGGTTCTAACACTAGCTGTCTGAGGCATGCCTCCTGTAGGGCATCGAGAATGATCCTGCTCTTTGATGTGGCTGCAGCAAAGGTGCTCCACTTTACTTCTGGCATATTCGGGTCCCCCATGAACAATATCTTTCCCTTTTCTGCCATTCTAAGGATTCCTTCCATCATTTCCTTGTCCATTGACTCCCCCAGAGATGGGAGTCTGTAAACAATCCCTATGCAGATTGTGGTGTTATTTCCTGTCTCCAGGGTGACCCACAGTGCCTCCTCCCTTCCCTGCTTACCCATTAGTTCTGTTGCTTTGTTTCCTTCCCTTATGCAGAGAGCTACTCCTCCTCCTTTTTTTACCATCCTTGTCCCTTCTGTAGATTGTGTACCCTGGTATGTTGACATTCCAGTCATGGTTCTCTGTGTATCATGTTTCTGTGACTGCCATGATATCTAGGCATCCCTCTTCCATCAAGGCCACTAGTTCAGGGAGCTTGTTACCCAGACTATGGGCATTGGTACACATTGCCCTCCATTTTATGATGGCCTTACCTCTTTTATGCCCATCCCTGTCCTTACTGCCTTTGCCTTTTTCTGGAGTTACCTCTGTCCTGCTCCCTATCAACTTATTTACCATTGTGTCTGCTTCACTAACTACCCAGTTTTGTGGAGGGGGCCTGGGATTTCCCTGCTTCCCTTCAGTGCCTCCCCCCTTGGCTAGTTTAAATGCTTGCCAATGAAGCATTTAAACCTATCACCTAGAATCCCGGTTCCCCGCCCTGACAGATGCAGACCATCATGTCTGTATAAGCCTGTATCCCTCCAGGTGGACCCCCAGTCCCCAATGAAGACAAATCCCTGTGCTCCACACCAGTATTTCAACTAGTTTTTGAATTCCATGGTGTGGAGTACCCTAGCCTCACCCATGCCATGGACATGTAGCACTTTCGAGAAAGTTACCATGCATGCTACTTGTCTGAGGCCCCTCCCCAACTCCACAAACTCCTGCTGCACTGGCCTGATCCCATTCCCAGCTAGGTCATTTGTCCTTAGGTGGACATTGATATCCAGCTCCCTCCCCATACAGCTGCTTCCATGATCCTGAGGATTCTCTTCCTGTTCCTCCAAGCCATGGCACTGGGCAGGCACCTTGCCTCCCTCTCTCCTCCCTTCCCTAGTTCTATCCCCTAACTATTGATTCCCCCACCAGGAGTTGTTTCCTTCCCCTGAGGGGTTCTAAGGCACCCTCCTGTGGGTCTTCTTTTTGGATGTTCCTAGCATCCTCCTTGGTCTCCACTGGGGGTGCCTCCATAGAGGAACCTGGCTCCACCAGAATGGTAAATGAATTGTGTAGAGGCACAACTTGAGGGATGCATCTCTGTTCCACCACCCTCACCCTCCATGAACCCACTCTGGTCCAACTCATCCTCTTTCTTGGCAACCTCTGAGGCAGTGGTGGTGGCCTAGGTTGACTCTGTGTGGGGAGGAGGTTTCCCAAATCATCTCCAGGTCAGCATGGAGATGAGCAACCTCCTCCCTCAGTCCAGAGAGGTGCCTGCAAATAGGCTAGCAAAACAGCTTCCAGAACATCTCCCAGAAGACTGCCATTCCACAGCCAGTGCATTGCACCACACCCCACATGTATGTCTCCCTTCCTGTTTATGATTTTTTTTTTATACTGTGTGGAAGTGTGTGAGTGTCTCTACCCCATGCAGTTTGCTATGCCTTTAAGGATATGAACAGGTGTATGTCCTTTGGACTTTTGGAGAAGTGATGTCAGAACCCCCGATATAAAGGAAATAATGTGCTTGAGGTGGGTGGGATAAGGAGTAGGGTGGGTGGGACTAAGCCCATGCCCTCCAGAAACAATCAACTACAACTCTGACCCACCACCCCAGTGAGTGACTTCTTTCCTTTTAGACATCTATTTCACAGAGTTTAAGTAACAGGTCTAGTCACAAATGACTTCAAATATTCTCCCAGATAGATTTCCTCTCTGGCAAATAAAAGTTACACTAAGAAAAGTCAACCCCCAGAACCAAGAACCAAAACACTGACTCCTACTTACTTATACAGGCCTCAAAATTAAGAATTCAATTAGCTATACTCTATTAAATCACCTTCTTGCTTTAAGGAAGCTGGTGGCTGCTCTCTCTCTCTCTCTCTCTCTCTCTCTCTCTCTCTCAGCTACAGCAGACAGAGTCCACAAACAACTCCTGTTTTAAATCTGCAGTTCCTCAGGCCCCTTTCAGCTCCTCCCCTTATCAAACACCTAACAGGTCTAGTCATAAATAACTGCAAATATTCTCCCAGCTAGATTTCCTCCCTGGCAAATAAAAGTTACACTAAGAAAAGTCAACCCCAAAAACATAGAACCAAAACACTGACTCCTACTTACTTACACAGGCCACAAAATTAAGAATTCAATTCCGTTTACTCTATTAAATCACCTCCTTGCTTTAAGGAAGCTGGTGGCTGCTCTATCTCTCAGCTACAGTCAAAACCCTGAATCAAAAACCCTGTTCTCCACACTGGATTTTCAACCATTTATTGAATTCCAGGCTGTGGAGTACCCTATCCTCATTAATGCCATAGACAGGCAGCACCTCTGAGAAGGTTACTGTGTGTGTGCTGCTTGTCTGAGACCCCTTCCCAACTCCACAAACTCTGCATGCACTGCTCTGATCCCATTCCCAGCTAGGTCATTTGTCCCTAGGTGGACAGTGACATCCAGCTCCCTCTCCCATGCAGTTGCTCCCAAGATCCTGAGGATTCACTTCCTGTCCCTCAAAGCCTTTGTACTGGGCAGGAACCTTACCTTCCTCTCCCCTCCCTCCCCCAGTTCTACCCCCCTAACAACTGTGTCCCCCACCAGGAGCTGTTTCCTTCCCCGTGGGGTCTCATGCCATCCTCCTGTGGGTCTTCCTTGTGGAGTTTCCCAGTATCCTTCTTGGTCTACACTGTGAGTGCCTCCATAGAGGAATCATGCTGCACTAGAACAGCATATTGATTGTGGAGAGTTACAACTTGAGTGATGCTCCTCAGTTCCACTACCCTCACTCTCCCTGAACCCACCATAGTCCAACCGCTCCTTTTTATTGGCAACCTCTGATGCAGTGGCAGGGGACCTGATGGTCACTGGGTGGGGGAGGATGTTTTATAACTCCTTGCCAGGTCCTGGGTAGGGGGAGAGGTTTCTCCTACTCCTTGACAGGTTGGCCTGGAGATGGGCAACCTCCTCCCTCAGATAAGAGAGCTGCCTGCAAATAGGGCAGCATCACAGCCTCCAGAATGTATCCTGGAAGACTGCCACTCCACAGCCAGTGCATTGCACCACTTCCCATATGTCTCTATCCATACCTGTTGAAATTGATTTTTTTTTATTTTACATATACAGTATATATTTTTTTTGTTAGTATCTGTGAGTGTGCTGGGCTGTTAAGGATATGGCAGGTGTATGTCCTTTCCCTTTTGGGGAAGTGATGTCAGAACCCCTGGTATAAAGGAAATGACACCCTTGGTGGGTGGAGTGAGGGACAGGGTGGGTGGTACCAAGCCCGTGCACTCCAGAAACAATCAGCTACTGCTCTAATCCACCACCCTAGTGAGTGCTCTCCTTCCTTTCAGCAAGACAACCTGCACAACAATTTAACAGAAAATCAGACACCACAGGGTAGAATTTGCTGTTAGCCTTGGAATGCTGGTTTTAAACAAAGCAAGCCATTGATCAGCCTGGGACAGGAAAGTCAGCCAAATTAAGGAATCTTAGTAAGCACAAACAATTTAACTTCCTGCACCTGTAATCTAATGCTAGTTGAAGGGAGACACCTCAGGCTAGAATTTGCTGGAAGCCTTGGATTGCTGGTTTCAAACAAAGGAACCCCTTGAACATCCTGGGACAAGTTTAATTATACAATGGCAAGAAAGAATGCTGGAATCTGATTGGTCAGTGACAACCTTCACTAGTGAGGTTATCCCAGTATAACCTCACTGTACAGAGATGTGGTACAAATGCCACACCAAACTTAAAAATATCAGTCTGCACACTGCTTGGAATGTCTTTACTGTCCTGCTCTGGCATTCAAGCACTATGGCCATAAGACTCATCGTAACCCCTGCCACCCCCAACAGTACCATTTTCCCAATCCTTGCCATACTACCACAACCAACACACCAACACTAAGTTTTTGTCTTTACTTCTAGAATTAGTTTTCTCACATTCCAACTGAAACGGCCACTATGTGCACCCCTCGCTTCACTGTCATTACTGAATCACGTGCTTAGCTAGTCCAGAGAAAGCTGCACACACTGGTTGTGAGAAACATTAACAAATAAACCAACAGTCCTCCTACACAAGCACATAAAACAGCATTTCCACCTCAGAATCTACCGGGCACATATCGGCCCATTTTAGAACACTGGACTTCTTGCTCCTTTTGCTCACTTATTCCCAATGTGCAGTTTTGTATCATACAAGTCACCCGATCAAACAGCAGGCAGTGGGGCTGATTGAACTAAAGTCCGTGGGAATGGTGGACTGAGAGGGGAATGCAAACTACCATAAAAAATACAGACTTACAACACCAACAGAAAACTGTGGGAGGGGGCACCTGGATGAAGAGATAGAGCCACACATATACCATCATCACCACCTACTGGCCAAAAAGGGACTATTTTCTCCCTGTATATACCTCCACATTGATAAATGACATGAAAACCAACTAAAAAAATGATTTTTTTCCTGTTATAAATGAGCCATTATATAATGGCAATAATGCACTCCAAAGTGTGTGTTATGCTGGGATAACCTCACTTCTGTGGCATTGGATACACACAGCCTGCAGCCTCATGTCCAATCAACCCAGGCATGAGGTTATCCCAGCATGACACACACCCTGTCATGCATTATTGCTTAATTTTAATAAAGGTGACATATGGGGCAGTACGAATATCTGTGGGTGAACTGCTCCATAGTAAAGGAGCCACTACAGGGAATGCTAATAAACAGTTTGGGATTTGGGGTTGCACCTTTGAAAGAGAACCTGAATCAGTACAAAAGATTTTGGACTGTGTGTGTTTATGTGTGTATGTGTGTTAATATTCATTTTCTATGCATGAACACATTTTTACCAAATAATAAAACTACAAGTGCTGCCCATATTTAGCATACATGGATGATATAGTATTAATATCTTCAAGTTTCCTAGGAATCCACAGAAGCATAAAGAAATTTGGAAAAGAGTGCCAGAAAATGAATCTGGAAATCAATTATGACAAAATTAAGTTCATGGTGTGTAGCTCACAAGGAGGGATAAATTTAACAAAATACAACTTGAAAAGCAATAATAAAGTTCATAGATTCATAGACTGAGTACAAGTTCAGTAGGCTAAAAGCCCTTTTAAGAACTCACCACCTTGTTATTGGTAGTATATATATTTATTGTTCCCCATATGATGATCTAGTCGAATTTTAATGGTGTCCATTGTTGGACTGGAAACTACATATGTAGGTAAGTTATTCCATTTTCCAGTAATCCTCTGAGTAAAGTACTTGCTTCTCTTAGTAGTTTTTATAAACTCCCCAATAAGTCTGAATCCATTATTTCTTCTATTGGCTGGGTTGTTATTCAAAGTTAGACCTACGGTTGCCCCCAAATATCCATCTTTTAAAGCTTTATATGTAAAGCACAGGTCTCCTCAGATTTGTCTATACCCCACACTGAATATCTGCAGATTTTTTTAATCTTGTGCTATAATCCTGATTCTCATGATATTTTATTTTTTCAGTATATTTTCTTTGAACACCTTCAATAAGTTTGCAACTTCTTATGGAATGTGACATATTAGACTGTGAGTTATACTTGAGATGTGCGTGCACCAAGCTAGAATATAATGGCATTAATACCTTCTGATCTCTACTTTTCATATTTGCCAAGATGTAACCTAATAATTTGTGGCACTTCTTTACCATTGAAGTGGTGTTTCTATCAAAGTTGAAATCATTTGTTATTATGGTGCCAAGATCTTTCTCTTCAGTTACAGGCTGTAAAGATGTATATGCTAAGTGGTAACTATAGCCTGGGTTATTTTTCCCAATGTGCATTACCTTGCATTTGTCCAAATTAAATTGCATATGCATAGTATGCCCCCATTCCATTAATAGATCTAACTATTTTTGTATATCAACTTGATCCGTTACAGTGGTTACAAGGCTCCCCTACTTGCAGTCGTCTGTGTACTTTGCAAGCCAAACTTTGTCCAAGATAGGCATAGTTGCTACCAAAATATTAAAAAGGATTGGTCCCAAAACAGAACCCACTGGTTTCAGAAAATGTTATAGAAAATATATCTCAATTTTGTTATCTGGGAATACATTTTACCTGGCACTTAAGTTGAAATAAACACAAAAAACTATTAAACAGGAAACAAAAATATTTCTCCTGGCTGTAAACACTTTTGCATACAAACATGTAGGAAACTCAATCAAGGGCTTTTAAAGAGTAGTGGAGGCCAAAATTAAAAGTCAACTACTATATGGGGCTGAAATATAGGGGACAGGAGACAACAGCAAACTGGAATCAACCATGAATCAATATTACAAAAAACTATTGGAGCTTTCATCAGGGGCACCCTCTACCCTGGTCAGACTTTGAATTGAGCAATTACTGGTGCAATGTCATACTAAGGAAAGAATGGTAAAGTATATGTTAAAAGTATATAACATGACAGAGTCCAGACTTCCGTGCCTATGTTTCAAAGAAACAATAGACTACATGAACAGCCAGGCTTTCTTCCCATCCTTAAATGCACTGCAGCAGATTATTAAACCATATGGTTTGCTGAATATCCTAATGGAGGTATTTTTTAAACCACTCCCCTTAATAGAAAATATGATAAAAGACAAAATCAGGCATATACATATTCAAAAGGATGTGGGGTTAAGCAGGGGTTATAAGAGCAGCAGATGGATGGCAAACAACAAAAGACAAATGGGTTTTGAAAAATACCTGAATCTGATCAAAGATCCAAAAAAGCAGAAAAATACTGACTAAATTTAGATTTGAATACAACCCCAGTCAATGGCTAACAGAATTGTATGAGAAAAGGGAGATGAAGCAATGTAAATGTAATTACAATGCAGATGATATAACCCACCTGCTGATCCTTTGCCCTCTTTATAACAAGGAAAGGACATATTTTTTGAAAGCTTTATTAGTCATTATGGACATGAAGCCAAAATATTAAACATACAGTGTGTTAATGTCCATTGATACCTATGTATTAAACAAAGTAATATAATTCTGTAAAATAACCGATAAGAAAAAACTTCACATGGACATACAAGAAACTTGATTTGTGAGGATGACTAGATCTTTTTATATTTGGGTCAAGCAATGTGCAATATGGATCTGTTTTTACACTTTTGCTATATTTTGTTTGTTGTATTGTGTGTAATGATGAAACTCTTCTTGATCAATAAACTAAACTGAACTGAAATAGCAAAAAATTTGCACTTGATTAAAGCAGAAGTGCATGTTACAGTGAAAATTGTGACCTATACTTTTTATTCCATTTAACAATGCTTCCTACATCCTGGGCTCGATTTTCAGAGCCCCAAAATTGATGCAAGGTGCGTTCATCAAACAGAAATGATGCAAGTGGCACCTTGCATCAAAACTTGCAGCATTTCCAATTTTTGAACCCAGGGTGTGTCAAAATCATGTGCCATTGTGCTGTACTGACCCTGTGCCATCCCTACACACAAAATGGAGGTGGAAGGGGGCTTGCATCATAGCTCAGCTGCAACATCCCCATATTTGGGATTTTGTAAGCTGTCAGGTCCCGGTCATGGTTAGACCAGCCGGAGCTGCTCTAGCTGCCCATGTGACACCTTGTCATTCTGTGTCAGGGACACACTAGTGCCCCAGCCTGCACAGATTGCCTACCTGTACATTGTGTGACACTGTCAGTGGTGTCTGCCATATCACTGGAGGCATTTGTTCAAATGAGCAGTTGTTCATCGAACATGGCAGTGGGTGGGCTGTATCATCCCAGTGTGTGGTACTGTACAGTATGTATGGACATGATGAGAGTACCAGAGGGCTGTTGCATGATTTGTGGGGGTGCAGGTTTTGTAGCTATATGCCATTGCTGTACTGTGATGGGTGTTGTCTCTGCCCTGTCAGGCAGCTGGTAACTCCAACATTGGGGGCACATACTTAATGGTCCCAGCACAATGCCACATCCAGGAATGACATGCCAGTGTGTATCATGGGCTGTGTTTGTGCGGTCAGTGTGTGGTTGTCATGGCAGAACATCATCTGTCCCATCCATGACAATGTGCCAGATCACAGTCTGGAGCAACCTCCTTGCCTTTGCACAGTATACCTGTCCTATGCAGTCACAGAACATCCTGGCAGGATGCAGTGATGCTGGAATATCAGATGACAGTACCAGTGGAAGCTCAGAAGCCTGCTTACTTCTACCTCAGCTTTGCCACTACCTTCAACCCACTCTGTATGGATTGTATCACCTGACATGCTAAGTTGTGTTGCTGTTGGGACACCATTAAGTCATCCATTATATGGCCTGTATTGTAAGTGTTTCTGTGTGTTGGTACTGCACAGAATACCTGTGCATCTGTCTCCCACTCGGGCACCATGACCTCTCTGTTGCAGTACCTGCCACTACCTATCATGTCTGTGTGTGTTGCACATGGTGCTGGTGCTTTCAGTGGGAGTCATCCAGCTGCCATACTCTGACCTGCTTGTCCAGGGGGTGGACTGTCAGTGATGAGGGTTTGACTGCTGCTTCCAACAATTCCCTTCATTGTGCTGTCTGTTTGACACATGGGACTGCTTGCAGCAGCATCAAGAACTTTGGTGCTGGGACCCACAATCTTAAGAATCTGGCTCAGGGTTCCTGGTGCACCAGGCTTTGCTGTAAGCTGGTGTTCAGCACAACTTGTGTCAATATCAGAAAATCAACCCCCCTGTCTTGTACTATAACCTTCATTACCCATTTTGAGTGTGCTTAGTGATTTATTAACATGGGAAATAGCAAAAGGGACACTCCTTTTAAATGGCTTAAACTAGGATTTTATCTGCATTCTCAGCCATACTGTATGTCTGCATCTACTGTCCCATAAGGTCAAAGTGCACACTTAGCTGAATGCTAACATTTTGTAATCACAAGAAAAGTGATTTTAAACAATGGGTGTTTAAAAATAACAGAGAATAGTAATGAAACTTGGACCAAGATATATTAAGAGGAGCACTGTTTTTATTACTAAAATGCAAAAGGAGGGCTAATGCAGACTCAACAACGGGCAAAAAGGTATCATACAAGGCAAGAGATAAGGGGCAATTTGAAATAAACTTTAAATGTATAGGTCAAAAGTTTTGATGATAACATACATTGCTGCTTTAACTGTGTGTTGCATTTGGCAATAGCACCAATAAGGTGCACATTTTCCTTCTTTTGTTCTTTTGTACAGCCAGAGAACTTTACCTTCACATGGGAAAAAAAATCTATTAATGCTTAAATCCATGAAATGAAAAGGTCTATCTGCTGAGCCCAGAGTAAGTACCTTTGAGGTTCATAGAAAAGTGCCCTTGAAGTTGTCCTTGAAGCTAAAGAAGTGGTTGCATTTGTTTCTGACATCTGCTTCAACCGAGTATGCATTTGAGGTCTTTGAGCAGTTTAACTAACTAGGTACTGTAGCTGTAACATCTGAACACATTGTTAACCAGATGTTTGAACTACCATAAGAGAAAATCTATAACTGTTGAGGCAGACTCCCTGCGGTATGGTGCTATGTTTGATTCTGATAATCCAAACTCCTACAGTAATATTGAGCTTTGCACATTATCATTTAGGTCAGGTAAAGTGTGCAGAAGTCCATATTATTCTTTTCACTATTGTATAAGTAATTCTAACCAAGGGCTTAAAGAGATTTGAGTAAAATCATTTTTGTCTTATGGTTTCGGAAGATGTGCCTTCTGAGAGGGCTGGTTTCTAAGGAAATGTGTAGATATGCAGATCACTGAAACTGCAGTAATTGTTCATCAAACTGAGTGGGAAAATCAGTAGCATTTCATTTTCAGAAGACATTCAGTTAAAACATAATTTATTTATGCATTTATTTGATTGATTGATTGATTGATTTAAAATATCGACTGGGAGAATAATATTGAGCCCAAACTTATTTGCATGTGCAATCTGGGGGAATGGTGATTGATAAAGGGGAAAGAAATGCAACAGCCAGAAATTTACAATACTGAATCAAGTGGTGCATGCAATGTAGGATACAGAGTATCAGACAGCACAATTTACAATTATGTATTGACCCAGTGACAAAGCAACAGCATGATGTGCTGCCATCTGGGAGACATGAACTCACATGAAAGCCTTAGATTCCAACACTGGGGCCAGATGCATTGTGTAGATAAAGTGGTTCACTCCTATGGAAAAAGGATGAGTAGGGGCTGTCTAGTGTTACCACACCTCTTGCTAGAAAACTCAGGAGTAGCCTTGGCATCATCTCGGAAGGTAACATAGAAAAACAAAAACGAGGGAAAAAAAGGTGGAAGGAGACCAAGGATCCATCTATACTTCCAATGTGTTCCTTGGACCTTCTCATATCCCAAGACCTAACCCCCCTTTTGCCTAATGCCTCTTACTGCTCTTGTTGCTTTTGATTGTGCTTTAACATTGTCCCACCCAAGCTTGAATGATGCCATGGACTTTGCTTCCACTACCTCAGCTGGCAGTTTATTCCATGGCTCCATGACTCTTTCTGTACAAAAGTTTCTTAAGCTCCTTTTTGAAGGTTCCTCCCTCAACTTCCACTTGGGCGCTCTAGTGTTAGAGTCAGAGATTCTGTTGAACAGGTCTGAGGATGGCACATATGTATTCTTCTCAGGAATTTGTATGTTTCAATCATGTCTCCCATCTCCATCCTTGTCTCCAGTAAGAACATACATAATGTTTGTTATGACAGTATAAATCGCCCACAGTTCCCTTTTTACATTTTTTCATAAGTACGTTGGGGAGTGTTTAGGAGTCCAGTCACAGTATGTTGTTGAGTTATAAAGAAATAAACATTCAACCCAGTAAGAAAATATTTTAGTTTTACTTTGCAGCTAATTCAAAATCCAAAATCCATTCAAATCTTTCATGTATTTCCAAAGAAGACATATAGGACCCTTGTAAATTATCAATTCATTAATGTTTCAAAATGTTAATGAATTGTTAATTTACAAGGGTGCTATATATCTGACTTTGGAAATACATAAAGGATTTGAATGGATTTTGGATATTGAATTATCTGCAAAGTAAAATCAAAAATGTATTTATTGGGTTGAGTGCTTATTTCTTCATAATTCAACATATGTAATGCTTCCAGATGCTCCTCGTATGAGTGCCCTTGAAGGCCCTGGATCATTTTGATCACTCTTCTCTGGACAGCCTCCAACCTATTTATATCCTTTTTCAGATGAGGACTCAAATACTGCACTCAGTAATCCAGATGTGGCCTTACCAGGAACCTATAGAGTGGTAGCATTACCTCCTTCCTCTTGCTGTCAAATCCCCTCCCCTTCCTTTGCACCCCAGCATTTTGTTGGCTTTGCTATAAGCTTTGTTGCATTGTCTTGTCTGTTTTAGGATGCTGCTTGTGGTGACACCTAGGTCCCATTCTTCCTGTGTGGTGTTGAGCTGGACTTTATTGAAGTGATACTCTGTCCTTGTGTTCCCTTTACCAAATGCATCACCTTACATTTTTTGATGTTGAGCTTCAGCTGACAGACATTGGACCATCTTTTCAGCCTCTGTAAGTCTTTCTGTAGGTCCTTAACCACCTCCTTGCTGTCAACCCTTCCTGCTAGCTTGATATTGTCTGTGAGTAGGGCAGTTTTGCCCTGAATATCTATGCCAATGTCATTGATAAAGCAATAAACAGGACTGGCCCCTACACAGAGCCTTGGGGCACACCGCTAGTGATCATGTCTGCATCAGACCTTACCCCATCAACTACTGCTCTCTGTTTTCTGTCCCTAAGCAAATTACCTACCCAACTGACTATGTACAGGGCTGCACCCAGGTCCTCCAACTTTTTCAGCAGGCAGTTGTGCATCACTGAATCAAAGGCCTTACTGAAATCAAAGTAGAGGAGGTCTACTGGGTGGCCTCTGTCTATTTCCCTAGTGACTCAGTCAAAACATGTGATTAGGTTCATTTGGCATGACCTTCTCACAACAAACCCATGTTACCTGTCATTCTGTAGACCATTCTTATCTAGGTACTCTACAAAGTCTTTTTTTATTAAGGTTTCCATCAGTTTACACACTACTGACTTAAGGCTGACTGGTTGGTAGTCACCTGCTTCCTCCCAGTTCCCTCCCTTGTGGACAGATACCACATCTAATTTTCTCCAGTCTCCTGGCACTACTCCTGTCTGAAGTGATCTGCTGAATAAATTTGCTAAGGGACCTGGCAATTCACTTGCTAGCTCATTTAACACCCTCAGGTGTATTCCACCAGGCCCTGGCAGCTTTTCTGCACTGGTTTATCCAGGGCCTCTCTAACCATACTGTTTGTGATTGATGGTCTTCCATTTGTGGAAAAACCTTGTCAGTAGTCTTAATGCCACTGACTGGTACTGGGCCTTTGTGTTCCTCAGTGAACACTGAGCAAGAAAGTTGTTCAGAATAGTTGCCTTCTGCTTATCCTCCTCCACTACTCCGTCACCATCTTTGAGTCTAAATATTCCTCCCCTTTTCTTTCTTTTTTCTTGTATATATCGAAAAAAAAGTGTTTGTTCCCTTCTTTAGCCCCTTCCTCAAGCCAAAGCTCCATTGTAGCCTTAAGTGATTTCACCATATTCTTTGCTTCTTTGCTGTTCTCAATGTAGGCTTCTCATATCCTGTCTTCCTGAGTCCTTTTACAGTTCCTATAGGCCTTCCTTTTGATCCTCTTTATAATAGTGCAATAAGGTTCATTATGCAATTGCCCTACAGGACACATGTTTGTACTTTATATGACAAAATCAGATGGACCTCCCTCGCTGAAAGAAGAGAGTATCATTTTTATACATTTGTTTACAAATTCATGTTAGGTATATCACCTTATTTCTTGTTAAATAAGCTATTACCTAAGAATTCCTCAAAATACGTTCTACACTCTTCACTCATTAATAATTACCATATACCAAAAACTTGGACAAAAGATGGGGATAAGATATTAGCTGTAATGGTTCCTAAAGTTTGGAATCTGTTAAAAACGTGAATGGGTTTCTGCAATTTGCCAACGCTAGCATGTTTTAGAACCTCTGTAATTAGTGTGTTTAGTAGGCACTGTAATTGTCAGGGTTAAACATGATACCTATTTTTTATACTTGACTGATTTTATTTGATTGCTGTACCAATGACTGTAAATTTTGTATGTCTATATCTTGTAATATTACTTGTCTAGATGTTTGTAATGTCAGTATTTTTTATATATATATATTTTTTTGTATTGTTATGCTTGTTTGAACGCATTTGTAAAAGAGAATGTATTTTGTCAGTTAGGCTTTCCAATAAATTCTGATTCTGTTTCTGATTGCGGTCCTTACCTGGTTAGTGAACCATATTGTTTTTTGTGATTTTCTTTTTGGTCACTGTTCTTATGCACATCCTGGTAGCCTCTAAAATGGGTAACTTACAGTAACCAGCCCCCATATTTCTTCCAAATCTATATGCTTCTGGATCCATTTGTTTACCTCTGCTGCCAAAACAACATTGCAGAAACAGTGACCATGATGATCAGGGCAGCAGATTGGAGGCTAGAAAACAAAGAAAAATTAGTCTTAGAAAAATTAAAAAGAAACATTTTGTAGCACTGACATTGCTTCCAACCACTTCACAATAAGTGAAGAGAAGGGGGCTTGTGCCAATTTTTGTTTGGCTTCAATATGAGGCCTACAAATTTGGTTCAGCTTTGTCAATTAGGTTTAGCCATTTTGGCTCCCAATGCAGTAACTGGCATGAAATACAGCAGACTATAAATTGGAGGGGGGAGGAGCCTTGAGGTCAAGGAAACACAGACAATGATGGCAGAAGAAGACCAATGGTCCATCTAGTCTGCTACAAAATTATATCATCAACAAATATGAATTACTGTTGTTTAGTTGTAGAAGGTGCTGTTGGAATGCATCTGCTGTGGATTACTTTATATTGTTGTGACAGAGTCCACAAAACCCACAAACACTGTCACAACCCATTGTTAGCTACAATAACTACTAGTCATTGCTGATCTCAAGGTGTATACCCCCAGTAATCTCTGACTCTCTGGTTTTCCTCCTATCAATTAGTATATTTTCCATTAAATGACATATATTTTATAATGATATTTGCATTCTCAATTATTATTTTATATTACTACCTCTTCTATTATTTTTATTAATTTTTTTGAATATTGGAAAATAAATAGTAATATAAAGAAGACAATGGTTTATTTATTTGATGTCTCAGATTACAAGTACCTGTGCGTCTAATGACTATTTTATGTAGGTTCCACATCATACACCAACAAATCACAATACAAACAAGTAAGTATACTAAAAACTGTAAACACATGAATACATAAAAGTTTCAGGAGGCTGTTAGAAGCAATATAATCGTACAGGCGAAAGGCTATCGAGTAAAACAGAGGCATACATTAATAGACTAAATCATTTGTGGCAACAAGGAATACAGGCAGGAGGAGGCTGCCAGAAATGACTTTGTTGGTAAAGTGATAGTCAGCCTAATGTAGGCTTCATCCAATAGATGGTGAGGGGATAAGAGTGATGATGATAGTAATATAATATAAAAACCTGCTTTTATTTTTTCTTTGTATAATTTTTATTTGTATGAAAATACTGGCATGAGTTGTGACAAATGTCTTGAGTTTAAAAGAATTAGTCAACTTCTGTGGTTTTCATTTTTTAGTATAATGTTATTATTTATGTTGTATTTATGTATCAAGAACAATAGTGTATGATAGAGTATTTGCTTCATTGGGTTGTTGTAGAAGATCTTAAATAACAGCATGTGTGGCATTTAGACTCACTATGGGAAGGATAATGAGAAAGGTTACATATTGTGCACATTGGAAGCCTGTCCATATGATTTCAGAAGCAGAAAAAGCTTTTACAGCACACAACACCTATACTGTCTGGGTCTGGTATGCATAGACAAGGTCTAGTGTAGTGTGATGTAATATTGCATTTGTTCTTCAGTTCTTCATTTAACAGTCTTCAGAAGCCAGTGCCTTCTACAATAGGGAACTGCTGCAGTTCAAGAGCCATAACCACTCCAAAATGAGTGGTAAAATGAGTGCCTGGACAATGGATCTTGTACTTCTGCTGGTACTGGCAGAGAAGCACAGTGGAACATGAACGATCCTACGACATGAACGACATGACAATAAATTTATTGGAGTAAATTACAGTAAAAGAGAAAATAATAAAATATGAAATACTTCAAATGTAGTTTTTATTTATATGATGAGAAAACATGATAACACTTACAGCTGGTGTCATATTTGTGAGAAACATGTCATGAGTCATAAAGATTAGAATGAATAACACTATGTAAAGTGCCTTAAGGCAGACAGGCAATTGTCCACACCGATGGTACTCAAGTGGCTGTGGTGGCTCTGACATTGATAGCAGCTATAATTTTTTTCATGATAAACACATGATGAGACAGGCTAATGATATTATATAGCACAATATGTAGTGCCTCATGGCTAGAGATGTTGTGAAGTTTACTTCTCTAGTGAAATTCAGGCAAAGTTATGAAATTTATGTTTGTGAATAACTTTGTGAATAGTGCACTTTGCCAATTTGCATTGTGTTTTCCTGAAGAAATGACACTTTTTCATGCAAAGCCAGGTGAAGTTTTGGGGAACTTGCAACTTCACCAGTGAATTTGCATAACTTCATCAGTGATTTTGCATAACTTCTCCTGAAAAAGTGCAACTTCGTCTGCCAAAAACTTTGTGAATTTGGTACTTTGCAAATTATTTTGTGGAGTGATGTTTGCTAATTTCAAACATCTCTACTCATTGCAGAGAGGCAATTGCCCAATCCCACAGAACACAGTACCTCATCCAATAGTAATGGATATCAGTCCAATTGTTTCAGCTGCGCAGTGTAGAAGCAGTGAAAAAAGTGGTGTCACCCTCATACCACAGTGACTCGTGATGATAAAAACATGATTTGCAATGTGGGGGTAGGAGAACGGTATTCTGAACCAATTGCCTTCTATATTTGTAATATAATTATTGTTATGAATTATTATTCTTCAATTTGACTTTGTAATGTAAAGTTTATTCAACTTTATTGGAGCACTATATAGAGAGTACTGGATGGGCAACCATGCTGAACCAGTGTGTTCTGCCACAGAAAGGTCTGATTCCCTGTGACATCAAGAGCAAAGCTTGAGTGGTCCTGTGGAATCAGACTCCAAGGGTGGCAGAACACATTGACTGAGCATAGAGTTTCCCATCCACTATTTTTGTATAGTGTATGGTGCCCCCTTTGGTAATTGTAATTTTTTTTTAAATATAGAAAATAAACTGTTTGCTGCTATGCCCCCTATTCGGTTAGTTAGGGCTAGTTGATAGGATGCATTGCAAATTGCTAGGAACTGGCCATACCAGCATCTGTCAGGTGGGTTTGAGAGGTCTTTAAAAAAAAACATGGCAGATGTATGCCTCATTTAACAAGAGGAGGTAGATGCCCAGAATGTATTTTAGTAAGTTTTTTGTGATATGTCTGGTTGATTCTGCTTATTTTGTTGCATTTGGTTGATTCTGCATCTGCTAGTGGGTATACTCAACTGTGTGCCGGTCTGGTCTCTGCATTTTGGACATTACTGACAAGCTGCATTTTTTTTTACTGCTGCCTTTCAGGTACCACTTGAGCTTTCCATTTTGAATGAATGGAACACTGTTCTGCATGTTCAGTCAGAATAGCATTCCAATAATTCTTGTCAGTGTGGCTGAACAAGATTTGGGAAAGGTGGAAAAATGAGTTAGCATAACGTTCCACCATATGCTATAGTTATATTATCATTCACAGTGGTACTCAGGGATGACTCAGCAGTATAACAGAACTAGAAGAAAAGCAATCCATTCATCCATCTAAAACAACTAGTTTGGTAGTCTTTCAATTATTTCCCTTATACTACCAAAGCACTTTTATTACTGTGTGGGAAAGCCCTAAACCTTCCACTTGTCTTACTGAATAGTTGTTTAACCTTTCTGTCTCTCTGCAACTTTTTAATGTATTATGTTGTATCAGTGGTCCATGACCCAGCTGCCATTAAATGTGTCAGTCTGTAAGTTTAAAACTGCAGTTAAATTTTCAATAGTGTAAATGTCCTGGACTATATCCTCCTGGTCTCTTTGCGTGTGTGTGTGGGGGGGCATGGGGGTTCTGTTTATAGCCACCTTATTGTAATATTTATTTTTACTGCCATGAGCCACGGTCAGAGTTGAGCTTGTACGTGCTTATCTTTTATTCTGTTTGCCAGCATCTTTAATAGTGTCAATTGTGGGAATAGTGGCTGCATAGCTGGCAATAATTCCTCTAAGGCTTTTTATAGTCCTGCCCAGTATGGCTTAAGGACTGAACAGTCCCAGAAAATATGTGTGGTAGTTGTGGGTTCATGATTGCATTGCTTCAGCACTGTGTCCCCCTGTTTGAGTTGTATTAATCTGTTACGTGTGGCGTTAAAGAAAAATAATGATAGTCTTCCACCCAACTTCTCTTCATATGCAATATTTTATGCAGTCATGTGCAAATTATACCCCTTTTCTTTTCTGTAATTTCCAGATGGAGCTCTTCTTCCCATTTCTGACTGATTATGAGGATATCTGCTGTGGTAGTTTATTGAATTGCTTTATACTGTATAGAGAGGTAGTGTGATCTGGAATTTGTCCCCCATGCTCCCAGAAGGAGATCTGTCAGTGGATTACTGATCCCTGATCATATACCTTTCCTAGTCTGGAATGTACATAATGCCTTACCTGAAGATATCAAAAATAGACTGATGAAGGCCATGTCTGTCCCTTAGTTGTTGGAAGGATATAAAAGGCCCTGCTTCAAAGAATTGCTATGTATAAATCAGTGCTGTTCTTTATCAACTTAAAACGGTGTGATCTATGGTTGTTAGGCTAAATTATATATCACTCAGTAGCAGTGCAATGTATCTCATCTCCTGTCTGATCCCAGGAGACCATAACAGAGAATACCATTTTTCTGCCTCAGTGTGTGTGAATGGAGAGTGGTAATCAGATTGTATTCATCTTTGAAATGGACAGAGGAGTGTATTCACAGTGGGATGTTGGGGATGTTGTCCCTTCACTACCTTCCAGAGCAGTATGCAATTATCATCCAGGCAGCACAAGGCATGTGGCCAATGTGTAGCCTGATAATAATTATGTAGGTTCAGGAGTATGAGAACTCCCTAACCATTGGTGAGCTGTAAGATTTCGTACACAATCCTAGGGTACTTACCTGCCCAGAGGAACTTAGATATTAACTTATCCCATTTTATAAAGTCTTTTTCAGGGGAGCAGGAGTGTCTGGAAGAAATAGAAATAACCATGGGAGCAGGTTCATTCTGATGGTTTCTGCTTTGTGAATTAAGGGTAGAAGGAACAGCCTCCAGTGCTGCTGATCTTCTTGGATTTACCGTTTCAATGATATATAATTAATGCGATAGAATATGGTCAAATCTTGGGGTATAAGCACTTTTAAATATCTAATAGCCAGCTGGTTCCACTTAACTGGAAATTGTCTGATAAGGGTCTGTGGCAGGTTTATCCCACTTCAACTTTCACTTTATCTGCATTGAGGTTTACTCAGTCTGGTGCTCTATCTTTCCTAAACTGGCAGAGATGTTTCTGGGGAAATTAAATAGACCAGAACATTGTCAGCATAAAACGCCACTTTGTGACCAGTATCTCTCATCACTAATGCCTTAATACATGTGTTATCCTGAATAATTTGCACTAGGGGTTCTGTATAAAGTGAAAATAGGAGGGGCAATAGTTGGCAGCCTTGTTAAGTGCCTCTTGTCAGCTTAAATCCATGTGAGAAAGTGTCACTGACCTTGCCCATTGCCTGTGGCTCTGTGTACTGGATCTTAATCACTGACCTAAATGGGTCAAGGAAGTTAAGTTAGGGTAGAAGGAAGTAGGCTGTTGGTTAACTAGGATCTGCAGCTTATCCAAAAGGTAGAGAAATGGGCAGACTGGGAGGGCCAAGAGGTCCTTATCTGCCATCAAAGACTATGTTTCTATGTTTCTAAAGTGTTGTAGGGTGTGTTGTAAAAAATCACCAGAAGATCATAGCAAATTGTTTTTGAGCATACATACTTAGTATGAGGATGGGTAATTTAGATTTGGTGACATGCACATTCATGTATGACAGCCATTTAATATTATCAGAGGTTTGTTGTGCAGCAATGTAGCCTGTCTGATCCTTATTAATGAGGCTGGGTAATAATTTTTCCAATCTGTGAGCTAAGATACTGGTGAATAATTTGTAATCCTTGTTTATTACTGGTATGGGGCAATATGATTTGCAATACATGGGGTTCTTTCTTGGTTCTAATATAGTGGAAATATCTGTGTACTGCCAGGTTGGAAGGAGAGGGATAGCTCCCTCCATTGTTCCTTGGAAAGTTGATGTCATGTTGGGGAGCAGCTAGGTCTTGAAAGCTTTATAGAACTCAGATGGATAGCCATCTGTCCCCAGACTTTTGTTGGTTTGGGTTTTGGATATTGTCTAGCAGAGCTCCTCCACTGTAATCAGGTGGATGAGAGTGATGAGTTGCTCCTCCATCATGGTAAGTACTGTAGGTCAACCATCATGAAGAATGCCTGGTAGCAGTCTGACTCTTGTTCAGAGCCTTGGATGTATAGCTGCTTATAAAAGCATAAAATCCCTCAAGAATGTCTGAGATGTGGTGGTGTTGCACCTCATTAACAGAGTGGGGCAGTTTAGTGACCTTTCCAAGTTTTGTCATTGCCTTCGCCAGTACACTAATATGGGAGATATTTTAGCTTCCCCATAGTACCGCGGTTTAGCATAAATTAATGTCTGTTCAATTTTATATTGCAATGCATTTCATAGTTTTGCTTTGACCTGTTGAAGCTGCGGAAGCACAGATTGGTCCCCTTGCATAGCTGCTAACTGCAGGATATCTAGTTTTTCCAGCAGCTCCTGTTGTTGCTGGTCATGCTGCCTCTTTTGTTTTTGAGCATATTTAATGATTTACCCTCTAAGGACTATTTTGACTGCATCCCATGTCAGGGTTGTGAGTATGTCTGGAGTTGTATTTCCCCCAAGAATTAGTGATATATGTAATGTAATCAATTCATTAACTTTGGGGTCCCACAGAAAAAAAGATCAGGCTGTGCTATGCCGGGAGGGCACTTATCTTCCCATTCTTCCAGTGTTCCAAATTAGAATGTTAAAAAAATAAAAGCTGCCATCTTGTTTTCACTCGCTCTGCTCATAAACAAACCCGCCCGATCACTGCAGTGCTGCAAGACCCAGTCGCACACTGTACAGCTGAAAAGCTGCTGATTTCCAAACCTCCCACCCACTTTCTCTCTAATTTCCCTATGCAAACCATTCACTTGCTTTCCTCACAAATGAACCCGCCCGGTCACTGTACTGCTGCCAGACCAACTCGCACGCTGTATGCTCACCAGGTGCTGATTTCCAACCCGCACGGCTGCTCTCGACTTTTAACATTTATTTCCCTATGTACTTTACAAAACAATGTACCGGTCAGCTGTACCTCCAAAAACAACGTAATGCAACATTTTTAATAACTTCACTTTCACATCAGGTAACAGAAAAAAAAAACAAGTAAGGAAGCCTTAGTAGCTCAAAAATCCTCAATTCAAAAAAAAAAAGTAGGCAGAGGAACTATTTTATTAAAAATGAAGACAAACATTAAACTTTTTCATTTTTAAATACTATATATTTTAGCTATACATTTTAGCTATCACATACATCTCTATTTTTGATAGTCATTTCATAAGAGCAATAAGCCACTCCAGGATCAGTGTGTTAGACACTTTAACACACGGCTAGGAGGCTGGATACACTTGGCTGGTGGCCTCTTGCCTCACTATGCCTCCTATCCATGTGTTAAAGTGTCTAACACACACCCTGCCGTGTCTTATTGCTTACGTATTGTTATATACTTGGGCTGGCGATTGTGAGGGTGGCCCACTAGATGCCAGGGAATGGGTGTCATTGATTATACAGGGGATTGGAGAGCAGGTTGGGATGGAACCACTGGACACCAGGAAAACTTATTTTTTGCATACTTGGGACAGCGATCATTGGAGGGAAGGATGACTAGGCACTAAGGACTGCAACTGCTTATAGGGCAGGGGCAGTATACTGTCAAAAGGGTGACTGAGATTGAGCAACTCAAATAAGAGCAACTCAGTCTCAATGCTTGGAATGTGGGCTACCCAGCAAGGGTGGTGACCAGCAAAGAGCAGGGTGACAGGAAGAATGGGAGGAAGACCGGAAGAGCAGGGAGGGTATATAAGGGGTAGTGTGGCATGAGGCTGCCGAGCTGGCACCATGGTGGAGTGATGAGGGTGGCTGGCTACAGTGGGGAGGGTGCAGGGTTCAGGCTAGGGAGGGATATAGTATTTTTTTTTTTTTTGCTCCGTAATTTGTTTTTTTTTTTTCAAAGTTCCACCCCTTCCCTGACATGCACCCCGCTGGAGTTAATAATCCTTAGTAAGGGGGGAGGTTCTGAGGCACAGACCTCCACAGAACAACCTTTTTTATGTTCACTGCTTTTTCCTTGCTGCGAGTGTACATCACTTTTTTTTCCATTGTTGTACACTCACCTTAACGGCGATTGCTATTCTGTGATCTCTGTTATGACATGGAACCAGCAGGGGCCCCACAAGCTACACACAGCCTATGCAAGTAGGTCCAAAATGGGCATATAAATTACCACCTAGAGCCTTGCATACCCATTGGGCTCATTTGCATGGCTACCTTTGTGAAGTGGGAATAGCGCAACTGTGCTATTCATTGTGGGCCCATACCCTTGGCTGCATGTCAGGGCAGCGCTAGTGGAGTAGGTCTATATGCTGCCATTGGGAGACATTATTAGGCAATACAGCTTGGGTTTTCACTGCTATGCAGGTGATACCCAGCTGTATTTGTCTTTTAGTCCCGGACAGGAAGATGCAGTCTCTATACTTAACAACTGTCTATCCGAGATCAAGGATTGGATGAGTGCCAGCTGGCTAAGGTTAAACCCGGATAAGACTGAGGTATTGGTAGTGGACCCAGGTCGTCTTGAGGCGGGTTGTAGGGCTGGGCTTCCTTCGGGCATATGGATCGATGGTGCCCAGCTCTCAACCTCAGACCGGGTGTGTAACCTTGGCGTTATTATCGACGATAGTTTGACCCTGAAGTTTCAGGTGTCATCCGTTGTCAAATTTTCCTTTTATCATCTTAGGAATATCGCTCGGGTGAAACACCTGGTTCCTCCGGCTGACCTTCCGGTATTGGTCCATGCCTTTGTTACTTCTCGCCTCGATTACTGCAATGCCCTGTACCTAGGGCTACCAAGGGTTGATATCTGCCGCTTGCAGCTGGTGCAGAATGCAGCAGCCAGGCTTTTGGCTGAGACATCTATGAGAAGTCATATTACGCCTGTGCTGTGAAAACTGCACTGGCTGCCAGTTCAGTGGCGGATCACCTTTAAGGTCGGGTTACTGACCTATAAAGCCCTACACGAAAAGAGACCCCGGTATCTTCAAGATCTTCTTGTTCCCTACTGTCCCTCTCGCTCGTTCCGCTCCACCGACAAGGGATTGCTAGAGGTTCCCAGGGTCCGTTTAAAAACCTCTGGAGCTCGGACATTTTCTTATGCTGCCCCTACCCTGTAGAATTCTCTACCTCGTTGGATACGAGGCTGCCTGACCGTTGAGAGTTTTAAGTTAGAATTGAAAACTTATTTATTTAAACAGGCATATGGAGAGTGATTTTATTGTAATTATATTGTTATTTTTGCTGTATGTTATATGTATGTATTTTAATTGTTTTATTTGTACAGCGCTTTGGCTTTGAAAAGCGCTTAAAAAATAAATTTTACTTTTACTTTTTACTTACTAGTGCTACTGGGATTATCACTGCCTTGACTTAGTCCTATTAACAGTTGGATAGTGTGGTGTGCTATCCAACAGCAAATAGCAAACTTAGATACCTGGGAAAAGCGCAACACAAACTTTTGGACTATACTTTGTGATTTCTTCTTCATCTCCCCCCTGGACTTTCTTGACTTGTGAAGCTGCAGCTGCTATCATGCTGTCAGCTTCAGTTTGAGCAATGAGCTGGTGATCACAATCTCTCCCTCTCTCTTCTCTATCTATTTATCTGTCTGTCTGTGTGTCTGACTTTCCATCCATTGGTTTGTCTGTATGTGTGTCTATCTGTCTGTCTCTCTCTCTCTCTCTCTCTCTCTCTCTCTCCCTCTCTTTTAATAATTTGTGGACCTGTGCCCACTCCTAGTACTGCTTCCTTCTGCCCCTCCCCAGATCACCTGCCCCCCTTCCCATGTTTACTTTTAAATATAATAAGTGGACATGGGGTGCCCACCCCTGATTCTGCATCTATTCATTCACTTCCCCTCCTTGTTGTAAGCTCCCATCCCATTATATACATGATGGCACTTGGGTCCCCACCCCAGTTCCACTGAACAGTTGCCTGACAATAGAGTGCTTAATCCCCAGTGTCAGAAAGGCCCCTGAAACAAAGAAAACAATCCTGCATTTTGTTTTTGTTGTTGTTGTTTTGAACCTGTGAAAAGGTAAATGGTCCCTTTCCAATCTGATCCCCACACACACACTCACCTACTCCTTCCATTCACCTACAACTGTCTCACTACTTAGATCCATTCTCTGGTCAAAAACACCTCTTACTGCTGGAATCGGTGACTGTGATATGAGGAAATAAGATACTGTAAGTGTGGTTTAATGTATTTGAATGGGTTTTGAACTTTTATTAATAACATCATCATGTTTCATTGTTTTTACACCAAACTTTTAACACGGCAATTTTGAGACCACACCTCATGAATGAGGCGGATGAAATGTTTCAAATCTGTCTCGAATGGTGATTTCACAGTTACTGTGTGAAATCAGGTCTTGGGTGGGATTTTAACATTTTCACCTCCTGTGTTTGTGAAGTTATGAGTGAACGTTGACATATTTCAAGATTCACTAATAACCTGCTAATTTTTGGAAGCATCACAGAGCAGCACCAACCACCTAGCTGACATCCCCCACAGTGACACCGTGAAAATGTGATAAACCACCCTGATGCACAGGAGACTGACATACAGGCCATGATGTAGCATCTGACGTTGACACCACAACAGCTACCGACATGACTGGCCACAGTATGGTGCACCGCAGACTGCCACCACCAGGAGCACCACAGCACCGTGATCGACCAACCTGACACCCAGTCCACAACGGTGAGCATGCCGACATGCATGGAGGCAGGTGAACAGCAGCAGGAAGCATGGTGGTTCACAGAGTGATGCAACAGAGCCAACTGGAGC
Source organism: Neoceratodus forsteri (assembly GCA_016271365.2). Taxonomy (NCBI): domain Eukaryota; kingdom Metazoa; phylum Chordata; order Ceratodontiformes; family Ceratodontidae; genus Neoceratodus; species Neoceratodus forsteri. Next base: position 207,042,929 of record CM057451.1, read on the forward strand.
ACAGCATGGCAGGGGTATACACTGCACCACCTGAAGAAAGAATGATGCCTGGCAGTGTCACAGTCGAATGCACGGTGGCACAGCATGGCAGATGAACACCAGCTGTACCACAAGGAACACAACACAGATCCCAAGAGACACACAGTGCTGGTGTTGCCGATACCTCTGTCACAGGAAGGGATGGGGTGCCTTGGGCTGGTGCTAATGATGGAGCAGGTGCCTGCCACGAGGTGGTGCATGGGCAGCTGGCACAGGTGGCCCACACCCCCAGGCCCAGTGGTCAGACCTGGAGGCTGATGTTGAGCACCAGTCCCATTAGGTAGTCCCTGTGACTATGGGTGCTGTACTGGGTGACAAGGTCAGTGACCCAGCAGGCGCATTCCCTCCAATGCCTACGGAACCACCCCACCAGCTGGCCGGACACCGCCTGTTGCCTCTTCACCTCAGTAAGCCACTGCTCCCCCCCACAGGACCTCCAGGAAATGCCATAGGGTGGGGTGTGCTGCACCAAGCAGAGCACTGAAAGCCCTGTGCCAGCCTTCAATTGAGTTGTTCATGTGGGGCATTCCCTCAAAGACAGAGGAGAGTGGAAGTTCCACACCGGGATGGGGAACAGCAGCTTGCAGCAGTGGCCACTGTGGATAGGATGACCCAACTATGTGTCCTCAAAATAATCGAGGACTGGTGCCAGGGTCTCTTCATGCTCTGTGAAATAGGACCAGCTGCGGAGCTCTTCATAGGTGGACACAACATCAGCAGGGGGCACAAAGTCCAGCGCAGGAAGCATGTAGAGGTGCATGGTGCACACATCTTCATCCCTGTACAGGCGGGCTAGCTCTGCTGTCTGCTGTATGTGCCGCCACACACACACTGGTACAAGTGGAAAAAGCAGCCATGCACCTCCACCTGTGGGAACACTGTATGCAGTGCCTTGTAGGCAGACATCTCAAGTTGATCAGCATATGCTGTGGGCCACCTGAAGGACAGAGCTGTGCCACCTTATTGAACACTGCCGTGTAGGCAGCCACAGTCCTCTTGGTCATCAGCACGTACATGGCAGGCAGGACCATGGTGCAATCAACCCCATGCAGGGTGTGCAATTGCTGGAAGAGGTGTGGGCAACACTTGAATGTGCCATCACCGAGCCAGGTGCTGCAGCTGGCCAGGCACTCCATGTTCCTGGAGGTGCTGTACAGCAGGAACCTATGGTCACAGGTGCCCTCTGAGTTGTACAGCAGTTAGGGCTTCCCTTCCTTCTGTCCTGTGAAACTCCTCCAGTTTCACCATCTCTGACAGTGTCTGGGGGTCCACTGGTGCCCGTCGATCACTGCACCACATGCATTGGGCTGCTCATTTCAGGAGGGGTACAGAAGGTAGGCTGCCCCCCATAGCCTCATTCACACCTGAGCAGCAGGCAATGAAAATCTGCTGGGACATCTCGCTTGTGTCCCTGGCCTGACTCTTTACTGCAGTACGCACCCTTCAGACACCCACAGAGGCTGAATCCGGTATATAGTTGTGGGTGCCCAAGATGGTAGTGGCACCCTCTGTGATGGTGACCACTTGGCCCTTGCATCAGGTTACCACATAGTCACAGCACATCCAGTAGATCCTTTCCCCATGGCTCCTCTCCTGCTGGTATGTATAGGCCCCCACCACCATCAGTCTGTTGCCTTTCACGCTCTTGACATATCCCGACTCCATTCTCCCCGGGGTCACAGAGACGGCACTTTTGTGCTCTGTCGGTGCACCTGCTGATGCTCCAGGGGTGTGTCATTGTGGATCCCTCATCTCTGCAGCTGCTGCTGGCATTCAGTACCACTCCTTAGTGGTGTTGCTTTGGTGGTATCAATGTCCCTACTTGCTATCCTAATTTTTAACATTTTTCCACAAAACTTTCAATATGGCCTTTTTGAGTCCCCACCACATGAACAAGGGAGGCAATTTTGTTTTTCAAATCCATCACAAAAGATGATTTTGTGGTCACTTTGCAAAATCATGTTTTGGGTGGTATTTCAACATTTTTACATTCTGGGCTTATGATGTAGGGTCATAAGAAAACTTTGTTACAGATGGGTGAGTTTTTCCTTCTGCCAACAGAATTCTGGTGGAATGCTGATTTTGCTTTCACAAAATTTTGCAGAATGTTTCTGAAAATTTCTTGAAATCTCACCAGAATTGTGAGTTTGATTATTTCAGTCGAATTTAAAAAGTATTTTTCCAATTCCAATGCATTTGGAAAGTTTGCTGCACAAGTGCCCATAGCAGTGCACCAAATTTCAGATCTCTGTCTTTAAGAATAACTTTTATATGCCTCCAAACTTTTGAACATTTTAAATTTACAGTCAACAACTATGCAAACTGAAAGCATTTGTGCAAATTGCACCACAGTACACATGCTCTTTCATATGTGTACCAAGTTTCTGATCTCTAGCTTTAAGGGAGACTGAGGTATACCTTTCAAAAATTGTAAAATTACATACACTGCTGAATGTTAAGCCTCTATACATTTAAAGCTAGAGAACAGAATATCACCAATGCTGTTACGTTCATTGACCCTAAAAATTAGACGTTAAGGAAACCACCACGGTCCAGCATCAGAACTTCATGCTGCCATGCTGCCAACCCAGATTCAGATATAAGCTCCTGGAAGTCATGTCAGGAGACAGGTCATAGCTGAACCTTACAGTCTCTATTTTGCAATTTCCAGGAATCTTTCAATAAACTATGTATCTATGTTTTCAATTATTGAGCTCCAAAGGTGGCTAAGTTCTAAGCATATAAATATTTTCAGAAATGTTCACATGCATATTAAATTGATAGATTTTGAGACCCTGTAACTTCCCCACCCTTCATTCAAATGTCATGAAACTTGACAAGTGTTTAGGACGTGGCCCAAGCAATAAGCATTTCACATTTCAGATGCCTATCTTCAACACAGACCAAGGTACAGCCAATTAAATAACTTCAGGAAATTCCAAACAATGTCACAATATTTCTCAAAAATGTGTGGAATTTCAAAAAAATTCTGATCCAGATGCAAATGGTTTGATACCTTTTATTGGACCAACATAGATGTTGCAAAAAGAACACAGTGCCTAAGCTTTCAAACCAAACAAGCTTAGGCACTGGGTTCTTTTTGTAACATCTATGTTGGTTCAATATAAGGTATCAAACCATTTGCTTCTGGATTTGTTCTTACAGGGACCAATACGGCAACTAAATGAAAATTCTGTGAATTCGGAATTTGCTAATTTCGTCCACCTCTAGACTTTGTTGAAAATTTAGTTTAAAAATATGGTAAAATAACCAAGTTATGAGTGAATGCTGAAATAATTTTACATTCACTCATAGTGTCATTAATTTTTCATAGTTTGACTCCAAGCTTTCAACATAGCCATTTTTTCACACCTCCTCATAAACATGACATGTGGCCTTTTTCAAGTAGTGGATGAAATGAGTTTTCCCACATGTGGTGCAATATGATGTTTCCACCACTATTCTAGAAATGCCACGTCATGTTTATTAGGGGGAGACATAAAATGACTGTTGAAAGTGTGGGGTCAAAATTACAAAAAAAAATTTAAAATGTATGTGTAGTATGAGCATTTACACCAACTGTTATTGCTTTGTGATCCCATGCCAATGATCTCAGTTTTTGGGCAAATTCAGTAATCCAGCTGGATGAGCTGAGGCTGGGGGGAAGACACTGTCATGCAACACCACCCCCAGCCTGAGAAGGGTAGGTCCAGGATTGCCTGTAAGGGCCCAAGTATTATATAATGAAGAGAACTTCTCTTGGCATAGGGTCCTGCACCTGTGCACCTGTGTGTGCCAGAGGGATCTGTGATTTGGCTGAGACATGGATTCTTTGCCCTGTGTATCTGTGTCTGTGGCCACATGGAAGCACAACACCCAGAGGGCCCTGTGCATCTGCAGTCTACCTGACAGCACCATAAATCCTTAACTTCCATAGGTGAATGGAGTCTTACCTTGGCACAGAGTCCAAAGGGCCATATGCATCTCCATCTGTTCACGTAGGTGCCGGATAAAATCCAAGTATCTCAAAAATAAAGAAAACTCTTTACAAAAACTGCATTAATGCACCAGTTAGGGTTCAACTTAATGGCACAGAAGTAGGGAAATGTAGTATTAGAGTATCCAACCCTAACTTCCCGCCACAACCAAGCAGTAAAAGGAAAAAAAAAAGCATTAGGGTTTTGGGTCTCTGGAGTATTTGTTAATCAGTGGTGGGGTCTTCCTTGGGTTTGTCAATCCTAATGACCACCCCTTCCCCTCAGCAAACAAAATCAGACATGTTATTTCTTTTCTTCATGCAGGCTGTGTTTTTAATCTCCCCCACTAGATGTTGTTAGAGCTGGATGCATTCTGTTAGTGAAGGGGATATTCTTTCAGCAACATTTGAGTTAGCAACATGACTGTGATAGGGCCAAAAAACACTCCCAAGAATCACGCAGTGAGTGGGTGGCAGCACGCTACCATCTGCATTAGTGTGCTGGTCTGTGTCTGCAGTATGGGAGCTGTATAAGGAACATTTTTTGGCTTAACATCTCATTAAAATCATCTTCCTTAGATCTTACTCTAGGTTTTATAAGAAGAAAAATTTGCATGTATATAATATCAGTGTCAGTGGCTCAGTAAGTAGCATGCTCACTTCTGTGGCTGGACGTTTGGATATTCATGGGTTCTAGCCCCAAATCAGGCACTTGGAGTTATACCCATAACTGACACTGTAGTGCAGTTCGAGGGGGTGCTGCACTGATGAGCTGCCATCCTTTAGATGAGACATTAAACCAAGGTCCTTACTAACCAACTCTGGTCATTGTCAGGGTGGAAGTAAAAGATGCGATGACACTTACTGAGAAAGAGCAGAGTAGATTTCCCAATGTCATAGCCAACATTCCCCCATCAATAAAAGAGGCCCATACAACCCACACCTGGAAACAAGCTGTATTAGCTTAGAGTGCTGTTTCTGGTCAAAAAATACAAATGAATCAACAGGTAAGTGCTTTTCATACACATTGTTTCCCAAAACACTTCACGAGCAATGAGAGAATGGTACAGAAGTGACCTTAAATGTGTAGTGGCAACCATTTTGCACATCAGCACCCGCATACATAGCTTTAGACAACTGCATGACTCACTTTTATGGAAAGGGGAATGTGGCCAGGGCTCCATGGAAATTCTCTGCTCTTCATGTAGGGGGAGTGCTGGTTTCCTGCCAGATGGAGGAGAGTGAGAAGTAAGGTGGAATGGCCAGGACAGGTGATGGTAGCTGCCCTTCCTGTCCCCTAAACTTAGAGGACAATCTTCACACACTGTACATGAGAGTGTTGCTACTTGCCCTGTAGTAGCTGAAATCTGGAATCTGAGAGAGACAAGGAAAATTAAGTTGGAGTATTGACAGGCAACCCTGAGTGGCCAGCATTCTAGTGCAAGATGCACGGTGCATTGAACAATTGCATCTGAGGCAATGATGGTTGAAAGAAGCCAGATGTTAAATCTGTTGGCTGAGGATGAAGCTTACCTTCTTCACAAAATAGAATGTCTATGAGCAGTGGACCAATGTGGTGAAATCCAGCTGGCTGCTTCTGCAGGAGCCAGAGATTTTGCTGGGCAGCCCTACAGCTTGCTGCCTTTGATCTCAGTGTGTCAAAATACACTTATCTGTAAGGAAGAGCTGAGAACCATTGGCAAATAAATGGAACAGATGCTGCTGACTGAAGCCTCCCCAGGAACTAAAAAGATCTGTAACTGAAGAGACAGATCATAGTGGTCATTCAGAATCACTACACCAACAAGAACAAAGGTCCAAACTCTGAAAGGTGGATCTTTTTTGTTGCCAAGTCAGAACCCACCAGGAGACAAAATGCTGTTCATTTAAAATACCAAGGTGGATCAAAATCAATGCATGGTAGGGCATACGTGGCCCAGACTTTATTAAAGGAATCTATGCATTGATTCATAAGGTGGATGAACAGACCTTCAACAGTTTTAAAGCTGTAAAGTCACTGGAAAATTTGTGGTTCTAATATATGTTGCTTTGTACTGCTTTCTTTGGGTTCCCTTTCAGGCCACCCCCAACCCCCGTCCAAACCTCCTATTAAAACCATCACAATTCCTTTTATAAATGAATGGGTTAGTGTCTCAGATACTGCATACTGATTGAGACAATTCTATGTGGTGCTAGACAGTCCTATGCCAATAACTGATTATGAGCAGTCTGGACAGGGGGTGGAAGTTTGGGGTAAAGCGCAGAGACTAATACTGGCTTCCTCTACCTTCTGAGTAGTTTATCTTAGGTCAAGATTGAGGACTGTGCCTTTTACCATAAATGTGATTCCTGAGCTCACCTGAGCAAGCCTGTGAACTGCAGTGATGTGGGTTTTGTGGGTCTTGCCTGGAGTATGGGCTTTCAAGCTATCAGTGTCCAAATCCATTTTGATGCAATTAATGTGATGACCAAGGGCACTAAAATAGGAACTGTTCATGGGCCTCACGCCACATGGATGGTATTTGGTAGTTATGGGTCAACTGCAAGATTCAGAGCAGAAGCAATAGGCAAGAGGTAGCAGAAGGAACATAACAATTTTTGGAGGCTGCCTCTGTAGCTGTATTACCAGCAAGGAAAAATAGTTCTGATATGAGTACAGCACCCAGGTCTGAACCCCCTGTTTCTCTAATCCAAACTGGAGAATGGGATGATATAGAGCCCCCTAATGAAATGGACACACTGAACAAAAAGATAAGGTAACTCCATCTCAACCACTTTGTTCACCCTCAATTACTATTTTTGAGAGATGTCTGTGCAGTCTGTGAGACCAACTACTGGAGTAGAGAACCCTCCTACTGGAGCAGTGATGCCTCCTCGCCTCTCCTCATGACAGTGAAGTTATAGATGCTTCTGGTAAGAAGCAGGGTAGGAGTAGAAAGCAAAAGAGAAATGCAATGAAAGCAACCATATCATCACTAGAAATAGATATGCAGTTTTTAGGGCACACAAAACAGTGAAGTGCCATTGAAGAGAAATACAGGGATTCAGAGGTCTCCTCTGTCACCTTTTCCCAGAAAGACTTTTCTTCTGATTTAGAGGATTCCCTCTGTGAAGCTTCAGCTTCCAAGAAAAACTGGGGAAGGGTTGGATTGAATACTAGGGTCTCATGAAAATGGTAAAGTGCAGTGGAGTTCGCCAGGATGAAACCATTTCTGCAGCATTCTGCAGAAGTTACTGCAGGAAACTGTGCAGTTTCAATGGGAGTTAATCCCTTTTGCATGCAGGAAACTGACACTGCTTTTTATCCTAGTGGGCTTCACTGTATTCCTGTCCTTTGAGCTTCATTTCCTTTCTGCAAGTTATTGCCTCATTTGATGTCATCACCTTAAATGTTAACAGCATCACGTCTTTAAAAAAAACATTTTCACCTTGTCCTGTGTTACCTTTGAGATCACCAGAGGTCATTTTTTGCAGTACACCCATTCAAATCCCTCCCCCATGAGGTTGCCCAAGAAACATGGAATTGGCTTTGGAGCCCCTCCTATTGGTTGAATGGTGAAGATCTATGTGACAGGGTGGCTGTACTAGTTAAGGGAAATGGGTTGTCAGTATCCCGCCTAGTAGATACCATACCAGGCAGAGCACGTTTGATTGATGATGTGTTCAACCAATACATGGTACAATGAATTAATGTATATGGCCCACAAGAAAAAAGTGGTAAGTGAGGACATTTTCAAAGAATTTCAACTTTTTATGCATATTTCAAGGTGGGTGATCCTTGGGGTGAATTGCAGCTTGTTGCAAAATGACAGGGGATTAATGTCACATAGGCTGTTCAGTGATACAGATTTCTTTTGAAAAATGGTAAACACAGCTGCGTTAGAGATGTTTACAGAATATTTCATTAAGAAAGTGATTTTATTTCTTTAATAAAGAGAATTTATCACCAAAGATTGATTTCCATTTCATTTCCAACACTCCCTATTGAAGCAGTACTGCATAAGTTAAACTGATGGAAGTGTCAGATCACATTATTATAGGAGGCTGTTCCTCTGCCTCGCAGGGCACACTAGTTGGAAAAGGAGTCTGGAAACTACAGATTCAGATTCAGATTCAGATTTATTATTGATAAAAATTACATATAATGAAAAGGTTGAACATACAAAAGGATAAAAAGATTTCCATTAAGGCATTATAAAAGTAAATCTTCTTTGCAGTGATATGCACCTGTGTACTGTCACACTAAATGGCTCATATCCTTATTTATAAATAATGTGATTCTGTAATCTGCAACATCTTTCTGTCAGTTTAGCCATTTAAAACTACAATAAATATCAGAAATCATCATGAATCACATATCACATTCCACATACAGTACCACCTCCATTCAGTCCAAACCAGTCAAATCCATCTTATAGATGATTTCCTATTCAGTTCTTTTGCATCTTATTAAAGATTGCACTCTTACCCAGCCACAGAAAGCAAAAATGTTTTCCACCCTCCTATACAGTATGGATAGTCAGCTTGGAGGAAGAGGGACATGCACCACCATGTGCACACACAGATGCGTAAACATTTAATTGTGATATCACGGCTTTGTCAGAGCAATCATCTCATGCTGTTAGACAGCTCCTTATATACATGACTACTTGTATACATAAGATGCCATCCCAGTCCTGCTTGGTTCAAACCATTGAAGGAAAACTTGCGAGTGTTATGACCTGATTTTAGTTACCCCGACCAAGTCTTGGCAGCCAAATGTGTGGCAGGCAACCTGATTTACTTTATAGTAGCTCATCTGTACACCTTAATCCCAGTTATAGGACCTCTCATAAATCCTACAGTGCCATGTGTTTCATAGGACAAGAAGATAACAAGAGACCTATACCATACCTTTCAATAGATTTTATTTTAAGCAAGCGACTCGAAAAGAAAAAAGATAAAATATAATCAGTTAGCAAGTGATTAAGCAACAGTCTCTTTCAAAAATCTTTATACCAGTGCACTCTCAGAAGAACATAACACGGCTGACAGTCTTTGGCACTCCCCTGGAAGGAGGGTGGTGTTATTGGAAAGGCATGTTCTTTGAACAGTTTCTTCTTAGCTCATACCATTAGTACAAGAATCCTAATTTCAGCTAGATATATAATCAGTTCAGATGATGACAGTTTGTACAGTTGTTAGCAAAACAAACACACACATTAAACACTCAATGAACCCACAGGCCTCCAGATAAAATTTCACTCCAGCCCTTTTTGTCTCTTGCCAAAGATGAAACATTAATTGGGAGTTTATTTGGCAAGGGCCTACAGTCATTGACAAACCATTGTTTTTAACTGGTCTATGGGGGAGGAATGATCTTGGTGCCAATCCCTCCCTTGATGGTCAATCCCATGGTAGATGCTTGGAGTTGGTGGGAGTCCAGTTCCAGAACAACTTGTTGCATCATGATTTTGAGGCATGGTAAGTGTCATAGGATTCTGCAGGTTGTTGTCTTTCTCCTCATGTCCCATAACTTTGATTTGCTGCAGAAACAGCCTGTTTCTTACAGATGGCATAATGAGGGTATTAGAAGTTGAGAAATGATACAACTCTTGATGGCATTAGATGTTGAAATACAATATTGATGGTATTGCTTTTTAGACATAACGCAACTCTTGATGGCATGAGATTTTCAGAATATCATAATCTCTCTCGTGAAATTATCATATTTTTTATACAGTACCTTACATAAGAAATATTTTTTGTCTCAAATCACCAGACATTAAGATGGCTAAGCTGAATTTTGCTTACATTCCACTATGAACTTTTGATAAACATGCCCTGCAAGTGAGGACAGGGATTAAAACAGAAGATGGTACCAAGGGAAGGAAAATGGTATCCCGTGAGAAGGGCTACCACTATTGAGTGCTTACAAAAAGGGTGACTCAATAGAGGCACCTGTTCTCAGGGCTAGTGGATGTGGGGGGTGAATGCAGGTATAGGGACATCCTGTCACTATATATATATATATATATATATATACGCATGCAGGGGAGTAGAACACACTGTGCAATGGGTGGAAAAGGAGGAAGGTTTGTGAGGTGTAGCATGTTGGTGGGTTGCGGAGCTGGCTGTGTGGCATGGTGGGTTCATGGCAGACTATGGTTGGAAGAGTGCTGGATTTGATGTTGGACACATCGGGAATTTTGCGCCGGTCTGAGAAATTTGCTTTTTCTATTTTAGCCCTGGGTTGAAAATCTTTAGTGAGGGAGGGGTGCGGAGGCACAGCCCCCTGCATAAATAAAAAAAATCAAGTTCCGATGCCCTTTTGACATGCACTGGAAGTGTATATCTGCAAAATGGATTTTCACCGATGTACATTCATCCTAATGGCGATCACCTTTCCGTGATTGCCGTTATCATATAGCCCCAGGGAAAAACATATGGAGGCCAAATGTGCAAATTCCCATAGCTTGGGTAACAGAATCGCAGACTTAGATGCCACAATAGTGTGTGGGGGGGAATCCTGGATCTAGTGGCCATCTCAGAACCCTAGTGCAATGAGCACCAGGACTGGGACTTGGTCATTACAGGTTTTACGATACTAAGAAGTGACAGAGTAGGCAAAAATTGTGGTGGGGTAGCTCTTTATGTAAGGGAAAACACAAAATCTGCAGTAATACAAAGGGGATGGGGAGGGGGTACTGTGGGTCACCATGGAGAAAAGGAAAGTGTCAGTTCTATATATGGGGATGATGTACAGACCTCCAGCACAGGGGAAAGAAGTGGATACAGATGTGTTTTGAGCAATACAAAAGATGGCCAGCAAGGGAGAGTTGTTGCTGGTGGGAGACTTCAGTCTTCCAGATATGGATTGGAGCCTCCAAGTTGCAGCAACTTCAAGGAGCAGGGACGTCTTGGACTCTCTGCAGGGGCTGTGTCTCAGGCAATTTGTAATGGAACCTACTCAGGAGGGTGCAATACTAGACCTGATACAAATGGGGACTGTGTCAATAATGTCAAGGTGGAGGACCACCTGGGGACCAGTGACTATTGGACAGTGAAGTTTAATATAAGGACTGGCTGAAGCAAAGCCACAACAAAACAAGGGTCATGGACTTCAGGAGGGCTGACATCTAGAAAATGAGAGAATGCCTCATGGACGCTCTGGCAGAGATGGGGGGGACAGGAGGGAGTAGAGGAACAGTGGACTGCAATAAGGGAGTGGATTTAAAGAGCTACTAAGCTATGTGTCAGGCAGGTTAACAAGTGCAGGAGGAGAAGGAGGCTGATATGGTTCACTAGTGAGAGCAGAAAAGATAAAGGAAAAAAAAAACAGCCTTTAGAAAATAAAAAAGAATACATAAGGCGGAGGATAGGGAATGTTACCAGGAGAAACAAAGTGAGGTAGGGAAGTTACAGGTATAAGGGCAAAAGCATTAACAGAAGAGATTATAGCCAGGTCAATTACTGTAAGAAGGGGATAAAACATCTTACAGGCACATTAGTGAATGGAGGAAAACCAAGGGTGGGATAGTCAGACTGAAAGGGGAGGAAGAGGATTATGTTGAGGAAGGCAGTCAAAAAGCAGACATACTAAACAAATACTTATGCTCAGTATTCATTGAGGAGGGAGTGGGGAAAGGGCTGGATCTACAGGACAAGGGCATAAAGTGTCAGGAGGTGGACATGAGACCCTTTTCTATGGAAAAAATCCTGAGTGAGTTAACAAAGCTAAGGTTGGCAAGGCAATGGGTCTGGAAGCAGTGTACCCCTGGTTGCTGAGGGAGCTCAGGGAGGAATTGACTACACACCTAACAGCACTGTTCAACCTATTGCTAGAAACAGGGGAGGTACCAGGAGACTGGAAGAAAGCGTATGCAGCTCCACTCCACAAAAATGGTAATAGGGAAGAGACTGGAAATTACAGACCAGTTAGTCTGACTTCAGTAGTGGGCAAGGTAAAGGAATCACTGCTGAAAGAAAGGATAGTTGAATACCTCACTACAAGTGGTCTACAAGATCCAGGACAACATGGATTCACAGGGGTGAGGTCCTGCCTGACAAACCCAACAGAGTTTTTTGATTGGGTGACAAACGTTGCAAACCAGGATGGGGCAGTGGACATGGCCTATCTGGACTTCAGAAAGGCATTCAACACTGTCCCACACAGGAAGATATTAAACGAACTGTGCAGCCTAGGGGCAGGTCCTAAAATAGCAAAATGGGTGTAGAACTGGCTTATTGGTAGGAGCCAAAGGGTAGTGGTAAATAGTGTACACTCTGGCAAGAGAAGGGTGATGAGCAGGGTGCCACAGAGGTCAGTATTGGGGCCGGTCCTCTTCAATGTCTTTATTGGCGACATTGCAGAGAGGCTGGAGGGCAGGTATGCCTATTCGCGGATGACACATAAATCTGCAAAAGGGTGGACATGCTGTAGGGGAGGTATTGAAAAGATGAGGGTGCCCCTTAAAAAAACTTGAGGAATGGTTTAGAGTTTGGCAGCTAGGATTCAATGCAAAAAAGTGCATGGTCATGCACATAGGGCTCAAGAACCTGGATTCAACATATGATCTGGCAGGGGAAGAACAACATAAATAGGGTGGAGGCAGTGCAGAGGAGGGCAAATAAAATTATACAGGGCCTACAGGGTTAGACCTATGAGGAAAAACTAAAGGACTTAAATATGTATTCCCTGGAGGTAAGGAGGGAGAGGCGGGATATGATAGAGACATTCAAATATCTCACTGATATAAACAGAGTACAAGAAGGGAGCATCTTTCAAAATAAAATATCTTCAAGGACAAGGGAGCACAGTATGAAGTTAGAGGGAGGCAGGCTCAGGAGTAATGTGAGGGAGTACTTTTTTATCAAGATGGTTGTGGATGCCTGAAATGGCCTTCCAGAGGAGGTGGTGGGGGCTATATCAGTCATGGGATTAAAAAACCCATGGGATAGACACAAGGCTATCCTGGAAGCAAGAGGGGGTGTTCTGGAGTTCAAGTAGGGCATTAGGCTCACAATAGGTGAGGGATTGATAGGGCAGACTAGGTGGGCCAAGAGGTCCTTATCTGCTGACAACTTCTATGTATCTATGTGTTTGCATATTGTTTAAGTTGGAAGCTTAATAGAAAAAAAAAAAAAGAAAGACAACTATTCAGTCATTTCAATTTTAAAATGACAGGCTGACTTTTAGCAGAAATAGTGAACCAGGCCCATAATTCAGCTTCAAATGTGATTTGAAAATATGTAACCCTCTATTGCCCACAGAATGAAGCAAAAGGGAAAAAGCCCTATAATGTGTATATCCTTTTGTATAGTTCACGGCAGCACTTCAAATGATACATTACACATTCAAGGGTGCACAGCTGCACACACATTACACTTATTTACCTGTAGTAAGTAACAAATAAGGCGCAAAGGAGTGTGTAAACCATATTTTACAGCACGGCCAGGGGCATAGTATGGCACGAGGCCAACGGCCGAGTGACTTCAGCTGCTGGCCGTGCTGTAAAATATGGTTTACACACACCCCTGAGTGCCTTATTGCGCTTATAAAATTGACTCTTTTTCTTTTTTTTACTTTTGACTATAGGGAATAGCAGGTTTATGTGTACAAAAATAGATTTACTTTGTGTATTTGTGATACAACAATCCTTCTGCCCACTGCAACATTGATGATGTCATTGTATTTTTGCCTACTTTCTTCTTCCTGTTTTTTTTTTCCTCTGTTTTTTCTCCACATTCAAGATATGGAATGTTTATCATAGAAACATAGAAACATAGAGGTTGATGGCAGATAAGGACCACAAGGCCCATCAAGTCTGCCCATTTTTTCTACCTTATGAATGTGCCACACACCTTTACACTGTCAATGTCCTATCTATTCATATCCGTCTGTATTGCTCCATTATGCCTATCCTATGCCTGTTTGAAGCCCTGCACTGTATACATAGCCAACACTTCCTAAGGTAGGCCATTACATGCATCTACCATTCTTTCTGTGAAAAATAATTTCCTCACATTCCCCCTTGATCGGCCTCCCTATATTCTCATGTTGTGTCCTCTTGTCCTGCTATTTTTCTTATATTTAAACATGTTAGACTCTTTCAACTTGTTAATGCCCTTACGGTGTTTGAATATTTCAATCATATCACCTCTCTCCCTCCTTTGCTCAAGGGTATACATATTGAGCTCCATTAATCTGTCCTCATATGTCTTCTGATGCAGTCCCTGCACCATTTTGGTTGCCCTTCTCTGGACTGCCTCAATTTGGTTAATGTCCTTGTGAAGGTGTGGCCTCCAGTACTGCACGCAGTACTCCAGATGGGGCCTAACCAGTGTCCTGTAAAGAGGGATTATTACCTCCATCTTATGACTTGTGATACCCTTTACTAAGACACCCTAACTTCCCCCTAGCCTTACCTACTGCTTTAGAGGTCTGCTTGGATGATTTCAGGTCATCGGTGATGATGATGCCCAAGTCTTTCTTCCTTTGTGACTGCCAGCAACTCCCCTCCCAGCCTATAGGTGGCTTCAGGGTTTCTCTTCCCTATGTGCATGATCTTGCACTTCTTTGCATTAAATCCCAGTTGCCACTCTTCTGACCATTTTGCTAGTTTATCCAGATCTCTTCTCATTCTTCCCACCCCATCTGGATCATCTACTCTGTTGCAGATCTTGGCGTCATCTGCAAACAGACCAGCCTTACCCTCTAGTCCATCTGCAATGTCCTAATGAAGATATTGAAGAGGACTGGCCCCAGGACTGATCCCTGAGGTACCCCACTTGTGACTTGCATCTCTTCTGACTGTATAGCATTTACCACCTCTCTCTGTTTTCTGTCCATCAACCAGTTTGCCACCCAGTTGACCAACTTCTGACCCACCCCGAGCCTACCCAGCTTATTTATCAATCTTCTATGTGGAACAGTGTTGAAAGCTTTTCTGAATTCAAGGTGGGCGACATCAACTGCTCTCCCTTGGTCCACCACTCTGGTTACCCAGTCAAAGAAATCTATGAGATTAGTTTGACAGGACCTTCCTTTTGTAAACCCATGCTGTCTTGGATCCTGTGCCCCTATGGATTCCAGGTGTTGCACTATTCTTTCCTTAAGGAGTGCCTCCATAATCTTGCCCACTACTGAGGTAAGACTGACTGGCCTGTAGTTCCCTGCCTTCTCCCTGCTACCACTCTTGTGGAGCGGGATCACATGAGCCATTCTCCAGTTTTCTGGGACCTCTCCTGTGTTCAGAGACTCACTAAACAGTTCTGCTAATGGCTCTGCTAGTTCCACCTTTAGCTCCTTAAGTACCCTGGGATGTATGCCATCAGGTCCCATTGCCTTGTCCACCCTGAGCTTAGCGAGCTCTTGTAGGACCCTTTCTTTTGTGAAGGGAGTAGTGCTCACCTCCCTCCCCCCTGTGTCCATGGTGCTGAGCTGTGGGCCCTGCCCTACCTTCTCTTCAGTAAATACTGAGCAAAAGTATCTATTTAGGATAGATGCTTTTACAGGGTCCTCCTCCTCACATGCCCAATTTCTCCTTTGAGCTTAGCAATACCCCCTTTGGACTTTCTCCTTTCAATAATGTATCTATAGAAAGTCTTGTCACCTTCTTTTACTGTTCATGCTAGTGTTTCTTCAGTTTGGGACTTTGCCTGCCTTACTGCCTTCCCTGCTTCCCTTAGGGCAGTTTGGTATGCCTCCCTATCTTCATCCCTCTGTGTTCCCTTATATTTCTTGAATGCCAGCCTTTTGGCTCTGACCTTTTCTGCTACTGTATTTGAGAACCAAAGTAGTTTCCTTCTTCTTTTGCACTTCCTTTTCTGTCTAACACAATGGGATGTTGCTTCAAGTATTGCGTCCTTAATGCTTGCCCACTTAGCCTGTACCCCCTCACCTGTGTTTCTTTTTGCCAGGGCTAGCTTAACTCTGTTGGCCATCTTATCAAAGTCAGCCCCTCTGAAGTCCCATATTTTTTGCCTTGGAATGGGATGATTTAGATGTAGTGGCCAAATTGAACCATACCATGTGATGGTCACTGGCCCCCAGGTGACCTTCTACCTGGAAATCTGTGAACCCTTCCCTGTTAGTCAGTACTAGATTAGGATAGCCCTTCCTCTTGTGGGTTGTTGTACCAGTTGTTTGAGGCCCTCCCCATGCAGGGGAATCCACCATATGTCTAGTTCTGGCAGATGTTCCTGCTGGTATTGACCAATCTGTATCCGGCATGTTGAAGTCTCCCATTATCAGAACCTCCCCTTTAGCTGTCATGTTTTGTGTATCTTCTAACAATAATGTGTCTATGTCCTCCCCTTGGTCTGGGGGCCTGTAGACAACCCCAGTTCTTATGGCTGTCCCATTTCCTGTTTCCAGGGTGACCCACAGTTCTTCTGGCTCCTTATGTGTATTCTGAATTTCTGTAGCTTTGATATTTTCATTGACATACAGGGCCACCCCCCCCTTTGCACCTCAGTCTCTTCTGAACAGTACATAGCCAGGTACTAAAGTCTCCCAAGTGTGGTTACTGGTAAACCACATCTCACTAATTGCTACTATGTCCAGTTTAGCCTCTGACATTATTGCCTGCAGGTCTGGGATCTTATTTCCCAGGTTGTGAGCATTTGTGTACATGATTTTCCATTGGCCAGATTTCAGTGTGTTAGTTGTTGGGTGAGGTTTGGCATTTCACCTGTGCGTCGTATGGGGAGACGGACCTTTTTTCTTACCTGGTGATGCAAATGAACTGCAAACATGCTGAATCCCTGTTGAACCACTAGCTGAGAGGGGAAGGGTGTTCTTCCCATTTGACGTATGGGGTGCTGCACCCCTCTCCCCATTTGCTAGTTTAAATTTTCTGTAAAGACATCAAACTTCTGCCCCAATGCACTGACTCCCTCCTTATTCAGATGCAGCCCATCAAATTTAAAGAACTTTCGCTCCCAGAACTGTTGCCAGTTCCCTACAAATCTGTGTCCTTTTTCCTGGCACCAGCCCTTGAGCCACATGTTTAGCTCCCTTATCTCCCCTTCTTTGACCTTCTGTCCATCTGCCCCCCTCTCCCAGACTGGAAGGATCTCAGAGAAGGAGATGTTGGATGAAATGGATGATAGTTTGTCACCCAGCCTGGTCAGGTGTTCCTTGGTCTCCACAACTGACTGGCTGGTGAGATCATTAGTCCCTATGTGTACCAGGATGTCAATGTTTTCTCCTGCTTTGTGAACAATTTTAGCAATGAGGTCAGTGTCTCTCCAAGCTGATGTACCTGGGAGACATCTGACCATTACCAAACTGGATATGGGTATCAACTCCCCGAATCATGGAGTCTCCTATGATCAGAAGTTTTTTTGGATTTCCTTTTTGCTTTTTTTGTTTTAGTTCCTGATTTGGGTGAGTTTTGTTGTGCTAACTCCTGTGCTGCAGTGTCTGCAGTGTCCTCTGCCCCTATGTTTGATTTCGGAGATAGAGGCAGATACCTGTTTGTAGTGTTTATATGGTTTTTTGAGGTAATGTGCTGAAGAGCACAGAGTGATGGGGCACCCAATTTGCCCCTCCTAACCACCTGCCAACCTCCTGGACCAACTACCCTCTGTGGTTGAGGTTCTTCTGTTGGATGTTGGGGAAATGGCGGGTGGTTCTTATAATGTATTTCCTCTTGAATATGAAATTTGAAGCATGCAATCCCTGCCCATGCTGCCCGGAGCTGAGCCCTAAGATCTCCAATGGCCCAGCATGTAGGACAGTGTCTTAACTCCTGTAAGACTGTCCTTCTGAAAAGTGTTCCGCAGTACCTGCAGTTAATGATATCCATTCCTGATAAGTTGCTGGGTTTATAACCTGGTCAGAGTAATTAGAAGGAAGAAAATGCAAGTAATGGTTTGATTTTGTGTTTTGTTTTCATATAACTTGTTATAACAAATTAAATTACTGGTGCCCCTGTAAATGAGCTCACCTTGTGGATGCCCCACTGATCCGCCCCATCCTGATTTGTCACAAGAAATGTCACAACTGTGGTACCCTATAAAAGGAGTGTAGTGTGGGGTGGTTGGGGATGGGGGTGGGTGGCTGGGCCCTTCCCCTGCTGAAAAAGGGGAATCATGGATGAAAGAACAAGGAGGTAAGAGCAGAAACAATCAGTCAACAACAAATGCAGTAACCCTGAAAGCTTATCCTAATGTTAGATACAACTGTAAAACCTGTAAAGCACCACCTGTAATAATTTCAGAGAAGATATACCCTGTAAGAAACACTTTGCTCCAGAGAAAAATAAAGCAGTAACAGAAGATATACCTTGCAAAAGACAATTTGAATCAGAAGATTACAGCAGTAATCTGTTACCACACACCTGTAGGCATACCTTGTAATAATGCAGAAGAAGGTATATATGCAACAACAATTTGAATCAGAGAAAAATAAAGCAATGCAATGTTAACAACAAACAGTAGCAATCCCTGTGAGTACAAAATAAAAATAACAACACACAGTAAATCTGCTTAGCCAAAAAGAAGTCTTAATCCATTTCCCTTGTTCTGGTAAGGTTCTCTGCTCTGTCCTTTCAAGCAATCTTAGAAGGAAAGAGCTCAGGTGAAGTTAGGTGCCTTGGCCAGCAAACCAAGTCTTCTACCTCATGGAATGTTTACCTTGGAATACATGGATTCAAAATTCTGCTCAGTTCCACTGGCAGAATGTTTCTCTCCCAACACACTGTACACACAGAAAACAAAGGCCTTTGTTTCAGCCAGAGACTCAACTATCTCACTGTTAGGGCAAGAAGAAGAGAGTTCCCTGATGAGCAGGTGAAGACAGAAGGGGAATTTTTCACTGTCAGCAAAGAAACAGTTGTAGTGAAAACTATAAACAATAGTTATTGTTTCTAATGTGTTTATTTATGTAAGGAATGTGTGATAATTGAGGAAACAACATTTTATTAATTTGTTTTATTTTTTAATTCGGCGGAGAGGGGGGAGTTATCTTTTTACTGCTGAGGAAAAACATTTTTTTAAAATAAAGAGAAAACATCACCACAGACTGCGTCCTGAAAAGAAACTGAGCTGCAGAGCACTGCAGAACCTACATTCATTTTATATAATTGCTGTGATGAAAAAGTCAAACCCAGCAATTATATAAAATAAAAATATGGGGTGGTGTG
The DNA here is from genome assembly GCA_016271365.2 of Neoceratodus forsteri. NCBI lineage: Eukaryota > Metazoa > Chordata > Ceratodontiformes > Ceratodontidae > Neoceratodus > Neoceratodus forsteri. Next base: position 207,062,075 of record CM057451.1, read on the forward strand.
TTAAAACTTGAAGTTTACACACACCCGAAGGGTTAGATGCTAACATAAACCCCTTGAGCGAACTTCTCATTACACACATCACCCCATGCTTTATTCTCTGTATTATGAACACCATAACTTTGTCTAATCAGTGCTCAGCAGCAATTTTACACAGCAGATCTGCTCAGTGGAAAGTGGTGTTAGTTTGAAAATGTATCAGAGTTATGTGTAGGCACCATAAAAATAATATAAAAGCACCCAAGTGCAAGTGTTAGTAAGTAACCTGCTATATAAATCCAGAGAAACATGTAACTGAAGATAAAACAACCTACATCAGAAATCAGACTCAATATACATTATTACTGTAGTTTGTGCCAAAACCATTATAAGTTCAAGAAGTCTATCCTATAAGGGAAATAATTATTGTCATGAAAACATGATAGAACTATTTTGCCATTGAGACCACTCAGTTTCTTTGTAATTCATTAATCCAAAAACATTCTTGCTGCAGAAGTGCTATTTTTTAAATATCACCTCCTCTTTGTGGGACCATAATATTTTGATTGTTGCAAATTGTAAGCCTTCCACAGAACTATGTCCAACATCTTCAAATTGCATTGCCATAGCATAACTCCTGTTTTTGGTCCTGATAGCAGTCTTATATTCACTGATCTTTATTTTCAGTGATCATTTTGTTTGTCTGACTAACACGTACCACAAGAGCATGTAAGAAAATATATTACAATAGCAGTACTGCATGTGATGAATGATTTGATCTGGTAGTCTTTGCCTGATCATGGATACTTCAGACTTGTAATATAATTTATAGTACTGCAATGCATGCGATAACTACACATGACAATCCCTAGGGGGCTGGGGTCCAGGCCAAGTACGATGTGATGTTTTGCACTCAGTGTAGTAATTGTGTACTAATTGGCCCAGACTATAATTTCCTCTTTTATAACTTATGAATGGTCTGCCTTTAGGGAATTCAAGAAGATGTTTCTCAGCTCCTAGGAGCCTACAGTGTTCATTTAAAATGTTCACAACTTCATGACTTAGAGGATTACACAATGTCACAAACACTGGTCCTTTATGCTCCTCTTTAATTTTGTTTGTTGCACCATTGTCAAGCAAACTCTTCTCAGCATTACTTATCCTGACAAATACTGTCTGTCTTACATTGGGGTTGAAATCTAGATTTAGTAGTTGCCGTATTGGTCCTTGCAAGAATAGATCCAGAAGCAAATGATTTGATACATTTTAATGGACCAACATAGATGTAACAACAAGAACAAAGTGCTCTAGCTTTCGGACCAACCAGTCCTTCTTCAGAAGCTCATGGCAGTTGTTTAGAAAATACAATACTTATAACAGCTAGATAATGCAGAGAAAAACAGAAAAAAATTCACATTGGTTTAAAATACTCATTTAAAAAAAAAACAGAAGATGATGTCAGAGAAGTTTAACAGTACAATACTGCCTTCAGCCAGAAAGAACCTTGGGTCATATGTGCTTGGTGGAACACACATACAAAGAATCCTACTGCATATAAATTTAATTGACATAACATAACACTGCTGAAGCAGATAACTCCTAAATCAAGCTATGAGTGTCACAGTTAGTATAAGGATGTGATTACTGAAAGGCAACCCCAACCCAGATTAAAGACAAACTAAGATTGTTATAGGGCTCATGAAATTTCAGTGTTAGCATTATAGACAAGGATTTACCAGTAAAGTTGTCTTAAAAACATAAGTGCACACTGTGTGATGTGTAAAACCTAGCTGGACTTGTCACCCAGTTGTATTCTCAAGCTAGATATAAGGCCCAAGAAATTTCAAAAACCTCAGGACTATATAAATGATAATTTAAATATAAATTGATAATATTAGTGTCAAACAAAAATCTAGTAGAGGAACCTCAAGGAATTAAGACCATGTAGCCTGATATGTACTGATGTCAATATATACTGAGAATGTAGCAACTTGATGTACCACAAGTGTCTAAGGAATCTGAAAAAGAGATAAAAATGTAATTTCTCTCCTCCTCTTCATACAAACAATACAACCTAACCCATCCCACATCACAATAATGTGGGTGGGGGAGATACATAGCTAAAAGTAGATGTTCTCTCTCTCTCTCTCTCTCTCCCCCTCCTTTTTTCTCTCTCTCTCTCTCCCACAGACACACAAACACACACACACACACACTCTCTTTCTCCTAGTGAACCTATATTAACTTCAGGCACTGCAATTGTTCCTCAAAGGAATTCAACTTGTCATGAAATCCTGAGTAAAAGGGCTTATGTCTCCTAATATCTACAGAGTAAAAATGTAACACTATTTAACCGTACTACTATCTACAAAGTAACATTTCCAAGGATACTAGATAGAACTACCATGAAATAAACCTGCCACCCTCCCCAGGATAAGGTAACTAGAAGTAAATATAAAGTATATGTGTAAGACCAGAGGTCTAACATACCTACATATCTACAAATTACTACAATAGTAGCCTAATGTAAAAAGATCTCTGCAGGACCCCCAAGCAAATGAGATCACACACCCCAATATGTACAGAGTTACTAAAATTATATATAACAGTATATGATAACACCCTGTATGTACACTAGCAGGCTGGGTAATCTGAATATTGTGCAATGGAATCAACCCCAGGCAAAGATAAAAGTAAGGAGGATTAATATTCATTATGTGTGAAATAAGAATAGTAACACATTATAACTCCATATATCTAAATAGAGACTTACCTCAATGTGACAGCAAGCCCCACATCTGTTATATCATACCTCACAACACATACCCACACACATACATGCACACACATCCACATCCCACACATGCTGAAGTCCTATAATATGTCAGTTTGAAGAAGAAAAGGTTTGTGGATGTTAGTTTCTGTAGTGTCCCATAAAGCCAAGATCAACGTTCATCCCATCTGCTACCATATTGAGATGTAAAATAAGTTTAATCTCAAAAGCTCATCTCTGTTGTGTGTTTTTGAGATTTCCTTTTAAGACCATTACTGACATATCTGAGATTGAGTTGTCAGGCTGGGAGAAGTGGTGCCCCACTGGTTTTTCAGTCTTTCTTGCTGTAATAGTATGTCTGTGTGAGTTCATCCTAGTGTGGAGCTGTTGGTGTATCTCTCCTACATAACCTGTTTGTGGACATCTCTTGCACTGAATGAAATAAACAACATGTCATGACATGTATAACTCCCATGCACCTGGAATTGTCTGTTTTGTGATGTAACTACACAGTCCGAGGTAGAAATGAACCCACAAGTCTTACAGGGGCGTTGATTGCAGGGTCGTGTGCCATTGTGTGAAATGGTATTCTGTTCTGGTGAAAGTTTGCTCCTAATAATTAGGCTGGATAAATTTGGTGGTTGTTTAAAAGATAGTACTGGGAGTTCCTTAAAAATACAATTTAGGGTTTCATCCTCACTAAATATTGGGTGGAGATCTTTAATAATCTTACGCAGATGTTCAAGGTCTGGATGATATGTGACTACCTAGGGTATTCTGTCTGTAGCTGTCTTTTCTTTATATTGAAGTAGCTGTTGTCTTGGTACTTGCGTTGCCAGTTCTGGTATCCTGTCAATTTCCCTGGAAGAGTGTCCCTGCTCAATAAAGGTGTTTTTCAACATAGCCAAATGTGTATCTCTGTCATCCTCATTTGAACAAATATGGTGACAACGAAGTACTTGACTGTATATGACATATTTTTTTGTATGGTTTGGGTGGTTACTTTTCTTGTGCAGGTATCTCTGTCTGTCTGTTGGCTTCCTGTAAATACATGTATGTAAGGTTCCATCCTTAATGATGACTGTGGTGTCCAGAAAGTTAACCTTGGTGGTAGAGTACTCCAGGGTAAGCTTTATGGTAGAGTGGAGATTATTAAGTTTGTGATGAAAATCTTTGAGTGCATCTGCGCCTTCCGTCCAGATGATAAACAAATCATCAATGTAACGGAAATAAGCTAGAGCAACAGTTCTCAAACTTTGTCATAGTAAGCCTCCCCTAAGCCATGGAAAAGATCTTGAGCCTCCCCCAAAATACTGAAATATTTTTGGGCCTCCCCATAGAAAAATAGCCTACTTTTCACAGGTACATCAGGAATAAATTGAAACCTCTTTGCATAGCTGGCTCTCATGTTAAGCTTATTGTAACCCCCCTCCCAACAGGACAACCTACTTGCTCCAATATTTTGGCTCTCGAACCATTGTTACCATTTACTGCCATACCTTCATGGATCAGATTGCTTTCCATTTGCCCTCTAACTGGAATAACCTTCCTGATGACCTCTGCCTCTCCCCTGCTCTTAAGCAACTTCTCAGGGATCATTTTGCTCCCTCCTGCTCTTATTCCTAGTACTTGTATGGTTAATTCTTGTATTTGGACAGTTCTGCTGCCAGTCTAATTGATAAATTGTCCCTTACATTGTTAGTTTATTGTAAATTTGTTTGCACTTTTATTCATTTTATATTACTTGAGTGTTTTGCAGTTAAATTCTGAACTGTATTCTTTCACTACCCTTCCCCTGGGTACACCTGAAATAAGCCATGGCTCAGTGTACAGTACCTTCCCTGGTCACAGACTTGTGAATAAATACATAAATTCATCTACTATTATCCTCTTTCAGTTTGCCTTATCCCTTCACACAAAATCTATAAAGTTCAAAAGTGATATATAATACTTTTTCAAGACTTGTTCGAGCCTCCCCTGGAACAGGTTGGGACCTCCCCAGGGAGGCTGGCCTCACCATTTGAGAACCCCTGAGCTAGAGGATTGTGGGGATACTGCCTTAAAAAAATCCTCCTTCAAGTCAGCCATAAAGAGGTTAGCATACTGTGGAGCCATTTTGGTGCCCATTGCTGTTCCCATAGTTTGAACATAATGTTTATCATTGAAGTTGAAGTTGTTATGTGTCAAAATGAATTCCCATAAGTTCCCCCACCACTCCAGGGTTGATGTTTTGTTCCGGTCATTTCTCATGTATGTATTTAAGGCATGCTGCAATGCCATCTGTGTGTGGAATATTAGTGTAGAGGGATGTTACATCCATTGTCACTAAAATGGTATCAGGTGGTAAATCCTTATAACCAGAAAGTACACGCAAAAAGTGCTTAGTGTCCTGGATATAACTGTCTCTTTCCATAACCAGCGGTTTCAAACTGGTCTCTACAAACCCTGAGATCCCCTCAGTCAAGGTACCATTACCAGAGACTATGGGTCTCCCTGGATTGCCAGGTTTATGTATTTTAGGCAGCATGTAGAATGCCCCTGGCCTGGGTTCATCAGGGATGAGGTGAGTTAGTTTCTCTTGGACATGGTCAGGAAAAGTTTTAATTAAGTCACGTAATTCATTTTTATATCTTGTAGTGGGGTCACTCTCCAGTTCTCTGTAGTATGTAAGATCTGTTAGCTGTCTATTAGCTTCAGTAATATAATCCTCTCTGTTTAAAATCACCACTGCAGAGCCTTTATCAGCTTTTTTGATGACAATGTTGTGGTTTGATTTCAGTGTCCCTATAGATCTTCGTTCCAGTGGAGAAAGGTTATAATGGGTTTGTTTTTGCCTAGTAAGGATCTGACCACTGACTTGTTGGCAGAAACAATTAATGTAATTGTCTAGTTTTTTGTTACGCCCACTTGAGGGGGTAAAATCAGGTTCCTTTTTGTAATCCATTACATTATTGCTGTTTGCACTGTCTTCACTACCAGTGATTTCTTCCCTGCCATGAAAGAATTCTTTAAGTCTCAATCTATGGAAGTACTCATCCAGTTCACCACAAAACAGTATGTTATCCAGTGGTTTTGTTGGGCAGAAAGCCAGGCCCATTGAAAGTACATTTAGTTCTCCAGTAGTCAGTGTGTGGTTGGACAAATTAACAACTGAAAGGTGCCCATCAGCATTGTGTTGTTGTTCAGTGACTCCATTATGTTCTTCATGGTTGTTAGGAAGTATGGTATGTTGAAAGGCATCCAATTTCCTATTTTTCATAAGCATGACTTTTCTTAAGGTCCTTTGGTAGTTAATGTGTATCTCTCACAAGATGTCCTGAATAGGTTCCCCAGACACCCTTTCCAGAGTGGTAACAATTTCAGCAAACTCTTTGTTAAGAACAACTTTTTGGGCATATGACATGCGAATCCTGTGATTCTCAGTTTCTCAGAGGTCTTATGACAAAGTTGTTCTGCATATGTAGAATTGCTTGTATTTCTTAATGGATTCCAAATAGTAAGACCTTTAGGGATAATGTTTCTCCTCTTGCACTGGGTTAGAAAATAGATGTCACTGTCAAGCTGTGCCAATTTCTACTTGATGTTATGTAACTGCCATATTCTATGGCGAATTCCGGTATCTTCCATGTCGAAATCTAGATTCAGTAGTTGCCGTATTGGCCCTTGCAAGAATAGATCCAGAAGCAAATGATTTGATACCTTTTAATGGACCAACATAGATGTAACAACAAGAACAAAGTGCTCAAGCTTTTGGACCAACCAGTCCTTCTTCAAAAGCTCATGGCTGTTGTTTAGAAAATACAATACTTATAACAGCTAGATAATGCAGAGAAAAACAGAAAAAAATCCACATTGGTTTAAAATACTCATTTAAAAAAAAAAACAGAAGATGATGTCAGAGAAGTTTAACAGTACAATACTGCCTTCGGCCAGAAAGAACCTTGGGTCAGATGTGCTTGGTGGAACACACATACAAAGAATCCGACTGCATATAAATTTAATTGACATAAGATAACACTGCTGAAGCAGATAACTCCTAAATCAAGCTATGAGTGTCACAGTTAGTATAAGGATGTGATTACTGAAAGACAACCACAACCCAGATTAAAGACAAACTAAGACTGTTATAGGGCTCATGAAATTTCAGTGTTAGCATTATAGACAAGAATTTACCAGTAAAGTTGTCTTAAAAACATAAGTGCACACTGTGTGATGTGTAAAACCTAGCTGGACTTGTCACCCAGCTGTATTCTCAAGCTAGATATAAGGCCCAAGAAATTTCAAAAACCTCAGGACTATATAAATGATAATTTAAATATAAATTGATAATATTAGTGTCAAACAAAAAACCCTAGTCAAGGAACCTCAAGGAATTAAGACCATGTAGCCTGATATGTACTGATATCAATATATACTGAGAATGTAGCAACTTGATGTACCACAAGTGTCTAAGGAATCTGAAAAAAAAGATAAAAATGTAATTTCTCTCCTCCTCTTCATACAAACAATACAACCTAACCCACCCCACATCACAATAATGTGGGTGGGGGAGATACATAGCTTAAAGGAGATGTTCTCTCTCTCTCCCTCCCCCCTTTTTCTCTCTCTCTCTCTCTCTCTCTCCCACAAGCACAGACACACACACACACACACACACACTCTCTTTCTCCTAGTGAACCTATATTAACTTCAGTCACTGTAATCGTTCCCCAAAGGAATTCAACTTGTCATGAAATCCTGAGTAAAAGGCCTTATGTCTCCTAATATCTACAGAGTAAAAATGTAACACTATTTAACCGTACTACTATCTACAAAGTAACATTTCCAAGGATACTAGATAGAACTACCATGAAATAAACCTGCCACCCTCCCTAGGATAAGGTAACTAGAAGTAAACATAAAGTATATGTGTAAGACCAGAGGTCTAACATACCTACATATCCACAAATTACTACAATATTAACCTAATGTAAAAAGATCTCTGCAGGACCCCCAAGCAAATGAGATCACACACCCCAATATGTACAGAGTTACAAAAATTATATATAACAGTATATGATAACACTCCTGTATGTACACTAGCAGGCTGGGTAATCTGAATATTGTGCAATGGAATCAACCCCCCCAGGCAAAGATAAAAAGTAAGGAGGAATTAATATTCATTATGTGTGTGAAATAAGAATAGTAACACATTATAACTCCATATATCTAAATAGAGACTTACCTCAATGTGACAGCAAGCCCCACATCTGTTATATCGCATACCTCACAACACATACCCACACACATACATGCACACACATCCACATCCCACACATGCTGAAGTCCTATAATATGTCAGTTTGAAGAAGAAAAGGTCTGTGGATGTTAGTTTCTGAAGTGTCCCATGAAGCCAAGATCAACGTTAATCTCATCTGCTACATATTGAGATGTAAATAAGGTTTAATCTCAAAAGCTCATCTCTGTTGTGTGTTTTGAGATTTCCTTTTAAGACCATTACTGACATATCTGAGACTGAGTTGTCAGGCTGGGAGAAGTGGTGTCCCACTGGTTTTTCAGTCTTTCTTGCTGTAATAGTATGTCTGTTTGAGTTCATCCTAGTGCGGAGCTGTTGGCGTATCTCTCCTACATAACCTGTTTGTGGACATCTCTTGCACTGAATGAAATAAACAACATGTCGTGACATGCATGTATAACTCCCATACACCTGGAATTGTCTGTTTTGTGATGTAGCTACACAGTCCGAGGTAGAAATGAGCCCACAAGTCTTACAGGGGCGTTGATTGCAGGGTCGTGTGCCATTGTGTGACATGGTATTCTGTTCTGGTGAAAGTTTGCTCCTAATAATTAGGCTGGATAAATTTGGTGGTTGTTTAAAAGATAGTACTGGGAGTTCCTTAAAAATACAATTTAGGGTTTCATCCTCACTAAATATTGGGTGGAGATCTTTCATAATCTTACGCAGTTGTTCAATGTCTGGATGATATGTGACTACCTAGGGTATTTTGTCTGTAGCTGTCTTTTCTTTATATTGAAGTAGTTGTTGTCTTGGTACTTGCGTTGCCAGTTCTGTTATCCTGTCAATTTCCCTGGAAGAGTGTCCCTGCTCAATAAAGGTGTTTTTCAACATAGCCAAATGTGTATCTCTGTCATCCTCATTTGAACAAATATGGTGACAACGAATTGCTTGACTGTATATGACAGATTTTTTTGTATGGTTTGGGTGGTTACTTTTCTTGTGCAGGTATCTCTGTCTGTCTGTTGGCTTCCTGTAAATACATGTATGTAAGGTTCCATCCTTAATGATGACTGTGGTGTCCAGAAAGTTAACCTTGGTGGTAGTGTACTCCAGGGTAAGCTTTATGGTAGGGTGGAGATTATTAAGTTTGTGATGAAAATCTTTGAGTGCATCTGCGCCTTCCATCCAGATGACAAACAAATCATCAATGTAACGGAAATAAGCTAGTGGGTTGTGGGGATACTGCCTTAAAAAATCCTCCTCCAAGTCAGCCATAAAGAGGTTAGCATACTGTGGAGCCATTTTGGTGCCCATTGCTGTTCCCATAGTTTGAACTTAATGTTTATCATTGAAGGTGAAGTTGTTATGTGTCAAAATGAATTCCCATAAGTTCCCCCACCACTCCAGGGTTGATGTTTTGTTCCGGTCCTTTCTCATGTATGTATTTAAGGCATGCTGCAATGCCATCTGTGTGTGGAATATTAGTGTAGAAGGATGTTACATCCATTGTCACTAAAATGGTATCAGGTGGTAAATCCATATAACCAGAAAGTACACGCAAAAAGTGCATAGTGTCCTGGATATAACTGTCTCTTTCCATAACCAGTGGTTTCAAACTGGTCTCTACAAACCCTGAGATCCCCTCAGTCAAGGTACCGTTACCAGAGACTATGGGTCTCCCTGGACTGCCAGGTTTATGTATTTTAGGCAGCATGTAGAATGTCCCTGGCCTGGGTTCATCAGGGATGAGGTGAGTTAGTTTCTCTTGGACATGGTCAGGAAAAGTTTTAATTAAGTCCGTAGTTCATCTTTATATCTTGTAGTGGGTCACTCTCCAGTTCTCTGTAGTATGTAAGATCTGTTAGCTGTCTATTAGCTTCAGTAATATAATCCCTCTGTTTAAAATCACCACTGCAGAACCTTTATCAGCTTTTTTGATGACAATGTTGTGGTTTGATTTCAGTGTCCCTATAGCTCTTCGTTCCAGTGGAGAAAGGTTATAATGGTTTTTTTTTTGCCTAGTAAGGATCTGACCACTGACTTGTTGGCGGAAACAATTAATGTAATTGTCTAGTTTTCTGTTACGCCCACTTGAGGGGGTAAAATCAGGTTCCTTTTTGTAATCCATTACATTATTGCTGTTTGCACTGTCCTCACTACCAGTGATTTCTTCCCTGCCATGAAAGAATTATTTAAGTCTCAATCTATGGAAGTACTCATCCAGTTCACCACAAAACAGTATGTTATCCAGTGGTTTTGCTGGGCAGAAAGTGAGGCCCTTTGAAAGTACATTTAGTTCTCCAGTAGTCAGTGTGTGGTTGGACAAATTAACAACTGAAAGGTGACCATCAGTATTGTGTTGTTCAGTGAATCCATTATGTTCTTCATGGTTGTTAGGAAGTATGGTATGTTGAAAGGCATCCAATTTCCTATTTTTCATAAGCATGACTTTTCTTAAGGTCCTTTGGTAGTTAATGTGTATCTCTCGCAAGATGTCCTGAATAGGTTCCCCAGACACCCTTTCCAGAGTGGTAACAATTTCAGCAACCTCTTTGTTAAGAACAACTTTTTGGGTATATGACATGTGAATCATGTGATTTCTCAGTTTCTCAGAGGTCTTATGACAAAGTTGTTAGGCATATGTAGAATTGTTTGTATTTCTTAATGGATTCCAAATAGTAAGACCTTTAGGGATAATGTTTCTCCTCTTGCACTGGGTTAGAAAATAGATGTCACTGTCTAGCTGTGCCAATTTCTTCTTGATGTATATAACTGCCATATTCTACTGACAATTCGGTATCTTCCATGTTGAAATCTAGATTCAGTAGTTGCCGTATTGGTCCTTGCAAAGAATAGATCCAGAAGCAAATGATTTGATACCTTTAATGGACCAACATAGATGTAACAACAAGAACAAAGTGCTCTAGCTTTTTGGACCAACCAGTCCTTCTTCAGAAGTTCATGGCAGTTGTTTAGAAAATGCAATACTTATAACGGCTAGATAATGCAGAGAAAAACAGAAAAAAATCCACATTGGTTTAAAATACTCATTTAAAAAAAAAACAGAAGATGATGTCAGAGAAGTTTAACAGTACAATACTGCCTTCAGCCAGAAAGAAGCTTGGGTCAGATGTGCTTGGTGGAACACACATACAAAGAATCCTACTTCATATAAATTTAATTGACATAAGATAACACTGCTGAAGCAGATAACTCCTAAATCAAGCTATGAGTGTCACAGTTAGTATAAGGATGTGATTACTGACAGGCAACCCCAACCCAGATTAAAGACAAACTAAGATTGTTATAGGGCTCCTGAAATTTCAGTGTTAGCATTATAGACAAGAATTTACCAGTAAAGTTGTCTTAAAAACATAAGTGCACACTGTGTGATGTGTAAAACCTAGCTGGACTTGTCACCCAGATGTATTCTCAAGCTAGATATAAGGCCCAAGAAATTTCAAAAACCTCAGGACTATATAAATGATAATTTAAATATAAATTGATAATATTAGTGTCAAACAAAAAACTCTAGTCGAGGAACCTCAAGGAATTAAGACCATGAAGCCTGATATGTACTGATGTCAATATATACTGAGAATGTAGCAACTTGATGTGCCACAAGTGTCTAAGGAATCTGAAAAAGAGACAAAAATGTAGTTTCTCTCCTCCTCTTCATACAAACAATACAACCTAACCCACCCCACATCACAATAATGTGGGTGGGGGACTCTATAAACAAAGGAGATGTTCTCTCTCTCTCTCCCCCCTTTCTCTCTCTCTCTCTCTCTCTCTCTCTCACAGTCACAGGCACACACACACAACACTCTCTCTCCATGTGAACCTTATAATTAACTTCAGTCACTGTAATCGTTCCCCAAAGGAATTCAACTTGTCATGAAACCTGAGTAAAAGGCTTATGTCTCCTAATATCTACAGAGTAAAATGTAACACTATTTAACTTACTACTATCTACAAAGTAACATTTCCAAGGATACTAGATAGAACTACCATGAAATAAACCTGCCACCCTCCCAGGATAAGGTAACTAGAAGTAAATATAAAGTATATGTGAAGACCAGAGGTCTAACATACCTACATATCCACAAATTACTACAATATTAACCTAATGTAAAAGATTCTGCAGGACCCCAAGCAAATGAGATCCACACCCAATATGTACAGAGTTACAAAATTATATATAACAGTATATGATAACACTCCTGTATGTACACTAGCAGGCTGGGTAATCTGAATATGGTGCAATTGAATCAATCCCCAGGCAAAGATAAAAAGTAAGGAGAATTAATATTCATTATGTGTGTGAAATAAGAATAGTAACACATTATAACTCCATATATCTAAATAGAGACTTACCTCAGTGTGACGAACAACCCACATCTGTTATATCACATACCTCACAACACATACCCACACATACATACACATCCATCACACAAGCTGAAGTCCTATAACATGTCAGTTTGAAGAAAAGGTCTGTGGATGGTAGTTTCTGTAGTGTCCCATAAAGCCAAGATCAACGTTCATCCCATCTGCTACCATATTGAGATGTAAATAAGTTTAATCTCAAAAGCTCATCTCTGTTGTGTGTTTTGAGATTTCCTTTTAAGACCTTTTACTGACATATATGAGACTGAGTTGTCAGGCTGGGAGAGTGGTGCCCACTGGTTTTCAGTCTTTCTTGCTGTAATAGTATGTCTGTGTGAGTTCATCCTAGTGTGGAGCTGTTGGCATATCTGTCCTACATAACCTGTTTGTGGACATCTCTTGCACTTAATGAAATAAACAACATGTCGTGATATGCATTTATAACTCCCATGCACCTGGAATTGTCTGTTTTGTGATGTAACTACAAGTCCCGAGGTAGAAATGAGCCCACAAGTCTGACAGGGGCGTTGATTGCGGGTCGTGTGCCATTGTGTGACATGGTATTCTGTTCTGGTGAAAGTTTGCTCCTAATAATTAGGCTTGATATATTTGGTGGTTGTTTAAAAGATAGTACTGGGAGTTCCTTAAAAATACAATTTAGGGTTTCATCCTCACTAAATATTTGGTGGAGATCTTTAATAATCTTACGCAGATGTTCAAGGTCTGGATGATATGTGACTACCTAGGGTATTTAGTCTGTAGCTGTCTTTTCTTTATATTGAAGTAGTTGTTGTCTTGGTACTTGCGTTGCCAGTTCTGTTATCCTGTCAATTTCCCTGGAAGAGTGACCCTGCTCAATAAAGGTGTTTTCAACATAGCCAAATGTGTATCTCTGTCATCCTCATTTGAACAAATATGGTGACAACGAATTGTAAACTGTATATGACAGATTTTTGTATGGTTTGGGTGGTTACTTTTCTTGTGCAGGTATCTCTGTCTGTTGGCTTCCTGTAAATACATGTATGTAAGGTTCCATCATAATGATGACTGTGGTGTCCAGAAAGTTAACCTTGGTGGTAGAAAGTACTCAGGGTAGCTTTATGGTAGGGTGTAGATATTAAGTTTGTGATGAAAATCTTTGAGTGCATCTGCGTCCATCAGATGACAAACAAATCATCAATGTAACGAAAGCTAGTGGGTTGGGGATACTGCCTAAAAATCCTCCTCCAAGTCAACCATAAAGAGGTTAGCATACTGTGGAGCCATTTTGGTGCCCATTGCTGTTCCCATAGTTTGAACATAATGTTTATCATTGAAGTTGAAGTTGTTATGTGTCAAATGAATTCATAAGTTCCCCACCATCCAGGGTTGATGTTTTGTTCGGTCCTTTCTCATGTATGTATTTAAGGCATGCTGCAATGCCATTTGTGTGTGGAATATTAGTGGTAGAGGGATGTTACATCCATTGTCACTAAAATGGTATCAGGTGGTAAATCTTATAACCAGAAAGTACACTAAAAGTGCATAGTGTCCTGGATATAACTGTCTCTTTCCATAACCAGCGGTTTCAAACTGGTCTCTACAAACCTGAGATCCCTCAGTCAAAGGTACCGTTACCAGAGACTATGGTTCTCCCTGGATTGCCAGGTTTATGTATTTTAGGCAGCATGTAGAATGTCCCTGGCCTGGGTTCATCAGGGATGAGGTGAGTTAGTTCTCTTGGACATGGTCGGAAAAGTTTTAATTAAGTCACGTAGTTCATCTTTATATCTTGTAGTGGGGTCACTCTTCAGTTCTCTGTAGTATGTAAGATCTGTTAGCTGTCTATTAGCTTCAGTAATATAATCCTCTCTGTTTAAAATCACCACTGCATTGCCTTTTTCAGCTTTTTTGATGACAATGTTGTGGTTTGATTTCAGTGTCCCTATAGCTCTTTGTTCCAGTGGAGAACGGTTATAATGGGTTTGTTTTTGCCTAGTAAGGATCTGACCACTGTCTTGTTGACGGAAACAATTAATGTAATTGTCTAGTTTTCTGTTATGCCCACTTGAGGGGGTAAAATCAGGTTCCTTTTTGTAATCCATTACATTATTGCTGTTTGCACTGTCTTCACTACCAGTGATTTCTTCCCTGCCATGAAAGAATTCTTTAAGTCTCAATCTATGGAAGTACTCAGCCAGTTCATCACAAAACAGTATGTTATCCAGTGGTTTTGTTGGGCAGAAAGTGAGGCTCTTTGAAAGTACATTTAGTTCTCCAGTAGTCAGTGTGTGGTTGGACAAATTAACAACTGAAAGGTGCCCATCAGTATTGTGTTGTTGTTCAGTGACTCCATTATGTTCTTCATGGTTGTTAGGAAGTATGGTATGTTGAAAGGCATCCAATTTCCTATTTTTCATAAGCATGACTTTTCTTAAGGTCCTTTGGTAGTTAATGTGTATCTCTCGCAAGATGTCCTGAATAGGTTCCCCAGACACCCTTTCCAGAGTGGTAACAATTTCAGCAAACTCTTTGTTAAGAACAACTTTTTGGGTATATGACATGTGAATCATGTGATTTCTCAGTTTCTCAGAGGTCTTATGACAAAGTTGTTCTGCATATGAAGAATTGTTTGTATTTCTTAATGGATTCCAAATAGTAAGACCTTTGGTATAATGTTTCTCCTCTTGCACTGGTTAGAAAATAGATGTCACTGTCTAGCTGTGCCAATTTCTTCTTGATGTTATGTAACTGCCATATTCTACGGCGAATTCCGGTATCTTCCATGTTGAAATCTAGATTTGGTAGTTGCCGTATTGGTCCTTGCAAGAATAGATCCAGAAGCAAATGATTTGATACCTTTTAATGGACCAACATAGATGTAACAACAAGAACAAAGTGCTCTAGCTTTTGGACCAACCAGTCCTTCTTCAGAAGCTCATGGCAGTTGTTTAGAAAATACAATACTTATAACAGCTAGATAATGCAGAGAAAAACAGAAAAAAATCCACATTGGTTTAAAATACTCATTTAAAAAAAAAACAGAAGATGATGTCAGAGAAGTTTAACAGTACAATACTGCCTTCAGCCAGAAAGAACCTTGGGTCAGATGTGCTTGGTGGAACACACATACAAAGAATCCTACTGCATATAAATTTAATTGACATGAATAACACTGCTGAAGCAGATAACTCCTAAATCAAGCTATGAGTGTCACAGTTAGTATAAGGATGTGATTACTGAAAGGCAACCCCAACCCAGATTAAAGACAAACTAAGATTGTTATAGGGCTCATGAAATTTCAGTGTTAGCAATATAGCAAGAATTTACCAGTAAAGTTGTCTTAAAAACATAAGTGCACACTGTGTGATGTGTAAAACCTAGCTGGACTTGTCACCCAGCTGTATTCTCAAGCTAGATATAAGGCCCAAGAAATTTCAAAAACCTCAGGACTATATAAATGATAATTTAAATATAAATTGATAATATTAGTGTCAAACAAAAAACTCTAGTCGAGGAACCTCAAGGAATTAAGACCATGTAGCCTGATATGTACTGATGTCAATATATACTGAGAATGTAGCAACTTGATGTACCACAAGTGTCTCACGGAATTTGAAAAGAGATAAAATGTAATTTCTCCTCCCTCTTCATGCAAACAATGCAACCTAACCCACCCACATCACAATAATGTGGGTGGGGGAGATACATAGCTTAAAGGAGATGTTCTCTCTCTCTCTCTCCCCCCTTTTCTCTCTCCCTCTCTCTCCCTCAGGCACAGACACACACACACACACACACACACGCACACACTCTCTCTCTCTCCTAGTGAACCTATATTAACTTCAGTCACTGTAATCGTTCCAAAAAGGAATTCAACTTGTCATGAAATCCTGAGTAAAAGGGCTTATGTCTCCTAATATCTGCAGAGTAAAAATGTAACACTGTTTAACCGTACTACTATCTACAAAGTAACATTTCCAAGGATACTAGATAGAACTACCATGAAATAAACCTGCCACCCTCCCCAGGATAAGGTAACTAGAAGTAAATATAAAGTATATGTGTAAGACTAGAGGTCTAACATACCTACATATCCACAAATTACTACAATATTAACCTAATGTAAAAAGATCTCGGCAGGACCCCCAAGCAAATGAGATCACACACCCAATATGTACAGAGTTACAAAAATTATATATAACAGTATATGATAACACTCCTGTATGTACACTAGCATGCTGGGTAATCTGAATATGGTGCAATTGAATCAATCCCCCACCAGGCAAAGATAAAAAGTAAGGAGGAATTAATATTCATTATGTGTGTGAAATAAGAATAGTAACACATTATAACTCCATATATCTAAATAGAGACTTACCTCAATGTGACAGCAAGCCCCACATCTGTTATATCACATACCTCACAACACATACCCACACACATACATACACACACACATCCACATCCCACACATGCTGAAGTCCTATAATATGTCAGTTTGAAGAAGAAAAGGTCTGTGGATGTTAGTTTCTGTAGTGTCCCATAAAGCCAAGATCAACGTTCATCCCATCTGCTACCATATTGAGATGTAAAATAGGTTTAATCTCAAAAGCTCATCTCTGTTGTGTGTTTTTGAGATTTCCTTTTAAGACCATTACTGACATATCTGAGACTGAGTTGTCAGGCTGGGAGAAGTGGTGCCCCACTGGTTTTTCAGTCTTTCTTGCTGTAATAGTATGTCTGTGTGAGTTCATCCTAGTGCGGAGCTGTTCACGTATCTCTCCTACTTAACCTGTTTGTGGACATCTCTTGCACTGAATGAAATAAACAACATGTCGTGACATGCATGTATAACTCCCATGCACCTGGAATTGTCTGTTTTGTGATGTAGCTACACAGTCCGAGGTAGAAATGAGCCCACAAGTCTTACAGGGGTGTTGATTGCAGGGTCGTGTGCCATTGTGTGACATGGTATTCTGTTCTGGTGAAAGTTTGCTCCTAATAATTAGGCTGGATAAATTTGGTGGTTGTTTAAAAGATAGTACTGGGAGTTCCTTAAAAATACAATTTAGGGTTTCATCCTCACTAAATATTTGGTGGAGATCTTTAATAATCTTACGCAGATGTTCAAGGTCTGGAGGATATGTGACTACCTAGGGTATTCTGTCTGTAGCTGTCTTTTCTTTATATTGAAGTAGTTGTTGTCTTGGTACTTGCGTTGCCAGTTCTGTTATCCTGTCAATTTCCCTGGAAGAGTGTCCCTGCTCAATAAAGGTGTTTTTCAACATAGCCAAATGTGTATCTCTGTCATCCTCATTTGAACAAATATGGTGACATCAAGTGCTTGACTGTATATGACAGATTTTTTTGTATGGTTTGGGTGGTTACTTTTCTTGTGCAGGTATCTCTGTCTGTCCGTTGGCTTCCTGTAAATACATGTATGTAAGGTTCTATCCTTAATGATGACTGTGGTGTCCAGAAAGTTAACCTTGGTGGTAGAGTACTCCAGGGTAAGCTTTATGGTAGGGTGTAGATTATTAAGTTTGTGATGAAAATCTTTGAGTGCATCTGCGCCTTCCATCCAGATGACAAACAAATCATCAATGTAATAGAAATAAGCTAGTGGGTTGTGGGGATACTGCCTTAAAAAATCCTCCTCCAAGTCAGCCATAAAGAGGTTAGCATACTGTGGAGCCAATTTGGTGCCCATTGCTGTTCCCATAGTTTGAACATAATGTTTATCATTGAAGTTGAAGTTGTTATGTGTCAAAATGAATTCCCATAAGTTCCCCCGCCACTCCAGGGTTGATGTTTTGTTCCGGTCCTTTCTCATGTATGTATTTAAGGCATGCTGCAATGCCATCTGTTTGTGGAATATTAGTGTAGAGGGATGTTACATCCATTGTCACTAAAATGGTATCAGGTGGTAAATCCTTATAACCAGAAAGTACACGCAAAAAGTGCATAGTGTCCTGGATATAACTGTCTCTTTCCATAACCAGCGGTTTCAAACTGGTCTCTACAAACCCTGAGATCCCCTCAGTCAAGGTACCGTTACCAGAGACTATGGGTCTCCCTGGATTGCCAGGTTTATGTATTTTATGCAGCATTTAGAATGTCCGTGGCTTGGGTTCATCAGGGATGAGGTGAGTTAGTTTCTCTTGGACATGGTCAGGAAAAGTTTTAATTAAGTCACGTAGTTCATCTTTATATCTTGTAGTGGGGTCACTCTCCAGTTCTCTGTAGTATGTAAGATCTGTTAGCTGTCTATTAGCTTCAGTAATATAATCCTCTCTGTTTAAAATCACCACTGCAGAGCCTTTATCAGCTTTTTTGATGACAATGTTGTGGTTTGATTTCAGTGTCCCTATAGCTCTTTGTTCCAGTGGAGAAAGGTTATAATGGGTTTGTTTTTGCCTAGTAAGGATCTGACCTCTGACTTGTTGGCGGAAACAATTAATGTAATTGTCTAGTTTTCTGTTACGCCCACTTGAGGGGGTAAAATCAGGTTCCTTTTTGTAATCCATTACATTATTGCTGTTTGCACTGTCTTCACTACCAGTGATTTCTTCCCTGCCATGAAAGAATTCTTTAAGTCTCAATCTATGGAAGTACTCATCCAGTTCACCACAAAACAGTATGTTATCCAGTGGTTTTGTTGGGCAGAAAGTGAGGCCCTTTGAAAGTACATTTAGTTCTGCAGTAGTCAGTGTGTGGTTGGACAAATTAACAACTGAAAGGTGCCCATCAGTATTGTGTTGTTGTTCAGTGACTCCATTATGTTCTTCATGGTTGTTAGGAAGTATGGTATGTTGAAAGGCATCCAATTTCCTATTTTTCATAAGCATGACTTTTCTTAAGGTCCTTTGGTAGTTAATGTGTATCTCTTGCAAGATGTCCTGAATAAGTTCCCCAGACACCCTTTCCAGAGTGGTAACAATTTCAGCAAACTCTTTGTTGAGAACAACTTTTTGGGTATATGACATGTGAATCCTGTGATTTCTCAGTTTCTCAGAGGTCTTATGACAAAGTTCTTCTGCATATGTAGAATTGTTTGTGTTTCTTAATGGATTCCAAATAGTAAGACCTTTAGGGATAATGTTTCTCCTCTTGCACTGGGTTAGAAAATAGATGTCACTGTCTAGCTGTGCCAATTTCTTCTTGATGTTATGTAACTGCCATATTCTACGGCGAATTCCGGTATCTTCCATGTTGAAATCTAGATTCAGTAGTTGCCGTATTGGTCCTTGCAAGAATAGATCCAGAAGCAAATGATTTGATACCTTTTAATGGACCAACATAGATGTAACAACAAGAACAAAGTGCTCTAGCTTTTGGACCAACCAGTCCTTCTTCAGAAGCTCATGGCAGTTGTTTAGAAAATACAATACTTATAACAGCTAGATAATGCAGAGAAAAACAGAAAAAAATCCACATTGGTTTAAAATACTCATTTAAAAAAAACAGAAGATGATGTCAGAGAAGTTTAACAGTACAATACTGCCTTCAGCCAGAAAGAACCTTGGGTCAGATGTGCTTGGTGGAACACACATACAAAGAATCCTACTGCATATAAATTTAATTGACATAAAATAACACTGCTGAAGCAGATAACTCCTAAATCAAGCTATGAGTGTCACAGTTAGTATAAGGATGTGATTACTGAAAGGCAACCCCAACCAAGATTAAAGACAAACTAAGATTGTTATAGGGCTCATGAAATTTCATTGTTATCATTATAGACAAGAATTTACCAGTAAAGTTGTCTTAAAAACATAAGTGCACACTGTGTGATGTGTAAAACCTAGCTGGACTTGTCATCCAGCTGTATTCTCAAGCTAGATATAAGGCCCAAGAAATTTCAAAAACCTCAGGACTATATAAATGATAATTTAAATATAAATTGATAATATTAGTGTCAAACAAAAAACTCTAGTCGAGGAACCTCAAGGAATTAAGACCATGTAACCTGATATGTACTGATGTCAATATATACTGAGAATGTAGCAACTTGATGTACCACAAGTGTCTAAGGAATCTGAAAAGAGATAAAATGTAATTTCTCTCCTCCTCTTCATACAAACAATACAACCTAACCCACCCCACATCACAATAATGTGGGTGGGGGAGATACATAGCTTAAAGGAGATGTTCTCTCTCTCTCTCTCCTCCCTCTTCTCTCTCTCTCTCTCTCTCTCTCTCTCTCTCCCACAGGCACAGACACACACACACACACACTCTCTCTCTCCTAGTGAACCTATATTAACTTCAGTCACTGTAATCGTTCCCCAAAGGAATTCAACTTGTCATGAAATCCTGAGTAAAAGGGTTTATGTCTCCTAATATCTACTGAGTAAAAATGTAACACTATTTAACCATTCTACTATCTACAAAGTAACATTTCCAAGGATACTAGATAGAACTACCATGAAATAAACCTGCCACCCTCCCCAGGATATGGTAACTAGAAGTAAATATAAAGTATATGTGTTAGACCAGAGGACTAACATACCTACATATCCACAAATTACTACAATATTAACCTAATGTAAAAAGATCTCTGCAGGACCCCCAAGCAAATGAGATCACACACCCCAATATGTACAGAGTTGCAAAAATTATATATAACAGTATATGATAACACTCCTGTATGTACACTAGCAGGCTGGGTAATCTGAATATGGTGCAATTGAATCAATCCCCCCCCCCAGGCAAAGATAATAAGTAAGAAGGAATTAATATTCATTATGTGTGTGAAATAAGAATAGTAACACATTATAACTCCATATATCTAAATAGAGACTTACCTCAATGTGACAGCAAGCCCCACATCTGTTATATCACATACCTCACAACACATACCCACACACATACATACACACACACATCCACATCCCACACATGCTGAAGTCCTATAATATGTCAGTTTGAAGAAGAAAAGGTCTGTGGATGTTAGTTTCTGTAGTGTCCCATAAAGCCAAGATCAACGTTCATCCCATCTGCTACCATATCGAGATGTAAAATAAGTTTAATCTAATAAAGTTTAATAAGTTTAATGAAGAGGAAGAGAGAAATTACATTTTTTATCTTTTTTTCAGATTCCTTAGACACTTGTGATACATCAAGTTGCTACATTCTCAGTATATATTGACATCAGTACATATCAGGCTACATGGTCTTAATTCCTTGAGATTCCTCGACTAGAGTTTTTTTGTTTGACACTAATATTATCAATTTAGATTTAAATTATCATTTATATAGTCCTGAGGTTTTTGAAATTTCTTGGGCCTTATATCTAGCTTGAGAATACAGGTGGGTGACAAGTCCAGCTAGGTTTTACACATCACACAGTGTGCACTGATGTTTTTAAGACAACTTTACTGGTAAATTCTTGTCTATAATGCTAACACTGAAATTTCATGAGCCCTATAACAATCTTAGTTTGTCTTTAATCTGGGTGGGGGTTGCCTTTCAGTAATCACATCCTTATACTAACTGTGACACTCATAGCTTGATTTAGGAGTTATCTGCTTCAGCAGTGTTATCTTATGTCAATTAAATTTATATGCAGTAGGATTCTTTGTATGTGTGTTCCACCAAGCACATATGACCCAAGGTTCTTTCTGGCTGAAGGCAGTATTGTACTGTTAAACTTCTCTGACATCATCTTCTGTTTTTTTTTTAAATGAGTATTTTAAACTAATGTGGATTTTTTTTCTGATTTTCTCTGCATGATCTAGCTGTTATAAGAATTGTATTTTCTAAACAACTGCCATGAGCTTCTGAAGAAGGACTGGTTGGTCCGAAAGCTAGAGCACTTTGCTCTTGTTGTTACATCTATGTTGGTCCATTAAAAGGTAACAAATCATTTGCTTCTGGATCTTACATTGGGGTTGTAATTCCTCTTTCCAAATGTATTACACATCTCCTTTGCATTTGCTTTAAATTCATTTTTTGTGCAGCAATTTATTTTTGTGCATAATAGCTGACTTGCCAAGAGGTTATTTTTGAGATGTTGTGGATGACAGCTGGTATACTCCAGGACTATTTTTCAATCAGTTGTTTTGCTAAACAAGGTTGTTTTAAAGTGTTAAAGATGTGTGATATGAAAGTACGTCATCTTAACAGCAAAATATAGTAAGAGATACACACTTAGCTAAAACAATTGAAAGTGGGCTTGGATATCACATTAGGATGGTTAAATAAATATTATCAAATTGGTATATTGTAAAAGGAAAATTCTACTTCACAGGTTAAGCAGCATATAGTGCAAATTTTTCTCTCAAATGCAGTACAGACAATTCCTGTGAATTCAACAATGTGTTTTAAAATTTTTTTTAAATGGATTTTGTAATTGCATTTAAAAAAGTTCTAGGTGATGCACACTAAGATACAGTAAAAATGAATATTCTGACATAATATGGGCAGTAGACCATTTTTCAATACATCGCAATTTACAGACTTAAAAACATTTGAAGACATATACAATGCATACATGTACAACATTTACATCCATCTTTTAAGCCAGTACTTGTACATGCAGACTTGACTCACAGTTAAGTAAGTAAAATCCACAGCCATGTGATGCTTTTAGCAGTTTGTATGAAGGAAAAGCCTTGGTAAAGCCTATCATTCCCATATCTTTCTATATCCTTTATATACTGGATTACCTGTTTTTTATAACAATTCAGGCTTACCAAAGAATTATTGCCAAAGATTGAAGGTAGTCCATTGTTGTCTCTGTTTGAGGTCTAAATAAGTATACCATTAGACCATAATGCACTGTGGATATATTTATATTTTTTCTCAAACCATGTTGAATAAATTAATTAATTCATGGATATTGATCTTATACTATGTGAATATAACAACATTTTAATTTCAGCCATTCCAGTTAAAGAAAATAAATTAGCTTCAGATCTCCTATACTCTCAAGGCAAGAATTCAGGTAGACCCATCATTAGTCTAAGATAACGATGTTTAACTGTTCAAAGTCAACTATTGTTTTATAATTTCCACAAACCTCCACACTGTACAGTAAAAATGAAATGACTTTTGCCTGAAAGATTCTTAGCATAACCTGGAATGACTCTTTTGCATACAGTTTAGATAATCTACATATTCCAAGCATAGACGGGCCTATAGACTTTAAAATTTTGTCTATGTGGGTTTTCCAATCTCATTTGGAGATAGTTATGCCCAAACATACAAAACTTTGAACTTTTATTATTTCAGATCTTGTTTTACAATTAAAATTCTAATTCTTGGTTTTCCCAATACCATAACTTTTCAGTTCTTTATATTCAAGTTCAGTTGTATTTGTTCCAGTGCTCCAACAATGTTGTTCAATGTCCTTTGAAAACCTATTACCGATCATAATATTAATAAAATGTGATCTGCGTACAGAATAATACATTTTTCCATGAATGTGTTTACCCACCTCAGCTGGACAGGTGGCTGTACGTAGTCCTGTCCCTGTCAGCTGCAGCCATCCTGAGTCTCCTCCAATATCAGGGGATCTAATCCCCTAGGGTTTGCCCCCCAGTGAGGCCAGGAAGGGAGGGCCATCCTTTCTCACCTAGAATACAAATACATGATGGACATGGTTTCATGAAGCCTGTCCTCCATTTTTCCTCCTGTTTTTCTCCCCTGGGCAGCATAGACATTCAGTGAGCATGTTGTGTGAGCTACGCCTCCATAGAGACACTCCTGGTGCTCTGAACTTGCACCCTCCAACTGATTGTAGCTCACATGTACCACCACCTGGATTCCCCCAGGTAGCAGTCAAGTGGTGAGGCATGATAACCTCCCTCCTAGAGGGAGGAGGGAAGTACTATGGATGCTCAATCCTGCTTCTCCAGGTTGAATCCTGAGAGACCTGCATCCATTCACAAACTAGGGTCACCGCTGTGGGAAGCAGTAAGGTGTTCATGGCACCTCAGCCCTTTGCACCACTGGGCCAGCTCATGTAGAATAATATTATTTGTTAACATTTTACATGTCATTAACTGCACTGTAACTACCATATAGCTACACTATAAATGCACTGTAACTACTGTGCATTTGCATGTAACTACTATGTAGTTGTTAACTAGTTTCACATTTTCATGTTGTGTACTTACACAATTTGCATGAACTAATAGTTACACGTGCAACTACTACAGTCTCCCTTTCGGCACAAATCAATTTTTTCTGACAAGTGTAACTACACATTTAATAGCTGTTGCAAAGTGTAACAAAAAAAATCAGTTGTGCAACTGCCAGTGTATCTCTTCATTCATTATGTAATTTGTTCTTACATGGGTGACTACACATGTAATAGCTATTGCAAATTGTAACAGCAAGTCTATTGTGTAACTGCTATGTTACTTATTTTGACATTATTAAATTTGTTCTTACAAGTGTAATTACATATGAATGCAGGTCTTGTGCACTGTTTCAACAATCTACTGTATATGTATCTGACATTTATTTAAAAGGTAATCAGACAGGAAAACTTAAAAGTGTATTCAGAATGGTAACTAAAATATGATTACAATGTAACTTCAGGCTGCTATATTTAAATGCACTGACTGACAACTCATTAGAAGATGTTCCATGTCTGTATTCCAGTTTTTCCTGAACTTACAGGTTAATAAACATGCAGTCTAATATTGTGAATTGATACATAATGGTACACAAAAACATTTCATTCTCATAATTACTAGTTAGCATTGTA
Source organism: Neoceratodus forsteri (assembly GCA_016271365.2). Lineage (NCBI taxonomy): Eukaryota > Metazoa > Chordata > Ceratodontiformes > Ceratodontidae > Neoceratodus > Neoceratodus forsteri. The sequence continues at coordinate 207,087,152 of CM057451.1, forward strand.
ACAATATTGTGGCTAAGAAATAATGGTATAGTTTTCACAGTTAATGCCTAAGTAACATGAATTTGCAAGTGCACACACTTAAATTTACCAAAGGTCAATACTGTAGCTGTGATGTAAGTTCTCATTCAGAAATCAGTCCGTTATGAACTCACTGCTTACTAAACATGCAATCTAATCTTGGACCCTATTTACAGAGGTGGCAGGAAATGTGTGAAATGTACATACCCAGGCCTGGTGATCAACAGCAGTCATCCAATCAGATGGACTGCCCACCAGCAGACAGGATCCTACACTCTGTGTGGAGCAGGGGATTGTGGGATATGGCTGGTCCTCCTAGTACTGCTGTTTTCCAGTAAGGGGATATACTAGTCTGCCAGTGTTCACTGCCATGCCCCCAGTCCTCGTGGTGTAGTCAGAGAGCTGGAGTAGCTTGGTGTGAAGGATGGTGCCATGGGCACCACCCGATTCAGCCAGTGGAAAAGGCATGTAAAATCTAAAGAAGAGTCCATGGCTGTGAATCCAGCACCACCTCCCATCACTCCACACAGCAGATCAGGGACTAATAATGACATGTAGCCATGCCCCAACCCCAGACACCCATCTGGACAGCAGCAGGACTGGGGTTTTGGTGCAGAAGATGCAGTCATACAAAATTGCCCTCCCAACCATGACCTCCTCTCTTCCTCTATTGATACAGGGGTGGTTGGTTTGAAATTCTCTATGTTTGTTTCATTGCATCTAAGATGTGGTAAACCAGTCTTTTAACTGTTTTTTATACATCTTGATGTTTTCTTCCTTACAGGTTCTTTGTGAGTCACACAGTCACAATGAACAAGGAACTGGAAAAAATAAATGTGTTAAGACATACAGTATTACACTGGTGGTGGGTTATGTTATTATATGATTGTCAACATTTCTATATCTTGTTGCTGATGCTGATTGTCAAAATATGTATACTTTATTTGTATGTGATTTCAAATTAAGTTCAAAGCTTCCTGATTGGTGGATGGTATGCACTGATCATTATCCATTTGTATCAAGTGTCACCTGTTCACTGTCTGAGTTATCACTGTTGAAGTCCCCGCTTGAGAGATGAAATGTAAACTTGGCAGTGCTGAGGCACTGTCAACTTCTTGTATGTGAGCTGTTTTTATAATGGCTATGCAATAAACTAAAATTTCAGTGAAGTACACCGTTTTTTGTCTGAAGCTCCTTTTTTGCAAGTGGTGAATGTTCTCTTTTCTGCTATTTTAGATAACCCATATTTGAGAGAGGCACCACCACCCCAGAGCTCATGTCCTTCTTGTTTGGAACATTATGGCGATTAAGTGAGGCACAGGTTCAGCTAAAAACTTGCACCTGAAGAGATTCATTAGCCATTACAAACATGGAGAATGCCAGCAGCTGCAACCAAGAAGGAGCCAACAGAGAAGGCATTTATCATTCCTTATTTATGGATGGCCAGACGGAGAATCCACTTTTGCAGGAAATTAATGGAGGAGCTGGAAGCACCATAGATGCCAATGACCTGGCAATGCCAGAAAATAATTTAATTAAAGAAGTTTTCTCTGTATTAGAAAAATTAGCAACAAGAGCGCATCAACTGCATTGGTAGAAATTGTCAATGTAAGCATATGTTGCAGTCAACAGAGCACCAAGAGGAATGAGGATTCTTAAAAGACATACTTCAGGTCAGGAGAGACTCAATTGTATCAAAAAATGGGAAACTATCATGCATGAGACTTTGATAAAACTTATGGAGTTAATTATTGAGGACAGCATGGATATTCAAAGTGAGGTTGTTCATGGCTTACAAGCAAAACAAAAAGTTGTTGCAACCTTCTGGAATTACGAGGAATATGAAAGATGCCAAAATAGGTTTAAGGACTATATTAAATTTTATGAACAGAAACTCCAGGCACAAAAACAAAAGAAATTTGTAAGAGGCACACATGACTATTTACATGATCATGTCTTTAACTGGAAAAAATCAAACACACCTGGAGGGGTGACACCATCAGTGCCTGCTACATCCACAGCAACAACCAAGATAACTCGTGCTCCCCATTGTATATTAAAAAGAACTGAAAAAGGACCTCAAAATACTTGCAAAAATTTTGGCCAATCATCTCAACCAAGTATAGATCGCTTTGATAGATCCCGAGCAGGTTGGATTTGTTAAAGGGCGGCTTTCAAGTGATCACTTCAGGAAGCTTTTTCACTCAATTTCTGCATCCAGAGAGAGGATTTTGGAATTGATTTTGGTCTCTGTGGATGCGGAAAAAGCTTTTGATAGGGTCTTTGGAATGATTTATTTTGGGTTTACAACAGTACGGGTTCCTCGGCTCCTTCCTGAAATGGATTTGCCTATTATATTCCACCCCTATGGCACATGTTCTTTGTAATGATGTGCTCTTGGATCGCTTTCATATTTCTCATAGCACCCGCCAGGGATGCCAATTATCCTCATTTCTTTTTAATTTATATTTAGAGCCTCTCACCAGGAAAATCAACAATTCTTCAGACATTTTAGGTATAGCAGTAGCTACTCAGGATTTCAAAATATCAACATATGCAGATGGTATCCTTCTGCATCTGTCCAGCCGTCTTCCATCATTGCAAGCAGCCCTGTACAGAATTCAGTCTTTCAGCACATTTTCAGGCTACAAACTGAATTTGTCAAATACGACTATATTTCCCATGTCACCACACATTTCTAAATCTGACTTTGAAAGATTTGGCTGGAATAGGAATCTAAGAATATAACATATCTAGGCATTAAAATCCCATAGGATATCTCTACCTTAAAATTTATGAACCTTTACTGTCTTCTTAAACATATTTCCCAAGATCTGGACAGATGGCAACTGCTTCCTTTAACCTTTGGGGCAGAGCAAATATTATCAAAATGAATGTTCTTCCTCAGTTTTTATACCCTTTGGGCATGACGAATATCATTTTACGAGTCTGCTGGTTTAAATATTTACACAGCCTTTTATCAAGATTTGTATGGCATAGTAAACTACCCTTTTGGGCATACAATAAATTGGTCTGGCCTAGAAAACTCATAGGGCTTCAATTACCCCACTTTTTTCCATATTACTTCACTTCACATAGCGCTATTTCCAATGGGGTTCATCTCGGGCTTCACTTTCTTCCCAAGATAAACCCTCTTGGCTAAAGACTGAGGCAGATTTATGTAAACAACATCATGTAGATCGTAAGTCATTGTTGTTTTTACTTCCTAGTAAATTACCTAAACAACTCAAATCTACGCCTATATTCTGGTCCCTTCAAGCACATTCCCAGCTTTGTAGGCATTTAAAACTGGCCTATGTTAAAGACTTACAATGACCTCTCTTATGAAACTTAAATCTGTGCATTACATTGAAACATAGAAACATAGAATTTGATGGCAGATAAGGACCGCTTGGCCCACCCAGTCTGCCCATTTTCCTACCTGATGGATAAGCTGCAGATTCTAGTTAATCAACAGCTTACTTCCTCCAGGCCCCCACTAGAATTGCCTTATGCCTGTCTCATGCATTCTTGAATTCTCCCACTGTTTCTGTCTCCACAACCTCCACAGGAAGGCTGTTCCATGCATCCACAACTCTGTCTGTGAAAAAAATACTTTCTAACATTACCTCTGAGCCATCCCCCCTCTATCTTCAAATTGTGCCACCTTGTTCTTGCACATCTCTTCTTCTGAAAGATACTACCCTCTTGTACCTTGTTAATTCCCTTGAGATACTTGAAAATTTCTATCATGTCCCCCCTCTCCCTCCTTTCCTCAAGGGTATACATATTAAGCTGCTTTAGTCTCTCCTCGTATGTCTTCTGGTGCAGACCTTGCACCATTCTGGTTGCCCTCCTCTGAACAGCCTCTACTCTGTCTATGTCTTTGCGGAGATGGGGTCTCCAGAATTGCACGCTGTAGTCCAGATGGGGTCTCACTAACTGTCTATAGAGAGGGATAACAACTTCCTGTCTTCTACTGCTGATGCCTCTCCCTATGCATCCCAGTATCCCCCCAGCCCTTCTTACTGCCTTCTCACATTGCTTGCCCACCTTTAGGTCATCTGATATAATTACTCCTAGGTCTCTTTCGATTTTTGTTGTTGTTATTAACTCACCCCCCATTGTGTACTCTTCCCTTGGGTTTTTGTTTCCCAGATGCATTACCTTGTACTTCTTTGCATTGAATCTGAGCTGCCACGTATTTGACCATTCCTCCACCTTGCCAAGTCCCTTTTCATTCTTTCCACCCCACCTTGTGTACCAACCCTGTTGCAGATCATTGTATCATCTGCAAAGAGGCATACCTTTCCTTCCAGGTGCTCTCCAATGTCACTTATAAAGATATTAAAGAGGACTGGTCCCAGTACCGAACCCTGCGGTACCCCACTAGTTACCCTCCTTTCTTCACTGTGGACTCCGTTTACTGTTACCTTTTGCATCCTGTTGTCCAGCCAGTTTTTTATCCAGGCTACCACCTTGGGACCCACTCCAAGGCTGGCTAACTTGTATATTAAACTTTTGTGTGAGACTTTGTCGAATGCCTTGCTAAAATCTAGGTAGGCCATATCCACAGCCCCTCTCTGGTCTACTGCTTTGGTCACCCAGTCAAAGAAATCTATTAGGTTCATCTGACATGACCTTCCTGCTGTGAAACCATGCTGCCTTGGGTCCTGTGCCCCACTGGCCTCTAGGTACTCAACAATTCTTTCCTTCAGAAGTGATTCCATCATTTTCCCTAACACTGAAGTCAAACTAACTGGTCTGTAGTTTCCTGCCTCTGCCCTGCTCCCACTTTTGTGAAGTGGAATCACATTTGTCTTCCTCCAGTCCTCAGGTACTACTCCATCCTCCCATGATTTGTTTAAGAGAGTAGTCAGTGGGGTTACTAGTTCTACCCTTAGTTATTTTAGCATTCTTGGGTGAATCCCATCAGGCCCCATTGCTTTGTCCACCCTCAGTTTCAAGAGTTCTTTCAAAACCCTTTCTTCTGAGAAAGGACTGGTATCGACCCCCCTATTCAGAGTTTCTCCCTTGTTTGGTTTAGGCACCTTCCCCTTCTCATCTGTTGTGAATACTGAGCAGAAATATTCATTCAGTATCCCAGCTTTTTCACTGTCACCCTCTGCCCACATTCCCTCCCCTTTATTAAGTCTCTGTATCCCTCCCTTGGTCTTTCTTCGCTCCCTAATGTACCTATAAAATGTTTTATCCCCCTTCTTAACAGAGTTGGCTATCTTTTCCTCAGTTTGTGCCTTTGCTATTCTGAATGACTTCCCTGCCTCCTTCTGCTTTAACTGATAAAGTTCTCTGTCCTGCTCCTTCTGTGTTTCCTTATATTTCCTGAATACAATCCTTTTCTCTTTAATCATCCCTGCCACCTCTTTTGAGAACCATAGTGATTTTTTCCTTCATTTTGTTTTATTGATTAACAGTCAACTCCTGTTTGAAAAATATTGGGACTATTTAGTTTTACCCTCCCTTGCCGATTTTTTTGTGGATGGGGTCTTTTTGTCTTGTGCACAATTCCGGGCAAAATCTGGATCCCCTGCCACAAAGCTTTTTCAATTTTTGCAAATGAGGCATTGTCTTACTCAATTGTTTGTACACCCTCATTGGACTACTAAAGTGGGTACTTTTTTCTCTAAGCTGACACAGGATACCCTGCAAGACCACTCAGTTTCTAGACTGTACGTCAGTATAAGCCAATATGTCTGGGGGTTGATATCCCCGACTGCGTACTATTGGGCTCATAGTCTCAATCTTGATTATACTTTAGACCGCTGGTTTCACACATCAACAGATATATACATATATATATATATATATATATATATATATATATATATATATATATAAATAAAACAGGATAGACTTCATTTACAACAAGTTTTCATTCTTCATGGCTTGTACTTTACTCCTATCAAACTGCATAAAATGAGTAGGTCTGGGTCACCCCTATGTCTCAGATGTAATCAGACTGAGGGCACACTGCTTCATTTAGAAACATAGAAACATAGACTTTGATGTTAGATAAGGACCGCTAGGCCCATCGAGTCTGCCCATTTCCCTACCTACAGGATAGGCCGCAGATCCTAGTTAACAATCAGCCTATTTCTTCCTACCCCCCACAAGAATTGCCTTATGTCTGTCCCATGCATTCTTGAACTCTCCCACAGTTTTAGACCCCACAACCTCCTCAGGAAGGCTGTTCCATGCATCCACTACCCTCTCTGTGAAATAATACTTCCTCACATTGCCCTGAACTGCCCTCCTTCTATCTTTAAATTGTGTCCCTTGTTCTTGTAAGTCTCTTTTCTGAAAGATGCTACCCTCTTGGACTTTGTTGATTCCACTGAGGTACTTAAAGTTTCTATCATGTCCCCCTCTCCTTCTTTCCTCAAGGGTATACATATTAAGCTCCTTTAGTCTCTCCTCACAGCTTCTCTTGCAGACCCTGCACCATTTTAGTTGCCCTCCTCTGGACTACCTCTATCCTGTCTATGTCCTTGAGGAGATGAGGTCTCCAGAACTGGACACAGTACTCCAGATGGGGTCTCACCAACTGTCTGTACAGAGGGATAACAACTTCCTGTTTTCTGCTGCTGATGCCTCTCCCTAAACATCCCAGTATACCCCCAGCCCTCCCTACTGCCTTCTCACATTGATTGTTAACCTTAAGGTCATCTGATATGATTACCCCCAGGTCCCTTTCCTTTTTTGTTGTTGTTACTACCTCCCCACCAATTGTGTATTCTTCCTCTATGTTCTTGTTTCCCAGGTGCATTATTTTGCACTTTTTTGCATTGAATCCTAGCTGCCATACTTCTGACCATTCCTCCAACCTTGCCAAGTCCCTTTTCATCCTTTCCACTCCTCCTTGTGTATCAACCCTGTTGCAGATCTTTGTGTCATCTGCAAAGGCATACTTTTCCTTCCAGTCCCTCTGCAATGTCACTGATGAAGACATTAAAAGGACTGGACCCAATCTGAACCCTGCAGTACCCACTAGTAACCCCTCTTTCTTCAGAGTGGACTCCATTTACAATTACCTTCTGTGTCCTATTGTGCAGCCAATGTTTTACCCAGGCTACCACCCTGGGACCCACTCCCAGGCTGGTTAATTTGACTATTAATCTTTTGTGTGGGACTGTGTCAAATGCCTTGCTAAAGTCTAGGTAGGCCATGTCCACAGCCCCTCCCTGGTCTACTACTTTGGTCACCCAGTCAAAGAAATCTATTAGATTCATCTGACATGACCTTCCCGCTGTGAAACCATGCTGCCTTGGGTCCTGTGTTCCACTGGCCTCTAGGTACTCAACTATTCTTTCCTTCAGAAGTGACTCCATCACTTTCCCTACCACAGAGGTCACACTGACAGGTCTGTAGTTTCCTGCCTCTGTCTTGGTCCCACTTTTGTGAAGGGGAATCACATCCACCTTCCTCCAGTCCTCGGTACCACACCATCCTCCCATGATTTATTAAAAAGAGTAGCCAGTGGTTTCACTAGTTCCTCCTTAATTTTTTAGAATTCTGGGTGAATTCCATCAGGGCCCATTGCTTTGTCCACCTTCAGTTTTAGGAGTTCTTGCAGAACCCTTTCTCCTGTGAAAGGACTGGGATCGACCCCCCTATCAAGAGTGCTTCTGTTAATTGGATTAGGCACTTCCCCCTCCTCTTTTGTGAATACTGAGCAGAAATATTCATTCAGTATCCCTGCTTTTTCACTGTCCCCCTCTGCCCACCCACCGTTCATTCTATTCAGCCTCACTATCCCTTCCTTTGTCTTTCTACGCTCGCTGATGTACCTATAAAAGGTTTTATCCCCCTTCTTAACTGAGTTGGCGATCTTTTCATCAGTTTGGGCCTTTGCTATTCTGACTTCCTCCCTGCTTCCTTCTGCCTTAACTGGTACAGCTCTCTGTCCTGCTCCTTCTGTGTTTCCTTATACTTCCGAATGCTATCTTTTCTTCCTGACTTTCACAGCCACTCTTTTGAGAACCATAGTGGCTTTTTCTTTCATTTGATTTGTTTATTTGCTCCACACAAGGCTTGTTGCCTCTGTGATGGCAGTTTGATAATTCCCCATTGTTGCTCCACACCTCCTTCTAGCCTGTTTGCTAGTGCTTTTCTGAAACACTCTCCAATCTTGCCAAAGTCAGCCCTCCTAAAGTCCAGTACCCTCACTTTTGTATGGCTTGACTCTGTAGCTGAGTTTAATGTGAACCACACTGTTTGATGGTCACTTGTCCCCAGATGGCAATGCACTTCTAGATCAGAGATCCTCTCACTGCCCCCGTTTGAGAGTACAAGGTCTAAGATTGCTCCCTCACGAGTGGGTTCTGAAACTAGCTGTCTAATGCCTGCCACCTGTAGGGCATCAGGAATGGCCTTGCTCTTGGATGTGGCTGCAGCAAATGTGCTCCAGTTAACATCTGGCATATTCAGGTCTCCCATCAACAGTATCTCCCCTTTCTCTGCCATTCTAAGAACGCCTTCTATCATATCCTTGTCAATTCCCTCTCCCTGACATGGGGGTCTGTACACAACCCCTGTGCGGATTGTGGTGCCCTTTCCAGTCTCCAAGGTGACCCTCAGTGCCTCCTCTCCTCCCCTCCCTGTTTACTCTTTTGTTCAGTTGCTTTTATCCCTTCCTTTACATGAGAGCTACTCCTCCCCTCTTCTCCCTGCCTGTCTCTCCCTGTAGGTTATGTACCCTGGTATGTTAACATCCAGTCATGGCTCTCTGTGTACCATGTTTCTGTGACTGCTATGATATCCAGGCATCCCTCTTCCATCAAGGCCACCAGCTCAGGGAGCTTGTTGCCCAGACTACGGCATTGGTACTCATTACCTCCACTTCCTGATGGCCTTACTCCCTTTTGCCCCTCCCTGTCCTTCTTGCCTTTGTCATTTTCTCCATTTACCCCTGCCCTTCTCCCTCCGACACCTCTATGCTGGTGTTTCGCACTACCGTGATTATTTGGGGTGGCTAAGATTTCCTCTCCTTTCCAGTGTTTCCCCCTTAGCTAGTTTAAAAGCTTGCCAATGAAGCATTTAAACCTATCACCTAGGATCCTGGTTCCCCTCCTGGACAGGTGCAGCCCATCATGCCAATATAGGCTTGCATCACTCCAGGTGGACCCCCAGTCCCCAATGAAGCCAAATCCCTGAGCTCCACACCAGTTTTTCAACCACTGATTGAATCCCATGGTGTGGAACACCCTAGCCTCTCCTATGCCATAGATGGGCAGCACCTCCATTAAGGTTACCGTGCGTGCTACTTTTGACTAAGGCCCCTCCCCAATTCCATAAACTCTTCCTGCACTTCTCTAATCCCTCTCTTAGCCAGGTCATTTGTCCCTAGGTGGACAATGACATCCAGCTCCCTCCCCTGTGCAGCTGCTCCGGCAATCCTGAGGATTGGCTCCTGTCCCTCAAGCCATGGCGCCAGGCAGGCACCTCACCTCCCTCTCCCTTCCTTTCCCAGTTCTACCTTCCTAACAATGGGTCCCCACCAGGTTGTTTCCTTCCTGGCGGTCCCCTGCCACCCTCCTGTGGGTCTCCTTTGTGAGGTCCCAACATCCTCCTTGGTCTCCACTGCAGGTGCCTCCATGGGAACCACACTTTGCCAGAATGGCATAGGGAATGTGAGAGGTACAACTGGAGGGATGCACCTCTGTTCCACCACCCTCACCCTCCCTGAGCCCACTGTGGTCCAACCATTCCTCTTTCTTGGCAACCTCTGAGGCAACAGCAGAGGCACTGGTGGTCCCTGGATGGAAGAGGAGGTCCCACAAAGCCTGGCAAACTCAGCCTGTAAATGAGCAACCTCCTCCCTCAGCCCAGAGAGGTGCCTGCAGATGGGACAACACCGCATCCTCCAGAACATCTCCCGGAAGACTGCTGCTCCACAGCCACTGCACTGCACCACTCCAATCATGTCTTATTTCTGGCCCCTTAACTGTTTGCAATCCTTACTCTTTCCTCTGTTTTTTTTCCTCTCTCTCCTTACTTTCTGCCTGTGTGTCCTTTAAGCTCCTGATTGTCCTGATCTGAGACAAGAATATCCTATATTTCTCAGTAGACCAGTTACTTGCTCAGAGGCAGACCTTCAGCAGCTAGAGGGGGCCAGAGAGCTACTCTTGCCCTTCTAGGATGGTGGGTCTTTGGTGGTTCTGTGATCACTCACTTCCTGCTCCCAAACAGGAAGTTCCTGTTGTCAGTCAAATCCTGTGCCTATAAAAATAGAACTAGCTTTGGGTGGAGGGAAGGAAGGAGGGCAATATAGTCCCAGCAGAGAAGTTCAGTCACACAGCAGTCCTTTCTCCTGGTGTCTTCTGCAAGCTATTAGCAGAATCTTTCTAAGGCAGTCTTTAAATGTAGCTTCCTTCTAGCTAAGCCACTCCCCTACTTACTAGATTTTCTACAAGTAATTTAAACCTCACAACAGTTAAGTCCTTTCAGTCACCTGAGATTTACACCTAAATAACTGTTCAGATACCCATTCAGTTCAGTTAACCCATACAAACACACACTTTTTTGTTTTGTATGTTATTTTTTTACCCTAAATTAAAGGTCCAAGTACAAAAGTTCTTCTACTGTAGTCCCAGCAGAGAAGTTCAGTCACACAGCAGTCCTTTCTCCTGGTGTCTTCTGCCAAGCTATTAGCAGAATCTTTCTAAGGCAGTCTTTAAATGTAGCTTCCTTCTAGCTAAGCCACTCCCCCTACTTACTAGATCTTTCTACAAGTAATTTAAACCTCACAACAGTTAAGTCCTTTCAATCACCTGAGATTTACACCTAAATAACTGTTCAGATACCCATTCAGTTCAGTTAACCCATACAAACACACACTTTTTTTTTGTTTTGTATGTTAGTTTTTTTTTACGCTAAATTAAAGGTCCAAGTACAAAAGTTCTTCTACTGTAGTCCCAGCAGAGAAGTTCAGTCACACAGCAGTCCTTTCTCCTGGTGTCTTCTGCCATTTACTAATGGAATGCCTGCAGATCGCTTCATTTTTGGAGGACAATCCAGTCCAAGCTGGATCAATTACTAGTCCTTCATGGTGCATTTAGCCCACAAATTTGTATTTTAGGTGACGATTCGACTTTAGTGGGAGCCCCTCGTAAAGCTCATATTGCCTTGATTTCTGCCATGGCAAAACTACTGATTTTAAGGCACTGGATGGATCCAGCTCCTCCTATGTGGTCTGAGTTGTTATCTGAAATATTAGCATCCCTGAACATTGAAGGATGTATTGCACAATTTGTTAATTCCTTACATATTTACAGAGCTAAATGTGAATCCCTGCATTCACGTTTGTTAATTTCCTTGACTTCTTAGACCTTCACTTTAACATCTTTTCATCTCATATATGGATTGCAGAGAAGGAGGTGGGACGGATCTGTTGAGAGGGTAAGGGATGGCTTCTTTTATTTTGTCAACTTGTGTTATTCCTTCATACTTTATTTTTGTTTTTATTCCTCTCTGTTTTAGTTTAACTCAAATGTTTATTATCTACTCCTGTTACCCAGTCATATTACAGTTTAGGTGTTTATGTAGCTAATTATTCTGTATGGTTTTTATTATATATTGTAGTTTCTTTTTTAGCTGTATTTTTAATACTCTGTAATGCCAACATTTTCAATAAAGTGTATTTAATTGCAAAAAGCAAAAAAAGAAAAGAACTGAAAAAAAACTCCATGGGATTATAGCACAGGGAAAAGTACCTTGGAATTTGATGCAAGTGAAACAGAACAGGGTCCTTTTTTAGTGGAATGTCCTCCTGGGCACAGTCAACCCAGGAGGATCAACCATCATACCCTCTCAGGTTCCCAGAAGAAACCAAAGGAATTCAAAGAAAAAGTGGAGGAGCAAGAGGAAGGGCAAGAGGAAGAGGACTGGGAACTTGGCAGGTGACAACAACCAACAATCGCTACTGATTGTTATTAATATTTCTTCTTTATGGGCTTGAAGATACAGGTATCATCAAAGGGGCTGTCATCTATTCCCATATATACTCTTGATGAATTCAATGCATTTTTGGATTAACAGAAATTTGCTAGATAAATTAATCTTAAACTATTCTTTACAGATAAAAATAATACAGAAGTATTAAATAATGACACGAATGTTAGTAATAGTGCTTTATCTAAGAATAACGATTGCAGCAATGTTATTCATGAGAATACTGATGAAAATGCTGGAAAGAGGTTTTCAACCTCTGTCAACCTTTTGTCTCCCACACCCTACCATAGAAACATTTTTGAAATGTTGCTTGTGTGACCTTAGAGAATTATGTCAACATACTCCAAGTATGTCCTATTGTAATATGTCAAAAAAAAAGAAAAACAGCCAGTCAGAAATTTAGTGAGTGATACAGGTATCATGACTAAGCCCACTGATAAAGGTGGCCATATTGTGATACACAACACTAAGTAATATGTGATGGAAGTACACAGACAGCTATCAAACTCTAACATTTATTAAAGCTTGTATTATGATCACACATCCAAGATTATGCAGGAACTTGAACTCTACCTGTTAGAGCTTTATCAGAATGATATGATAAGAACTGATGAACTATAGTATCTGTTCAGAATCCAATAAAACCAGCTATTTGCACACTGTCTAAAATATATAAACATGTCACAGAGCCCCCCCCCAGCCATCTAATTATATCTGGAATTGGGTGACTTACTAAGTACTTATCAAGATTTGTTGACAGCTACATATGTCCAATTGTGCCAAAGGTTAGGAGCCACCTTAGAGATACAGGTGGGCGAAGTGCTCCCGCTCCGCTACATGGAGCACTTCGCGAATTGTCCCTCAATCCATGTAGTGCTCTGCAATGTGAAGCGGATTACTCCATCTTCAAACTAGGAATGCAAAGTGTATTGTTTTACTGGACGTCACGTTACTTCGCCTTGTTTTATTGCCTTCCCTTAATTTTAACACAAAGTGCCATTGATTTGAATAGACTTCACTTTGCTTCACCTGTTTATTGCTATGTGAGGTGAATTTTGCATTGATTCATGGTCTAGCAGGTCACATGGGCTCCATATTGTCTTACACAGCCTCAGTTCTGCATAGTGTGTGTAGTGGAAAGCTGGTGACAGCTTGCTGGCAGAGCTCTGAGAATCAAACCATCAAAAAACTTCAAAAATCACTTTTGATCCAATTGTTTTGGTCCAAATTTAGTGCATCGACTATAGTAACCCTCATGTGCATAGATCATCAAGTGTTGATTGTTTTTCTGTGCATTTTGAATGTTAATTTAGAACATTCAGCCTGTGTACTGACAGACACTGTTGAAGTGTGCTTTGGGGGAAGGGAGTATCTGTGGTGGAGTGAGATTCACATGAGAAAGGCAGTCTTTCTAATTGGTTTGCACTAGTGTGCATCAGTATTTGTGTGTTTATGTACACACAGTAATACTTGGAGTAATTTTTGATAATTATTTTGTGTTTGTTGTGGTGCAGTGCATATTTTCATTCTGTTTAAAAGATTTGGTTATATAGTGTACTTCACTGTTAAATTTTCTGCGCAGTACCTGTAGTGCGTGAGTGTGTGTGCATGCCATTAAGTCAGACATATTTTATTGTGCCACACAGTAATCACCACACTCTGAATCAGTTATCCATCTACAGTATTTTTTACTGCTTCCTTCTATCCAGATAGTGAACTGCTACTGCAGCACCCCCCCTTCAACCGCCAAAAGGTATAATTTATTTTTTCAGTTTTTGATTTGTGTGAACACTGGTTAAAGAATTGCTGTGCCTGTGTGACTGTATCTCTTTATAGTGTGCAATCTGTGTCTGAGCGTTTGCATCTGTTTAGTGCCCAATCAGCATCTGTAAGCTGCAGTTGTTGTTTTTTGGCTTCCCATCCACCCCAAATTTCAGAAATCTCAATTTGTTGTGAATTTTCTGTGCAATCCCAAAAAATGCCTGCAAAGAGATGTGCATGCAAAGATACTTCTGACCATGGCACTGCTGCCAGTGGTAAGAGTGGCCATGGGCATGGCAGTATTATGCAGCAGAAGTGCATAGTTGATACCAGTAAAGGGATTTCTCTGACTATGTTTTTCACAGTGCAATCAGTAGCTTCAATCATGGTTGGAGATGCTGTTCCCCGCTGTTAAAAGCAAAGTTGCTGATGGCACGAGTACTGCCCCAAGTTCAACCCCATGACAAGTTAACCAGTTTCCCAAATATCGTGAAGCCTAAAGCTTAATATGTATAACTGCAAGGAAAGGAGGGGGGGCATGATAGAAGCTATCAAGTAACAAGAGGGAATCAACAATGTACAAGAGGGTAGCATCTTTCAGAAAAAGAGATGTGCATGAACAAGGGGGCAAAATTTGAAGCTAGAGGGGGGATGGATCGGGGCAACATCAGGAACATTTTTCATGGAGAGGGTGGTGGGGTGCAAGTACAAACAAAAACTAATGACTAATGTTATGGTGTGAGAGCATCAGTTGAAGCATGCCCATTATTTGGAGTTGGGGCACCTCCATGCGCTCCAACCGCTGCTCCAAGTTGTCAATCCGGTGGTTCACATGGTCCAACTCACTCCACATCAGGTCCAAATCAACATGTGTGGCAGGTATTCATGCAGGGTTGCCACCATCACCTGCAGGTTGTGGAGCAGCTGTTTGCTCCATGGCCTGCCCCACTTGACACCACGTGCAGGTGGAGGCTGTGCTGCCACCTGTTGCCCAGCAGGGCCAATAGATTCATTCCTGCTCTGTTTAGCAAGCTTTGCCCACCACTCTGCATGGTGGTGGTTGTATAGGTGCATGTACTGACCACCTTTGCCCAGATGACTTCCCTTGGGGCCATGGCACAGCACCTCACCACACAGATTGCACTTCACTAAACTGGTGTCCGCAGGCAGTGTAGTGAAGAAATCCCACACTAATGAGCTGCAGGGAGGACCAGGCACAGGCAAGGGGGGCCCCAGATGTTGTTGCCAGCTGCTGCTGGTGCCCAGTTGGAGCCGGGGTGGGGAAACCTGCTGCTGCTGCTGTAGCTGAGACTGCTGTGGATCCTCTCTCACTTCCTGCTGAGCTGCTGGTGCAGGGGCCATGGCAGGTGGTGACACTGGTGGTGGGGGCACTGGTAGGGTGACACTGGAGGTGATGCTTCCATGGCATTACTACCTCCTGCTTCAGGGAGGGGACCACTAGCCTGGAAGGTGCTCCAGTTCAGATGCATGGTTTATATTATTGGCTATCTCTCTGCCTCCTCTCAAAGCGGGGTTTATATTTTTTGCTATCTCTCTGTTTCCTCTCAAACACAACTATTTCTCCAACACTAGGTAAGGTGAAATTGAAAGTCTTTCACTTTCTTGCATGATTAACTTCATACCTGAAGCATGTGACCTGCATTGTGGGCTGTTACAATGCTCACTCACTCCACCTTTAAAAAAAAAGAAAATGAAGTAATGCAGAGTCATCATAACGCAAAACCATTATGATGTGAAGTGGCAAAGTACCGCATTTCAATGGGCACTTCATGTAGCTATGTGTCGAGGTGGAGTGGGCCTCTTCACCTCTACTTCACTAGTAAAGTTAAACTTCGCTGCATCTCTACTTAGAGATACTAGCTACATCTTGTCAGTTTTATGGGAGATGCAGATTGAAACAAATTAGTAGCTGGTAACAATGGATGTACAGTAGATTCTTTATACATTAATATCCCCCATGACAGGGGCTCAATGCCATCAAATATTTTACACTTAAATACACAGACTTGTCCCAGAGTAAGATCAATATGATCACAGGACTAACAGACATTGTGTTACAAAGCAATATATTTATGTTTGAAGGGAGAAACTACTAGCAGATAAAGGGTACAGCAAAGAGGGCAACCCTTGCACCAAGTTTAGCCAGCTTGTACTTCTGGGAGACAGAAGAGAGAAAAATGTTTAGTACAGGAAATAATCCATTCATAGATAATATAGACATCTGCAAAAGGTTTATGGATGATGTGTTTATGGCATGGAGGGGCACACAAGAAGAACTCACAAATGTCATTATCTTCCTGTAGGGTGCAAATCAAAAGCTTTAATTTAAAGTTACAGCCTACCTATTTTCTGTAAACTTCTTGGACTTGATGATCAGTAAACAAACAGATGGCACCATTTTAACTGACCTATATACCAAACCAACAAACAGGAACAGCCTACTGTATATGGGCAGCTACCATCCAGCACATACTGTGAAAAACCTACTTAAGGGCCAGTACCGCGATGGTGGCTGACATTGGGGACCTGCAACCTATGCCCCAACAAAATTCTACACGCTAAACCACCTGGGCTCCCAGTGTCCTGCACACAGTCTATGTATAGGAAGAAAAATAGCTGTCTCTGTAAAAAGTTGTGTGACTACCTGCAAATTGCCCACCAACTCCTATTACTTAGCGCTGGGGATGTGCACCCAAACCATGGCCCATCAAGTCCACTTCACCCCCTAAAACACCCAACACTTGGAACAATCAAAATAGCATCAATAAACATCTGGAGCCTCCCAAGCAAGCTGGATCAACTTCAAGCCTGAACCACACAGCACAACCCCGACATTCTGTTAGTAGTTGAAACCTGGCTCTCACCCAAGATCACTGACAATGAAGTTGCCCTCCCCTGGCTTTAACATTTTCAGGCTTGACAGGGCTACCGAGAGAGGAGATGACTGTGCTATCTACATTAAGGACACTATCAAAGGGCACGTCCTCCCCCAGGCAGATCTTGGACCCTATGCCCAGGCACTAGCTATTAAATCCCTACTTGGGGCACACAACAAAACCCTAACTATTGTCTCTGTCTACATTCCCCCAATGAACACAAAAGGGGTTTCAAGGGTATCGGGGACTTCATCCATGGCCTGCCCTCTAACTCTGAGACCATCTTACTAGGTGACTTTAATGTCAACTGGCTTTCACCCGATGCAGGCACATACAGGGACGATATCTCTGCAGTTCACCTCACCCAGCTTGTCTCCTCCCCCCACCAGGGTTAATTACAAAATGGGCACCAGCACCCTCTTAGACTGGACACTTTCAAGCAATCCAGAAAGACTCACCAATGTGACAGCGCACCCAGACGCTATTAGTGACCACTCCCAAGTCTTGTGTAACTGGTTGAACAAATTCTCAAGCCACCATCTCTGCTTCACCTTTAGTAGGGTACTAAAGCATGGGCATATTAAGTCCTGAAACATGATCTTGCCAACACCAACTGGTCACAAATTGACCGTGTTACTGATGTCAATACTGCCTTGGATTATTTTATAAAACAGTTCACAAAAGTCTGTGACATGCATGCTCCCCACAAAAAGGTCAAACCACTGGGGTCAGTTAACCCATGTTTATCATCTGACCTCATAAACAAACTGAAGAAGCGCGATCACCTATGGCACCTTGCCAGAGAGTCGGGTAAACCATCAGCCGTACTAGCCTACAAGCAAGCCAGAAATGCCTGCACCTGGGAAATATACCAGGCTAAATCAAAATACCACAGGGAGTCACTTACCGCCTCCTGGGGTGACAGAAAAAACCTTTGGACCAACTTGAAGGAAGTCTTAGGGAAGGATGTTAAATTGGCACTGAACCTAATCAATATACAGGGTACCCCTACCCAGGACCCCCTAACTTTAGCCAATGCCTTCAATAAAGCATTCTCAGACCTCTCTGGGACACCCCCCCAGACTTCTTTGAGGACCCTCCACACTCCAACACCTCTACTACTGATGCTTGCCTTCAGTCTGCCCTTCCTTTTTACTTCAAGAAAATTACCCCCTCACTAGTCAGAAAATACCTTCTCAAAGTGCTTGGGAAATCGCGACAAAGTGCAGACGCACTGGACCTCAAACTTGTTGCCCTCACTGTTGAAGAAGTTCTCCTTCCCATAACTAAGATCCTGAATATGTCACTCTGCCATTCACAATTCCTGCAGCTGTGAAAATCGGCCATCGTGACTCCTGTGTGCAAAAATGAAGACAGGGCATCGCTGTCAAACTACCAGTCCATCTCAATTCTGCCAGCACTACTTGAACTCACTGGGTTTATTCACTGGTCTCTGGACCAAGGAATCCTAGCAGGGGCAGTATTCATTGACCTCTCAAAGGCCTTCGATACTGTCCACCAATCCCTCCTCTTAAACCAATTAACCTCCACTGGTCTCTCTGCAAAATCAACCCTCTGGTTCAAAAGCTACCTAGGACAACGTACACAAAGAGTGAAAATCAACAATGTCCTCTCCGAACATCTGCCTGTAAAATCTGGGGTCCCCCAAGGCTCCATATTGAGGCGGCTCCTTTTCAGGATCTTTCTCAACAATCTACCATGCCACTGCCCACAGCAGATGATGCAGTAATCTTCTCAAGCTGCCCAGACCCAGAGAAACTTGAGTGCAAACTGTGACATAGCTTTGGGATTGTTAAGGAATGGTTCCAAAATCACAAACTTATCCTAAACAGCAAAAAAACCAAAACCATGATGTTCTGCATCACTCGAAGCAAGTACAAGTCACATGCTCTCAACATCAGTACCCAGTCTGGAGCTCTGCTCAAACATACCCAGCACTTTAAATATCTTGGGGTCACACTTAACAGCAGTCTGGCCTATGACCAGCACATCAGCAATGTGGCTAGGACTGTCAACTACAAAATCTGTCTCCTCCACAGGCGCAAGCACTGTCTCACTTTGGACGCTCGTAGACTAGCCATCAACAGCTTTGTCCTTTCTGTCATAGACTATGGTTTGGTCATCTATGGTGCTGCTAGCCCCGCCGCCCTCCGCAGAATATCGGTTGCACTGAACAAGGCCTGCAGACTGCTCACAGGGGCTGAGCATCTCACCCATACCTGTGACCTCTATGCTCAAACAGACTGGCTCCAACTCAGTGGGAGGTTACACTACCAAACCTGCTTACTGGCCAAAAAGACGCTACTTGGTATTCTTCCCCATGGCACAACAAACCTACTTCAGCCACACAGCAGCAACTCACAATTGACAAGAAGTGCCAGCACTCACCTCTTCCATGCTCCTCATCTTCAAATGACGCATGGTCAATGCTCCTTTGCCTACAGGGCACCCCTCTGGTTTAATGCCCTTAGCCAGGCCATCTCCACTCAACCTACTCTGGGCCTCTTCAGGAGACTACTACACCAGCAGCTTTCCACATCCAGCACCTGTGACTGTTTCTACTAGTCCCTCTGCCATTTGACTCTGACCTACCTCTTTGCAGCTCCCAGTAATGGCATGGTCCCATGACACCTCTACCCTCCCCCTACACTCCCTCCCTTCCCCTACTACCTTACCACAAGGTGGCTCGCAACTCTGGTTTGGCCACTCACCGCCTCCATACACCCCCTCCCCCACCCTCTCCCTTGACAAGGTCCATGACTGCTGCAACTCTCTCTCTCATCTTACCACCTCCCCCCACCCACCATCATTTTAGCCCTCTCTTCCCTACTGCCTACTATTCTCTCCAATAACTATTCTCTCTGCTAACTTTCTCCCTACCTTCAACTATCCTCTCCACTAACTTATTCTATACTCAAACCGAGGGTATCTTATACTCTATTGTTTTGTCTTGTATGTATAAGCCTGCTTGTATAAACCACTGTAATTATTTTACATGTCTGATACTCTATGTTGTTGTTTCCTTTGTAATACTGTCTTCCCTCCCACTGACGTGGAACCTTTGTAAAAGAGCTCTCAGCTCAAAGGTGTTTAATCCTAGATCTTAATAAATAAAAATAAATAAAAATATGCAGATAAAATACAACTGTACTAACACAGAGTTGTAAAACAAAAGGACACAGGAACTTACTGACAGACTGATGGCAAGAAATTACAGTGAAGCTGACAAAGACAGGGCGATCCAACATACTGAAGAAACTGACAGGGAGTCACTGCTTTTTCCCAAAAAGAAAAAGAAAAAAGTGGAACAACCACTGACATTCATGACTACTTTTGGTAGGGGGACAAGAGAACTTGTGGATATAGTATGAGGTAATTTACAATTACTTCAGGAGACACCTCAACTGAAACCTCTCATTAAAAAACTCTTGTGGGTGTTATACAGAAGGGGTAGGAATCTCCATGATTGTTTAGTACACAGCTACCAGCCAAAACCCCAAACTAGTACTGTAAAAAAGAAATAGAGAAGCAAGCCTTGTAGGTTTTGTCATGTCTGTCACTTGATGGACAAAAAAGAAACTTTTATAAATCAGAAAACAAAGTTGAAAAAATCAGGGGACACTTTGACTGCAATACTGAAGCAGTAGTGTACCTTGTAACCTGTCCCTATGGCAGATACTATGTGGGATGAATGAAGAGAAAGTTACAGCTCGTTATATGAACATGAACTGGCAATAAGGAATAACATTCCAAAATATGCTATGGTTGTGCAGATTAACAACTCTGCACCCAATACCTCACATAAGATTATGGCTATTGGCATATAAGCTGTTAAGAAAAATGTAAGGGGAGGTGATTTGGAGAATATGATAAATCAGAAAGAACAGGAATGGATTTTTAAATTGTGGGGTCTAAAACCTCAAGGTTTGAACAGAAAGTTTGAAATTTTCCAATTTTTATTGAAGCAGAAGTAACGCATAAATGTTGGTATGCATATAGAAACTGTATGTCAAATACAAAATAAAAAACAAATTGCTACCTGTTAAGTCTATCATGGCTAGCAATTACAGTATGTATTTTAACTGACATGTATTTTATTTGATTCATTGTTGCTAGCTGAAAAGGTATAATAAAATTGTGCCACCCGAACCATAACCTCCGCTCTTCATATATTGATATATGGTTGGTTGGTTTGAGATTTTCTGTGTATGTTGCATCGAATCTAAGATGTGATAAAACAATGTTTTAACTGTGTTTTGTACATCTGGATGTTTTCTTCATTAGAGTTTCTCTGTGACATCACAAGGTCACCATGGACAAGGAACTGGATAAAAGAAATATGTTAAGACTTATTACACTGGTGGTGGGTTGTGTTATTATATGATTGTCTATATTTCTATATCATGTTGCTGATGCTGATTGTTAAAATAGATATATATTATTTGTATGTGATTTCAAATTAAGTAAAACGCATCCTGATTGGTGGATAGTATGCACTGATCATTATCAGTCTGTATAAAGGGTCACCTATTCACTGTCTGGGTTATGTCTGATGAAGCCCCTACTGGAGTGATGAAATGTAAGCTAGGCAGTGCGGAGGCACTGTCATCTTCTTGTAGTTGAGCTGTTTTTATTATGGTTATGCAATAAACTAAAAGACTGGTGAACTACAAAGTTTTGGTCTAAAGCTCCTTCTTTGCAAGTGGTGATTGCTCTCTTTTCAGCTATTTTAGATTAACAAATTTCTCTCACTTCTTCATTTGGTTAAACAAAAATTGTTGTTCTAAATGATATTATAATTTCTCCTGATTGTGCTTCAGAAGAATCTGTTTTGCTGTGAAAAGGGGATTTCCTTTTTGCAATGACACTGTGTGGGAAATCAGGAAAGACATTAATATGCATGCCTCCATAATGAAGATGTTTTTTCATCCTGGCTTTTCCAAAAATAGTCTCTCGCCAACAAAATGAGGAGATGTAAACAATAAACAAACAAAAAAAACCCAGATCTGGGCAGGTTTACCTTGTCATTTGGGATTTAGCAGACCTCAATTGGCCCAATCGAGCTCAACCTTATTGTCAGGAAATTTTCTGCCTAGCTGCTCAGTTAAAATTCACTGAAAATAGAGTAGAGGGTAAGAACCCTCTAGCCCCTCAGTGACACCAGTAAGCTTAGGATTGTTCCTTTGGAACTGTACCTCCAGCTCCCAATTTTAATCTGTAAGTGTTCAAGTTCTGTATGCAACGATTTAACTACACCCCCATAGGCCTGATCTCATACTCTAAATCTGATGATATCCTTTTTTATGTTTGCTTGCATTCACAGTGCACAAGAAACATATTAAGGTTAGTAGAGTATTGCAGAGGTGTGGCAGTGATGTGGCCAATGCAGGGGATGCTTCAATGGGCGCATCCCTCAGCCATCAATCAACAGGGAAGCTGCTGATGATGGAAGTTTCAGAGTGAGCATTGCACTTGAAAGAAATCTGCCACTCCAATCAGTGACAGTTTCATCACTGCAGCAGCAGATCCCCCCTTCCTGGCAACCAGGCAAATTCCAGCCATGCACATTACAGTGCACAGTAATGCACATGGCTGGGGTTACAAGCAACTTGTTTGCTGAATGTGCCTTTCCTGGTGAAACATATTAATAAATAAACAAGCAAACATAATAAATGAGTCATGCCCTGGCTTTGTATAATTGGTGGCTCATGATGCCCACCACACACTGCCCCAAAACCAACCTTGGGGTGCCCAATCCCTGTGTCAGTATGTATCCCCCTTCCCCACATTAATATGGCACACTGAAAGCCCACTCCAGTGTGCCAAACTAATTATATTTCTAACACCAGGATACTCACTTCTGTTGTTGGATGATTCCCCCCCCAAAGCCTGAACATATCTTTTGCCGACAATGGGGTGCCCAATCCCCGTGTCAGCATGTCCCCTCCCAACCCCACTATTGTGGCACACTGGGAGCCCACCCTAGTGTGCCAAAGTAATTATTTATCTTTTTCCGACACTGGGATGCCCACTACCGGTGTCGGATGTTCCCCCACAACCCTCTTTTTTCATCTGATCTCAGGGTGCCCAATCTCTGGGTCAGTATTGATCCCCCCTCCACTAGTCTGGCACACTGGGAACCCACCCCAGTATGCTGAAATTTATTTTTCATACTATTTCACCTGTAAAAAAGAAAACCATCCCCTAAGGTCTTTTATTTTTAAACCTAAAGAAAATGAAAACGGTCCCTCATTGTCCTCGCCACCCCTCCCCCATCCCGACCCTCCCTCTCCGCACCCTACCTCCCCACACCCCTTTCACCTATACTTGCCTCTGGAGGTCCGGCACTGTGATTTTTTGTGGACTGGAAACACATCTGCACTCTTCAAAAGCCGACTGCAAACTGAAGAAAATCACAATAGCCCCTATAATGGCAATCAATGGGGGGTTTCAACTTAGGTTGATATCTCATCCATTTAGTGGAGTTTTGGTCCCAAATTTTCAACATGGGGTTCTTGGGACCCTGCCTCATGAACACTGGCACTGTCATGTCATTTCGTTGTCCCAAAATGTGATTTTGTGGTTACTGCATGGAATCACCTTTCGGGACGAATTAACGAAACAACAGTGTCGCTATTCATGAGGTGGGTTCCCAAAAAGCCCATGTTGCAAGTTTGGTGAAAAAACTCCACAAAATTACTGCTTTTCGAGAGTGCATTGATCAGTTTGTATGCATGCTCGTCTTCGCCAGTTTTTAATATTTTCACTCCAAATTTCCAACATTGCCATTTTTCACACCTCCTTATGAAAAGTATAGCTGTCATTTTTTGCTTCCTGCCCGAAATGTATCTTTGCACCTGTGGCACAGAATGGCACAGTCGCTGTGTGAAATCAACTTTTGGGACAAATTAATGAAATCACAGTACCACTGTTTATGAAGGGAGGTCCTAAAAAGGCCATGTTGAAAATGTAGTGAAAGAAATTCAAAAAAATGACTGCGTTACCAGTGTGCAGTATGCAATTTCTACGCATGCTCATAACGTCACTAATTTTTCATATTTTCACTCCAGATTTTCAACATTGCCATTTTTTCAGACCTCCTCATGAACAGTACAGATGTCATTTTTCACATCCTACACAAAATTTATTTTTCCACCTGTTGCACCGAATGGCACATTCGCTGTGCGAAATCACCTTTCAGGATTGCGTAACGAACGTGAGACTCCACTGTTCATGAGGTGGGTCCCAAAAAGCCCATGTTGAAAATTTGGAGCAAAAATACCAACAAACACCTGGGGCATTAGGGTTTCCAACCGTAATGCCCCACCCTGTAAAGACTGACAAATGTCAGAGGTGTGGCTTGGGGTCGTCGGCCATAATGCTCATGCCACTCCACCCCCACCCTCAACCTGCAGCAACTGAGTGGCATTGAGGTGTGCCTTGGTGTCTTCAGCCCTAAAGTTCACCCCAGTATCCTATACTGCACCCATCTCAGCATATTTCCTTATGGAATGGAGTGAGTGTAAGGGCCAAAGACCCCAAGGCACACCATGACACCTGTCAGTGTCTGCAAGGTGGATTGAGGTGGAATGGTGTGAACGTTATGGCCAACAATACAAAGGCACACCCCAACGCTTGCCAGTCAGGGTGGGGGTTGGCGTTAGTTCAATACTTCACTGTCATTCCTATTATGCATCTCTCTAACTCCTGCAATACCAATGCCAATTCCAGCAAGCAAATATTTGGTATTGACAAATGCTTGTTTTCTATTTCCTTAGCAGAGGCTGCCAAAGTATCAGCTTTACTAGTAAGATTCACCAGCTGTGAGTTAAATTTTATTTTTTAATTTTACTTTATTCATTTATTTATATATTGGATTTTGTTAACCAGGTACACCCACTGAGCTTGACAGTCCCTTTTCAGGGGTGACCTGGAATTAGTTAACAGGAAACAAAGTAATACAAAATATAATTTTACCAAATGAAAAATTTGCAGTATTTTTTCAGCCTTGACACCTTTCATTTTGAATCATTTTTGTTGCTCTTCAAACTTTACTTACATTTTGGCCTCAATGTTTTGCTTTTACCTCCAGACATATTACTAGGCTCTCCCAATATTATATCAGCCTCAGCTTCTAAGATATGCAAGTCAGGTGGATTTGATTTTCTGACTGCACAGATCTAGCTTTTTTATTCCAAATTATGTGATGCTCCCTTCACTCCTTCAATTCTATTGTTTGGATGTTTTTCATTTTGGCCTGTACAGCTGCTATGTTTGCTATCTGGATCCCTTAGCTTTATTGATGGGGGGCAAGACAAGCAGTTAAACTTATTTGTTTCTCCTGTGTTCTTTTGTTGTCATAGTGGAGTGTCTCCCTTAGTTCTCTGACCAACTGAAAGCTCTCTGACATTAAAAGGGATCAAATGCCAGGTAACAAAAGTAACAAAGATTACCAAGTTATGCTGGCATAAAACTATGTGTGAGGCATCACAGAGAAAAAATATAGCCAAATAATGAAATGTAACTAAATTATAGGATTAAAGTCACTCAGCATCTATTTCCCTCTTAGGATGCAGTAGAGTTAGACTGTAATGAAACCATGGATGTTTACTCTCACATTACTCACAGTACAACAGGGAAGTCTTAGGAGCCTCACAGGATTACAACTGGTGAGCT
Source organism: Neoceratodus forsteri (assembly GCA_016271365.2). NCBI lineage: Eukaryota > Metazoa > Chordata > Ceratodontiformes > Ceratodontidae > Neoceratodus > Neoceratodus forsteri. The sequence continues at coordinate 207,112,495 of CM057451.1, forward strand.
TCTTTGTTGCTCAGACCCCTCCCAACAGCAATCAGAGGAATTAATAAAAAAAGAGAGAGGAACGAGAGACATTTCAGTCAGGTAGTATGTTAATTCAAAAAAGAAAAGTCTGTATATAGCTGCCTTATGGTTTCTGAAGACTCCTTCAAGCTCCATGCAGAAATGGGTGTTAGATAAGCCAGATCTCAGGTGCTCCAGTGCGTTCCATGGTTCAATCAAAGCAGCCTTTTAGCAGTCTCCCCTCAACTAAAAAATGGGAGGATAGCTGATTTGTAAGTCTGTAGGATCCACAAGGCTTGAACTTTTGGCCTCAGCACTCCTCTGGCATTGATCACTGCTGCCTTGCCCCACTCTTGCAATTCAGGCCTCAGGGCTCCCAGCATCAAATCCTTCAGACATTCCCAAAACAGCACTGCCCAGTTTAAAGAAACAAAGGAGCTATCCAGCTTTCAGGAAAAATAAGTAAACAAACATAAAGCACAATACAGTGTTAGCTCACTGGGCTCACTACCTAACTGTGAGCGTGCGCTTACCACTTACTACTTGTTGGATCCCACACAAATTCCCTAGCATTGCGACCTGCTGAGCTCTGTCTGTTGCTTTTTGTTTTTGACCACATTCAATACTAAGGATGCAATTATCTTTAAGTCTCCATGTGGGGTACCAGAGGAATGCCAAAAAGCACATGGATCTGATAGCCCATGCCTTGGACCAGCAGCGGGATGGCTGAACATACAGTGAAGGGAAAGGAAAAACTGCTCCAGGTAAACAAACACATCTCAAAAACAAAAACAGTAAAAGCAGCTATGTATAACACAAAACATGTGCTTCAGCAGCACAGAGGTCAGAGTGCTCCTACTTCGTGGATGTGATTACTGTCATCTTGGCTCCCCTCCTATCCCCTGGAAGAGAATATTACTTTAACTTCCCAGTTCAGATTTGTGGAAATAACGGTCATCAACCCAGCTTTACCTTTCCCTATTTTATTTTTCTGCCATCCTTTTTTTCATATTTTTTTTATTCACTTGTTTATCTCTCTCGGCGGGCTGGCGGTTTGGTCAGCCATCCATACCACGCATCCAAAGTCTTTCGAGGCCACTCTTGCTCACCTTGGTGGAACCACCAGAGCTGGCCTGGGGGAATCATGCAGCCACAACCCCAGCTCTTTTGTTTGTTCTCCTCTTAATCCCTGTAGCCCCAGACATGGTCAGGTGCATACATGGAGTTGTGCAGGCACACCTTGGCCAAGCCAACTCTGTTCCACCCTTCCCTGGCCTAGCACCTGACTCCTTCTCCTTGCCTGCAGTACCATCATACCTCCACATTGTGGTGGTCTTAGGCCGAGACAGCTGACCTCCCCGATCCAGGAGAGGAGAGCTGCCTAGGGCTGCTCTATCCTGTCCTGGCCCTTCCCCCCTTGCTGCCCCTGACAACCAGTGCTTATCCCTGAACAAGGGTCACCCATGTGATGAGAGGTAAGGCACCCAGTGCCTCAGTCCTCAGCACCAGTGGGCTGACCCATATTTTTGATATCCCGAGATTTTTAGATTGTCATATTTACCCATGTTTCCTGGAGGGTAGTAACATCAAACTGTTCAATCTATCCAGTGACAATCATTTGAATTTACTCTTATACCAGATATTTCCCATTTAAAATTTGGAGAGATACATTCTCTGATGGGTCAGTGACCTTACCTAACTCTCAGTCTGAGCTTGGGTTTGTCTCTGAACATGAGTTAGTATCTGCTGAGACCAATGCGTGTCATTTTCTGACTTTTTTAGTCTTGCAGTAGACCTTAGAAATTTTCAAACTCAGCTTCCCCATCAGAATCAGTGGTGGGCGAAGTGGCCCCAATTCGCTCCGCAAAGTGATCTGTGGAGTAAGTGCGACGCATGAGTGCTCCATCGCAAGTGGAGTATGCATTGCAAATGGGCAACGTGAAGTCCATTGAAAACAATGACTTAGCTACTTCGCCTCCCAAACCACTACTCACTCAATTTAGGCTAAGCACATTGAAAACAATGTACTTTGCCTTGTTTTTAAGCTCTAAAGGCAAATTTTGCAGTGTTTCATGGGATTTCAGGTCACATGGGCTTTAGATTGTTCTGCACAGCCTCAGTTTGGGGTAGTGTGTGTAGGAAGCTGTAGGAGATAATCTGCTGTGAGAGCTCTCTGCAATTCAAACCTTCAAAAAGCTGTTTAAAAAGCCTTTTTGAGTAATTTTTGTTGCTGAAACTTTAGTTCATCGATCATAGGAAACCCTCCTGTGCTCATATCATCGAGTGTTTATTGTTTGCGTATGGATTTTGAATGTTAATGTACAACATTCAGTCTGTGTACTGAGAGACAGTGGAAGTGTGCTTTGGGGGAGGGGTATATCTGTGATGTAGGTAGATTAACTTGGAGAAAAAGTCAGTGATTTCTGTGTTGGTGATGTTTTTCTTGTTTAACTGTGTTAATGTATACACAGTAATATTTTCAATATTTCTTGCCTTTTTTTACGGATTGTTATGGTGCAGTAGTGCAAAATATGTGGTTATATTACTGAAGTTTTCAATTTGCTATGCATTACTTAGTGTGTGTGTGTGTGAGTATGTGTGTGACGCGTGTCATCAAATCAGACACCTTTTATTGTACCACATAATAATTTCAGCAATGTGAAGCTGCTACCCACAGCAGCTGTGTGATTTTTGTACTTCTTTGTGGTATCTTTGCTGGTACTGGTACTAGTACTAGTGACTCTTACTGCAGCAGTACAGTACACTGCCCCCCCCCCGCGTAGCCTGCCCCAACCGGTAAAGGTGTTCTTTTCCAGATTTGAATTTCTGATGGTGAGCGCTGTTTAGGTGTTGTGCCTTTGTGTCTGCATCTCTTCAGTGCACAGCGCAATCTTAATCTGTCTGTGCATTTGCATCTCTTTAGGGCCCAATCTCCATCTGTAACTTAAGTCACAGCTGTTTCTTTGGCTTCCCTTCAGAGTACTGGACAGGTGTGGTGCTTAATTCTGCATGAACATTGTCCTCATTAATATGCATTTTTAAGTCAGGACCATCATCACGAATCACTCATGGTACAAATCACGTTCTTCATCATCACAGTCACAAATGCAGTCACAAATCACGATTCACAGTCATTCACATTATGAATCACATTAATTTTTTTTCTAGTTACTTGGATGTATTGTAAGCCTGTTTTATAGTATCTCTCCAGGCTTCACCACCCCACAATTGTGCTCATTGATACGTGTTTTTAAGTCTGGGAGCTTTAAGCTACAGCTCATCAGGGAAGTACAGCCGTAGGGGGTAAGCATTCATGTTTCTTCATCATCACGGTCACAAATGCAGTTACAAATCACGATTCATGATCATTCATGTTACGAATCACATTATTTTTTTTTCTAGTTACTTGGATGTATTGTAAGCCTGTTTTGTAGTATCTCTCCAGGCCTCACCACCCCACCATTGTACTCATTGATATGTATTTTTAAGTCTGGGAGTTTTAAGCTACAGCTCATCAGAGAAGTACAGTCATAGGCGGTAAGCATTCATGTTTCTTCATTATCACAGTCACAAATGCAGTCACAAATCCCGATTCACGATCATTCACATTACGAATCAAAACATTAATTTTTTTTCTAGTTACTTGAAGGATGTATTGTAAGCCTGTTTTGTAGTATCTCTCCAGGCTTCACCACCCCACCATTGTACTCATTGATACGTGTTTTTAAGTCTGGGAGTTTTAAGCTACAGCTCATCGGGGACAGGAGAAGTACAGCCGTAGGCATTCACGTTTCTTCATCATCATGGTCACAAATCATGATTTACGATCACTTCATGAATCACAACATACATTTTTTTTAATAGTTACTTGGATGTATTGTAAGCCTGCTGGTCACGGTGCTGAACAGGGATGGGATTCACACCTGGGCCCGGGGGAACAGGCACATCCTGCTCCAGAGGACCTGGTGCGGACTTGGTGGTGGTGGCGGTGGTGGTTCAACTGCCTCAGAGTCAGGACAGGAGGCAGTGCTGGTCCTGTTTCGGGGGGGGCACTTACAAGTTTTGAGCAGTCCAACAGGAATGGGCACCCATGCCTTCCACACATGCACACGGTACGATGCTTACCACTACCACGCTCTCCCAAAACTGCCCCGTCCCAGACATTCCCTCACCCTGGTCCATCTCTCCTACTGAGCTTCCTCAGTCCGAGCAATCACTACTCACACTGTCACACAACACACACACAAGCACACACAGTCCCACAGACACAGACAAACAACTAACTACTTATAAAGGTAAGAAAAATAAAATTTACAAAAAGAACAAATTAAGTAAAAAAGAGTACAGAAAAGACAAAAAAATGTAGCTTTTAAAAAAGCTGTTGGGTCTAAATCAAAGTTTAAATCTCCTCCTCCTCGCTCTGATCTAAAAGTATCAGCAGTCACAAAACACACTACTCTCTCTCTGTCTGCACAGGAGAAAGTAAAAGTGTCTGCTTGTATGACTCACTTTCTTCCTGCCTAGCTAAAGAGCAAGTGACTTACAGTACTGTAAGCCATGTGATGTGTGGGGAGGCTGCCAAATCTGAAACACCAAGTGGATCACTTAGAATCCTAATGAGGAACGCGAAGTCCAGTAAAAACAATGACTTCGCCTTACTTCGCAATGCCATTCCGCCTTAACATGGAGTGGTAATGACAAGGCAAAGTGAGCACTTTGCATTGCCCACTCCATGTAGAGGAGTAGCAACGTGAAGTGCCCACTTCTCGATCACTTTGCCAGCGAATTTTAAATTCGCTGCATCTCTAATCAGAATCAGTGTCAGTGTTAAGTATCACACTGTCATTTGTGTGTGTTTCTCTTACATTTCTTCCTCTAATGTATTTCACTGGGGAATATATCTCACATTGATCATCATTTATCTTCATATTAAAAATGTGGTTATTAGTTGTTTTTCTTTCTGATTGCACACAGCTTGATTATTCAGACTGTTTTTTAACCCTTCCCTTTCTTCTTGTCAGCCATCTTTTTACCCACATGAATGACAACACTTATAAATATTCCCATGCTCTGTAATTTAAAGCAGCAGTATTTGGTAGTCAGCAAAATAATTAATTATATAGCTTTTTTTAGCAAAAATGCATTTCTGACAACCTAAGATTCATGCTCAGTATATTTTTTTGTTTTCTCAGATGTTGTTAAGACTTTTTAATAGCTGATTTTGTAATTAATGACTCACATCATTAAAGATGGCAGCCATTCACCATTTAAAAAAATCTCCTCTTCTGGTATTACTTGTTGAATGTACATGCTAAATTCATATTGTACTTGTATTAGGATGGTTCTTCCAAATGTTTCTGACAGTAAACAACACAAAATATGTAATTTATTTCATGGTGGGCATGGCATGGGTGTGGCATAGACGTGGCATGGCCGTAGGAAATTTTAAAAACTTCAAGACTCCATATTTTGGTTCAGGAATGAATGAAAATGAAGTGAAAATATGCATCTTGATATTTTGCCAGACAAACCTTTTTACTGAAAAATATGTATGGTTACTAACAAATGCTGCTTCAAACTATCAGCTTCTCCAGCGAATAAAAAAATACAGAATACGTGGCCAAAATTATACTCTGCCTTTTCTGTTTTAAGTATGTTTGATAACATCATGGATTGGTGGGACAATGTAAAAAAAGAATTTAAGCTTTTTTTTCCAATCACAGGCTACAAAATTAGGGACCAACTGGTACAAAACACATTTGATCCTTTGGGCACAGCTATATTGCCTGATGGCTGGGCATATGGGACAACATGGACAATACTTATAGCTGACAATAAGGACAAAATGGACAATACTTGGGTCACATGAGGTGGATGAAAGAGATAACATGGGCTATACTTGGCTTAAATAAGGTGGATAAAAGAGAACATGAGATCCTACCAATATGGCATGGCAACCTCCTTTCAGGTAGAACTTCATTATGGTATGCAGGGAAGGTGACAGACACTATGTAGATGTGTTCCATGGCTGCCAGGATAGGGTGTACATGAAACTCATCAGCTTCAGTCCACAGAGGGCACTTTAGAGACCGATTTATGAGGGTTAAAAGAAATTGTACATTAGCACATTTGAACAGTTTTTGGAACTTAGGGTAATATAACTACTTCAGTGGCTGAGTAACTGCAGGACATTGAGCTCCCCAGTTTAACCCTAACCTCACAAACATGGCCCTCATTGTTAAAACCTGCCATGATCGAGGAAATCTGTATAGCAATAAAATCTTTAAATAATCAAACTGCTCCAGGTAGTTGTGGCTTAACATCAGAATTTTATAACATTTGGTTGGATGTTCTGAGTCCAGACTTTGTTACTCTTTATAATTTCATATTACAGACAGATAACTCATTGCCTTCCATGAGACATAACAAACTGGCACCCTATCAGTGTCTTAAACACAGAATTGAAAATATTATATAAAATACGGCATAACAGGTTTAACATATGCTGCTGGACATCTCATAAATCAGGCTTGCATTTGTTCACTGCCAGGTTTTGCCATTCTAGACAATTGTAGAAAGAAGTAATAGAGATGAATTGAAAGGTATTCTATTGTCTGTAGATCAAAATAAAACATTCAGAAGGGTGGTACATTCCCATTTATGTTTAGTGTTGGTGTGATGCAGCATCCCTGAGAAGGTAGTGGCTTGGATTACAACACGTAATAGGGATGCCTGCCTGCTCCACATTATCAATGAGTGGGCCTGTGTTTTTACACAGGTTTATAGGGGTGTCTAGCAAGACAGCCCATGTATCCTTTTGCTTTATGTATTCATCTGGGACCTCAACTGAAGAAGCTATGGAGTCCTAATTTGATCCAAGGGTTGCAACCCTCTGTACATTCTCCACCAATCATCACATTGGCCATTATGGATGATGTGTGTCTATGTTTCTGGTCATTTTTGTAATTATTGTTTAGCTCTTATGTAATGCTATTCCTTTGTAATACTTGTTGATATTTGATTGTAACCCTCCTTTGTATGTACCTGAAATTGCTCTTATGAATTGTTAACTGTCTGTTTATACTTGTTGTACTCTCCCGGGTCATGCCTGAAAATAGTCAGTTTTGGCTAGTGCATTTACCCGGTTAACAAAAAGTAAATAAAAATAAATAAAATGTTTAGCATCTGTTGCATCAGGCCAGCAGGCAATTGAAGAGTTGACATGGTTTGCCTAGACTTTGTGTTCCTCTATATATTACTGTAAATGTACTGTACAGGACTACAGTTGAGGTTTGGGGAAGGAGGGAGTACAAACTCTTCATATAGGAGGTATCCTGGTCATTACCTTAGAGATAAAATTGGGGGGATGAGGAATTTCAGTCGGGGTAACATGGCTTGAAAAAACAGGAAGAAACATCTGGAAATCGGAGAGAAAAAAATGGACCAATGAAAACAGTGGCAGCTCTCAAAAGAGAAACATTTTTTGTAAAAACAGTACTGCTCCCCTTATTTCTATATGTTAGTACAGTGTTCCCCGCAGTGACAACAGAAAACAGATTATATAGCCTATTTTTCTAGCTACTATGAGGGAGTAAGCTGAATCCAGAGAAGAGAAACATCATGTATTTACCATCAAAAGGATGGTGGGGGTAGAATCATGAATCCAGTAGTGTTATGTTATAGAGTCTTTATTCATTCTAACATTAGTACAGTTCTTAGGAAGGCGTCACATCCCTGAGTACCCTGGGTTCAGGCCTAGCATTACCCCATGTCACAGGAACATAGAAACACAGAAATATAGAACTTGCTGGCAGAAAATGACTGAGAGACCTATCCAGTCTGCAATGTAGTTCCCTACCTGTTCTAAAGCTTTGAATCCTATTTGGTTTCTGGCATCCCTCTCACCTCCCTTTCCTCCACTTAGTATACCCCTATGCCTATTCCATGCATGATTGAAGCCCCCCACTGTTTTCTCAGATATCATCTCTTCTGGCAGGTTATTCCAGGTATCCACCACCCTTTCTGTGAAGAAGTATTTTCTTAAATCTCTCTTAAACTTCCCCCCCCCCCCCGCATCTTGCAGTGGATGTCCTGTATCTGGACTTCAGTAAGGCATTCGACTCAGTGCCACATGGAAGGCTGGGAAGGAAGTTAGTAGGCACAGGGGCGGGTGCAAAGCTGGTGAGATGGGTAGGAAACTGGCTGCAGGGAAGGCAACAGAGGGTGGTGGGGGGTTGGGAGCTCTCCCACCAAGGGCAGTGATGAGCGGTGTTCCACAGGGCTCAGTGTTGGGACCAGTGTTGTTTGGGATATTCATTGCAGACATATCATGGGATATCAAGAGCAAGATCAGTCTGTTTGCTGATGATACCAAGGTAGAGCGCAGTGCTGGATGACCTAGGGGGATGGCAGGGGTTGCAGGATGATCTGGCAAAGCTTGAAACCTGGTCAGACACCTGGCAACTGGGCTTTAATGCCAAAAAGTGCAAGGTGCTGCATTTTGGGATGAAGAACCCAAGGAGGAGTTACCAGCTGGGGGAAGTGTAGCTAGCCCAGACAGAGGAGGAGAAGGATCTGGGTGTGCTCATTACAGGGTCAATGAACAACTCGGCACAATGTAGGAAGGCAGCTGCAAAGGCCAACAAAATGCTGGGTTGTATTGCAAGGGGTATATCCTCGAGGAGGGAGGAGGTGATTCTGCCACTGTATAGGTCATTAGTTAGACCACACCTGGAGTACTGCGTGCAGTACCGGCGTCCGTATCTGAAGAGGGACATTAAGTTACTGGAGGGGGTGCAGCGCAGAGCGAAAAAAATGATCAGAGGGCTGGGGACTTATCATATGAGAGGAGGTTGAAGGAGTTGAACATGTACTCACTGGAGGAGAGGAGAGACAGGGTGACATGATTGAAACCTTTAAATACATGAAAGGAATAAACAAGACGGGTACAGAGGGCTGTTCAAAGTAAGGAGGGAGGGCCACCAGGGGCCATGATATGAGACTGGAGGGAGGAAGGTTCAGGAGGGAGATGAGGAGACACTTTTTTACAGAGAGGATGGTGGCTGGGTGGAATGCATCACCTGCTGAAGTGGTATGCAGTAGAACAGTGGACTGCTTCAAACGAGGATGGGACAGGACAAGGGGGGAGGGTTAATGAAGGGGAAGGGTGGAAGGGAGGGGCAGCTGCAGAATAAGGGGTGCTAGCTGCACATTCGAGCAGACTTGATAGACCTCTAGGCCTTTATCTGCTGGCAAATTTCGTCTGTTCGTATCTTAGTATGCACCAGTGTTCTGGTACTTTTCCTCTTCTGAAAGAGACTCCCCAGCTGCACCTTGTTCACCTCTATGAGATACTTAGGGGATATGTGATAATAAGTTATATGATAGCTGATGTATCAGCACAAGTGGCAAGTGAGCTCAGGGGTTATCACAAGTGGCTCTGTGGAGCCATGAGTAATTAAACCCTGAGCTCACTTGCCACGAGTGCTGATATATCAGCTATCGCATAACTTACCATCACATATTTATTTTATGTAATAGGGGGTTGTCACCCTTATTGTTTACTATTCCTTTGTATTTTATTTAATCTAAATGAATTGGGATGCACGGGAGAGGTGCTTTGGAATGTAATGCGGCACATTAGATTTCTGCATGTTGATGTGTATATAGTGGAGTTATTAGAAGTTGCGCAGAGAGAGTGGTGATAACCTGTGCTGTTTTCCACTGTGTACACGTCATTGCTTCATTGTTGCTCTTTAGTGGTGATCTGGGGTTTTATCACATTGCTTATCAGCAAAGCCCTATTATATAATTACAGGTCTCAGTCATAGATAGGAATGACAAATAAGTGTAGGGCTTATGGGGAAAACTAGATGGGCCTAGCAGTCCTGATCTGCTAACAATTTCTATGTTTATATGTTTCTATGAGTTGGATAATAAAATCTCAAAGAGAAATTCATTTTGGTAGACTTTATTGAAAATTTGTAAAAGGGGAAGTTGCATATTCCTAAGTAACTACCTTGAGATAGAAACAATTCTATTCTGCTATTTTAGTTTCAGTTTTTTTAGTAGATGAATGTTTTCTACCATATAACCAGCTTCCAGGTGGACAGATGACTGCCAGCTAACCAATAAAAGAACCCAGCTACAATGTGTTATGTATAGTGGTTGAGATTTTTTTTTTATTTAGTTTTTGTTGACTGGGTAAGTGCACTAGACAAATCCTGCCTATTTTCAGGCACGACCCGGGGGAGGGGGATACAGATGAATGCCAACTGACCTTGAACCAGATTAATCTGTTGGATAGCATGGAAATTAGGAGTAAAGGTGCAATGTAAGCATGAAGATGTAGGAGAATGAGTCTGGCCAAGAGACTCATGTACTGTAATACCATTTTTTTAATCTCAGGCCATCTTTTTTGACTGTTCCTATATACAAGATTTGTGGGTTCAGTTGGTAAGGTCATGGAATGAGCCTTTGATTTTCATAATTTCTCAAGACATCCTAGTCTAGGATATATTTCCAGCAGTGTGTGGATATTAACAAAAAAATAAACAACACTCTAGAAGTGTTGATTTCAGTGGTAATAGTCTTTATATGGCACTCAGTGTGTCAGCTTGTTCTCAACAAAAAGTGATAGCTGTTCAAATATATATACATACATATATGTATACACACTGTATATATGCTGCTTTGGTTTCTTAATAAAATTCCTCTACTCTGTCAAAAACAGCCTTGGTGATTTTACTTCCAGCAGACAGTAGTGATCTGCACTCACTGAACTAGACATTAACAACTTGGATTAGATTCCAGGGGCCAGATATTCAAAACTTTGCCCCAAGGCTAAATAACACTGCCCGGTGTGCTAACTTAGCCCAGAAAGAATATCCTGCCATAGTCAAAAGGATTAGCCCCAGTGCTAAACCTGATGAATATAGCATGTTAAGGAAGCTGGGCAAACTGGGCTGGGAGTGTAATGTTAAAATAGCCCAGGAATGAGACAGCTCTGAATATAGCAACAGGGAAGTGCAAACTGCAACAGCAGCTCAGTAGACTCTGCAGTAAGCCATGTTGCAGGTGGAGAACATTGTGTGTGATTGCACAGATGTGTGTCACATCATCTGCAAACAACAAAGCAAGCCACGCACTGCAGAACTGTGCTATGCTGATGAGAGGATTGCCCGGGCTAACCTCATTGCACAGTGCTAACACATTAGCCCAGTACAAACAGGTTAACCTGGGGCAAAAGTTTGCTATAGTCAAAGCTCCCATGCAAATGAGCCCACATAGGTAATCCATGGGCAAACAGTCACATTTGCATCTCATTATGGGCCACTTAGCATACATTACCATGTAGTTTGCCTGGTGCTATGACATGCAGCACACAGCTCCACCTGCTGATCAGAATGGAGGTACAGGCTGGAAGCTGCAGGCAAGGGCACGCACACAGCTACCCCTGTTGGTCGGAATGGACGTACGGACTGGATGCTGGAGGAAATGGATATTTGCAGGTACAGTCAGTACATACCACCCACCCATGCAGCACTGCAGTCAGTAATGTTCTATATATATATATATATATATATATATATATGTATATAGTTACACACATGCACACACACACACACACACACATGTATATGCTGTGTGTATATATATATATATATATATATATATAATATGGCAAACCCCTGGGGTATCATTGCGGTCAGTCATGATGTATCCTTCCTATGTATGTGTATATATATATATATATATATATATATATAAAATAACCCCCTAGCACCTGGGATCAATTACAGTAGTGGACGCATGACTGCATGGGACGGACAGGCATAAGGCAAATCCGGTTGGGGGAGAGGAATGTAAGCTGCTGGTTATGTAGGATCTGTAGCCTATCCATTAGGTAGGGAGTTGGGAAGACTGGGTGGGCCAGGCATTCCATATCTGCCATTATGGTCTGCCTACCTATGCCACTGTCACAGTTCCTGGTGGTCTAGGGCCCCCCCACCACCCAATGATGACAGCATATGACCTTTCCCTGGTAAACTAGTGGCCTCCATTGCGATCCTGACCCCTGTAGTAGCATTAAGCACATGCATACCACATATTCCCTGGTAGTCAATCGGCCATAACTCAGTCGGTGGCTGGCCATGGCAATCAGAGGAGGGTTGAGCCAGTCGCTTGCTCGATTCAGGGCTGTCAGTGAGGCAGGAGGTTGGCCCTGCCGGGTGGGGGCCACTAGACTACCAGGGAATATGTGTGTTCCACATTACTAGGGGGGTTGGGATCATGACGGGGTGACCCACTAGACTACCAGGGAATATGTGGTATGTGTGTGCTTAATGCTACTACAGGTGTCGGGATCACGATGGGGAAGGGATCCACTAGACTACCAGGGAATATGTGGTAGGTGTGTGCTTAATGCTACTATGGGTGTCAGGATTGCTATGTAGGGGAGCCACTAGTCTACCAAGGAATATGTGTGTTCCACACTACTAGGGGGGTTGGGATCATGATGGGGGGACCCACTAGACTACCAGGGAATATGTGGTATGTGTGTGTTTAATGCTACTACGGGTGTTGGAATCATGATGGGGAGGGGGTCCACTAGACTACCAGGGAATATGTGGTATATGTGTGCATAATGCTACTACAGGTGTTGAGATCGCAATGGGGGTTGGGGACCCACTAGACTACCAGGGAATATGTGGTATGTGTGTATGTGCTTAATGCTACTACAGAGGCTGGGTTCATGCTGGGGGGTGCCAGTCCTCCACCACATTACCACATGCTTTTTGATGGTTTTATTTAGCATCGCGCTACAGGTGGCACTAATGCCTGTAGCATGGCACTATACATTTGAATATGCCAGCTGTGCAGGCATTCCTGGCCACTCCCCTAATCCCCACCCCTGCATACATTATCATTTAGCGTCAGTGCTACCACACAGCACTGGTGCTATTAGGGCTTTTGAATATTGCAGCCTGGCCCAAATCCAGTGCTACGGATTTGTGCCAGGCGCAAAGCTTTGAATATCTGGCCCCAAGTGTATTGTTGTCAAAACAAATTAATTGGAAATGCCAAAGACAACAGCTGGCAGGTGCTTGTGACACACAGAAATCCGCAAATGTAGCAGGTAGCCTACCATTTTAATTGTTAGAGCTTACTCAGGGGGTGGGTACCTGGACAAATAGACCTCCTTTCATACTGGTTGCAATAATCATTAACCAACACACTTCATCATAGCAATATGTGAAGCAAATCGGTAGAAAAGAAAGTGTTTTTTTTTTCAAACAAAACACTACGAGATCAACATATAAAGTGAATCCAAAACCATACTTTTTACAATAAATCATTTGAAAAAAAAATAACAAAAAATAACATTCTGGCTAATAGTAACATTGTTCCAATAGATCACATTTCATTTAGATACTTTCTCACAAAATGTGTGATACCATTGAATTTCAGAACTTGCATATAAACCATAAGTTCATTCAGTATAAAATGGACCCAGTTAGAAGGACAGTATTCGGAATTGTTAGTAAGCACAGAGTTGGGAGCATCTCCAATGGAATCGTATCCAAATATGCCAGATATTATTGGGTAGGAAAGCAGGACCACCTGTGCTCACCAAATCTCCAGCATCATCTGTAAAAGAAGCAGAAAAGTTAAGAAATAATAACATATGATATTAAAAATGAATACAGTTTATGACAACTATAAACAAGAATAATTCAACAAAACTTATTTTAAGTATAGCAGGAATAGTACATTGAAAAATGGCAAATATAATTATGTTAACATCTATATTTAATACAAAGTTTTATGTTCCCAGTTGGGAGAAAAAAAAACAGTGACTTAAATAACATATTAGAAACCCTCTGGTTGGGTGAATTCAGATATTACATGAGCCTGGTATCACACTGATCTCAATAACATGATAAATTAGATTAATTCCGGAAATGGTTTAAGGTCCCAGTTGATGGTGAGTCTTTATGTTGAAGGCTTCTTAAAAAGAATATCTAGGAGTTTTCTCTTTATAGTAAATGTGACAACCTATTCCCTTCCCTTCTACCAACTAACTTGTTCAATGCCTATAAATTTCAGATTCATAACATTATTACTATGCTTTTCTAGGAAGTGCTTCGGTACAGGACTGCCAGGATTTCACATTTTAATGTCTCACATATGCTGTTGTATTCTAGACTTTAAGGGCCAGATATTCAAAACTTTGCCATGGGGCTAAATTAGTTCTGCCCGGTGGGCAAACTTAGCCCAAAGCACAGAGCAAGCTATATTCAATAGGAATAGCCTGTTAAACCTCTGAATGTAGCAATCTAAGGAAGCCAGGCAAACCGGTCTGGGAGTGCAGGGCCAAAATAGCCCAGGAATAAGACAGCACTGAACATAGCAACAGGGAAGTGCAGCTCATTAGACTCTGTAGCAAGCCAGTGTTGCAGGTGGAGAACATTGTGTGTGATTGCACAGAGATGTCTCACATCTACTGCAAATAAACCTCTCAACCTCCTGCCTCATACATCAGGGACAAAGGTTTAAAATCAGGGACACATCTTAAAAAGTGGTGATATCCACTCAGGAAGCTGGTAGAATAAGTGGTATAGCGTGGCTGGCAGTATAGCCTAGAGATTAGAGAAATGAGGTGTGAACAAGCTTGATACATCTAGCAGACTAGACCTGAGTTTGATTCTCACAACCTCCACTTGCATACTATGTGACTCTGAGCAAATCACTTAACCACCCAGTGCTCCCAGGTTGCCCCTGGAAACAGGCACTTGTGTTTAGTGGGCCTTACCTGGTTACCAAAGACAAAAATAAAAAAAAAATGCATTTACTAAGGAAGAACACGTCTGTAACATTAATGTTTGACATTAGTTTATGCTTACAACCCCCACTGTTTGGCCATGGGAACACAGTTTCTAGGAGGGACAGAGTAAAACTTTATGGTAAAATCAGGGACTTCCCAGAAAATCAGGGACAGTTCAGAGGTATGATTGCAAACAACAATGTAAGCCACACACTGCAGAACTGTGCTATGCTGAAATGAGGTTTGCTTGGGGCTAATCTGATTGCACAGTGCTAACACGTTAGCCCAGGGCAAACGAGAACTATATTCAAAGCTCCCACGCAAATGAGCCTACTTAGGTAATCCATGGGCAAACAGGTACATTTGCATCTCATTAAGTGTTGCTTAGCATATATTACCATGCAGTTTGCCCAGTGCTACTGCATGGAGCACAAAGCTCCCCCTTTTGGTTGGAATGGAAGTACAGGCAGGATGCTGCAGGCCAAGGCATACCCACAGCATCCCCTGTTGGTCAGAATAGAAGTACAGACCAGAAGCAGCAGGAACTGTGTGCTGCCAGGCACAGTCGGTGTTTTGTCACATAAACATAATGTATGGTATATGAGGGATAGAGGAACATGTGGAAGCTAAATCAGGGACCTCCCTGAAAAGCAAGGACAGTCAGGAGGTATGGGTGCATACAGTGCACCCATGCATATGTGTGCCTGATACACACAGGTGACCCTGGTAGTCTAGTGGTCCCCCAACCCCCCTGCACGAATTCCGACCCACATGCAAAATAAAGGAAAGTATGTTCCCTGGTAGTCTAGTGGTCCTGCACCCCCCCAGCATGACTCCCAAGCCATTCACAATAATATTAAAATTTATTTACCTGGTAGTCTAGTGGTCCCCCCACCTCCCCAGCACAACTCCCGAGCTGTTCACAATACAATTAAACTTTACTGTGAATGAGTCAGGATACATGCTGTGGGGTGGGAGGACCACTAGACTACCAGGGAATTTCTCTCTTTCTATGGGGAATGGGGGTCGATACCTGCTTTGTGGGGCACTAGACTTCCAGGACTTATACCGCAGCTATGGGGTCCATGATGGGGGGGGGGGCACTGACACATTACCACCAGCTTTTTTCCGGCGGTATCTAGCACCGCACTACAGGTTGTGCTAATGCCTGTAGCGTGGCGCTATATATTTGAATATGCCATGCTGCTGGCATTCATGGGTGGTCTCCTGTCTATGCCCATGCATACCACTACCTATTAATGTCGGTGCTACCACACAGCGCCGGCACTAATAGGGCTTTTCAATATTACAGCCTCATGCAAATCCAGCACTATTCCAGTGCTATGGATTTGTGCTAGGTGCAAATGTTTGAATATCTGGCCCTAAGAGTCTTACTGTGAGTCCTATGTAGAGCTTTTGACTACTACACCAGTGTACATAAACTACTACATTTGTCCCACATGATACAAATTGTCTTACATCAACATTTTTGTCACTGCCTTCCCACTAGAAAGTAATGCCCTGTTGGCAGTGGGTACAGATATTACAATTGCCACACCTGTACATATGAGGTGGGTAAATTGGAAGCCAAGTACTATTCACATTTGTGGGAATTTCAGATGAGAATTAACTCTCCTTTGCCACCTGGACACCGAACAGGACAGTACCAGAGATGGGCAGTAGGCGTCTCAGTTTAACTTCTCATCTGAAGAACAGTACACCCTGACAGTTATCTCCTCATTCTACACTGGGGCACAAGCGTTTATGGAATGAACCCAATCCCAGTGTGGGACTAAAAACCACAACCTTTTGACCCAGAGGCAAATGTGCTTCTAGCTGACCACAATGACACCTACTTCACCTGGGGTGTTTTTTCTTGGATCTTTCCTGTGTCAATTGGTCTCATGCTCTCACTTCCCCCTTGGTCACCAGAGTCCTCTCTACTTTTATCCAGGCCATAGGGTTAGTACAGGAGGCCCATGCCCCTTTTATTAGTAGGAGAGTTAGTGGCACTGCCACTAAGTAGTCACACAGTGACCTACCTAAACTCATGAATCTTGGAGACAGACAATGGTGCACATACAAAGCATTCCAACCTTAGCTGACCTCAGTGAATATAGAAGGTTGTGTAATGCCTGCAAGAGAGAAATTCATGTACTTATGCAGCCAAAACATGGTCAGATATTTTCTGAAATTTCTTTGATACCCCTAGAGAAATGTTCTGCCTACCTGCAGTAGCAATAAAGGGCCACCAGTAGGAATCTCTGTAGAAATATGGGGAAATACCTGGAAATATCTGACAGAGCCTTTGGCTGCAACTGTGGCAAACAGTGTGTTCTGTCATTACACCTTACTAGCCTCAGCCAGAGATCCCCATTCATTTTGGAAGAATATAAATAGTCTGGTTGGAGGTACAACTTAACAGTGCACAAATGACCTAGATATTGGTGGCAGTAACTGTAGTAACCCCAGTACATTTGCCAACACTTTTAACTGGCACTTCACCAATCTGTCTGCTTATACCTCAGTGACTGCATCACCTTGTGATATGGATCTCCCTGTATCCTCTTTGTTTCCTTCCCTCAGCCACCCACATTTTTATCTGAAAATAGTCACAACTAATGACACTGAAGTTCAAGTTCAATTTATTATTCAACCAAAATGGACAAACATTATGGTTTTTATAACATTTTACATTGTCCCCAGAACCCCGGCAATAAATACACGGACCAGTAGTGTGAGGTTGCGCAGTCTTGGCAACAATTTTACTTATTTGATATAGTTGTAATCATTCACCATTTTTCACCTTGTTACACTTTTTCCCATATTCCATATTATATGTACATCAACTTTACAATTCCATTTTGTGCAAACATTATATTATTTTTCTTGTTCTCTTAATTAATAGCCAGGTCTCTCAATCTCTGCTGCCCCCCCCCGACGTAGATCATGGGAGGGGGTATCCTGGCCTCTTATTCTTATATCCTGCACCGGGGGTAGGGGCGTACACACCATGCCCCTGCTTCTTATTTCCGGCACAGGCGCAAGCACCGCGCCCTTGCCTCTTATTCTATTTGTTCTCTTTCTCTCCCCTTTTTCCACTTGCCGTCCACCTTCAGCAATATTCTCATAGCCAGCCACTGTGATCCATCTTTCCCAGTGATGCACTGTGCTCCACCTTCCACAGTGCCCTGCTATCCTTTCTTTTGGGTGGGAGGTGGGAATTTCCTTATGGAGCAAAATTGTGAGCTCCCCTTGTGTGCAGCCCCTTTTACCTGCTACCTTTCCCCACCCCTTACTTCCTTTGCCCATTCAGCTGTTGCCACATCATTGTTCTTGTGTTGTCACAGGTCCTCCCCCTTCTAAACCCTTCCCCCCTACCCCCGATCCCCCCTTTCTTCCTTTCCTTCTGAGCTTCCCCTTTTATTGGCCTGGGCCATTCATCATTTTTCACCTTGTTACACTTTTTTCCATATTCCACATTATATGTACATCAACTTTACATTTCCATTTTGTGCAAATATATCATTGTTCTTATTGTTCTCTTAATTAATAGCCAGGTCTCCCAATCTCTGCTGCCCCCCCCCCGACGTACATCATGGGGGGGTATCCTGGCCTCTTATTCTTATATCCTACACCAGGGGCATGAGCATACACACAGTGCCCCTGCTTCTTATTTCCACTAGTCCACCTCCAGCTTGCTATGGACGGTGGACTTCCCCTTTTCTTCTTCTTCCTTCCCTCTCCAAAAACACATTTTTTTTCCTTTATTTCTGTACCAGCCATGACTCTAATGTATTCGAAATCTTGGTGTTGAACACGGCCAGGTCGAGACCCAACAAATGCACCCCATCCACTCTGTAGTACTCGTCTACCGCTTCTGTGATCAAGTGTTTTATCACCATTCCCCCAATCCCCTGGAATTCTCTCCCCACTTTCGAATTCATGTGTTTTCTGGCCCTGTCTATGCTCTTGTGGCTCACTGCCTGCCTTCATACCCTGCGAGGAGTGATGTCTGACCATGCCAAAGTAACTTCTGGCCACCATTTTTTTATTATTTTAACATCATGTTCTATCTGATAAAAAATGTCCAACCAGGGCCTTGTTCCCAAGCAGTTGCCCCCCAAGATATACCACAATCAGATCTGGTCGCCTATGATCCCTCCTGATTTCTGTGAGCTCTGGCAGCAGCTGCACCCATTTCATGCTCCGTCGGCCTTTCCACACCAGCCTTATTGTGCCAATATCCAGGTACAGCTGTTTTCCCATTTGTCTCCGGGCTGCCCATTTTTCTGCCCAATGCACAAAAGAGTGCCCGCAAATCCACGCCTCGAGCTTCTTAGTCGCACCTGGTTGATCGAAAAACACAAAGAATGAATATCTGTCCCTGCCGGCCCCCTTCTCTTTTCCCTTTTCTTGATATACCTGCTATGGGAGAGACAAAAGACATTTTAGCATTGTAATTCTCATACGTATTTTTTATAACATCCTGAAGACCATCTTCCTCTCTCTTTGATCTCCTCAGCTCCTTTGCCCTGTGCAGACATTGTTGATGACCCAATTCTAAATGAATCCGAGGAATATCCCTCCATTGACTCCCCAACAAACCGGAGTACCTTGTTCAATACCGCAGCCACCTGGTACCCCGAGACTGGCCTGCCATCCCCATGTATAAATATCCTTCCATTACCCTATTTTTTTCGGTCTGCCACGTACACGTGCAGTGCCGCCACCGGGCATATGGATTTATTTTGGTGTGTCCACAACCACACCTTCCTCCCTTGTTTTTTCTGATCGGTTTTGGACTCCCGTAACTTGACTGTTATGGCTTCACTCATCCATTCCATGTCCTCCCATTGTAAACCCCTACCTTCCGTCCTCTTGCTGTGGCTCACTATCTCACTCAGCCTGAAGGCCCCACTGTACATGGTGGTGTATAGTGCCCAAAATAACACCGTCTCCCCCATGGACATGCATATGTGTCCTAGTGCCCCAAGTAACCTTACCATCAGCCCTTCTGATATCGGCTTTCTCCTATCTTGCCTCTTCTCATTCCCTCTCATCCACCCCTGCATCATTCTCCTAATAAGGTTAGTTTTTGTAGGGTCCTCCCAACCCCTTAATGTGCAGGTTTGACCTATGGCTGCCTAATGCACCCCCATGGCTGAGTGTGCTATGTTCTGATTCCAACCCTTGACTATAAATTGTGCCACTTGTTCCCCCATTGCTGGACCACTTACCTGCCCACAGTACTTGTCCCGAAACTTTTGAAAAGCCCTCCAGGAGGTTTCATATGCTCTCAGGGTCTGAGGGGCCCAGGAGTTGAGGAACAATGCCTCAGCTCCCCCAATCCAATCGACCATACGTGATCCGGAATGGCGGTCTGTTTTGTCTCTGCTTCTGGTGCAATGGTCCTGAATTTGTCCATCTGCAATCGGGAGATGCAATCAGCTATCACGTTGTCAGCTCCCTTGACGTGTTTTTCCCTGAAAGACATGTTCAAGGACAATCTCAACCACACCATTCTGCTCAATACTCTCATAACCCTCTCTGATTTTGCCCGTTTCTTGTTCAGTACTTCCACGAACGCTCTTTTGTCGTTCCAGAATGTGACCTGCCTGTTTCTGAGTTCACCCCCCCCATACTATCATAGCCACCCATATGGGAAATAGTTCCAGAAAGGTGATGTCTTTTGTCACCCCACTCTGTCTCCAGACCACCGGCCATGGTTCTGCGAACCATTTTCCTTGGAGGTACCCTCCCATCCCTTTTCCCCCCGCTGCGTCTGTGTATAGCTGTAAGTCTGTGTTATACACCCATTCATCCTGCCAGAATGTATGCCCGTTATATTTTTGCAGAAATTGCTCCCATGCTACCATGTCCTCCCTAGCCCTTTTATTCAGATCCACCCAGTGGTGAGGCTGTGTGGCCCCCCACATGGCCCAGGCTAAATGCCGTGTAAACGCTTGCCCTGGTGTGATCGCTCTACATGCGAAGTTCAAGTGACCCAGTAACCGCTGTGCCTGCTGCAGCATTACCCTCCTGCGCTTTCTTACTGCCTTCAATAGTTCCTTCAGTTTTTTAACCTTCTGCTTGGGCAGCCGGAACAACTTCTTTTCCATATCCAGTTCCAGTCCCAAAAACTCAATCTTGTGACTCGGTCCCTCTGTCTTGTCTACGGCTAATAGGACACCCACCTCCTGACATAATCTCTGGAAACTCTTAAGCATGACCTGTGTCTCTGCCTTTCCTTCCCCAATAAACAGCAAATCATCCAGGTAGTGCACCACCGTCTGGTACCCGAACCTGCTCTGATAAACCCATTGTAGTCAGGTATTAAACATTTCGAACGTCGCACACACTTTTGAGCACCCCATTGGCATAGCTTTATTGAAATAATATTTGTCCTCCACCCTGAAGCCCAGTAATTCCCATTCTTCCGGCCTAACTGGGTAAGAGGCGAAAAGCTGAATCTATGTCTGTTTTTGCCACCCACGCTTCCCGTTTTGTTCTAATCATTTTTACCTCATCCTCCAGTGTTGTGTATGTGACTCTGCTGTCCTCCTTCCCTATGGAATCATTGACCGAATCCCCTTCTGGATAAGACAAGTGGTGTATTACCCGATACTCCCCCTCTTGTTTTTTGGGTACCAAACCCAAAGGCGAAACCCTTAGTCTGGGTAGTGGCGGGGTCGTCAACGGACCTTTGACCCTACCCTCCCTTACCTCCTTCTGAATTTTTTGTGCCAACACCCCTTCTTTTTCCCGTACCGATTTTACATTTTTTGCTACCGTCTTTTTCCTGGGCCCTTTAAACTGCAAGCTAAAGCCATATTCAAAACCCTCTGCTAATTTTTTTGCTGTGAACCTGTCCAGATACCCCCCCCAACCATTTTTTCAACCTTCCTATGTTTATGGGTGTCTGTGCCAGCTGGAACCAAACTTTCATGGTCCCCCTATGTGTCCTGATGTCGGGGCTGATTGGCCTGCCATTTTCCTCCTGCTCCTCTACCCCTATTCCCTCTCCCCCAGTGCTGCCCCCAAAAGGGATTCTGCCCACTCTGAAAGGATGGCTGATGTGAGCTGTCCTGACTGCTTGTCCCTTTTTCCCAGCTGTACCTGCACTTGGCTGCTGGGTGATGCCCCCGCACTTGGAGCACACATGCCGAATTCGGCAGTTTGGCCAAGAACAGGCTGCCCTATTGTATCCCCAACATGCCTTCATTGCTGCCAATGCCCTTTTCTCACCTTCTGTTTCTTTGTCCAAAGGCCCCATGTAAAACTCCAACCACAAATCTATTTGTCTGGCATCCCATTGCACATCTCCGAAATGCGCCATTCTCTTCCTAAATTTTTCATCGTACTGTAACCAGCTATGCCCCCCTTTCTTGTATGCATTTTTTACAGTGAGTGAGTAGGTGAGCAGGGGATAGCTAATTCCATCCGTTTCTCTATCACAATGGCCGTGAAATACGTAAAACCAGCGGACCAGTTATCCCAAGTTTTTCCTTTCCATGTTTTGTCCTCCTCTTCCTTTCTGAGCAGCACTACTGCCGCTGCCATGTCTTTCTTCTCAAAGCTATCTTTTTCTTCATATTTTTCCATGCTATCTAAATTTGCTAATGCAAAAATATCCACATATTCCCCTTTCCATATCTTCTCTTTCACTGCTGATGGAACATGGTCTGCTAGGTGGGCTCCCAGAGCCCCTAACTCCTTCCTTACCCCTTGATTACCCCCATCGCACCTCCCCCCACCTCATTCCCTCTCCCTTTTAGCTCGCCCAATGCCTTTTCTAATTGCCCAATGCCACTGTCCCCCATACTTTTTAACATTCTTGCTATATATTCTTTTATACTGCTCTCAACTGTCACCCCTTGATTACCTGGTGCAGTTGTCTGTGAAGGACCAGACCCTGGCATTGGTATTTCCATTACTTGGGGACCGCTTGTTTTCTGCGGTGATGGCGCTAAGCTTGCTACTGGTAGGTTCAGCTGGCACTTCAGTACTGCTGGGTCTGCTCTTCCCTCTGGCCCCAGGGTGTGGTCCGGGCACGGCTCAGGTACGGGTCTCTCAGGGGAAGGGGTCCATGGTTCCGACACCGGAATCATCCCACTGGGCTCCCTATTGGTGACCTTTACCAGTACCCTCTTGTTAGTCTCCTTACCCTTCCCCATCTTCCCTTTTTGCTTTTTTCCCTTTTCCACACCTTCGCGCTCTGCCACCTCCAGCAGCCAATTAGCCTTCTCCACCAAAACCATCACCGCCTTGAAGCACTCCTCTTTGTTGGGCTTTGTTTTTCTTGGCGCCATCCTGCGTCTGTATCTACAACGACAAACATCTGTTAACAAAAACACTGCCTTCCACGTGTCCACTCTCTTGTTATGTATCTATTATTATATAATAATTTTTTATTTGTCCCCCCCCCACCTTCCGGGGCTTGTTCCTGCTGCCCATTGCCAGCTGTGTTTAAATGCTACCTCCCCACCCACTCTCTGCCTTCCGGCCCCCTTTGTGGCCTCCATCCCTATCTTTTCGCCCATTATACCCCTGCTTACACATCTTTGGGCAACTCCCAAATACACCATCCACAAAAAATACCCCAGCCAACTGGTCTCCGGTGTACCTGTACCACCATACTTTCTTTTTTTTTTTACTCCCCCCCACCCTTGCTTCTCCTGATGCCTTGCTGTTTCTTATATTTGTGCTCCCTACACCCCGCTGCTTCCTGGCTCCCCTTCAGGCCTACATTACCCAGGCAACATTCGCCATTGTCCTGTGTCACCTTTGGCCCTCCCCATGCCTCTTTAAAACAAAAAATGGTGCTTTGCAGGGCTTCAGTGCTGATTTAGGCATGAAACAGCTGCATTTGCAGTTGTGTATGGCCCCAGCCATTTCCGCCCTCTTGCCTGCTGCACACTATATCTTTTTCTTTCCCCCCTCCCCCCGTCGTCAGTACCACATTCTCCTTCCGCCCCACATGGTGATAACATCACATGCCATCGCCACGCGGTCAGGCCCCTGCCTCTTAGGGCCCTTTCCTTCGTTCCTTTTCTTTTCCCTTTTGCCATGCTCCTTCTGACCACAAACACCCCCCCCATTCTTTTCTTGTGCCTCCGTTCTTTCTTTCCAGCCTGTCTCCTTCCGCAGGCAAAAACTGCATCCTGCAGTCCACTAACCCGCTTTCAAACCGTAGGCCTCCCCTCTTCGGCCATGCTGTGACCCAGACCACCAGCTCCTCACTCCCAGTCACTAAATAGCCCTTTTCCTAAGTGGCTTTCTTGCTCACTCAAACAAAAACTCTTCGGCCCCTACTGTGACCCAAAACCCCAAGCTCATCACCCCAAAGCCACTACAGTAGCCCCTATTTCTGCAGACTTCGCCCATTTGCACTCCAAACCTTGCAAACAAACCTCCTTCTGAGGGACTCTACTTCCGCAAACAGGGCCTTCCGCCCCCTACCTTCCGCGGGCCTGCCGCCTCTCCGACCACTTGCTAGCCCCATTCACCTTATCCCCCCCTTTTGGAGCGTGCGCCCACCATGCTAGCATGTCTCGCTTCCCATTCCCCCACGACTGCTTTGCACTGTTCCCACAGCCATTTGGAGCGTATTTTCAATACTGCAAAGTTTACAAACACATTTCAGACTTTTTGGAGATTTTACTTGTTCACCTACTGAAAGCGATCCTCCTACAACCAACCCCCTTTTCTCAGCTCTGTGTCCTCGCCCTTCTTTCCCTGAAACACTGCACCTACCACAGCCCCTGGACAAATTCCTGTCCCCTCACCGCTCTCGCGGTCCACACCACAGCACAGTCAGCAGCAACACCCACAACGAGTGCTCTTAAACCACCACTCTCAGTGCATCCTCCACACATTGTCATTTCTTTTTCTTCCTCCAGCAGGCTCTCTGTCTGCCTCTACTATCATTTCACATCACCTTGCCTCAGGTTCCCGATTGTCCTCTCGCTGTTATTCAGTAAGTCCTTGTTTTTTTTTTAAGTTTTACTATTACTACTCACCACGAATTTTAAACTCAAAAACCAAATCAAATGCCAATGGCTCAATTTTTATTGCCTACGACTGATGTGCATCTACAGGGAATTTCCTTATGGAGCAAAATTGTGAGCTCCCCTTGTGTAAAGCCCCTTTTACCTGCTACCTTTCCCCACCCCTTACTTCCTTTGCCCATTCAGCTGTTGCCACATCATTGTTCTTGTGTTGTCACAGGTCCTCCCCCTTCTAAACCCCAACCTCTACCCCATCCCCCTTTCTTTCTTTCCTTCTGAGCTTCCCCTTTTATTGGCCTGGGCCATGGGACAATGGGGCCTGCCCTTCTTATTTTGAGCAACCCTCTTTATATAAAAAACAAAATATATACAGTATGATATCTCACAAACATGTTACAAGCATTTACATTTATTAACATTTACAGACAAATAAGCATCACAGCTGGGACCAAAAGTGACATTTTGCATATTATATTGCCTCTAGTTTTTCCTTTATTGACCTAACACTGAGGAGTGTTGTGTTTTCAGTAGTCTGGCTCTTTTCTTTTTTGTTTTGTAACAGAAGCTAGAACTGTGGCTATTAGTTTGAGGTTTTCAGAATATCTAGGGTGCAGAAGTATAAATACCAGACCATAATTAGCACTGGCATACATTTTTAAAGTGTTCCACAGATAACAAGATCTTGATCTGGAGTATAATGGGCAGATTGTAATAATATGCTGTATAGTTTCTCTAAAGCCTTTATTACAGGGACAAATGTTATTAGTTGAATCAGGTGATATTTTATTGTAATGCATAAATTTAATGTATAAAAACTGATACTCAGAAATTCCTTGCCAGTTTATCCTCTTATACTAGTGAAGGGCATGATGGCCTAGAACCACACTTCTAAGACCTGGTGCTCCCATCTTTGCCCCTTTGGTCAGGCACTTTTTTAATGTATTCCTTGTTTCTGGTACAGTCCCTGAAAACTAGAAAATAGCCATACTGTAGTTGTTCCTGTTCCCAAACAAGGAAACATGTCATGCTTTGAAAACTATCATCCCATAGCAATACTGACTTGTCTCAGTAAGTTACTTGAGTGAGTTTTCACTAATCAACTCACTGACTATGTGTACACTCATAATATACTTTCCTCTGAGCAGCATGTCTTTTGAAAGACCCATAGTACAACCACGGCCTTCACACAAGTGGTAACTGAAAATAAAATTGCTGTGGACCTAGGCATGCTCACCAGCTGAGTTTCTGTTGACCTTTCAAAGGAATTTAACCCAGCTGATTATAGGCTCCTTTGTTCTAAACTAGAATATCTGGGTTTATCCTCACATGCATTTGCAAGGTTTAAGCATTAGCCATCCTACCAGCAGCAAGTTGTTACATTTGATAGATCCATATTGAATCTCACCTCTGTCGAGCTCAGTGTTGCTCTGGGTTCTATTTTGTGCAGTTCTGTACTCTTCTCTTTGTTCATAAACATCTTCCCACTGTCATTATCTTGTGTACTTATACTTCATACAACAGTAACTTAGTGCTTATCTCTGGCTCCAGAATCAGTTCTCATCTCACCACTGATTTTCCCAAAATGAAAATGTGTCTCATTAGAAATAAATTTGTACTGAATGCTAAGACAACCCAAGCCATGCTGTTTGGGTCTCCAACAAAAACTGTAGCCTGCACTGACCCTATGTCCATCAGTTGCATTTATGGGACCCCATTAAATGTCATGCCCCGATTTAAGTATTTAGAAGTTACCCTGGACCCTCACACATCCTAAGCACCAACAGGGTGATAAATGCTAAACTTGGCATAATATACTGAGCCAAACCATTTTATGCCTGCCTGCTTGCCTGCAATGTTCATGCCAGAGAAGTTCTCCTTACACTCTTAATTACGGGCTTATCTCCTTTTGCCACACATCTAAGTCCTTGTTGTGCATTTGGGACATTGCTTATAGCAATATTTGGAAATCTGCCCTATTGTTAAACTGTTTGATACACCATTGTAATCTTTATAGCAATCATGGTTAGTTATCACCTTAAAACAGCCATCTGTTAGCACTGGGATGTTTTTTGGACAAAATATTTAGACATGGCTTCTCTGCTCCCTTAGCAGCTCAACTTAAATTTTTGCTCCTGTCTAATCTCCTCAGATTCAATAAGAAGTCCTTACTTGTTATTCTGAAAATGTACACCATCATGGGGGATCGGGCCTTTACTGTTAATTTTCCTAGATTATGGAATTCTTTCCCACGCCCTGTCTGCAGCTCCCCCATTCACTCCCAGTTTAGAAGATCTGTCTGGGACTACCTAAAGGTTAACCAAAGCTGTTACACTTGATTCAATATGTCAAATGTCCATTGGTTTGCACTGCCCATGCTTATTATAATTATATCATTAACTTTGTCTTATTGGTTTATTATATTTCAATTCGCTCTGTTTATTGCAGTGTTTTGTTACCTACTTCATATCCCATTGTTTTGCCTATTGATTGATATTCCTGATATTTATTTGTTATGTAACCTTCTGGGTTGTATCTGTATTTGTTTATTTATTGAAATGCTTCACCAGGAAAAGAACACTGAACAAAAAGGTGCTCGTCTCCTGGTGTGACCTGGGAGGGGGTTGAAGTGGAGAGCATATACCCTCAGATTTCAATTATGAGTTACATTTTACAAAGTATTGCAGCACAGTGAGAGGTTACATTTAGTAAGGATTACAAAATAAGCACATTGCTATCTAGTATGCTTACCTGGTCAATAAAAGCTAAATAAATACTATAGAACACAAAATGTTAGTTGTTATTTAAATGTCGCTATATTCGCTATGTATTCAAAAGTGCTAAATTAAACAAACAGCAAAATATATGCACAGCTATCTTTATTTAACGCAAAACCTAAAAGCAAGCCAAATTAGGGAAAAACATAAAGGGAGTCCTATTTCAAGCATATGTTGCAGAGACATCTGCGATGGGTGGATGAGGGGTGGTTCATTTTGTTTCAGTTCCACTTTCACTGACGTTAACCTGTAACAAAACAACTTGACATTAGGACTCTCTCTACAATAACTGATACAGTAATCACAGACTACTGAATGAAAATGTAAGTTGCTTACCTTAACAACCCCCATTGCCACAGCTGCCACTACCCTCACATTTATAACAGCACCCTCATTTCAGAGACTGCGGGTAATTTTTTTCATTTCAGTCTCTACGTCTTCTAACAAGAAGGTTGGTCGGCCATGTGGTTTGGTGGGCAATGAATGCACAAGCAAGGACAGGTCATTTACATTTTTTATGTTTATCGAGGTAGTCTTTTTTGAAGTTCCATATTGTACTTTCGTTAATGCTTTGTCCGTATTTGGAATTAAAAAGCGGAGAGCATTCATCACGCCACTGGTTGCGGCATACTTCCCCAGCTCGAATCTCACCTCAGGACTGTAGTGTGCATACTCAGTCCTCCTTCGTTTGGGGGGGGGAGCTTTCTGCAGCTCACCAACCACACTGTCCACAGTCTTGATGGGAACTCCTGCAAACTCAGAAAGTGCAGCTGGCATGATGTCCTCTGTAACTGAAAGATTTCTTTTAACTCCCTTCCGATGCAACCATTGAACCAGTGACATTTTTGGTGGACGAACATCCAAACGAACAACTGCAACCACTGCAACCACTGCAGTACAAGAAATGCAAGCAGGTATGCTGGCTCACATTCAACCTGCTAATAAGAGTGCTGCTAGTGGCGCTAATTACAGCACGCCTATAATCCAGAAACCCAGTAAATCAATCAGCTTTTGTTAGAGTGAAAAAGAACCAGTTGAAAGGTGCAAAATGGAATTTGCAATTAGGAAATCTACTGAAGATCTGTATCATTGTATTCAGTTAGCAGTTATTAGCGTGGAGATTTTATAACACTAATGACTACCCAAAGCTCGGACCGCTAAGTAAAAGTAACGCAGCACTTTTGTGTTCTACAGTAACTAAGCGTGCCTTTCTTCATCCATTCTGTGACAACATTGCTCAGCTTTGCTTTGCATTTTCTGATGCAAAGAGCTAAAGGAGGCATTCTTACCAATAAGAGGTGCTGCAATGGTACATACAGAATAAACATGCAGTAGATTGGTTCATAATGTCTCAACAGTGTACTTTAGATCCAGTAGTACTTTGATACAGCATGGAATTTGGGCTACAGGTGGAATTATTTGTATAATTCCTTCATCTTATGATCTGCATTTTTATACAAGCACTGTGCACTCTCTCCTTCTCCTCATGCTACATCATAAGTATGACACAGTCAGTAGCACTCCAACCTTTGGTCCAGAAGGTTGCAGGTGTAACATGGAAACACAGAAAAATAGAAGTTGTCAGCAGATAAGCACCTCTTTGTCCACATAGTCTGTGCCATTTTCTCTGCCTACTGTGCCACTGCAGACCCTACTCAATCTCCAGTCTTCTCCTCCCCTTGTCTTACTACCAAAGTCCCCTTGTATCTGTCCCATGCATGCTTGAATCCCATCACCATTTTGGCACCCACCACCTCTGCTGGAAGGCTTTTCCAGGCATCCATCTCTATGATGAAGTACTTCATCACATTTCCCCTGAGCCTCCCCCCTCCAACTTCATGGCTTGACCCCTTGTCCTCAGTTTCCTTTTCTATGGAAAATGCTACCTTCCTGTGCCTTATTAATACCTGTTAGATATTTGAATGTTTCTGTACAGATCGCTGGTGAGATCTGTAATAGAATATAGAACACCCTTCAGCACAATGTAAAATATAGGAGTTAGTAATAAAGTAGAGTGGGTACAACATGGGTTTACTAAAAAAATATGCTCAGTGAAAAATGAGGACTATAATTCCAGACTACAGGCATCTGGGACTGTACGCCATGGCCTATAGGAAAATCAGAGGTGATCTTTGCCATGTATGTAAGAGCAGCAAATGATAATCTGTTATGGAATCTGCAGGGTTGTGTTGCAAAGAGAGGCCCAGAATGGGAACTAGGGGTCATAGAATGAGCTAAAGGGTGAAAGACATAATACCACCGGGAGAGGGAGGTGGTTTAACCAAAGGGTGGTGAATGCTTGGAATAAACTCCCTGCGGTAGTAGTAGGAGCTAGCAGTATAGCAGTTTTTAAACATCTTTTGGATAAATACATGGGAAAAAACAAATGGGAAATTGTCCACTAAATAGTAGCAGGTCCAACATATGGCTCTAGACGCTTGTGGACCTGAATCCATACTATGAACCTATGAACCTATGATATCTCCCATTTCCCTTCTTTCCTCCAGAAAGTGAATATTCAGTTCCTTGAATCTCTCCTTATAGGGCTTTTGATGTAGGCCCTGCACCATTTTGGTAGCCATCTTTTGTATCGCATTCACCTTATCAATGTTCTTGTAGAGGTGGGGCCCTCCAGAACTGGACACAGTACTCGAGGTGGGGTCTTACCAGTGATCTGTACAGGGGTAATATTATCTCCTTCTTCCTACTGGTGATACCCCTCCCTATGTACCCAACCATCCTGCTAGGCTTGCCAACTGCCTTATCACACTGCCTGGCTACCTTCAGGTTATCATGAATAATTACTCCCAGGTCCCTTTCCTGTTTGGTGGTTGCCAGTACTTCCCCTCCCAATTGGAACATAGCCACTGGGTTTCTGTGCCAAGTGCATGATTTTGCACTTTTCTGCATTGAATCCCAGCTGCCATTCCCCTGAACATTCTTCCAACTTTTTCAAATCACCCATCATTTTTTCCATCTCCCCCCCCAGTTTGTCTAATCTGTTGCAGATTTTTGTGACATCTGTGAACACGAACAGGCATACTTTCCCTTCTAGCCCTTCTGCAATGTCTCTAATAAAGACATTGAAGATGAGGACCAGGCCTAGTACTGAAGTTTGAGGCACCCCCTGATCACCTTGCCTTCTCCAGAGTGAACACCATTTGCCATCACCCTCTGACTCTTGTAGCTTAACCAACTTCTTACACAGTTTATAACTTTTTGACCCACTCCCAGAAAAGCCAGAGTGTTCACCAGTCTTCTATGTGGAGTGTTGAAGGCCTTACTGAAATCCAGGTAGGCCACATCTACTGCTCCTCCTTGATCCAGTACCCTGCTCACCAAGTTGAAGAACTCAGTCAGGTTTGTCTGGCAAGTCCTCCCCCCTGTCAAACCATGTTGCCTTGGATCTTATAATACACTGATTACAAGGTTTTCCACTATCATTTCCTTCAGTAGTGTTTCCATTACTTTGCCCACTACCGATGTCAGGCTGATAGATCAGTAATTTCCTGCTTCCTCCCTGTGAAGTGGGACCACATCTGCCAACTTCCAGTCCCTCAAAGCCTCCTTGTTTCCAATGATAATTTGAACAGAGTTGTCAGAGGTGTAGCCAGCACCTCTTGGAGCTCCCTCAGTATCCTGGGGTGCATCCAATCAGGTCCCACTGCCTTGTCAACTTTTAATTGTGCTAGTACCTTGGGGACTTTCTCCTCTTTAAAAGGCCTGGTGTCTACGTCCCTAAAATGTATGCCTTTGTCCCTTATCTTGGCCAGTCACCTACCCATCCTTCTGTAAATACTGAATAAAAGTATTTGTTCAATATGTCTGCCTTCTTTTGGTCCTCCTCTTGGCAAACCCATTCTTTACCGTTTATCCTTACTGTTCCCCCTTTGGTCTTCCTCTTCTCACTTATATATCAAAAGAAAATTGTATCCCCTTCTTTTACTGGTTGGCCAATATTCTCCTCTGTGTGTGCCTTTGTGCATCTAACTGCCTACCCTGCCTCCCTTTGTTTCTCCTGTTAGTTTTTCCTATCCTCCTCCTTCTGTGTCTTTTTGTACTTTCTAAATGCTAGCTTTTTTGCACATATGTTTTCTGCTATGTCTTTAGAGAATCATAGTAGTCTTTTTTCCTCCTGTTAACCTGCCTGATACAGAGATTTGTTGCTTTTTCAATGCCACCCTTTATTTTTGTCCATAGTTCCTTGATTCCCCCAGATCCTTTATCACTGCCTGGGCATCCCTGAGGTATTCTTCCATTTTCCTGAAATTGGCCCTTCTGAAGTTCAAGGCCCTCATGTTAGTGTGGCTCGGTTGTGACCTAGTCCTTGTTTTGAACCACATTGTACAGTGATCGCCAGACCCTATGTTGTCACCCACCATGACATCAGCAACACTGTTCCCGTTTGTCAGTACCAGGTCCAGTATTGATCCCCCATGAGTGGGCTTCTTAACTAGTTGCCTGAGGAACACCCTTGCAGGGAGTCCAGGATGTCCCTACTTCTGACTGCTGCTGCAGCTGGTAGGGTCCAATCCACATCTGGTAGAATGAAGTCCCTCATCAGCAACAACTTCTCCATGCATGCCATCCTTTGGATGGCTTACATCATGTCCTTATCCATCTCTCCCCTTGTGCTTGAGGTCTGTAGATCCCTCCTATGTGAATAGTGGCCCCCTTATGTGTTTCCATGGTGACCCACAGTACCTCAGCTCCTCCTTGCTCTCACTGTTTTTCCATGGATTTTATTTTGTCCCTAACAGAAAGAGCCACTGCTCCCCTTTTTTTACTTACCCTGTCTTTTCTGAATAGAGTATGCCCTGGTATGGGCACATCCCAATCCTGGTTTGCATTGTACCAGGCCTCGGTTATTGCAACCATATTCAGATCTGTTTCTGCCATGGTGGTCTCTAGGTCTGCAGTCTTGCACACATGATTTTCCAGATTGTTCTGCCACCCCCCTCTTGTTTCCCATTTGACCCCTTTTTTCCCTCCACTATATACAGGCATAGTATCTCATTATCACTCTTGCCTTTATCCCCCACATTCCTTTGTTATATGGTTCTTTTTGGGGTTTCACCCCCACAGGATTCCCCTTGTTGACCTCATTTGCCTGTGTTGGGAACAGTTTATATCTCGCTTCATCATTCTGCCTCTCCCCTTGACTAGTTTAAATGCTGGCCAATGTAGCATTTAAGCCATTCACTGAGGACCATGGTTCCCTTCCTGGACAGATGCAGGCCATTGCCCCTGTACAGGCCCTTATCCCTTCAGGTAAGACCCCAGTCCCTAATGAAACCAAAACTCTCCTCTCTACACCATTTCTTCAACCATGCAGTTAAGTTTCTGCTGTGGAGAATCCTGTCCTCCACCCTGTTGTAGACAGGTAGCACTTCTGAGAAGATCACAGAATTTGCCACATGCCTAAGACCCCTCTCCCATTCCCTGATCTCCTCCTGAACTATTGCTGGATCATCTCTAGCCAGGTCACTACTCCCCAGATGGATAATGACATCTATATTTCTCTCTCTTCCTGCTTCCCCAGCAATCCTGTGGATCTTCTTTCCACTCCTGTGAGCCATGGTGCCAGGAAGGCACTGAACCTCCCTCTCCTTATCTTTACCTACTCCCAACTCTATCCCTCTCACTGTGGAGACCCCCACCAGGATTCACTTCTGTCTCTTCCTCTTGGGTTCTCTGCTACCCCCCCTTGGATTTGACACTATAGAGGACCCCACATCCACCCCGGTAATTACTTTGGGTGCCCTGTGGCACATTCCCGCTCTAACAGTGCAGTGTAGACATTTTGCAGTAGAACTAGGTGTGGGATGAGCCTATGCTTTACTACCCTAACCCAATCTGAGCCCACTGTTGTCCAGCCACTCCTCCTTCTAGGCAACCTCTGAGGTGGTGGTGGTGGACTAGGTGGTCCCAGGGTGGGGGAGAAGGTCCCTCAAACCCAAGCCAATTTGACCTTGAGTCTGACAACCTCCTTCCTCATCCCAGAGATGTGAACACAGATTGAGTAGCAACTCAGCCTCCAGAAAGTCTCCCTGAAGACTGCCATCCCACAGCCATTGCACTGCACCACTCCCATCATCCTATCCTACCTGCTTTCTTTGTTATTTTACCCCTTCCCAATAATTCCCATTATTACTCTACCCTATATAGGGAATTTCAATGACCCTTAGATTTTTGTAAGTTTTGAACCTCTAGTGTAGTTTAGCCCTGTATAGGGTGCTACACCTTTCTTATTTGATGCATTGTGGCTGTAGACACCTGCTTACCCCTTTTACCTACTCATGGTTTGCAGGGCATAGTGTATGGCTACCATCTGCCTGCCCTGGCTGAATTCCTCCAGGCAGACTCCCCTTTGTTGTCCTTTGTGCTGTGGTCCTCATCATGGAGGTCTGCAGTGTGGCAGTCCACTTGATAGCTATTTCCTTACATATCATGCAGTGGCTGATTTTCTCACTTGAGAACAGTCCTGATTGGTGGTGATGAATGAGTCTTTATATGCAGTAGCAATCCAAAACCAACCTGCAATCAGAAATGTGACTCACTTAGCTCCTCCTCCAATTATCACCTTGCTGAAGCTCCAGGCCAAACGGTTCTCACCCAACCTCCAAACTACAGGACAAGACACATCTCT
Organism: Neoceratodus forsteri; assembly: GCA_016271365.2. NCBI lineage: Eukaryota > Metazoa > Chordata > Ceratodontiformes > Ceratodontidae > Neoceratodus > Neoceratodus forsteri. The sequence goes on from CM057451.1 coordinate 207,146,755, forward strand.
TTATTATGGCTGTTAATGTGTACTACTGTGGCTAGTCTCAATTTACCCCACAAACAATAATAAATACACTATTTCAACAAGTTTCCCCACAACTTACCCAACTTACGTTGTCTCAAAAAGCCTCTTCAATTTCTGTCTGTGAGCAAAACCCATAGACTCTGCTTAAATTCTAAATTGTGGACAGGGGCTTATATCCAGTACATTACTATACTCAGTAAAGCAGATCTGACTGAAAGACTGTCCTTTGCTTGATACATCACATTGGGGTGTTGTCTGACTACTGTATTTCTGGTGGTTGTCCAACTAACAGGCACTTGCTTACAGTCTTCGAGGCACAGGTCAGGAAGCATAGAAAAAACCCAGGAGCAGTTGTAAAATTCCACAAAACTGTTTATTTATAGTTGCAGTAACATAAAATAAAATAAACCTGTTCATAATAACTATTTATTTATATTTGCACCCAAGTAACCTCTAGCTTCTTACAGTTATCTCAAATTATAAATATATACATTTCAACAGTAACGCAATTTTCTAAACAAAAGTGATCCCAATATAAGTTTAATTTCCATGTATTGATCTGCACATATTCTTATATTACCAGATGTAGATGTGCAAGGGGGAAAACAGAAAGCAAGAGACAACAGAGAGAGACAGTGAGAGGCAAAGAATTGTGAGACTGTTAGGGTTGATCAAGTCTGAAGTCTCACGGGAAAATTTGGTTGCGCAACCAGACAGAGAAGACAGAAAAGGAAAGAATACAGATCCTTGCATTTAAATACTTTCTCCAAAGCAAACTGGAAAGGGTTATATTCTACCCTATCACACATAGCAAGTGTATAGTCAAGGGCTCCTCACTTTTCATAAGTTTATGGTATAATCTGCCAGTGACCTTAAAATCCTCACTGCATAAAACAAGTCACAGATGCACATGTCTGTGGATAAGAACTAAACAGCTATAGATGACCATATGCAGTCTCTGAAAAAAACAATATAAAGTGGATTGCTTTTTCATGTACTTTGAGATACTGTACATGGCATACAGTAAGAAATGAAACACAGTACTTTAGAAATTAGTGCATTCCTTCTTATTGAAAAACTGCATCATTGTTTAGACAGTGAGAACTGGTGACTGCAAAAGCAACATTTTGAGTAAGAATATGTCTCTTAGAGACTGCTACCAAAGACCTGCAGTGAATGACACTTGATGATCCCTATACATTTGAAAGCCTCCAGGTAAAAGAAACAACAAAAACAGAATCAATCAGAAAGTTGAAGCACAGTGAAAGAATGACATTCAGCTGGTGAAATATTTGATGCAGCCTGAGATAAAAGAAAGCCCTTTTCAAATTAGAATTCTGCTTCTGCATAATTTGACACAGAGGACCTTGATGCACAAGGAGGTTACATGACTTTCCCAAAGTCACATATTGAGCTAACTGCTGTGCTGGGATTAAAAGCAAAAAGTTCCATAGTTTTGTACTTTACCTAGTGGACCCCATTGCTTTCTCTTAACTAGACAATGAAAATTGCAATGTCTTACAGAGCAGCAGGATGTTAAGAAACTGTTTTGTCATTTTATCATTGCCATTGTTATGCATTTGGATTGTCCCTTGCCTAAGTATATCATTGTTCACCAATAAGCATTTGTATGTGAAATCATCCTTGATATACTATTCAAAATGTGTAAATCTGAACTGAACTAATTCTATACGCCAAAAAGTACAGCATTTGAAAAATGTCTTGAGTAACTGTAATGCTCAGACCTACTGTATCGTCAGACACTTGGTTTTGCATACTGAGACAAACAGGCAGTATCTATTAACCACCAGCTGAAAAAATCGGCCAAACAAAAAAAAGCAAAAGTTTAAGAAAAATGATTATTCAAGTAAGATAGTCTCACACAACCATACTGGTGAAATTAAGGCAATAAGAGAAACAAAGAAATACTAGATGTGTGAACTATTAGTATAATCTTTCAAGTTCTATATTCCTTTTAATGATTAGTTTTGTTCTATCTATTCTAATGCATCACATACCACACAATGTATTAACAACTACATCTGAACTGTTTGTAACATCTCTGCAAGAAATATAAAAATCAAGATGCTAAAGAATCACAGCTCTCCAAGACCTGATTGAATATTTCCTGAAATGCTAAAACTCATGAGTAAAGACATTTGTGAACCAATGAAACAGATATTTGATAAATCACTAGTAATAGGCTTTGTGCCAAATAGCCGGAAAACTGAAAACATAGTCCCAATACACAAAAAAGGCAAAAAGGAGAAAGTACAAAACTGTTATATTATAAGTTTGACAATTAACCCAGGTAAGATACTAGAGTTCATAATAAAAAAAAAAAAGATAGTTGAACACTTATCAGATTACAACATAATTGATGACACTCAGCATGGATTCATGAGAAGCAGATCATACACCACCAACCTAACATGTTTTTTTTTATGAAAACATTAGCAAACATTATACAAAACACCACAGCTAATACTGCATTCCTCAGTTTCTGTGAGGCCTTTGATACGGTGCCTCACTGGGCTATTCTACAAACACTAGAAAAATTATAAGTAAATCCTCTTATCACAAAATGGGTTTGCAACTGGCTGAAATCTAGAACCCAGAGGGTAGTGATAAACATTTATCCTTCATCACTAAGCTGTGTTGCTAGTGGCATGCCTCAGGGTTTGGTATCAATAATCAATGTTATTTTAGATATTTATCGCTGACATGACCAACAATGTAACAAGCTGCACAACAAAACACACTAATGACATCAAACTAGGGGATCCATGTGAGAGTCTAAATCAGGTTAGGGACATTCAACTAGACATGGATCATTTGCTGCAATGAGTATACAGATGAGGAACAAAATTTAATCTAGAAATGTGTAGTGTGCATTTTGGGAAAAACAGCAAACAATACAGTCACATGCTGTGTAACACCATAATGAAACGCACTACTAATGAAAAAGATTTAGGTGTAACAGTATTAAATTATATGAGCTCAAGTAAGCAGTGTAATTCTGCAACAGTTTACACAACTCTAAGGACAATAAAGAAAAATATCAAAAGTCATATAAAGAACATTTTCTACCAATATATAGGGCATATGCTAGACTGCCTTAAGACTATTCAAGACAGTTATGGTGCCCATATAAAAACAGGAAATTAAAGCATAGAAAAAATTCAGAATAAAGATACTAAACTTATAACCAGTGTAACAGATAGGAAGATTAGCAGAACTAAATTTAATTCACTAGAAACACATTGGGTTAGAGGGGACCTTCTGCTTGTGTTTGATCTAATAAGGGATCCACCATTTATGTATCACATGAACCTTGACTTTAAGAACACAATATCAGAGAAAAAAGGTCATCAGCTGCAGGTGAAAAGTATGATGTCCAGCACCATAAAAAGAACATTTTAATTTACATAAAGGATTGTAAATACCTGGAAGAAATTATCAACATACAGTATAAGTAAATCAAAATCTGAATTCAATGTAAAAGTAGACAAATTAATACTAGGAGGTAGTAAAATGCAATGCTTTCATCAAAGAAAAGGGAGCTACTATGGTCTCATGACTCCTCAGCTCCTAACAACCTCAGTATGAATCTGTGTATAGTGTACAACTCCTCAGTCTTTCTGATACATCCATGGATCCAGAACATGGCATGATAATGTTGCACATGAACTCATAGTTGTCCTCCTTTTGTTTTTAAACTTTCTTTTTATTCAGTTATCTATAAGATTCAGAGGGCTGGGGGATACTGGGATGCATAGGGAGAGGCATCACCAGTAGAAAACAGGAAGTTATTATCCCTCTGTACAGACAGCTGGTGAGATCCCATCTGGAGTACTGTGTGCAGTTCTGGAGACCCAATCTCCGCAAAGACATAGACAGGATGGAAGCTGTCCAGAGGAGGGCAACTAAAATGGTGCAGGGTCTGCACCGGAAGACATATGAAGAGAGACGAAAGGAGCTTAATATGTATAGCCTCGAGGAAAGGAGGGAGAGAGGGGACATGATAGAAACGTTCAAGTACCTCAAGGGAATCAACAAAGTCCAAGAGGGTAGCATCTTTCAAAAAAAGAGGTGTGCAAGAACAAGAGGGCACAATTTGAAGATAGAGGGGGTGGCTCAGAGGTAATTTAAGGAAGTATTTTTTCACAGAGAGGGTTGTGGTTGCATGGAACGGCCTTCCAGAGGAGGTTGTGGAGTCAAAATCAGTGGTGGAATTCAAGCATGCATGGGACAGTCATAAGGCAATTCTAGGGGGTGAGGCTAGGAAGAAGTAGGCTGCTGGTTAACTAGGATCTGCAGCTGATCCAGTAGGTAGGGAAATGGGCAGACTGGGTGGGCCAAGCGGTCCTTATCTGCTGTCAAATTCTATGTTTCTATGTTTATAATATCATCTCCCTATGCCATACAGATACAGATATCCAGAACAGGTTTCAAACAATCACACAGAATGCTAATAGCATCAGATATATATTTCAAATACGAAAGAGCCAGAGAATCAGGATAATGTGCCACCAACCAAAACACATAAGGCTTTCACCCCACCCCACCCCATTGTAAAATGAACAGTCACAAGATGGGACACTTCATAGATAAGGAGCTTAGGAGATGATGTAGGAGATCCCCAGTAGAAAAAAGAAGGAACACACATTTACATTAATCATATAAATGGGTGGTTTTCTAATTAACTGCAGAAGGTGCCCCAGCACCCCAATACCATCCTTCAGCAGGGCAGCATGAGAAAATAAATTAAAAACAAGAATCCTCCTTTAAAGAGGAAAAACCCCAAATCTCCTCAAATACACATAACCAAGGTTACCAATATGTAATCCCATACAGTAACAAGAAGAGAGAATTGTATTCATTTATAATAGTGTAAGACATGCAAAACAAAAAATAATAATTTATGAAACAACATGAACCCCCCCCACACACACACCACATTTACAGTGGCTAGCAATTAGCTAGGTAGCCTTTGACAAAGCTTAAGTCCTTAAATCCAAAATCTCATTTTAACAAGAATCACAGCAATGTACAAACAAACAGACACTGTGTCCCAACAGCAGGAAATAAAGTTCATTCTGTATTGTTCTCATGGCCTCTATCCTGATGACACCACATTGTGCCCAGCAAGGTAGTGGTCACTACAGAATCAGTAACTATATGAGGTTCCCCTAATAAGTGAGTCAGAGTATGGCCAGGTAAAATAGATGAACTGGTACCCCCAACTGTAAGAATGAACTTTTACATATCAGCAAGTTTTCCTGTCTGAGCTGGGTCCATGCTGAAACATTGGGAAAAACTAACAGTTTAGTCCCCTGGTACACCAAAAATTTAGTCCCCTGACATGTTGAATCCCATTGGTCAAGAGCAGTTACCAGCAATACAAGCTGCTACTCTGGACTCCTCAGCTGGGTCACAACCATAGGAAATACACCACTCTCTGTCTTTTTTTTTTTACCAACAGTCAGAGGACTCTGCAGATTGCAACTTGCTCCATGGTCAGTGACAAATCTTACTTCAGAAAATCATACAGGGCACACACCAAAGCATTATGTGGAATCAAAGCTCAAAGTCCCAAAATGCACACATTAGCAGCATGCAGTTGGTTCTCAACTATTTCCATTCAACTTAGGGTATCCTTGCTGTCCCTTGCCATTGCAAACTCCACATTAGCCAGATGCTACGAAATGCCTCAATCTCTTTAGCACTTATTCTCTACTTTGCTTTCAACCTCCTTTATGTTTTGGTCTAGAGCAGCAAACTTAATCAAGTTTATGTTCAGTGCTCTGTAAAATAGTCAGGATTCTCTGAATTGGGGTGGGGGGGGGAGTGGGGTCTGTCCTCCAGCCTTCTGCAAAAACTCATCCAAGAATTTCATGGGGTTCCTTTTTGGACCAATCTTGCACCCTCTGCAAGCTCGAGTGGCAGCAGGAGCAAAGAACAAGAAAATCAGCAAAATAGCTGTACTTTAAGCCTAAAAGGCCTAAACCCAATGGAGCTGCACCAAAATATGTCCTATCAGTTCTACTGCTGGCTAGAGTCACTGCAAAATTGTATTTTGCCAGTGAAATTGCCATGAAATTGGCACTTTCTCCTGATGAAATATTTTGCAAAATTGCGACAAAATTGTGAAATTTCACCCGCAATTTCGCCCACATATGCCCCATCATTTATATTTTATTTTCTGCTTCTCTGGTGTCTAGTGATCTCCCCCCAGCCGATCACCTCCTGAATTCATGAACCCTCCCCCCCAGTCACTCCGAGTTATCCCTGGCCCCCAGTCTTTAAAAAAAAAATTCCCTCCCCATCCCTGGTGTCTAGTGGATCCCCAGCCAATCACCAGGAGCATTCAAGAACCCCAGTCCCCGGCCCCAATCGTTGGAAAAAACAATCTCCTCCCTTCCCTGGTGTCTAGTGGACCCCAATGATCATCAGCTGAATTAAGTAAAGAACCCTCCAACCCCCCAGTCAATCCCAGTTATTTTCCCCTCTTTCCCAGTCATGACCCTGGTTCCAATCTTCAAAATAAAAAAAAATCCCCTTCCCTGTCCCTGGTGTCTAGTGAATTCCCCAACCCCACCATGTCTTAAGTCAGAGCCCCCTGCTTCCCCCAGTACCCTGATCTGTACACTGGCACAGCCCTCCACTCACCTCCATGGGTGGCCATTTGAGCACTAAATGAATGGCATGTTTGTACTTGCTGGGGGTTCTTGAATTTGGCTGGTGACCAGCGGGGGCCACTAGACACCAGGGATGGAGGGGATTTTCTTTAAATGATTAGTGTCCGTTGGCAAAGTTGAAAAAATTTCACCCACAGGTGGTGAAATTTCACCCAAACAGCAAATTTTGCTGGTTCAGGTAAATTTCACTAACCCCAGGCGAAATTTCACATTTACGCTCGGTGAAATATTTCATGAAATGCACAAATCCTGTGAAATATTTTGTTGTGTAAATGCACAAATTCTGCAAAATATTTTGTTGTGTGAAATTTTCAATTTCACACAACAATACTACTAACTCAACCCCCACACACACAATGTTGTCTTCTTATTTGAATTGAATTATTTTGTTCCTGGGCATCAAGTATCACTGCCATCATGAAATGCTACTTTAAGAACTGTTTGCTTTCAACAGCTTGACTATTTTAAAGATGGGAACCAACACTGTAGCAAATCCTTTCCTACCACCTTGGATACTTATAAAGTAGGAATGAGAGTCATCCACTGTGCTGTGCTGTGCTGGATATTTGCCTTCTGTGAATGTGAACAATCTGAATATGTTACATTTGCAGATTTTTAATTAAAACAACATTTTGCAGAATTTCATCCTGTACCAAATCCCTTAATGACAAAGCTTTGCATCAGGTATTGTCTGTGGTGAGAATGTAGGTAGGAGAAATGGGCAGACTAGGTGGGCCAAAAAAACCTTATCTGCCATCACATTCTATGTTTCTATGTTTCTGTGTTGTGACAAAACAAAAGTCATGAGAAAAAGTCATGAAAACAAATGCCTGCTTTTGAATAAAAAATATGCTTTTCCTACCTTCACAAAATGTAGAAATTCTTGAAATATTTCTGCATTTTCAAACTCGAGTGAAAACAAAATTCAGAAATTTCAGAAGCAGTAGTATACCAAGTTCCAAAGTCTAATTCCCTTATTATTTATTTATTTATTAATTTTTAATTCGGTTTCTCACTCTGCAGGGCCGGGCATCCTTCCAGAGTACTGACACGGCTGGGTCTGTACTCCCAGCCTGAACACCCACTTGCCAGTGTCCTCCCCCAGACCACCAGGCATGTCCAGCCCCTGGATCACCCTCTGGGGTGGGCCCTCCCTCCCTTGATGGCCTTTTAGAAATTAGAGGGGCCTACCTGGCATCGGGTCTGCCGTGGAGTACACTGGTGCGCTAGGTCAGTGGTTGGATGTGGACCTACCACTGGAGTTTCCTTCATCTCTCGGCTCCGAAGAGGGCTTTCCTTGGGTTTTCTTTCCCCCAAGGGCTTGGATGTGCAATGGTGGCTGGGTACAGTGTGCTACTGCCCACCGAGCTCCTCCCCCTCACAGCAAGTACCAATGGACTGTGCAGCACCTGACAGCTGCCAGGTGCCACTACAGAGCGGTGTATCCCCAGAACCCACCCCTGGAAAGGGAGACCTGTCCACTGGACCCTCGATCCCTTCCCTCCCCTGCCAACCCCTTGCAGCCTTGACTTGTTCCAGAACCCGGGTCACTGTGTGGCGCAAGGTATGGTGTCCAGCACCTCAACCCTCAGTGCCACCAGGCCAGCTTATTATTTGTTTATTTACTCACTCGTTTTAAATGTTTTCACCAGGAACTTATGCTGGTGTTAAAAAACTCATTTCCAGATGTGTCTTGGACGAATGGGAAGGGTAAGGAAGTACAGTGTAGAAAATACTGGTATAAAAGGTCTATAATCATAGGGCAGTGCAAAGATAATAAAAAAAACTTGCACATACATGTAAGAGTGAAAAATTATGCAATTAGAAAATAAATACTGCATACAAGGATTACAATGCTTGGAAGGATTACAAACTGACAGCCCCATCCTCTTGTTAGGCACAAGAGTAGAATTATATAGAGAATAATGTATGGGGAGGTGGTTATAATGAGAATTTTACACACATCCCCGAGGTGTGGGATGCCATGTAAACCTCGGGGGTGAAGCCCGAGGGGTTTATTTAGGCATCCCACTCCGAGGGTGTTTGTAAAATTCTCATTATAACCACCTCCCCATTACTTTATTTTTTCTAATTGCTGGTTGCAATTTTTTTGCCACACATTTAACATGTTCCCTAACCCATGCTAAAGTAATGCTCTCCTCTGACAATTGTGACACCCAGATCTCCACAGGAAGCAGATAACTACAATCACCACAGCATGAAGATCTCTAGCAGGCGAGTATTTGTTTAGTGTCACGGAGAGCAATGACGGAACTGAGAGAACACCAGCAGCTGACAGAGCATGAGCGGCTGAATTCTTTCATTTGCTCTGCAGATGTTTGTGTCTCGCACTTCTCTAGAGAAAGCTGGCGTGTGTTTGCCATTATAACCAGCTCGACTGGTTATAACAGCAAATTATAACTGGCTTTCTCTATGGAAAAAAATTGTGGCCCACAATTATTAATTAATTATACACTTTACTGTAACACCAATTTTTTAACTTTTTCCACCTCCCATCCTCATCAAAAACAAACAAACAAACTTCTGTGTATGAGAGTGCTTGAGAAGGTTAAACCTTTAGTACAGTTTTAAGGAGCTATTGCATCATTGCCAATAGGAGAATAAGCAATTTAAAGAGATATTAGGGCTGGCAAATTGGCTAGGCACAGTGGTATAATTGCAGCTTATGACACCAGTGATACATGTTCCACAGCATTTATTGGTCATCTGCAGTCCAGTAGGGGGAGGAAGATGTAGCCTTCCAGAGGATGTTCTCCTCATCGGAGGAGGGCTGGTGAACAACTTTGCCATGACACTGACACCAGAGTGGCAGAGGTGTGCAGGAAGAAGTGTCACATGGATTGAGGATGTCAAACTGGCTTGTTGCACCAACATATAGTTGTGTGTACATGCAAACTCATGGAGATCTCAGCGTTGATAGTGCTAATCCCAGTCTCATGTACAATCAAGCCTATATAGTTAATATTTAAGCAATAATGCCCAACAGTGTGTGTGTCATACTGGGATAACGTCACGCCTCAGGTGGTTGGGCACAAGGCCGCAGGCCGAGTGCATCCAGCAACTGAGGTGTGACGTTATCCCAAACGACACACACCCTGGAAGGCAGTTTTGCTATTATACAATGGCTCGTTGTTATATGTAAAATAAAAAAAAATAGTTTAAAAGAATGTTTTTATTAGTGTGAAAAAACATTTTTGTTTCTTAAGAGGAGATGCAAAAAAAAAAGAGCAGCCATAATAGCCATATTGATGAGAGTAGACCCGTGATTTTGTGCTGGGATAACATCACGGGTCCAGCCCAAGACTGACTGATCAGAGACCAGGATTTTTTCTTGCCATTGTATAACATGAAATTGCACTAGGGACTCTGACTTTGAAAAGGGGGCAGATAAGCTTACTTAGATATTATCTGAGAGGGGATATGATCAGAAATTATTGGCACAAGCAAAAGGGAGAGCCAGTAGTTTAAACAGGGAGGTCTTGCGAGCACCTAGGAAAAAAACTGACATTGGAAACTGATCCAACAAGATTGATACTAGATTTAGTCCCATAGAACAGCTGGTTATTTTGGGGCTGTAGTAAGAAGGAAATGGCCCATATTGCATGGTGACCACAACATCTTTGATGAGGTAGGATCATTCCCTGAGGTGGCTTTCAGAAAAGGTTGAAATATGAAGGACCTGGTAGTCCACAGTGACTACAAAGTGGAAAGAGTAAAGAAACTAGGTAACAACAGATATAACAGATCGGGGGCATGTTCAAGTGTGGTTGACGTGCTGTACGCAAACATTGTAAAGCTGTAACAAAAAATTTGATCTCAAGGGAATACAACGCAGTGTTAAAGTTAGAGAAATTATAAGTTTCTCCATCTTTTTTTGTCTATATTCTTTCATGTGAGTGCAACAAAGTGTCTATTGGACACACCACACACCCTTTAAAAATCAAGGTGGAGGAACATTTCAGACTCCCTAGTAGGTGTGCACTTCAGGGACTTTCATATGTCTGACTCTGGGAAACTCAAATTTATGCATTTAGAATAGATACCATTGTCATAATACACTGGCTGCACTTATCTTAGTTTCTCATATTGCAGTCAGAGGTTCCAGCAGCAAGATGTGTCTTCCACTGGAGAGCAGATCTTCACTATGGGACCTGTTCAGGTGAGTGAGGGTTTGTGGGGAATGTGGAGTGATGAGTACTCAGTGGGAGGTCAGGGGGGGGGAGATCAGCGAGGAACTGTGTTTACTTTTTTACAGGTTTAATGGAATAAAAAACATAGAGGGACCATTTTCTTTATTACAGGTAAATGGCATATGGGAATAGTGACTGGAAGTTGGGAGGGTGCCATTAGACACCAGGGAAACATAACACATAAGGAAAGGGTGATAAGAGGACAGGAGGTGCCACTAGGCACCAGGGAAACATAACAAACATGGGGCAGTGATCAGAGATTGGAGCACCACTAGACACCAGGGAAACATATTTCCCTACTGTATGAGTCAGTTTTTTTTTTTAATTACTGGTATCTGGGTTTTGTTTGAAGGGATCCTTTCTGGTATGAATGTATCAAATGAAAAAGGATCCCATCATATGGCAAAAGTGGAAGCGAGTCAAGGAAAAGGCTGCATAAAGGAAAAGAACTGGGGGATCATTTTTCCACCAGTCAAGTGCAGAATTATCCTAACGGGGTCCCAACGAGAAATATACATGTCTTGTTCTCTGAGTAGGATGTCACTTTTGGGGGTTTTCAAAAAACGTTTTTTTGGAAAAAAACAAGATTATGGCAAATGAAAAAGGATTATGGCAAATGAAAAATGATTTTTTTCCTCACGAAAAAGGATTGGCCCTGTAAGAAAAAGGATTATTTTTTCATTTCATACAGCTATCTTGAAGGGATTATTGAACATGCTCAGAACCGAGGTTTCAAAATTAAATAGTTTTGGAATGGATTCATATTTTTTCATCAAACCAGCAAAAGGTACATCTGTGGGTCAGCCCCATTCTACCCTGAAAATTTCAGACCAAAATTCCAAACCATCTGCAAAAAAAAAAAAAAACAGCAAACCCCCATGAAAAATTCACTTTTTGCACTACTCAGCTCTTGGAATCTGCACATCTGACTGGAATAAAACTTTGCACATCTGGAGAGCTACTACATGAAACTATACATGCACAATGTCATGCAAATCCATTGAATGGTAGCAAAGTTATTACCGTGCAAGAACTGGGGTTTAAAATTAAACACCCTACTCCACATTAACTATAGCGTCCTTACCACATCAATACAAGATATATATATATATATATATATATATATATATATATATATATATATATATCTCCCTGTTGACTAGTGGAACCACCAACCCTCTAATTATTGGCTTGGCATTTATTATTTCCCTTGTCTAGTGGCACCCCCACTCTTTGATCACCATCCCTGTATTTTGGGAATGTTTACCTGCTGTCCAGTGGCACCCCCGGTCTCTAATCACCATCCCCCAATCTATCTCTCTCTCTCTATATACAGTATATATGTGCATATATATTATGGTAGCACGGTAGTGCTATAATAGTTAGGCTTGAGTAGCACTTTTAAGGTTAAAGGGTGAAATTTTGCACCTTAATAACTTTGCCACCATTCAACAGCTTTACCTGAAATTTGGTATGCACGGTTGGGAATAGTAGATCTTGGAATCTGCCAACTTCTGTACCAGTCGGATATACAGCTGTGGAGTTATTAAGCGACATCCGAATGCACAATTACACTTTTTGTGCATTCTTTGCTCATGCCTACAGGTCACAGGGTTTGTGTGACCAGTCCGAAAACTTCAGGGAACATGCAACCAGGGTCCCCAATGTACCTTTTGAAGATTTTGTGAAAAAATATTGACCAGTTCAAAAGTTATTCAAAAAACAAGTTCCTATTATAAGTCGATGGGAAAAGGTAACAAAAAGTTCAACACTTTCGCAAATGCACCTTTTAGTGTCGCAAAAGGCCCTAGTAATGTCGCAAATCTGCCAGTTTTTTCAGTTACTGATCAGAAAATGCTTGGCATTTAAAATTGGAACTCTCTAGGAACACAATTGTTTTTGTGTTCACCTAGTCGGACCCTCAGGATGCTAGTCATGTCTTTATTTTGGGGATAAACACCCCAGAAATATGTTTTTCAAATTTCTGGAAAAAGTATTGTCACAAAGTAATGTCGCACCTGTGACGCTTTCACAAAATTTTGTGAATGCTTTCACAAATTGTGACACTACTTTTCCAGACTATGGCCAAAATGAAAAGAGTTCGTGGCCACCTTGATGCAAAAGAACGGTTTGATCTTTTGAGCTGAAATTTGGAGGGAAGGCAGCCAACATCTCTCAGATGTGCCTTTTGGTGGTTTGGTGACAAAGTATTGCATGGATGTCAAGTTATGGTACTCCGGAGTTGATTTTTTTTCCCATAGACTATCATGGTGGCATTCGCTGTGCTTTTCGGAGCTCATATCTCGGAAACGGTGAGAGATATGGAATTTTCATCACGACAATGTGTAGCCCTATGGGCTATGCATTTAGTACAAACCTAGCCAGGAAACTCATGAATCATATAAAATTTAAATTTTCTTTCTATGTTGCACGGTTCCTGACATATAAGCAATTTAGTATTCCAACAGCTCATTTTCTGCACTGAGTTCCATTTTTATGCATACATTCTTTGTACACACTGTGTTTCCCTATGCAGCTGTTGGCAAAAACAGGGTGTGCACTTCCGTTATTGTAACAGTTAATGTTTCCACGTGTGTTTCCGTACCTGTTTGTGTTACCGTTTCCGTGTACACCACCATGTGCGTTACCCTCTGTGTTCTCTTTTACACTTGCGGTTGCATTAATGTTACCATTTGTATTTCCACTACTGTTTCTGTTTGCATTTCAGTTTACTTTTCTGGCACCCCTTTTGTTTGTGTTTGCATTTTTCTTTCGGTTTGCATCTTCGTTGCTGTTACTGTTACCATTTGTTTTTCCAATTGCGTTACTGTGCCTGTGCACTTTAAGGTTTGTGTTTCCACATGCGCTTCCATTTGCTTTTGCATTTCTGTTTCCTTTGGTGTTATTGTTGCTGTTACCATTACCACTTGTGTTTACAACTGCGGTAACGTGACCATGCACGTTACGGTTTGTGTTTCCATAAGTGCTTCCATTCCCGTTTTCATTTCTGTTTCCTTTGGATTTATTGTTCATGTTAACTTTACCATTTGCATTTACAATTACGGTACCATGACTGTGCACATTACGGTTTGCGTTTCCGTGTGCTCTTGCATTCGCATTTCCATTTCAGTTCCTTTTGGCATTATTTATGCTGTTAATGTTACCATTTGCATTTCCAGTTGCCATACCATGACCGTACACATCACGGTTTGTGTTTCCTTATGTGGTTGCATCTCCCTTTTGCGTCACTGTTCGGTTTGGCGTCACTTTGCGCTTGCGTTTCTATTAACGTTTGCTTTAGCATTTACATTTCTGTCACCATGTGTGCAACCATTAGCACTTGTGTTTCCCTTGCACTTACCGTTACTATGTCAGAAAACATCTCGTGGTGACCCCGCGCTCCCACCACCACATTCCATTCACTACTTCTACTACACATTCTCAAAAAGAAGTGAAATTAGAGGCAACAAACTCCATTTAATGCATCAGTTAGGGTTGTTCCACAGTGATAAAAGTGAGGAAATTTGATGTTAGGGTTGAAATCTCCCCTTGCACCCATCGCCACCCTGCCCCCCCAGCCAGCATCGGGGTGTGTGTTGGGGTCATTGGTCCTAACTCTCAACCCATTATCCTATAGTTCACCACCTCAGCTTCTTTACACATGTGATGGGGTGAGAGTTAGAGCCAATGACCCCAATGCACACCCAATGCTGGCTGGGGCGCAGGGTGGTGAGGGTGCAAGGGGGTTTCAACCCTAACACTGAATTTCCTCACTTTTGTCACTGTGGAACAACCCCAACTGATGAATTAAATGAGTTTTCTCTAATATATATATATATATATATATATACTTTTATATATATACTTTTATATATCTATCTATCTATATATATATATATCTATCTATCTATCTATCTATACATATATATATATATATATATATTCAGTGCAAAAACATTGCTAATGCATCTGTTAGGGTTGAAGCAACAAAAGTAGGAAATGAGGCATTAGGAGTTGACACTATCACCCATCTTACCTCCCAAGCCCTCCCACCCATCACAGACAAACAGGTGATGGGGTGTGCCTGCGTTGGCTAACTCTCTCACCCCATTCCATGTGTAACAAAGTTTACATGATACAGAATAGGAGAATGGAGTGAGAGTTAGGCCCAATGACACCAAGGCACACCATGTCACCTGTTGGTCTGTGGTGGGTGGTGGTGGGCTGGGCTGGCAGGGTGGGGCTGTTTGGGTGTCAATCCTAATGCCTCATTTCCCTACTTTTGTCACTTCAACCCTAACTGATGCATTAAAGAAGTTTTTTCAATGAATTTCCCTACTTTTTAAGAAAGTGTAATGTAATTGATAACTGGCATGTATTGGTGGACGTGTGAGTCCTCTGGGCACCAAGGCACCGCGCTTCCTTCAAGCTGCACATTTTTTATGTGCCATCTTAAATAATTTTCAACCCCAAATGTTCAGCATAACCTTCTTATCACCTCACCACATGTACCCAGTACAGAAAACTTTAAAATCCCTGTTATAATGTAATTCTGAGCAACTGTAATGCTGTTTTGCAGCACAGGTGTGAAAAACATTTCTGCCAGGATTTTAACAATTGTAGCTGTACTGTTCAAGATGAGATGAAAAAAAATGTTAATGTTGAAAATCTGGAGTGAAAACTTGGAAAAATTGGGGAACTTACAAGAGTGCACACAGACTGCACAATGTACACTCGTAACATGGTCATTTGTTAAAATGTTTTCACCAAATTTTCAACATGGTCTTTTTGGGACCTCTCTCCATGAACAGTGGCACTGTGATTTTGTTAATACATCCCAAAAGTTGATTTCACACAGCAACTCTGCCATTCTGCATCACAGGTGCGAAAACACATTTCAGGCAGGATGTGAAAAATGACAGCTATACTGGTCATAAGGAGATGTGAAGAAATGGTAATGTTGAAAATCTGCAGTGAAAATATTAAAAACTGGTGAAGTTACAAGCGTACGTACAAACTGAGCAAAACATGCTCATAACACAGTCATTTTGGGGAATTTTTTCACTAAATTTACAACTCAGGCTTTTTGGTACCCCACCTCATGAACAGTGGCAATGTCATTTCATTAATCAATCTGAAAAGGTGATTCTGTGCAGAGACTGCAAAATCACCATCCAGGACTGAGTAACAAAATGGCAGTGCCAGCGTTCATGAGGTGGGGTCCCAAGAACCCCATGTTGAAAATTTGGGACCAAAATTCCCAAAAATGGCTGAGATATCAACCTAAGTTGAACTGCCCCATTGACTGTCAATATAAGGTGCTTACTTTTGATTCTTCAGTTTGTGGTTTGGCTTTGAAGAGTGCAGATGTGTTCCGGTCCAGAGAAGATCACTGCTCCCAACCTCCGGAGGTAAGTATAGAGTAAGGGTGAGTGTGGGGAGGTGGGTGCTCAATGGAGGGTGGGGTTGGGGGAAGAAGGACTGCAGAGACAACGAGGGTCTATTTTCTGTTTTTTCAGGTTTAAAAAAACAAAGACTTCAAGGGATGGTTTTCTTTATTTACAGGAATTTTGGCAACCCTTTGTAACTGGGAACACTGGGGTGGGCTCCCAGTGTGCCATATTAGTTTGGGGGGAGGCAGACACATATCAGCATGAGGATTGGGCACCCCATGTAGGCAATTGAACAGTACCACTTTGGGGTGGTGGGGAAGGTATCATCTGACACCAGGAGTGGGCATCGCAATGTAGGAAGCACCTTTAATTTTTATTTTACATATATGTATTTGGCACACTTGGGTGCACTCCTAGTGTGCCATATTAGTGTTCTGGGGGCACAACATCATGCCAACACAGGGATTGGGCAGCCCTATGCTGGCATTTAATTTCAAATAAATCCACTGTGGATCAGTATTACTGAGGCCATCCCCATTCATGAGATGAGACAAGGACCAGTTTCTATGTGACCATCTGGTCTTCATTTCACAAACAGGGATTTTGACACCTCAGGAATGGGGATTTTGACAGCTGGCAAAAGATAATTAAAAAAAAAAAATTCCTTTTCAAGAGCTGTCAAAAGCCCCTTTTACCAGGTGATTCCCTTTCGTGAGGTGACAAAATCCAAGTTTGTGAGCCAATCCTTGTTTGTAAGAAAGGGCCATCTGGTCCTGAAATCACAATCAAGGATTTTGACAGTTCATGAATGAGGATTGGCTTGCAAAAAGGGATTTTGACAGCTCACGATCAGGGATTTTGACAGCTCATGAAAGGGGATTAAAAAAAATCCCTTTTCGCGGCTATCAAAATCCCCATTCGTGAGCCAATCCCCTTTCATGAGCTGACAAAATTCCCATTTGCGAGCCAATCTGTGTTCACGATATAGGGCCATCTGGTCCTGAAATCACGATGAAGGAGTTTAACAGCTTGTGAACAAGGATCGGCTCACTATCAAGGATTTTGTCACCTCACGAACAAAGTTCATTAGTGAGTGACAATCAAAGATTTTCAAAATTGAAAATGGACATTTTTCACAAAACAGAATAAAACCAAAGCTATGGGTTTGTACAGGGTGCCTCCCTGAACAAAACCCATAATTGTTACACCACACAACACATCCATGGGAGAAGTTATGATATTTTATTTGTGGGGAAAACTGAAAACAAGATGGAGGCTCGTGAAAGGGCATTTTTTCCTCATGAATGGGGATTTTATAAATCCCTGTTTGTGAGGTGGCAAAATCCTTGCTTGCAAGCCCATTTCCCTTTCACAAAACCTGAACATTCAAAATTGAATAACTTTGGAGTGGATTAATATTTGTTTACAAAACCATGCGGGTTTGTTCTCTGGTACTGTCTCTTTCTACCCTGAAAATCACAGACCAAAATTCCAAACAGTGTGGCCACAGCATAATGGGCAAAACATCACCAAAAATTGGGAAAAAAATGCGAAAAACATATTTTTTGGAACTTTGCTGCACGCAAACCACATGTCTGATCAAAATAAAGCCAGGCATATCAAGAGAACTACCGTCCAACAACATGCACTCTACATTTCATTCAAATACATTGAACGGTTGCAAAGTTATTGATGTGCAACATTTGAGGTTTAATATTAAAATGCTTACTGAACCCTAAATATACAGGTGAGACTGCACACACACACACACACACACACACACACACATATATATATATATATATATATATAAATAGTGCCATGGTAGTGGCACTATAGCTAGGGTTGAGCAGACACTTCTATGTTACAGTCAACATTTTGCACTGTAATAACTTTGCAACTGAATTACAATTTTCCCACATATTTTGCATGTAGTGTGTGGCACCTTATATCTCTGGATCTGGTAAGTTTAGTTCCGGTCAGATGTGAGGAGCAGAAGAGTGCTAAAAAATGTGTAAAACACCACTTTTTGGCTATTTCTTTGCTCGGGGCTATAGCACAAACAGTATGGGTTTGTGGCCTAAAATGTTCAGGGTATATGGGTCTGGGTCACTGATGTGCTCTTTGAAGGTTTGGTGAAAAAATATTATTCTGTTCAAAAGTTATCAAATATTGAAGTTTCCTGTTATGGCCTATAGGAAAAAATATACGTATGGCACAAAAGTACATTTTACTTTCATGAAAGTACATTTTACTTTCGCAAATGGACTTTTTACGTTCATGCTGCTGTCATCTTGTTTTCAGTTAGTAGTGGCTAAAAAATGCTGTAATTAAAAAAATAGTGCCCCTTGGTAAACACCAGCACTTGTGTTAACCTAATCAGGGCCCAAGGAACACATTCCTGACTTTAGTTTTTAAAAATAATGGACAGAATTATGATTTTTTACTTTGATCATTGGTATTTTCACAAATTTGCGAAAGTGCGGTACTTTTGCAATAGTACAGTTGTGAAAGTTTCACAAATTTGCGAAAGTAGAACTCAAGCACCTTTTGTTTCTTTGCCACTTCATGGCAACATAATGGTTAGGGCTTTTGAGCTGAAATTTGCAGGATGGCAAGCCCTTGCCTCACAGATGTGCCTTTTAGTGGTTTGGTGAATAAATGTACAATAGTTATGATGTTCTGAAGTTGATAATCCCATAGGATAACATTGCTGCACCATTGGCACCTTTAGGTGCCCGTATCTTGAAAATGATTTAAGATATGGATTTTTCACTCAGGATAGCTTAGTCCATATGGACTAAGCATGTGTGGAGATTTCCAAGTCATGATTACAATTACAGTGGCATTTTTTTCATAGTTGCTATGCTTACTGAGATATTGCCAAATTAGTGTTACATGGGTTCCTTTTCATGACTCTAGGGCTGCAATATGTCTCCATACTTATATGTAAGTGAGAGCACAGTGCCCAGAGGGACCACACTCCCACATATGTATACCATTATGCAAAAATGGGCAGTGTGAAGGCAGCACAGGGCCTGGAGGACCCACACTCCCACAGCCACATACCAGGTACATTACACTTTCTCAAAAAGAAGGGACATTCATTGTAAAACAACTCCATTAATGCATCAGTTAGGGTTGATAGTACAGCAATAAAAGTTTGGAAATTTGATGTTAGGGTTCCAACCCCTACCACCCCACCCTCCATACAGTAAAAGGCATCAGGGTGCACCATGGGGTCATCAGGCCTAACTCTCACCCTATTCTTCTATACTGTACCATGTCAGGTTGTTTACACATGGAATGGGGTGAGATTTGAGCATGATGACCCCATGGCACACCCTGATGCCTGTTGGTGTGTTGCAAGCTGGGAGCTGGGATGGTAGGGGAAGGAACCCCAAACATCGAATTTCCAACTTTTTGTTGCTGTACTATCAACCCTAACTGATGGAGTTTTTGCAATGCTTTTATATATATATATATATATATATATATATATATATATATATCTTATAGAGGGCACAGTCGTGCCCTGTAGTTAGGGTTGAGTAGGCACTTTAATGTTAAACCTGAAATTTTGCACTTTAATAATTTTGCAACCGAAACCATTCAATGGTTTTGCATGACATTTGGTATGCTTTGTCCTGTGGCATAGATTTCTTGATATACTAAGTTTTGTGTTGCTTGGATTGGAAGACTTTGAGCTGTGCATTATGAAACAAGCATTTGTCAATGCCGAATGTTTGCTTGCTGGCATTGGCAGTGGTAGTGTAGAAGTTACAGAGCTGCGTAATAGGAATGGCAGTGAAGTATTGAACTGAAGCCAACCCCACCACCACCCTGCAGAGAGTGACAGGCATTGGGGTGTGCGTTTGGGTTGTCAGGCATAACGGCCACGCCATTTCACCACACCCCACCCTGCAGAGACTGACAAGTTCACGGTGTTCCTTGTGGTCTTTGGCCCTTATCGCACCCCATTTCATTAGGAAATATGGTGAGATGGGTGGATAGAATGGGTGAAGTTTGGGGCAGAAGAGTCCAAGGTATACCTCGATGCCTCTCACTGACTGCAGGGTGTGGAATGGTATGAGCATCATAGGCAAGAATCCCAAGTCACACCCCTGATGCCTGTCATTCTCTATAGGGTTGGGCGTTATAGTTGAAAACCCTAATACCTCAGGTATTCGTTGGTATTTTCACTCCAAATTTTCAACATGTTTGTTTTGTGACCCCACCTCATGAACAGGAGGAATATCAATTTGTTAGCCGAAAGCTGCTTATGCACAGTGACTACGGCATTTAGCACCACAGGTGCAAAAACATTCTGAACAGGATGTAAAAAAATGACAGCTGTACTCTTTCATGGGAGGTGTAAAAATGGCTATGTTTTACAATCTGTATTAAAAATATTTAAAAAATGGTGAAGTCACGGTACATAGAAACTTTAGCAGCATACACCCGTAATATAATTAAGTTGGGGATTTTTACAGCAGATTGTCAACTCAGGCATTTTGGTGCCTCGATCATGAACAGTGTCATTGTGATTTTCTTTATCTGTGGCGAACAATGATTTCCCACAGCGACCACGCATCTCTGCACTGAAAGTGTGAAAACACACCAGCCATGTTGTGAAAAATGACAGCTGTACTGTTCATAAGGAAGTGTGGAAAAATGCCACTGGTGAAAATCTGGACTGAAAATATTACAAAGTCATGAACTAACGAGGGTGCGTGGAAACTGCACAATGCTCACTCATAACACAGTCATTTTATGGACTTTTGTCACCAAATTTTCAACATAGCCATTTTAAGACCTCTGCTCATGAACAGTGTCACTGTGATTTTCTTAATTTGTCCTAAACATTGTTTTCGCACACCAACAGCACCATTGTGCGCTACATGTTTGAAAACACATTTTGGGTGACATATGAAATATTGCAGCTGTACTGTTCATAAGGAAGTTTAATAAAATGGCAATGTTGAAAATCTGGAGTGAAAATATTAAATTTGCAAACTTATGAGCATGCATGAGAACTGTGCAACACACGCTCGTAAAAGTTATTTTTAGGAATCTTTTCACCAGATTTTCAACATAGCCATTTTAAGACCTCTGCTCATGAACAGTGTCACTGTGATTTTCTTAATTTGTCCTGTACATTGATTTACACACCGACTGCGCCACTGTGCACAACATGGGAGGAAACACGTTTTGGGTGAGATGTGAAAAATGACAGCTGTACTGCTCATAAGAAGGTGAGGTAAAATGGCAATGTTGAAAATCTGGAGTGAAAATATTGAAAATTCACGACCTACGAGCGTGCGTAGGAACTGCACAATGCACGCTCGTAAAGCAGTCATTTTTAGGATGTTTTTCACCAAATTTTAACATAGCCATTTTAAGATGTCTGCTCATGAACAGTGTCACTGTGATTTTCTTAATTTGTCCTGTACATTGATTTCGCACACCGACTGAGCCATTGTGCGCTACATGGGCGGAAACACATTTTGGGTGAGATGTATAAAATGACAGCTAGACTACTCATAAGAAGGTGTGGTAAAATGGCAATGTTGAAAATCTGGAGTGAAAATATTGAAAATTCGTGAACTTACGAGCCTGCGTAGGAACTGCGCAATGCATGCTCGTAAAACAGTCATTTTTTGGAATTTTGGCACCAAATTTTCAACATGGGGTTTTTGGGAACCCTTCTCATGAATGATGTCATTGTCATGGTGTCATTCAGGCCCGAAGGATGATTTCACACCGTGGCTGCGCAGTGACTGCGAAATCATCCTTCAGGCCCGAATAATGCCATGACAGTGACATCATTCATGAGAAGGGTCAAAATCCATATTAAAATTGGTGCAAAGATTCCAAAATGCCTGAATATGCAACAAAGTTGAAACCCCTATCTAGCCCATTATACAGCTTACGGCATTTCCTCAGTTCGCGGTCGGCTTTGAAGAGTGCAGACGTGTTCCCGGTCCACCGAAGATCATCGCGCCGAGGTCTGGAGGTAAGTATGGGGTGAGGGGGGTGTGGGGAGGCTGGGTGTGCAGTGGGTGGGTGCAATTTGTGGGAGGGCGGGGAGACTTCGTTGGACCGTTTTTTCTTTACAGGTAGAAAAAAAGGAAAAACGGATGACGCGGGACATTTGCCATGCTGGGGTGGGCTCCCAGCATGGCACAAAGGCAGTTGTGGGGGGCGTTCAGCGACGGGGATTAGGCACCCGCCAGCCTAAGGATACATTGCCGCTGGGGTGGGCTCCCAGCGTGGCACTTATTACTCAGGGAGGAGGACTGTGGAGCTGACGGGATTGGGCACCCCGTCAGCTATATTATTCATTGCCACACTGGGGTGGGCACCCAGCATGGCATTTGGAAGCCTTTGGAGGCGGGGAGGCAGCACAGCCCGTGGGATCAGGCACCGTGCCTGGTACAGTGCATGCGAGGGCCGCGATGCATGACGCGGGGAGCTGCGCATGAGCAGGCGATATCTTATCGCTGCTCACTCAAGTGTACCCCCCTCAACTGTATGCCACTGCATTTTGGAGCGTGTCATAGACAGCTCCAGAATGCATTGGCTTACAGGGGCCGTGCCTGCCAGCACACTGACTGAATTGGAGGAGGAGGTGACACACCTCTGAAATCTCCGATGATGGCACTATGTTTCTTGCACATGCATGCAAGCAAACATAAAAATGACAACATTCACCTTTTTGGGCTATTTTTTTCTCATCATGCTGTGACCAAACTGTTTGGCATTTGGGTTGGAAATAGTCAGGGTAGAAACAACCTGCCCAAAAGAACAATCCAGCATTGGTCTGGTGAACAGATATTAATCCATTCCAAAGTTATTAAATTGTGAAATTTTGGGTTCTGAGCATGCTCAGTTCACTCTTTTGGATAGCTGCATGAACTGAAAAAGGATTTTGGTTTGATGAAAAAAGATTTTGACAACTCATGAATAAGGATCCTTAGAATCCTTTTTCATGACAAAAAAATCCCTTATTCGTCAGCCGCCATCTTGTTTTTTTAGCCCAAACAAACTGTCATAACTCTGCCCAGGATATCCTTTATTGTTGTGCACCTTCACTTTCAACTTATGTGGCCTCAGAATGCTTATTTTTATGTTTTAAGATCCTTTTTTGTGACTCACGTGTTCCTTTTTCGTGAGGTGTCAAAATCCTTTTTCATCAGCAAATTCCTTTTTCGTGAGAAGACATAATCATAATCATGATGTGAAAAAGGATTAGGATTTCTATGACCAGGTGGCCCTGCCAGTAATCCTTTGTCATGAGATGTCATAATCCTTTTTCATGATCCAGAAAAGGTTTTTGACACCTCATGAAAAAGGAATTTGTCTGGCAAAAAAGGAATTCCGGCAGGGCCATCTTGTCAGAGAAGTCCTAATCCTTTTTCGCATCATGAAAAAGGGTTAGAACATCTCACGAAAAATGATGACTTTCTTAAATTCTTTTTCGTGAGATGATCAAATCCTTTTTTGCAAGCAAATTCCTTTTTCGTGAGATGACGTAATCCTTTTTCATGATGTGAAAAAGGATTAGGATTTCTCCAACCAGATGGCCTTGCCAGTAATCCTTTTTCGTGAGATGTCATAATCCTTTTTTGTGATGAGAAAAAGGATTTTGACAGCTTATGAAAAAGGAATTCATATGGCGAAAAAGTATAACTTTGGTCCATAACTTTGCCATCTTTTGGGATTCTGACCTCAAATTTTCAACACGGCCTTTTGGGGACCCCGCCTTATGAACAAAACAACTGCTGTTATGCAACTCTTGCCTGAAAGGTGATTTTGTGATTGGTTGGTGAATTCACCTTTTGGGTGAGAT
Source organism: Neoceratodus forsteri (assembly GCA_016271365.2). Taxonomy (NCBI): domain Eukaryota; kingdom Metazoa; phylum Chordata; order Ceratodontiformes; family Ceratodontidae; genus Neoceratodus; species Neoceratodus forsteri. The sequence goes on from CM057451.1 coordinate 207,170,930, forward strand.
TTGCATAATGTCAGTCATATTGTTCATGAGGTGGGGTTCCCAAAGGGCCATGTTAAAAATTCAGGGTCAAAATGTCAAAAAATGTCAGAGTAATGATGGTTCATTGGAATTGTGCAACACACTCTCATAACTTTGTCAATTCAAAATATTTTGACCCCTAATTTGGAACATAGCATTCTTATTACCCCACCAAATGTATGCCACAACTGTCATTTTTCAAATAATGGTTGAAATGAGTTTTCACACCTGTGGCACAGAAATGGCATTGCAGTTGTGCAGAATTACGTTTCAGTAGGGATTTGAATTTTTTCGCCACAGGGTACATCAGGTGGGGTAATAACATATCTATGATGACAATTGTATAGTACATATAAGCATCCATGGAGAAATGGGAGCACATGGCTCAGAGGGCCCTGTGCTCCGATAAGCAAATTAGGATATGATTACATTGGCCCAGATATTCAAACTGTGCCCAAAAAGTGTGCAACAGCAGGAGCAAGCACAAGTCCACTGCACCTATGTGCAAGAAGTGCGTTATTCAAAAACTGCGCAGGCCAAGATGCGCCTACAGCCAACAACTGAATTTCTCATCACCTGCACCATAGTGCAACTAGGGAGGTGAAGCTGAGCAGTCCAGATGTGCCATAGCATAACCAGGGATGCCCCCCAGCAGCAGGGTAGCAATGCAACAGCACAACCAGGGATGCAGGGGCCCATCACCCATGCCACAGATGGGCAGAGGAACACACAGCAGAACAGACATCGTCCCCCCACACCCCATGCACTGCACAACTGGGGGAGGGCTAGAATAACCACTAGCCCATGGAGACCAGCAACCAACCCACAGCCAGGGCATGGTGCCCCAGCACACCCCCTGTCAAGCTGTGACCGGCACACAAGGATGGCCGACCACCCCGTACCATACCATCCCACAAATGCAGAGTACACCCTGCACCATGATCCCCATACACCCTGACCAGGAGTAGCACCCAACAGTGCAGGACACCCCATGCATGCCACCACCCCCACTGTGACAATGCAACCCTGTGCACCATGTAGCCATGTAAGGCAGACCCACCATGGACACCCTGCAGTGGGCGGCATCAGACAGTGATGCAACAGATGCATACACAATGCCACCCTGCATGTTCCCCCCGAGGTACAGCTGAGAGACCGACCATGTGTCAGCACACGAGGTACCCCGCATGCAACAGGGCATGCCCCGGACCACACCTCCAGTGGTACAGCACCCTGCACACTCTCCCAAGGACACATCCCATCCCAGCACTGGCCACAGAAGCCATCACTGACATGCCAGCAGACTGTGCATATCACATGCATGCAAAGGTATCAGCTGCAGAGGCCATGGATGGTCTGACAGGGGTGCCATGCACACAGTGCAGGCCCCATGGACCACTGCACACAGGCATCCAGTGCACAGAGTACAACACACAAACCACAGACAGTGACTGATCCCTCTGCTCACACCATAGGTGGTTCACCTTTGCACACACACACACACACACACCCATGCGTGCACCACCCCTGATGCCATGCACACCACTGCAGCTGAGCACCTGTAGCCTGCTGCAAATCAGAGACCACCACAGTTGTTATAACAAAATGTATGTATTAAAATATAAGAACTATGAATCATATTTCCAAATGTATACAAGGGTGGGGGGAAAGGGCCACAAACCAGGTGGGGGCAGATGTGGGGCAGGGGTGTACAAATGGGAGAGGGAAGAAGGGGTGTGAGGGTGGGTCCAGGGGGTATGGGTGTCAGGGGTCATGGAGGGCCTATTCTCTGCCCTGCTCCCCACTCCTGTGGTGCCTCCAGGTTTCTCCTCCTCCGGACCCCATGTCACTCCAATCTCTCCAATGCTGCCAGGGATGCCCGTGCCAGCTGAAGTATCTCTTGTATGGCCCATTCCAGGGCTATCCAGCTTTGTCCACCTAGGACAAGGGAGCAGAGTCAATATGTGTGACTGTGCAGTCCCCTGCAGCAAACCCATTGTGCATGGCATACAGCCATGTGCCACGGCCCTGTGATGGTGTGCGACCACCCACAGTGACCGTATCCACAAGACCTGCCTACCCAGGCAGCCACAGCCATGTGGACCACTGCACACACCCACTGCCCATGTCCTGCACAGCACCACCATGGCCGTACAGTGACCTGGCTATGCGGTGTGAAGGCAGTGGCAGAGTCATGTGCCCGGTGCATGCATGGACCACCATTGACGTACTCCCAGACATGCAGTGCCACTGGACAGTGCTGACTGTAACAAGTTGCGTGCATGTGGTGTCAATGGATGGTGGCCATGCCCCGCTACCTGCCTGTTACACAGCATGCAATAGTAATCATGGATGTAAGGCACTCACCATCATCAGGCTGGTCCCTGCACCTCTGCGGACTTTCGCCCCTCCTGGCCTGATGGTCCTCCTTGCGGTGCCTCCTGTCCCTCACCAGCCTGCGATATTCTGGGCCTAAGGTGCAAACATGGAGAGAGGAACATCAGTACAATCCTGTAACAAAGTCCCCCCACCCCCATGTGTGTGCAGTCCCCCACAGTCAGACCCACCCACCCCACACCTTGACAACACCACCACGGCTAACAGAGGACGGCGCCCCCCATGTGCAAGACACATGCAACCGTGACACCCGTATGGAAGATAAAAGTGCATGGATGTTGCACCTATGTGGCCTTGGCACCATGCCCCTCCTGGCATGTGCCCACAGGCAGGCAAGCAGGTCTGTATCCCTCCACCTCAGGTCCTTATATCGGTGGTGGCACTGCTCTGCCGTCTGCCCCATACTGGTGGCATCCTCCAGGGCATCGGCCACCTACTACAACACCTGACTCCTCGCCCTGTCCAGGGGTGCCTCCCCAAATAGTGGGCCAACATGTGGCTCCACAATGGCAACCAGGTTTGCCAGCTCCACCTGGCTCCACTGCACAGCTTGCCTTCGTGCCATCTCTGCTGCTTAGTTAAGTCAAAATGGCACTCTGCAGCATGGTTCTGCCACATGTAGATGCTGCATGGTACAGCGCTGCCATTCCCTATCGTGCTGTCACTGAACAGCGCGATAGTGGTGCATCCATGCCTGATGCATGGTGCCTAGGGGACAAAGGTTGGCACAGGGTCAAGGGTCTCTGGTGCATGGACAGCCACAGTGAGACTGGAACCCAATGCATCTAGCGTGATTGGGTGCCTGTGTGCCACCTCCTGTAGCGGTCTACCACGCTGTTGCCCCAGTGCGCCTACGACGCCCCAGTGCCACAGCACCATATAGGTGAACAGTGCTGTAGTGCCACTGGCACAATGGTGGCCGTGCCCTGCATTGCCTCCTGTGCACAGCACGTCAGCAGTGTGACAGGCACCTGTGTCATCAACCCGGGCTTGCGCAGTTAGGTGTGTACTGCGCATGTCACAGAACTGCGCCCTTGGTTCAGCACATTCAACACAATTGCGCAACCCACAACAGCACAATATTTAGCTAACATATGCAAATCAGCTAATCAGCCATTCAATGGCGCGGTCACTGCATCTGCATCCACTTGTGCCTCACCTCATTTGCATCGGTTGCGCTATAAAAGTGTGACATTGGGCTGCACTGGCCATAGTCAGTTACTGCAGTCTATTGGTGAGTTGCATGCTGTTTGGGAGTGTGGACTGTGGATTTTGGGACATGCATGGGACTGCACAGTCACAGGTAACACCTGTCATTCTCACAGGCTGAATAATGAAGGAGCTTGTTGTGGAGGAAGAGGAACAGAGTCGTGGGAGGAGGAGGAGGCCAAATTTCATGAAGGCCGAGACGGATGCCCTGTTTGAGGCCTACCTAGACCAGGAGCTGCTTCTCAGAGGATGCCAGAGAACACCACAGGACCGTGCTGCTGCATGGGAAGAGGTGGCGAGTGCTGTAAACCTGCATGGCAGCCACCAGTGCTCCCTGCAGGAGTGCAAGAAGAAGAAGGGCACAGACAGGCAGAGGATTAAGGAGATGGTGGCTGCCATCAGGGCAGTACGGTCTGCGACAGGTAGGGGATAGCCAGAGGTGCTATGCCTGACCACACAGGAGGAGACTGTTGCTGGCAGCATGCAGTGTTGCACCATTGAGGGTGTTCTGGGTGGTGGATTCTAGATGGGTGGTAGCCCGTCACTGCATGGTAGGTCATGGTCTGTCTATTGGGGGGACAGGGTAGGTCACATGCAGTAACGCGACTTTGTATTCCCTTACAGCTCCTGAGCATCTGCATGGGTCAGCGGTGGTGGGCTTCTCCACTGAGGCTGGTCAGATGGAGATGGAGGAGGGAGGGCCCATCCACCTCCACAGAAATATGTGGCTCAGGGTGACAATGGGCCCACCTGGATGTCCAAACTGATGTTGGTGGAGCAGGTGCGGAGGAGGCCCTGCCCATGTCCCAGTGTGCCAGCAGCATCCACGGATGTCAGCATGCTGAGACTCGGGCTGGTGCTGGATCCATCACCGATGATGATGTCGCTATCGTCATGGGCAGTGACACGTGTGTGCCACAGGATGGCCACACAGCAGATTACATCACGGCCATGGCTGTGGGTGGTGCCACCGTGGATGCCTGTGTGTTATCACAGTCCCAGCCTGTGCCTGTCAGCACCAGTGGAGCAGCACTGGTGTGTGTACTGGACAATGGGATTGTTGTGGCCACTGCAGTGGCACCATTGAGCCCTGGGGAGTGGCAGCTGGAGGGGCAGCATCAGTAGTCAGCCAATGGGCATGGGGGTACATTGTCAGGGGGCGGCGTCAGTGCACCACCTGTGGACATGCCCAGGCCTGGCCCTGGTATGGAGCACCCACCCTCAGGGGGTGATGACCATCAGGGCCATGAACACCCTGAGGGACAGCATGCTGATCAGGCAGATGACCTCTTGGATGAGCACACCCGCATACTGCAAGCATCAGTCAATCAGCAGTTGTGGCATGTGACAGCGGTGGATGCACTGAGTGTGGCTCTGCACCAGGCAGAGGAGTGTCGCAGCAGAGAAACTGCTCTGCTCCTGGCAGGGATGGACTGGATGTGGGAGGATGTGACCTCTGCCATTGACAGGCTGACACAGTCAATCACAGCTGCCATGGCCACAGTGGGCACACAGTTATTTGCCCATGTGTCGCAGACACCGCGCAGTGCAATGTTCACCCCCCCATTCCTGGCATCATGCAACATTATCCTTGTCGACACCAGGTTCAGCTGTGGGCATTCTGAGCACTCCTGGTGCAGGCATGTTCAGTGTGCTGCAGGCCCATGCGTGAGCAAGGTTGTGTTCACACAGTGGAACCCCTGGGGGACCATTGGTGCCACCCCATGAGGCCAGTGGTCAGCCTGTCACTGCTGGCAGGTCTCGGCGGGGCTGCCCATGCATCTGTGGCGGCCGAGGCACTGTGGAGCATCACTTACCTGTCTCCCACCGCGGCTACTGTCTGATGCTGCCCTGTGTGCATTGTGTCATTCAGCGGGCAATGCACGGGTGGGTACCCATCCCTGCATGCACACACACAGTCCATCTGCACTTCCTCCCAGCTGCTGTCCGCAGTTGTGTATGCATGATGATGCCTGCATTGTGCTGTACACCAATGTGCAATGGTGCCCAGCGTCTGACACATGCACAATGACAGGCAGTGGGAGTGGTGGTCTGTGGACATGTGTGTGGCTAGGGGTGGTGTTCTGGGCGGCATGCCTCCTACCCTTTGTGCATGTCTGGTGAGTTGTGTGTGTGTGTGTGTGTGTGTGTGTGTGTCTGACCGCATACCATGTTAGACCTCGCCCATCCATGACAGTGTGTCTGGTTCCATGTCTGGCCACTTCCCTTGATGGCATGCACCCCTGGTGTGTGTCCATGTGTATCTGTGGGTTGTGCCTTTGCCACTGGTGGTTGCACATGGCCCCATGACTTACCTGGGTTGGCTGAAGTGCACCTCCGTGATGGTGTCCCGGTGCAGCTGTGCCAGCCGGAGCAGTCAGGGGTCCTGTCGCCCAAGGGGGGGCTGCCCATCACCATTGTCACCAGTGTCCTCATCGTCCCCATCACTGTCCCCCTCTTCAACCTGTACAGCTATCCCACATTCGTTGGCCATGTTGTGCAGGATGCAACAGGCCAGAAGTAGCCCACAGGCCTTTGAGGGGCTGTACTGTAGGGCACCACCAGAGGTGTCCAGGCACCAGAAATGTGCCTTCAGCATATCGAACACCCGCTTGATGACATTACTTGTGGTGGCATGTGTCTCAATGTAGCATTGCTGCGATGGGGTAGCGGGCTGCCGGTATGGTGTCAGCAGCCAGGCAAGGAGTGGGTATCCACTGTCACCTGTGTGTAGAGGGTGGAGGTTAGTTTGGTGATTAGCATTGCCCTACCCCAGGCCATGTAGGCCACTACCCATGTCACCTCTGACCATGCCCCTCCCAAGCCCTAAGTTTGTCCTTGTGGTTTGCATACTCACCCACTAAGTGGCCAGTGAGGATGTCCCCACTCTCAAATCTGTGGCACAGTGCTGACTAGTGCCAGATGAAGGCATTGCGTGCTCTCCCAGGGTGCGTGGCACAGACATTGATTATGCGCCCCCTGGCATCGCACACCACCTGGCAGTTGATTCTAGTTTAGCCCTTGCAATTAATATATGCAGCCCCCTCAGGGCCAGGTGATGTGCAGATGACCACATGGGTGCAGTCTATTGCCCCTAGCATGCCAGGCATACGTGCTACCCTGTGGAACTCCTGTATGTTTGCTGTGTGCTCCACCGGTGTGCTGGGGAAGTGGATGTACTCCGCAGCATGTGGCAGCAGAGCGCTGAGGAATTGGGTAAGGTGGCGTGATGCAGATGACTGGGTTATGCCTGTGGTGTCCTCTGTTGGTCTCTGGAAGGTACCCGTGATGAGCAAGCACATGTAAGCTGTCACTTTAGTCTCCACTGACAGAGCTTGGCTCCGTCGTGTGGGTGTCTGCATCACATCACTGCATAGCTCACAGATCCACCTCAGAATTGCCTGATTCAGGCGGTACCAGCCCACGATCTCAGTACCACTGAACAGCTCGAAGCTGGTGAGGGCTCACTACTCCCTGTTGGGGGCATACTGCCAACGGGCCCTTCCACGGCTGCACCCCCCTGCTGCCCACCTTATCACCCCCCCTCATTACTGCCTCCATCTGGATGGTGGCACTGGCCATGTCCCTGGCTTATGTTCACCCCCCCTGGCAGTTGTTTCTGTATTCCACCCGCTGTCCTGGCTGCTACTTCCCCTGCACCGGGAACACCTAACTGTGGTGGCCTCAGTGCTGTGTGGCACTTCCCCCTTCTGCACTGTGGTTGTGGCTGTGGTTCACCACACCTTCCCTGTGCCTGTGGGTTCCAGGTGCCCATTCTCTGTCCTGCCCTGTGTGTGTGTGTGTGTTGCCTGTGTGGCTGGCTGTAGTTCAGCAACATGTGCCTTCCCTGTAGTGTTCTTGTGCCTCTCCCTTGTTCCTTTTTATTTTGGCTCATTTCTGCTATCGCGCAACTTCCACTTGCTCCCCTATTGCGCATGGAGCATGTTGTTGAATATTGCACTGCGCCATTTATGCATAGTTCCTCCCCCTTCAGTTGCGCATACATTCATTATCATTGTGCTACTTCTCAGCGCTATTTGGGGGCGCAACTGCCTCCCGCTGAATATCAAAGAATGGCGCATTTTTGGACTTGCGCTGGTGCAACCCTATTGCGCATGGCGCAACCCTTTTGAATATCTGGGCCATTATCTCAAAAAGTAAGGAAATACATTGCAAAAAACTTCATTAATGCATCAGTTAGGGTTAAAGTGACAAAAGTAGAGAAATGTAGCATTAGGGTTTCCAACCCTAACACCCCACTCCTCCCACCCTTTAAAGATGAAGAGGCATGGGGGTAGCATTGGGGTCATCAACCCTAACACTCACTGTATTCTCCTGTGCTGCACCCACTCAGTTTATTTTCTAATGGAATGGGGTGAGTGTTAGGGTTGATGACCCCAGTCCTGTCCCTGATGCCTCTTCTTCTGTGAAGGTTGGGGGGTTGGAAACCCTAACAACATTCCCTACTTAACTGATGGATTAATGATGTTTTTTATCTGTCTATCTATCTATCTATCTATCTATCTATCTATCTATCTATCTAAATATATATATATATATATTAGAGGCAAAAAACTCCATTTAATGCATTAGTTAGGGTTGCTCCACAGCGACAAAAGTGAGGAAATTCAGTGTTAGGGTTGAAAACCCCTTGGACCCACCACACCCCCAACTGGCACTGGGTGTGCATTGGGGTCGTCATGCCTCTCACCCCATCACATGTGTAAAGCTGCAGAAGTATAGGAGAATGGGGTGAGAGTTAGAACCGATGACCCCAATGCACACCACAATGCCAGTTGGGGTGGGTGGGGTCCAAGGGGTTTTTCAACCCTAACACCAAATTCTCACTTTGTCGCTGTGGAGCAACCCTAACTAATGCATTAAATGGAGTTTTTGCCTCTAATTTCCCTTCTTTTTGATAATGATAACTAGAAATAGTGAATGTAATGCAGCGGCGGGAGCGTGGGGCCCAACAGCAATGCAAACAGAAGCACTAAAAGTGGCGCACATGGTAACGCAAGCATGAATGAGAACAGAAAGAGTAACCTTCACAGTGGCATAGACGGGAACAGTCTGCCATATGATGTGTAGTCACATAGTAACATGGTGCCTGCAAATGGAAATGTCAATGGGCATGGTGACGCAAAGTGAAACAGAAAGAGAAACAGTACTGTAGACACAAATGGCAAAAAATAACAGAAACGCAAGCGCAAATGAAAACGCAAAGGATAACGCACATGGTGGCGTAGACGTCAACGGTAAGTGAAATGGGTACGGAACTGCAAGAGGAAAGAGCAACGGTAACAGTAATGTAAGCACACAGGCTGGTTTTCCCCAAAACCTGCATAGAGAAAGACAGTGAGTACAAAGAATGTATGCATAATAATGGGTATCAAAGCAGAAAATGAGGACTTGAAATACTAAATAGGTTATATCTCAGGAACCGTACGACGTAGAAAAAAAATTTAAAAGTCATATGATTTACAACTGTCCTGGCTAGTTTTGTACTTATCCCCCATTAGGGGGCTAAGTACTTTTCCAACGAAAAGTCAGTATCTTGCACTGTTTCCGAGATAGGGCCCCTAAAGGCACGGCGAACACCATAATGTTATCCTATGGGGAAAAAAGAGAATTTGGACGCCATAACTTTGCCTCCTGTAATATTTTTCACCAAGCCACTGAAAAGCACATCTGTGGGCTGTTGGCTGTCTTCCCTCAAATTTCAGGAAAAAGACCAAACCGTTATTTTGCAGCAGGGTGCCAAATGATTCCTGTAATGCGTCGGGCGCCGTAATGTTATCCTATGGGAAAAACCATCAACTTTGGAGTGCTGTAACTTTGCCGCTATGTAATATTTTTTCAACGGAACACTAAAAGGCACATCTGTGAGATGTCGGCTGCGTTCCCTTCAAATTTCAGCCCAAAACTCCCAACTGTTCTTCTGCAGCGCAGTGCCAAAGAATTGCTGTCATTTTCCCACAGACTAGAAAACTACTGTCGCAATTTGCGAAAGCTTTCACAAAAATTTGAGACACTTTCATGAGCACGAAAGTACTTTGCGAAAGTACTTTTTCCAGAAATTTGAAAAACATATCTCCGGGGTGTTTTACCCCAAAATAGACATGGCTAGCATCCTCAGGGTTCGACTAGCTGAATACAAAAAGAATTAGGTCGGTAGAGGGTCCCAAATTTAAATGCCAAGCATTTTTCTGATCACCAACTGAAAAGAAAATGGCTGATTTGCGACAGTAAATGGGCCATTTGTGAAAGTAAAAATGCATTTGCGACACTGTCGAACTTTTTAACTTTCCCCATTGACTTATAATGGGAAATTGTTTTTTGAAAAACTTTTGAACCGTTTAATATTTTTTCACCAAATCTTCGAAAGGCACATCGGGGACCCCGGCCACACATTCCCTGAAGAATTCGGGCCGGTTGTGCAAACCGTGCGACCTGTAGGCACGACCGTAGAATTCCAAAAAAGTGTAAACGCACCCGCAGATCATGCTTAATAACTCCGCAGCAGTATATCCGTCCAGTATGAAACTTGGCAGATCCCAAGGCATATGGGTTTTGATCATGTATTTCATATTTCAGGCAAATCTATCAAACGGTTGCAAAGTTATTTTGCTGCAAAATTTTGGTTTTAACATGTAAATGGCTCCTCAACCCTAACTATGGTAGCACTACTGTGCTACCATATATATATATATATATATATTAGTGGTGCAGTAGGTATAGTTGGGGTTGAGTAGGCAGCTTGATGTTAACCCCGAAATTTTACACTTTAATAACTTTGCAACCATTTGAAAAATGTGCACAAAACTGTGCATGCACAGTCTCATGTGGTAGATCTCTTGATATGCCAAGTTCTGTTTTGATCTGATGTGTAGCTTTTGCACAGTGCATAGTGAAACAAGTGTAGAAGTTGCTTTTTTTGCCCAGTTTTGCTGATTTTTTTCTCATCTGTGGCCACATCATTTGGAAGTTTGGCTTGATATGTTCAGAGTAGAATGAGCTTGTCCCAAAGAACAAGCCAGCATTGGTTTGGTGAACAAATATGAATCCATTCCAAAGTTATTAAATTTTGAAATTTTGGGTTCTGAGTATGCTCAGTTCAGTCTTTTGGATAGCTGCACAGCTTTAAATAAGGATTTGGGCTCACGAACAAGGATTTTGACAGCTCATGAACAGGGATCCATTCAATCCCTGTTCGAATGAAAACTGATGTTTGAGACACCGGTAAGTGCCACAACCCCACCCTGGGGGTTAAGCCAGGACACCTGGTGAAGGCCGGGGGCTTCACTGCAGTTGGCATCAGGACTTCCGGGGGGGCGTAAATGCGGGATGTCATTGCATGTCCCGCCCCGAGGAAAAAACATCCTTTCAGCGACAGAAATAATTCCCAGCCAGCGCCTCCATGATGCCCTCCTCACCGCCTCTAATATGCTCCCAGGCTGGCTCCCCCAACTCAAACTGAGACACTGGTAAGTGCCACAACCCCACCCTGGGGGGGTAAGCCAGGGGGCCTGGAGGGAACACGGCTCATGTGGGAGCAGGGGGTGGCAGGGACCTTGACCAGGGCCATGTTTTGGTACAGAATGGGGCAAAAAGAATACTAAAACAAAAAAAATCCCTCTTCGTAAGCTGCCAAAATCCTTGTTTGTGAGCCAAATCCCTGTTTTTGCAGTAGAGCCATCTGGTCATCAACTCACAAATAAGGATTTTGACAGCTCATGAACAGGGATTTTTAGGACCATTTGGTCATCCCCTCATGAACAAGGATTTTGACAGCTCACGAACAATGATTTCTCATGAACAAGGATTTTGACAGCTCACAAACAGGGATTCCTTTTTACAATCCCTGTTTGTGAGGTCTTAAAATCCTTGTTCATGAGCCAAATCCCTGTTTGTTAGCTGTCAAAATCCCTGTTCCTGAGCTGATTCCTGTTTGTGAGATAGGGCCATTTGGTTATCCCCATATGCACATGGATTTTGACAGCTCAAGAACAGGGATTGGAAGCAAGTCATGAACAAGGATTTTCAAACGTAAAAATGGCAATCTTTTGACTAAAGTAAACAGAACCAAAGCCATGGGTTTGTAGAGGGTGTCACCCTGTGCAAAGCTCACACTTCAACTTTATTAGAAGTAGAGGGGGCCTTATGTAGGGTTAAAAAAAGAAAGAAAAGAAGGAAAGTCAGTGTGTGTTCTGTGCATGGAAGAGTACTGAATCAGCTGACTTTGCTAAACCACTAGGAGGAAAGAGAGCTTACCTGGGGGTGTGGTTTAGACAGTATAAAAGCAAGTGAGTCAAATTACTACTTCCTGTTGCTAGCCTTGCTTGTAGAGCAGAAAGCAGCTAACTAAAAGAAGGAATATATTCTTATTAATTTAAAACTTACATCTCAGCAGGAGTCAGTGACTGATAAGATTAAGTAGACAGATAACTTTATTAGAAGTATCTGCCTACTGTTGCCTGCTATGATGTAAAAAAATAAAAACCAAAAAAAAAAAAACGATGTTACCTACAATGATGTAACGAAATGTTGTGCTTGTATTTGTCCTCTTTGTGATGAGGTACCTTTGGAAATGAGCCGTTGGCTCAAAGGTTGTAAACTGATGTATAAATAAATAAAATAAATAAATAAATAAATAAATATTAGAGGCAGTGAGGAGGGCATCATGGAGGCACTGGCTGGGGATTATTTCTGTCCCTGGAAGGAAATTTTTTCCTCATGGGCGATGACATACAATGACATCCTGCATCTACTCCCCGAAATCCTGATACCAGCTGCAGTGGAGCCCCAGCCTTCACCAGGTGTCCGTAGTGCACCGGACATTCATCGCCCCTTCCCCTGGAGAAGGAGAGCAGTCCAGAGGATGCTTCGTCCCTCTCCCCCTGGCCAGCACTCCAGTGACCCAGGTCCATTCCCAAGCCCAGGTCATCAGTGTCGTGAGCAGAAATTGAACCACTGCACCGATGGGCTAGCCATGAATAGGGATTTTCAAAGGTTGCTTGTTCCTTTGCCACTTCACTGAAAAGAAATGGTTAGGACATTTGGCTTAAAATTTGCAGGGTAAGAAGCGCATCACTCCTACCGCAAGATGACAGTTCATTACAATGTCTCTACACTCATGTATAGATGGGCAAATCAGAGACAATTACAGTATGCATGCATGATGGGAGAGCAGAGCTATGTGGGTAACATTACGCATTCTCAAAAAGAAGGGACACTCATTGCAAAAAAAAATCTCTGTTAATGTGTCTGTTAGGATTTCTATTAGAGTGACAAAAGTTTGGAAATTTGATATTAGAGTTACCAAACCTACCACCCCACCTCACCACACCCACTGTCCACATACCAGCAGGCATTGGGGTGTGCCTTGAAGTCATCGAGCCTAACACGCACCCCATTCTTCTATACTGTACCATCTCAGGTTCCTTACAAATTGAATGGGGTGAGAGTTAGGGCCAATGACCCTAGAGCACAACACAATGCATATTGGTGTGTGGAGAGTGGGGGTAGAGTTGGGGTGGTAGGGTTGGTATCCCTAACATCACATTTTTAAACTTCTGTCTCTGTAATAGAAACCCTAACTGATGCATTAATGGAGTTTTTTTGCAATGACTATATATATATATATATATATATATATATGTATGTATTTCCCTGGTGTCTATTGGCAACCCACTCTCATTGCTGTCCCCATGACAATGTAACCTGTAATAAAGAAAACAGTCCTTCAATGTTTTTTTCCCTGTAAACCTCTAAAAAAGAAAACAGTCCTTTGCTGATGTGACCCCTGCCATCCAACCTCCCACTCAGCAGTCACCATCCCACCCCACCCCACCCACAATTCCTCACACAACCTCACTCACCTGAACAGGTCCCATGGTGAAGATCCACTCTGCAATCAAAGAGTCATCTTGCTGCTGGAACTGCTGACTACAATATGAGAAACTATGCTAAGTGCAGTTCAATGTATTTCAATGGTGGTTCTGAACTTCATTACATAACCTTGTCATTTTTGCATATTTTCAGCCCAAATTTTCAACATGGCCTTTTTGGGGCCTGCCTCATAAACAATGGCAGTGGAATGATGGAGTCATGTAATATTCCAGCAGTAACACCAACTCACAGTGCAGCTACACTTCCCTGTTTTTTCTTTATTTTTAAAAGTTTACCCCTGCCATCTTTTTAGACAGTTTTTTTTGTTCCGGTTATTTCTTTTGAAGTCACAATTTCATATGATATACGTTACGGAAATTAAAATGAATATTTTAGCAGAGCAACAGACACTGTGTAATATTTTGCCATCTACCCCTGAAAAGGATCATGGACCAAAGCAGCCAAAGCAGGACTCCAACCCAGATCCCATGTGGACTCCTGACACTGGCTTGTTAATTGTGGAGCGATTTCTACAGGAATTAGTTTCCCTTCAAGATACGATTCTCCATCTCTCTGATGACATGAAAGTTCTCCACCCAGATCTTACTGAGCTTACCCACCAGATTGGAGATATGAAGGCATGGGTTAGCTCCATGGAAGGCTGGTATAATAAACTTGATCCTAAGCTGGTCTTTCTGAGATAGAAACTTGTCAAGCTGGAAGAAAGACTTGATGAACAGGAAGGGTGCAGCAGGAGAAATGTCTTGGTTATTATAGGTCGCCAGAATGCAGTGAGGGAAAAGATGTTATAGCCTTCACACAGTATCTCTGCATAAAGATAGTTGGCCCCTCACCTAATGGCCTGCACTATGTAATAGACTGGGTGCACCGTGTTCTCCACCTGTGCCAGCAGAAGCAGGCAAGCCACTGTCTTTAACTTTTAAGCTGTTAACATTTCTTGACCAATAGCATATTTTGGTCCTGGTCAGAAAGTTGTGTGGAGGACACACACATTTTGATTTATCAAGGCCTGCCACTTGTTTTTTTTTTTTATTGAGGATTCGGAAATACCTTTGAGTCAAAGACTCATTTGTAAAGGTTCCACGTCACAGAAATTAGGTACAGAACAAACTTTAGATAACAATTCATCGAGGACACAGTTCAACACTGATATGAAGAAACAGTGAATGCTAACAATCAGAAACTAGGGATAATTAGTATCTTAGGCCTGGAAGCCTATGGTAGGCAGGCCAGTGGCATTGGTCAATGAGGAAAGGGAGGAGGGGAGAGGGCAGGGGTTCAGTAACAATCACAGGTATTTGAGGACTGGAGATGATCCTTAAGGTGTGTTTTGAAAGGGCAAATTCTATTCTTTTATTTTACAAGCAAGGTTGGAAGGCTGTTCATGAAAGAAGAGGCTCTGGAACTGAAGGACCTTTGGAACTGTGAGGTATGGCAGGAGGGAACTAAGAGGAGTGGCTTGTCAGAGCTTTGAGTGTGCTTAAGCTTCAGGGCCGGGTGGACTAAGGGGGTGAGCCCAGGGGGGAAGAGACTGAGGGCAATCTTTTTGGCCATGAGGCAGGTGTGGAACCAGATCCTATTGTCAAGATTAAGCCAGTTGGTGGTGTTATAAAGGGAGCATGTATTGGTGAGACTAACATTGAGAACTTTAGACAAGAGATGGATATGTCAGTGGAAATTGAGTGTAGGGTCTAGTGTGATGCCCAGGTACTTAGAGGAATTGACTTGCTCCAAGGGGGTCAGATTAGCAGTTAGTACTTGGGGGCAAAGTGCCTTCCAGGTGTTGAGAGTGTGAGAGAATAGCATAACTTTGGTCTTCTTATAGTTGAGAATGAGGCGCTGTGCAGAGAACCAATTTTCAGCACAGCTATAGGCATATTGAAGGGAACGGTGGAGTTGAAAGGGGTCAGGTTCGTAGGAAAATAGGATGGCATCATCCACATATAGTAGTAAGTTACCAGAGCAGGACATGGGGAGGGAGTTAAGGAAGAGGCTGAAAAGTAGAGGTTCTGGTATGCACCCCTGTGGGGTGCTGGAGAGGACAGGCAGCCTAGTGGATAAGGTGTTACCAATTTTAACCTGCCGGAAGTGATTTAAGAGGTAATCAGAGAACCAACCAAGGGTGTCCCAAGAGAAACCAATGTTAGACAGAGTGGTTAATAGGAGGAAGTGGTTGACAGTATCAAATGCCTTAGAAAGGTTTATGAAAACAGTGTGAGTGATATGACCCCTGTCAAGGGTGGAGTGGATGCATATAGTAAACTGGAGAAGGGCAGTAGTTGTACTGTGGCCTTTGCGGAAGCCATTTTGCTGTTTGCCGAGTAGGTCATATTTGTTGAGATGGTCAGTGATTTGATCAGAGACAATCCGCTCTAGGGTCTTGGATAGGGGAGGGAGAATGGAGATGGAGCAGTAGTTCTTGGTGACGGAGCAGTCCCCACTTTTAAATTTTCATGATGGAGGCTGATTTCCACCTACAGGGAAATTTACTGTGGCATAAGGAGTGGTTCGGTATATGGGTGAGGGGCAGAGTACCTCATGAAGGGTGAGCCGTAGAAGTTTCAAGTCTAGGGAGTCATTACTGTAGCTGGAGCAGCTTAGGGCCTTTTTAAGGTATGGCTCAGCAGACTTGGGTGTGATGCAGCGTAAGCAAATGGGAGGGCTACAGGAGGGAGGGGGAGCTGTCTGTAGGAGGGTCAAAGAAATTGGGGAGAATGTGGTCGAGGTTAGTGAAGGCATTGTTGAAAGCTGCGGCTATATGGGTATGATCAGAGGTCATGCACCCGTTGACCATAATCTGTTTAGGGACCGGGTTGGGGTCTTTTCCGTAGATATCCTTAATATTGTTCCAGAATTTGCACCCTGAGCCCCAGGTAGAGGTTAAGGAGGATTTATAATACTCTGGTTTTGCTTTGCGTAGGGCCCACGTGCATTTGTTCTGTGCCTCCCTGCACTTTTGTCTATCGGTAGGCAGGCCAGTCTTATTGCAGAGGTGCCACAGAGAAGCTCTAGTCGCATAAGGGCAAGGAAATGGTCCAAAATCCAAGGCGCTGGGTTCCCTTTGACCATCCTTTTGGTAAGTGAGGCAAATTTGTCGCATATGGTGTTGAAAGAGAGGATGAAGAGGTCAAGGGTCCTATCAGGGTCAAGGGTGTTTATTATGAAGGACCAATCCATTGAAATGAGGTGTGCTTTAAAAAGGGCAAGTTTTCCAGGGTCCAGCTTGTGTTGTAAGATTATTTTGGGAGGAGATCTAGCTGCTTTACCAGTCCAGGAGCAGACAAGAGGGGAGTGGTCACTAAGAGCATTTGGGAAAATGGTAGTGCTTGTAATTTTGTGGGGGCAATTAGCAAACATGAGGTCTACCAGGGAGGAAGACCATGTTTGCTGGTTAAGGCTGGTGGGGGAGGTGACTACTTGTGTCAGGTCTTGGGCAGAGGCAGCATCGATGAACAGCATGGCGGCCTTATCTAATCAATTGATATTAAAGTCCCTGAGTACGATTTTTTCAGTTTTTGATGGGAAGGTGGTCAGGTAGGACAGTACTGTGTGGAAGGCCACCTTCTGGTCCCTAGGGGGAATGTATACATCTGTAATGAGGAGGGGGGTTTGGGAGTGCCCCCATACTGAGTTTAAGAATGAGGGCCTGGGCCAGCCCTGTGGCACAGAGGGCTGAGGCACTGGTTGTCTCACCTCTAGGTATGCTGGTGACCCGGGTTTGGGTGTGAGTCTGGGTCACCAGAGGTTGGTACATGGGGTAGGGTGGAGTTGGATGGAGCTGTCGATAGGCAGCTCTCCTCTCCAGGGAGATGGGATGACAACCCTCGATGATGGTTTCCCCTTGGTGGAGGCCAAGGGACTGCACAGAGAGGGTAGCAGGCGCTAGGTCAATGGGGCGGGAGGAGGGCCATTACCAGTGCTGTAAGGCGCATGCCTGCCTCCACACACATGCAACCTTCTCCTGGGGCCCTCAGGAATTGGGGAGAAAATGGAAAAATGGAAAACCAGTGTCAGGATGCGACTGACTGTCTGCAGGCACCGCTCCCGGACTGGGTGTAAGGTAAGCCCCAGTGATTCTGGGGGATGGAGCTGGGGGAGCCAGTCAGATGGGGGCCGTGTGGCAAAGAGAGAAAGCATTCAATGATAAAAAGAAAAGAGTGAGGGCTTGGGGTCCTGGAGCCAGCTGAGGGGTAGGGAGCAACTGCCCGCATAGCATGTCCTTGGTGTAAATGGCGCAACCTCCCCCACGCATACCCAGCTGGTCTGTACAGTATACGTTGTAACCAGAGAGTGTTATTGTTGAGTTAGGAATCTGAAGGGAGAGCCAGGTTTCACCCACTGCTATGACATCAGGCCGATGTTGCAGTATCCAACCCTGGAAGGAGTCCCACTTTTTTAATAGACTGCATACATTAAGGGTGGCAATGCACAGCCCGTAGGTGGGGGATTGAGTTGGTGCTGGTGGAGTAGGAGGTCTAGGGTTAGGGTGGATATTTTCAGACATGAGAAGAAGGAGGAGGAGGAACCTAAGTACAGGGTTCCAGTGCAACCTTTTGTGGAAATGGGATTTCCTTTCTATAGGCCCTTTCATGGTACAGAAAGTAGGAATGGGAAGGTTTAGAATAAGAGGGGGCAAGGAAGAGGAGTCAGTGCGAGGAGAGGGGTGACTGCATCAGGGGCTGTGGGTGGTGATGCAGCCAAGAGTAGCATGGCAAGTATAGGGTGATACCACTGGGGCAGGACTCTTTAGAACAGATAGATGGAGAGTAGGCTGCAGGGATGGACCCATCTGCAAAAGCATAGGTGGTCTGAGAGATTTTACATGCATTAGTCATTGGAGTTTGTGAAGAGAGAAGCAGCTCATTAGGAATGATAGATGCACAGGAGACTTTATATATATTTATCACTGATGCTGCTGCAGGGAGAAGCTGACGGACAGGCAGGCTGAAGTCTGAGACATAAGGGGGTGAGTATGCAGGGACAGCAGAGTTTACAGCAGGAGAATTAAAGGGACCATTTTTAGAGTTAAATCATGAGCTGAGGACAAAGGGAACACCAGTAATTGGAGAGTTAAAGTGAAGCAGCCACTGGTGGCAAAGATAAAGCTGCTGGTGAAGATAAATGGTGTGCTGAGGAGAGAGGGAACAACGATAACTTAGTCTGGTACAAAGGCAGCGTGGAGGGAAAGATTTGCAGAGTGGACCAGAAAGGAAGACTTAGCCCTCTGGTGGTGAAAGGTGATTATCTGCAAAGGGGAAAGTGGGCTGATAGGCTCAGCACAGCATGTAACCACTCCTATAAATATAGATGTTCACCAAGGGTGGTGGGGTGGGCGGTGGGGCAGCCGATGCATAGCATCAGTGTGGCAAAGACAGAAAGAGAGTCTCCTCATGCTCGGAGAATGCCTTCGGTACCTTGCTTAGGGGATTTAGCTGGGGGAGGGCTTCTTCCGTGGAGCCCTCATGACCTCCTACGGGTCCCGGTGCTGGGAGCTGTGGAGACAAGATCACAATCAGGACAGCAATTTATAGATGGGACCTACATGCAGGGTAAGGCTGGCTTGCCTGGTAATTGGAGAGGGCTGGGGGCCCATTTAACAGTCACAATTACAGTAGCAGTACAGCATTACATTTTTAACTTAAGGCAGGCAATCCTTAGTGGTAAAAAAAGAGACCTGCTTAGTAATCAAGTTTAGCCTTGCTGCCAACTGTTTTAGTAATAAAATCAGAGCTACTTAAGGCAGTGCAGAGAAATGCATGTTTTCCTTATTAATATATAACATTCTTGTGCACAACTGATAGGAGCTATGATTAGCCTTGTTGCTGACTGTTCTAGCATTTAAATCAAAGTTATTTAAAGCAATGCAGAGAAACACAGGTTTTCCTTTACAATTGATAAGTTACCGACTGTATTAGTATTTAAAACAGACCTACTTAAAGCAATGCAAAGAAACACAGGTTTCCAATGAAATCATTACAGTACTACTTAAAGCTATGCAGAGAAATGCAGGTTTTCCTTTAAAACCCATTACATTCTAGTGCAGAAAACCCATCAGTGAGCCGGTGCTGACAATTATTTATTTATTTATTTATTTTGGCTTTCACTCATTCCTGTTGCGACTTTAGATCAGTCCCAATATTGGCTCAAAATGGCTCCAAATTCAAACAAAGACAGAGAGAGTCTCCTTGTGCTAGGAGAATGCCTTCAGTACCTTGCTTAGGGGATTTAGCTGGCGGAGGACATCTTCCATGGAGCCTTCATGACCTCCTCATGGGTCAAAGTGCTGGGAGCTTGCTTAGGGGATTTAGCTGGGGAAGGGCTTCTTCCGTGGAGCCCTCATGACCTCCTCATGGGTCCTGGTGGGAGTTTGCTTAGGGGATTTAGTTGGGGGGGGGGCTTCTTCCATGGAGCCCTCACAACCTCCTCGTGGGTCCTGGTGCTAGGAGCTTGCTTAGGGTATTTAGCTGGGAAGGGCTTCTCCCCTGGAGCCCCTCTGACCTCCTTGTGGGTCCCGGTGTGGGCAGCTTGCTTAGGGGATTTAGCTGGGGGAGTGCATCTTCAGTGGGGCCCTCGCAATCGCTTCCATACAGTATACAGCAAAAATTAGCTGAGTTTCATCCCTATACTACTAAGTTGTCGGCTGCTAACATCCTGTTTTGGCTGTTGTACCCTGTTAAACTTTGTGTACCCGAGATTCCTTGGTTTAGGTGGACAGGCTGGAAAGCCTGCTCACTCTAAGCTGGCTATGGTGGGAGCTGTCAGCAACTCCTTGGGGGATGGCTGGGGTTAGTAATCATCTCCCAGTTAGAAAGCTCCCATTTATTGGAAGTTGGAATAAAAACTGAAGTGTTGAAGGAGTATTGGTTGCAGTGGACACCTGCCTGTCTCTCGTCCCTTGAAGATTCAGAAGCAGTGAGAGTGTCTTAACTTCTTTTATAACTTATGTTGGACTGATATTAATCTGCCCTGCCCAGGTGGGGGGGGGGTCATATTTTCTTTGTTTCGGTGAGATAAGAGCTCACTTGAAGGCTTACGACAACATATTGTGGAAGCCTTTGGGGCTAGCTACTTGTTTTTGGACACTAGTTCCTTATGGATTTTAATTTTTAATTTATTTTTTTTCCTTTTACTAATTTAGGATTTGTTTGTTTGTTTAATAGATTTATTAATAGAGAGTTGATTGTGTGTGTGACTGGGTTTATATTTAGTAATGGTTGTGTGTTTGTGTTTTTATTAGGTAGTTGTTGCGAGGCACAATGTGTTTAATGGAGGCTTTCCCTGTCAGGCACTACTCTCCCTCTGAGCTCTGGGACCTCTTCCGTTTTAACTGCCCCACCCATTTACAGCAGTTTCTGTCTGCTGCAGAGCTCTTGGTATAATGGGGAGGAGAAGGAGGATGGGTGGGGGCTTGGGGCAGGGGGATAAGCTGGGAGGCCTGATTGGGGTACTGGGGTCCACAAGATGCCTTGAGGCAAAATGGAGCACTGAAAGTGGTTCTCCTTGTTTAGTGCCCATACCTAAGGGCTCCACAATTAGTGGGCATGTACCTCAAACTGCTCCAGTTTCTCACCTGACCCGCACGGTGTTATCCAATGCCAGATCTATTAAAAACCAAAAAGTCATTATGGCTGATTTGGTTGAGTCAGCTGATCTGGCTTGCATCACCGAGTCCTGGCTGGATGAAAATGATGGTCCCATTTTGGAGTAAGTGAGTCCAGCTGATTTCTTGATGATACACCGTACTAGGTCAGGTCACAGGGGCGGGGGTGGTAACAATTTGTTTTAAATAGGAATTGGGCCTTGTTGATGTGCCAGTTGAGGTTGCCAGATCCTTTGATTGTACCATGGCCTCAGGTTTGGGGTGCAGAATTATTCTTGTCTACCGTCCATCCGGAGGTGAGAATCAATTTTTGCTGGAAGTCGTAGACTTCATCGTTGACATGGTGTTGAAGTAGACCAGGTTGATGGTACTGGGGGACTTCAACGCCTGGGTTGATGATGAACTGTTGCAGTTTGGACAAGACTTCCTTTGACTTATGAGTTCGCTGGGCTTCACACAGGTAGTTACCTCTGTGATACATACACACGGTCACTCCCTGGACCTGGTATTCCTCCTGGGGTTGGAGACCTCCAACTAGGTGGTGGAACCAGTTGGATGGTCTGACCACCACATCATAAGGTTCAATTTCATGGCTCCCCCCTATAGGCCTGCCCCTTGGAGATGGTCCGATATCGCCCTTTACAGGGTGTGACCCCTGAAGGCCTCTTGGTGGTACTGGACCTATCAGGAATCCCGAATGCAAGCAAGGGTCCAGAGAACCTTCTTCTAGCTTATAATCAAGCAGTGGTGGGCGCTCTGGACACCCTTGCTCATTTCCATGTTCGCCAGCTAAATCTTCACCCTTGGGCCCCTTGGTTTGATGGGCACTTGAGGAAGCCGAAGTGAGCAGGTCGAAGGTTAGAGCATGCCTGGCATAAGTCTGGCCTGGATGCTGACAGACTTAGACTGATGGAGCATTATAGGGACTATGAGTCAACAATCTCCCGTAAGAAGGCAGGGTTCCTGTCCAGGGAGATTGCTGCAGCTCAGAACCGACCAGCTCAGCTAGACTGTGCAATCCAGCCTATCTACCGGTTCGGAAAGTCTTTTCACAAATTGAGTGTGACAAGTTTGCTCACTTCTTTGCTGATAAGATTGCCGACATCAGGTCGGAGATTTGCCTGTCATACCCTATGGGGGCTACTGTTGATTGGGGCGGAGTCACGATTCCTCTGTTTTGTTGGGTTGAGTTTGACTGGCCAGTGATCACATACATCATGCGGCTTCTCCGGAGTATGCGTCCAACAATCTGTAGTTTAGACTCAGGCCCCACCCGCCTTTTAATGGGGTGTGTGTATGCAATTGGCCTGATCTTGGCACAGTTAATCTGGTGCTCACTAGATTCAAGGAAGTTTCCCACCTCCTTGAAGGAGGCTGTGGTAGCTTACCTTCTCAAGAAACCATCTCTTGACCCAGATTCCCCTGCAAACTACAGACAAATCTCTAACCTTCCCTTTATAGGGAAGATTATTGATAAAGTTGTTGCACCACAACTGGAGAACCATCTTGCCATCCATGCTATCTATGATCCATTCCAGTCTGGGTTCTGTAAGAGACATAGTACTGAGACTGCTCTGGTTTGGGTACTCATTGATCTCCTGAAGGCTAGAGATTGGAAGAGTCACTCCATCTTGATCCTTTTTGATCTCTCTTCAGCTTTTGATACCATGGACCATGGGGAGCTGCTTGATCGCTTGAGGTACATCTGCAGTCTGTCTGGTACAGTCCTCAGATAGTTCCATTCTTTCCTCTCCAGCAGGTTGTAGAGTGTAGTTTCATAAATTTATTCCTCTGACTCATTCTTCCTGCTGTGTGGGGTTCTTCATGGTTCAATGCTGTCCCCCATGTTGTTCGCAGTGTACATGCTCCCATTAGGAGACATTGTGAGATGGTATGGGCTACGTTTTCACTGCTATGCAGATGATACTCAGCTGTACCTCTCTTTTGTACTCGACCAGGATTGTGCACTCTTTGTTTTTCCCAACTGTCTAGTAGAAATCCAAGACTGGATGAATTCCAGCTGGTTAAAGCTGAACCCTGCCAAGAAGGAGGTGTTAGTGGTGGAGACGAGTCACTGGATAGAGGGGTCGGCTGCTGTACGGCCTGCTGGGCTGTGCCTTGGGAGCTCTCAGCTGCTGACCTCTGAATGGGTGCAGAATCTGGGGGTGGTCTTTGATGACAGGCTGACACTTCATTCTCAGGTGTCAGCTATTGTCAAATCCTCATTTTATCATCTGAGGAACGTCGCCTGGATTAAGCATCCTGTTCTGTCTGGCAATCTTCCAACTTTGGTCCACACTTTTGTGACCTTGCACCTTGATTACTGTAACTCCCTATACCTGGGGCTTCCTAGAGTTGATATCTGCTACCTGCAGCTGGTGCAGAATGCTGCAGCCAGGTTACTGTCTGTATTTTCTCGATCTAGCCATATTACCCCTGTGCTGCACACTCTGCACTGGCTGCCTGTTCAGTGGCAGATCACCTTTAAAGTCAGTTTACCGACTTACAAAGCCCAACACGGTTTGGGTCTGAGTTACCTGCAAGAGCTTCTGCATCCCTACTGCCTCCTCTGAATGCTCTGCTCAGCCAACGAGGGATTGCTAGAGATTCACAAGATGCATTTGAAGACTTCTGGAGCACGGGCTTTTGTCTTTGCTGCCCCTACCCTCTGTGGAATTCTCTACCTCATCGGATACGAGAGTGCCTGACAGTGGAGAGCTTTAAGATTGCACTTAAAATGCATCTTTTCTAGCTGGCCTTTTCTGATTTTTAATATGGTACCCAGATATGGAACTTGGAAGTGTATATTTATAACTAATGTTAATTAGTTTGTGTTTTATATGGTTTTAGTGAATTTTATGTCTGTGTAGCGCTTTGACATTTATGAATTACGCTAAACAAATAACAATTTGATTGATTTGATAAACTTCAGATTCCCTGAGATAGGGTCAAACAAATCTTTCCTACTGCAGAGTAAGCTCATTTAGAACTCCCAGTCCTTTTACCATACATATTTAAGAAGACTAGCAGCACTGTTCATGTACCTCACCAAGTCATTCTATTTGGATAATCACGATCTATTAAAATGTACACTTTTCTATCTAGGGATATCACAGGATGTTACTGGATGGTGTGGAGTTTATTTATCAGAATGCACACAGTGAACTAAGGTCAATGGTTGACTTTCCCCCCCCTACTTTAATCACTATGGGAGTTCTGCAGGGTTCAGTTTTGGGTCCTCTTTTGTTTAGTTTATTTTTAAATACAGTGCCTTTGGTTTGTTTTAATTATCAAATTATTTTGTATGCAGATGATGCAGTGATCCTCATGAGTGGACTTAATTTTGACCACATACAAGCTGATCTGGCAAGTGACTTTTTTATCTATACAGAATGGGTTCTGTGACCATAGGCTGCTGCTAAATGAGAAAAAGACAAAGACTATGATGTTTTATGGTCATTAAAAGAGGATGGAATTGGGAACCTGTTCTGTCCCTGCACTCTACTATGGGGACGGAGATAGATCAGGTTGATTATTTTAAATATTTAGGCTTGATTGTTGATTCTAAGATAAGTTATGAACACCATATTCAAAATCTAGTTAAAGTTGTACAAAGAATGGATGCTCTTTACAGAGTAAATTCCTTACTTATTCCATCACCCAGAGCACTGTTGGAACAAATATTTCTTTTAACAACTATAGACTATGGCCTGACCAGAGATGTAGTGAAATTAAATTACGCTGGTGAAGTGAATGTGAAGTGACCACTTTGTGTTGTCCCAGTGCTACGTGGAGTGACCATCGCAAAGTGCTCACTTCACTTTGTTATTATGACTTTGTGTTGTCATTCCACCTTAACGCGAAGTAAGGCAGAGTGACAACAATATAGGCACCCCCACACATCACATGGCTTACAGTACTGTAAGTCACATGCTTTAGCAAGGCAGGAAGGAAGTGAGTCATACAAGCATATACTTTCACTTTCTCCTTTGCAAAGGTAAAGAGAGGAGGCATTTTGTGTAGGAGAGGAGAGGCTTGTTCTTGTTCTGAAATGCTTGATCAAAACCCAAGAGCTTTTTTAAAAGTTAATTGTTTAGGGGTTTTTGTACTGTTTTGTCAGTTCATTTTTTCTTGTGGTGACCTATTTCTTTGTTTTAGAAGTTTCATTGTGTGTGTGTGTGTGTGTGTGTGTGTGTGTGTGTGAGACTGTGTGTGTGCCTGTGCTGTGTGAGTGTGTGTGAAGGTGTCGGAGAGGGAAGGAGTGCTTTTTTTGCAATGGAGCAGGGACAGGATGTGGCTTGTGGCAAGAGGGGAGTAGTACGTATGCGTGGGGGCATAGCTAGGTGGTGTTGGACCACTCAAGAGTCTTTGATCCCCCCAGAAGCAGCAGCACCACCACCAGTGCAATGTCCACCAAGTCCACCACCACCAGCACCAGTGGAAGCTGCAGGAGTTCCAGCAGCACCACCTCCACAGCAGCAGGTTGAGCCCCAGGTCCGTGACCATGCTGCCAGCACTGCATCTGCTCCTCCCATGCCTGGTCCCTACCACAGCTCCTCAGTTTGGCAGTTTTTCAACTGGGTCGGGGGGACAGCAACCTTATGGTATGACTATTTTGTGGGGTGCAGGTGCACCATAGCCCCTTGGGGACACATCTGGGGACTGAGGGCCAGCGCACCCATATGTTGAACCACCACAAAGTGGAGTGGCAGGCTGCCACAGAATGGGCCAGACCTCCACCTGCTGGCCCTTCTGTGGCAGTGGCAGAGGGTGCAGCTGTTGTGTGTCATCGCAGCAGAAGGAGGGCCACAGCAGCAGTTGCTCCACTACCGCCACCAGCACCATCCTCACCACCATATCTACCTGGTGTACCACCACCAGTGGACCCCACAATGCCTGCAACTCAGGCAGACATAGTGCTTTTGTGGGCCACACTGGAAGAAAACAATGAGGTACATAAGTGAAAAAAGAAGGACAAAGGGAGGGATAGTGAGACTGAAGGGGGAGGATGGGAGCCGCATGGAGGATGACAACAGTAAAGCTGACATATTGAACAGGTATTTCTGCTCAGTCTTTACTAAGGAAGAGGGGGGTAATGGGTCTGAAGGGAGTACAAGGGGTGAGAATGGTGCAGAAATGGACACAAGTCCCTTTACACGAGAAAGGGTCCTGAAGGAACTGGAAGTAATAAGAGCTGATAAAGCAATGGGGCCAGATGGGTGCACCCCAGGTCCTAAAAGAACTAAGAGGTGGTGGCTGAACCTCTGGCTATCCTGTTCAGCCAATCACTGGAAACAGGGGAGGTACCCAAAGACTGAGGACAGCAGATGTAGTCCCTTTATACAAAAGTGGGAACAAAGAGGAAGCAGGGAACTACAGACCAGTCAGCCTCACCTCGGTAGTGGGAAAGATCATGGAAGCACTACTGAAGGAGAGATTGGTGGAACATCTGGTTGTCAATGGACTACAGGACCCAAGGCAGCATGGTTTCACCAGGGGAGGCATGTCAGACCAACCTCATTGAATTTTTGACTGGGTGACTAGGGAGGTGGATCAGGGAGGGCAGTGGACATGGCCTATCTGGACTTCAGCAAGGCCTTTGACACTGTGCCACATAGAAGACTATTACACAAACTGGGGAATATGGGTGTGGGCAGGACAGTGTGGTGGGTAGGTAACTGGCTGGGTGGCAAGACACAGAGGGTGGTGGTAAATGGCTGTCACTCCACAGAGGGAAGAGTGACCAGTGGGGTACCACAGGGGTCAGTGCTGGACCGGTCCTATTCAACATCTTCATCAGTGACATTGCACAGGATATAGAAGGCAGAATTTCACTGTTCGCTGATGACACAAAGCTCTGTAACAGAGTAGACACACCAAAGGTGTAGACAGAATGAGAAGGGACCTGCAGAAACTTGAAGAATGGTCAAGGGTTTGGCAGTTGAAATTCAATGCAAAGAAGTGCAAGATACTGCATATGGGGCACAAAACCCTGGCACAATATATCAGTTGGGGGTGAGGATATAGCATGCACCAAGCAGGAAAGGATCTTGGGGTTGTCATCTCTGATGACCTTAAGGTAGGGAAACAGTGTGACAAGGCATCAGGTAAAGCAAATAGGATGCTGGGATGTATAGGCAGGGGCATCACCAGCAGGAAAACGGAGGTCATAATTCCGCTATACAAGACACTAGTGAGGCCCCACCTGGAGTACAGTGTACAGTTCTGGAGACCATACCTACGTAAGGACATAGACAGGGTAGAGAAGGTTCAGAGGAGGGCAACAAAGATGGTGCATGGGTTGCATCACAAGTCCTATGAAGACAGGTTGAAGGAACTGAACATGTACCCTGGAGGAGAGGAGAGAGGGGATATGATAGAGACATACAAGTATCTTACAGGGAGGAACAGGGTGCAGGAAAACACTATTTTTAAGCGAAAAGATGTTTCAGGACTAGAGGGCATGGGATGAAGTTGGAGGAGGACGATTCAGAGGAAACATGAGAAAGAATTTCTTCACAGAACGGTTGGTGGACAAGTGGAACACCCTGCCAGAGGAAGTGGTGGGGCTGAAACAATCACGGATTTAAGAATGCATGGATAGACATAAAGGAATTCTAGAGGTCAGGGGTAAGGGGAAATAGACTTCTAGGAAAACAAACTGAACTTACAAGCTCAAATGGGCAGACTAGGTGGGCCATAGGCCCTTATCTGCCGACACTGTCTATGTATCTATGAGAGGGTGGGTGCTGTCCAGCAGCAGTTGGAGCAGATAGAGCAACACCAGTTACAGATTGTGTCAATGCTCCATCTGCTGATGGACCATCAGGGGATCCCTCATTAGCTTTTTTTTGCAGCACACCTTCTGCCCACCTCTGTAGTGTTTTGTCTTTTGTTTAATAAAAGACAGAGGGAAGGCCACAGTAATAGTTTAAAGGGAAGCAGTCAGTAACAAGAGCTCCTGCCCCCTGCAAGGCTTACCCTCCAGTTAAGCCTTTTAAGTATATTGTGGCATTTTTCTACCTCCACAACATACTTTATTTTAATAGAAAAAAGTCTGTGACCTGGAAGTATGGTGGACGCTATGGGGGCTTCATTAAGTGTAATGGTGTGGCAGTGCACCATCCATTTCAATACAAAAGTAATGAAATGCATGGTGCGCACCACACCTTTACACATAATTGAGCCCCCATAGCATCTGCCATACTTCCGAGTCATGGACTTTTCTTTATTAAAATAAAGTATGTTGCGGAGCGAGAAAAATGCTGCAACGTACTTAGAAGGCTTATCCAGAAGGTAAGCCTTGTAGTGGGTGGGAGCTCCTGTTACTGACCGCTTCCCTTTAAATATATACATACACATACATACATACATGCTCCTTATTCTCCTGTTATTATAATCTGGTGCCTCAGTAATGTTTACTTTCTGTTGTGGAGTGGTTGTGGAAAAGCAGGACTGAGTAGTGAATGCATAATGTGCTAAATTGCATCTGTGCAGTTAGTGTTGTTTCCTGTGTGTGTGTGCGACATCAGACATTGTCCAGCTTCTTGCAAACATATATATGCTGACTTGTTGCAGTGTTTATGGTAAAAAGAATAGTGATAAGAATATATAACATATATTTTATTGTCACCATCATCATCATCGTCAGCGGACTAAGTGATATTATATTTTTTCAGATATGTCTGGCCAGAGTGCACCTTAGTCACATACTGCACACATGACTTTTAGGAGAGCATGTGTTTTTAGTCCTATTAGCTCCACAAAGTCATGTGTGCACTGTGAGTGACTGAGGTGCACAGTTACCCGAAACCTCTGAAAAAATATCATATCACTTATTCCGCCAGTGCTTATGGCACAAATAAAATATACTTCAGATATCCTTTCTTATCTTTATTCTTTACATACTGCAACAAGTCACACCACATATATGTTTGCACAAAGCTGGACAATGTCTGGACACACAGGAAAGAACTGACGGCACACATGCAGTTTAGCACAGAATACTAGGGGCCAGATATTCAAAGGTTAACATGGAGCGCAAATCCGTTGCACTGGACTAGCACCAAATTTGCACCAGAATGCTATATTAAAAAGGTCATTTAGCGCCAGTGCTAGGTGTTGGTGCCGACACTAAATTATAATGTATGCAAGGGAGGGACTGAGGGGAGGGGCCCTGAATGCCGGCTCACTGGCATATTCAAAGGTATAGCACAGCACTAGAGGCATTAGTACAGCCTATAGCAAGGCACTAAATACCACTGAGAAAAGGCCAGTGGTAATGTGGCGACAGTGCCCCACCAAAAGCATGATTCACGATCCCCTGTATCCACCCTAGTTATGTCCCTGGTTGTCTAGTGGTCCCCCAACCCCAAAGCACGTATTCCAACCCTGTTGAAAATAAATATAAATCCCTTTCCCTGGTAGTCTGGCAGTCCCCCCACCCCCAAGCATGTATCCTGACCCCCATTGAAAATACATAAAAATTAATTTCCCTGGTAGTCTAGCAACCACCCCAACACCAAGCACATATCCAACCCCATTGAAAATAAATATAAATCCATTTCTCTGGTAGTCTAGCGTCCCCCACCCCAAGCATGTATCCTGACCCCCATTGAAAATAAATAAAGATCCATTTCCCTGGTAGTCTAGCAGTCCCCCACCCCAAACATGTATCCTGACCCCTTTGAAAATAAAGATCCATTTCCTGGTAGTTCAGTGGTCCCACCCCAAGCATGTATCCTGGACCCCCACTGAATATAAAATATAAATCTTTCCTGATAGTCTAGCATTCCTCTACCCCCAAGAAAGGTATCCCGACCCCTTAAAAAACAAAAAGATCCATTTTCCTGGTAGTCTAGTGGTCCCTCCACCCCCAAGCATGTATACCAACTCCAATTGAAAATAAATAAAGATCCGGTTCCCTTGTAGTTAGTGTTCCCCACCCCAAGCACATATCCTACCCCCCGTTGAAAATAAATAAAGATCCATTTCCCTGGTAGTCTAGCAGTCCCCCCACCCAGCAGTGAAACCCCACTCATCCCATTAATGTCAGTGAACAGAACCAGTGACCGGCTCAGCCCTCCTCTCACCACCATAGCCGGCCACTGACTGAGGTAGGAAAGAGGGCTCCAGTATTTGAGTCTGCTTCAGTATTTTTTCATGTCTGAAATAATAAAAGGAGCACTCCTTTTAATACGGTGTGGACCAGGTCTTCATCAGTATTTTCTACTGTTTTTGTCCATCAGTTGTTTGTATATCACTTCTTTTGTGAGTAAAATTAACAATTATGCAGCAAGCAGTGTTTTCTGACCTCACAGAACAATATTTGTTCAAAAACAGTTGCAAATACTGATGAAAACCTGGTCTGAGCCATATTAAAAGAGTGCTCCTTTTATTTTTTCAGACATGAGAAAAAGTACTAAAGTAGGCACAAATTGTGAAAAGAAGGGTATCATACAAGTCAGGAGGTAAGTGGCTGGCAATCTAAAGTAGCATAAAAAAGTATAGGTCAAAATGTTCACCACATTGTTGCACTGCTGCTTTAATTTATAATTGAATTATGACATTATGTGCTCACGACACACAAAATGCAACTGCCTTGTGTCCAGAAAATTCCCAAGTGCTGACAAAGTGAAATGGGAGTGTTACACCACAAGCAAATTCCTCAGAATTTATTGCATAGTCACTCATGCATGCAGTGGCCACACAGAGTCCCCAGAATTTTTCTGCATCCCCAAAATGCAACTGCCTTGTGTCCAGAAAATTCCAAAGTGCTGACGAAGTGAAATTGGAGCGTCACACCACATACAAAGTCCACCAGAATTTAGTGCGCAGTCACTCATGCATGCAGTGGTCACACAGAGTCCCCAGAATGTTTTTGCTTCCCCAAAATGCAACTGTCTTGGGTCCACAAAATTCCCAAGTGCTGATGAAGTGAAATGGGAGCATTACACTACATGCAAAGTCCACCAGAATTTATTGCACAGTCACTCATGCACGCAGTGGTCACACAGAGTCTCCAGAATAGATACATAGATACATAGATACATAGATACATAGACAGTGTCGGCAGATAAGGGCCTATGGCCCACCCAGTCTGCCCATTTGAGCTTGTAAGTTCAGTTTGTTTTCCTAGAAGTCTGTTGCCCCTTACCCCTGACCTCCAGAATTCCTTTATGTCTATCCCATGCATTCTTAAATCCCGTGATTGTTTCAGCCCCCACCACTTCCTCTGGCAGGGTGTTCCACTTGTCCACCACCTGTTCTGTGAAGAAATTCTTTCTCATGTTTCCTCTGAATTGTCCTTCCTCCAACTTCATCCCATGCCCCTAGTCCTGAAACATCTTTTTCGCTTAAAAATAGTGTATTCCTGCACCCTGTTCCTCCCTGTAAGATACTTGTATGTCTCTATCATATCCCCTCTCTCCCTCCTCTCCTCCAGGGAGTACATGTTCAGTTCCTTCAACCTGTCTTCATAGGACTTGTGATGCAATCCATGCACCATCTTTTGTTGCCCTCCTCTGAACCTTCTCTGCCCTGTCTATGTCCTTATGTAGGTATGGTCTCCAGAACTGTACACTGTACACTGTACTCCAGGTGGGGCCTCACTAGTGTCTTGTATAGCGGAATTATGACCTCCGTTTTCCTGCTGGTGATGCCCCTGCCTATACATCCCAGCATCCTATTTGCTTTACCTGCTGCCTTGTCACACTGTTTCCCTACCTTGAGGTCTTCAGAGATGACAACCCCAAGATCCCTTTCCTGCTTAGTGCATGCTATATCCTCACCCCCCAACTGATATATTGTGCCAGGGTTTTTGTGCCCCATATGCATTGTTTCTGCATTCCCAAAATGCAACTGTCTTGTGTCCAGAAAATTCCCAAGTGCTGATGAAGTGAAATGGGAGCATTACACCACATGCAAAGTCCCCCAGAATGTATTGCACAGTCAATCATGCACGCAGTGGTCACACAGAGTCTGCTGAATATTTCTGCATCCCAAAAATGCATCTGTCTTGTGTCCAGAAAATTTACATACTCTGTGATGATGATGTCATGATGCACAGTGTCTTGCCAAACCATGTGAAGGCTGGATATCATGACATAAATCCATTCAGTGTTCTGTCAGAAATGATGACCTTGAGAGAACTGTTGCTGGTCCAAAGTGTGCTGCAATTCCTGTGAATGCAATGCGATCACCTCAACCGGATGGAAGGGTGCCCTTTGTGTGTACACTAATAGTAGCCTTGGTGAGTTGATATATATATATGTATTTTCTAGGTGGGAGGTTGACATATATATACATGTACTCATTGTATTGTTTTGTATCACAGGTCACATACTGTTGGTGTACACATTCCAGTGCATGATGAGAAAGTTTGGCATTGAAATTGGAAATGAAACACTCTCAAGCCTATGAAGGTTAGTATTTTTTTAAGGGGGGCATATTTGCAAGTGGGTCTTATTAATGGTTTATTATTTGGTTACTTCTTCACAGATTTCATCTGCATCCTTCTCCAGTCTGGTAATGATGGTCATGGTCATCGACTGAAATGACTTCTGCTTGCTGTATGTCTACTGCAGATCGGGGGGGAAGGGGCATGATGCCGAAGAAGTTCTTTGGATAAAGTAACTATGACACAACAAAGCATGTGGAAGTTTCCTAAAAAAAGAAATGAAGGACTTATTACAACTTGATTGTAGCAGCAAGACATTATGTTTAAGCCATGGATCTTCCACCACGGGTATCTGGATTAACACAGATAGCAAGCTGTCCCACTGCAATCATCAGATCACAATTTAATTTAGTACCAGGCTGTGTAACAAATACACCGTGTCAGTATCCTTGTGTCTCAACTCAAGTTGCATTTTAAAACCACATTTTGTCAAGTAACATGACCTGGGTCCAACTTTTTCAACACTGTCATGGCTGCACAGCTGCAAATTTGGAATACAGTGCATGATATGTTGCAGAAATATTTTTTGTGATGTACATGTCACCTAGTTTATGAATCATCAGTTGGATTTGTTGCACTCTTATGAAAAAAAAGGAACAGATGAAATAAAATTGATATACTCACCAATATGAATTGGAAATGGATATTCCATAGGTTCCTGTAGGCAGTACTGCTGCTGTACCATTGATACAGACCTTCAGCAAAGGAGAGTCTTTTGTTGTTAACCTGTAAAAAAACAAAATAAGTTGACTGTATATGTTTGACCATTGCAGCTCAGAAAAGCAACAGAAAACAAACCACACAGCTAAAGGAAGTTGAATAGCATGAAAAACATTAGTACACATGCTCACTTTTAGTTTTAATAGTAAGAAGCCTTGTACCTGTGGCTGCTGGATGTGGTCTCATGTTCGACTCCCTCTGCCTTGGCATGGTAAAGACATGTAATGGAAAACATTGTCACAATGGTGGTGGTGGGTGGTGGTAGTTGTAGCTGAGGCACATGATGACATTCTCTCTCACATCTTCCTGTATCTGGTGGTGGTGGCAGTTGCTAACAGCAGTCTTATGGTGGTGGTAGTCCAAGGGGACACACGGTCACATTCCCTATGGTGGCAGTAGCAAACAGCGGTTTTATGGTCGTGGTGGTCAAGGGGACACACAGTCACATTATCTATGGTGGCAGTGACAAACAGTAGTCTTGTGGTGGTGATAGTCCAGGGGGACACATGGTCACATTCCCTATGGTTTTAGTGGTGAACAGCAGTCTTATGGTAGTGGTAGTCCAGGGGCCAGGATATACAGTGCTCTGTGTTATAAATTTGATGTGACATATGGAATGTGAGTCACTATGAGTGGGACACTGATTTAACTTTATGAAAAGAAAACATGTACCATACAAGAAATGTGACAGCCTTTTAACCACTTAAGTTAAAACCAGCCAACATTAACCTCATCATCATTCATCATCATCCTCATAATGAAAGTTGCCCTTGCAGTCTTCTATGTCTGAATTCTGACCACTGGGAAATTCTTTCTCTATTGTGTTATCATCTACATCAGTGGTAGGCCATTTCATGCTGCCACTGCCACCAGGATGGTCCCTCTCTACAACATCAACAAAACCATGAGTATGCTGGGGTACGAATACTGAGGTTGCAGTCTGAGCTGGTATGTGCTTCTCATT
Source organism: Neoceratodus forsteri (assembly GCA_016271365.2). Lineage (NCBI taxonomy): Eukaryota > Metazoa > Chordata > Ceratodontiformes > Ceratodontidae > Neoceratodus > Neoceratodus forsteri. Next base: position 207,205,208 of record CM057451.1, read on the forward strand.
CATTTTTATGAATGTCAGCAAACTGACATTTGCAGGAGAGAGGTTTGTACAATGATCCCGAGCTATTGCACCTGCTGAGCTGAATACCCTCTCGACACTCACACTGGAGGGTGGGCATGTCAGGTACTTCAGTGCCACAGCGGTCAGCTCTGGCCAGTCACTGACCTTTCCACTCCAGCATAAAAGGGGATCATCAGTGATTGACAGATTGCTGTTTTCAGACACATGTGACTCAACCATTTGCTTTGCTGCTCTAAGTCTAGTGGTTGATGCATTATCCGCTTCTCCGGAATTCCACGTTTGTATCATGAGTCCAGCATTGTTGCTATTGCAAAGTTGTCACTAGGCTGGATGCTCAAGATGTAACAATTCTGGTCAAATACTGTCAGCATGTGTTTCGGCAACTCACTGCTAGCACTGTCTCCAGCAACATCAAAGCTGTGCTGTACATTCACCAATGTCTTCCCTCAGCACCTGCAACACTGGAATTGATTGGCTAATGGAGGCAGACTCACCACTCGCTAACTGTGTGCCATGTTCAAAAGGCCTCAAGATTGTTATTACAGAGTCCATGGGCACCACTGTTCAGTCATCACAGAAATGGAGGCCCCAGAACTGTCACAGCTAGTGTGCATGACGAGATATTCTGAGATGTCTTTGCACTGTTCATGCAACCTCCTTGCCATGTATAAAGTGGAGTTCCACTAGGTGACAACTTCCAGCTTCAAGCGGTGCTGCGGGAGGCTGTTTCGGATATGCAACTGCCAAAGTTGGTCACAGGCCCTTGCAGAGCATGAAAAGTGATAACAGATACTGTGTGCAACTGTCAGCATTTCCTTTATATCAGGGTGCTGCAGAAACTCCTGCATCACAAGATTTAAACAGTGGGCCATGCATGGAACCCAAAAAAGTGACCATTTGTGATGCATTTCACCACATTTGACCCATTGTCACTAGCTATGAACCTAGCTCTCAGGGACAGGGCGTTCAGCCACTTGTCAATTTCAGTCAGTACCACATCCAACATGTTTTCACCAGTGTGTGAACAGGTCACATTGCACATAGCAATCATTGCATGCTGTTGAATTCCTGGAAGATTTCTACCATGACACTACACCTTACTACATTGGTTATTCACACTATAAACAGCACAAACAACACCCGACACCTGCACCCTGTGTGCAGTTATACACAAATATGAACTCCCTGCTCTTTTGCCACTTGTCCACATATCCATACTTAAATGGATGAATGGAGAGGAGGAATGTTGAAGGGCATGTCTTACCGAGTCGGACATAGTAGAGTACAACTTGAGGACAGCAATGATTGAAAAGTATGTCCTGGATGAGACTTTCCATTTTGGACAGGCACATGCAGCAAACTGGAGGAACCCAGAATTCTCCACAAAGGAGAAGGGCCAAAGATCAATTGCCAGCATTTCAGCTACAGCAACATTAAGTTCATGTGGCACTGTATGATTGGGTGGGTGCTTCAACTTATGCACAAAAACACTCTGTAACGTGGGCTGACTTAAATGTTTTACATGGGGTGTGATGACAAATGGTTCTGCTCTATGAATTGCAGGGGGTGGAGTATGGACATGTGATGAAGACAGTTGCACAGGTGATGATAACCCCAGAAATGCAGTTATTTTCCCAGATTTACCAACATGGGTTGATGTACCACTTGCACAACACATACTGCACTGACCACCACCACCACCAAAACTGATGCTCTCACCACCACTGGACAAGATTTCAAAATAATTCTGCTCCTCCACCTCATCATGCCTGTAGTAATCCTCTACTGTTATTTCTTCACTACTACACATATTTAATTTTCTACTTGATGTTACAATCATGGAAGGGGATAACATGCTTGTTATGGTTGATGATGAGGGTGAATGCCCGACTATGTTACAGGTATTAGCTGCCATCTTGTGCCAGATCCACAGTGCCATGTTCCTGTTTTTAAGATGTGTATGCTGTCCCCTTGTGCCCAGATAGCTCCCTCTTTTACCTCGACTCACACGCACTTGGCAAACCTGGCAGATTACAACTGACTCATCATTTGCATCTTGCACAAAAAAATCCCAAGTAAGGGATTATGATGCTCTAGGTTTAATATGCCCCCCCCCCCGATGCTGCTTATTGGATTCCGTTTTTTTAAGCCATGAAGTAGGGGTGTGCTACATGATTTTTCAGGCAGGACACACTTGGACTGCAACTGACCACCATGACTACCTATCATTATTACTGGGTCATCATCATCAACTAAAACTGGTAAATCACAACTTTTTATGGGGGGGGGGAATGCAAACAGACCCAGACACAGCCACCTTGGATTTCTTTTTCTCTGGTTCCCAACAGGGGTCACTGACATCATCATCATATTCATCAACATTATCCACATCTTCTGCTTGGATGCTGGCATATGTACTGCATGTTGCAACCACAGCAACATCATCATCATCAGCACTACCATCACCAGAAATGTTTTCACCACACTGTGAATCACTACATGGCAAATGCATGACCTGAACCATGGTGGAAGAAATGTCACATTGTGTGCTATCGTAGACTTGATGAGCAGACTCCTCATGTTCAGTTACTGGGATGTTACTGGGGAGTATGACATCATCTACACTGTCACTCACTGGCACTGCTTCACACTCCACTATATTTTTGAACATGGTAAACCTGTCAGAAGTGGAACTTGAGGCAGCAATACTCATACCACCACCAGCAACTGCACTAACACCACCAGCTGGGATAACATCATTTCCTCCAACTATGAGTGAAGCTATTGATTGCACTGTAAAAAACATTGAAGGAAAAATACCTTTCCTCACATCAGCAATGCACTTCTGCGACTGTGTACTACCATGCCCACAGACAATCTTACCACTGACAGCAGTGCCATGGTGAGAAACAGCTTTGCTTGCATGTCTCTTTGTGGCCATTTTGGGGGATCAACAAGAATATTCTAAACAAATTTAGATTTTGTAACGTTCACTCTGGGTGGAGGCCGGGGGGGGGGGGATGCTGGATGTGAAGCCAAAAAAACAACTGTGGCTTCAACAACAGATACAGATGCAAAGTCACAACAAGTTCAACAACACCTTAACTAACCAGTGGTGCTCTCAAATCACAAACAATCCAGTCTGGAAAAGAATACCTTTTGCCGGTGGAGGGGGAGCACTGACTGCAGATTATAGAAGTGCAAAATCAAGAAAAGATACCACAGTGGCAGTGCAAAATGATGCAGGTGCAGTGTATAGCAGGTTCACACTGCTGCACCTGCAATTACACTGTAGCACAATAAAAGGTGTATTATTTGATGTCACACACTGCACACACACACACATAATTTTTCTACAAGAAATGCATAGCAAATTGAAAACTTCAGTAATATACAATGTATTTTAAACAACCTGAAATTATGCACTTCTGCACCAGGTCCAGACCACAACACACACAATCAGCGAAAAAATGTCAACAATTACTGAAAATATTACTGTGTGTACAGTAACACAGTCAGTTGTACAAGAAAAATATAACCAAAAAACAAAGAACGCCCTATTTCTCCTACTTAAATCTATGTACACCACATATGCTCCCCTCTCCCAAAGCACACTTCCACTGTCTCTCAGTACACAGACTGAATGTTGTACATTAACATTAAAAATCCACTCACAAACAATAAATGCTTGATGATATGAGCACAGCAGGGTTTCCTACAATCGATGAACTAAAGTTTCAGCAAAACAAAATGACTCAAAAAGGCTTTTTTAACAGCTTTTACAAGGTTTGAATCTCAGAGAGCCCTCAGAGCAGACTGTTTTCAATATCTTCCTACACACACTACCCCAACCTGAGGCTGTGCAGAACAATCTAGAGCCCATGTGACCTGAAATCCCATGGATCCCTGCAAAATTCACCTTTGGAGCTTAAAACAAGGGGAAGTATGTTGTTTTCAATGTACTTTGCCTTAAAATTTGTGGAGTAGTGGTTTGGGGAAGGCGGAGTAATGCAAAGTCATTGTTTTCAATGGACTTCACGTTGCCTCTTACAATGCCCAGTACTCCGCTTTGCACTGTGGAGCACTTCGCAAATCCACCTTCACTCTGTGAATTGTTCCGCGGAGTGAATTGAGGCCACTTCGCCCACCACTAGGCCTGACCTTCTACCACACTGCCTGTGAAAGGCTACTTATAAAGGTTGGAACATTGCTCAACCAGGTTACTAGATTTACTACCCAGCTTCCACTAAGAACACACCACTGTTTTCTGCCTAAACAAGCAGGGATGCTTTTATTGAAACAAAGATTTAAGTTACAGTTAGGTATGTTAGTAAAAAATATCACCTTAAACAAAGTTCCTGTAAACTTTCATCATTTATTTGAAAAATATGTATATCCATTTCATACTAGAATGTCAGGTCACTGTTTCTTTTCTGTACCAAAGATGAATACTGCTATGGGACAGAGGACGTTGTCATATAACTTACCAAGGTTTTCTAACTGTATCTTGACCAAAATAGTCTGCTTAGGAACATCAGTCTGTAGGTTTAGAAAATTACTGATGGGCTATTTGACAGAGGAAAATGAATGTGAATGTTATGTGTAAATTGGCGTACTGCTTATTATAGTTTATATACTGCTTTTTATATTCATTTTTATATTCATCTGTATGTTTATTGACTGTATTTATTTGTATTATGCAATTTGTACTCTGGTTAACCATGAAAATGGGTCTTTGGCCCATGGACTAACCAGAATAAATAAATAAATCAAAGCAAATCAACTGACCATTTGTGCTGCTTAAAGTGTTCCAGTCCTTTCTGATTGCTATTAGCAGATGTTGTTGCAAGTTGTCGCTAGTTTTTTAGATTCACAATAATATTATACACTTTGGTTTGCATTATTCCTATGTTTCCACATTATACGGTGTTATGTTACATTAGCACAGAGTTTAAATCTCTGTGCTACTTTCTTAGGCTTATGCATTGCTTACCTGCTTGTCGATAACCTTTTTTTCAAAGATTTGCTGTTTACTCGCTTTAATGTGAGATGTTTTGCAGAGTGTTCCTGCTGAAGGCTACCTCATGGTTTTCATATGGCATTTCACTTGTTTTCTCCTATTAGGGGGATGCTGTGTATCTTCTCTTTGTTGGATGGGGGGGTGTTGGAGCCCGCTGCTTGTGGGAGTACTGGAAGGGATCAATCACAGACCTACTGGTTGTGGAGTTATGGTCTTAGGGATTGGGACAGTAGTTTTTTTCTGTGTTGCTTGTTGCTTGTTCTTGCAATTCCTTTTTGTTTCTTTTGGCTGTTTGCCTTTTCATTTACCTGTTAGTCACTACTGAAAAGGGATATATGTATACAAATGGGGTGGGGAGTGCTGCTTATCCTACTTTATTAAGCTTTTGGCAGTGGTTATTTATGTCTTTAGAGTTTTCTGTTACTTATTCTTATAGGGAGTCACTATACATTTGTTGCTTGAAAGGTAAAAGGAGCCCAGGACATTAAAAAGAGGTATGCCAGGCAAGGTTGTCCCTTGTCACCTTTTCTTTTTAACATAGATATGGAAGTTGTTGTTGAGTGATCATCTAGACTGTACAGTCTCCTGTATATGCGTCCTGTGTTTCTCTTAGTTAATTGTTATTAGGAAATGTGATATATGGGAGCAGATACATTTTCACTTGTCTTATTTATGTTGTGGTTGAAATAGGCTATAGAGAGTTGTACCTGAAAAGACATACATTTGGAAGTAAGTAGGTCTCTTTTATAACATGTTTTAAACTTGTTCTGCTCTGCAATCACCTGCATTTAGTAGCACCTTTAATTAGGTTTGATCATTTATTGTGAATGTAACATTAGATCTGTAACAATATCCAACCATATCTGCCTGTGGCCTTTACTCTGTTCCGTTAAACTGAACATCCTATTTCTAGCCATGGCTTACCATACCCAGTAATATCATTACCGATTTCTGGGTCTACCACTGCATGTACTTTTTCTAGGGACAACCTTCCCCTGAAGAAGCTCAACAGGGAAAAATGCTGGGCTCAGAGTTGGTGGCATTTTCAGTGAATAAAATGCTGTAATTGCTACGTAGAATTTTGGTGTGTTTTTTTTTTACTTCAATAAGTAATTCCCAGTACCAGCCCACATTAGCTGTGTGCTGATTTTCTGAATTTAGGGCTGTCTTGGGAGCTGACAGAATACAGCTAATTGCAATTTATGAACAAGGAAGTTGCACATACACTAATGATAGGACACTATACTGGCAGGCCGAGATGGCAAGCCTAATAGAAAGCATGGCACTTATACAGGTATGCACTACACATAGTGTGCACAATGTGAAAAGAAGAATAAACAAAAGTAATTAGGGAAGATGTGGCACTTGGGGGGGGTAAGGGAGAGGTAAGAGCAACTACATTCAGTGACACAGTTAAACTAGACAGGCAGGGTTGAGTTAGAGCAAGTTTAGGGAGAAGGTTCAGTTGCTTATGGGTAAGGATGAGAGACAGGCAGGGGTAGAATACAGCCAGAGATAAAAGGATGAAATTAATGGAAGCAGTTGCAAATTTCCTTGTGAGACCGCAAGAAAAGGTTTTTAAAGGAGGACAGCAGCACCATAGGAGAAAGTTGTAGTGTTTTTGTGCATTGTTCCAGAGGACAGGGAGGGCTTGGCTTATTTCTGCTCTGCCAAAGTGAATCCTAACTTTGGGGATGGAGAGGGAAATGTAAGTAAGGCTTCTTAGCAGATAGGTACCGAGGTTGCAGGCAGATAGGCAGTACTTGACGTATTGAGGCAGTTTATTTGTAATGGCTCTGTGAGTCCAAAAGACAGCATTTTTGTGTCTCCTGGAGCTAATTGAGCACCAACCCATGTTCTTGTAGAGAGTACAATGGTGAGTAGAATAGGGGACACCAGTAATGAACCTAATTGCCTGGTAATATAAGGTGTCAATTTTGGAGAGGGCCACATTCGAGCTGTGCCCATACAAGAAATCTGCATAGTCAAGGAGGGGCAGGAACGTTGTTTGTACCAATCTTTTTCCCCCTCTTGAGTTAGCAAGTGCCTAATTCTAAAAAAAAGATCCCAAGCCTCTGCTTAAACTTTTTTTAAGATTTCTTCAATATGTACTTTGAAGGAAAGTTTAAAGTCTATCCACACCCCCAGATATTCAAAGGATTTTTTAAATAATATCATAGTACAGCAAATATTATGTATACTGTATCATTATTATATTTACCCCATCCTCTTACGAACATACAAACATATGAAGAAGCCAGCAGAAGAAGGCCATTTGGTCTATCAAGTCTGATCATATTGCAGGGTCCATAACTTGAGCTAATGTCTCTGCCCTTGCTCCCCACTCCTCCCATCCTCCCTACCCATGACCCTTACCCTCTCCCTATGCCTGTCCCAGCCTCTCTTAAAGCGGACCACTGTTTTAAGAGAGGCTGTGGCAGGCATAGGGAGAGGATAAGGCTCATGGGCAGGGAGAAGAACCATACATAAGCTCAGAGTATGACAACTGAGTTAAACATGGATCCCCCCACTCATTAGCTACAAAATCACAACATCCTTTAACATAGTCACATCCTAAGAATAAATGCTCTTGTGTTTCCAATATCTGTATACATGAATCTTTGAGACAATATCTGTCAGAAAGCTGCTTGTGTTTGTTGTTGTTTCTCACACTTAGCCTACCATAATTACCAAGCCAAACCATATACCAAATAAACACTGGTCACCTAGGCTTGGATAGCTGTTTCAGAATGCTGTTAAAGCTGGAGAAGAAGCACTGAGGAAAAACAAACACTTCTCTTCTTTCATCCTGAAGAATGGTGGTATAAATGACCTTTCTATCCAAAGTCTGAATGTGTTTGTTGGTTAGATCCCAGTTGATAATAATCTTTACAGCTTCCATCCCATATTTATGTAAAAAAGGAATTTTATTCAAAAGGCTGGGCTTTCCTTTTGTCCAAGAATTCAAACAAGGGATTGATCAGGATAGCACAAATGGCTTCCATAGTTTCTCATCCGATCTCAAAGCTCCCCCCCAAATTATAACTGGCAAAAATACAATTGTAAAATATTACTGGGTTCATCATATTAATACTGCCATCTTGTATCTTTCTATAGGTCAATTCTCTTTTTATAGGGTTTCACCTGCTACCCCACAAGTCTTGGAAGAATATGCTGAATAATACTTGTTACAATTGCCTGAAGAGGAGGGAACACATAACTTATGTATAAAAAGATAGGAGCCAATAAAGTTTTAATTAACATCACTGTTTTTCTTCGCCATCTGTTGGCCTCTCCAGTTTGAAACTAACCTATTGGCTCTAGCCAAACCCCTCTCCCAATTAATTTGGACCACATCCCCTGAACCAAATTCTACACCTAATATGTTTGTGGGGTCTTGAGAGAGTGAGAAACTAGCAACACTCTTTCCATCCAGCAAAGGGGCGTCACCTAATGTAATTCCCTGACTTTTTCTATAGTTTAATCTAGAACATTACATGTCTGAAAATAAGCCTATTGTCTCAGTTAGACCCGTCTCCCTTGAATCTGGTGCAAGGGTCAGTATGATATCATTCATATAAGCCAGTATTTTCGCTGGCTGTAGTCCAGGTGCTAGAGAAAGTTCTTTAATATTATCATTCACACTAATACTCCTAATAAAAATATCTATTTCAAATGCTTAGAGTAGAGGGCTAAGAGGACATCCTTGTCTGACTCCTCGTTTAACTAATATTTTCCTCCCACACCATTCATTAATGTTGGGATGAGGACGGCCTTGTCATATATGCATCTAACTCAACCAATAAACACTCTTGGTAAGCCAAAGACCTTCAGTTTTGCAAAAAGGTAGGCATGGCTCAGCCTATCAAAGGCCTTTTCCTGGTCAAGGCTGAACACATACAGGGAGGATCAGTTCTGCTGGTACCCTACCTGACTCTATCTCTGACCATACCCCTGTGTACTGTGTATGGAAGATCTCCTTCCCGAAAATCCCTCACAAAATCATTCAAGTAAGGGATTTTTCCAGATTTGTCCTGGGATCATTTCATGTGACTTTGAGGCTCACTGACTGGTATGTGGTGCTTAATGCTCAGGACCCTTCCACTGCTGTTAGTCAGTTTCTTGGCACCTTTGGTGCTCTACAGCACAAGCATGCCCCCCCTTATCAGGCGGAGAGTGAGGGGGTCTGCCACAAAATGGCTGCATGGGAGTCTCCAAGCCCTCATGAAGTCTAGAGACAAGTATTGGCCTAACGTCAAGGCCACGATTGACCAGGCCATATTTCAGCAAAACAGGAGGCTCAGAAATAAAGGCAAAAAAGCAATCAAGTCAGCCAAAAGTGAATACTGTAAAACTGCCTTACTCAACTCGGCTAGGGACCCTAGAAATTTCTGGAGGAACATTAAAAATATAGTTAGTGGTTCCTCTAACTGTGGGGTCTCGGACCTGCTCATGGGTGGGTCTAATTGTAACAATCCACTAAGTATTGCCAATACACTCAACTCCCACTTCTCGGACCTGTCCGCCTTCACCTCCCTATTGTCTGCTGATGGGACTGATAGCCATCTCCTGGCCTCCACCCCACAGGTGGCCTTCACCTCCCGTCCATTATTTTACTTTAAGGCTGTGATGTCACTGGAGATACAGAGACTACTCTCTGATCTCTCCCCACATTCTAGTGCTGGCCACAATGGCATGGAAACTAAGCTCCTCCATCTTGGTGCCCCTTTAATAGCCTTCCCAGTGGCCCATATCTTCAATATGTCCCTTACCTCTGATATCATCCCTGACATCTGGAAGGCAGCGAGGACTGTCTCTGTTCTCAAACAGGGCAGCACTAAGATCCTTGACAATTACAGACCAATAGCCATCTTATCGGCTATCAGTAAACTTCTAGAGAAAGTTGTGGCTGGGCAACTCACGGATTATATCCAGGCCCACGAGCTACTGTCCTTTGCACAGCACAGCTTTTGAAAAGGGCACAGTATGTCCTCAGCCCTTGTCACTGTCTCCTCTGGAATCCAGGCTGCCGTGGACCAGGACAAACTCAAGGTGCCATATTCATTGACCTATCCAAGGCCTTTGACCTAGTTCACCATGTCTTACTTTGCTCTCAAATTCAGTCCCTTGGTCTGTCGCCACCTGTCCTGAGTTGGTTCAGTAATTACCTCCAGGGCAGGCAGCAACTTACCAAATTCAGCAAGGTCCTCTCGGGTATCACTCCTGTGACCTCCGGTGTCCCCCAGGGATCAGTCCTGGGGCCCCTTCTCTTCTCTGTATTTGTCAGCAATCTACCAGCTACTGCTACTAACTGCAGTACTATCCTATATGCAGATGACCAGGTCATCCATACCCATTGCCGGATAATTGGGGTCATCAACCATCAACTGAGTGAGTATTTCAGAAATATCCAGTCCTAGGTAATGACTCATAAGTTGGTCCTTAACCTAAAAAAACTCAGGCCTTACTTTTTGGATCCCTGACTAAGATTAAGGCCTCCCCTGCCTCTCTGTGCGTTACTGGTATCAGTGGTACTCCTCTTCTAACAACTGATTCCATCAAGTACCTTGGGGTGAAACTGGACCCCCAACTTGACCTTGGGTGCCATAACCAAAATGTATGCAGAGCTGTCAATGGCAAACTGGGTCTGGCCTACAGAGCGAAGAAAAATCTTACGTCTGCTGCTTGCCTTGCATTGGTCAGAGGATTGTTGCTTCTCTCTCTTTGCTATGGACTTCTCCTGTTTGCACACACCTCAAAAGTTCACCTCACTAGATGGAACACAACATAAAATAACATTTGCCACTTTGCACTTGCTGCCCCTCACCTTACCTACCACTGTGACCTATATTACAAACTCAGGTGGCTCTCCCCACCCAAACACATGAACTTTGTCCTGGGCTGCTTCATGGGCAAGGTGCTCAATACTGGCACACACCCAGGGCTGGCTGAGCTTCTCAAACTGGCATTCTTAAAGTCTCTATCACTCGCACGCAAATGGGGGACAGGGATTTTGCTTCATGTGCCCCTAAACTATGGAACTCCTTTCCCACTCAAGTCCACTCCTCCCCCTCTCACTCATGCCTCCGGAGCTCCCTGTGGTATCACTTGAAGCTCTCTTCTGCATGTGGGTGTTCTAGACTTCCATAGCTAGTTCCGGTCCCCTGCACTGGACTCACATGTCCTTCCTGACACCCCTCTTATAGCTCCTGCTGATGCAGCCTTTCTAACGGGATTCTGAGGTGCATACAATGTATTTTTTCTCTGTTTCAGGAGATACTCGTTCTGTGGCTCTGTTTGTGGCTCGGAGCTGTGTATACCTTGTAAAATTGCACTGTTCTTAGCCTCGGTGTCTCTATGTATATATATTCCTGTACATATCTTAACTGTGATTACTGCCTACTGGTTATGGTCACATGGTTCTATTTTGACTCTGTATACTGCCTAACTTGTGTTACGTTGTCATCTGTATGAACCTGCATCTCACCGTATCTGTATCTCATTGTACTCCGCTGGGTCATACCTGAAAATAGGCATATAACTTGTCGAGTGTACTTACCTGGCCAACAAAAGCTAAATAAATAAATAAACATAGCTCTGTAGACCTGACAGTTTCCTTCTCTGGAAAATCTCTCTTAGCACAATTAGGTTATCTTGTTGGCACCTAAAAGGGATAGTGCAAGTTTGTGCAGGACTGATGAATATATCTGCCACTTTAGAAAGCCTACCCAATAGAACCTTGCTTAGTATTTTAAAATCTGTATTCAGCAGGCTCCACAGTCTCCAATTATTTAACTCCTCTCAAGCACTGTTTTTTAATAAGATGAGAACTGACTCACTCATCGATTCTACCAGCCTAGCTGACTGTAGTATATGACTGTACAAAATAATCAAAACAGGGTCAAAGTCTTCAATAACATTTTTGTACAATCCTACACCTATGCCATCAGTTCCTGGAGCTGCATCATTTCCCAAACTAGAAATGAACATTATAATATGGCTATCTTCCTGGTTGACAGATAGGCAGCAAATAGTTAGCATAAGGGGATATAAGTCATCCTGGAGTGTGATCACTAGTGGGGTACCACAGAGCTCAGTGTTGGGCCCCATTTTATTTAACATTTTGATCTCTAGCATGACTACATCTCAAGATGTTTGGCTTAATAAATATGCAGATGATGCTAAACTGGGTAGTATTATTTACAACAGTAGCTCTGCACAAAATCTCCAGGATAGCTTGAATAAGATATCAGTCTGGGCCAATGACAATAAATTAACATTAAATCTTCTTAAATGTAAAGTGATGCATTTTGGTAAAAATAACAGTTTGGTAAACTACTATATAAATAATACTCTATTAACCAAAGTAACATCAGAGAAGGATTTGGGAGTTTATATAACCAATAATTTAAAATTCTCTGAACACATAAATAAAACAGTTAGAAAACGCCATAGATTAACTAGCTGTATACTAAACAAGCATTTGTCAATGCCGAACGTTCGCTTGCAGGTATTTGCAGTGGTGTTTGGCATGTATGGTGCTTTATCCTAATGCCCTGTGCCATTGCTGGTATTTGCACAATAAATTGTCAGCATGACCTTTTTGTTACCCCCATTGTGCGCTACATAGGCGGAAACACGTTTTGGGCAGGATGTGAAAAATGACAGCTGTACTGCTCATAAGGAAGTGTGGTAGAATGCCAATGTTGAAAATCTGGAGTGGAAATATTGAAAATTCGCAAACCTACGAGCGTGCATGGGAACTGTGCAACGCACGCTTGTAAAACAGTCATTTTTAGGAATTTTTTCACCAAATTTTCAACATTGCCATTTTAATACCTCTGCTAATGAACAGTGTCACTGTGATTTTCTTACTGGGTCCCATACATTGATTTCGCATCACCGACTGCGCCATTGTGCGCTACATGGGCGGAAAGATGTTTTGGGCAGGATGTGAAAAATGACAGCTGTACTGCTCATAAGGAGGTGTGGTAAAATGGCAATGTTGAAAATCTGGAGTGGAAATATTGAAAATTCACAAACTTACGAGCGTGCATAGGAACTGCGCAATGCAGACTATAAAACAGTCATTTTTAAGAATTTTTTCACCAAATTTTCAACACAGCCATTTTAAGACCTCTGCTCATGATCAGTGTCACTGTGATTTTCTTAATGTGTCCCATACATTGAGTTCGCACACCGACTGCGCCATTGTGTGCTACATGGGCGAAACACATTTTGGGCAGGATGCGAAAAATGACAGCTGTACTGCTCATAAGAAGGTGTGGTAAAATGGCAATGTTGAAAATCTGGAGTGCAAATATTGAAAATTCGCAAACATACGAGCGTGCGTAGGAACTGCGCAACGCACGGTTGTAAAACAGTCATTTTTAGGAAATTTTCATCCAGTTTTCAACATAGCCATTTTAAGACCTCTGCTCATGAACAGTGTCACTGTGATTTGCTTAATGTGTTCCATACATTGATTTCGCACACCGACTGCGCCATTATGCGCTACATGGGTGGAAACATGTTTTGGGTGAGATGTGAAAAATGACAGCTATACAACTCATAAGAAGGTATGATAAAATGGCAATGTTGAAAATCTGGAGTGAAAATATTGAAAATTCATGAACTTACGAGCCTGCATAGGAACTGCACAATGCACGCTCGTAAAACAGTCATTTTTTGGAATTTTTGCACAGATTTTCAACATGGGGTTTGGGACCCCTTCTCATGAATGATGCCACTGTCATGGCATTATTCAAGGCCAAAAGGTGATTTCACGCGGTATTTCGCAGTGCCTCTGTCACCCTTGAGACTGAACTCATGACAGTGACATCATTCATGAAAAGGTTCCCAAAACCCCATGTTTAAAATTTGGTGCAAAAATTCCAAAAAATGACTGAGATATGCAATAAAGTTGAACCCCCATCTAGCCCATTATACAGCTTACCGGCATTTCCTCAGTTCACGGTCGCCCTTGAAGAGTGCAGACGTGTTCCCGGTCCACCGAAGATCGTCGCGCAGAGTCCGGAGGTAAGTATGGGGTGGGGGGTGTGGGGAGGCTGGAGTGCGCAGTGGTGGGTGCGGGGTGAGGGAGGGGGCTGGGAGACGCGTTGGCCGGGACTGCTTTATTTCGGCAGGTGTAAAAAAACAACGGCGGGAACCGTTTGCCATGCTGGAGTGGGCTCCTCAGCATGGCACAAGATGACTGGGGCAGGGGCGAGGAGCGACTGGGATTGGGCACCCCATCGGCAAAACAAAGGCAAGGTTTGCCATGCTGGGGTGGGCTCCCAGCGTGGCAGCAGGATGGTTTGGGGGGCATGGATCCGACAGAGGATTGGGCACCCTCGTCGGCAAACAAAGTTTGCAAGCTGTGGGTGAGGAGGCGGCGAGACGCGCGTGGGGGGGAGCACATGACGCGAGGGGGGGACGTTGAGACGGCGGCGCTCAGTATGGCAGTGGTGCTTTCCTTTGAAGCAGAGGAACACCACTGTCATACTGAGCTCTTGCACCCATTGGTGCAGGACCGACACGCCTGATCAAGGGAGCAGTGCATTGGATGGGCGAGGCACACCTCCAAGTGTGCTACTCTCCCAAAACGTTCCTTGCACATGCGCGCAAGCGAACGTAAAAATGTGAAATGCAGGGAGCCGGAAGTATTCATTCCATTATATAGCAGTATTGTTAGATCAAATATTGATTACTGCTCATCCTTCTGTGCACCAACGTTAGTGCAGGACAAGCTTTCAATCGAAAAAGTTCAACGGAGATTTACAAAAATATTACAAATGTAAAATCATGTTTTTATGAATATAGACTAAAAAAATTGGGTCTTTACTCACTGGAATATCATTCACTAAGAGGTGACCTATGTTTAATTTATAAAGCAACAAACGATGAAGACTTATTTGAGACTGTTTGCCTTAATTGGCATCTTTCAGTGAATAATACTCAATCTCATAAATCTAAGTTAAATATGAATATTAACAAGACTAATAAAAGAAATGGTTTCTTCACACAAAGAATAGTTCCAATCTGGAACTCCCTGCCTCAAGACATGATAAATAGTGATAACATACTGAAACTTAAACAAAATTTGATTTATATATGGGAGATCTCAAATTCAAATTCCACCCAGGATAAGGTTGGCAAATCCATAATGGGCTAGTCCCTCGAATTTGTAATCACCTATGAACCTATAAGAAATGGCAGTTTGTACTTCCCCTAAGGTGATCTCTCCAGACAAATTTAGAGAATCTATCTTGGAAGCCTGTGGGAGATTCAAATGATCAAACTGTTCAGGATTCTGGATCATCTGTCATGAGGTTTCAAACAGTGATTCTATATATTTCTCCACCAAGTTCACCATACCTGATGGAAAAGATGTAGTCTGACCTGAGTCTGTTTTTAATTCTGTGACCACTCTATGCTCTACTTTTTCCTTACATTCTTTGAAGGGATCTTAGTACCCTTTTTTAGCCGGAGTGCTGAACCTAAGTTACTGATTTAATGATTTACAAACATACGAAATTGCCAGCAGATACAGGCCTTATGGTCTATCTAGTCTGCTCGAGTGTGCAGCACATCAGTCCATTAGACTGCAGCTGCCCACCCTCCAAGTTCTCTCTCCCCCACCTTGCTCCCTCCTGGTATGTACTTTCCCTTTGAATATGTCACACCCCCTCTTGAAGCTCCCCACTGTCTGCAATGACACGAGTTCCTCAGGCAGTGCATTCTACCCTGCCACCACCCTTTCAGTGAAATAGTGCCTTCTCATTTCCCTCTCGAATCTGCCCCACTTGAGCTTCAGGGAGTGCCCTCTGGTTTCTCTTCTGCTCTTTAGAGTGAACCCACCCCCGAAGCCCACTCTGTTCATCCCCTTCAGATTCTTGAAGATCTCGATCATATCCCCTCTCCCTCTTCTATTCTCCAGGGTATACATGTTGACTTCTCTTAGTCTTTCCTCATAAGGTCTGTCCCCCAACCCCAGGATCATCTTTATTGCTCTTTGTTGCACTGCCTCCAGTAGTGTGATGTCCCTTTTTAAGAAAGGGTGCCAGAACTGCATGCAGCACTCCAAGTGCCACCTCACCAGGGACCTCTACAGGGGCAATATGACTTCCCTACTTCTGGATGTAATCCCCCTTGCTATGCATGCTAGCATCCTGTTTGCCTTTGCCGCTGCCTTCCTACACTGAGCTGACTGGTTCATTTCCCCTGTCACCTGCACCCCCAGATCCTTCTCCTCGTTGGATGTGGACAATTGGACACTGTCCAACCAGTAACTGTATCCTGGGTTCCTGGCACTGAAATACATCACTTTGCACTTCTTGGCATTGAACCCAAGCTGCCAGGTGTGCGACCATTTCTCCACTATTGCCAAATTGTCCTGAAGTAATTTACCACCCTCCCCCCCATCAACCTCGGCACAGATCTTGGTGTCATCAGCGAAGAGGGTGATCTTGTTCTTGACCCCCACTGCTATGTCTGTGATGAAAATGTTAAACAGGACTGGTCCCAGTACTGAGTCCTGTGGGATACCACTTGTCACCAATCTGGGCTCAGATGCCTCATCCCCCACCACTACCCTCTGCTGCCTGTTTCCTAGCCAGTTTTCAACCCATCTGGCTAGTTTCCACCCAACTCCACCCAACTCCTAGTCTCCTCAACTTGTAGGTCAACCTACCATGTGGCACTGAATCGAAGGCCTTGCTGAAATCCAGGTAGAGTACATCCACCACATGGCCCCTGTCTAGTGCCCTTGTGACCCAGTTGAAAAAGTCAACCAAGTTTGTCTGACAGGATCTGCCAGAGACACTCCCATGTTGCTTGTCATCCTGTAGATCATTAGTCTCAAGAAACTACACTAGCCTATCTTTGAGGACAGACTTCATTAATTTTCCTACAATTGTGGTCAGGCTCACTGGTCTGTAGTTCCCTGGTTCATCCTTGGGCCCACTTTTATGGAGAGATATCACGTGTGCCTTCCTCCAGTCCCTGGGCACACAACCTGTATTCAGTGAGGTGTTGAACAGGTCTGCCAATGGCCCTGCCAGGACCTCTGTCAGACCCCTCAGCACCCTGGGATGAACCCCATCTGGCCCAGGTGCCTTGTCTACCCTCAGGGACCTATGGCCCTCCAGCAACCTTTCCTCCATGATAACCCCATCTGTAGTTGTCTCACACCCCCTTTCCCTTCAGGTATGGGCCCATCCCTCACCCTTGTGAACACTGAACAGAAGTACTCATTAAGTACTCTGCTTTCTCTGCACCCTTATCTACCCACCCACTTCCTTTCCTGAGCCTAACTATTTGAACCTTGCTCTTCTTCTTTTCCCCCGATATACCTGAAGAAATCCTTTTCCCCTTCTTTAATCCTCTGTGCTAATCTCCTCTGTCTGGCTTCCTTAGCAGCCCTTACCTTTCTGCTCACTTCCCTGGAATTTCTCACATAGTCCTCTGTCCTCTGCCTGTTGGTTCTCCTATTGATATGGAAAGCCCTTCTCTTATTCCTCATCTTCTCCGCTGCCTCCCTAGTCATCCAGCTTGGTGGCTTGGTCCTCGATTTCTTTTGCTGGCTCCTGACACCGGCCTTTTTTTGGTGGATTTGCCCAGTCATACTGTATAGCCACCATTTGTTTTTCAATTGTCTGTATTTTGTCACTGTAATCAATTTTATTAATCTCTGTTTGTGAGATTAAACTCTAAATTGATCCCTAAGTAATTGTAAGTAGTTTAAATAATCTCTATTTGCCATATCTCTATATTGTGACTGAAAGAATGTCTGCCATAAGTGCTTAGTGTTCTCCTGCCACTCCACCAGCTCCTCATAACACCCCACTACTGAAAGTCTAGCTTCCCATTCCCTTTTCCATGACCTCAATATTTCAGGTTTGTCAAATAGGGCCTCATTTAATCTCCAACTACTCTTTTTACATATTGATGAATTCTCACACCCCACCTGGACCATTATAGATTTGTGGTCAGTAAACTCCCAAGCCTGAACGTGGAGAGCACATTCTCTAAGGGCAGGGGAAATACAAATAAAAACAATGTGAGTGGAGAGGAGACCCTTGAAATAAGTGTGCCCTCCACTGGAAAAAGTGTTTTGTATGAATCCAATAAACCAGAAGTAGTCACAATATTCTGTAATGCTGGAGAGTCATGAAAGAGTTTATTAGTTCTCAAACCCCTATTTGACTGTTTCAGACCACAGTTAAAATCCCCAGCCCAAACAATCTGGTGTGAGGTATGCAGAAAGGGCTGCATTTCCTTAAACAGGACAATTCTCTGAGCCTTTGTCTGGGGAGCATAGATAGAAACCACCCGGAAGCTTTCCAGGTGGTAATTTATATCGAGCAATAAGTCCCTGCCTGGGTGGATATCCACTAGCCTATGCCATCTCATACATCTTCACTGATAGAACAGAAAGTGGATCCCCTGGTCCATAACTATGTGGCTTGGAAAAGTTCTAAAATAGTTTTGAGCCTAGTGTCCTGAAGTGATTGTCCAGATGGACTTATACTCATAAAGGGTCATTTTAATGCTAGATTGGGACAGTTACAGGGTTGTTCAGAGGACATTTCACAGACCCTTTCTTCTTTTCCTGAAACAAAGCTAAAATTAATAAGAAATGCCAGGGACAAACTATTAATAAAAAAGGTATAGAATTACATGAAACACTAACCAGATGGGATCTGCTTTTTCTGAATGGTAGGATTCCCCTGGATCTAGAAGGAGAATATTCTTTCTTAGGCAGAAATGGGGTTTCCACCATTGATTGCATGTGGATTAATCTACACCTGATTGACAGATGCCTCTTCCTGCAACTAGTACTGAAACCAGAAAGCCAGCATTTGACGTTAGAATTAGAAATTACTGTGAAAAATTTAATTTTTAATTTTTAATGAAGAAAGGAGGGCTATTACTATACAACTTAAGCGAAGCATCAAATGGAAAGTCATTGAGGGTTATAATTTACAGGCATTTTGGAAAGCAAGGGATTACAATCAAATCTCCTGGATCTGATGGATCAGCATTCAAGTCATCAGCTGATTCCAGAATTTAATTCTATTATAAAAACCATAGCATATATTGTTTCTAAAAATTTTGTGCTTGTGATTAGGGATACATAAATTTTCCCTTTGTACAATAATGAATGTAAAATTGTTAAAAAAAACATTTAAACCAAACATTCAGATTACTAAAACAAAAAACAGATAAAAACAATAATAAATTAATGAATATGGCAAGAGGGGAATACAGAGCGATATTAACCAAAAATAAGTAGAGATATACCAGACATGACTTGCAAAAAGCAGTTCTTTCCAAGATAGCAACGTTTTTTGGAGTATTGTAAACCATGGTACAAAAAATCATAACCAAATAATAACATCTACAGAGGCAGGAGATTGGATAAAACACTTTAAACAACTATTTCATAGGGAGGATCATGAATACCTATCTAGAACATCTGCGATCAGGGTAGCTGGCAGAATGTTTATTCCAGAATCTGGAATTCTACATTCAGAAGTAGATATTGCTTTGAATTCATTCAAAGAAGAAAAGCCCCAGGCCCCTATGGAGTAACCCTCTATGTAATATTAAGAACTAAACAATATTGGATCCCTTTTCTTCATAATTTATTTAATTATATTTGGAGCACAGGAGACATACCAAAAAGCTGAAAGCTAAACATCATTGTTCTAATTTTCAAAAATGGAGATTGAATGAACCCTGCTTGTTATAGGCCTATAAGCCTTTTGGATGCAACTGGAAAAGTATTTACCAAAATTCTAAATAACAGATTAATGCAATGGGTACAGACTAATAATATTCTAGATAAAGATCCAGCAGGATTTAGAAACAGCTACTCAACAATAGACCCGTGTTATATACTGACTCACTTGATTCGCAAATATAAAGTAGTCAAAAAACAAAAATGTTATTTGTATCTTTATCAATCTTAAAGCTGCCTTCAACAACGTAAATAGGATACTTATGTGGAAAAGACTACAGGAATTAGGGATAGAATCTTCATTAATAGAAATGATTAAACGCATCCATCAAGATAACTTTACTAGTGTCCTTTTTATGGACTCAGGAGAATTGAGTAGTTGGTTCCAAACCAATATAGGTGTGAAACAAGGCTGCACATTGGCTCCCCTGAAGTTTAATCTCTACTTTACTACAGTCCTTAGACAAATACACAACCCTGACTTCCATTTACCCAAAACTGAAATAAAATCTATTCAGCATATGCAGATGATGCTGTATTACTTTCTGTTAGCCATTTGGGCATGAGTAGGAACTTGGAAACATTTCATTCAGAGTGTCAAAAAGCAGGTTTACAGGTAAATTATGTTAAAACATCATTAATTGTTTTGGGAGAATAAGAAAACATATAGATATTATATGAACAAACACAAGTCAGAAGTTGTTAATGAGTTTTGTTACTTGGGGCCTACAGTCCATCAAATGGAACCTTGGGAGCACACTTGAGGGATGCAGAATTAAAGGCAGATAGTTTTGTTCTCCTTTTCCTACAAATATGGAGGCAAATCAATTAAAGGAAACTTAATGGTAGTCTGTGCCAAAAATAAAAGTCAATTGCTTTATGGTGCTGAAATCTGGGGAATACACTGTAGAAATAAATTAGACTCTAGCCTAAACAAATTTTATAAGAAACTTCTAGGCATCCCAAATAGCACTACCTCGGCTCTGGTAAGGGCTGAACAAGGACAACTGTCTATTGAATGGTACTGCGCTCAAAGACTAGTTAACTACTGGAGTAAGGCTTTTATGATGCCTCCTAACAGATACCCTTGCCTATGCATTGAGGAAGCCATTAATTATGAACAACACAACACAACTTTCCCCTCTTTGAGAGTCCTGGAGAATATAATCAAACCAAATGGCCTTTTACATATTATTTCAGATAGTTTAAGATACCCTGTTGAAGATATTAAAGAGATTGTAAACAATATAATTAAGGATATCTTCGTACAGAAGGATCTAGAGGCTAGTAGACTCTCTAAGGCCTGTGATTGGCTAGCTAAAAACAAGAACATACATAAACTAGAAAAATATCTAACCATACTGGAAGACCCAAGACAGAGAATCCAGTTGGCAAGGTTCAGATTTGAGTCTTTTTTAACTAATAAGAAATGGAGGCAGTACAAAGGGAAAAAGGATATAGAGACCCTTTGTAGATGTAAATTAGGACAGGATCATCTGTTACACTTGGTTCTACTATGCCCATTATATGAGAATTATCACTCCTCTCTGTTAGGTAGAATTTTGGAAAAACAACAATACCAGCCCCAACAATTATTGATTTACCTTATGAACTCTCAAGATCCAGATGTGTTGGTCCCTGTGTTCTCCCTTCTTAATATAATTGAACAAAGTGGGCTCCACCTAAACTCCTAGACAGACAGTGGCACAACTTTGGTAAACTGGATCTAATTGTGGAATAATGCGGAATAGCCCATCTTTAATCACCTTAATGGAAGATGTTTTTAACTTAGCATTGTAATGGAATTTGCTTATATTATGCATATGTGTGATATGTATGTTTTGTAATGGTCTATGACCAATCAAATAAAACATGACTTGACTAGTGTCCTGAAGACAAAAAATGTTACTATTAATATTTTGCACTGAGTGGAAAACACCAGTTCTTTTTTAACCCCATTAATACAGTTAACATTGATAGCAGTAACACAGAGGGAATGATTATTAAATTACAGAGAGGAGAATCTACACTCACAGAGCTAAGGAGTTTTAGATAGCTTTCTGTGCCTGGTTCATTTAGCAATAGAATCCTCCCCCCTCTTCTTCAGTATCTGAGGTGATATCCATGATAGTGAAGGCCACTGAAGAAGAATCTAATCCCTCATCCCCTTATTTTCCCCTTTGCCTATCAGCTGCTAGAATTGCAAATTTATTCCCTGATTTCTAAGAGGGAGGGGGTTTATCTTTTACCTTTTTAGCTGAGGTTGCTTTTGCTGGGGTTAAGGCCTTCCTAATCTAGATATTTTTGGGGGCATCACCATCTTAAATGTGGAATCCTGGGGGGGGTGGTAATGACTTCAGAACCAGATTCATTAGGGAACAAAGCTGGTTCTTGCACAATTACCATGTCTTCATTGTCTAAAGTACCGGGCACTGGGGTGTCCACTACCATCTGTTCACCCTCAGTGATTGTGTTATCAGTCTGCTGTGAAGAGCAAGCTGGTTCAGGAACATGGCCTTCTGCTTCCACCCTGTCCCTAGACATAATCTCATCCTGGGCAGCAACCCTTTTAGCCTGCATTTGTTGCACACTATTAATGAGCCCTTCATGCGAGGGACAATTCTCCTTGTTGTGCGATGCCCAGAGGATCCTGCCATAGTCCCGTTTTCTCATATAGATTGCATTTAAACAAATTAAGACAGTTGGATGAGATGTGCCCATATTCTAGACAATGGCTGCACCTTGCAGAGTCACAGGCAGAGCTTACAGAGGACGGGATGGTTGAAAATAAACTGTGAATCCTCCCCATATGCTAGCCGAGTGAATAGCAACACTAGCCCAGATACTACACATGCTACTCCACCTCATCCCTTTAAGTTGTGCCTGTTTAGCTACAAAGAAGTCGAAGACATAATTCTTAGCCTTGACACCAAGAAAAGTGCAGGGGATGAATGGCCTTGAATCATTTTTCTGCAGTTAGGCTATGCCCAGCTCACAGCCCCCATCCTTCACATCTTCAACCTTTCTATTACCACAGCCACTGTTCCATCCTGCTGGAAATCTGCCCATATTCTTCCTCTCTTCAAATCAGGAGATCCTTGTGACTTAAACAACTACCGTACTATCTCTATCTTGCCTGTTCTCTCCAAAGTGCTGGAAAAACTCATATACAACCAACTAAAAAATCACCTCGAAGTGCACTCACTCCTAAACCCATCCCAATCTGGCTTCAGGTCGAAGCATAGTACCATCTCAGCCTTGGCTAAAGTCTCTAATGACTGGATCCATGCTATGGACACCAAGAAGGTTACTGGTGCAGTCTTTCTAGACCTCAGTAAGGCCTTCGACACTGTAGACCATCACCTCTAATCACCTTTCTCTACATAGGTGCCACTCCACTTACCTTACAGTGGTTTAACAGTTATCTCACAGGAAGGATACAAAAGTCAAAGCTGATGGCCTACTATCTTCCCCCTTCCAACTGCCAGAGAAGTCCTCAAGACTCCATCCTAGGACCAATCCTTTTACCTGTACATCAACAACCTTGACTCCCACGTAAGAACTCTAACATACATTCTTTTAGGATCTATACGGTTTTAGGTATCGACTGGTTTCATTCCCAACTCAAAGTCAGGAAGCACTCCAAGCTGATTCTTATCCAGTTAGAAAGCAACCTTATCAATGCCAAGCTTCTTTTAAATGTCAAAATACCAAGACAATGATTTTCTCGAGACTTGCCTTGTCTGGTGCCCTACCTACCCCACCTAAAAACTTCACAGTTACCTCCCTAGGTGAACCCTTGGAAGTTGTACCTAAATTCAAATATCTAGGTATGTGGATAGACAACAAGCTTTCCTTCAATGACCACATCGAGGATCTATCAAAGAGGCTTAAAGCACGCTTGGGTTTCTTCTTTAGAAATAGGATCCTCTTTTCTCTTGCGACCCGCAAAAGACTTGTCCAAGCAACATTCCTTCCCTTGCTTGACTACGGAGACATTATTTCTCCTCCTCAACCTTGAGCCTATCTAAACTGGACGTACTTCATCACCGTGTTTTCACTTCATTACTAACACTGCGCACAGGACCCACCACTGTGATCTTTATGCAGCAGTTGGGTGGACCTCTTTGCCACCAGAGCGCCTCCTGCATGCTGGCATTTGGACCATCAAATTACTACTCCACAAACTGCCTGTCTATTTAACATCTCTCATACACATCTCGCATAGCGCCTACTCCCTAAGGAAATCTGACCTTATCCTACTAGATGTTCCCAGGACCCATACCACAGTTGGCAAAAGAGCTGTCTCATACACCCTCCCAAACATTTGGAACCAACTGCAAGCCATGCTGAAGCTAACCAGCATTGTATCAATTAACTCCTACAAAACACTAGCTATCTGTAAATTAAAAGACATATGTACGTGCTACTAGGACCCCAACGCCAAATCAACTTCCTAGGTACCAACTGGCCCTCTACTTATTAAGCTGAAATGTGTTGCATAATTTAGGGCAAGGTGAAAGCTGGAATGTACTGCATATACAGCATAAGGATTTCTATTGTGTATACCTCTTGTATTATGTATATTTTTTTCTTTGTTGTTCTACATTTTATTTCTCCTGTCTATGTAATTGCGAACTGTATGTGTATGTGCCTCAGGACCTCCTTGTGAATGAGCTTGCTCAACGGAGTCTTTCCTGCAATAAACTTGAACTAAATGGGTTCTTACCCCACATTTAAAACAAGATTGGGGTTGACCTACATCAAATAAAGATGCCCTGTCTTTCCCTAAATAAAAGCTGTTGGGCAGGTAGAATGGGCCAGTATTGGAGGAAAATAACCCTGATGTTCCATTCCCTATCTGTTCACAATCAAGAATGGGGGAAGGACTGTCCAATACCTTGCACCACTGTCTTAGCTAAAACAGAAAATCCTCCACAATGACTCCCTCATTCCTAAACATTACAATTATGTTTTCCAGCAAGGGTTTAGTAAGTGGAATAGCTAAAAAACAAATCCATACAGGAGTATTTTTTGAGAGTCTGATACTGTGACCAAAACCAATCTAGCCCCATAACATTCTTAAAGCTGACATTATAATTTTCATTCCCTATGTGGATTAAAGCAAAAGTTTCTGATGAAAAAAATTTTGTAGATCCTTTTAACAATAATTTAGCAAGATACAGTCTGTCAGAAGGGTTTTCTAACCCCCTGTTGTTCTGGAACAACATGGAGAACCCAAACTTGGGCTGCAACCAGGCTCTTCAGCCAGGATCTCTCAAAGTTGCCTGAGTTAGACCCATTCTGTTTAATTCATTATCCTGTTGATCTGTTTTCAACACTTCAGGAGGTTGATTAGCTGAGGGAAGAGGTCCAGTTCCCTTTAGGGTCATGACAGAATCGATATTAGTTGAGTTAGTGCTGGTTTCCTCATCTTGTAAAACAGTGGTACCCCGTGGAAATTCAGTTCATGCTGTTTTATTCTTTGATGTTGAAAGTAAAGCAATGTCTATAGCAATGGTGGCCACCTTATTATCTGAAGCAATATTTGGTATTACAGCTTTAAATTTATTTACCTGATCATCCTGAGGGTCTGGAATCCAATGCCCCTCTGATGATAGAACCCATCCAGCATCTTCTAGTGCATGAACTGGGGGCCAATTCCCTTTTCTGATCTTCATGTTTCTGAGAGGGGAGGACCCTGGAGTAACTGAACTACAATGTGCTTCTGTAGCTCTATGTTCCGGCTGGTCACATGTAACATCAGGTAACTGAAGTGAATTTGCCTGTTTCAACTATGACATGTGTTTTTGAGGTTTCAACAGTGTTTGATGATTCTTCAAATCATGTAAATTCACATTCATTCTCAAGGGTTGCTGAGGGACAAGCCTCCGATGGCCCTTCTGAGCAAGCCCCAGCGGTACCCCGGTATCTTCTTCTGTGGCTCTGGGCACATGAGCGATGGGTGTTTGAACTGCCAGCTGTGCTTGAGGAAGGAGAAACCAAAAATCTATCAATGTTTGTTGCTAGTTCTGAGGTCACAGGAGGGGCCGTGTTATCCTTTGATGCAGCTGCGTCATCATGCAGTTGATCTGAACTGATGGGTAGAGAATGCTCAGTTACAGTTACAGCTCCATGTTGTAGGTTAGCAATTCAAGCTTGCAGCACTCGTTTCCTCAGTAAAACGCTTTGCTGCTTTTCCTTCAACTGTGTTAAAAGGAGGGCTCTCTGATTGTCATAGGGCAATTCAGAGACACCGCCAACTTTATCTTGTACTTCGTTCACCTCTGCCAGATTACAGTCCACCTCATCTCTCAGATCCTCAGTTGAAACAAAGATCTCTGGACCCATTTCTTCCTCTTGACATTCAGCTATAAACATAGCATTTTCCACAGCCGCTAGAGTTGTAAGGACAGGGGAGGAGGCCTGCTTCCCTGTCTCTGATGCATCCATTCTCTCTCCTGTGTCTCACCCACAGTGGTCATCTTGTAAAGACGACCAGAGGTTCCCCTACTGGAGAGTCAGGGAATTTTGTTTATAAACACATATCACCACAAAAACTTACATCAGTCACATATATAGAGATCATGCACAGAAAACATATACACAATCCATCAACATATGTCCCATGAGTCTCATCTGATTCTCAACTTGAAAGGCCCACTACCTTAACCCTATAGCCCATTTTCTCAATGCCTACTGTATCTAAGAATACACAGGACTTGGAATATTTCTCCACCAATTATCAAATACAAGTTTTGGAAATGTAAGCTTTTTTTACGATACACTAAGCCTACTTCATATGTAATCTTATTGAAAAGGCCTACCATATTCATATCCTTTTGCTGTACTGGAGAGTAAGGGAATTTCTGCAGTGTCCTGGCCAAATTTCCTCCATTCACTAAAAATGCAACCAACAGTTTAATCTGGTTCAATTTCAGTTTCATACCATCTGTACCCCTCCCCACAGGTCGCTCATGAAAAGGGGACTTTTAGTCTCAGTAGGCCTACCCAGTCAACAAAATTCAATAAAATAAGACGATAACTGGAGACAGACCAATGTCTTTTAATTAGAATGATTCTGGGTTTGCCAAGGGATACCCCTACCTCTGTACTCAGAGTTGAAGAAAACATGCATAGATTAGAAATGCTGGCAAAATTTTAGAGCTTTAGGTTACTGGATCAAACTAGTTATCCTAGAAGCAAATAGACTTTGTAATCTCTGCTGGCAAGACTTCCAGAACAAACCTGTTATGGGTAGTTGGTTTACAAAATTGAACAACTACCTTCAAAAAAGGGGATTTAATCCATTATGAGATCCAAACGTAGTAAGCCATGTGCAAAGTTTTTACTCCTTGCCTAAACAGAGATTGGCTGACAATAATGAATATACTGTATGGCAGATATTAACAACATAGCCATTATACCTCATATGTATTTTTATGAAAAGGAAGCACAACTTCAAGATAAAAATCATAACTTTTATCTCAAGCTTTATGAAAATATTGCCCATTGAAAGATTTTAGCTAAGACTAGGAACAATACAATTCAAATCGCATGCATTGAGCTTCTGCTCTAAAACAATAAATTGCGATACTTCTATTAGTGACGATAACCAAAGACTACATGACCCATCTAGAACTCCACTGTCACTTGTTTAAGAAGAAAAGAAAAAAACTGATTGAACCAATTGCATGTACATTTTGTTATGAGACAGAATAGAGAAATAACTCATAAGTTGGTGTTTAGCCATTGCCCACAGATACTTTTACCTGTTGCTAATTTTGCACATCATTTTTTTTAATATATAGGGGAAAACTGTTTCAGTTATGAAGTGTATATATTATGATCAATGTGATTTGTTAGTCTCTGTGGAGTGCTTTATGCATATGACACATTATTTTATATGAAAGTATTTTTTCATGGAGAGGGTGATGGGTTCAAAGAATGGCCTTCTGAGGAGGTTGAGGGGTCACAATTTGAAGATGGGGGACAGCTCAGGGGCAATGTGAGGAAGTATTTTTTCGAGGAAAGGGTGGTGGACACATGGAATGGCATTCCTGAGGAGGTAGTGGGGACAAAAACAGTGGCGGAATTTAAGAATGCCTGTGTTAGACATAAGGCAATTTTAATGGGGGTAGGAGGAAGTAGGTTGTTGGTTAACTAGGATCTGTAGCCTATCCAACAGGTAGGAAATGGGCAGACTGGGTGGGCCAAGTGGTCCCTATCTGCTGTCAAAATCTATGTTTCTATGTTCTATATATGCTTTTCAATAAACTTAAACCTGAACCTACACCCTTGAGTTTCTGCATGCTAAGTGCAATCACCAAGGGTTCATTACATCAGTGGAGGATTTGGGCTGGCATCTTACACTATATGACTGTAATGTACCCTAGTTGCCCAGAGGGATAAACAAGCCTCCATTCCTGATGCCTTTCTAGACACTTGCTATGTAGCCAGAGTATGACCTTTCACAAGGCTGATGTCTTGCTAGGGGGTCTACACTGGTTCACCCTTGGACCAACAAGCTGATTCATTTCTTTCCTCAATTTTTCTGATCCACTGATTGGGAGGATCCCCACCACAGGTTACCATCACTTAAATTCAGATTACTTTCTACATCAGATAGAGGTGCACAGTGTTGAATGCATACCTGAGATAGGAAGAAAGGAAACAAAAAGATCAGAAAAAAGACAGCTATTTCAATAAGTCATGCTAGTATTGTCCTAGTTTTAAGTGATCTGAAGAATAAACCAAATTATTTTGTTTCTTGCCAATAAAAATATGCTGCTGTAGGTAATAGGGGGCATGTAGCACAGTGCCTAAGTTTAAATAACTGAATATCCCTTTTCAAATCACTGATATGCATGATCCAAATCCTTCAGTTTGAGATGATGTAAACTGATGCTGACAGCAAGAGGAATTGTGAAAAGCATTGACATGAATGGACCATCATTCATTCAAAAAAGCTAGGAAACTGTGACAATCACTGATAAATTATTAGAAAGCTTGATGGAAAGCTGCTTGAATTTTTTGGCACTTTCTTGGCAGAAATGCAGGAATTTTAGCTTTAACTGGAAAATGATGCTCTGTGCTGACACGCACTGACTGCTTGCTTGGAGGATGCGTGTTCTGACTTTCAGATGTTTCAGACTGGGGTGATTTACTACAGGGAAGATGAAATGGGCTCTGCTTCATGGGACTTGATAGAAGCCAGCTTACAGGAACTGCAGAAAGAAGAATACAGAAACAGTGTTCGATCAGCACCTTCAACATTTTTTTTAATTCAAATTATTGTGCTGTTTTACTGCTGCTGTATCATTATGACTGTCAGTTTAGGTAAACTATTCTATAGAATGTTTTTCTCAATTTTATTTACATACTTTAAGAAGCTCTTCCAAGTAACTAAACCAGAGAAATTACCCTATATTATACACTAACATCAATTGTCTTACAAAATACTGTTATGATAAATGTAATTGCTAGTATGAAACACAGCAATGTGAAATCAAATTGTTTAGTATTGACACAGAGACCTAAAACTAGAAGAGATGGAACTCTTCACATGTAAGCATGCATACTAAAATTTTACCATGGCTAATGAACTGCTGTTTGTTTGGATTAACTTTCAAGATTTGCATCCTGAATATGATAACTTTGATTTAAGGGACACTGTCAACCCTGCTAGGCCTCAAAGTGTTTAGTGTAATAAATACAGGTTATGACTAGTCACATTGTGCAGAGATTTCTGATGTAGCTGGTAGTTTGAATCTGATGCTTTCTTTTTCCTTATTGAAAGTGAAAAACAGACTGCCTCCATACTGGTGTTATCATAAAAAAATAGAAATCATGTTTGTTTACAGTCTTTGATCAACTCCCACTCCATCTTTGCTGTACTGGGAACACACACAACACAATCTAGTCTCTCATGAAGCAATGGAAGGAGACAAGACTATTGCATCATGAGCAGTTGCACTGTTTTTGAATGTGTTCCTAATGTTCATGAAATATGCAAAAACAGTAGTGCATGGCTTTGAATCAAAATAATATTGGGCATAACTACACCATTAGCATTCATTTTGGCTTTACTAAGACAGAAAGCGGATAAAATGGCCAGCAACATTCATGCATGTTAGGAGTGGTATGCAATTATAAAATGTGGGTTTTCAGCTAGAAATAATATGATGCAAAAGGAACTAAACGTTTCCGTTTAAGATTGATGTATACTAGTAAAGGGTATTGTTCCTGATGAATAAATATTATTACATTTTTGTGTTTGTGATATTCTGCAGCCATGCACAGTAGATGCTAATGAATTAGAGACCAATCAGTATGCATGGATTATTTAATTATTCCTTTATACAACTAAGCAAGTATAGCAATGAATAAAATGCAGCTCAAACTGATGCTCTGATGTGCATTTCTGCACATGGTGACTGGTGATATTTTAGTTTGGGCAGGCTTTCAAATTCTACATCTGGACTATTAGATGACCTAACATTTCTGAACGAGGGATGTTTTTTAAAAGATTTTCTAAGCTGTGGTCTGATACATATAGTTGTATGAACTGGGCTGTTGCTAGTGATTTATTGATATTACAGGCTGGGTTTTTTAACTTGTAAAAATTAATGGCTTCCCCTTTTTCCCATAGGAAAACCATGCCATAATTTGCCATTATGATGATTTTGTATTTCAGCTGTCAGATAAGGGGAGCTGCTGGTGACCAGGGAACATTTCTCTCTCAGGTGGGGCACTGCTTTTTTACTGTTACAGGGGTATCTTGAGCTGGGAAGCAGCATCAGGAGCTGCAAAACCACCAGGGAATATGAGTGGGGTTGGTGTTCTTTTTATTTTCTAGCACAAGAATGTTTTTTTTCTTTTCAAAGTCTCTAGTTCTTGCTCACAGGCAATGTTAATCACATTGCTTTGCAGTACTGATTGGGGCTCAGCTGAACAGAGTGTTCAGACTTATGACTAGCATTTTTCTTTACCTGAGTACTTGATTGTTTTTCTTCTCAGCACCTCAGAAAGGGTTGGGCCTTCTCTACCCTCCCCCCACCTCTTCCACTCCCGACTAGTCCACCTTTATAGGTGGTGATTCAGGATACTAATTACATTCTCCTGCATGAGTCAAGTCAGGTGAGCATAGAGGTCTACAGCAGAGTGCAAAGGAAGGGAGAGGTAGACAGCAGGAAAGGGGAAAGAAACAACAAAAAACATTTGGATATTGCATTAACCACAGAGCGCAGGGTAATAGCGAGGGAATAAACCAGAACAGGAGGATGCAGGGAGTGGTGCAGTGCAGTGGGTGCAGGGCAGCAGTCTTCAGGATAACTTTCTGGGTACTGTGGTGCTGCCCCATTTGCAGGCATATCACTGAGCTGAGAGTGGAGATTGCCAGTCTCCAGGCCAAGATGGAAGGAATACTGGGAACTTTCACCCCAACACAGAGGCCACCATGTCTCCAGTCACAGCCACAACAACTGCCCAGGCAGAGGGTGGGATGGACTACAGTGGGCTCAGAGAAGGCTAGGGTGGGTGGTCAGAAGCAAATCCCACATCTGGTCCAGCTAAAGAACTTCAATGAGGTTCTGAAGGAGCAGAACAGTCCCATAAGGAAACCCAAGGCTGCAACCAGGGAGGAGGTGAGGGTCCTCCAAGAGGGAGACCAAGTAGTGGGAGGAAGAGGATCACAAAGGAAGAAGTTACTCCTGTTGCTGGATTCAGTTGTCTAAGGGATGGGTCTGGCACAGATAGCAGGGAGGAGAGGGAGATTACGTGCCTTCCAGGAGGCACCACTCGGAGGGAAGGGAATGGATCTTGAAGATCACTAAAGCAGTGGCAAGGAGGCAGGGGCTGGAGTTTGTTGTCCACCTAAGAATGAATGACCTTTCCAAGGACAGAGCTAGCATATATAATGTGCAGGAGGACTTCAGAGAGTAGGGAGGGTGCCTGGCAAAGGTAGCAGGCTCTGTGTCTTTTCAGAGGTGCAATCAATCCACGGTATGGGGAGGATAGGAATATCTATGTTGGGAACTTCAACTACTGATTGAAGGACTGGTGTAGTGAGAAGGGGTATGGCTTCATTGGGGACTGGGGAGCCACCTGGAACAATGTAGCCCTGTTCAAGAGAAATGGGCTGCATCCTTCTGAGAAGGGGATGGCAGTCTTCAGTGAATGGTTTAAATGCTTCCTGGATGAGCATTTAAACTAGCTGGGGTGGCCTCACCGGGAGAAGGGAGACTCAGATAGCCCACCCCCACAAGCTAGAGTCACCAGATATGATGAACATGTATGTAGGCTGTGGCAGGGACACCAGTACTGGATAAAAAGGAAAAGGCAGGTGTAGGAAAGCAGCATAAAAAGGACAATAAGGTGGGTAAAGAAGCAGGATAGACACAGGAGTAGATAGGAGACAGGCAGCAAAATGTGGAAGGCCATGGTTACAAATGCTCGCAACCTGGGAAATAAAATCCCAGATCTGGAGGCCTTGATAGTAGAAGCCGATCTGAACATAGCGGCAATAACAGAATCCCCTCTTTCTGCCACAGGGAGGTTCTCCTTCTGCCACAAGCTTTTCCTCTTGTGACTTCTCAGCTGCACAACCTGGCTCCTTCACAGGTGAACTTTGCTCAGCCACATACAAACTTTGCATCCCTTCATGCAGGATGGGCTTCACAGCAGGCACACTTGACTCCACGGGTGGCACACTGGCTCTCATCTTCTCCAAATGTCCAGCAGGTTCAGTAGCAGATGCTTTACTAGCCATGGGCATAACAGCTCTCTCCCAGATGCTCCATGGCAATGCATACTGGGCCCCAGGCACTGTAAGTCACCCACCAGTGCAGCAGGTGCAGGGAAAACACTATGGTTTGTGCAGCACTGTGGTCCCTTCCTGTCTACACAGGACACTTCACTTAGCCACACTACTCCTCTCTACCATGCTCCACAATCAACAGAACAGTGACTCTGGTATGGTCACAGTTTGGCCTCCAGGACTCGGGGCAGATGCCATAGTAGTCTTGGATAAATCCAAATTTCACAAGCACTTGTGCAGACAGAATTTCCCACATACAGCCACAAGGCACCACTCTCACTGTAGGTTCAGAGTGAGGGTTTTTTTTGGAGTCTCTTAGGACTTCCTCTTTTATGGGCACCTCGGGCATATGGACTCCACCAACCATTCACCAAATTATCCATGCATGCATGCACATGGCATATCACGAGGTGCCAGGCGCCATCTTGTCATGCATGAGGTGTGCATAGTTCAAGAAGGTGCCCGCTCCAAGATTTTCACAGTGTTCAATGGGCTTTGAAATCACCCCAGGCAATCCAGTCTGTCTGGCACCCATCAGGTAAGGATAGTTGGCACCCCATTTTGCAGATCCTGGACGAGTGCTACACTGTAATACTTCTCCTTCCTGTGTTCTTGAGGAGGGGGTGCTACAGCCAAGTTCACAGTCCAGCAACTGATCCAATTTATAAAGCATTATAGAAAACAGTACCTAATAGAAATCTGGGTCTCAAGCAGCCGACAGAAGAATTCCGCCGAGGTGCAGCTTTGGGTGACCAGAGGACAGAAAACTGGATCCCTGGGTGGGCATGGCAAGCTTGTTAAGACACAGCAATTCATTTAGAACTTTAAAATCTGAGCAGATTAAACAGAAAACTGTCCAGGCAGATTGCATTGAACAAAACTGGATGGGATTGTTTTATTTTATTTCTCCGACTTAAACAGTCTTAAAAGGTTCAAGCAGTAAACAACAGCTCCATGGACCGAGATAGGCACATTTAAATTGGTTTAATTAATCTACAGCACAGTGCCATGGCACCAGTCCTTTTTGGGCACAAAGCCTGCTTAGAAATCCCCTCACACCATTGAGTGGAAACACACTCCGGACCTCGGGCTCATGGAGGACACCACATGGCAGAATCTTTCGAGCAGGATGCCCAATGTAGAGTCCATACTTACTCCTGAACTTCGCATCCATACATGGCTATTAGAGTTCTTAGACACTTCATGTGCATAGCTCCACAGCCTGGAACCCTTCTTTGGACAGTTTTACTTCCCCTCAGTTAACGGAGTCAGCATGAATTATTGTGGCATTATCCCAGGGACCCATTGAAGGGGTGGTCTCCTTGGACCTGATTGCCACCCTTTGCTGCTGCTCCGTGGGTTACTTTGGCACAATATAATTCTCTAATTTTCAAGATGACACACAATCCATCTGGGGCCAGGCGTGGACTCTGGGCTAAGAGACCATGACCTGCCATGCTGCAGCCCACCCAAGCTGACCTCTCACTCTCCAAAACCCCATGGCAGCCACCCACTCACTGAAACATTGCTGTGGGCCTCCTTGCTGAATTTGCCAACATGCCAGGCCTGCCCTGGTGCTACAATCATGGTGTGAGCCCCTCTTTCTCTCCTGGCTTTGGCTCCACTGGATGGCAGTGGCATAGCATCTTAGGATTCCCACAACCAGACCAGGTGCCTTATGAACCCTTTGCCCTCACATCAGCTGTATTTTTGACTGGATCCCTCTTTATTCAGCGCCAGGGTGGCTATTGCCCCACCCCAGGCCCAGGCCAGCAGCCCTGACCACTACTGTTCCTGGACTCCATGGCACTGCTTCATGGAAGATCCCATTTTCCTGCTGTGGGGTCTCTTTTATAGTGATGCAAGGTCCCCACCAATATCTACATGTACTCGCATCACGCATGGCACAGATGCCCCTGGGCATTGCAGTAAGCCCACCAATGGTATGGGGGCTTACATTTATAAACATCCCCATTCTCACAAGAGCATGTACCTTTAGCTCGAACTATCACTTACAATTGTTCAGGAAATTTGCACATGCTCAATGCATGTTCACGTTTAGAAGAGGCATCTGACAACTGAGGATCAGCCAAACAATAAGGTAATGTACTTGGTCCAAGCTAAAGTATGTATTTTTAAAATTTAAGTAACGGATCTTACTGTTACTCATACATGGGCACATGAATAGTTTATTTTGCCATAGTTGTTATTACAGGCACGCTGGTCACAAAAGATCAGTATAGCGGCTGAAAGCTTATAGAGTACCTTTAATGTGTGCACTGGTCATGAACCACATTGACAAAAATTTCCAGAGAGCTGAAAAGTACAGTAAGCTAAAACTGAATAGCAGCTAGAAGCAAGCTATTAGGAAACGTTATTAATTCATTGCAGTGAGCAATGCACACATTAAGCAACTCACTGAAAAATGCTAAAGCAGTGAGTTGGAAGGGCAGTTTAATGTGACTTGTGCTGTATGTTATTCTGGGATATATATGCATATATGTGTATATGTGTTTATCACAACAATGAAAAAGTGCAAGTAGATGGCTCAGTGGTTAGTGCAAAAATTGTTACTCCACATTCCCCTCTATCTAGATCAGTTTCAGCCTTATGCATGTTATTGCTGATTTATGTAAGTCGTCTGGTGGCAACTCCCTACCCTCAGATGTCCCACAGATCCTGAAAAAAGAAAATGGTCCCTCAATTTCTTTTTTTTTTAATCTGTAAAAATGTCTATAGACAGTACACTGCTATATTATACTGGAATATATATGAATGTAATATATGGATAATTAAAATAATACCCCCAAAATACATACAAAAAATCCCCTATAATACATTGCCCCAAACGCAATAATACCATCGATGGAAATCAATAATACTATCGTTGAGATCTCGTAATACTATCGATGGAAGATCTCAATGATAGTATTATTACAAACTCACAACAGCGCAAGCACCACCAGACAACTCAAGCAGCTTTCACTGACCGTGAGCCGGCTTTTACTGTAACTGTCACATACAGTAAAAGCTGACTACACATTCACATCGTGGTAACCGTCTGAGGAAAAATGTCTCTCTCAAAAGAACAAAACCTGTCAGAAGAAAGGAAAAAGTTTATTAAAGAGCAAGAAAACATAAACACTGTCAAAAAAACAGCTTTCAACCTACGGCTGATTCAAAACCACCTAAGCAAAATAGGTGAGTGCAGAGAAATACAGGCAATTCCCACAGAAGAACTAGACACCATATTAGCAGATTTCTTATTTAAATTAAAAAAACAAGATGGTACAGAATATGAGCCCAGCACCATACGGGGAATCCTAGGCAGCGTTGACCATCACCTGTGTAAAATAAATTATCCGGAATCAATTTTTCAAAGCCCTACATCAGTCTTTAAAGAAACACTCAAAACCCTAACTGCCAAGCAAAAATATTTAAAAAAACTAGGAATGGGTTTAAGACCGAGGCAAGCACAAGCCTTGACAGATAATGACACCAGTTTGCTTTACAGCAGTGGCACTTTAGGCTTGACATCCCCAATTAGCCTGCTGCATATGTTACTTTTTAACATAGGCCTTCACTTTGCCTTAAGAACAAATGAGCAGTACCAACTAAGATGGGGTGACATAGTCCCAGGAATAAACAGTGAAGGAAAAGAGTATCTCGAGTATCATGAAAGGCAAAAAAAAACTAGCACAGGCACAAACCTACGAGATATTCGGCCTGTCCCACCAAGACTGTACAAAAACGAACTTTGTCCAGAACGAGATACACTCCCTGCCTACCACCTATATGCATCTAAAAGACCCCCTAACATGAACACACCTGATGCACCTTTTTATCTAACCCCAAACATAAGACTAAAGCCAACAAGCTTCTGGTACAGATCTATGACCATTAGCGAAAACAAAATACATTCCATAATGAAACTCTTGCAGCAGTCGGCTGGACTACCCCAGACAAAAGAATAACGAATCCTCCAACTACTTAAAACTGCGATCAAAAGTTAATTGATTCAAACGTCCCTCCAACTGACGTAGCACAAGTCTCTGGCCACAAAAACATCCAGAGCATAAACAATTACAGTACCTTATCTGAGGCAAAACAAATGAAAATATGCTCCATCCTTTCCGGTGACCGACAATCAGCAACCGCACTGAAAGAAGCAGAAATCCCCACACGACCACTTCCTCTGCTGCACAACCAACTTCCTCCATGATGCAACTTCCTCAACAAGAATCACTCGCACCGCAGCCACCCAGCAAAAGTGCTCAATTTTCCACCACAACAGGAAACATCTTTGGATCGCACTGCAACTTCTTTGGGAACGTAGCAATAAGCATTAAAAAATCTCATCAGGCTACAAAAAAAAGACTCTACGTGATGTACTCTGACTCCGACTCTGAGTTGCTCTCCGCACTAAGTGTCACTCATTCCACAACAACAAAAAAAGAAAAATTAGTACTGTTTTGTTTGCAGTTTCTTTAACACTGCTTGCTTTTCTTTGTTAAAGTTTTCAAAAGTTCTCCAAGTTGCCGCAATCATTGGCTTTCTCCGTGACAATATTACCTCACCACCAACTCAACCCACCATTCCTGACTATTGCAAAGGTAAGAAACTACAATTTCTCGCATCCATATATTACAAAAATAACAAATGCATTCTGGTGATACAAGGATTATCTTGAGGATCTGGGGCACTTAAACCTCCCGAGCTGGGCCTCAAGGTTTACTGTGCCCCAGATCCTCTTGATGAATTACTGCCAGAATGCATCTATTATTCTATTTATACGTCTATATGTATTAGTCAGTGTGTGTGCATCACAACAATTTTACAGTGCAGTTAGGTGGTTCAGTGGTTAGAGCAAAATTGCTAGTCTACAAACCCCTACTATCTTGATCAGTTTTAGCCTTATGCATGCTATTGTTGATTTACTCGAGGTGTCTGGTGGCAAACCCTACCCTCCAATGTCCCTTGGATCCAGAAAAGGAGAACACAGTTCCTCTATGTCTTTTTTTAATCTGTAAAAAAGATCCGTTGTTGATGCAACCCCTGCATTTCCACCCGACCTTTCACTGAGTACCTGCCACCCCACTCCCCAGACACCCTCACACCCCCTCACTCACCTGAATAGATCTCAGTGTGAAGATACACTGTTCCATGGAAGACACATCTTGCTGCTGGAACCGTGGACTGCTATATGAGAAGTATATGCATATATGCATATATGTATTAGTCAGTGTATGTGTATCACAGCAGTCATCATCCCTGTATCATTGTGCACTCAGATATATCTCCAGTGCCCCCTTTTCAACCCACCATTGTGTTCTTTATGCATCCTTTGGATGGCACTCTCTTGGTTTCAGGAGACATAAAAAAATGCTGTTCTTCGGATGTACAGTACAGAGCCATTATCAATAAGCTCCCACAATATATCAGTGAATGCTTGCCCTTAAGCATTGCTTGTGGTTATACCTTAATAAATCACTCCTATATTACCCTAGCAATCCCCAAGGTCACAACATGTTATGAACTTGTGGCAATATGCCACACACTCCCTACAATCTGGAATAAAGTCCAAAAAACACTATGCCTTGCTACTCCAGTGTCATTGTCCTGTTTCAAAAACATGTCCCTTCGGTCTTTCACAGAGACCTGCAACTGTTTCCGCCATTGACTCAATCCCACTAAGAACTGTCTCCATATTTGACCCTCCTCCCCTTGCTCTGCCCACTCTCCCTTGACCAGCCCCCCCTCCTGTGTCATAGTACTACTCTACTCACATGTCCTCACCTCTTCCTCCATACCCTAGCTGTTGCTCACTTGGTGGCCAGGATCCCTTGTGTAAATAGGTAAGCTTACTGTGTATAGTTGTTTATATCTTAACCTATATATTGCTTCGCTGAATTTACTGTGTATTGCCTGTGTTGAGTATGTCTGTATAGTGCATAGCCACACTGTTCTGACCAATGTATGCATTTATCATTAATGCAACCTGCTGGTGGCCTCAGCATTGAATATGTCTGTATGGGGCTCAATACCCACTGTTTCTGACTAATGTTGTACATACCACTGTAGACACCATATTGTATTTTTGTTGTATGTAACTTAGGTGTGGTTTACCCTCATTGTATAGCTATATAACCTACTGAGATCTGTAACAGATCCATCTTGTAAATGAATACATCTCAGTGGTGTTTCACCTGGTTAAATAAAGAATTGAATTATAAAGTGCCATTAGGTGGCTCTGTGGTTAGTGCAAAAATTGCTAGTCTACATTCCACTGCCATCTAGATCAGTTTCAGCCTTATGCATGCCGTTGCTGATTGAAATACATTGTCTAGTGACAACGCAGAGTCTGAAAAGAAGAAAACAGTCCCTCAATGTCTTTTTTTTTAAATCTTTACAAATGTGAGTAGACAATGCACTGGTATGTTATACTGGAATATATATGCATACATGTGTATATGTATTAGTCAGTGTGTGTGTGTGTGTATCACAACAACTAGAAAGTGCAGTTAGGTGGCTCAGTGGTTAGTGCAAAAATTGCTAGTTTACACATTTCTCACTGCCCACAATACCATCATTTTGCAGCTGTATTGGCTCTTGCTAGAGTTTGTTTATGCGTCTCCAGAGCGTTTGCTAAATCTTTACCAGTCATATTAATGTATGAGCCAGATAAGGCCATCGGTACCACTTGGAGGCAAATGCTTATGGTGTTTTTTTAGCAAGCTTTATATGCCTAGATAGCAAATATTTATATATTTATTTTTAACTAAGTGGTGGACTGGGCACAGCCTTTTTTCAGCCATGCATGACATTAAATTATAACAAAACTTACAGCCATATATATAAACATACAAATATACACAATACAATAGTTTCACATACAATTACACACATCATATGTGATAGCATTGTGGATCGAGTAACTTTATGCATGTTCTCACACCAAATGTATGTCCACCAGTGTTCTAGCCATCCGTCATCCATTTGTGTCCATGTTCTGTACAAACATTTGTTATCTAGGCATATAAAGCTTGCTAAGAACCAACATGAGCATCCCCTTCCCGAGTGATACCGATGATCCTTTTCATGCTGTTATGGCTGGTCTATCCCAAATACCAAACTGTGTATACTAAGCCTTGCACCACCACAGTTCAAGTGATATTTCAATATACAGCTCGTAATAACATTTATAAACCATTGTATAATGGTTTTAGATATTCCATGGATGGAAGCAAAGCACCCAAACTAGAAGTACTCATCCATGCATTGCTGAAACAAGTGAATGATTTACATGAAGATCTGTGCCAGGAGAACTTAGACAAACTGTTCAAACATGAAGATCTGACACATTCACTGGTACTATGGAATCAGTATCTAGAATATCTATGCCACAGCAATGGGAACTTGGCTGCCTTCTGGGTCTCATACATTGATATGGTTGGTGATCTCCTTTTGGTATTGCTCAGAGCATCAAGAGCATAAAGAGATGGCAATTGTCATTAACATCTCTGCTATTTTGGAAATGATGACATGGTGTTTTGCCTGCGATTGACTAAACTATGCAAGGTATCTATCAGCATACTATGTACAGATAACAAACCTTCCAACAAAGCACACTCAAGTCTACAAGTACTTTGCCAATTCAGGTTTATCTGTACAACTCACAGATGACAGCCCAATTCCGACACATCCATGTAGATCAGCTTGGGTTTGTGATAGCACTACTTACTGAAGTCTCCAATGAACAGTTAATTTTTATGGAGTTCTTTAATTACCTCTTTTAGTGTATTACATTCCACAGTTGTTTCTTAGAAGAATTAGCAATCAGTTTTAAAAATAGGAAAAAAATGCAAAGGAAGAATTACTTTAGGACAAATTAATCAGGAAAAGTGGCCATTAATGTGGGTCATGTTTGGGTGGGGGGTTAAGAACAGACAAACCTCCAGGGGCATTCGGTTGTGACCATAGTTATTCTAACTTCAAGTGTTTTTGCACAATGTCTCCAAAACTTATCAGCCCCCATCATTCTCTAGAAGTTGCCCCCAAAGTGACTTTTTACTCAAGCCCATTCCCATTATACCCCCTGTCTTCAATCGCTCTGTCTTCCGAGTTAAGAAGATTAATTTAGGGGTCAGAAAAACAAAAGATAATGTTTAACTTAGTGTATTATTTCTTGCGCTTTTTGACAGTAATACATAGATCCTAACCCAGCCCCAGGCAATGTTGGACTACCTTATTTTAAAATAAAATGCACCTTATAGCACTTAAGGTGCAGCCATCTCGCTCATCTAGAATGGATTAATGGGGATCTCCAGAGCTCTGCACCCTCTAAATCGGCACCCTCTCCTATCAAGCCTGCAGGGATGCACAGGCTCACTACTCAGGATTTTGATCCAACCTAGTTCTGCTCTGTCCATCAAAGAACTGTCATAAGACTGAAACGGCCACTTGATTAAATAAGCAAAGCAAAAATATTTAAAAGTTCAGTCAACTGTGAGGCTTTCATGAGCACAGCACATACTGCTTGATCCATCTGAAAACTAGTAGCTCTAAGCAAACTGATGCAGGCAAACATTGACTAGCATACAGAGCACTCAAAGGCCCAGTTATTC
This sequence comes from Neoceratodus forsteri, assembly GCA_016271365.2. Classification (NCBI taxonomy): domain Eukaryota; kingdom Metazoa; phylum Chordata; order Ceratodontiformes; family Ceratodontidae; genus Neoceratodus; species Neoceratodus forsteri. Next base: position 207,246,433 of record CM057451.1, read on the forward strand.
AAAAGGGTTGCATCATGTGCAACAGAGATGCACCAGTGCAAGTCCAAAAATGCGCCATTGTGCGATGTTCAGCAGGAGGCAGCTGCACCCCCCAAATCACAATGCTCAAGAGAGTAATGGTAATGAATGCATGTGCAACTGAAGGGGGAGGAACCATGAATAAATGGAGCAGTGCGATATTCAACAGCATGCACCATGCACAATAGGAGAGCAAGCGGAAGCTAAGCAATAGCGGAAATCATCCAAACTAAAAAGGAACAAGAGAGAGGCACAAGAATGCTATAGGGAAGCCAGAGGTGGGAGCAAAGTGACAGCAACAAGGCAGAGTGTAGCAGTGAGCAGGACTGGGCAGGAGCAGGACAGAGCACACCTAGAAACAACCAGGAACAGGACAGGAATGGGGAGCCTGTGCCACTGTGCAGGAGTGAAGGGGAAGTGCCACAGTGGACTGAGGGCAGTGACAGTGAGCAAGACAGGCAAATCTTGGAGGTGTTCCCGGTGCACGGGGAGTAGCACAAAGGACAGTGGGGGGAATGGGAATACAGCTGCTGGGGAGGAACACAAGCCAGGGGCATGGCCAGTGCCACCATTCAGATGGAGGCAGTAATGAGGGGTGTGAGAAGGCAGGCAGCAGGGGGGTGCAGCCATGGAAGGGCCCGTCGGTGGTATGCCCCCAACAGGTGGTACCGAGCCTGCACCAGCTTTGAGCACTACAGTGACACCGAGATAGTGGGTTGGTACCACCAGAACTAGGCGATCCTGAGGCAGCTCTGTGCAGTGATGAGATGCAGGCACCCACACAACGGAGCCATGCTCTGTCAGTGTAGACAAAGGTGAGAACTGTCATGTGCCTGCTCACCACGGGCACCTTTCAGAGACCAACAGAGGACACAACAGGCATAACCCAGTTGGCCGTGTCATGCCTACTCACACAATTCCTCAGCGCACTGCTGCCACATGCTGTGGAGTACCTCCATTTCCCCAGCACACAGACGGAGTGCACAGCACACATTCAAGAGTTCCACAGGGTAGCACGTATGCCTGGCATGCTCGGGGCTATTGACTGCACCCATGTGGCCATCTGCATGCCACCTGGCCCAAAAGGTGCTGCATACATTAATCGAAGGGCTATGCCAGCATCAACTGCAAGGTGGTGTGCGATGTTAGAGGGCACATAACCAATGTCTGTGCCACGCACCCTCGGGGAGCACATGATGCCTTCTTCTGGCACCAGTCTGCACTGTGCCACAGGTTCGAGAGTGGGGACATCCCCACTGGCCACCTAGTGGGTGAGTATGCAAATCACACAGAAAGACATGGATCTTGGGAGGGGCATAGTCAGAGGTGACATGAGTACTGGCCTAGATGGGCCATGGCAGGGCAACGCTGATCACCAAACTAATGTCCACCCTCTACACACAGGTGACAGTGGATATCCACTCCATCCCTGGCTGCTCACACCATACCAGCGGCCTGCGACCCCATCGCAGCAATGGTACAATGAGGCACATGCCACCGCACGCAATGTCATAGAGCGGGTGTTCAGGATGCTGAAGGCATGTTTACATTGTCTGGACATGTCTGGCGGTGCCCTACAGTACAGCCCTTTGAAGGCCTGTGGGCTATTCCTGTCCTGTTGCATCCTGCACAACATGGCCAATGACTGTGGGATAGCTGTAGAGGTTGAAGAGGGGGACAGCAATGGGGACAATGAGGATGCTGGTGCAGATGGTGATGGGCAGCCTCCCCTTGGTCAAAGGGACCCCTGACTGATCTGGATGTCACAGCTGCACCTGCACACCATCACAGAGGAGCACTTCAACCAACCCAGGTAAGTTATGAGGCCATGTGCAACCACCAATGGCAAGTGCACAACCCACAAACATGTATGGACAAACCCCAGGGGCGCATGTTGTAAAGGGAACTGGCTGAGCATGGAACCACACACGCTGTCAGGGATGGGCCAGGCCTAACATGGCATGTGGTCACGCTCACACACACAAACACACATCCCATAAGACATGCACAAAGGGTAGGAGGCATGCCGACCCCAACCGCCACCCCTAGCCTCACACACGTGCACAGACCACCACGCCCAGTGCCTGTCATTGTGCATGTCTCAGACGCTAGACACCATTGCTCAGTGGTGGACAGTGCAATGCAGGCATCATCATGCATGCACCACAGTGGCCAGCAGCCGGGAGGGTGTGCACATGGAACGTGTGTGTGTGTGTGTGCAGGACCGGGTGCCCCACTCATGCACTGCACGTTGATCAACACACTGCACACAGGGCAGCATCAGACAGTAGCCAATGTGGGAGACAGGTCAGTCATGCAGCACAGTGCCACGGCCACCAAGGATGCATGGGCAGCCACGCCGAGACCCGCCAGCAGTGACATGCTGACCATTGGCCTCATGGGGTGGCACTGATGGTCCCCCAGGGCCACTGTGGGAATGCGATCATTCTCAAGCAGGGGTCTGCAGCTCACTGAACATGCCTGCACCAGGCATGCTCGGAATGCCCACAGCTGAACCCAGTGTCGACAAGGAGGGTGTCGCACGACTCTGGGAATGGGGGGTGGACATGGCACTGCGTGGTGTTTGCGGCACATGGGCAAATAAATGTGTGCCCATTGTGGCCAAGACAGCTGTGAATGCCTGTGTCTGCCTGTCAATGGCGGTGATCACATCCTCCCGCAGCCGGTCCATTCCTGCCAGGACCAGACTGGTGTCCCTGCTGTGCCGCTCCTCTGCCTGGTGCAGGATCACACTGAGTGCATCCACTGCCATCACAAGCTGCAACTGCTGATCCACTGATTCATGGAGTATGCGGGTGTGCTCATCTAAGAGGTCATCCGCCTGATTTGCATGCTGTCCCTCATGGTATTCACAGCCGTGCTGGGCAGCACCTCTTGAGGTTGGGTGCTGCACACCAGGGCCATGCCTGGGCATGTCCACAGGTGGTGCACCGATGCCGCCCCTGACACTGTTCCCCCATCGCCATTGGCTGACTGCTGACACTGCCCCTCTTGACGCCGCTCTCCAGGGCTCAGTGGTGCCGCTGCAGCAGCTGCAACAGCCCCACTGTCCTGGATGCACACCAGTGCTGCCCCACTGGTGCAGACAGGCACAGGCTGGGACTGTGAAGTCACACAGGCCTCCATGGTGGCACCACCTACGGTATGCCCATGCTGTAACCTGCTGTGTGGCCATCCTGCAGCCCACACATATCACTGTCCATGATGTGAGCCCCATCATCATCAGTGACGATCTGGCACCATTCTGAGGCTCACCATGCTGGCACACGGGCAGGGCATCCTCTGCTCCTGCTCCACCAACATCAGTCCGGACAGCCAGGTGGGCCCACTGTCGTCCTGACCCTCAGACAGCTGTGGTGGTGGATGGGCCCTCCTCTGTGTCCAGGGTATCGACCTCAGTGGACGAGCCCACCACTAATGACCCATGTAGATGCTCAGGAGCTGTAAGGGAACAGAGTAGCATTAATGTATCTGCCCTACCCTGTGGCATTCCACCACCCCCACAGTGACAGATCAGGAACTACCATGCCGTGACGGGCTACCACCCATCTGGAAGCCACCACCTGGAACACCCTCAATGGCACAACGCCACATGCTGCAAGCAACCCGCTCTTCCTGTGGCATCAGGTGTTGCACGGCCGGCTGTCCCCCACCAGTCGCAGCCCATGCTGCCCTGATGGTAGCCACCTTATCTTTAATCCTCCTCCTGTCCATGCCCACCTTCTTCTTGCATTCCTGCATGGATCACTGGTGGCTGCCATGCTGGTTGATGGCATGTGCCACCTCACCCCATGCCGCAGCATGGGCCTGTGGTGTTCCCCACTGTCCGCTGAGCAGTGGTTCCTGGTCAAGGTAGGCCTCAAACAGGGCATCTGATTCTGCCTTGGTAAAGTTGGGCCTCCTCCATCTCTCAAGTCTCTATTCCTCCTCCTCCACCTCACGTTCGGTCATCATTGATCCTGTGGGAATGACAGGTGTTACCTCTGACTGTGCAGTCCCATGCATCTCCCACACACCACAGTTCACACTCCCATACAGCATGTAACTCAACACAATAGACTGCAAAACCAGGCTATGGCCTCTGCAGCCCAATGTCACATTTATATAGCGCAACGCATGCAAATAAGGTTAGGCTCAATTTTAAGTGGATGCTAATGCAGTATCTGTACCATTGAATCGCTGATGAGCTGATTTGCATATGCTGGCTGACTATCATGCTGTTGACCCTTGCGCAATTGTGTTGAATGTGCTCAGGCAAGGGCGCAGCTCTGTGATGTGTGCAGTAGACCCCGAACGGCGCATGCCCGAGGTGCTGACACTGACACCTGCCACGCTGATGATGTGCTGTGCGCGGGAGGCAGTGCAGGCATGGCCACCACTGAACCAGTGGTGCTAGTGCACTGTTCACATGTATGGTGCTCTTGCACTGGGGTGCCACAGGTGCCATGGAGCCACAGCGTGTTAGGCCACTACAAGGCTTCTCACACAGGCACCCAACTGTGCTACATGTAGGGAGTACCAATCACGCTGTGGCGGTCCATGTGCGAGAGACCCTTGACCCTGTGCCTGACCTTTGCCCCCTAGGTGCCATGCATCCACATGGGTGCACCCCTATCATGCTGTTCAGTGACAGCGCGATGGGGAATGGAAGCGCTGTGCCGCGTAGCATCTGCATATGGTGGACATACGTTACCGATCGCCATTTTGACTCCGACCAGCTTCAGCGATGGCAAGATGGAGAGCTGCTGTTTGGAGCCAGGTGGAGCTTACAAATTTGGTGGCCATAGAGGAGCCCCATGTTGGGACCCTGTTTGGCAATGCACCCCTGGGCAAGGCCAGGAGTGCCATATGGGAGGAGGTGGCAGTGGCACTGGAGGAGGCCACAGGACTCACCTGTACTGCTAAGCAGTGTGTTGACACTGCTATGGGGAACCCCAGCAGAGGGACCTTAACAGGCTTGCCCACATGCGGGCACGCGCCAGGTGAGGTGCAGTGCCATGACCAGGTAGGTGCACTGGTTGCGTCCATACGGGTATCGCGGTGGGCATGTGTCCACCACACGGTGGGGGTTGGCCGTCCAGTGTGGGCAGTGGTGGTGGTGGTGGTGGAGGTGGTGTTGGGGGTGTTGCGGCATGGCTGGGCTGTGCAGGATCGCACACACCCGGGGGTTGGGGACCTTTGATACTGGATTGTACTGATATTCCCCTCTCCATGTTTGCACCCTAGGCCCTGAAGAGTGGCATCGAGCCCGCGAAGACCGACACTGAGGCGTGGGTAGGGGAGCTGGGCAACAGCCACGGGCAGCCAGTCCCAACATAGAACAACGCCCGGATCAGGCCGATGAGGGTGAGTGCCTTTCTTCAAGGATATTCTGTGCATGCTGCATTGCAGGGCAGGCGGCGGGACATGGCCACCATCCATTGACAGCACTGCCGTGCATGCCACATGGTACAGTCAGCACTGTCCAGTGGCACTGCATGTGTGGGTGTGCATCGGTGGTGGTCCATGTGTGCACTGGGTACATGGCCGTGCCACTGCCTTCGCACCCCATAGCCATGTCACTGTACAGCCATGATGGTGCTGTGCGGGACTTGGGCAGTGGGTGTGTGCAGCAGTCTGCATGGCTGTGTGTGCCTGGGTGGGCAGGTCATCTGGACATGATCACTGTGGGTGGTCGCACACCAGTACAGGGGCATGTCCCATGGCTGTATGCCATGCTCAATAGGTGGGATGCAAGGGGATGGGCATTCACACCTATTGACTCTGGTCCCTTGTCCTAGGTGGACGGAGGATACTGTGGATGGAGAGGGCCATGCAGGAGCTGCTACAGGTTGTACAGGCATCTTTGGAGATCCTGCAACAGCTGGACCAGCACGTTGTCCAGAGGCATAGTGGCAGGAGGTGCTACAGGAGTGAGGAGCGGGGCGCCCGCGAAGACATCCATGCCCCGAGTTCAACCCTTCCCCCCTGGACCCCCCCTCACACCCCTCCTTCCCTCTCCTATTTGTTCACCCCTGCCTCTTACCCACCCCCACCTGGTTTGTGGCCCTCACCCCCAACTGATGTGTATATATTTGTTTATAGTTGTATTCTATCTTATAATATACATTTGTTTTGTTATGCCTACTGTGGTGGTCTCTGATTTGCAGCGGGCTACAGATGCTCAGCTGCAGTGGTGTGCATGGTGTCAGGGGTGGTGCAGTCATGGGCATGTGTGTGTGTGTCCGTAGAGGAAGCGACTATTGTGTGGGCATAGCTATCAGTCATTGTCTGTGGTTTGTGTGTTGTTCCCTGTGCACTGGATGACTCTGTGCAGTGGTCCACGATGCATGCACTGTATCCATGGCACCCCTGTCATACCGTCCATGGCCTGTGCAGCTGACACCCTTGCATGTCTGTTATCTGCATGGTCCACTGGCATGTCAGTGGTGGCTGTCCATGATGGACAGCCACTGTACCCAGCACAATGTCGGGTTCCCTTCTGTCACTGGTGTGGTGTATGTCTGCCTCGGGTGGTACTGTAGCCTCCGCTGTTGTTGTCCCACCTCCATGCTGTCTCCTGTGTCTGTTGCAGGGGATGTGCTCCACTGTCTGTCACTTGTGCTCCAGGCACATGCTGGTGGCGTACAGCTTCATGGTGCCTGCACAGGGTGGCTAGCACACCTGTGCCATGGAGGGGTGCTGGCCGTGTGTACACAGTTTCCATGGTCACACGCCAGTGGCTTGGTTGACCTGCTACTGTGTCTCTGTGTTGGTGTGCCCTTGGGTATGGGTGGGTGTTTGTCCATGAACTGAGTTGGCTGTTGTGGCCAGTGCTGGAACAGGATGTGTCCTTGGGAGGGTGTGCAGGGTGCTGTACCACTGGTGGTGGGGTCCAGGGCATGTGGGGTACCTCTTGTGCCAACACATGGTCTTTCTCTCAGCTGTACCTCGGGGGGGGACGTGCATGGTGGCACTGTGTTTGCAGTTGTTACATAGCTGTCTGCTGCCACCCGCTGAAGGGTGCTCATGGTGGGGCTGCCTTGCATGGTTCTGTGGTTCACAGGGTTGCATTTTCACAGTGGGGTGGTGGCATGCATGGGGTGTCCTGCACTGGTGGGAGCTGCTCCTGGACATAGTGTCTGGGGATCGTGGTGCAGGGTGTGCGCTGCATTGGTTGGATGGTGTGGCACGGGGTGGCCGGACCTCCTTGTGTGCCGGTCACAGCTTGCCAGGGGGTGTGCTGGGGCACCATGCCCCAGCTGTGGGTTTGTTGCTGGTGTCCATGGGCTGGTGGTTATTCCAGCTCTCCTCCAGTTGTGCAGTGCATGAGGTGTGGGGGGTGATGTCTGTTCTACTGTGTGCTCCTCTGCCCATCTCTACCATGGGTGGTGGGCTCCTGCATCCTGTCCCTGCACATCCCTGGTTGTGCTATTGCGCATCTGACCTGCGCTACTGCACATCCCTGGTTGCACAATGGAGCAGTTGGTGTGATATTCAGTTGTGTGCTGCAGGCACATCTTGAACTGCGCACTGTTTGAATATCACATGTGTTGCATATGTGCGCAGTGGACTTGCACTTGCTCCTGCTGTTGCGCACTTTTGTGGTGCAGTTTGGATATCTGGGCCAAAGTATTTAGATAATTTAAAGCAGGCTGCCGCATACTATTAAACAGAAAGTTTGTACGTAGTTTATAAACAATAAATAACATGCTTGTAAATTCAAAAACTGGGTTTATTTAAAATATATTTAAGCATTTATCAGGAAAAAAGTCAAAGTAGAATGGAGCAGAACAGCACTGAATTCATCTTAAAATTAACCCCTGAGATCCCTCCTTACTATAGTTACTTGTTTGGAATGTGGGGTGTTCAAGGCCAAGCTTTATAACATACTACACTAACAAGTGATTGCTACAACCGTGTGGCACCTTTCTTCTGGTATCTCACACATGCCATTTTTTGTTAACACAAGGTCCAGAATTGCTCTTTCCCCCATTGGCTCCCTTTCTGACCCCCTGAATAAGGAAGCCATCCTAGAATGGATCAAAGAGTGCCTAGTGTCTGCTGGTGCAAGCCCTCAGGATGCTGCAGTTTTTGTCAGGGAGATTAAACTCACTTGTGACCACCACATTCCCAAGTGCCACTGCACTTCTGATTTCCTGTACTAGTTCCTTTTCATCCCTTCTTTTCATTAAGGGTGCCTGTTAAGCACCCCAATATTATTTTTCAGCCTCTCCCTGATAATAACTGTGCACATGGTGTCTCTGTCTCTGCCCCATCCCTATTATGTCCTTGGTGGCCTTGATATCCTCTCTCATGTATAGGACACCTCTCTAGCCTTACTGAAGATTGAATACCTTGAATCACTGAGGTCACAGTTGTAGTTAGTTGCAAGTTTAGTTTATTGTTCAGCAAAATGCCATTACAAACAAACAAACAAAATATATATATGTGTGGTAACAATATTACATACACATATACATAAGATATACAATACAATACAGCTAATTCATAATACTACATAGTCTAAAAGTTGTATTCAAACTGTGGGCAACATCATAGTAGCCTACGCAGTTTACATTAGTAGTTGTGGATTGCGTTCTATTCAACAGATGCTTAGATTATTTTGCAGATGTATGTTAGAATTTATAAAACAGTGTCCAATTCCAATATTTTGAATATAAGTGAAATAATGGCTCTATAGTCTTGGGGCTTGATTTTCAAACCGGCCCTTAGATCCATGCAAGCTGCATCAAACAACCAGCCAGAATCAGATCTTGGTTCACCAAATACTGTGTGGCATATTTTGCAAGAAAAGTGGTCTGTATAACAAAGTCCCCCAAACTGATGCAAGAGGTCCACTGCATCAACACAGTGGTGTAAGGTATGGGAAAGACACAAGCTGCACCAATAAAAATGGTGCAAGTTGAGTACAAAAATGGTGCAAACTGTGTAGAAATGCTGTAAACTGATGAAAAATGGTGCAAACTGAGTAACCAAAATGGTGCAAGCCAAGTCAAACAAATGAAGTAAAGGCCAAGAATAACGCAAGCTAAGTAAATAAAATGGCAGATGAAATGGCCAAAACTAAGCCCCCAAAATGTTCTAAACTAGTCCAGCAGTTGAATATTGGCCCTTAATACTAGCATAGTCAGGTCTGACCACCTGTTTTGGGTCTCTTTATATGCTTTAGTGTCCCTTAGAGCAGCTCTGCCTCGTCTATCAATATATGGTATTTTGACATGTTTGGTGTCAGTGGTGCAGCTTTGAAATTCCCACAGGTGCGGTCTTGCACCATTTCTGTGGTGCAAGATGGCTTGTGTCATGGCGCTGCCATTTGTATGGCAAAAGGCTGATGCAGCCACCTTTGACACAGGGTAGACTGCCTTTGACACAGTGCTCCTTTGAAAATCAGGTCTGGTGCAATGTTTGATGCTAGACTCCCTTGTGCAACTATTGTTTGGTGCACATGCCTTGCATCATACCTGGGGCTTTGAAAATCTGACCCCTGGTCTTTAGTCGGGTCACCCCATTAATATATCACATTTCAATGCCATGTTATATTTTTCTAATAATAGATCACAGTCAGTTTTATATGTCTGTACTTTCTTTATTTCTTATCCTCTCTACCTCAATTAAAGTGCAAGATTATTAATAATATCTATATTCTCTGAGTTAAATAATGAATCCAGCAGGATTCTAGGTGAAATATATATAGATCCTATAAAATCACTTAAATATTTATCTCTGGCTTTCCTATAACATGGACATCTCAGGATAACATGTTTTAAGTCCTCAGCCTCCCGGAGAGAACAATAACAATTTGTTGATGAGTTTCCATTCTTCTTATATCTGGCTACAAGTATATTACTTGGGAAAACTTCAAACCTAAATTGTGTCAATATATTTCTATATTATGGAATCTGAACTGCAATCAAATACTATTTTAACATACATCATTTTGTATTAGTTGCCAACCATCTGGAGAATTTAAGTTGATTAATACTATTTAAGTAAGCTTCCTTTGCTTTAATCTCTACTTTTTCTGCTACAAAACTTACATATGTTAAATTTAACACTATCTTTTCATCATACCATTGTTTTAGATAATAAAAGTCATTAGCTTCTAACAATTAAGAACTTTATTTAACCATCTGTCTTATTTGTAAGGAAGAAATTTGACTTTCCCCCTCAAACACCTAGCCAGTATAGAGTCATTTTTCCCTAGATATAAGCTTTACCCAACAATTAATCATTTGTCCCTGGGCTAAGTATTTAAAGCTAATTTGATCGAGTTGGGATTTAACTAGCACACTTGAGAGACTGGACAGAATACTTAGAAGTTGTTTATATGGTAGATTAAGAATTATATTGATTTTCTTAGTATTATCAGTACCCCGTACTTCAACAGCATAGGCAGCTTGATTTACTATTTTTACATTAATTGCTTTAAGCATTGGGACAACAGTTTTACATCTGCAAATTATAGTAAATCTTTTCAGAACTTAGACAGAGTTTTGCACTTTTTTTTGTGGACCAACTAACATGTTTATTCCACTTACCATTACTGGAAAACAGAACACAAATATGGACATTCTCTAACAAATTTCAACTTATTCCGTGCTAAGATAAGCTTTCTGTATATTTTTGCATTTCCAAATACCATAATTTTTGTTTTCTTTGTACTAGGTTTAAGATTATGGGTTACAAAAGTGAATCCAGTTTATTAAGTGATCTCTGCTGTCCCAATCTGCTGGTAAAATCATGGCCAGATCGTCCAGCATAGGCTGAAACTGGTATTTGCCGATTACATAATTTTGGCATGTGATAAGATGGATCATCAAGTGCAATAATAATATCATTAATATAAATATTAAATCAAGTGGGGCTAACACACAACCTTGTCTGATGCCAGTGTTAGTATCAATGATGTCAATTGGCCAGATTTAGTGTATTTGATTTTGCCCAAGTTTTAGTATACAACTTTTAATTAAAAACTAGCTAATTCTGATCAGTCCTTAATGGAACATTTTTTCCCAGAGAAATGATCTAACTGTTGTATCAAATGCTAAAGAAATCTAGAAAAGCAACAAATTATGTCTGTTTTTTATCCTACAATATTTTTCAAACAGATGGTTATGTAAGAAGATTTGTGTCAAGCTGCCCATATTCTTCTTAAAGACAGCTTATAATTCTGAGATTATTTTGAGTTGATCTAACCATAGTAATAACCAATTTAGTTATACTTTAGAAAATATTTTAGGCTTGGTGTCCAACAGACTGATATGTTTTCAAATTGCTGGTTCTGAGTGGGATCCTTTTTAATGAATTGGGATAATTTGACTCCCTGCCATGAAGGAGGTATGTTTGCATACATTACTGACTTATTAAAAAAAGTAGTACGATACAGTTGGCATAAGTCAGGGTTCACATGAATAAAATCTATTGCTATATTATCCAGACCTGGTGATTCATTTATATTAAAGCTTTCTATTGCAATCTTGACTTTAATAACTGCAAACCAGCTAAAATGTTCATTTATCTCTAATTTTTCTACAGTTTTAATGTCTGAGCTGCCAAACAAATATGGTGGAATAGTATTTTAACCATACCAGACATTCTATAACTATATCATCTTGACCTTTATATGTGTATGTATCCATGGCTACCACTGTCCGATATGTCTTATCTTTTTTTTTTCTTTGGTGGCCTGTAGCATAAATTTCAATAATTCCTCCTGATGTGTTGAGCCATGGAAGTTAACATACTGTCTGTATTGTTTTCTACAATTGTTCAGATTTTTTTTTTAATTTAGTTTATTTGGATTTTTCTTAACCACTGTAGTTAAACTAGCTATTTTTTTCTTTTCATTCCAACAATTTTTATGAAGCCAATTGTCATAACTCAACTTAGTGTTATTTTTCTTTTTGACTGCAGTATTTTCCTCACAGAAGTAATAATGGACAATCAAATGGTTAAAGATTGTTTCTGGATCTAGCTCATTTTGTACTTTTGGTGTTACTTCATTATTATATTTATCACTTGGTTGGGTTGCAAGATTAATTGGCAAATTAGCCCATTTAATTTGTTTTTAATTTATAATATTTATAGTTCCATCCTTCAATTAGGGTACTATAGAGGACCAGAGTATGGTGATCACTCTCAGTTCTTCGGATGAGTTCTAGATCTAGATACTTATGGAAATAATATATTGTCAATAGAAAATAGTTATTGTAGAATCTTTTGCATGAATACATGTTGTTTTCTCTTCTATGTCCAAGGGAAATCTTCCATTCAGTATTATAAGTTGTAATGTATCCAATAATAATTCAAATCGTTTATGCTTATTGGTATTCTTTTTGTCCTTTGTCATCCTTTGGGGAATGTTCAGCAATTGTAAGATTGCGTTATTTCCATCTATTTTTATTAATTTACCATATCTGATATTAAAGTCTCCAGTTATTAAAATGTCATTATAAATACTTCATGATGCTATATTTTTTTACATCATCTGTAATATTTTTGGTTAGCAATTTATTATAAAATGTTGAGTTAAAAGTGGAGTATAGACATTGCCCAGAATTATTGATTCATTGCAAATGTTCAATAAAATAAGTATATAATTCCATTTCACTATAGTATTGATTATTTTTAAATAATCAATTATTTTGCAAAGACCTCTAGGCAACCTATATTTCTTCCCTTATTACTAATCATTTGGTAGGGGACTGGACCAGTGAATAGCCATTGATCTGTATGTTATCAGCATGATCTGCCTCATGCCAGGTTTCCCGGAAGATGGATACATTTCCATGTTGTTAAGAAAACAAATAAATTCAGAGTCCACAAATGTTGATTTTAGTCCAGCAATATTCCAGGAGATAATACTCATATTACACCAGTTACTACAGAAGAAATTAGTGGTACTATCATTAATTGACCCATTTTTTATCCCTATCAAATAAATTTAATTCTAGAGGTTATATGTAGTCATATCAATGGTAGGTAGTCAATTATTTTCCTCTGCAAGGAACTGGCATCTGTTGGTATTCTCCAAAGTAAAAGTCATATTCTTTTTTGGCTCACAATTTTGTCTATGCAAATCTTTTTGTGACTTGTCAGTATTAACCACTGAAGCAAAGTCAGTCATCAGTATACCCAAACTGTCCAATTTTGGACTGGCATACAGTATGTTTTGGACCAACATTCTGTTGTTTAAAATCAGATCTATCTTATCACCTTACATCCAATTTGTATAAGTTCTTTGAATAGAGTATGCCATCCTCATAGAATTATATACCTAAAAGTAACCAAGTATGTGTTTAATCATAGCTTTAAGTTTTGCAGTTGTTTCAGTTTTAACATATATAATGCCAAAGATGGAAAGAATTATGTCTCAAAAAAAATGTCATCAGAATCCTGGACTAAGAGATCTTGTAGGGAGGTAGATAGAGCCAATAAGGAAACAATTTTGATTTTATTGTTACACTTTTTCCTTTTAAAGTGGATGTTGTTATTGAGTAGCCCATACTTAAGTAAAAGTTTTGAAGATATCTGGAATTTCGCCAGACATAATGAACCACTCTCACTTTTAAAGAAGAGCAACACCACATCTTCAGAAGTTAGATCATTTGCTCTAAATTCATTCACAATATTACTGTATATCATGTTTAAGTAACTCAATGCAAATCATCTGTCTCAGTTCCAATTAAACATGTGTATTCTCAAAATATTCCCTATCTACCCCTCTTAATAATAATATTTCTTGTTCATCATCCAGTATATCCAAGTCTAGTTGATTATCTTTATGATAATTTCCCTGCATTATAGTCTCTGGAGGTACTGGATATTGCATTTCTTTATTAATATCCTCATTGTCCTTTGTTCTTTTAGCACTGGAAATATTCATCTGTTGATCATTTATATAAATCTGCTCATATACCCCTTCTTTAGAATATTTTTTTTTTATTTCCCTATTTTAGTTAATGCTTTACTCTTTTTATCTGCAGCTTATCCATTAGGTAGGGAAATGGGCAGACTGGGTGGGCCAAGCAGTCCTTATCTGCTGTCAAATTCTATGATTCTATGTTTATATTATTTTGGAGATTCTTCTCCACCAATACATGCATTTACTTGCAACATGTGTCATGATAGGCTTTAGGCAGTGGTGGTTTACCTGCTTTTGGAAGAGAGAGAGAGAGAGCATCTCAGAACCTCCTCCTAACACTGCTGTATCAACACAGTGTAGTGTGCAGCTGCCTAGTTGTAGTTACAAATGTTTCTGTAACTGCTAATAAGTTCATGTGGGCCTCCACAGCTTGTAGAATTTTAAATTTGTTGCTGAGTCTCCTGGCCTTGATGGCTATGGCTTTCCACAATGACAGAATTCTCTTACTGTTTTTATTAGAGGCCCATGACTGCCCCCGTTCCAGTGTGTGCTGTCCACTTGTGACTTAAACCTTAGTGTAGCATTTTGATGTGTTTTCAGATTTTGTGCCACTCCACCCTTTTACCCATGTTGTCCCCGACTTTCCTTCCTATCCTGAGAGTATCAGATTGGTGTGGCCCAATGGCTTCCTCCATGTAAAAGCTAGGGTCATGTTCCCTGGTGATTCCCTCCCCTCAACCTAGATTAAATATCTAATTACACATTCCTCCCTTTGCCCTAGTTCCCCTCCACTGAGGTGAAGGTGATCAGCCACAGACAATGCCTTATCCTCCTAGAGAGATTCCCACTCCCTTATGAACCCACACACCTGCTCCCTGCACCACTTCTTTAACCATGTGTTGGAGTCAGCAATTCCAGCTTTCCTATCCTGGCTAGTACATGGCACTGGCAGAACTTCAAAGAAGACTACTAAGACTGCTGTCTTCCTAAACCTTTTTCCCAGTAATCTGACCCTGTCCTATACTACCTCTTCTCTCTTACCCTCCAGATCATTGATTTAAATGGGGATCACAACATCTGGCCTCCCAGCAATCCTATCATATTCCTTGCTGTTGTTCTGGTCCTGGCAAATATCATAAGTGAAGTTATACCTGAAAGGCATACCACCTTCACCTACTAGGCTTTGGGTCCTCAACAAGTCTCTCAGTCCCTCTTATAATTAAGTTCCCAAGTACTATAAGACTGTTTCATCATTTTCTACCTTTACTGACTAACCCCTAGTATGCTCATCCTTTGAAAAGTGGACCTCACTGTTAGGCTCCTTCTGCAAGGATTGTGCCTTATCTTGCAGAGTTGCTGCCTACTCCATGATTTCAGCTTTACGTCCATGGGGCATGACTGTTTCTGGTAACTCCAAGGAATGAATTTAGTTCTAGGCACCACCCTGGTATCAGGGCTCACTCTTGATGGCCACCTTTCATGCCTTCCCACTATGCTCCAGTTCAGCCGATCATGTGTTATTAAACATTACATCACTATTCATTCATGTATGAAATGATGCTAAAGATGACTGCTGTTCCAAAGGACTGGAGTTTGAGTTTTATTTCTATATGTTGATTTGACATATCCTATAACTTTGGGGGGGTACGGGAGGAGGGTGGTTGAGCGCTAGTGGGTGTGTAAGACTGTGTGTTACCTGATGATTTTGGGACTTAGAGTGTTTGACTGGGTCAGTAAAGTTAGGTAATTATTGATTTGGTGCGAAGGAAGAAATGTTTTCTAGGTGCTGCTAAAACTAATATATGGAACATTTCTGGGACTGTGCAGGGGAGGAGGGAATGCTAGTGGGTGACAGGGTGGGAAATTATTTTTCTTCTTTGGGAGTGGAAGGGAAATTGTTTCACAGTGTAAGGTGGGCAGATAGAGATTCAAAATAATGTTTTTCTTTTGAAGAAGTACACTTTGCATGCAGTAGTTCTTCACTGGTTAAGTGCCACTGTTCCTGGTGAAAACTGTGCATAGTGCCAGTTCACCAGCACATTCACTCAGTGAAGTGCCACTAGGCACAGATTTGTACTATGAGACCCAAGTTCCTTTTTTTCATATAAACTAATAATGATGCCATCAGTGAGTAAAGAGGTGTCTGCATTTAGACTTACCTGTAGTTAGCTTTTGGCAGAGAGCAATCATGCTATCAGAGTAAGGCCAAGGAGGCAGCTGACTAAGAAGCTAAAACTTTACTACTAGAACACTTCTGATGAGGGGTAAGCAGACAGATACTTTATTAGACATGTACGGTCTGCAGGGTAAATTAGGACCTTCAGTTACTAGTGACACAGTGATGGAGTCAGAACCTGTTACACAATGGTATTGCCCTCCCAACCACCCTCTCACCCATAGCCAGTTCCACTTTTATAGGCACTGGATTTGACTGACAACAGGAAATTCCTGTTTGGGAGCAGGAATGAGAGGTTCACCAAGACACATAAGGCAATCCATCCTTGATGCAAAAGAGTAGCTCTCCCTTCCCTACATGCTGCTGGAGGTCTGATGCTGAGCAAGAAAGAAGGAGACTACCGAGAAATACAGGAACTTCCTGTCCCAGAATAGGAAGGGCGGGAGCTGTAAGGGCACAAAGGCAGTTGGAAAAGAGGAGGAAACAGTAAGCATACAAAGTGACAGGATGAGGTCACAAATAAGACATGATGGAATGGTGCAGTGCAGTGGCTGTGGGATGGAAGTCTTCTGAGACATGTTCTGGAGGATGCAGTGCTGTCCCATCTCCAAGTACTTCTCTGGGCTGAGGGGAGGTCGATTATCTCCAGGCCAAGTTATCTAGGATTTGGGGACCTCCTGCTCCTTCATCTAGGACCACGAGTCTTCCCCCACTGCCTCAAAGGTTGCCTAGATGATGGAGCTGCTGTACTACAGTGTGCTCAGAAATGGGAGGATGGTGGAGCAGAGGCACATCCCTCCAACAGTTCCACTCTTCAACTCCTATGCTATGCTGGCAGGGTATGACTGTCGAAGGATGCACCCACAGTGGAGATCAAGGAGGATGTGGGGTCCTCCATGGTGGATACCCTGAGGGTGAGGCAGAGGACCCCAGAGGAGGTGGAAGCAACTCCTGTTGGGGGATTCTATTGTTTGGAGGGGTAGACTTGGGACAGCTGTAGTGGGAGTGAGGGAGACTAAGGTCCTACCCAGTGCCATGGCTTGGAGGGATGGAAAGCACATCCAGAGGATCTCTGGGACTGCAGGATGGAAGGAAAAGCTAGACATCAGTGTCCACCTCAGGATGAATGATCTAGCAGTTGATAAGATTAGGGTAGTGCACAAGGACTTCAAGAAGCTAGTGAGGGTTCTTAAACAAATGGCATGCACTGTAACCTTTTGAGAGGTGCTACCAGTAAACTACAAGGGGGAGGACAGGGCACCCCATGCCATAAGATATAACACATAGTTGGAAGACTGGTGCAGAGCAGAGGGCTTCAGCTTCATTGGGGACTTGGGTCCCACCTGCAGGGATGCAGACCTATATAAGTGGAAAGGACTGCATCTGGGAGGGGCCAACATCCTTAGTGAGAGATTTAAATGTTTCATTGGAAATCATTTAAATTAGCCAAGGGGAGAGGTAATAGTAGGCAGGAAGAGGTTAACCCCCCCAGGATGAAGCAGACAGTAAAGAGGACCCTAGGGTTGGGAAATCATCACTAAAACCCAAAACTGAATTAGACAGACTATCAGAGATAAGGAAGAATGGGAGTAAAACAGAAGGAGAAGAAAGGAAAGACATGAAGATAGGAGAGGAGTTACTAGAAGGGGAGGTTGCAAATCTTGAAATGCCATGTACACGAATGCCCACAGCCTGGGAAATAAAATCCTGGACCTAGTGGCCATGATGGTAGAGGTGGATCTTGAACATCATCGCTGTTATGGAGAACATGGCACATGAGGAATCATGAATGGAATATAGCCATAATAGGTTGCACTCTATTTAGAAATGACAGGGTGGAAAAAAGGGTGGAGGGGTGGCTATCTACATCAGGAAGGAATTAAAGCAACTGAAGTTCAGGGAATGCAGGAGGGAGCAGAAGCACTGTGGGTCACCCGGAGACGGAAATGGCACCACCATTCATACTGGCATGATCTACACACCCCAGCACAAGAGGATAAGCACTGGTAGTAGTGGAAGCCATCCACAAATGACAGCCAAAGTGGAAGTGCTGCTGGTGGGAGACATCAATTTTCCTGATGTGGTTGGAGCACCCAAGCTGTAGCCACAGGCAGGAGCAGAGGCATCCAGGATGACCTGCAGGGGGTGTACCTCATGCAGCTTGTGGCAGGATCAACCAGAAAAGGAGCAATATTGGACCTAGTACTCACTAATGGGGACATAGTCACCAATGTAATAGTGGGTAGCCACTTAAGGTCCTGTGCTCATTGTACGATGTGGTTCAATGTGAGAAAAGTGGCTGAGTCAAACGACATGAAAGCAAGGGTCCTGGATAGCAGATGGGTCAACTTTGTAGAAATGGAGGGATGTCTCACTGAAGCCCTGACAGGGGAAGAAGAAGGGGAGAATGTACAGAAATAATAGGCTAACCTTAAGGGAGTCATAGCCTGGGCCACTGGAAAATTATGGCCATGAGTTTATCATGGAAAGCGCAATTCTCTACCCTCCCTAGCAAAAAATTGCACTTTCTGCAAAATCTGGTTTGTCAGCTACAGTGATATTTTCCCTCAAAACTCCCAGTGTTTGCAACTCACACAAGCCCACTTGCACTTCCTGCAAAGTCCTCATTTATTACCTTTAGTCCTTCAATGGGCTGCATAGACCCACCACCCATAGGTCCTTCCCAATGTAATGTCCTCATTTGCACCAGTCTGAGTGATGTGTCACTCCCACTGGTGTCTCCGATAAGCTCTCATGAATGACCGACTGAACAAGCAACTGTGTGTGTTTGCTGACATGTGACATGCTGTTGACATCACTACAGTGCGTCACACCAGCAGGGACCAATTGCACCAATCTTCTTTTTTTAAAACTGGCAGTTTGCTAGGTGCTCTGTCCCCCTCAGGTCTGCCAAAGCAACATAAATGTACATGGACAGGTGAGGGGGGCTACAGAACTAGAGTCTTCACCGGACCTAGGAGCGAGCACAAAATACTGGGGGAGCGGAGCCAGTGAGGAGCAGAGCTAGTGAGGAGCACAGTCAGTGAAGAGCGGAGTGAGTGAGGAACAGACAGCTGCTTCCAAAGTTTGGAGAGCCATGAAAGAACCAACAAGGAAACAGAACAGGGGGCAAATGAGAGAGCAGAGTGCAGCCATCTGTGTTAAAGAACTGACTGCTGACTAGAAACATAGAAACATAGAATTTGACGGCAGATAAGGACTGCTTGGCCCACCTAGTCTGCCTATTTTCCTACCTAACAGATTAGCTGCAGATCCTAGTTAACCAACAGCTTACTTCCTCCTACCTCCCCATTAGGGACTGCCTTATGTCTGTCCTATGCATTCTTGAATTCCTCCACTGTTCTTGACTCCACAACCTCCTCAAGGAGGATGTTCCATGCATTCACAACCCTCTCTGTGAAAAAATACTTTGTCACATTACCTCTGAGCCATACCCCCTCTATCTTCAAGTTGTGCCCCCTTGTTCTTGCACATCTCTTTTTCTGAAAGATGCTACCCTCTTGGACTTTGTTGATTCCCTTGAGGTACTTGAAAGTTTCTATCATGTCCCCTCTCCCTTCTTTCCTCAAGGGTATACATATTAAGCTCCTTTAGTCTTTCTTTGTATGTCTTCTGGTGCAGACCCTGCACCATTTTGGTTGCCCTTCTCTGGCAGCCTCCACTCTGTCTATGTCTTTGTGGAGATGGGGTCTCCTGAACTGCACACAGTACTCCAGATGGGGTCTCACCAACTGTCTGTACAGAGGGATAACAACTTCTTGTTTTCTATTTTTGATGCCTCTCCCTATGCATCCCAGTATCCCCCAGCCTTCCTTACTGCCTTCTCGCATTGCTTGCCCACCTTTAGGTCATCTGATATAATTACCCCCAGGTCCCTTTCCATTTTTACTGTTGTCAGTATCTCACCCCCCATTGTGTACTCTTCCCCTGGGTTTTTGTTTCCCATGTGCATTACCCTGCACATCTTTGCACTGAATCTGAGCTGCCATACATTTGACCATTCCTCCAACCTTGCCAAGTCCCTTCTCTTCCTTTCCACTCCATCTTGTGTATCATCCCTGTTGCAGATCTTTGTGCCGTCTGCAAAGAGACATACTTTTCCTTCCAGTTCCTCTGCAATGTCACTTATAAAGACATTAAAAAGGACCAGTCCCAGTACTGAACCCTGCGGTAGCCTGCTAGTTACCCTCCTTTCTTCACTGTGGACTCCATTTACTACTACCCTTTGCGTCCTGTTGTCTAGCCAATTTTTTATCCAGGCTACCACCTTGGGACTCACTCCAAGGCTGACTAACTTGTGTATCAGTCTTTTGTGCGGGACTGTATCAAATGCCTTTTGCTAAAATCTAGGTAGGCCATGTCTACAGCCCTTCCTGATCTACTACTTTGGTCACCCAGTCAAAGAAATCTATTAGATTTGTCTAACATGACCTTCCCATCATGAATCCATGCTGCCTTGGGTCCTGTGCCCTACTGGCCTCTAGGTACTCAACAATTCTTTCCTTCAGAAGTGATTCCATCATTTTCCCTACCACTGAGGTCAAACTAACTGGTCTTTAGTTTCCTGCCTCTGTCCTGCTCCCACTTTTGGGAAGAGGAATCACATCTGCCCTCCTCCAGTCCTCAGGTACCACCCCATCCTCCCTTGATTTGTTAAAGAAAATATCAGCAGTGTCACTAGTTCTACCCTTATTTCTTTTAGAATTCTTGGGTGAATCCCATTATGCCCCATTGCTTTGTCCACCTTCAATTTTATTAGTTCTTTCAGAACCCTTTCTTCTGTAAATGGTCTGGTATCGACCCCCCGTCTTCAGAGTGTTTCTCTTGTTTGGTTTAGGTACCTCCCCCTCCTTTTCCTTTGTCAATGCTGAGCAGAAATATTCGTTCAGTATCCCTGCTTTTTCACTGTCACCCTCTACCCACATTCCCTCCCCTTTATTAAGACTCAGTATCCCTTCTTTGATCTTTCTTCGCTCCCTAATGTACCTTTAAAAGGTCTTGTCCCCCTTCTTAACAGAGTTGGCTATCCTTTCCTCGGTTTGGGCCTTCGCTATTCTGACTGCCTTTCCAGTCCCTTTCTGCTTTAACTGATAAAGTTCTCTGTACTACTCCTTCTGTGTTTCCTTATATTTCCTGAATGCTATCCTTTTCTCCTTAACCTTCCCTGCCACCTCTTTTGAGAACCATAGCATTTTTTTCCTTTGTTGTGTTTTGTTGATTTGCTTTACACAAAGGCTTGTTGCCTCTGTGATGGCTGTTTTAATTACTCCCCATTGTTCCTCCACACCTCCTTCTTGCCTGTTTGCTAGTGATTTTCTGAGGCACTTTCACATTTTCCCAAAGTCAGCCCTCCTAAAGTCCAATACTCTTGCTTTTGTATGGCTTGATTGTATGGCTGTGTTTATTGTGAACCACACTGTTTGGTGGTCACTTGTTCCCAGATGGCTACCACTTCTAAATCTGAGATTCTTTCTATGTGATAATGAATCCAGCAAGAATCTAGGTGAAATATATATTGATCCTATAAAATCACTAAAATATTTATCTCTGGCTTTCTTATAACATGGACATCTCAGGATAACATGTTTTAAGTCCTCAACCTCCGGAGAGAACAATAACAATTTGTTGATGAGTTTCCATTCTTCTTATATCTGGCTACAAGTATATTACTTGGGAAAACTTCAAACCTAAATTGTGTCAATATATTTCTATATTGAGGAATCTGAACTGCAATCAAATACTGTTTTAACATACATCATTTTGTATTATTTGCCAACCATCTGGAGAATTTAAGTTGATTAGTACTATTTAAGTAAGCTTCCTTTGCTTTAATCTCTACTTTTTCTGCTACAAAACTTACATATGTTAAATTTAACACTATCTTTTCATCATACCATTGTTTTAGATAATAAAAGTCATTAGCGTCCAACAATTAAGAACTTTATTTAACCATCTATCTTATTTGTAAGATAGAAATTTGACTTTCCCCCTCAAACACTTAGCCAGTATAGAGTCATTTTTCCTTAGATATAAGCTTTACCCAATAATTAATCATTCATCCCTGGGCTAAGTATTTAAAGCTAATTTGATCGAGTTGGGATTTAACTCGCACACTCGAGACTGGACAGAATACTTAGAAGTTGTTTATATGGTAGATTAAGAATTATATTGATTTTCTTAGTATTATCAGTACCCGTACTTCAACAGCATAGGCTGCTTGATTTACTATTTTACATTAATTGCTTTAAGCATTGGGACAACAGTTTTACATCTGCAAATTATAGTAAATCTCTTCAGAACTTAGACAGAGTTTTGCACTTTTTTGTGGACCAACTAACATGTTTATTCCACTTACCATTACTGGAAAACAGAACACAAATATGGACATTCTCTAACAAATTTCAACTTATTCCGTGCTAAGATAAGCTTTCTGTATATTTTTGCATTTCCAAATACCATAATTTTTTGTTTTCTTTGTACTAGGTTTAAGATTATGGGTTACACAAAGTGAATCCAGTTTATTAAGTGATCTCTGCTGTCCCAATCTGCTGGTAGAAATCATGGCCAGATCGTCAGCATAGGCTGAAACTGGTATTTGCCGATTACATAATTTTGGCATGTGATAAGATGGATCATCAAGTGCAATAATAATATCATTAATATAAATATTAAATCAAGTGGGAGCTAACACACAACCTTGTCTGATGCCAGTGTTAGTATCAATGATGTCAATTGGCCAGATTTAGTGTATTTGATTTTTGCCCAAGTTTTAGTATACAACTTTTAATTAAAAACTAGCTAATTCTGATCAGTCCTTAATGGGAACATTTTTTCCCAGAGAAATGATCTGACTGTTGTGTCAAATGCTAAAGAAATCTAGAAAAGCAACAAATTATGTCTGTTTTATCCTACAATATTTTTCAAACAGATGGTTATGTAAGAAGATTTGTTCAAGGTGCCATATTCTTCTTAAAGCCAGCTTATAATTCTGAGATTATTTTGAGTTGATCTAACCATAGTAATATCCAATTTAGTTATACTTTAGAAAATATTTTAGGCTTGGTGTCCAACAGACTGATATGTTTTCAAATTGCTGGTTCTGAGTGGGATCCTTTTTAATGAATTGGGATAATTTGACTCCCTGCCATGAAGGAGGTATGTTTGCATACATTACTGACTTATTAAAAAAAGTAGTACGATATAGTTGGCATAAGTCAGGGTTCACATGAATAAAATCTATTGCCATATTATCCAGACCTGGTGATTCATTTATATTAAAACTTTCTATTGCAATCTTGACTTTAATAACTGCAAACCAGCTAAAATGTTCATTTATCTCTATTTTTTCTACAGTTTTAATATCTGAGCTGCCAAACAAATATGGTGGAATAGTATTTTAACCCTACCAGACATTCTATAACTATATCATCTTGACCTTTTTATGTGTTTGTATCCATGGCTACCACTGTCTGATATGTCTTATCTTTTTTTTTTCTTTGGTGGCCTGTAGCATAAATTTCAATAATTCCTCCTGATGTGTTGAGCCATGGAAGTTAAATACTGTCTGTATTGTTTTCTACAATTGTTCAGATTTTTTTTAATTTAGTTTGTTTGGATTTTTCTTAACCACTGTAGTTAAACTAGCTAATTTTTTCTTTTCATTCCAACAATTTTTATAAATCCAATTGTCATAACTCAACTTACTATTATTTTTATTTTTGACTGCAGTATTTTCCTCACAGAAGTAATAATGGACAATCAAATGGTTAAAGATTGTTTCTGGATCTAGCTCATTTTGTACTTTTGGTGTTACTTCATTATTATATTTATCACTTAGTTGGGTTGCAAGATTAATTGGCATATTAGCCCATTTAATTTGTTTTTAATTTATAATATTTATAGTTCCATCCTTCAATTAGGGTACTATAGAGGACTAGAGTATGGTGATCACTCTCAGTTCTTTGGATGATTTCTAGATCTAGATACTTATGGAAATCATATATTGTCAATAGAAAATAGTTATTGTTGAACCTTTTGCATGAATACATGTTGTTTTCTCTTCTATGTCCAAGGGAAATCTTCCATTCAGTATTATAAGTTGTAATGTATCCAATAATAATTCAAATTGTTTATGCTTATTGGTATTCTTTTTGTCCTTTGTCATCCTTTGGAGAATGTTCAGCAATTGTAAGATTGAGTTATTTCCATCTATTTTTATTAATTTACAATATCTGATATTAACGTCTCCAGTTATTAAAAAGTCATTATAAATACTTCATGATGCTATATTTTTTTACATCATCTGTAATATTTTTGGTTAGCAATTTATTATAAAACGTTGAGTTAAAAGTGGAGTATAGACTTTGCCCAGAATTATTGATTCATTGCAAATGTTCAATAAAAGAAGTATATGATTCCATTTCACTATAGTATTGATTATTTTTAAATTATCAATTACTTTGCAAAGACCTCTAGGCAACCTATATTTCTTCCCTTATTACTAATCATTTGGTAGGGGACTGGACCAGTGAATAGCCATTGATCTGTATGTTATCAGCAAGATCTGCCTCATGCCAGGTTTTCTGGAAGATGGATACATTTCCATGTTGTTAAGAAAACAAATAAATTCAGAGTACACAAATGTTGATTTTAGTCCAGCAATATTCCAGGAGATAATGCCCATATTACACCAGTTACTACAGAAGAAATTAGTGGTACTATCATTAATTGACCCATTTTTTTATCCCTATCAAATAAATTTAATTCTAGAGGGTTATATGTAGTCATATCAATGGTAGGTAGTCAATTATTTTCCTCTGCAAGGAACTGGCATCTGTTGGTATTCTCCAAAGTATAAGTCATATTCTTTTTTGGCTCACAATTTTGTCTATGCAAATCTTTTTGTGAATTGTCAGTATTAACTACTGAAGCAAAGTCAGTCATCAGTATACCCAAACTGTCCAATTTTGGACTGGCACAGTATATTTTGGACCAACATTCTGTTGTTTAAAACAGATCTATCTTATCTCCATCCAATTTGTAAAGTTCTTTGAATAGAGTATGCCATCCTCATAGAATATATACCTAAAAAGTAACCAAGTATGTGCTTAATCATAGCTTTAAGTTTTGCAGTTGTTTCAGTTTTAACATATGTAATGCCAAAGATGGAAAGAATTATGTCTGCCAAAAATGTCATCAGAATCCTGGACTAAGAGATCTTGTAGGGAGGTAGATAGAGCCAATAAGGAACAATTTCTGATTTTATTGTTACACCTTTTCTTTTTAAAGTGGATGTTGTTAAGTAGTCCATACTTAAGTAAAAGTTTTGAAGATAACTGGAATTTCACCAGACATAATGAACCACTCTCACTTTTAAAGAAGAGCAACATCACATCTTCAGAAGTTAGATCATTTGCTCTAAATTCATTCACAATATTACTGTATATCAAGTTTAAGTAACTCAGTGCAAATCATCTGTCTCGATTCCAATTAAACATGTGTATTCTCAAAATATTCCCTATCTACCCCTCTTAATAATAATATTTCTTGTTCATCATCCAGTATATCTAAGTCTAGTTGATTATCTTTAGATAATTTCCCTGCATTATAGTCTCTGGAGGTACTGGATATTGCATTTCTTTATTAATATCCTCATTGTCCTTTGTTCTTTTAGCACTGGAAATATTCATCTGTCGTTCATTTATATAAATCTGCTCATACCCCTTCTTTAGAATATTATTTTATTTCCTATTTTAGTTAATGCTTTACTCTTTTATCTGCAGCTTATCCATTAGGTAGGAAATGGGCAGACTGGGTGGGCCAAGCAGTCCTTATCTGCTGTCAAATTCTATGTTTCTATGTTTATATTATTTTGGAGATTCTTCTTCACCAATACCAGCATTTACTTGCAACATGTGTCATGATAGGCTTTAGGCAGTGATGGTTTACCTGCTTTTGGAAGAGAGAGAGAGCATCTCAGAACCTCCTGCTACCACTGCTGCATCAAAACAGTGTAGTGTGCAGCTGCCTAGTTGTAGTTACAAATGTTTCTGTAACTGCTAATAAGTTCACGTGGGCCTCCACAGCTTGTAGAATTTTAACTTTGTTGCTGAGTCTCCTGGCCTTGATGGCTATGGCTTTCCACAATGACAGAATTCTCTTACTGTTTTTATTAGAGCCCATGACTGCCCCGGTTCCAGTGTGTGCTGTCCACTTGTGACTTAATCCTTTGTGTAGCATTTTGACGTGTTTTCAGATTTTGTGCCACTCCCACCCTTTTTAATCATGTTGTCCCCACGACTTTCCTTCCTATCCTGAGAGTATCAGATTGGTGTGGCCCAATGGCTTCCTCCATGTAAAAGCTAGGGTCATGTTCCCTGGTGATTCCCTCCCCTCAACCTAGATTAAATATCTAATTACACATTCCTCCCTTTGCCCTAGTTCCCCTCCACTGAGGTGAAGGTGATTAGCCACAGACAATGCCTTATCCTCCTAGAGATTCCACTCCCTTATGAACCCACACCTGCTCCTCACCACTTCTTTAACCATGTGTTGGAGTCAGTAATTCCAGCTTTCCTATCCTGGCTAGTACATGGCACTGGCAGAACTTCAAAGAAGACTACTAAGACTGCTGTCTTCCTAAACCTTTTCCAAGTAATCTGACCCTGTCCTTACTACCTCTTCTCTCTTACCCTCCAGATCATTGATTCAAATGGGGATCACAACATCTGGCCTCCCAGCAATCCTATCATATTCCTTGCTGTTGTTCTGGTCCTGGCAAATATCATCAGTGAAGTTATACCTGAAAGGCATACCACTAGGCTTTGGGTCCTCAACAAGTCTCTCAGTCCCTCTTATAATTAAGTTCCCAAGTACTATAAGACTGTTTCATCATTTTCTACCTTTACTGACTAACCCCTAGTATGCTCATCCTTTGAAAAGTGGACCTCACTGTTAGGCTCCTTCTGCAAGGATTGTGCCTTATCTTGCAGAGTTGCTGCCTACTCCATGATTTCAGCTTCGTCCATGGGGCATGACTGTTTCTGGTAACTCAAGGAATGAATTTAGTTCCTAGGCACCACCCTTGGTATCAGGGCTCTCTTTATGGCCACCCTTTCATGCCTCCCACTATGCTCCAGTTCAACCGATTATGTGTTATTAAACATTACATCACTATTCATGCATGTTTGAAATGATGCTAAAGATGACTGCTGTTCCAAAGGACTGGAGTTTGAGTTTTATTTCTAGATGTTGATTTGACATAACCTACAACTTTGGGGGGGTACGGGAGGAGGGTAGTTGAGTGCTAGTGGGTGTGTAAGGCTGTGTGTTACCTGATGATTTTGGGACTTAGAGTGTTTGACTGGGTCAGTAAAGTTAGGTAATTATTGATTTGGTGCGAAGGAAGAAATGTTTTCTAGGTGCTGCTAAAACTAATATATGGAACATTTCTGGGACTGTGCAGGGGAGGAGGGAATGCTAGTGGGTGACAGGGTGGGAAATTATTTTTCTTCTTTGGGAGTGGAAGGGAAATTGTTTCACAGTGTAAGGTGGGCAGATAGAGATTCAAAATAATGTTTTTCTTTGAAGAAGTACACTTTGCATGCAGTAGTTCTTCACTGGTTAAGTGCCACTGTTCCTGGTGAAAACTGTGCATAGTGCCAGTTCACCTGCACATTCACCAGTGAAGTGCCACTAGGCACAGATTTGTACTATGAGACCCAAGTTCCTGTTTTTCATATAAACTAATAATGATGCCATCAGTGAGTAAAGAGGTGTCTGCATTTTGACTTACCTGTAGTTAGCTTTTGGCAGAGAGCAATCATGCTATCAGAGCAAGGCCAAGGAGGCAGCTGACTAAGAAGCTAAAACTTTACTACTAGAACACTTCTGTTGAGGGGTAAGCAGACAGATACTTTATTAGACATGTACGGTCTGCAGGGTAAATTAGGACCTTCAGTTACTAGTGACACAGTGATGGAGTCAGAACCTGTTACACAATGGTTGCCTCCCAACCACCCTCTCACCCATAGCCAGTTCCACTTTTATAGGCACTGGATTTGACTGACAACAGGAAATTCCTGTTTGGGAGCAGGAATGAGAGGTTCACCAAGACACATAAGGAAATCCATCCTTGATGCAAAAGAGTAGCTCTCCCTTCCCTACCAGCTGCTGGAGGTCTGATGCTGAGCAAGAAAGAAGGAGACTACCGAGAAATACAGGAACTTCCTGTCCCAGAATAGGAAGGGCGGGAGCTGTAAGGGCACAAAGGCAGTTGGAAAGAGGAGGAACAGTAAGCATACAAAGTGACAGGATAGAGGTCACAAATAAGACATGATGGGAATGGTGCAGTGCAGTGGCTGTGGGATGGCAATCTTCTGAGACATGTTCTGGAGGATGCAGTGCTGTCCCATCTCCAAGTACTTCTCTGGGCTGAGGGAGGAGGTCGATTATCTCCAGGCCAAGTTAGCTAGGATTTGGGGGACCTCCTGCTCCTTCATCTAGGACCACCGAGTCCGCCCCTACTGCCTCAAAGGTTGCCTAGATGAAGGAGCTGCTGGACTACAGTGTGCTCAGAAATGGGGAGGATGGTGGAGCAGAGGCACATCCCTCCAACAGTTCCACTCTTCAACTCCTATGCTATGCTGGCAGGGCATGACTGTCTGAAGGAGGCACCCACAGTGGAGATCAAGGAGGATGTGGGGGTCCTCCATGGTGGATACCCCTGAGGGGAGGCAGAGGACCCCAGAGGAGGTGGAAGCAACTCCTGTTGGGGGATTCTATTGTTTGGAGGGGTAGACTTGGGACAGCTGTAGTGGGAGTGAGGGAGGCTAAGGTCCTACCCAGTGCCATGGCTTGGAGGGATGGAAAGCACATCCAGAGGATCTCTGGGACTGCAGGATGGAAGGAAAAGCTAGACATCAGTGTCCACCTCAGGATGAATGATCTAGCAGTTGATAAGATTAGGGTAGTGCACAAGGACTTCAAGAAGCTAGTGAGGGTTCTTAAACAAGTGGCATGCACTGTAACCTTTTCAGAGGTGCTACCAGTAAACTACAAGGGGGAGGACAGGGCACCCCATGCCATAAGATATAACACATAGTTGGAAGACTGGTGCAGAGCAGAGGGCTTCAGCTTCATTGGGGACTTGGGTCCCACCTGCAGGGATGCAGACCTATATAAGTGGAAAGGACTGCATCTGGGAGGGGCCAACATCCTTAGTGAGAGATTTAAATGTTTCATTGGAAATCATTTAAATTAGCCAAGGGGAGAGGTAATAGTAGGCAGGAAGAGGTTAACCTCCCCCCCAGGATGAAGCAGACAGTAAAGAGGACCCTAGAGGATCCTAGGGTTGGGAAATCATCACTAAAACCCAAAACTGAATTAGACAGACTATCAGAGATAAGGAAGAATGGGAGTCAAACAGGAGGAGAAGAAAGGGAAGACATGAAGATAGGAGAGGAGTTACTAGAAGGGGAGGTTGCAAATCTTGAAATGCCATGTACACGAATGCCCACAGCCTGGGAAATAAAATCCTGGACCTAGTGGCCATGATGGTAGAGGTGGATCTTGAACATCATCGCTGTTATGGAGACATGGCACATGAGGAATCATGAATGAAATATAGCCATAATAGGTTGCACTCTATTTAGAAATGACAGGGTGGAAAAAAGGGTGGAGGGGTGGCTATCTACATCAGGAAGGGAATTAAAGCAACTGAAGTTCAGGGAATGCAGGAGGGGAGCAGAAGCACTGTGGGTCACCCTGGAGAGAGGAAATGGCACCACTATTCATACTGGCATGATCTACACACCCCCAGCACAAGAGGATAAGCACTGGGTAGTAGTGGAAGCCATCCACAAATGACAGCCAAAGTGGAAGTGCTGCTGGTGGGAGACATCAATTTTCCTGATGTGGATTGGAGCACCCAAGCTGTAGTCACAGGCAGGAGCAGAGGCATCCAGGATGACCTGCAGGGGGTGTACCTCATGCAGCTTGTGGCAGAATCAACCAGAAAAGGAGCAATATTGGACCTAGTACTCACTAATGGGGACATAGTCACCAATGTAATAGTGGTTAGCCACTAAGGTCCTGTGATCATTGTACGATGTGGTTCAATGTGAGAAAAGTGGAGGAGTCAAACAACATGAAAGCAAGGGTCCTGGATAGCAGATGGGTCAACTTTGTAGAAATGGAGGGATGTCTCACTGAAACCCTGACAGGGGAAGAAGAGGGAGAATGTACAGAATAATAGGCTAACCTTAAAGGAGTCATAGCCTGGGCCAGCTGGAAAATTATGGCCATGAGTTTATCATGGAAAGCGCAATTCTCTGCCCTCCCTAGCAAAAAATTGCACTTTCTGCAAAATCTAGTTTGTCAGCTACAGTGATATTTTCCCTCAAAACCCCCAGTGTTTGCAACTCACAGAGCCCACTCGCACTTCCTGCAAAGTCCTCATTTATTACCTTTAGTCCTTCAATGGGCTGCATAGACCCACCACCCATAGGTCCTTCCCAATGTAATGTTGTCCTCATTTGCACCCAGTCTAGGCGATGTGTCCACTCCCACTGGTGTCTCCTGATAAGCTGTCATGAATGACCGACTGAACAAGCAACTGTTTGTGTTTGCTGACATGTGACATGCTGCTTGACATCACTACAGTCGCACACCAGCAGGACCAATTGCACCAATCTTCTTTTTTAAAACTGGCAGTTTGCTAGGTGCTCTGTCCCCTCAGGTCTGCTAAAGCAACATAAATGTACATGGACAGGTGAGGGGGCTACAGAACTAAGTCTTCACGGACCTAGGAGCAAGCACAAAATACTGGGGGTGGAGCCAGTGAGGAGCAGAGCTAGTGAGGAGCACAGCCGGTGAAAGCGGAGCCAGTGAAGAACAGACAGCTGCTTCCAAAGTTTGGAGAGCCATGAGAGAACCAACAAGGAAACAGAACAGGGGGCAAATGAGAGATCAGAGTGCAGCCATCTGTGTTAAAGAACTGACTGCTGACTAGAAACATAGAAACATAGAATTGACGGCAGATAAGGACCGCTTGGCCCACCTAGTCTGCCCATTTTCTACCTAACAGATTAGCTGCAGATCCTAGTTAACCAACAGCTTACTTCCTCCTACCTCCCCATTAGGGACTGCCTTATGTCTGTCTTATGCATTCTTGAATTCCTCCACTGTTCTTGACTCCACAACCTCCTCAAGGAGGATGTTCCATGCATTCACAACCCTCTCTGTGAAAAAAATGCTTCATCACATTAGCTCTGAGCCATACCCCCTCTATCTTCAAGTTGTGCCCCCTTGTTCTTGCACATCTCTTTTTCTGAAAGATGCTACCCTCTTGGACTTTGTTGATTCCCTTGAGGTACTTGAAAGTTTCTATCATGTCCCCTCTCCCTTCTTTCCTCAAGGGTATACATATTAAGCTCCTTTAGTCTTTCTTTGTATGTCTTCTGGTGCAGACCCTGAACCATTTTGGTTGCCCTTCTCTGGCAGCCTCCACTCTGTCTATGTCTTTGTGGAGATGGGGTCTCCTGAACTGCACACAGTACTCCAGATGGGGTCTCACCAACTGTCTGTACAGAGGATAACAACTTCTGTTTTCTATTTTGATGCCTCCCATGCATCCCAGTATCCCCAGCCTTCCTTACTGCCTTCTCGCATTGCTTGCCCACCTTTAGGTCATCTGATATAATTACCCCCAGGTCCCTTTCCATTTTTACTGTTGTCAGTATCTCACCCCCCATTGTGTACTCTTCCCCTGGGTTTTTGTTTCCCATGTGCATTACCTTGCACATCTTTGCACTGAATCTGAGCTGCCATACATTTGACCATTCCTCCAACCTTGCCAAGTCCCTTCTCTTCCTTTCCACTCCATCTTGTGTATCATCCCTGTTGCAGATCTTTGTGCCGTCTGCAAAGAGACATACTTTTCCTTCCAGTTCCTCTGCAATGTCACTTATAAAGACATTAAAAAGGACCAGTCCCAGTACTGAACCCTGCGTTACCCTGCTAGTTACCCTCCTTTCTTCACTGTGGACTCCATTTACTACTACCCTTTGCGTCCTGTTGTCTAGCCAATTTTTTATCCAGGCTACCACCTTGGGACCCACTCCAAGGCTGACTAACTTGTGTATCAGTCTTTTGTGTGGGACTGTATCAAATGCCTCGCTAAAATCTAGGGTAGGCCATGTTCACAGCCCCTTCCTGATCTACTACTTTGGTCACCCAGTCAAACAAATCTATTAGATTTGTCTAACATGACCTTCCCATCATGAATTCATGCTGCCTTGGGTCCTGTGCCCCACTGGCCTCTAGGTACTCAACAATTCTTTCCTTCAGAAGTGATTCCATCATTTTCCCTACCACTGAGGTCAAACTAACTGGTCTTTAGTTTCCTGCCTCTGTCCTGCTCCCACTTTTGGAAGAGGAATCACATCTGCCCTCCTCCAGTCCTCAGGTACCACCCATCCTCCCTTGATTTGTTAAAGAGATATCAGCGAGTGTCACTAGTTCTACCCTTATTTCTTTTAGAATTCTGGGTGAATCCTATTATGCCCCATTGCTTTGTCCACCTTCAATTTTATTAGTTCTTTCAGAACCCTTTCTTCTGTAAATGGTCTGGTATCAACCTCCGTCTTCAGAGTGTTTCTCTTGTTTGGTTTAGGTACCTCCCCTCCTTTTCCTTTGTGAATACTGAGCAGAAATATTCGTTCAGTATCCTTGCTTTCACTGTCACCTCTACCACATTCCCTCCCTTTATTAAGACTCAGTATCCCTCTTTGATCTTTCTTCGCTCCCTAATGTACCTTAAAAGGTCTTGTCCCCTTCTTAACAGAGTTGGCTATCCTTTCCTCGGTTTGGGCCTTTGCTATTCTGACTGCCTTTCCAGTCCCTTTCTGCTTTAACTGATAAAGTTCTCTGTACTGCTCCTTCTGTGTTTCCTTATATTTCCTGAATGCTATCCTTTTCTCCTTAACTTTCCCTACCACCTCTTTTGAGAACCATAGCATTTTTTTTCTTTGTTGTGTTTTGTTGATTTGCTTTACACAAAGGCTTGTTGCCTCTGTGATGGCTGTTTTAATTACTCCCCATTGTTCCTCCACACCTCCTTCTTGCCTGTTTGCTAGTGATTTTCTGAGGCACTTTCACATTTTCCCAAATTCAGCCCTCCTAAAGTCCAATACTCTTGCTTTTGTATGGCTTGATTGTATGGCTGTGTTTATTGTGAACCACACTGTTTGGTGGTCACTTGTTCCCAGATGGCTACCCACTTCTAAATCTGAGATTCTTTCTCTGTCCCCATTTGAGACTACCAGGTCTAAGAATGCTCCCTCCCGAGTGGGTTCCAATACTAGCTGTCTGAGGCATGCCCCCTGTAGGGCATCAAGAATGACCCTGCTCTTGGATGTGCCTGCAGCAAAGGTGCTCCATTTAACATCTGGCATATTCAGGTCCCCCATCAACAATATCCCCTTTTTCTGCCATTCTAAGGAAGCCTTCTATCATTTCCTTGTCCATTCCTCCCCCTGAGATCGAGGTCTGTATACAACCCCCATGCAGATTGTGGTGCCATTTCCTGTCTCCAGGGTGATCCAGAGTGCCTCATCTGCTCCCTGTGTATTCTTTAGTTCTGTTGCTTTAATCCCTTCCTTTATATAGAGAGCTACTCCTCCTCCTCTTTTACCCTCCCTGTCCCTCTGGTAGATAGTGTATCCTGGTATGTTGACATCCCAGTCATGGTTCTCTGTGTACCATGTTTCTGTGACTGCCACAATATCCAGACAGTCCTCTTCCATCAAGGCCACTAGTTCAGGGAGCTTGTTACACAGACTACAGGCATTGGTATTCATTACCCTCCAATTTGTGATGGCCTTACTCCTTTTAGCCCCATTCCTGTCCTTACTGCCTTTGCCTTTTTTTACATTTACCTCTGTCCTTCTCCCTAATGACTTCTCTACCTTGGTGTTTACCTCACTAATTACTGTGTTTTGTAGGGGGAAGGTGGGGTTTCCCTGCTCCTTTTCAGTGTCCCCCCTGGCTAGTTTAAATGCTTGCCAATGAAGCATTTAAACCTCTCAGCTAGGATTCTGGCTCCCCCCGGACAGATGCAGACCATCGCACCAGTATAGGTCTGCATCCCTCCAGGTGGCTTCCCAGTCCCCATTGAAGCCAAGACCCTGAGCTCCACACCAGTTTTTCAACCATTCATTGAATTTCCTGGTGAGGAGTACCCTAGCATCACCCTTGACATAGACAGGCAACAGCTCTGACAAGGTTACCTTATGCGCTACTTGTCTAAGGCCCCTCCCCAACTCTACAAACTCCTCTTACACTGCTCTGATCCCATTTCTAGCCAGGTCATTTGTTCCTAGGTGGACAATGACATCCAGCTCCCTTCCTCATGCAGCTGCTCCCACTATCCTGAGGATTCACCTCCTGTCCCTCCAATCCGTGGCACTTTACCTCCCTCTCCCCTTCCTCCCCCACATTTACCTCCCTAATGATTGAGTCCCCAACCAGGAGTTGTTTCCTTCGATTGTGGGGTCCCATGCCACCCTCCTGTGGTTCTTCTTTGTGAAGGTTCCCATCATCCTCCTTGGTCTCTACTGCAAGTGCCTCCATAGAGGAACCACTATCCACCAGAAGAGTGAATTAATTGTGGAGAGGTACAGCTGGAGGGATACATCTCTGTTCCACCACCCGCTCCCTCCCTGAGCCCACCCAGATCCAGCCTCTCCTTTTTCTTGGCAACCTCTGAGGTAGTGGCATTGGACCTCTTGGTCCCTGGGTGGAGGAGGAGGTTTCATGAATCCTAGCCAGGTCAGCCTGGAGATGGGCAGTCTCCCCCTCAGACCAGCCTCCAGAATGTCTCCTGGAACACTGCCGCCCCACTGCACCACTCCTATCATGAAGGTCTGCCTCTTTACAGATGACAGTAAGATATGCAACAGGGTTGACACTCCGGGGGTTGTGTGTGGAAAAAATTAGAAAGGATCTGAACATGCTTGAGGAGTGATTGAAAGTGTGGCAGCTAAGAAGCAATGCAAAGAAGTGCAAATGCATGCATTTTGGGTACAGAAATCCAAGGGAGGACTACAAGATGGAGGAGAGGTACTGACAGCCACCAATCAAGGCAGAGACCTGGTGATAATCATATCTGATGACCTAAAGGTAACCAAACAATGCAAAAAGGCTGTGGAGAGAGACAGTGGTTTGCTAGGGTGCATATGAAGAGGTATCACCAGCAGAAAAAAGAAGGTAGTTATGTCACTGTATAGATCACTAGTGAGACCTCATCTACAGTACTATGTCCAGTTCTGGGGGGGGTCATATCTCTGGAAGGACGTAGACAATATAGAAGCAGTTCAGACAAGGGCAACAAAAATGGTGCAAGGACTACACCAAGAGTCATATGAGGAAAGATTAGAATACCTTAATATGTATTCCTTGGGAGAGTGGAGAGAGAGGGGGTATATGATAGAGACATTCAAGTGCCTTAGGGGTATAAACAAGGTACAGGAGGGTAGCATCTTTCAGAAAAGAAGGTGTACAAGAACAAGGGAGAATTATATGAGGCTAGAGGAGGGTAGGCTCATAGGCAACAAGATCAAGTACTTTTTCACAGAAAGAGTAGTGGAAGCTTGGAACAGCCTACTGGCGGAGGTAGTGGGGGCAAAAATGGTATGGGAATTCAAGAATGCATGGGATAGACATAATAGTACTCTCACAATATGGAAGAGAGTGTAAGCCACAGATCAACTAGGGTCTGCAGTATTGCATTAGGTAGGGAAAAGGGTAAGGCTGAATGGGCCACACGGTCCTTATCTGCTGTCACCTTCTATTAGTCCACTCGCTGCTTGGACTCAGCAGCTTTTGCCTATTTAATCTCCTTCTGTCTGGCATTTGGTTATTTATGTGTTTTTTCAAATTCTCTGTCCCTACTTAGAAAATAAATGTAATTTCTTCTTAACAGCCAATGTCTTTTATCACTGAAAATAAAGTTGTTCACATCTCACTTATTAGCTGCCATAAAATAATTCAGGCCACCCATATTACTGTTCCAGTTATTCTGCCAGCTACACCACCAGTATGCCATTCCCACAGTGACGGGAACACAGTGAAGACCATCACAGTAACACAATCGACAGTTCGCTGTGATGGTCTGTTAGTTTTCTGACACTGCTGTCTCTGTGGAGTTTGCCTCTCCCCCGAACCAGCTCCGACTTGGAATTTGTTATCTAACATGTGAGGGATGTGGGTGGCAGAGCCCCCCGAAAAAACACACTTTTGTACAGCGATGACACAATGCCAATTGGCTGTGTTGTGCCATCGCTGTAGTAATGGTCAGTGAATTTCCTGTTGCAGTGGCCACATGGAATCGCACCACCAAGGCAACTGGAACCTGGGGTGTCCTGAAGCACCTTACTTTTTGTCTAATGCACCACCTAGTGCTGCACAGATAATTATATTTTTAGTCACAAGAGTGTGGTGTGCACATTTATGGAACTCCTACAAACAGAAGAGAGAGAAATAAGTCCCAGCTAAGGCACTTATTTCTTTCTCTCTTCTGTTCATATGAGTTCCACAAATATGCACACCACACTCTTGTGATTGAAAATTTAATGATCTGTGTAGCATCAGGCTGTACATTAGAGAAAGAGTAAGGTGCCACGAGACACATCACATTCCAGTTGCCTTGGCAGTGCAGCTGGTAGACTAACCAGAATGGTATTACAGGCAGCTTGGGTTCAAGTCCCAGCTAAGGCACGTATCTCTTTCTCTCTTCTGTTTGTATAAGTTCTGTAAAATAATTCACAATTAATTTGTTTAAGTGCTGTGCCTTTGTTACACAGATGGCCTGAAACACATTAAGTTTATCCCTTATAGTAGTAGTCAGTGTCAGGATGTACTATACAGTATCTGTAAGTTTGAAAATCATAGAAATCCAAATTAAATAAATGCATATTTCCTGTGATGTACTGTCATACATATGAATAGTCCACTTCATGTCAGTGTCTATCACGTTAAATATTTTTTGAACAGCTAAGACAAAATAAGATGTGTGATGAATATTTTTATTGCCATGCTTTAACATATGTTGAAAATAATGCATATTCAAGAGTGTGTTATAGGTTTTTTTTCTTTACACACCCAAGGCTTATTGTTATCACACACCAAAGGTTTGTAAAAGAAATCTCAGAATCACACACTCAAATATGGTGCAGGGTATTTCCATGCACATAAATTTTTAGGTAAGGAGTGAACACATCTCATTTATTCCAGACTCAAAAGTATCTGCTTGGAACATTTGCCTTACATAACCAGTTGCTAAAGTCAACTGTCAGCAATAATAATGATGTCTAAACTGGTACCTGACTCTTGCTCTGCTCCATTCTGCTCAATCTCTCAGGTATCAGAAAGACACTGTGCACTGGTAGTTTTTAAAATTCACTTCCACAGATAGTAGAATTCTGCTTACTGCGATGTCTGTGGTTGTACTTGGCACGCTGTAGGAGTTGCTCACATTAAGTTAACACCCCCCGGATGGGGGTATCATAATACACAGAATATTTTTCTTCAGTTAGTTTTAAGAACACTCTTGCTCTGTCACTGTATGTGCCCCTCTCATTGATTTGCAAAGCAAACAGTTACTGAAAGACAAGGATCACTGAAGTGCGAGCATTCAAAATGCCATAATAACTGGGTTTGATGTCATTCCCAGTTATTACAGCATTTGAAAGCTGTGAACATTAGGTTGATAAAGGGGATCACCAGTTATTATAGTCCTATAGTCATTGCCATTGGTGTTATTTGTTATCATGTTATCAATTCTGTATTGCTATGTCTATGTATTGTACTGTTCTCTGTCCAGGACCACTTTGAAAATGAGCTTGCTCAAAGGTGTTGATGCCTGGTTAAATAAAGTTTGTTTTGATTTGATTCAGTTGTGGTCTCTGACAGCTGCCAAGGTACCTGCTACAGCTGGCCTGTCACAGAAGTACTGACCCTTACAGGTGTTGTCTTCATTGAGGTTTTTGTAAGAGGCTCTTGTTAGTAAATACTGTACTTTCTGAGAAAGTACCAGGTGCCAGAGTTGGTTTATCTATTAAGGAAACTGTTCCAGGTCAAAGCGTGCAGCTGGGTTGTTATTGAAAACAGAAATAATAAAACCTGCAGATTGCTAAATTCCAATGCAGTTTGCAGTGTGAGTGGCTCAGTAGGTAGCACACTTGCCTCTGAGGCCAGGAGATTAGGGGGCTGTGGGTTCAGTTCCCACATCTGGCACTTGGGTTAATATCCCAGTACTGACACTGTAGTGCAGCATGAGAGGGGTGCTGCACTTCTGAGGTGCCATCTTTCAGATGAGATGTTAAACTGAGGTCTCATCTGCCTGGATTGGTGGTAGTTCAGGTGGCTGTTAAAGATCCTATGACACTTATTGATAAGAGTAGGGGAAAGTTTTATTGAAACAAGAAATCAGGTAACAAGCAGTAAAGAAAACACAAGAAAAACGAAACAGGTAAAACTTTAGGCAGTATACAGCAGGATTCATGCCAAAAAAAAATGGTTAGAAAAGAACAAAAAGAAAAAACAAAGGTTATAATATTAAAATAACAAAAGTCCTTTAAGTCACAGATGCATCTGAGTCTGTTATCCAAGGTAATGCTTTCCAAAGAGCAAGCAGACCAGGTCCTGAATGAGATACCCATTCATGTGCATAGACAGCTCTTGAATCCTTCACAATTTTTTGTTCAATTTCTAAATACGTACATATTTTCTGTTGCAGGGTGAACTGACATCTCGCCAGCCAAATATGCCATTTAATTATAACAAAAATTAAATTTAAGGTATCAGTGTTCCACAAAGACCATTGAGGGAGGAGTGCTCCATACATAATCATCGGATAAGAGACAAGTTTAAGCAATGGCATACCCCACTTTTGGGCCAGAAAAGCCCACCATAGTCGTATGAAGGGACAATCAAAAAATAAATGAGAATAGTTTCTAATTCAGTAGTACAGGATGGCCTAGAACACATTCTGTCTTGAAACTGTTTGTGTTTATGGTTTGATTTAACATTTATTCGCGCGTGGCAGGATAACCAATGGAAGTCCCACCTATGTATAGGGATTCGCACACAATGTAACAAAGTAATCGGAGAAGGGCAATATTGGGCTGGGCATTTCACAAAAGGAGATTGTGTCTCACAAACAGAGGAGAGAAGTAATTTATACAGGGCTTTATGCGAATTAGAAATAAGCATTTGCAGGGTGACTCGCCATTGTATCAGACGTAGAAATGTGTGCCTCACATAAGGTGGCATGTCTCCCGAGGTACGCAAAACACGCAAGGAATTATGTTCTCATTGGTGAAACCAGAGTTTACAAGAGTCGTAGAACCAAGCTTCCCATCCCTTCTGTTAATTAATCAAAAGAGGTCTTAAATTTGCCATGAAAAAAATACTAGAAAAAAACAAAAGGGGGTTAGTCATGTTAACACCGCCTTCTGTGCTGGGTAGATAGGTGATATCCCGTTTTATCGGGTTAAGCCTGCTCCCCCATAATGCCTGAAAAAAAAGGCTAAGAATCAGTGAAAGTAAATATGTCTTAATCAAATATACTCTTTTTTTCTTCCCAATCTGACCCCTATTCCAGGAGGCTACCTTCAAATGACCCTGTTGCAGTTTAGAAGTCCAGTTATAGACATCAGCATGCCCAGTGCCAAAATAAATCCCTAATATACTTACTGGGCCATCTACAATCCGTAATGGGCCAATGTTCCTTGTCAGCGTATTATTGGAACCCAGCTGTATACCAACACTTTTTCCAAAATTCAAATTTGCTCCTGAGTATTTACCAAATAAGGAACATTCCTTTAAGGAGGTCATCACCGAACTCTCGTCCACCATCAAGAAGCAGATATCGTCTGCATACGCAATGGCTTTGTATGGCGCAGTCAGTGCAGGACACGAGATAGCATGTATCTGTGGGATCATGTTCACACGGCAGAGCAAGACATCTAAAAACAGTACATATAATAGTGGGCTCGCAGGACAACCCTGGCGGACGCCTCTCCGGACAGGTATCATAGGTCCTACCCAGCCATTCACTACTGGCATGACCGTGGCCGTCCTATAAAATTTACGTAACCATCGGCTCATGACAGCCGGTATATTCGAAAAATGGAGTGCTTTCCATAAAAAATCATGGTTTACAGAATCAAATGCTGCTCGCTGATCCACTGAAATTATAAAGCCAGATGTCGAGTCCGAGTAACCGTGAGAGAACAATTCACGGAGCAGAATCAAATGATCTGAGATGTTCCTGCTGGGGACAGAACAAGTTTGAGCAGGATGTAGAACAGTTTCTGCTATACCAGATAGACACTTAGCTATTATTTTCATCTATATTTTAAAGTCAGTATTTAGCATACAGAGAGGGCACCAATTCTCAAGACAGTGGGCTTCCCCCTTTTGTTTGTAGATATAGAGCAAAGCACCGGTCGTAAATTCCAAAGGGATAGTCTCACTGATTAATAAAGAATTAAAGACAGAGGTAAGTTCGACAAATAAGTGTTCACTCAGGACTTTATATAGAGCTGCCGGGAGACCATCTGGACCAGTAGTTTTACTTAAAGGCAGAGAGGAAATTGTGTCTGACAACTCCAACGTTGTAATGGACCTGCATGCCATCTCCACTGCCTGTGTAGAAGGGATAGGGATCCCTAAATTCTCATACAGGGCAGTAGGATCATTTATGTCAGCAGGAAGGGGGGAAAATAAGGCAGTCATATGACTAGTAACTATCTGTTGGATCTTATGTTGGGTGGAACATATAGTCCCCGTAGAATCTGCAAGACGTAGTATCGTCTTCTGAACAACCTGACGAGAGTTTGATTCAAAGGGACAAATGACCTCCCGTGGTCCAGTAACATGATATTTGTGTTGGTTGTACAATTGCAGTGATTGTCGGGATTGAAATTGCAACATGGCCACCCGTGTCAACTGAATTTGAAGGGAGAGGTCATGTCCCGTTGTATATGACAAAGAAAGAAGCGATTGGAGATGCCCTCTTCTTTGTAAATAGTCCAAATATTGTCTCCTACTTTTCTAACGACTATATCTTTTTAGGTAATAAATCAAAGTATGTTTTGTATCCAACCACCACTGTATCGGGTCATCATAACATATAAACACAGATTTGCGTGCCGAAAGAAAGGACCGGAGGGTGGTAAAAACAACTTGTCCTGCAATAAGGAGGTGTTAAATTTCCAGAAGCCCGGCCCTTTAGAAAAGGGGGTCATAGTACCAATACCAACAGAAAGCAAGCAATGATCCGAGAAGGCCACTGCCTGCACCTTGGCTGAGATAATTGGCAAAGTATGGGACAAAAAAACGAAATCAATGCGGGTAGCTAATTTACCCTTGTGAAACGTAGGGGTATGTTGGTGCCGAAAAGAAAAATAAGCATCAACTAAATGGGCGGTGTGTATTAATTTTCCTAGTTCCTGTGAGTCACAATACAGTTTTTAGTAGTGGCAAATGAACTTTTATCTTGAAGATTCAACCCACAGTTAAAGTCACCAGAAAATAAAATTTGAAATGAATGTGCAGGTAAGGCAATCAAAGAAAAAAGGGCTATACGAGCTGTCTTAACTTGTGCGCATAAATGTTAATAACCCGATAAGGGCAGTTACCTATGAAATCCAAAGCCAGGGCTCTACCGGGTACCAGATCAAACAGTTTCAAAAGACGAAAATCAGGCATATTTATCAAGATGCCAAGGCCTGAGCAGGGGTCCTGACCTATAGACCAAAATGAGGGGCCTAAGAGCCAGTCATTTTTCACTTGTCTGATCTCTTGAGTCATATGGAGTCTGGTATCCTGCAATAAAAAGATACCCAATGGTAAAAGTCTTAAAAAAGAAAATACTAATCACCTCTTAAGAGCACGTTTCATACTATTAACATTAATAGTGTGGCAAGTAAACTGTGCCATTGAAATGAAAGGAAAGTAAGAAACATCATACTTTTCTCTTCCCAACGACATTTTTCCCTTTAAGTCTGACCTTAGCCTTACGTTTCTGTGAAAGTCCAATACCCAGCTGAGGTCCTGTGTCAGCAGGGCCATCAGGGAGGGAGGACGCCACCGAGGATGAGTCAGACTCACCACCTGCATCGTCCGACATCGGTTGGAGCAATTCAAAGGAATTCGACAGGGGTATGGGTATGGGTGACAAGGATTTCATAGGGGGCGGTGAGGGCCGAGGAGCAGTCCTCAGAGACCTACGGCGCATACCTGTAGTAGGTTCACGGGGTGGTGGCATATTACTAGGACCTGGAACAGAGTCCGCATCGCAGGCAATCGGTCTGACATTCTCTTGTCGGGGGGGGGGTTCAGGTACCGATAAGGGTGCCACAATCTTATCGGGTTTAGGAGGTGTTCGGGGGTGCTGGCATTAGGGCTGCACCGCCGAGGCCCCTGTAACAGACGGGGGCTTAGCCACAGAGGCACGTAACCATGCTTTCTGTGCTTGTGTAATCACAAAGCATTGGTCAGCACCACCATCATGGTCGTCTTTAGCGTGGGCAGCCCACGGACAATTCTGGAACAGATGACCTAACTCTTCACACAGGTTACATCTACTAACATTCCGACAATGAATCCCCACATGTCCTATTTCCCCACAGTTATTACATTTAATCTTGTCACAAACGCTACTAAGATGTGAGGGATCCCCACATCTATAGCAGGCCTTCGGTTGACCAGGATAAAACAAAACTTCCCTGTCACGTCCTAAAAAAAAGGAATTGGGCAGGAGTACAGGACCCGAATCACTGGTGTGTAACAGCATCCGAAACCTCCAACCCCCTGTCCAAATGTTTTCAGTGTCTAAAATGGCCTCAGGTTGGCCCTGCACCGTGCAGCGCTGTTTCAGCCAGTAGACCATGTCAGATACGTCCACACCTTCATTTCGGAACATAACAGTAATGAATTTGAAGGCAGGTTTCGACAGGGGGATGGCTTTAAAGGGGATCCATAGGGGAGTACTTTTCAAAGCATGGTATCTAGACCAGAATCGTTCCAGTCCACGAGACGTCTGAAAACTGACATCGAAGGAAGATTCGCCAGAAACATGTATCAGGGCATATATATCATGAGCAAAAAATTTTAAAGAGTCCTTCAACAGGGATCTTGCTATGAATACACGATCCGGGGGGTCAGGTAGTCCACCTTTATAAAGAAGACTTACAGCATTATGCTGTTTAGCTGCCACAACAGGTGCCTTAAAGAGAGAAGAAAAGGAACATGGCATTCTTCCCTGATCAGGGAGTGGTAGACCAGGGTCTGTAGCTTTAAAATCCATTGTTTCCAATACAGTAGAAGCATTAGAAGTTGCACCCTGTAGAACTGTTAACACAGGGTTCTGGGTGAGTGACAATCCCTCCGGTAAGCTCAAGGAGTCAGAAGAACTCTGCAGTTCCAGTCCCATCTGTTGTTCCTCCAGGAAGTCCTCAGGTGTAGGGGAACGAATAGGGGACGGACCAGAAACCCACTGTCCCTTTGTGGGTTCCTGTACCCATCCAGCCCCATGCAATGCCTTCTCTACCGACCAAATAGGCTCAGTTCGGGGCGATATCTCCAAAAAAGACATAAAGCTGTCACTTTCCAGTGTCACGCAGGGAGGATCTTTTGATGCTCTCGCTGAACAATTCACCAGCTTCTGCATGGGTGGCCGGGCCACGTTGTTAAGTGTATGAGG
Organism: Neoceratodus forsteri; assembly: GCA_016271365.2. NCBI lineage: Eukaryota > Metazoa > Chordata > Ceratodontiformes > Ceratodontidae > Neoceratodus > Neoceratodus forsteri. The sequence continues at coordinate 207,290,305 of CM057451.1, forward strand.
TGGCGATTCAGTCTGCAGTAGCAGTGGGACTAAGGCCGTCCCAGAAGAAATACAAAATGGTACAGTTACTGCTGGGGGGCGATCCCCTTCCGAGACCAGCACAACAAAGGCAGCGTGTCCTGCCGCATCACCCGTAGAGTACCCACAGCTTGGCGCTCTACCAAGTGCTCACCGGTCTCAACGTTTTCCAGGCCACGTCGGACAACAGGCTGCAGCAAATCCAGCCTCCCTGATACAGAAACTGGGGCATCTCCTTGATCTCCTTCTGGACTATTACATCGTGCTGGGGGAAGAAAGTCACAATCCACTGAAGCATCTCCAGACAAAGTAAGTACTTTCTTACTTACAAGGTCATCCATAATGGTCTCTTCATAATCAGAGACAGGAGCAGAGACGAAGTCCCCTGCCTCACCAGCTAGCTCTGCTGTAGACACAAGAGCGTCCGCCATGTTGGAAAGAGTACTCCCCTCTGTCAGAGATGGGGAATTTCCCCGGTGTCCTGGCCAAATTTCCCTCATTCACTATAAATACCACCAACAGCTTAATCTGGTTCAAGGTCAGTTGGCATTCATCTGTATCCCCCTTCCCTGGGTCATGCCTGAAAATAGGCAGGATTTGTCTAGTGCACTTACCCGGTCAACAAAAACTCAATAAATAAATAATAAATAAAGGTATTGACGGTTAAAAGTGCTAAGGGGCCATTGTGATTCACAGTCAATGTAAAGGCAGTGGCAAGAACTAAAAGAGGACATTATACAAGTATAAGGGTAGTGTAAGGCATAAATACATGGTGAAAGTAAGGTGAGGGATGCCAAAGTGGAAACAGAGACTCGGATGGCGATGGGGGTGAAGAATAGGGATACCGTGTTCTTCTAGTACATTAAGGCAAAGTGCAAGGTAACAAAATGGGTATAGTGAGACTTAAGAGCAAATGAGGGATGGGAGGAGGTGGACAAGGAGAAGGCAGAGACACTGAATGATTATTTTTTAGTGTAGTATTTACTAACGGGAAGGATTTGTCACTCTCAGATTGTGAGGTTAGGAAGGAGAGGAACAAAGATGCTGGCAAAAAGTCCGATAATGGAGCAAACGGTGCTGGAAAAGAAAACGGTGAAAAGAAGATCAGTGTATGGGATTTGATGGTGTACACCTGAGGATGCTATATAGGCAGTAGGGGTTATAACAGGGCCACTAGTGGCCAGTTACAATTGCTTTATAAGCAGAAGGTGGGTCCCTCGATATAAGAGTGGCAAGAGGAATGAACCAAGGAAATGAAGGACATTCAGCCTGACATCTATGGTGGGGTAAAATCTTCTACTGAGGGAGGGCCTGGTGGACTTAGTGGAAGGGAATGGGATACAGGACACCAGATGGCATGGGTTCATAATGGGAAGGTCTTGTCAGACAAAACAGGTCAAGTTCTTCAGTTGGGTGAACTTAGCAGCAGTCAAGATGCAGACAACTGATATAATATCTAACCCCAGAGGCCCTCAAGTTAGCTATCCACAGCTCTCTAGTCTCTCTTATTGATTATGGCCTAGTAATAAACAGGTCAGCCACTGAAACAACTCTTCACTGCATCACAATGGCTCTCAACAGGGTGTGTCTGCTCATTACTGGCTCCTCATGATTGACCCACACATGCAACATGTACATGCAGGCTAATTGGCTCCATTTCAAAGGTAGACTCTGGTATCAAACTTGTCTACCTGCCAAAAAAGTAATCCTAGGCAATTTGCCTCCTTGGGTGGAAGAGCTTCTTATCCCCACTGAGAAACATCATCTTACCAGGAGCTCAAACAGCCAGAATTTTAATATACCCCACTGTCGATCCTCACTGGGTCAAAGGTCCTTTGCCTATCATGCCCCTCTCTGGATGAACACCCTACCCCCAGACATCTCTTCTACTACCACTCTGGGTTCATCCAAGTGAAAACGTGGGCAGCAACTAGTTGTAGAATCCAGTTGTGACTGCTTCCAATAACCCCTCTCAAGTGATCAGCAATTTGAAACATAGAAACATAGAACATTGACTTTGATGGCAGATAAGGACCACTTGGCCCACCCAGTCTGCCCATTTCCCTACCTACTGGATAAGCAGCAGATTCTAGTTAACTAACAGCCTACTTCCTGCAACCCCCCACTATAATTGCCTTATGTATGTCCCATGCATGTTTGAATTCCCCCACTGTTTTAGACCCAACGACCTCCTCAGGAAGGCGGTTCCATGTATCCACCACTCTCTCAGTGAAAAAAAATTTCCTCACATTACCCCTGAGCTGTCCCCCCTCTATCTTTAAATTGTGCCCCCTTGTTCTTACACATCTCTTTTTCTCAAAGATGCTACCCTCCTGGACTTTGTTGATTCCCTTGAGGTACTTGAAAGTTTCTTTCATGTCCCCCCGTCCCCTCTTTCATCAAGAGTATACATATTAAGCTCTCTCAGTCTCTCTTCATATGGTTTCTGCTGCAGACCCTGAACCATTTTAGTTGCCCTTCTCTGGACTGCTTCCATCCTGTCTATGTCCTTGCGTAGATGAGGTCTCCAAAACTGCACACAGTACTCCAGATGGGGTCTCACCATCTGTCTGTATAGATGGATAACCACTTCCCTTTTTTCTACTTATGATGCCCCTTCCTATGCATCCCAGTATCCCCCTGGCTCGCCTTACCGACTTTTCACATTGCTTACCCACCTCTAGGTCATCTGATATGACTACCCCCAGGTCCCTTTCCATTTTTGTTGTTGTTAGTACCTCCCCTGCTATTGTGTACTCTTCTCCTGGGTTTTTGTTTCCCAGGTGTATTACTTTGCACTTCTTTACATTGAATCTAAGTTGCCATATGTCTGACCATTCCTCCAACCTTGCCAAGTCTCTTCTCATCTTTTCTACCCCCTCTTGTGTATCAACTCTGTTACAGATCTTTGTGTCATCTGCAAAGAGGCATACCTTTCCCTCCAGACCCTCAGCAATGTCACCTATAAAGAGGTTAAATATTAGCCTGACCTTTCACCTCCTTGGTTGTACTGCACTTATCCTACCATTGTTCTCCTCAGCCTCACCTCCTCTCTCCTCACCTTCATGCCTTTCCACATCTTTCGCCCCCACCCCCAGCCACCCCTTTGCTTCTGCTCTTCAATCACCCCATAGCTCTGACCCTACCTATTCAACTCTGATGAGGCTCTTGGCTGATGTACCCTATTCTCCTGTGGACATGATGACTGCATTTACCTTTCTCCCACCCCCCAGACTGTGTTTATACTCAGTATTTATACCCTCCTTTTTGTGCCTCTGCCCTCATTTGTATAACTTTTTGTATACCATGGTTTGCACTTTACTTTGCCACCTGCACTGTTAATCTCTGTCATGCACTTTTTTGTATTGTTTTGAAGTATTCCTTGTGCCTATGAATCTCTGTAAAGTATTGTTGCTATTTATGTTTTTTTATACCCTGATGTGGAACCTAGCTAATGAGGTTGTTCTCAAATGTTTAATCCAAATAAATAAATATTATAACTTGACTTCAGCAAGATCTGTGACTCAGTCCTCAACAAGAGTCTGGTCAAAGAGATTAGAGACCAAAAATTGAAGTAAAACATGGCAAATTGGGTAGAGAGCTGGTTGGGGGGCAAATACAGAGGGTGGTAGTCAATAGTGGGTTTTCAGAGTTGAGGGCAGTAATTAGCAGGGTACCTCAAGAGTTGGTACTAGAACTGGTGTTCTTCAATATATTCATCTATGACATACATTAGGTAAAGTTATCAATGGTAAGTTCTGCAACTTTTCAGGTGTTACAAAGGTCTTCATATGTGTAAACATGGAGGAAGGGAAAATGGAGCAAAGGGAGGATCTGGGTGGACTGGATAGCAGGTTCAGTATCTAGCAGCTGAACTTCAATACAAAACTATCGAAATTAATGTATATTTGGTGAAGAATACAAGACAGGGGTACCCAGTTAGAAGAGCATGTCCTTAACAGTGCATTTTAAAAACAGCACTGTAAGAATAGTGAAACAAGGACAGTAAAAGGGGTTGAATAGCAAACATCAGTTATCGCTACCCCCGTAGCTGTTGCATCACAGGGAGTGACTGGAGGAAATAAAGAAGAGCTGGAAAAAGTTGGTGGGTGGCTGAGCTGATTCCATGGTACAGAGGGTTAAGGCATTGAGCAGCTCGGCCAGCATAGTTCTGGAGACTGGGGTTCTGGTCCTGGTCTCTGATATATTTCTGTGAGATGGATTTACCAAACTTTTTTTCAAGTCCCATCTTACAGTCCCCCTTCCCCACGAGTTTCAAATTTCCCCCGAAATACAACTCCCATTGAAGTTGATTATTTTAGTAACAGGGAGTTGGATGGGGCAGAGCCCCCCGCAAAAATATAAACTGAGTATTTTGTGTTATGTCCATGGTAGCAGTCCTCATTGTGTGTTTGGACTGCTGCCATGTGGATGTGAATGTTTGCACTGGGTGCTGTTTTGGCAAGTGCCATTGTTGCTGTGCTGTCCTGGGTAGTGCTGTTGTTGTGTTCACACTTCAAACCTAGTGCCCAAAATAGAGAAGTGGTGCTAGATAGTGCTATAGAAGAAAAGGATTTGGGGTGATGATATTGGAGATCTTAAAAATGTTGGCACACTGCAAGAGGGTGGTGAGCAAAGCAAACAGAATACTGAGTAGCATAGGGAAGTGGATAAGCAGTAGAAGGCGAAAGGTGATACTACCACTGTATAGCTCACTGGGGTAGCTGCACGTGGAATACTGTGCAAGGTACTGTAGCCCACACCTGAGGAAGGACTTCAACAAGGTGGAGGCAATACAGTAGTAGTAAAATATTTTTAGTTAGGAAAGAATGACTTTACACAATTAGGACAAAGTCCTGTTTACAAGGTGCTCCTGAAAGCAATAAAACTTCACATAGTATATACAAAGGCTTAGTCAAATACAAAATATCACAGATAAACTATTAAGTTTGACTCACATGAAATACAATTTCATTAACATGTGCAAATTACTTGTAGACATTTAATAATGACTTGTGCAAAAATCAAGCTGAAACTTAATCAAAGCATCTACATCTAGTTGTGAATTCTTGTTTTAGAGCAATATTAAATAGATTTTTGTTGTCACATAAATTTTGGGTTTGAATACTCAGATCATTCCTTACTTTGGTGGATGAGTATAAAAATGCCATAACTCCATACCTTGTTCTTGGAGTCCTAGTAAAATATTCCCTAAGTTGCCCATTTTTTCTAAGATTGTGTGAGTGAGAAGTTCTTTCAATTTTGTCTAATAAGTAGTTTGGTTTTCTGGTAACCATAGCATTTCTCATATGTATAGTTAGAGATCTTTTAAATTTATTTTCTATTGTAAGCCAATTTAGTTCTGCAAACATATCACAATGATGGGCACATCAATCAGCTATTTATCTTTGTGATCATAGCATGATCATTTATATGTATCCCGTAATCAATAACAGGGATTAGCATTTGGTTAACCAGTAATTGTCTCATAGTTCAATCCCTACAATGTTTAGTCCATCTTAAAGATCCCAACCTGCAACCAATAGTTTTGACTAATGTGTCAATATGATACTTAAATTTCAAACTGCAGTCAACCCAGATACCTAAATACTATTCACTAATTTGTTGTAATGGATCGCCAGCTAACGTTTTGATAGCCAGTGCTGGGGGAGAAAATTTATTTTTATACTAACTAGTGAACAACACTGATTTAGATTTTCTGCCCTTCAGGATTAGGTTTGAGTTTTGGAACCATCCCTGGATGGCTGGAAAATCTTTTTGAAACCCTTCATTGATTTTGACTACATCTGTTCCCATAGAGAGGAGTACTGTGTCATCTGCATATAGTCTAACCACAGACCTCTGCACAACAGTGGGCACTTGATTGGTGTAAATCAAAAACAACAAGGGCCCCAGAATTGACCCCTGTGGTACACCCCATTGGACTTCAAGTTAGAAGGAAGACACTCCACCCACTATGCTGATTTGTTTCCTCCCCACCAGATAAGACATCAACCAACCACAAGTCTGTTATGGGACCCCTACCTAAGCATATTTAGTAGGGTTTGATGATCAACTGTGTTAAAAGCCTTTGAAAAGTTGGATTTATGTGATAACAGTGCAAACCTAAAGGTGATCACCATTATCGTGAAGTCAGAGTGCAGGAAATTTATTCTGGCTCCCTGACATCCCAGTGCACAGCAAAACAGTGCTGGGGACTTAGTTTTTTAATGTTTTATGTGGGGGGCTGTGCCCTCTACACCCCCCTGGGGGGCTTCACCCCCCGCACCCCCCTACTTAAGGATTCTCAACTCCAGGGGGGTGCATGTTAGGGGGGTGAAAAACATAAAAAAAAAGAGGTTTGGGCTGGGCACAACAAAAACACACTGGTGCCCAGACACAAAACCAGTACCTGCTCACCAATGCTGCCAACCCACCCACCATGCCACATGGTCTGCTCGGCAACCCACCATGGCACCATTCCTCACACACCCTCCTAATCCTCATTGTGCATGCTTGCTCCCCCCATGCATGTATGTATAGTGACATCCCATTGATATATTTGCTGCCCCTCCATCCAGCCGCCCTACTCTGCCATAGCCCTGCAGACATGCAATGGGGATTGGGTCGCTGTTATTGTAGGCACACAATCGCCAATGCTAATATCTCATGCTACTGAAAAATCCATAAACAGCATGAACACTGATCCCCCATGATCCAAAGATGTTGCTACAAGATCAGTAAGATCGGTGAGCATGGTGCCCATGGAAGCAGGGCAAGGCAACTAAGATGGTCCATGGCATGGTCCATGGCCTTCTAGATGTGATGTACATTACGAGGAGTGGCTGCAGGACTTAAACATGTACTCCCCAGAAAAAAGGAGAGAAAAGGGTGACATGATCAAGTGCCTGCATGGGATAGAGTATATGCCAAGGAGCTATTCTTGAGGAATTTTCACACAGGACTAAAGGGGAACTCTCTGAAGCTGGCAGTGGCAGGAGATTCAAGAAGGAACATCCGCCAGCAGTTCTTAAAGGAATGGGAGGTGGCAAAGTGGAATACGTTATCTGCTAAAATGGTGCAGACCAAATGAATCAGTAGCTTGAAGCAGGGATGGGACATGCTGGTGGGTTTAGTTAGAAAACTTGTGGGATAGTAAAAAAAAGAGGAGGATTCCCACATGGACAAGGCAGAATTGTTAGGTGCAGGTGGAGGGGGGGCAGGCCAAGAGCCTTTTTCTGCCTTCAGATTCTATGCATCTATGCATAAGTGCTGTGGGTCCCAGCTGTGGAGTCAGTTGAAGTTACAGTCACCAGTATTGAGAAATTGTTGCACTGCTTTGGATGTCAGCTGAATTTCACATTGTGGTCTGGGTTCTTGGTGATCGAAGCAGGCATGCTGAGGGGGCAGTCAACTGTGGACTCTGATCTGACAACTTGGTACCTTGATTCACTTCTGCTTTAGGGTCATCTAGGAGCTCAGGGCCCGATTCTCAAAGCTCCCAGTGCAGCATAAGGGGCTTGTGCCACAATGAATGGCTCAAATTGTACCTTGTGCTATACGATGTGCCATGAGTGATTCTCAAAGGCAGCCTGCATAAACCACAGACTGCCTGGACTAATGGGGCTTGCACCACCTGTGCACTGCAAAATGTAGTGTGACATGGTGCTAGGGAGCATGAGGCAGACATAAGCTACCACAACCCTGATAGTAGGATTCACTAAACTCTCCCAGAGGGAGAATTTCTAAGTACCAGTAGACCATCCAGGGCTGATCTAAGGGTACTTAGATATACCCCTCTTGGAGAGTGTAGCACTTTGCAGCAATGAGCCATGGTCCTCACTCCCAGGCCCCAAGCCCCCATTATCATATAGTGATTATCCTTGGTGATCTAGCAGCCCCCCTTCCCAATCCCCAATGTCCCCAAAAATTAGTTATCAATAAAATCCCCTGGTGGTCTAGTGGACCCCCTCCCTGATCCCTGATGTCCCCGAAATTAGTTATCAATAAAATTCCATGGTGATCTAGTGGACCACCCACTCTGATACCTGATGTCCCCAAAGTCAGTTACCAATAAAATCCACTGGTGGTCTAGTGAATCCCCCCTTCCCGATCCCCCATGTCCCTAATATAATTTTATATTCCTTATTCCCTGGTGATCTAGCATCCCCCTCCAAGCCCTGATTCCCTGTTATGAATTAAAACAGTTTCATTGGTGGTCCCGGGGCCCCACCACCCACCCTTGCTGAATGTGTCCACCACCTCCCCCATCCCCACCTAAGCCAGTGATGCATATTATCCACCACTCTCCATCACAGCCAGCCACTGACTGAGCTCTCAATGAGCGCTGTACTTTATTCAGTACACTCCTGTTGATTGACAGCTCATGATCAGTCAATGGGTGCATACTGAAAACAGTATAATACTCAGTGATAGGTCAGTCAGTAGCTAACTGTGGTGGTGAGCAGTGGGCTGTGCTAGTCACTGGCTCAGTTTGGGGATGGAGAAGTGGTATTGTGGGACACTGGCAGCCAGGTTGGAGCCCACCTGACCACCACTGATGTTATGTTAATTCATAACAGGGGATCAGGGTTGGGGGGGGGAGGCACTAGATCACTAGGTAAATAGGAATATAAATTTATATTATGGACATGAGGAATCAGGGAGGGGGGACCACTAGACCACCAGGGAATTTTTTTTGATAAATAACTTTGGGGACATTACAGATTGGAGAGGAGGGTCCACTAGTTGACCAGTGGATTTTATTGATAACTAATGTCAGCAACATCGGACAATGGGGAGGTGGGCACAGTAGACCACTGAGGGATTTTATTGATAACTATGTCAGGAACACAGGGGATCAGGGAGGGGGTTAAACTAGAACACCAGTATAGTATTAGTTGAAGGCAGGGCTTGCATCAGAAACTGTATGAGGCAAGGCTGGATTACCTCAAATTATACTCCCTAAAACAACACAGGAATCATGGGGACATGATAGAAACATTCAAATATCTTAAAGGCAACAACAGGGTGCATGACATAACTTTTTTCAGGTAAAGGACTATAGCAGGACTAAAGGGTACAACCTTTGACTTAAGGGAGAAATGTTCAGAAGCAATATGAGGAAATTCTTCTTCACAGAGTGCATTGTGGAACCATGGAATAGCCTGCCAGAGGGGGTGGTGGGAGTCAAGACAGTGGGGAAATCCAAGAGGGCATGGGACAGACACTGTGGGATACACAAGCAGGCAGCTAAGTGGGGAGGGGGGTAGAAAGCCAAGGGCAGATTTGATGGATCATATGGTCCCCATCTGCTGACAACTTCTATGTTTCTATGTTTTTATGTTTGAGTAGGCGTGCTTAGTTCTAAATGAAATTGTGAAGTTATACTGTGTTGTATGTTCCCTTTATTACTATGTATACTGTGTTGTGTGTTCCCTTTTTAACTATGTATTTTGATATATATTGTTAACATTTTTGTGAACTGGACTCTTATTGTAGACAAGGTATCCCATTGAAAATTAGCTTTGGCTAAATTGGGCTATCCTTTTCTGGACATTTTTAGAATAACATTTTTACTATGACTTTACTACTACTATTATATTGATAAATAACTTCAGGGACATTAGGGATTGGGGAGGGGGGTCCACTAGACCACCAGGTGATTTTATTAACAACTATGTTTGTTGACATCATGGATCAGGGAGGGGTGCCGCTAGCCACCAGGGATTAGCTAAAACAGGGCATTGATGCCCCACGGCTTGTAGCACACCATCAAGATGTGCCAATGCTTGGTTCATGGCCAGGGTTGATGCAAGCCATGGGGCTTTGCCGCCGGGACCCTGCCTGATAGAGAATTGGGAACAGGGTTCCTGGGGCATGAGGCTTTGATGCAAGCTGCCTTTAGCTGCAGCTTGCATCACGCTACGGGGTCTTTGAAAATCAAGCCCCCTGTGTCTGCTTATAAGATTCCATAATGTTGGGCATATCCATCTTGAAACTACTATCCCTGTCACAGTGTGAATAATTTTATCAGTGTCACATTTACAGTATTTGTAGATTAACTGATTGCCTTTTTCACATAAACAGCTGATGTTACCCATGTGTCAGCTGTGTGCAGTCTATGTTAATTTAATTTCTTTTCACCTCACAAACACAAAGAGTACAGTAAAAGGTAAAACCAGGCAGTATATGGAATGAGCCGAGAGAGGGTCAGTGAGGAGGGTTCAAGTAGTGATTTTAACAAATCAGAGTGTAGAAGATAATAAGAGTTACAATCCCTACTGACAGAATAAAAAAAATGTTACGTGTTAGAAGGGACTTCATCACTGGAGATAATATTGTTTATCACTGCTGATTTATCTCTCTACAGACAGCATAAAAGAAGCTATTAATTTATTTGAAAAGTACAGTATGTATTACGTACAGCATGTTATTCATTACTGAGCCTCACACCATGATAGGGCAGCTACAGTAACATTACTAGTTGTTTTTTTTTGGTCACCTAAATCTTTTTTTCTGAGTCTTCACTCTCATGCTGCCAATGTTTCACATTCATGCTTTCATCCTGGTCAGCCAGCATTCAACATCCTTCCTTCCACAAGGGTTTTCACAGTCAAGCTGGTATGGAGTAGCTTGCTGAGAACGCCATCCTAGAAGTCAAAAGCATAGAAGTAAAATGAAGGGAAAGTTAGAACGCAATAGTTCTGATTCCATTTGGTGCTGAGTCACTTCAGTTCCTCAAGAAAAATGATGACATGTTACATAGTCTTTATATGGGTTTCTCCTTGTTCATTTACTACTGGCCTGGTAAGTAAGTAAAATTTATGAGTTTCTGTCTGGAAAGAGGAAGATAATTTTCAGTCAGGAACGGATCTGCTGATATGCACTTCTGTTTTTCTGTGTGACTCAAACCACAGATAAAATATGGATTTCCCCCTGGGAATATTGTCCACCTCTCTCATCCCACTGGAACAGGTCCAAAAGTATAAGTATCTAGGTATTACATTTGACTCTTCCCTCTCATTCCACGAACATATAAAAATCCACACCTACACCACCAACACCCGAATTGGTCTCATGTACAGACATAAAGACTGCATACTACCTGAAGCACTTCACTTAGCCATTACCTCCTCAGTCTTATCGCTGGTGGACTATGGCCTCACAATCTATGCTGCGGCTGACCCTACAGTACTTCATCAAATACAAGTAGTCATCAATAAGGCCTTCTGGCTCCTCTCTGGTGCCGACAGAAATACACATACCTGCACCCTATACACACTCACCAATATCCTCTCCCTTGAGGAAAGACTATTATACCAGACCTGTCTCTTCACCAAAAGAATCCACCTGGGTTTAACCCCAATAGGTGTCATGGCTTCTCTTCAGGCAGCCACCATCTCAGCATCCACACAGACCACCCCAAAAACTATCTGGAAGGTGCCTAAGGTCAGGACCACCCTGGCCCAGTGATCCTTCCCCCTTAAAGCTCCATCCTGGTACAATGCCCTCCCACCGGCCATCACAACAATCACCAATCCAGGTCCTTTTAAAGCTGCCTTAAGGGCCAATATCCTCTCCTCACATCAATGCCAGTGTAACCAGTAACTTGTGGATCCTGCACCATGCCGCTAGGCCACGCACCCGCCCTTGGTCAGGCAGTGAAGAGCCCTCACTATTTCTAGACTACAGGCTCCTCACCTCCCTTGGTTACCATATAGTTGCACTGGACTATGAGTGCATTGTATTAAGTATTAGACAAGGCCTCCCTGAGGCGGCTTACTAAGAACTCATATCATGCATTGCTTTAGCTACCAATTGCATAGGTCTTAACTGCTCATTAGCTAAATATGTCGATAGTTCTGCCATGTTTTAGCTGCTAAATGTATAGGCATTAACCAGTGCTCATTGTACTTATACTCTGTATGCTTGCTAGCCAACATTTATTCTATGCATGTATTGTATGAATGTCTATGTTTTTATTCTGACGTGTAGCCTTTGGAAATGTGTCTATGACTCAAAGGGCTGTAATTCCAATTTCCTAAATAAATAAATAAATGTATATCTATATGAGCTCCACTACCAATAGAAAGGTCTAATAAAAAACAAAACTGGTCCCCTGTGAAGTTTTTGTAATGCAAGTCTAAAATCTTTTTTCAGAAACTTATGCTGAACGGATTGCTTTTTTCCAGATCAAAATAGGGCAGGTTAGTGTGTATATCCACTAACCACTATACTGCCCTATAACTTGCTGGTTAATTAATAACTTATGTTTATGATATTCTCTTTGAACTAACTGAATACTGCTACAAAGCTTTTCAACACCCATGGACAAGTAACTTTTAAATTTCGCCTTAGCAATTATTCCTTAGGTCTTGGGAGCTGCAGCTGAGAAAGCAAATCACTTTCACTTGTGTATGTCAAAGAAATCTGCAGTCTTGGTACTGGCCTCTTTAAAAGGGAAACTTTAAAACAATCACTTCAAACTTTTACTTTGAAAGTGGAAAACTCACTGGGTTTTCAGTTGATGGCTTCCTGAGGGAACATACATGCCAAATTTCAAATTATTTTTTTTTCAAACTGAGTTCCAACGCATGTATACTGAATACAAACAAATGCATTACGGGATAACAGTTTGTAAAGTGCAAGAGATGTGTGATAGGGTTAAAGGCCAAGGTACTGTATACCTAAAATAAAATATTTTTTCTATAAGGTGAATTTAGTTGTAATGTACTTTTATATTATATATTAATTCTGACATATTTATAAAAGATATCTCATAACCTGATATGATCATATTGATAGTGGTGCATTGAATTACCATGCAAGAGACCCAGGTTTGTAGCATGATCTGGACTGCCTTTATCATGTATTGTAGACGGAGACTGAAAGGCATTACAGACACAGCAAGCTCATGACTATGGGGGAGATGGGGCAGGTTCCACTGCATTAGTATATCCACTGCATTAGCCTGGGAGCAACATGATAGTTGACCAGATGTCACCAAGATCCTTCCCAAAGGAGTGATACTGGAGGAGCCAACAAAGAAGTAGCAGTGACCTGGCATTCAAAATGATGGCTTACATCATCTCCCTTGCCAAGTGATCCTTTGATACTCCATAACAACCACCCCTACCATTGGAGATACCAAGGCACGTTGTCCTCTGGAGGCAGTAGGGGAGACCCTCACAATGGGATAGGTGAAACATTTGACTGAGGTGCATAGTGGTGCACTGTGTAGACCAGAAAAGTGAGTCTGGTAACAATGGAACCTAAGCAACCCAACATTTTGAGGTACCAGGAGACAAGAGGCTGCAAAATCTAAAATGTTATGACATAATTTGGAGACTGAGATATAGCTCAAATGACACTGGAATTATCCAATATCCATTGGTATGGAGAATGTCAAAAAGTAGTAAAAAGCTAAAACTGATGTTCAGCTTTGTTTGGCCAGTTATCCAAAGAGAAGTTTGTAGTGGTATGAAGCATGAATAAGTACATATTTGAAAGAACACCTTTAGTGAGAAACCTAAATATTAGTATTAATAATGATCCTAATTTGAAGTTTTTTTATAGGTTTCATAGGTAGGTTCTGAGCAAAGAAGACAGATGTCCATTGAGGTCACATTTAAGTAACCATGGTGCCCAGTTATTCTATGGCCAATGCAATAATCGTCCAACTTTGCCTTAATGTCCATCATATCCTTACTGTTGACTGATTCAAGTGGGATTGAGTTCTATAGTAATATGAACCTTTGGCTGAACCAGAATACCCTCTTCTTTGAGTGACAAAGTGGAGATAGTGGAGATTATCGGACCATTATTTCTCATACACTACTTGCGTACCGTTTGGATGTCATTTCTGCATTACCTGTGTCATGATGCCATTAGGCTGCTAATACACATACGTTAATACACATATGTTAAAAAGAGCTAATGCAGCAGCCATAGAAAGAATACAAAGGCATGCTGATTTTGATTTTGTTTTGGTATTTTTGTTTTACTTGCTGCATTGCTGGATTATTTGATTACTGGTGCTAACGCAGAAGCCATAGGATGCATTTGGAGGCATACTGATTTTGTTTTTGTTATTTTTATCATTCTAAATGTTCTGTAGGCTTAGAATGCTCATTTGTTTGGGCAAGACTACTCCATGACAGGTTTATTGTTTTATACTTTGGGGTTAATTGATTACTATAGTTACATGCTGTGTTGTTTATTTGGGGTGTTTATGTCTTCGAGTGACTTCTTTGAATACACTGTCATCTTGATTACACCACATAATTATAACAAAGAAAGATGGGGGGTGGGAGCAGGGGGTGGATCCCACTAAATGTATACACTTTGAATGCTAGAGCTTAATTTGGACCCCACGGCATGCATAGCAGATCTAGCTGCATTTGTACCATACACAACAGTATTATAATAAAGAAAGATGGAGGAGCTACAGTTACATGCTGTGTTTTTCATTTAGGGTGTTTATGTGTTGGAGTAACTTCTTTGAATACACTGTCATCTTCATTACACTGCATAATTGTAATAAAGAAAGATGGAGGGGTGCAGCTGCAGATCCCCCCGAATGCATAAACTTTGGATGATCTACCTGATTTTGGTGCGTGCAACTTGCATAGCAGATCCAGTTGAATTTGGTTATGGAATTTGGACCACATAACTTGCATAACATTCACAAAACACCTATGCTACACAAGTTGCTGTGGTCCAATAATCTCCACCATGACCTACAAAGGTCCCTCTCCACTTGCAAGTCATAAGATCCCATATTATACAGCTGCTTTTTTAGAATGGTACCAAACAATCCCAAAGGTCATGGTTGGTCAAAGCCCTGTATACTAAACATAAGTCACCTCTCATTCTATGATATTCCAGCATGAACATCCCTAAGCTATTAAGTCTATCATCATATGTAAGGCCATTGAGGTCTCAAATACTGTAATCCTTGTCACTCTTCACTGGACACCTTTGAAAGCTTTAGTCTCGGCGTTAGTACCTGAATGCAGAACTGGGTGCTGTACTTGAGGTGCGGCCTAACCAAGGAAATGCAGAGGGGAATCACTACTTCTCTATTCCTGCTAGTAATATGTCTAATGATTTTGGTGAGTACTCCATTGGCCCTTCACTGGATGGTGTAGCAAAGTTTGATAAAGGTTAGATCATTAGAAAAGATCACCCCCAGATCCATTTCTTTGGTCACTTCTCTCAAGATTTTACCCCCTAAGAGATATTCAGCCTTAATGTTATTCCTGCCAAACTGCATGACACAACATTTGTCAATATTCAATTCCAACCTATGCTCTTTAACCCACTGCTCCAAGGTAGTCAAGACTCTTTGTAGATACATGATAGCCTCTGAGTTATGTACTATCATGCCGATTCTGATGTCATTTGCACATTTTGAAATCCACATTCCATCATTACACTTCATAGATGATATGTAAAGACTGAACAAGCAAGGTCCTAGCACCAAACCCTAGGGGAATCCGCTAGTCAATTTTTCCCATCCCATGGAGATGCCCCTAAGGCATGCCTGCTGCTTTCTATTAACCAAGAGTCAGTCCAACAGATGATATTACTAGACATTTCCATACTACTTAAATAGTTGATTCATTCCTTGTGTGGTGCCTTGTCAAATGCTTTGGTAAAATCCAGGAATATTACATCAACTGGGGAGTTATGATCCAGAGCCTTGTTCACGTTACTGTAAAACTCCAATAAGTTTGTCTGGCATGATTAAACATAGACACATGGAAATATAGAAGATGACAGCTGAAGGGGACCTGTGATCCATCTAATCTGCCCAAGCTGGAGCACATTAATGGCAGCTGGAGCACACTATTTGCAGCAACAACAAGAAGTAGGGACTTCTTATTTTCATTGCAAGGTGCGGGACTGTGCCAGCTTGTTAAAAGCCCAATAAGGGGAGATGCCATTCTTGATCTCATCCTCAAAAGCTTGGAAAGGATCAAGGATATTGAAGTGGGATGCCATATGGGCAACAGTGACCATCGCATGGTAAGCTTTACGGTAAACATAACTAGAGATGCAGTGAATTTAAATTTCGCCAGTGAAGTGAACGTGAAGTGGGCACTTTGCATTGCCACCTCACTGTGCGGAGTGGGCAATGCAAAGTGCTCACTTCGCCTTGTCATTACACTTCGCGTTAAGGCGGAATGGCAACACGAAGTAAGGCGAAGTCATTGTTTTTAATGGACTTCGTGTTCCTCATTAGGATTCTAAGTGATCCACTTGGTGTTTCAGATTTGGCAGCCCCTTCACACATCACATGGCTTACAGTACTGAAAGTCGCATGCTTTTTAGCTGAGCAGGAAGAAAGTGAGTCATACAAGCAGACACTTTTACTTTCTCCTGTGCAGATGGAGAGAGAGAGTAGTGTGTTTTGTGACTGCTGATACTTTTAGATCAGAGCGAGGAGGAGGTTTAAACTTCGATTTAGACCCAACAGCTTTTTTAAAAGCTACATTTTTTTTGTCTTTTCTGTACTCTTTTTTACTTAATTTGTTCTTTCTATAAATTTTATTTTTCTTACCTTTATAAGTAGTTAGTTTGTCTGTGTCTGTGTGACTGTGTGTGTGTTGTGTGACAGTGTGAGTAGTGATTGCTCGGACTGAGGGGGCTCAGTAGGAGAGATGGACCAGGGTGAGGGAATGTCTGGGACGGGGCAGCTTTGGGAGAGCGTGGTAGTGGTAAGCATCGTACCGTGTGCATGTGTGAAGGGCATGAGCGCCCATTCCTGTTGGACCACTCAAAACTTGTGAGTGCCCCCCCCAAAGCAGGACCAGCACCAGCTCCTGTCCAGACTCTGAGGCAGTTGAACCACCACCACCACCACCACCACCAGGTCCTCTGGAGCAGGATGTGCCTGTTCCCACAGGCCCAGGTGTGGATCCCATCCCTGTTCAGCACTGCAACCAGCAGGCTTACAATATATCCAAGTAACTATTAAAAAAAATGTATGTTGTGTTACATGACGTGATCGTAAATTGTGATTTGTGACTGCATTTGTGACCATGATGATGAAGAAAAAATGTGAATGCCTATGGCTGTACTTCCCAGGCCCCGACGAGCTGTAGCTTAAAACTACCAGACTTAAAAACACGTATCAATGAGTACAATGGTGGGGTGGTGAAGCCTGGAGAGATACTACAAAACAGGCTTACAATACGTCCAAGTAACTAGAAAAAAAATTAATGTTGTGATTCGTAACATGAATGATCTTGAATCGTGATTTGTAACTGCATTTATGACCGTGATGATGAAGAAACGTGAATACTTACTGCCTATGGCTGTACTTCCCTGACGAGCTGTAGCTTAAAACTCCCAGACTTAAAAACACATATCAATGAGTACAATGGTGGGGTGGTGAAGCCTGGAGAGATACTACAAAACAGGCTTATAATACATCTAAGTAACTAGAAAAAAATTAATGTGATTCGTAACGTGAATGATCGTGAATCGTGATTTGTGACTGCATTTCTGACTGTGATGATGAAGAATGTGATTTGTATCACGAGTGACTCGTGATGATGGTTCTGACTTAAAAACGCATATTAATGAGTACAATGTTCATGCAGAATTAAGCACCACCCCTGTCCAGTACTCTGAAGGGAAGCCAAAGAAACAACTGTGACTCAAGTTACAGATGGAGATTGGGCCCTAAAGAGATGCAAATGCACAGACAGATTAAGATTGCACTGTGCACTGAAGAGACACAGACACAAAGGCACAACACCTAACCAGAGCTCACCATCAGAAATTCAAATCTGGAAAAGAATACCTTTACTAGTTGGGGCGGGCCGCGCGGGAGGCAGTGTACTGTACTGCTGCAAAGAGTCACTAGTACTAGTACCAGGAAAGATACCACAAAGAAGTGCAAAAATCACACAGCTGCAGTGGATAGCAGCTTCACATTGCTGAAATTATTATGTGGCACAATAAAAGGTGTCTGATTTGATGACATGCATCATACACATACTCACACACACACTAAGTAATTCATAGCAAATTGAAAACTTCAGTAATATAACCACATATTTTAAACAAACTAAAATTATGCACTGCTGCACCACAACAATCAGCGAAAAAATGGCAAGAAATATTGAAAATATTACTGTGTGTACATTAACACAGATAAACAAGAAAAATATCACCAAAACAGAAAGCACTGTCTTTTTCTCCAAGTTAATCTACCTACACCACAGAAACACCCCTCCCCCAAAGCACACGTCCACTGTCTCTCAGTACACAGACTGAATGTTGTACATTAACATTCAAAATCCATACACAAACAATAAACGCTGGATGATATGAGCACAGGAGGGTTTCCTATAATCGACGAACTAAATTTTCAGCACAAAAAAAATTACTCAAAAAGGCTTTTTTAACAGCTTTTTGAAGGTCTGAATTGCAGATAGCTCTCAGAGCAGATTGTCTCCTACAGCTTCCTACACACACTACCCCAAACTGAGGCTGTGAAGAACAGTCTAGAGCCCATGTGACCTGAAGTCCCATGAAACACTGCAAAATTTGCCTTTGAAGCTTAAAAACTAGGTGAAGTAAGGCGAAGTACATTGTTTTCAATGTACTTCGCCTTAAGAATTGGTGGAGTAGTGGTTTGGCAAGGCAGAATAATGCAAATCATTGTTTTCAATGGACTTCATACCATTTGAACGGAATATTTAATGATCCCGCTTGCATTGTGGAGCACTCAGCGAATTCACCCTCACTCCACGGATCACTTTGCAGAGTGAATTGGGGCCACTTTGCCCACCATTAAGCATAACACAGAAAACCAGCCACTCAAAGATAAATGTACTAGATTTAGAAAGGCTGACTTCCAAAATATGAGGAACAACATAAGTACACAGACACATAGATACATTGACAGTGTCAGCAGATAAGGGCCTACGGCCCACCCAGTATGCCCATTTGAGCTTGCAAGTTCACTTTATGTTTTCCTAGAAGTCTGTTGCCCCTTACCCCTGACCTCCAGAATTCCTTTATGTCTATCCCATGCATCCTTAAATTCCATGATTGTTTCAGCCCCCACCACTTCCTCTGGCAGGGTGTTCCACTTGTCCACCGCCCGTTCAGTGAAGAAATTCTTCTTCATGTTTCCTCTGAACCATCCTCCCTCCAACTTCATCCCATGCCCTCTGGTCCTGGAACATCTTTTTTGCTTGAAAATAGTATATTCATGCACCATATTCCTCCCTGTAAGATACTTGTATGTCTCTATTATATCCCCTCTCTCCCTCCTCTCCTCCAGGGAGTACATATTCAAGTCCTTTAACCGGTCCTCATAGGACTTGTGATGCAATCCATGTACCATCTTTGTTTCTCTCCTCTGAACCTTCTCTACCCTGTCTATGTCCTTACGGTGGTATGGTCTCCAGAACTGTACACTGTACTCAGGTGGGGCCCCACTAGTGTCTTGTATACTGAAATTATGACCCCCCTTTTCCTGTTGGTGATGCTCCTGCCTATGCATCCTAGCATCCTATTTGCTTTACCTGCTGCCTCATCACACTGTTTCCCTACCTTGAGGTCATCAGAGATGATAGCCCAAGATCTCTTTCCTGCTTGGTGCATGCTATATCCTCACCCCCAACTGATATATTGTGCCAGGGATTTTGTGCCCCATATGCATTATCTTTCACTTCTTTGCATTGAATTTCAGCTGCCAACCCCCTGACCATTCTTCAAGTTTCTGCAGGTCCCTTCTCATCCTGCCTACACCCTCTGGTGTGTCTACTCTGTTACAGAGAGTTGTGTCATCAGCAAACAGGGAAATTCTGCCTTCTAGGTCTTGCGCAATGTCAGTGATAAAGATGTTGAATAGGACCAATCCCAGCACTGATTCCTGTTGTACCCCACTGGTCACACTTCCCTCTGTGGAGTGACAGCCATTTATCACCACCCTCTGTGTCCTGCAGCCCAGCCAGTTACCTAGCCACCAGACTACTGTCCAGACAACACCCATATTCCCAAGTTTGTGCAATAGTCTTCTATGTGGCACAGTGTCAAAGGCCTTGCTGAAGTCCAGATAGGCCATGTCCTCTGCCCTTCTCTGATACACGTCCCTAGTCACCCAGTTGAAAAATTCAACAAGGTTGGTCTGACATGACCTCCCCCTGGTGAAACCATGCTGCCTTGGGTCCTGTAGTTCATTGACAACTAGATGTTCCACCAATCTCTTCTTTAGTGGTGCTTCCATGATCTTCCCTACTACTGAGGTGAGGCTGACTGGTCTGTAGTTCCCCACTTCCTCTTTGTTACCACTTTTGTATAAGGGGAGTACATCTGCTGTCCTCCAGTCTTTGGGTACCTCCCAGTAGCCAGTTAATGGAAATAGAGGTTGATGGGGTGGAGATCATGTGGGTGAGACTCAAGAGAGCAATAAGGACTGCCACAGATCAATGTGCCAGGTGGGTCAGCAAAGCAAAAAGAAAAATAAATCCTCTATGGTTTTCCAAGGAAGTGGCTACCACAGTCAAAGAAGAAAAGATGGCATACAGCACACAGCTGTTGCTAGCCTTGCTTGTAGAGCAGAAAGCAGCTAACTAAAATAAGCTACATTTTCTTATTAATTTAACACATATCTCAGCAAGAGTCAGCGTCTGTTGAGATTAAGCAAGACAGATACTTTATTAGAAGTAGAAGGGGTCTTATTTAGGGTTAAAAAAGAAAGAAAGAAAGTCAGTGTGTTTTCTGTGCTGTGAAGGGTACTGTATTAACCCTAAGTTACAACTTCCTGTTGCTCAGGTGAGTCAAATTACAACTTCCTGTCACTAGCCTTACTTGTAGATCAGAAAGCAGCTAACTAAAAGAAGCTACATTTGCGTTTGCATGTGTCTGCTGTGTCCGCTGGGCACGCTGAAACTGCTGGCATTAGACAAAGTTGGATAAGATAATTTTAGCATATCCTCTACATAGTAAATATACACCTTTAATAATGGAAAAAGAACTTAGTAAGTGTATGCAATGTTTGATGTATAGTGAGGGAAAGTATGGGAGCGAGTATGTATGTGCTAATTGCCATCTGATTACTACTCTTGAAGCAGAGATAGCATTTCTGCTTAATATTAAACCAGTTTCTACTGATACTAGGGAACTGGAAAGTTACATTGACCTTATGGATGAACAAATTCATTCTAATGAATGATTTCCTTCACATTTAGGTAGCATTTCTGTGCCTCCTGATGAGGAGACAATTGTAATGACTAGTACTAGTATACCTGTTGCCTCTGCCCCCTCTTATAAGGTGGGTGATTATCCGCCCTCTTCTCATGATAATGACGACTGGACCATTGTCACAAAGCCTCTTAAAAAAAGGAGGGGTGGTCAAATACACAATAGTGCCCCTATTGAAACTCATAATAGGTTTGAGCAATTGACTGTATCAAATAATGAAGTGCTACTTGATTTATCCTGTGCATCACCCTCTGTTGATAGTAATGGTTTCAAAACACATTTCAATCAGGAGTTAATGCCCATGAATACTTGTCCTAGTAAGTCTCAAGCTACCAAATCAATACCTATTAAGTTAATCGCTCCAGAGTGTTAAACAATCACCTGTTTCTGATTCTTGTACCCCTACTGTCTCAAAACAAGTGTTAGTCCTGGGAGATTCGATCATTAAGCACATTGACAGGGTGGTATGCAATAGTGACAAGAGCAACCGCACTTATTCTAGCTTCTGTGGGGCCAGGGTATCTGACATTACCTCCATGATGACTAAAATTTTACAAAATGCAGGGGAAAATCCAGTGGTTATCATACATGCTGGTGTTAATGATATAAACAACACCCCATTTAATCAGTTACAACAGGACTATGTGGCGTTATGTAACCTGTTACTTTTTTTTACGTTGAAAGTTTTTTATTATTACTTTTGCTACAACATAACAAAGGAACACAAAAAAAAACAACATTAAATTTTGGCCATATACAAAACAGCAGTATAAATAATTGACATGTAAGACACTCTATGAATTGCATAATAAATTTAAAAAGAAAATTGCAAGGATTCTACTAGACCCTAAGGCACCTACCTTGGCTCTTTCCAAAAATCCGAACCCACGAGGAGGTACCACTGCTGGATAAGTCAAGGCTTCATGCATTACGGTAGCTGTACCTTCCTATGGTCGAATTTGAGGAAACATCTGAAAAATAAGTAATATGGTGCCACAAAGTAACTAAGGGTAATTAAAGTAAATCCTAGAGAGGCAAAGTGCTAATATAGATTATTCATCCATAACTTCTATAGCTAAAACACAAGTTATAAAGAGAGTGTACGAATAGCCTAGCCATAAAAGTAAATAAAAACATTATTAACTATTTACAGTGTCCTCCTATATTGAATACAGTATATACAACACATGATTACCAATTATAAAAAATTGTAGATAAAATCTAAGTTCAGCGAACTGATTACGCATCACCTGAAATTGGGAAATAAAGTTATGTAGGACAACAACGTACCAGGTCAACCGACACCTGCTCTGGAGGTCAGGTAGGCCATGTATGGGGCCCAGCAACAATGGTAAAGAGGCATACACCCTGATATCAGGAGAGAAGGTCTGTATAATTTGGAAATATATGTAAGAGAGGGGAGGATCTCCGTTATATTAGGTATATTAGAAGATCTCCAGTTTTTCAGGATAGAATGTTTCACTTGCATGCTTAAAAGCATCAGCCATCTAAATGAGTGAGGGTCTAGATTAGGGACGTCAGATTTAAGACCCAACAGCATAAGGGAGGGACTGAAAGGGATATTACATGGCAGGATTAAGTTTGCTACACTTTGAACGGACCTCCACACATCTACGATCAAAGGGCAGAGCCATAAAATGTGATGTAGATGTCCTCCGTGTACATGGCATCTCCAGCATTTATCATAGATACATAGATACATAGACAGTGTCGGCAATAAGGGCCTATGGCCCACCCAGTCTGCCCATTTGAGCTTGTAAGTTCAGTTTATGTTTTCCTAGAAGTCTGTTGCCCCGTACCCCTGACCTCCAGAATTCCTTTATGTCTATCCCATGCATTCTTAAATCCCGTGATTGTTTCAGCCCCCAACACTTCCTCTGGCACGGTGTTCCACTTGTCCACCACCCGTTCTGTGAAGAAATTCTTTCTCATGTTTCCTCTGAATCGTCCTCCCTCCAACTTCATCCCATGCCCTCTAGTCCTGGAACATCTTTTTCGCTTAAAAATAGTGTATTCCTGCACCCTGTTCCTCCCTGTAAGATACTTGTATGTCTCTATCATATCCCTCTCTCCCTCCTCTCCTCCAGGGAATACATGTTCAGTTCCTTCAACCTGTCTTCATAGGACTTGTGATGCAATCCATGCATCATCTTTGTTGCCCTCCTCTGAACCTTCTCTACCCTGTCTATGTCCTTACGTAAGTATGGTCTCCAGAACTGTACACTGTACTCCAGGTGGGGCCTCACTAGTGTCTTGTACAGCAGAATTATAACCTCCCTTTTCCTGCTGGTGATGCCCCTGCCTATACATCCCAGCATCCTATTTGCTTTACCTGCTGCCTTGTCACACTGTTTCCCTACCGTGAGGTCATCAGAGATGATAACCCCAAGATCCCTTTCCTGCTTGGTGCATGCTATATCCTCACTCCCAACTGATATATTGTGCCAGGGTTTTGTGCCCATATGCATTATCTTGCACTTCCTTGCATTGAATTTCAACTGCCAAACCCCTGACCATTCTTCAAGTTTCTGCAGGTCCCTTCTCATTCTGTCTACACCCTCTGGTGTGTCTACTCTGTTACAGAGCTTTGTGTCATCAGCGAACAGTGAAATTCTGACTTCTAGGTCCTGTGCAATGTCACTGATGAAGATGTTGAATAGGACTGGTCCCAGCTCTGATCCCTGTGGTACCCCACTGGTCACTCTTCCCTCTGTGGAATGACAGCCATTTACCACCACCCTCTGTGTCCTGCCACCCAGCCAGTTACCTACCCACCACACTACTGTCCTGCCCACACCCATATTCCCCAGTTTGTGTAATAGTCTTCTATGTGGCACAGTGTCAAAGGCCTTGCTGAAGTCCAGATAGGCCATGTCCACTGCCCTCCCATGATCCACCTCCCTAGTCACCCAGTCAAAAAATTCAACAAGGTTGGTCTGACATGACCTCCCCCTGGTGAAATCATGCTGCCTTGGGTCCTGTAGTCCATTGACAACCAGATGTTCCACCAATCTCTCCTTCAGTAGTGCTTCCATGATCTGGAGCCTCTAAGGAGCTTATGCTGCATCCCACCATAGGCCCCTCTATTCTTGAGGGAGCACTTGCATTTTTTTTAACATTACAGGTGTTCTATACCAAGAATGCATTATTTTATTATGGATCAGTCTGCTCCTAGCGTCAGTAAATACTTTATGTCCTACCCGACAGCACTGATTCCACTGGGTTTCAGTCAGTGGCATTTTTAAGGCCTTTTCCCACTTGAAGACTGGTTAGAGGTAGGCAAGGTGTCTCTAACTTGGGCATAGATTATAACTGTCATCCCCTTCTGTAGGGCAAGCCATGAATGCACTGAGGGTGAAAGGTCCTTAAATGTGTCTGCCTGTTGCAGCCTTATTTTCAAAGCATCTCTGATCTGCAAATACCACCAAAAGTCAGATCTCTGTAGTTTCCATTTACTATGTAATTGTTGAAATGTATCTACCATTATGGAGCCCTTAACCAATAAATCCTTTACAAATAGGATACCTTTCCCCTGCCAAGTGGGCCAGATCACAGGCTTTCCACCTGTGGTAACACTGGGGTTATTCCATAAGGGAGTATATGGTAAGGGAAGGGCTGAAATATTTAGTTTTTTGTGATGTATTCGCCAATAAAGAATAGAGGGGCCTATGGTGGGATGCAGCATAAGCTCCTTAGAGGCTCCAGGCCATAACACTGTAGCTGTAACAGGGGATCCGCTGATGCCTTGTTCTAATGTTAACCATTGGGGCGACTCATCAGACTGTGGGTTAAACCATTTCACGTTCTGTGTACATTGGTATGCAATTTTGTAACCCTCTATCCAAGGGAGACCACATCCACCATATTTCCAATGTGCCCTTAGTATATTTTTGCCAAAGTGGGGTTTAGCATTACCCCATAAGCAGTGACCTATAGTTTTTTCAATTTTTTTGATCCATACCCTAGGGAGAAATATGGGAATATGGGATAATAAATAAAAGATTTTAGGTGCAATTGTCATTTTATAGGCAGATATCTTCCCAGCCAATGTAAGGTTGAGACGAGACCAGCGGTCCAATTCACACCTGCAATTAGATAGTAAAGGGCCTAAGTTGTTGTCCCATCATTTTCCAATATCCGCCCCTACTTTGATTCCCAGGTATGTAATGGTATGTTATGACCATTTAAGGCCAAAGTGGGACATGGTATGGGGGAGACATTTAGAATTAAGTGGGAGAATCTCTGTTTTGGCCTGGTTGATTTTGAGTCCAGAGATATGAGAGAAGTGTTCTAATAGGGAGAGAAGAGGTCGAATGGTCTTAGGGGCATCCCCCAATATAACCAGCAGGTCATCAGCATACATAAGGGTGGTGGGTTGTGGGTGACCTGCAGTAATACCATTTAGAGAGGGATGTTGGCAGATTGCTGCTGCCATGGGTTCCACCACTAGAAGAAATAATAACGGAGATATGGGGCAGCCCTGTCTAGTACCATTTATGAAGCTGAAATGAGTCTGACATTACTGAGTTAGTGAGTACCCTAGCGAGGGGGGCTGAATAAAGAGCTGTTATAGCCGCTTGAAAATGAGGGCCGAATCCAATATGCTGAAGGACAGAGTGAAGGTAGTCCCATTCCACAGAGTCGAACGCCTTCTCAAAATCAATGGCCAATGCAGCCACAGGTGTCGGGGCAGATGTGGCTATGTGAATGAGATTGAGAAGAGTCCGCAAATGATCTGAGCTATACCTACCTTTCACAAATCCTACTTGGGATGGGTGTATCAAAGACGGAAGTATGGGGTTAAGTCTATTTGCCAATATCCTAGCATATAACTTGCTGTCAGCATTAATCAAGGAAATAGGGTGGCAGCTAGTGGGATCTTCATGAGCTTTCCCAATTTTAGGAAGGACTATTATAGTGGCCTCTCTTAGGGTCTGCAGCAAAATGCCCCTGTCTTCCGCCTCCGTAAAGAACTGACATAACAGAGGGGAAATCATGGGAGAAATTAACTGAAGGAACTCTGCAGGAAACCCATCACCTCCAGGAGCCTTTCCTGATTTTAGGGCCATCAAAGCCATGTTGACTTCCTGTGTTGTGAAGGGGGCTTCAAGGTCATCAACGTGGGGTGGGGGAAGTTTCGGTAACTTAATAGATTGTAAAAATTCTTGGGTTACAGAATTATTTTTAGACTTGGAGGAAGTATAAAGTTGTGAATAAAACAACGTCATAATTTCATTTACACTTTGAGAGCTGGTTTGAACCTTACCAGTAATGGGGTTTTTCAAGCCCGCTATATGTCGTTGGGCTTGTTGTTTATGGAGTTAATATGCTAAGACCTTCCCATTTTTGTCTCCCCCTTCCCAGTATGTATGACGAATCCTAAGGAGGGCTAAATCGGCCTTCCTGGATAGAAGTTCGTTAAGTTTAATACGGAGTTGTAAAACTTTCCTTCCAGATTCCGAGTGGAGCGATGGGTGGGGTAAAGCCTTGAACTCGCATTCAGCCTTAGCAATTTCACTTTCGAGATGAGTATATTCCTTTTCTTTACACCTCTGTCTATGGGTGGCATACCCAATAATTTTGCCTCGCATGGTGGCTTTATATGCTTCCCATGTGATGGAGGCAGAGGTCTCCGACACAGGGTTTTCTTGTAAGAAAAGCTGAGTTTGTATTTTGGCCCATTCAATAAATTTTTGATCATGCAAAAGAAGTGGGTCCAGTCTCCAGGAAGTAGACTGTAGTGTAGAAGTTCCCCATAATATTGTCAGCTGCACCAGCGCATGGTCTGAGATGACTGTGGGCAAAATATTGGTCTTTAAGACAAATTGTGTCAGAGACTTGGAGATTAACCAAAAGTCAAGTCTACTAGAGGAGCCATGTACTTCAGAGTGGAAAGTGTAGTCCCTGTCTGAGGGATTGACTAAATGCCAGATGTCCACTAATTGATATTTGGAGCTAAGACTAAGTACAGCCTGTGCTCCTCGAGTGTGATACTCTCTCCCATGACCACTTCTGTCTAGTGCAGGGACAAGCATTAAATTAAAGTCCCCCCCACTACAATTGGTATATCTGGTTTCAACATCGTTCCTAATTTTGAACTGAGTTCTAAAAAATTAGAAGGGCTATCCTCATTTGGTGCATATATATTAGCAATTATTAGCTGACCATGAGGGGTATCCGCTAAGGCTATCACCCACCTTCCCTGAGGATCGACTTTACTTTGTGAAATAGACCAAGGAAGTGATTTGTGTAATAAGATAACTACACCTCTTTTTTTTGTGGCAGCACTGGCATGAGTTTCTAACCCCACCCAGTCCTTCACCAAATATCTGTGATCCTGCCTGGTTAGTTTAGTCTCTTGTAGTAGGGCGACCTGGGTTTTAACCCTTTTTAAATGGGTTAAAATGTGTTTACGCTTTGAGGGAGAGTTCAAACCCCTGACATTCCATGTTATAAAGGTTGTATCATCCATAGTCAGACCAAAAGTAAAACATATTAGCTAAGATAACCTTAAATAAAGAAATAACGTCAGGGGAGTGATAATATACCAAGTCATCCGTACCACAATAGGTGTCAGTTGGCCAATCATACGTAAACAGACATACAATTTGTAACATGTGTTTTAAAGATGATAATTGAGAAAACAGGAGAGACAATACTATTATACAAAAGCACAAAGTGCCAAAACTATTTACATATATTATGCAGCGTTGCACGG
This sequence comes from Neoceratodus forsteri, assembly GCA_016271365.2. NCBI lineage: Eukaryota > Metazoa > Chordata > Ceratodontiformes > Ceratodontidae > Neoceratodus > Neoceratodus forsteri. The sequence goes on from CM057451.1 coordinate 207,318,293, forward strand.
CAATACGCGTGGGCATTAAGGACCAAGGCCACAGCGACCCTAATAGCCCACTCACCTACCAAAATATGGGGGAAATGATTATATTCTCTTTCACAAGGCTGACAGTGATAAAAAAATAAGACAGAGAAAATGCATTCCCCCGGGGAAAAAAATAACTTAGGCACGGAGGTCCCTTACTAGCGAGGATTCCATGACCTTATGTCATAAGCTCTGAAAAAAGTACTACAGAACAGGTTTACCAAGGGGTTACTGTGTATTTCCAAAATGAAACAGGGACACTACTTTTCAGGAGGAGTCACAGACTTTGCTGGGTACCTACCTTGGCTCCTTTAATTCTTGAAATGTCCCCTCTTCTCCCGAGAGGGACCCCAAGATAAATACACAGAATGAGGAAAGAGAAAAAAAATAAAAACTTATTGCTACTAGCATAAGGGCAGTAAAACATTAACACAGTACCCCCCTAGTTTGATTCTGAATGCAGCTGCTATGCATTAAAGCCCTTATCGCTATCCCCTTATATCACTTTTGCTTCTTTGGTGTAACCAGCCTATACGGGGGGGGTGAAAAAAGTGATCTGCGAATCTAACAAAATTAAGAAGTGCCAATAATCCAGCATCAAGTCCAAGTGCTGATTTCAACCTCTACTCACTACCAAGTTAGTGCCTGACTGAGTGTGGGAGGAGAATGTGAAAAGTAAAGAGATTGGGACACTTATCTAGGTCCAAGCACACTGGTCTTCTGTTTGCAGGAGTTCTGCATCTGAGGGTTCTTGCTGAGTCTGATCTCCAGCAGGGGTTGCTGTAGGCAAAGAGGGAGCAGACAATATCGTTGGAATGGTTTGGGATGGTGTGACTTTTGTCCAGAGCCTGAGTTAAGGCCCTCCATCTTAGCAGATTCTAGAACCATTTCTTCTTCAGGGTAATTAGGAAAGTCCACTACTGATTCACCCGAGTCCACCAGAGTTAGAGCTGCAAATCTATTTTGCATAGAAAACCTCGTCACAAAATCTTCTGGGTGGTTTAAAGGGTCCCAGGATGTACCTTCATTCCTTTCATGTGGGTGTTCTCTTCTCGGATGGCTCCCTGATTGTTGTTGCTTACGATTTCTGGCAGGAAGAGCTGGTCAGCTGCCTTGGAAATGGAAGCTAGGAGGGGGGGAGGTTGAAGTGGTTCGGGGAGTTGAATCCATAATGTTCTGCTGATTTTGTTCTATATCTAACTGCTGATTAACATTCCGATCTGAGCTTAGCTGAGAAGGCCAGTTAGAGTGTAGATACTGCATTAGACTATCTGGCGTAGCAAAAGTTACATATGAACCATTTATCTCTAATCGCATGGTGGCAGGGTACCGCAGCGAAAACTTGATCTTCAGGGAATGCATTAATTTCCTGGCCTCCGTGTATTCTTTCCGTCTAGCAGCCAGTTCCCTAGAGTAGTCCTGGAAGACTAAGACTTTATGGCCTTGACAGGACAGACCCCCAAGCTCTCTTGCCCTTGCAGTGATCCACTCTTTGTCTGCAAAATTTAAGATACGGGCCATAATAGCCCTCGGTCTTTCTCCGCTCTTCGGAGTTGGGCTGAGCGTTCTATGGGCTCTCTCTATTGTGAGCTCAGGCGGGACCTCGCATTTTAATAAATCCGGCATAACATCATATAAAAAGTCTAAGGAGTTACCATGTTCCACCCCCTCAGGAAAGCCGAGGAATCGGAGGTTATTCTGACGGCTCCTGTTCTCCATGTCATCAGATTTATTTTGCAGCACTTGGATCGATTTACTTTGTTCCCTAATTATGGCTGTAAGCTTTTCTATTTCTGTTGAGTTTTGATCTGCTTTTTGCTCAGTGAGAGTAATACGTGTCTCGAGCTGTTGGATAGCGAGTGTAGTTTTGTTATAAGCAAGAGTTAATTCGGCCATTTGTTTAAGTAAAGTTGCAAACTTTTCCACAGTTTGCATTGATATCAATTCTGCCGAGGCCTCTGACTTTTTGTGCTGCGCCGTGACAACCACGCAAGTTCCTTATCTGTAAGACAGCAGACAGTGCTTAGGATAGATCTCTTAATTCCCGTTAGGTTTAACAGCATTTCCCCAATTACATATATTCGTTTCACTGGATATTAGGCTGTGTAAAGCTTGGAGGGAACCTGGGGTGTTGATGAGCGTTTGTTTTAAGCAGCCATTGTGTCTGGAGCTAAGCCACACCCACCATGTAACATGTTACTTGATAGGGGATGCTGTGTATGTATATCTGAAATTCTACCTGTCCCGAGTGCAACATCTACCATGATGCAGAAAATCAAAGCCCTAAATTAATGGCTGAGAAAGTGGTGTTTTAAGCAGGATATACCCTGTATTACCCACTGGGAATCATTTTCAGATCGTTTTTCCTTGTTTTGCTGGGACGGTATACACCTCAGTCATAGGGGTAGTACACTTATGGGGAAAAATATCACTAAAATCATAAATCATTGTTTAAACTAAAAATAATGGGCGAGAATGGGTCTATTCCTAAGTCTCTGAATGCTTACCAAAATATTATTACAACTAAATGTAAATTCCTGGCTTTGAATGCAAGATCTTTAAACCAACTCAAATTAGCAGAACTCGAAGCAAAATTTAAAACTTTAAATATAGGTGTGGTGGGAGTAACTGAAACTCGGTGGGACGCATCCTCAATTTGGTCCAGAGAAATTCCAGGTTATAAGTTACATCATAAAAACTGATTAAATAAGCCAGGCAGTGGAGTTTGTATGTACAGTACATACAAAATGATATTCCTTCTGTTGAAGTGTGTTCTCCCTCTCCTTTAGAAAGTATATGGGTTAAAATCTTATTGAAGGAGCAGTCCTATATAACTATTGGTAACATCTATCGACCTCCATCTGCAAATTCAGATTACACAACTGATATGTTTAAAGAAATTACACATTTTTCAGAATCTCAAGATACTGTAATATTTTGTGACTTTAACCTCCCTCATATTAACTGGGACTCATTCTCAGGACATTCCTATGCTGAGAAAGGACTAATAGATGTGGTAGTTAGTACTGGATTACAACAACTTGTTACTGAGCCCACTCGAGGTCCTAGTATTTTGGATCTATTATTTACTAACATAGAGCAACAAATTAGCAATTTACAAATTTGGGATCCACTTGGGACCAGTGATCATTCATCTATTCTTTTTGAAATTCAACAGTTTAAAACTACACAAAGGAAGTTATACTATACAAAAGATTATAACAAAGCAATTTTTTCTAAAATCAATGAATACTTATGAAACATAAACTGGGAATTTAATCTTCTTAACTGTACAACACAACAAGCTTGGGACTTTTTTAAAAACATTGTACATTATTTGGAAAATACCTTTATTCCATCTAAGAGGACATTTAATAATAAAGAAAAAATTCCCCCTTGGTTCAACAAGACAAAAATCAGATTAAAATAAAAATTAAACTTTTTAGGAAACTTAAGAATAGTTCTGTTCCATTTAAAACTACTCTATTAAATAAATACAGACTATCTGTGAAAAACTTAAAAAATTATATTAAATTGGCAAAAAATAAGCTAGAATTTAAACTAGCTCACACAAAAGACTGTCACAAATCTCTTTTCTCCTATATAAATAGTAAAAAAGGTGTATCAAGGACCATTGATCTCATTATAACCAATGGCTCTTCTCTGTCTGATATAGAAACCTCAAATCTCTTTAATAAGTACTTTTGTTCTGTCTTCTCTCAAAAATCACCTATTAGTACATTTAAAGTTCACCACATAGATTATCATAGGTTCTATCCAACTGACATTATACAGGCTATCAAAAAACTAAAAAAAAATACTAGTCCAGGCCCAGACAGTATTCATCCATGGTTTCTGATTGAAACCTCTATAAATATTTCTATACCTTTGTCAATTATTTTCAATAAATCCTTACAAGAAAGCATTGTACCAAATGATTGGCATTCAGCAATAGTTACTACCATATTTAAAAAAGGCAATAGAGGTTCTGTGCAAAATTATCATCCAATTAGCTTGACCTCAGTGGCTGGTAAATTAATGGATTGAGTAATGAAGTCTCTAATAGATCAAGATTGTAAAAAATTAGGAATTTATTATTCAAATCAGCATGGGTTTACTCCCAAGTATTCCTGCACCACCAATCTGATATCTTTTTGCAATAATATAAGTACTCTACTAGATGTGGGTATCACTACTGATGTAATTCTTTTGGACTTTAGTAGAGCTTTCAATAAAGTTTCACATGAAAAACTCATTACTAAAATGCACAATCTAGGTTTGTCACCTGAGATTGTCAACTGGACTTTAAACTGGTTAACAAATTGTTCTCAGAGAGTCAGAATGAATGATATCTTGTATGATTATGGTAGTGTGACAAGTGGTGTACCACAGGAGTCGGTGTTGGGACCAACATTGTTTAACCTCTTTATCAGTGATTTACAAACAGGGCCAAATAACTTCATGGTTAAATTTGCAGACAATACTAATTGGGGGGCAAGGTTAATAATCAAGAAAATATTTCTGCATTAAAGAAGGATTTGTAAAAATTAACACTTTGGGCAAATGAAAATCATATGCAGTTTAATCAAGACAAATGTTTAGTAGTGCATTTCTGTGTAAATAATCCCAAAACGATATATCATATAAACAGACTACTACTTCACTCATCAAATTGTGAAAAAGATTTAGGGATATATGTTAATAATAAACTTACATCAAATGATCACTGTGTTAAAACTGCTTGCTTGACCAACAGACTTTTGAGGCAAATAAAACGCACTTTTGTTAATCGCACTGAACAATGCCTTATTCCATTGTATAGGGCATACATTAGACCATATCTAGACTATGGCTCCCCTTTCTGGAATTCAAACCAAAAAAAGACATAGCAATTCTTGAACAGGTTCAAAGGAGAGTAACTAGAATGATTCCAAGATTAAAAAACTTGGATTAACAGAACAGATTAAAAGCTATTGGTCTCTTCTCTCTTCAAACTAGAAGATTAAGAGGTGATACGCTTATGGTTTTTAATTTAATAAATTCACCAGATCTAATGGAAAAATGTGGTCTAACACTCTCCAAAAGGAGACATGTTCCGAGACTGCATAATTAACAGCTTGAAGTAAAAACTTATAAAACCAGCAAAAGGGGAAACTTTTTTCCAATAAGAGCATCCATTGTATGGAACACCTTGCCACAAGAATTGGTAGCAGCAACTAGTGCCACTGTCTTTAAAAACAAATTTGATGTTTGGTTGAGGGATAATAGATAAATAATATCCCACATAGTGTGGGGAACAGTCTCGATGGGCTCTGGCCTTCTTCTGTTCTTTCATACCAAGTAATACCAAGTGAGTAAAGCATATACTGTACCAGGAAACCCAAACTGAGAAACACTGGGAGTTGCACAAGGAAAAAATGAGAGAATCTAACAAACAAATTAGAAAGGCAAAAGCCCAGACAGAGGAAAACATAGCAGAATGGTCAAAGAGATGAGACAAATAATTGTTTAGATACATTAGAGAACATAGGAAGGCAAAAGTGGGGATAGCAAAGATTGCTACTGAAGAAGGGAAATGCGCCAAACATGACCCAGAGAAGCTGAAATCCTCAACAATTACTTCTGCTCGGTGTTTACCATTTAATTTAATTTAATTTTATTTTATTTTATAAGGAAAGATCTGTGAGCACAAATTGCCCATTTTCACAGACGTCCAATGACAGTAACAATACAAGAAACATATACAAAATACAATTTAAACAGTATGCAAACAATAAATGTATCATAACAATCAATACCAAAGTCATTTAAGACAATGACAAACAACCTCAGAAGATAATTTTTGTTCTAACAAACCCTTAAAACCTACCACTCTATGACAATCAATGTTATTACTAGGTAATTGATTATACAGTCTAGTAATTTTAACCTGAATAGAGTTCTGTGCAAAACTGGTCCTAAACCGAGGTAGTTTAAACAAATTCTTAGTGCTAGACCTGATAACAATTGGAGACACAATAGTAGGAAACAAACTAGCCACACTATTAGGGGTAAGACCTATTTGGATCTTATGCAAAAAGATCAGCGATCTGAAGTTAAGAAAGACATCAAGTGGTAAGCATCCAGATTTCTCATGCAAGATACAATGATGTACCCTCCTTGGTAAACAGGTGATAAAACATGATATACTATGATAAGAAGTAGTTAAATTGTTCAACATCTTCTCAGAAGAATGAAAGATGAGTGAATATAGAAAACTGTTAGCCAAAACGGGTCCTTGTCTCAGAATTAAGGAATTTCTTAATATGAAACAACATGGCTAAACTCTGATGTAATTTACCAATTAACAAAATAATGTGCCAATCAAAAATTAAATGCTGGTCAAGTACCAAACCAAGATAATTGAAATTATAAACCCCTTCAATTGAATTACCAAATTTATCATTTAACTTAAAAGCATAATTACTTTGGTTTCTACTACCAGAAAAAATAAGAAACTTTATTTTAACAGAATTACGTATTAATTTATGAGAAATAAAGCATACATGTAGGGCTTCAAAGTCTCTCTGAAGGTTGACTTGACAATGTTCATCAATAGCAGTGCAAAATAATACTACACCATCAGAAAATAATATAATTTCTGTACTAATATATATATCAGGTAAGGAATTGATAAACAAAGAAAATAACAGGGGTCTTAAAATGGACCACTGAGGAACCCCATATTTTAATACATTATCCTGAGATAAGGTACCATTGATTATGGTTCTCTGCCTTCTATCATTTAGGTAATGACCATTCCACCCAATAACTTAATCCAAAAAATTAATCGTACCCATCAATCCCCTTAAAACATCATGATCAACAAGATTGAATGCCTTGGTGAGGTCCATGAAGGCTGCAGCCACTTTATTGCTCTTATCCAATGCAACCCAGGTGCGGTCTGTGAACCTCACCAAGGCAGTCTTGGTGTCATGGCCCACTCTAAATCCATGCTGAGAAGAAGTCCAAAGATTATATTTACCCATGTGCTCATTAATTTGATCATTAACAATTCTTCCCAATACTTTGGACAAAGGAGCAAGTAGAGAAATTGGATGATAGTTGTTCAAGTCAGTCCTGACACCTACTTTGAATATGGACTTGACTATAGCACACTTCCAAACCAATGGAAAGACACCATGACAAAGAGAATAGTTAACCAATTCCATGAGGAAAGGAACAATAGAACTACCAACCTTTTTAATTTTTCAAAACTCAATAGTAGCAGGGCCAGTATGAGGGCTAGGATTCATTTTCCACAGATAATTAAGAACATCTTCATGAAACAAACTACAGAAATAGAATCTGGGAGCTAAACACCCCCCATCCTGGTTTTTGAATTGTCCAATATTATTATTAGGATCTAATTGGCCTATTAATCTACATTTATCTAAGCAAGAAAAATGTGAGTTAAATAATTCACTTGGGAGCTTAAGCAACAGGTTGGTAGAAAAGAGGTCAGGAGTTATATTTTGTTTTAACTGAAATATTTTAATAGTTTGTAAGTGAAATGAGTTCTATGTGTTAAAAATTATTACCTTGAATTTGAACTGTTACTTGGGCTGTGATATTGTAGGTTTGGGGATAGTTGTTTGGCAGGGAAAATTAGAAGGAAATTTAAATGTGTTATTTGCCTGGTGTTTGGTAAGAGCCTCCCACCCACCCTGTTTTGTAGGCTTCTTAAATACTGAAAAGCCACTGGGGTTGGGATTGAAGGGCTGAGTATTTCTGTTTGGGACTGAAATTTGAAGCAACAGGAGTTGGTGGGCCTGTGACATCATCACGGTACCTGGTGTCTGCTTACACACACTGTTAGTGGGACCGAACACATACTGGACCGTATGTGTTTGTGAGACTTGGGAACTTTGTTGGTGGGGTTGAAATTGGGTTTGTAAACAACTACAGTCAGTATAGAGAGAAACTGTACTCCAGGGGAAAGGGACTGAGAAAAGGGGGTGTGCTATTATAAACAGAGGGGGATAATCAGGGTGGCCATATTCCACCATGGCATGCATCTTCAGAAGGGTTGTAGGCTGCACAGGCTGTGGGATGGCAATAATTCTAAATTGGGCCTGGAGAGAGGGAGGCTGCCCACCTGTAGACAGCTATCTTGTATCAGGAGTGAGGTATATTGGTTAAGAGGAGTAAGCTGTGGGAGGGAGGGGTGCAAGGATAAGGGGTGTGGATATGGGCAGCAGAAGGGTGGGGCTGAGGGGCTGAGGCAACACTCTGAAATTACAGGACGTTATGCTGCAACCAAGCAGAGGGATATGGGGACAGAGGACCCTTAGATAGGGAAGTTGATGCTAAGGGAAGCGTACAGGGTGAACATTCTGAATTCAAAGAGACTGGAGGGGAAGAGTCAGGAGGGGCTGTTGTGCGGAAGCCTAAAACAGCAGACTGTGGGATGGGAGCTCTTAAGGTGAACAGTGCAAGAGAGGAAGAAGAGGGTCAGTGTGAGATGCAGTCAGGAAACTTGGGTTAGCAGTGGAGGCTGACATAGAGTGTCACAATAAATTGAGATACTAAGCATCCTAGAGGGGAGTAAGGGTTGGTGGAAATGAGGAAACTTATACAGAGGCCGGGGGGAGGGAGTCAGATACCCATAGGGCATCACAGACCAGCTATGGAAAGGATAGACATAGTCCCAGAGGGAGAAGGGGAAACATATATGTTAAGCAAATGGGGAAGATGCAACATATTCCAGACATGAGGGAGGAGAGCATGATTAGAGAGAAACAAGAGACAAGGAGGTGGGAGAGGAGCCCCCCTTCAGCAGGGAGATCAGTACCAAGGATGGGGCCCTAGCTAAAGGGGACCCACAGAGAGCCTCTGGAGACAGAGGTACTATTACAAGGGGGGGATGGTGGTGCTGGGGAAGGGGAAACCATCAGGGCCAGGATAAATGGTTCAGATAAGAGAGGGTTAAAGGGGACACCTATTCAGAGGGGGTTTGAGTTAAGTGGGCAAAATAGCAAGGGAGGCAGAAAGGGAGGGTGACAAGGGTCTCTAATAAGGCAGGAAGACTCCCATGAAATTGCGATCATGAATAAAGTGGGGAGGGGGCTGAGAGGGCATAGTGGAGGTAACCATAAGGATGATGGCGGTGTTAAGATTCTGTTACTGGGAGACTCGATGATTAAGGGTATCCATTGGGAGGGACAGGGGGGTGGATGCCATAGCCAGGTGAAGGTAGTGAGTATCTCTGGGCTGACAGTGCACAAGCAAAGTTCTATGGTGTATGAAATGGTTAGGGATTGTGGAGGAAACTGGATTTCCTGGTGCATTTGGGAACTAATGATCTAGAGGAAATAGCATTTGAAATCAAGCAAGGTTCCAAGAACTTGCCAGAGTCTGTCGGGATAATGGATGCAACATTTCTTTTTGAATATTGCCAGTACCAAAGGCCTCAGTGGAGAAAAATAGAACTCACAGAGGTTAATGACTGGCTCAGGAAGTGGGGTGAAGAGAATGGGTTGGGGTGTTAGTGAACTGGGATGGAGTTTGGGAGGATAAGGGACATATGCCAAGGACAGGTTTCATCTTGCCCATTAGGAAGGAAGTCCTTAAACAGGGATGGCTGACTACATACAAGAAAGGTGGGTTTAAACTTGTAAGTGGGGGAAGGGATAAGGGAGGGCTGACCAGAAGCTCTCCCTCCAGATGAGGGAGTAGCCTGCAAGCCCAAGGGGAGGGGAAACAGACTGGAGGTGGAGGTTTCAGGAGGAGCAGGGGAGGATGGAAGTATAAGGAATCTGGGTGGGGTTGACAAGGAGGATCAGGGATAAGGTGGGGTTAGTGTTAGTAAATGCCAGGAGCTTGGGAAACAAGTTGCCAGAGTTCCAGGCCATGCTGTTCGAGGGGAGGTGGATGTGGCAGTCACGGAACGTGGCCAACAAAACCACGACTGGGACCTAAATGTATGGGGTACACTATGCTTAGGAAGGATAGAAAGGAGGGCAGAGGGTGGAGTGGCTATGTTCATTAGAGATGACATAGAAATTGCTATAGTAGAAGAGGCAGAGGGAAACGTGAGGCCTTATGGGTCACCTTACGATCCCCAGCAGGAGATAAGGTCAAGCTGGGAGTAGTATATAGGCCCCCGGATGAGTGATGTTCTAGAGGATGGTTTGCTGGACAACATCATTGCCCAGTGTGGTCCAAAAGGGAAGGAGTGGTGTTGATGGGGACCTTATATGCCAGATACAAACTGGGAACCATGTCCTCTAAGGTGGCCAAGGAGCAGAGGCTGCTGGATGGCTTCCAGGATGTGTTCTTAACACAGCATGTGATGGAGCCCACAAGGGAGGGGCATGTCCTGGATGTGGTTCTGGCAGATGGGGATCTGGTAGGGACATGGTTGTACAGGACCCCTGACTGGGAGTGACCACAATACTGTCTGGTTTCAAATAAGCATTGGGGGATGGGGTGAGATCTAGGACACTGGCAGTGGACTTCTAGGGGCAGACTTATGGGCATGGGAAATATTCTCAAGGATCACTTGAAGGGATTACCTCAACGACAAGTGTGGAAAGGAGATGGGAGGTCATAAACGGGACTTCATGAGGCAGTCAGGATCTGCGCTAAGTTGAAACGTAGGGACAAGGTCACATAAACCATGCTGGTGGTCCAGTGAGGTCCAGGTAGCAGTCAGAGAAAAGAAGGCTACACAAAAATATAAAACAACAAGAAGGGATAGGGATAAGGAAATGTACCAGCTTGTATCTAGAAAAGTCACCTGTATGGTGAGGGGAGCAAAGTCCAGTAAAGAGCAGCGGCTGGCACAGGGGATACATGGAGGGGAAAAGGGGTTCTTCCGGTACATTGGGGAGCGGAGAAAAACTAAGGGCCATCTCAGCAGATTGAGATCAGAAGGAGGGTGGGTGGAAGAGGCGAGGGACCAGGCAGAGGTATTTAACGAGTACTTTGCCTCTGTGTTCACTAGGAGGGGGATGGGATATCTACAAAGCAAGGCACAAAGGGATAGAAGCGGCAGGAGTGGGATCAGGGGAGCAACAGAAATGGAGCAAAAGGGAGGGAAAGGTACCCCAGGGGTGTCACATCTGGATAAGGATAAAAAGACCAGTAAGGTGGAGGGGACGGATGATGCCATCCCACCAAAAGGGTGTGGTTTGACCTCAAGGCCCTAAAGAAAGACAAATCTCCTGGGCTGGATGGCATTCATCCGAGAGTACTATGGGAATTGGCGGACATATTGGCTGCACCCCTGGCGGAGCTTTTCAGCAGGTCACTTGAGACAGGGAGGGTACCTAGAGATTGGCGAGAGGCACATGTGGTACCAATCCATAAAGGGGGGTTGAGGGAAGTACCAGGTAACTATAGACCCATCAGTTTAACCTCGGTGGTGGGAGAATTAATGGAGAGTATACTAAAGGAACGATTAGGGGTTTACTTGGAGGAGGTGGGAGGTCTGGATAGTCGGCAGCATGGGTTTGTGCCAGGTAGATCATGTCAAACCAACCTTGTGGAGTTCTATGAATGGGTAACATCAGAACTGGACAGGGGTAAGCCTGTGGATGTATTATTCTTGGACTTCAGCAAGGCGTTTGACTCTGTCCCCCACAATGGTCTGGTAGAGAAACTGATGGGGTTAGGAGTACGCCCTTTGATGGTCAGATGGATTGAAAACTGGATAGCTGGATGCACTCAGAGAGTAGTGGTCTGTGGGGAGCTCTCGAACCCTACAGAGGTTGGTAGTGGGTACCACAGGCTCGGTCCTGGGTCCAATACTGTTTAATGCATATATCGGACATCAGGGATGGTATAGAGTGTGAAATGAGTCTCTTCATGGATGACTCCAAGATGGGACCAGTAGTTGAGGGAGAAGAGGGGAGGTTGGCCCTGCAAGGACCTGGACACCCTGGAAAGCTGGGCTCACACATGGAAATTAATTTCAATATCACCAAGTGCAAGGTGTTGCATCTTGGTCGGGAAACCCTAAACACAGGTACACCCCTGGGAGGAGGCGCTGGAAGCCTCAACAGGGGAAAAGACCTAGGGGTCATGGTGGATACATGTATGAATAACTCTGAGCAGTGCAGGAGAGCAGCTAGCAAGGCAAACAGGATGTTGGGATGCATCGTGAAGGGGATCACCTCTAGGAGCAAGGAAGTGATTCTGCCACTGTACAATGGACTGGTTAGACCACACCTTGAGTACTGTGTACAGTACTGGAGACCACACTTGAAGAGGGACATACAGCTCCTGGAGAGGGTACAGAGGAGGGCAACAAAGATGATACGAGGGCTAGGGCATTTGACTTACGAGGACAGACTTGAGGAGCTCTGCCTGTTTTCATTGGAGGAGAGGAGAGACAGGGGTTACATGATTGAGGTCTTCAAGTACCTCAAGGGAATAAAAAGGGTAAACATGGAGGGGAGTTTTAGACTAAAGCAGGGAGGCATCACCAGAGGGCATGGTTTGAAGTTGGAAGGTGGAAGGGTGAGGGGGGAAAAGAGGAGGAGGTTTTCACTGAGAGGGTGGTGGACCCTTGGAATGCTCTGCCTGGTGAGCTGGTTCAGAGATCCACAGTGGAGGGCTTTAAGAGAGGGTGGGACAGACACAGAAAGTGGATGTATCAGATGATGGCCTGTCCCGGGGGGGTGGGGATGGATGATAGGGGTTTCTGGAGCACAAGGGATGGGAGGGTCTCGGCACCCAACTAAGGATCTAGGTTCGAGCAGACTCGATAGATCATAAGGCCTAATCTGCTGGCATAAAAATAAAATAAAATAAAATAAAAATAAAATAAAATAATTGGGCTACTTGTAATGGATCACTTATTAAGCAACCAGTAGATTCAATGGTAAAGGAATCTGTCTTTTTTCCCCTACCAAACAATGAATTCAGAGTGTTCCTTGTGGCTTCAGAATTTCTGTGATCAGAACTCAATTTAGCCCTATAAAAATTAACCTTGATTTTATGAACTTCAGACTTACATTGAGTATGCATGGACTTACAAGCCTATAAATTACCACTGGTTTTGTTTTTGTGATATTTAGCCCATAACCTGTTCCTACTTCTAAACATCCTCAACAGATGAGAAGCAACCCATTCTTTTGTATCACCTCTCAGTCTAACCCTCTTTATAGGTAGTAGCTCATCACAAATTGCTAAAAATCGGGTACAAAACAATTCATAAGCTGTGTCAATATTACTAATGCTATCTAAAAAAGAAAAATCACCAGCCTCAATTACATTTTCAAAAGCCTGAACATCCAGGTCACAAATCCTACAATAATTTAATATTCTAGGTTCTTTCTTATTTAATTTAGCTGACTAATGACAAAAAATGACACTATGGTCACTAAGATGATCAGGTAACACACCAACAGAACAAACATGAGATAGATCATTAGTTATGAGCCAATCAAGGATTGATTCGTAATTAGTATGGTAATTACCACGAGTTGTTTCAGAGATCATTTGAAAAAGCCCTAAATCCATCATTAAATTTCTAGCATCAATAGCTTGATTAGATTCCTAATTAAGGTTAAAATCACCTACAATTAACCTCCCTCTATTGATTGGCAGGTGTCTCCAATTTGAGGAAAAAGATTCAAGTCCAATTTTATAATTAGCAGGGGGAATGTAAACATTACTAATGCTAATCAACTTGTTTCCACCTAATTCAACGTCAACAGACAATGACTCAAAAGAAGATCCATCATTTATCACTGGTTGTTGTACGAACTTTATGTGGTCTTTTACATAAAACAAACAACCCCCTCCCCTTTTACCCACTCTATCCTTTCTTATAACAGAATATTCTGATAGGTAAATTTCATCATTACTTATTTTCTCAGTGAGCCAAGTCTCCATTAAGGCTATAATGTCAAACTTATTCTCAGTGACCCAACTTTCAAAAGAGCTCATTTTGGGTAATAAACTTTGTATATTGAGATGAACTATGTAAACTGAAGATTGATAAGAACCATTATCCAAATGTGCATTAACATTACCACCATTTTGAGGGCCAGGATTTGGATGAACTGAACAGGAGAGTAACAAACACATAACAAGCATTCGTCTCAATCCTTTTCCATTGGAAAAACATGTATCACCCAAGTACCTAGCTCTAGAAATAGCTATATAAATAGTACATTGCCAAAGAAGACCCAGGGGATGGCCCAGACCTGAAAAAAAACACAACACCCCAGGACCAGGGGTAGATACAAGTCCCTTTATGGAAGCCGAAGTATGGGAGGTGCTAAATAAACTAAAAGCAGGCAAAGCCATTGGACCAGACAAGATGCATCCCAGAATCCTTCAGGAACTGGGGGGAGAATTAGCAGCCCCTCTGGCACTTTTTTCATGAAATCCTTGAGGAACAGTGTGGTACCCGAAGATTGAAAAAAGTCAATAGTGGTTCCACTTCACAAATCTGGCAGCTGTGAAGAGACTAGTAATTACAGACTGGTGAGCCTCACCTCTATAGTAGGAAAACTAATGGAGACACTACTCAAACAGAAAATCATAACATTCCTTGAAACTGGTGGCCAACAAGACCCTAAACAGCATGATTTCACAGCAGGTATGTCATGCCAGACAAATCTGCTCAAGTTTTTGACTATGCCATAAAAATAGTGGATGACGGTGAGGCCGTAGATGTGGTCTACCTAGACTTTAGTAAGGCCTTCAACTTGGTTCCACACAGAAGGTTGATAAAGAAGCTTGACCACACAGGGGTTGATCCAGAAGTAGTCAGATGGGCACAAAACTGGTTACAAGACAGAACCCAGAGGGTACAGGTTAATGGAACACAATCAATGGAAGGCAGAGTAATCAGCTGAGTGCCCCAGGGCTCAGTGCTGGGGCCTCTGCTCTTCAATGTTTTTACAGAAGACATCACTGATGGACTGGAGGGGAATGTGTGTCTGTTCACAGACAACACCAAAATATTTAACAGGGTGGACAACTCAGAAGGAGTGAGCAAGATGGAGGCTGACCTTAGGAAACTATAAAAATGGTCTGGAGTGTGGCAGCTGAGATTTAACGTCAAAAAGTGCAAGGTCATGCACATAGGAAAGAAAAATCCAAGAAAGGAGTATTACCTTGGAGGCAAAATACTGGTGGCCTCACACCAGGAATGAAATCTGGGAATCATAATCTCAGACATGTTGAAGGTTAGTAAGCAGTGTGAGAAGGCAACATGGAAGGCCAACAGAATGCTGGGCTGCATTGGGAGGGGAATCACCTGTAGGAGGGTAGAGGTGGTACTACCACAGTATAGATCACTGGTCAGGCCTCACCTGAAATAAGGAGTCCAATTCGGGATGCCTCACCTCAGGAAGTACATTGACCGGATGGAAACAGTACAGAGAAAGGTGACAAAAATTATTCAGGATCTGCAGTACATGTCCTATGAGAAAAGACATAGGGAAGTGAATATGTTCTCCCTGGAGCAGAGAAGAGAGAGAGGGGGCATGATTGAAACATTCAAGTACATCAAATACATTAACACGGTACAAGCACAGGAACTTTTTCACTTCAAGAAGGGCTCCAGGACCAGGGGACATGACCTCAGTCTTCAAGGAGGGAGATTCTCTACAAACACCAGGAAGTTTTTCTTCAGAGAAAGAGTGGTGGACACCTGAAACAGCCTGCCCCAAGAGGTTGTGGGGGTCAACACTGTGGGTGGATTCAAGAATGCATGGAATTGACACAAGGAAGCCCTGACTACAAAGAGCAACTAGAGTGTCAAAATAGGTCTAAGAAAATGGGCAGACTAGATGGACATAGCAGTCTCCTTCTGCCATCAGCTTCTGTTTCTATGATTCTAAGTGAGGTATCCCAGAACCTATTGTGCACTGGTGTTCTGTCCTCCTAGACACCAAGCCTAGCCCTTGCCAGTGCCATGTGTTTGTTCCCAATATGTGTCCTACCTGTACTTAAAGTGTGATAATGACTTAGCAGCCACCACCTCGAGAGGTAGTCTTTTCAAAGGTTCCACCACCCTCTCTGAAAAGTAATACTTTATGATGTTCCTCTTGAACACTCCACCCTTCAATTTCCACTCATACCCTCTTGTGGTAAAATTGACTTTCCTGGTAAAAAGCTGTGCTTCTGACACCTTGTTGATGCCTTAAAGGAACTTGAAGATCTCAGTCATATCCCCACTCTCCCTCCTAGTTTCTAATGAGTACAATTTCAGAGCCCCAAACCTCTCTTCATAGGTGATTTCCAGAAGAACATGTATCACTTTTGTTGCCCTACTCTGGACCACTTCCAATCTATCAATGTCCTTTCTTAGGTGATGCCTCCAGAATTGTACACAGTACTTCAGATGATGCCTCACTAATGACCAGTAAAGTGGTAGTATCACATCCCTGTCCCTGCTGCCTGTCCCCTGCCAGTGTATCCTAACACCCTGCTAACCCTGCTGTAAGTCTTTTTGCACTGACATTTTTTCTTTAGGTCTTCCTTAATGATGACTCTCAGTTCACGTTCCTTAGCAGAGGAGCTCAGCTGCACTCTGTTTAGCCAGTATTCTTCCTTGGGGTTTGCCCTACCCAGGTACATCACCTTACACTTCTTAGCATTGAAGTTTAATTGCCATATGTGTGACTACCTTTCCAACTTCTTAAGGTCCTCCTGTAGTTGTCTGACTCTCTCCATACTATTCACTCTTCTGCTGAGTTTTGTGTTGCCCACAAACAGGGTGATATTGCCATTTATGCCCTTGCAGATGTCACTGATGAATACATTGAAGAGGACTGCCCCGGGATCGACCCCTGAGTACCCCACTAGTGACCTGTCTCTCATTAAATTTCACCCCATTTACTACCACCCTTTTGTTTTATGTCCCTCAGCCAACTCCGTACTCACTCTACTATCTGTTCTGCTGCCCCAAGGTCTTCTAGCTTTTTTAAGAGGCATCTTTATGGAACTGTACCAAATGCATTACTGAAGTCAAAGTAAAGCAAGTCGACCACATGACCCATGTCCAACTCCTTGGTCACTTCACCAAAGAATGTAATAATGTTCAATTCACATGACCTGTCCATCACAAACTTGTGTTGTTTGTAGTTCTGGAGGTGATTTATCTTGAGGTATTTCACTAGATCTTGCTTGATAATGGCCTCCATAAGTTTACCCACTACTGATGTGAGGTTGACTGGCCTACAGTTATCTGTATCATCCCTGTCTCCACTCTTGTGCAGTGGCACCACATCAGCCACCCTCTAGTCACCTGGAACTACCCCTGACTCCAGTGACCTGTTGAGTAGGTGCACGAGAGACACAGCCAGCTCTTCTGCAAGCTCCCTGAGCACTTTAGGGTGTAAACCATCAGGGCCAGGGGCCTTCATGGGTCTGATGTTTGAATGGCCCTTCCTGACCCTGTCTGTGGTGAACTCCTGGGTGCACATTCTCTGAACTCCTATGGGGATTATCCCTTGAATTATCCCTTGGCAAAGCCATGTTGAGTTCCTTCTACCATGCCAGACACCATAGCTAAGCTCTCTGTACATTCCTTAATTCCTTAATAATTCCCTCAAAAATCTTTTCTAATAGAAATGTCAGACACTGGAGCCAGGGGTAGTTCCAGGTATCTGCAATTTTTAGTCTTTTTTATTCCACTTCTTATAAATTGGTACCATTACAGCCCACCTCCAACATTCTGCAACTGTACCATTATGAAGAGATGTTTGGAATAATCTCGTAAGTGGCCCAGTTAATTCCTTAGCCAGCTCTTTAAGTACCCTAGGGTGAACCCCATCCAAACCCAAGGCTTTAAAAGGACTGATATTTAGCAATCTGGCTCTTATATCATTGATCTCTACTTTGACATGATATGACATTCAGCTATCCCTGGAGCATCCTGTGTGTTTCTCTCAGGCTTATCCCCTTAAACACTGAACTACAAAATTAATTAAGCATCTTGGCCATGAGTCTTTCATCATTGATCAGATCCCCATTTATGTTTTTCAGAGGGCCTACCGTACTTTGCCTCCCTTTTCTTAATTTATGTAAAAATAAAAAGATTTATAATTATCCTTCACCTTAACTGCCAAACTCAGTGCATGCCCATGCTTAGATTGTTTGATTGCCTTTTTACAGTCCTTAAGGAGGATCTTAAAACTCTCCCAATCTTGCAAATCTCTACTGTTTCTTGCTTTTATATATGCCTTATATTTTTCCTTAATGTCTTAGTCATTCATGGAGGGATACTACTCAAATTTTCCTACCAAAACCTCCCATATGTCATTAAGGTTCTTGACTGAAAGGTCTTGCTCTACTTGACCTCATCAATTTGCGATCTGCATGAAATTTTCACTGAAAGTAGAAGTTTTATACCATGAATCATGAATTTCATGGGCAAAGTGCAAAATTGGCTGGTGAAGCATGAAATTTGAGGGAAACATTTTGCATTTTGCTGTGTAATCTATGAAATTTGTGGCTGTTAATTCTGTGAACTTGCTCCTACAAAATACGCAAATTATCTCACAGAGTGAATTTCATAGACCTCACACATCTCTAGTAGAATACCTGAGATAACAATATCACAAACTCTTTTCTGGAGTTCTGTACCCACACCCTCAAAATCCCACTGGATATATAGTAGCCTCCTTCTTCCCACATTGTTTAAACCAAAGTGTAACACTACAATGCGGGGCTCAGTGTTCTCCAGAAAACCATCTATACCTTTCTTGATATAATAAATCTTTGCTCCTGATAGACTACTGACCACTGTATGATCCTTAAACCTGTTAGAAAGCACTGAATTGGTGTACTTCAGGATGAAGTCCCTCAAGACCACTATGTCTCACTGTCTACTTTCCATTATTCTTTCACCACTCCTACCATGTCCTCCACTTCAGCTGTTAACTAGTTTGTTCTGATACATTGGTAGTTGGTAATGGTGCTGCCTCTGTAGTGCTGGCACTGCAATTGTTTGCTACTGATTGCTCTTCTGCAGTGTTAAGTACACTAAATGTGTTTCTCAACTCGATTGGGACTTCTTTTAAAGTTGCTTCCTTTACATTTTACTTTACTTTGTACCTCTGTTTCTGACTGATGTCTCAATTGTGTCCTCTTATATGATTTTTGGGTTAGGGTAACAAGAATTCCTTATCAGTTTGCAACTTCAAACTGCATTTGATCATACTGTATATTAAGATATCTGGCTAACTGAATTCTGATTGTAGGCCTTACAATGCATTTTAATACTTGGTTTAAAGAGCTGGTAACATGTTCAGGAGAACTTTAACAAAACATAATATTTAGGCACTGTCCAGCTTGTAGTTCCCCATTAGTTCTGTATTTGTCCTCCCCATTATTTAGTAGTGAGGCCATTTGCATGAAAACAGGATCTTTGCTCCTGAACAGTTTGTCTATTTCTGCTGCTTTCTCCTCCCTACCTAGAGTCATAGAACACTGTTTGTGACCTCATGGTTACTCCCATGGCAACAGATTGTGACGTCACAACAGAGTATCATGACTTGAAGCAGGAAGTATGCTGTAGAAGCAGATGAACTAAAAATTAACTCTAAGAGACAACGATTTTATATTCATACAACTATCTGGGAGGAGGAATATATAAAATATAAATGGAATGCAAGCAGAATTTTACCTAATTATTATGTTTTTTAAAGTTTTCTTTGAGGCATCAGTAGCTCTTTAATATACTGCATAATATAATTTTTTTTGCCATAAGTTTTATGGAAAGAAGAAAACTGAGGGATGCTTGTACAGACAGTTTATGTCATGATTTCATGTTGTTTTTAAAATTTGCACAGAATGTGTCAAGTTATGTCTTGTGATATCAGTGTATATAGATTGAATGTAGATTTTACATAAATAGTATGATATCTATGAAAAATATTTGACAATATGTCTTTTCAGTTGTGAAACCTTGTGGGGAATAGGAGATCGAAGTTCAAATACAGTATTTTGTAAATTAAAATGCTGTATTTAAAACTGGCATGCATTGGAGACTTCATATTAAAATGGAACTCAGAATGTCTTTTAACCCTCCATTGTTCTAAATTCTATTGTGAGGCTATCATTATTTTATTTTGCAAGATAAAATAAAAAGCAACAGACAACAGTCAATAGAAAATATTAGCAGATAAAGGACATTGGTCTATCTAGTCTGTTCAGTTCTTACCTAGGTCAGGATTCCAGCCTGCTGCTGGTCTGACCTATCTAACTACAGACCAATCTCTAACCTTCCCTTTGTGGGGAAGGTGATTGAGAAAGTAGTGGCCACACAGCTGGAGGACAATTTGACCATCCATGCCATCTACGAACCTCTCCAGTCCGGTTTTCAAAAGAAGCATAGTACCGAGACAGCACTGGTTTGGGTGCTCAATGATCTCCTGATGGCTAAAGGTGGGAGGAACTATTCTATCTTTGTTATCCTTGATCTCTCATCAACTTTTGACACTGTGGACCATGGGGTACTGCTTAATTGCCTGAGATTGATTGTGGACTGTTGGGTACAGTCCTCAAGTGGTTTACATCATTCCTCATGGGAAGATCTCAGAAGGTGATGTCCGGGGTTTTTTCATCTGAGCTGGTCCCTTCATTTTGTGGAGTTCCTCAAGGATAAGTGTTATCCCCCATACTATTCGCAGTGTATATGCTGCCCCTCAGAGCCATTGTAAGAAGGTATGGGCTGAGGTTTCACTGCTATGCAGATGATACCCAGCTCTATATTTCTTTTGGCCCTGACCAGGATAGAGCTGTCTCAATCTTCAGTAAGTGCCTTGTTGAAATCCAAGAGTAGATGGATACCAGCTGGTTAAAGCTGAACTCTGATAAGACTGAGGTGTTGGTTGTGGATCCTGACCACCGGATAGAGAGGTTGAGTGGGAGCTCATCCTCTGGTATATATCTGGGAGGTGAGTCTCTACCTGCTTCTGGACAGGTGTGGAACCTGGGGGTAATTTTTGATGATGGGCTGACCCTGCATTTTCAGGTGTCAGCACTCGTCAAATCCTCATTTTACCATCTGAGGAATATCTCCAGGATAAAACATCTTGTCCCATCCACCAACCTTCCAACTTTGATCCATGCCTTTGTGACCTCAAGTCTGCTCTATTGCAACTCCCTTTACCTAGGGCTGTCTGGGGTAGAAATCTGCCACTTGCAGCTGGTGCAGAATGCAGCAGCATGGCTATTGATGGGTACCTCACGGTTCTGTCATATTTTTCCAGTGCTGCGCAGACTGCACTGGCTGCCTGTTCAGTGGTGGATGACATTTAAGGTCGGTCTACTGACTTTTAAAGCCCTACATGGACTTGGCCCCAACTACCTGAAAGAGCTCCTGGTCCCTCACCACCCTGGGTGATCATTCTGCTCAGCCAAAGAGGTGTTTCTAGAGATTCTGAGGGTATGTTTGAAATCCTCTGGGGCTAGAGCATTTGTGTATGCTGCCCCTACCCTGTGGAATTCTCTACCCCATTGGTTATGTGAGCACAAGACTGTGTAGGGTTTTAAACAAGCACTTAAAACTTGCTTATGGAGTCAAGCATATGGTACTTGATGGAAACAGTTTGTAATTGTGGGAATGTTTTAAGATGTTATGATTATTCATTTTAAAAATGTTTTGCTGATCTTGAACTGGTGAAATTTTGTGGTTATGTGATTTTACCTTTATTAGGCACCTTGGTTTGGATAGGCGCCATAAAAATAAAGATTATTATTATTATTATCCGATTAGAGAATTATCTTTCAAACAAGCCTCTTGAAAAGAATAATGTTATATGAACCATTTCTTTTATCACTAAGGGAACTAAAGGTGAAACTACTGGGAATTGAATTAGAGTTAAAGTGTGTTAAAAATCAAATGCTACAAGTAACTAAAGATAGCATCATCACAGAGGTAAATGTTGCCACATAAGTACACAAGGAGGGTGTTCTGAAAGAGACAGGGACAGTCTTGATGATGAAGAAGGTTGTGGCCAGAAAACCAGTAGTAAAAACATAAAGGGTAGAAGGGCTATGCAATTTACAATTCCAATCTCCAATAGCTTTACACCACTAGTAACTTTAATAGAAAATCTCGAAAATGAATCATAGAAACTATTGGACATACTGAGTGACAAGGGCGCAGACAAGGGAACACCTGATATTTATGAGCAAACCAACCAGAACGCTGAACAGCAAACATGTGCACATAAAAGAATGAATGAAAGTGAAACACTAACTATGGAACAAAATATAGAAAATAGTGATACAACAACAAATTAAAGTGCACCCCAGAATGTATCTCCCACATTAGTTTCCGAGCAGGAGATTAGTGATATGGAAACAGCTATTAAGACACCAAATGCAAATGAGGGGTGTAAATGTCCAGTATACATACTCTGAGATTCAATTGTGAAATATACAGACTCTTATACTACCAGAAAGGACAAAGAAAACATGATTAGTAACTTTTTGCCAGGGGCAACAATTATGGATATCAGAGGCATGTTACCTAAAATAGTTACAAGAACACAAGAAAATCCAGTAGTACTAGTGCATGCAGGGATGAATGATTTGAGGAACAAATCAGAGGATGACATTTGTAAAGATTTGAAGTCTATACATAGAGTTATACAGGAGGCTCATGGGGGACCAATGCTATTAGAGATCTTACCGGTCCCATGGGCATAATACAGAGTCAATAGAAAAATTGCCAAGATAAATAACTGGCTGGTAGATGGTATATTTTCCAGGAAATAGAATGTATTAGAACCTGGAAAACCTTCCATGATAATAAAAGTATGCTTTGTGGTGATGGTCTACATTTGAATAGAAAGAGGAGTAAACAACTTGGACTTGTGTTTTAAAAACATATAAATAACATTTTAAACTATACTCCCATGTGAGAGGGGACCCATCACCTATCACTAGTATCACAAGCCTGCAGATAAGAGACAGAAGGGTAAAATAAGTATTTGTGGAATAACTGAAATGTGGTTCCAAAAGAGTGAATGTATGGAAGATATTCTAGGTTATGATCTCTTTCACAAAGAAAGAGCTGACAAAAGAGGTGGTGGGATGGCCCTTTACATAGCAAAGGCATCAAAAAGCATATGAAATCAACAATAATGAAGACAATGGAAGTGAGATGGAATAAGTATTGGTAAAGCTTGACTTAAAAATAAGGAAATTGACAGCTGGCCTATGCTACAACTCACCTAATTTGAACAACATGGAAAACTCACTTTTTATGGATCAAATGGATAAAATGGATACTGGTGAACATTATATTATCATGGGTGATTTAAATATTCCCAGAATAAATAGAAAAATAATGGATTTAAATACTCCCAGAATAAATAGAAAAATAATGGATGGGAAAGGGTTTGATATGAGAATTTAATGCACACCCGAGTTGTGGTATGCTACATAAACCCTGAGGGCAAAACCCGAGGGGTTTATCAAAGCATCCCACAATGAGGGTGTGCATTAAATTCTCATATGAAACACCCTCCTCATCTTTTATTTTTTATAATAGCAGACCAGCAATTTTTCTCCAGCACTTTGTGAGACTGTTTGGCCCCACCCACATACAAAATTTTGCCAATGAGGTAGCAGCATAGTTTGACTGGCATGGCTCACGAATGTATAACAACCAGCTGGTTGTTATGGAAAATATCAACCTGGTCAGTACATTGAGAGAAAATGCTGACCAGTTATTATACTGGAATAATCAGACTAGAAGAAATCCAATTAAAAATAAACTGATTGAGATTATGATACATAAAAATATCAAACATTTGGTGAATCAGGGCACTATAGAGGAAAACATACTGGATCTGGTCTTCAGAAATTTAGATCAGTATATAAAAAATGTGATGGTGACTCATCCATTAAGTAATTTTGAGCATAACATGATAACTTTAACTATTAACGACACCTGGGGAAAAGTGAAAGGTAAAACCAAAATAAGAAATTATAACAACGTGGACTATAATAAAATAAGAAAGTACTTACAAGAATGGGACTGGAGAGTTGAAATGAATGAATTATCCCTAAATGGCATATGGGAAGTAATTAAGAACAAAAGACTTTATTGTATAGAAAAATATGTGCCGATAGTTGACAAGTATAACCTAAAGAGTGGTATCCCAAAATGGTTTAATAATAAAATAAAAAAAGTGATTAAAAAAAAAAGCTTATCACAAATATAAAAAAACACTAAACACCAGAAAAGATGGAAACTTATAAGATATTGGTCAAAAAGTGTAAAAAACACATTCAGAAAGCAAAGGCAGAGGCAGAAATGTGGCTAGCAACACACACAAAAGACAAACAAAACAGTTTTATAGCTATGTGGGGAGCCTTAAGAGTGGTAAAAAAAAAACAACAAATCAGACCTTGAAGAGAAGGGGGCATAATAACAGATAAGGAAACAGAAATGGCAAATAAATTTAATAAACATTTCATAAGTGTACCACAATGAAGATACTCTGCAGGAGTGTACATATGCAGAGGAAGGTGAATTGAGAAGCAAATAAATACAAAAACTATTACAGAGTAAGATGTATGTATTAAATTAAAACACCTGGGCACACATACATCTGGTGGACCCAGTAGTCTACATCCTAGATTTTTAAAGGAACTGGCTGAAAAGCTGGCAGACCCTTTTGTGGTATTGTTTAACTCTTCCCTAAAACATGGCAGTGTAATATCACAATGGAAACTGGCACATATTACCCCTGTTCTAAAAAAATAGGGATAAAAAAGAGATGGAAAATTATTACCCTATCAGTATTAAATCTATTTTAGGAAAGATTATGGAAAGTTTCAATAAGGAACAAATTGACCATCATATGAAAGAGAAAGGAATTACAGACATTTCCCAGCATGGATTTGTGCCAGGTAGATCCTGTGTAACCTATCTCCGAGATTTCTTTGAGACTGTTACTGTAGCTCTAGGCCAGGGTTTGTTGGTGGATATGGTGTACTTAGATTATGCTAAGGCTTTTGACACTGTATCACCTAATGTGTTAAAAAATACTTTAATTGAAATAAAATTGGATATGCACCTAGCGGCATGGTTTTAATCGTGGCTCAGTAACAGGAAACAACAAGTCAGTGTCAGTTTGTTTTGCCCGAATGGGGTTTATTTATGAGTGGAGTGCCCCAGGGCTCAATATTGGGACCAACCCTATCTAAAATTTTTGTGGTCTACAATGAAATCATCAAGGGTACATGACTGCTAATACACAAACAACACGGAAATAGGGTCCATAATAAACAATACTGAGGCCACAAAAAACTTCCAAAAGCAAATATACCATCTGGAAGAATGGGCAATGCAACAAAAACTTAGTTTCAATGAAAAAAATTTAAAGTGATGCACTTTGGCTATAACAACATCAAAGCTGAATATTGTATTAATAACAAGGTTATAGACAACACAGACACTAAAAGAGATTTAGGGGTAATAATAACTAAAACACTTATATTTGATAACCAAGCTAGTGAAGTAGTTAAAAGGGCAAACAGAATATCCTAAGGAACAGCAAAAGTAGAAATCAACAAGTACTCATGCCTTTCTACAGCACATTGGTGAGACCCATTCTGGAATATGGTGCACCATTCTGTACATCACAAAATATTGGAAGTATAAAACAGGTTGAGAGAGTTCAGAGAAGGATTACTAAGAATGTTATTAAGCTAAAAGGTAAAACATATGAAGAACAATTAAATGAGTTGGGTCTGTACTCATTGACATATAGGAGGCTCAAAGGAGATCTGGGATATGTTTATAAGGTCTTTAAAAACAAAGTCATGTGGGAATCATCAGGACTGACTAGAAAGGAGAGAAATAGAATATTAAGGTTTCACTGTTACCAGCTAAAATGTGAATTCTATAGAATCTCAAAATGAGGTAACTGCTTTAATCAGAGAAGTGTAGAGACCTGGAATTCTTTGCCTGACAATGTAGTGGCATCTCCAAATATGGGGCTTTAAAAAAAGGCACTAGATGAACACTTGGGTCCAAAAAAAACAATCATCTTCCACTTATAAGTGATGAATCAAACACAGCCTTATGAGCTACATGACTCGTACCCATGCCAATGAACTTATGAACTTGTTGGAACCACAGTGAAAGGATATGCATAGAATAATGTAGGAGCAGGTGGTTGTTATGAGAATTGAACATGCACCCCAGTCGAGTGATGCTACTTAAACCCCGAGAGTGCAGCTCGAGGGGTTTATTCAAACATCACTTGAGGATTGTGTGTGTTCAAATCGAGATGAAACCACATCCTCATAATTTATTTTGTATAATTACCGGGCATTAATTTTTAAAAACAGAAAACAAATGCTCCAACTTTTCTTTGAACAGCAGGGTTTTAATAACAATTGAAAGTACACTACTGACCTTTTCTATGAGTCCACAACAGCACGTAGAGAACGGAGGTTCATCATTGCTGTTAAAACACTTTTGTAAGAAAAAAACAGCTACTACTACAACTTTTTCTGAATAGAAATAATAGTCCTTGAAATGTTAAATAGTCTCATGGCCTTCTTGTTTTTTTGTACGTTGGTCATGTAGAAAATATGGTCACATGATCAGGGAGGTCCTATGAAAAGAAAGGGACTGGGTTCAAACTACTGATTTACCAGGCATTCATTTTTAAAAATTAATCAGAATAGATTTGCAGTGCTAATCAAGTAAGACCAGGCTTATTTTGAAATCCTGCTGCCGTTTTTTTTCTCCTGTTACAACTCACTTCATTCTCGCGGCTGGGCTTGGACACTCACAGCTCTTGAATCTCGTAACAACCAGCTGGCTGTTATGGGAAATATCAACTACTTCAGTCAATGGTAAAAATTAATGTCCGGTAATTATAAAGTACTTAAAAGAGTATACAGTATATATATTTTTTTATTTACTTTTTTCCACACCACTCAACTATTGCTGTACATATCACTCAGAGATGGTTTGGGTTACTTTGAGTATTCCTGAATCTGGTGACAGGAGAAAACATTATGAGTTGGTATCTTTTGCAGCAAATGGCCAATTTGTGTAAGGGTTTGGTTGGCAAAAGGGGCACTTTGCTGGCTAAGTGTCACTACAGCATGAAACTTAAAAAAAAACATTTACAAAAACAAAGAACATGCATTCCTTACAATGTAGCTCCCTTTCATATCCACATCCTGTCCACTCACCATCATAGCACCCAGTCACCCTCCTCCCTGCAGCTCCAGTGAAGTTAAGTATAGCAGTTGAATCCTTAGGTAAAACACACACAGTTGTAGTCACAACCCATACCCTTGGCTTTCTTCACCCTTCTAGTGATTCCCATTCCACCCTCCTCCCCTCTGTCCTGACACAGTAAAAACAATCAATAAACTCCACCCCCACACACACACACTGTTGGCAACCAATATCACCCTTACCCTCATACAAGGACTGTATTTAAAAAAAGAATATAAGGTTGATGAAGACATAGTGGGGAGACCTATACAACATATCCTCCCTGTGTCCTCCTCAACTGGCCATCATCTTAATGAAAGAATGTAAGCATTCACTTAAGTAATCACCTAATCAGCTGATCTTACCAATGTAATGTCATCAGCAAACATCTACAGTGTTCTGCTGATCTTCTTCTCCATGCCAGTAAATGTGTTTAAGACAATGGACCCAACACCAACCCCTGGTACCTAACTGAGCATATTTCTTCTTTCTGGACTGTGTCATCTATAGTATTATCACTCTCTGTTTCCTTTCTATTAGCCAATGTTTTCTGCACTTCCTGTAGGCTTCATGAATCCCATGTTGTGCTATTTTCTCCATAAGAGTTTTGTGTTGTATAGTGTCATCAAACTATCTGTAGTCCAAGTAGACTACATTAACAGCACAACCCTTATACTCAGCCTTGCTTATCTCTACTTAGAAGGTACTCATGTTTCTTGGGTAAGGATCTACTTCTTGTGAAACCATTTTGTATGCTAGAGAACAGCCCTTTTATACCCATGTGCAGAGAACTACCACTTGTGTTTGACTCCAATATTTCAGTGATCGCCAAGGTAAAGGTCACAGGTTGGCAGTAACCTGGGTCTGAATGTCTCCCATTTGTAAATGGCAGAATGATGTTGGCAGTTTCTCAATCATTTGGAACTATAAAAAAAAAAGAACTGGATCATGACTGTGTTGCAGGGGCCATGCACATTTAAGGGGTGGCCATTCTTTTTCTTTATTTAATATTTATTAAGTTTTACATACATGCTTTAACATGAAGGTATAGGTATCAATGATACAGTTAAAAGTACTGTGAATATCAACTCCCACATCCACCCCTCAGCTTGACACATCTATCCCCTTAAAAGCTGGAAATATGATATCCAATGGCTGTATACGGACTTCACAGTGTAGTAACATAGATATAGTTAGACAGGTTATTGCACAAAACTCTTAACTATAGTGAGGCTCCAGTCTGAAGAAGGTATAAGGTGTGGAGGCCTTCCCATATTTTGCTATAGCTGGAAAGAGAACCACTAAGGCTAGCTATCATTTGTTCTATGTGGAGATTAAATAATAGGTCCTGCAACCACTCCTCATGTGTGATATTATGCCCATCCAACCAGTGAAGTAGGATACGTTTCTTAAGAGTAAGTGCTATCATGGCTATATGGTATCTACATATCCTGACTGGGACCATAGAAAGATCTCCTAAAAGGCAAATCTCAGGTGTAAATAAATCTTCCAATCCTAAAAGGGGGGTCTGCCCTAGTCTTAATTAACTCCTTCAAATTCCTAATCTGAGAGCAGTCCCAGAATAAATGAACCAGATCTCCTTCGGCACTTTTACACCTAGGACACAGAACATCTGGTAACTTCCCTATTCTTTTCAACTTGATGGGGGTTCAATACATGTTGTTGAATATTCAATACTGTGTAAGCTTCAGCCTATCTTTGGATACATATTTAAAAGAATCTAACTGGATGGATTCCCATTTCTCTGGAGAATTTGGAAAGCAAGAATCCCAGTACCTGGGAGCTCCACTTTGTGTATCTAGCATGTTTGTTTGCAAACAAGCATACATTTGGGACACAGCATGGGGTTTCCCACTTATTAGAGCCAAGGAGTCAAGCCAGGTGCAGCTATCTTTCAGGTTACTTGGAAGAGGGAATTTCCTTATCAGAAGATGCCTGAGCTGTCAGACTTTAAAGACCTGCGTTGTCTCTATGGAAAAAAGGGCCATAATGGTAGCTGAATCCATGCACGACCCTTTGGTGAACACATCTTCAACCCTGGCCTTATTGATTGGAGGAAGCCATTATGGGGATATAGTCTTGCCCCCAATTTGGAGATTTGGGTTACCTACTATTGGTTCTCTGAAATCCCTAACATGATATGTTAAACATGCACAAAGTTGGCTATGGGCTGAGAGGGAGAGTAGTATAGGAGAATTGTACAAGACAGAGGGGAGATGTTATACAGGAACGTGTAGAAGAATTTTCTTAGCAATATTCAGGGAGGCAATTATCTCTCTTTCCAGGATTAACCATTCTGGTACATATGGGTAGGAGGCACACTCTTTCTGGGGTATGAACCATCTGAAATATTGATTGACCTGACTCACCCAGTAATACATGCCAAAGTGAGGGATTTAAAGACCCCCTGCCTTGGTGGATGCAACCAATTTCAAGTAAGCCCATCGAGGGTGCCCCCCCCATATAAAAGATGAGATAAGGGCATGCAATTTCTTAAACCATACTTGGGGTAACCATATATTTAGCATGTTAAGGGGATAAAATATTCTCGGTAGAATATTCATTTTAATTATACTGATTCTCCCCCACAGAGATACAGGAAGAGACTGCCACCATTTAAAGTCCTGTTGAACATTTTCCAGCAAAGAATCAAAATTCAGTTTTTTCATGAGACTCATTCCTAGACACCATAAGGCCTAGGAATCTTATGCTCTTAAAGCTCCATTGTACTCCCAGTGAGGAAATGTCTTGTTTATGACATCTGTGATTCAGGGGAAGGCAGTAGTCTTATTTAGGTTAATTTCATAATTAGACACTGCCCCAAATTTGGTTATGATAGTCAGAGCAATGGGGAAAGATTTGGGTGGATGAAGCAAGTGAAGAAGCACATCATCAGCATATGCAGATAACTTAAACACATGTTGTCCTATAAAGATCCCTTGCACACCGTCATTAGTCCTTAACCTAAATAACAGTAGCTCTAGATAAATATTGAAAAGTAGAGGAAACAGGGGGCATCACTGTCTAGTTCCAGAATATAAGGAAAACCTATCGGAGAGGACCCCATTGCAATATATTCTAGCCTTGCAGTTTTGGTATAGGGACTCGATCCAGTCAACAAATTTGGCAGGAAAGCCAAACTTGCTCATAGTCAAAAATAGGAACTGCCAGTCTACATGGTCAAACGCCTTCTCCACATCCAGAAATAGGAGACCAGCTGGCATATCAGAATCCCTGGACGCGGAGAAGATGTGTGACAGTTTCCTAAAGTGATCCGCTGACTGGTGCCCCTGCATAAATCCCACTTGATCCATATGAATGATGTCAGGAAGGACCCTTTTAAGTCGGGTAGCAAGAAGCTTTACTAAAATTTTAATATCACAATTCAATAATGAGATCGGATGGTAATTACTTGTCAGCTCTGGATCTTTTTCAGGCTTACCTGTATGTAACACCACAATGATGGCCTCCAGGAGGGAACTATCTAATGGTTTTCCCCCTAACATCCATTCAAATAAAAGGCCTAACCAGGTTGCTATTAGCTTACTAAAAACTTTATAAAAATTGGCAGAATACCCATCTGGGCCTGGGGCTTTATCTGCCGTTAGTGAAGATATGGCTAGTAAAATTTCCTTTTCTGTTATGGGGGCCACTAGGGACTCCTGTTGGGTTAGGATGAGTGTTGGGAGGGCCAGTGATTGAAGATATTGCTTCATGACTTCGGCAGTGGGCCTATTAGCCATTGGTTTATACAGCGCTTTTTACATTTTTAGCAAATTCAGCAGTGATTTCTTGGGGAGTAAGGCAGAGTTCCCCCATTTGTTTTGATCTGATACTCTGGACTATGTGGGAAGATTCTGCTTTTTTTCATCTGAGGGCTAAAAGATGGCCTGCTTTCTCCCCTTGGTCAATATAAGTCACCCCTGCCTTTAAAATGGCATATTCTGCCTTTTCCCAAAGAAGGGAGCTATATTGGTCCCTCAATTCCACCAGTAACTCATTATCCATCTGGGAGGTGGCAAAGGACTGTGAGGCCTCTAGGCTACGAATTCTAGAAAGTAGGGAAAGAGCTTTCTTGTCCCTTTCTCTCTTCCTACGGGACACCTCCTTAATAAATATCCCCCGCATGACACATTTTAAAGCTCCCCATTCAAGATATAGTCTGTTTATAGAGTTTAGGTTCAGCCTATTAAATTCCTTAATTTCCCTATTAATAAGATTTACTATTTTGGGCTCCTTAAGGAGCTGGTTATTCAACTTCCACATTGAATATGGCATCGTATCCAGTGTTAGACACAAATCACAAATTACTGTTGAATGATCAGAAATTACACCAGGAGTTACCCCAGCAGACACAATCCCTTGCAGAAGAGACTGGCTAATTAAAAAATAATTTATTCGGGAGGAGGAGTTGTGCACACTGGATCTAAAAGTGAACTCCTTTAAAGTGGGGGTACAATATCCTCCAGGGATCAGCTAAACCAAAATGATCTATCATGTCTCTGATAGCCCGTAGTGCTGGAGATAAACCTTTTTATTGGGGGTCTGATTTATCTAAGTCTGGAGATAAGGTTAGGTTACAGTCCCCTCCTATAATTCATGGAGTAACAGCAAATGGGGCCAGAATCTGCATCAAATCGATAAAAAATAATGGGGAGTCTGTAGCGGGGTTGTTGGTTCAGGAGACAATTAGCATGCAGACATCAAAATCAGTGCATAAAAAATACGAGGCTGGCATTTATCATTTTATTATTTGGAGCATAAAATGATAATTATTCAGAACAGAAAATAAGAAAATTGTCATTAAGTCCATACCATCAATGCTGTCTAGGGTGTAGACACAAGCCTTCTAAACCTAAGGTCTTACACCTCTGACAGTCAGTTCTAGACTGACGCCTTATCTAATAAATCCACCCTAGTGGTAGGCTTATATATGTTTTTATCAATGACATCACTGTCGTGTGACATCAATTCATTTCCAATTTCATACATTTTTGAGTTTCTAGGCTCACAACTTGCTCCTATACATAGTACAAAAAGTTGCTTTTAAGCCTTATTACTTTAATAACTACTTCTTTCCAACATCTTTATTACACACCATAATCCTGGTTAGAAAGTGACTCTAAATGCTTGATTATCTGTTTAGTTACTGTAAGCTCCTCCCTTAATCAATAACTAAAGCAGCTAGAATCTGTATAAATATATGCCTCTAGGGGCCACTGCTTCCCTATAGCAACAGATTGAATGCAGAGGAAGAGCTTGTGCAGCCGACACTCTGTCCTGCTGCAGAGAAGGCTGCAGCTTATCAGGCCACCAGACAGTATCTTTTCTCTCTCTCTCTTTTTTATCCTTTGCAGGACTGTTTACACACCAGCAAATTAACCTGAAGTAAGCTATTGACCCAGCAATACTGCTACTTCCTAACAGAGCATCTAATAATACTGTATCTTAGTAAAATCCCACTTATGTTATCTTTGTATTTCTAGCAAGGCAGCACAGGATGCATAATAAAGCAAAGGGAAAGGGGATGCTGCTTACTGGTTTATTTAATCCTGGGCTCATTTAACTAGTCTATCAAGTAAAACACATATTGCCACTTGTGTTTAGTTTATAACTACAAGGTTCCCTTACATGAACCTTTTTACCTGGACCCAGAAGTAAGAGAACTTGAAAGAGGGTTTAGACAATGAAAAGGGAAGGTTCTGCTTAGAGGTGGCCTGCCTCCAACCAAGAAAGAAAGGGATAGCTGCACTAGAAAAGAAGATAGAGGATGCAACCATAGAAAACAGACAATACAGATGGGTCCTTACTCAGTGGCTCCCTTTCTATATTTTTTTTTATTACTGCAAGTGAAGGTACAGATGCATTTTATATCTCTTACTTTTCCTTTGTACAGAAAGCACTATTCTGGTACTTTAACCATAGCATTTAACATATCCCTGCACTTTATTAGCTAGCAATTTTATCTTTAACTGTTTTTAAAGCACTCCAGCACTTTCATCTATTCCTCCCATGTACTTTATGTAACATAGGCATAAGGTAGGTTAATGGGGGGGCAAGGAATGACCCACATCTCTCCCTACCATGGCACCTCACCAATGACAGGGGTTGCCCGGTCACAGAGTTGGTATTAGGTCCATATACACATCCCAAAACTATTGAGGTTCTCGCCAGCATACCTTTTACAAATATATAACTACCCTGTGGGTCTCTAATAATCTGCTCAGATTTAAAGGGAATGCTCCTGGACACTAAAATGGTCACCCCTTGAATCTGGGTGCTATCTCCCGTGCTGAATACCTGACCCACATATTGTCTTCTTAGAAGGGTCCCCTCCAATTCCAAGAGGTGTGTCTCCTGGAGAAATGTAAGCAGATTGATGTCCTTCAACACTTAATATCTTTTTATTTTAGAGCAAAGCCTCCTCACATTCCACATCACAAATTTATTAGCCCCTGCCATTTGCAACATCCAAAATTATTAAAACCAGTTGAGTCTGTGCACCTTGCTGTAAACTAAACCCATAATATCCTGTGCCAAGCTGACCCTCCCAGCTCCCCCAACTCCCATTGCAAAAATCCAGCCTCCCCAAACCCTAAAACAAACAATTTCTGCCCTCATTAATCATCCCTCCCCCCCTCCGAATCTGCCCCCCTGTTATTTCCTCAGTCTCATTCCCAGATTGCACCCAGGATCCGAAAGGAAGAACCCCCTCCCCCCAGCTTTAGAGTGCATGATTCCCCTCACCGTGTCATTACCCCACTTTTCCCTGGTCCCCTCCTCCACCCCTCAGTTATTTATATTGTACCTATCCCTATTTATTGCCTGTCCCAGGAATAATATCATCCCCCACATCTATCTACCTTCCTACCCATCATAACCAGGCATTAGTAATGTAGGGAAGGTCTATGTACTTCCTAATATTAAATGCTCCCAACTTAGTCTCTCTAGAGTTCAGCTCGTGTGTGTGTATATATATATATATATATATATATATATATACACACTAAGTATATATATATATATATATATATATATACACACACTGTATGTGTATATATATATATATATATATATATATATATATATATATATATATATATATATATATATATATATTCTCCAATATGAGGTCTGGCACTAAATTACCCCATTCAGAGGTATTACTCCTAACATATCCATAACTACTGCCATAAATCCCGGAGTACTTAAGAACTCCTTGCAGCATGGACAGGCCCCAACCCTAAATATTCGAGTGGAAGGCACTTTGAGAGCAATGCTTCAGGCCTACAGAAATCCCAGTTTAGAATTAAAACTTGGTACACAGGATAAACTCTCCCCGAAATAAAAAGCAAAAAATACACAGTGTAAACAATAGAGTTAAAGTATCCTTTTGAATGTCTTCAGGAACCTTTTTAGATGTATTGTATTGAAATGCCATATTCACAGGCCTCTTCAAAACTGTAGCACTAAAGAACCAAAAAGTCCTTCTTAACTGAGTGTTGAAATTAATGTCCACATGGCAAGTATTCCCCCAGTCTCTTAAAGCACTACAAGAATTGTAGAAATAAAACTGCTTAGCCACTTCATTCGAAACTTCAAGACATAATTGCTGATATATTCGCAACAGACCCGATAAGCACACCAATGCACTCATCCCTCAATACTCGGATAAGGCCTCACCCATCTCAACAAATTTGGAAGTAACTTTTTAATCTCCAGCTCTGCTGACTTTGGTTCCTCAAGAGAGATCCATTTCCCATCGATTGATACTTGCAAATTAGCAGGGTACAACATTCGAAATTGAATGTTTGCAGCAATTAGTTTGGACACCACATTGTGAAATTCAGCCAGTTTTTGGCACACTGAAGGGGGAGGTCCTGAGTAATGTGAATTGGGGATCCTTCCCAAAGCACCTCCTTCAGCTCCTTGATTTTAGCTAGCAAGTGCTGCCGTTCCTGGTAATTAAGGAACTTAAAGATGAATGTCCTGGGCTGAGCCCCTGGCAGTGGCATGGGTGCCGTAGTGCCTGGTGTGCCCTTTCCACTATTTAATCAGGGCTGAAAAGAGGGGCCCACCATTTTTTGGACCATCTTTTGGGCAAATAGAACAGCATTGGGGCCTTCTTTGTACTATGGGATCCCAGCGACCACCAAGTTATTTCGGTGGCTTCTACCCTCAAGGTCCTCAACCTTTGCCTCTAATTTAACAAGCTTTTGCTGAAAGAGTGCCATGGCCAGGTCAACCCTCTCTACTCTCTTTTCCAACGATATTAAGCGTATCTCAAAATCTCCAGTGTGTTGTGCTACATTCTCGAGTTTGCTTGTCACTGCTTTTACTTCTTCTGTTAACGATCGTGCTTTGTCCCTGAAGGGACGAAACTCTTCAAGGAAGCGTTCCAGGGATAAAGGAGTAGACTCTGCAGCCATGGTAATTCTCTGAGTCACTGATGCAGTTTGGGCCTTTGCTTTCTCAGGAACTTTTTCATGCGTGATTGGCGGTGAGTGGTGCGGTGGAGCAGATCGTATCTCTGCCTCCATAGCCAGGAAATTCCTTAAAAATTTGCTTCCAGTAGTAATGGTAGACTTATAGACTAGCAGTTCTACTCGATGGTAACTAGTTTAGAGTAAAGTTAGAAGCTGAAATTGGGGGTTAGAGGAGGAAGCAGCAGGAGCGCTTAAGCAAGCAACTATAAAGCTCAAGGCATCACGTGATCTGAGGTGTGGCTATTCTTAAGTACAATGTCAGAACAAATAATAGATGTACTGCCTAGACAGTGAAAAGTTTGAAGAGTTCATGTTTGAAAATTAAATCCACTTGAAGTACATAGTTTATTAGCAAGTAGTTTATTGCAGATAAAGTTTAAACTTACAGTTTGCATGAACTTGCAAAGTGATAAGTGGATTTACAATGAAAGCAGCATAAGGCCTTCAAATGACCCCCACTGGCTCATCCTAATGCTTCAGTGTTTCACTTAGCTAGAGCTTCATTGGGGGTCCTTCTACTGGAACTATCCCACTCTGTAAGGAGTCCAAAAAATGTAATTAATGGATCCAGCCGGTCCACTAATCTCTTCAGTTAGTTATCATTCAGACTTGAGGATGTTTCCATATTTTAACTCTCCAGCTATTTATATTAAATTCTGGCATGATCATCACAGTCTTCCATTCAGCCTGTGCTTCACCCATAACATCTAGCTTAGTTGGCCATGTCCATTGATTTCCAGGCTTCACACTGACACAAGTTAATTTTTCAGTGCCTTTACTAGTCTCCCTTCCTTGTTTAATATTTTCCCTGAATCCCCAATAATTACTGGCCTTACCTTTTCCCTGACAAGGCTCTCCATTATTCTGTATGCATTGAAAAAGATTGTATTTTTTCCATTTATCCCCTTCATAATAAAGTCTTTCAGGCCAGCCACAGCAGGAGCAACAAGTGATCTGCATTACTTCTGTAATACCTTATACCCTACTTACCGCATTCTGACACCTGAAACCTTTCACTAATCATGCAGTTTTATTTTCTCCCAAAATGTCCCCTAATGTTGGACAGTTATGGAGAAGGAGAAGGGTCTAGTCTAGACCTCTTTTTCTTTTTTCACACAGGGGAACATCCAGTCAGTGCCTCCATTATGTTTTGCTTCAGGGCCACCCATTTAGTATAAGCACTTACAATCAGAAGCATAGTCATTAATGTATTTAAATGTTTGGTATAGTACTGGAAAGACCCTTGGACAACTACTGCATGTTCGCGAGAGTGACACAGAGCCACAACCATCTCAATATCAAAATAATTTCTCCTGAGGTTTAGGGTCCTGATCCTTCATTTTAGTGATGTGAATTCTGTTTATTGCTTTAAATTCTGTCATGGTATGTTCAGTGTAATACACTGGTCCCACAGCATTTACCATGTCATCATCACTACTCAGCAGTATATCAAGAGTTACATTTTCTCTTGCCCCGTGTTTGAAAGTCTGAAGAGGAAAACAGTCCCTCACAACTGAAAATGAATTTCTTCCTTCTTTCCCTTATGCACCATTCACCTCCTAGTCAATGTTAAGGTTGTTGAAATCAACCGGTGGCAGCCATGTCCACATACTAGTTGCACTTAAAATTTTTATTTGCCGATTTTAAGTTCTGTTGTACTGTACTAATTGATGGTCTTTACACATTTCCTGAATTATGTTTCTGCTTCCTGAGGACATTAATTTCTGACATAGACTTACTGCAAGGCTCCCAACTCTCTTCATTTCCTCATTTGTGTTTGCTTCAGTTCACAGACTCCCAGATTATTCCTTCTAATCACCAGGTCTCTGTTAGTCCTACTATATCACAACTTGACTAATGGAGGGCATCTTCCAGGTCATTCATTTTATTTGTTGTACTCCTTACATTTTCCATAATATAGCAAAGATCTGTCTTTTTCACATTTCCTTTGTAAGCCTTTTACAGTTAATTGTTTTATTGCAATGCTCCAGGATCAAGCAGCCTGTGTGATACTTTGCAGTTTGCAGCACGCCACAATGAAGTAATTACTATTCGACTGGAATGAGTTCCTGTAGTGTTTTGCAGGATATCTCACCAAAAACATTGATACTTCCCTCTATCCTGGCAGATAGCACCGCACTACTATTCACCCTAGTCCAAGAAAAAAGCCTCACCTTTTTTGTACTTAAATTTTATTCAGAGAGAAAAGGTAAATGACATTACATGCCAAAGTTTGTCATCTCAAAACCATAAATAAATCATTTAAATTAAAAATAAAAATACTTTTTTGGACTGTTAAAAGTGTGACAATAAATAAAAGAGTTTTTATGACGTCAATTATTAAATCATAAACTTAACAGTGAATTCCTGTTTTATGCTCAAAGCTATATCATTCCATACTAAGAGAAAATCTTGTGGCTTATGGACCTCATTAGGAAACCTTGATGGAATTATATTGCTATACACCACACTTACCTATCATTTATTATATACATATGGATATAGCTTTAGTTCTAGATATAGATTATTGTGCTGCAGTAGTGCCACTATAGTTAGGATTGAGAAGGCAGTGTCATGTTAAACCCCAATGTTTGCACTTTAATACCTTTGCAGCTGTTCAACAGAGTTGTATGAAAGTTTGCATGCTTGGTCTGGTGTAGTAGATGTCTAAATGTGCCAAGTTTTATTCTGGTTGGATGTGCAGAATCTAAGATCTGGATAGTTCAAAAAGTGAATTTTTGGGAGTGTTTTCCTTATGGTTTTGTTGAGTTTCATCTGGCACATGTCGTACCCTGGCAGTTTGGAATTTTAGTCTGAAAATTTTTGGATAGAAAGGGACTGGTCAACAGATGTGCCTTTTGCTTGTTTGGTGAAAAAAAAATCTATTCCAAAGATATTTAATTTTGAAATTTTTAAAAATTGTTTCTGAGCATGGTCTGTAAGCACTTCAAAATAGCTGTATGAAATGAAAAAAAAATAATCTTTTTTTTGTTTTGACGTCATCCTGTTTTGTGTGTGGAAAATCCTTTTTCATTTGCAACCATCTTGTTTTCTGTTTTTCCCTACAAATTCAAATTTAAAAGATACAAGAATGATATTCTATAGAGTGACCAATACATGTGTCTTGCTTGCTGGGAACCAATTAGCTGAATTCTGCACTTCAAAAAAAATTCAACCCCCCCAAATGACAGCCTTCATAGAGCACAACACATGTATGTTACTCATCAGGGGCCCATTAGGTGGATTCTGCACTTTACTAGTTATAAAATGACCCCAAAGGTTTTTTTTTTGTATGTCCTGACTGGCTTCTGCTTTCTCTGTATGGCCATATGGAAAAAAAATTGGCCATACAGAAATTAATCCCTTTTGTAAATTTACCTGGTGTCTAGTGACACCCCCCTCTGGACACTGTCCCCATAATTATTGTTTTAGTTCCCTGGTGTTTAGTGACACCCCCCTCAAGAATTGCCATCCCTGAAATTATTTATATATTTCCCTATTGTCTATGGGCAAACCCCCAACCCTCCGATCACTGTCCTCATAATTTGTATATATTTCCTGTGCCTAGTGGCACACCCACACTCTGATGCCATCCCCATAATTTGTGTTTATTTCCAAGATATTTAGTGGCACCCCCACCCTCTGATCACCATCCCCATAATTTTAATGTCTTTATAAGTGACATTGCAGAGGAACTGGAAGGAAAAGTATGCCTCTTTGCAGATGACACAATGAACTGCAACAGGGTTGATACACAAGGAGGCATGGAAAGGATGAGAAGGGACTTGGCAAGGTTGCAGGAATGGTCGGAAGTATGGCAGCTAGGATTCAATGCAAAAAGTGCAAAATAATGCACCTGGGAAACAAAAACCCAGGGGAAGATTACACAATGGGGGTAGTAACAAAAACAAAAAAGGAAAGGGACCTGGGGGTAATCATATCAGATGACCTTAAGGTTAGCAAGCAATGTGAGAAGGCAGTAGGGAGAGCTGGGGGTATACTGGGATGCATAGGGAGAGGCATCACCAGCAGAAAACAGGAAGTTGTTATCCCTCTGTACAGACAGTTGGTGAGACCCCATCTGGAGTACTGCATCCAGTTCTGGAGACCCCATCTCTGCAAGGACATAGACAGGATAGAGGCAGTCCAGAGGAGGGCAACTAGAATGGTGCAGGGTCTGCAAGAGAAGCCATACAAGGAGAGACTAAAAGAGCTTAATATGTATACCCTTGAGGAAAGGAAGGAGAGGGGGGACATGATAGAAACATTTAAGCACTTCAGTGGCATCAACAAAGTCCAAGAGGGTAGCATCTTTCAGAAAAAGAGACATGCAAGAACAAGGGGACACAATTTGAAGATGGGGAGGTGGTTCAGGGGCAATGTGAGGAAGCATTTTTTCACAGAGAGGGTAGTGAATGCATGGAACAGCTTCCTGAGGAGGTTGTGGGGTCTAAAACTGTGGGAGAATTCAAGAATACATGGAACAGACATAAGGCAATTCATGTGGGGGGTAGGAAGAAATAGGCTGTTGGTTAACTAGGATCTGCGGCTTATCCTGTAGGTAGGGAAATGGGCAGACTAGGTGGGCCAAGCAGTCCTTATCTGCCGACAAAGTCCATGTTTCTATGTTTCTATGTTTAAACCTTACACTGCCAAGGTTTTTCTGTAAATTGCATATCCTTGCTGCCGGAGGTTTTTTGATTGGGTTTGTACACCTATCGGTTATGATGTTATTACATCATTTTTCTTAATTCCCTTGTAAAAAATTTTTGTCAAGGTAGTAAGAACCTAAACAACTATAATTTAAATTGAAAATTCAGGTTTTCGAACTGAGCAATTCGGTGACATACATGGTTAATTAGTGAAATTTCAATTGTTTTTGTGAATTTGTATTAGCTAAAAATATTGAAGTTTGTAAAAAACATTAAAATCGGTGGCATCATTTATAAAAACTTTTGTCTAAAATGTAACTAATTTTCAATTTCAGGTTACAGATTCTTTATATAAACACAAATTTCACATTGGTTTCTCCCCTACAATTATGAGAGTAACCAGAACCAACCACGCACTGTAGGGCCATGCTGTCCCATGGGGGGGTAGCTATTGGATTATGGGGTACACATCACTAAATCCACAAAGAAAAAGTAAGAAGTAGCCTATTTCACGTGACAGGGATCCAAATGAGTAAATCAAGGCCC
The DNA here is from genome assembly GCA_016271365.2 of Neoceratodus forsteri. Taxonomy (NCBI): domain Eukaryota; kingdom Metazoa; phylum Chordata; order Ceratodontiformes; family Ceratodontidae; genus Neoceratodus; species Neoceratodus forsteri. Next base: position 207,359,230 of record CM057451.1, read on the forward strand.
AGACTGTACCCATAGCAACATCCCCAGGGTCACATGAACAATAACAAGATGTCTGACACCATCCAGTCATTTTCTGGGTCAAACTGGGTCAAACTGCTTGTGACTCATTTCTTGGGATAACAAGATTATAAAAGTGGTAAATGTCAATGGATTGCACCTTTTCTTACATTTCCAGGGGTTTGGATGACACTTCTGATCACTAATTTCACATTACAAACCCACCTGCAGATAGCCGGGGTGCTATACCAAACCACCTATAGTATGCCCATACTGGCCAATTGGGTGTCCACCTATTGCATTATGGGGTACATGCCAATACATTCAGTAAGTAAAAGTAAGAAGTAGCCTGTTTTATATGACAGGGAAGTGAGTGAGCAAATCAATATCTACATCCTCTGGGTCACATGAACAAAAACAAGATGGCCGCTAATGTTCTGTCATTTTCTGTGCCAAACTGTTTATATTACACGTTTGTAGAGATAACAATATTATAAAAGTGGTAAATGTCAATGGATTACACCTTTATAACACTTCAAGGGGCTTGGATGAAGTTTCTGATAATTAATTTCACATTATATACCAACCTGCAGATAGCAGTTGTATCATACCCAAACACCTATGGTATGCCCATGCTGGCCCATGGGGTGTCTACCTATTGCATTATGGGGTACATGTCAATAAATCAATTAAAGAGAAGTATGAAGTAGCCTTCTTTACATGAAAAGGAAGGGAATGAGTAAATCTAGGCCCAGACGGTACCCATATCTACATCCTCTGGGTCACATGAACAAAAACATGATGGTGGCTACTGTTTAGTTATTTTCTGTGTCATACTGCTTCTGTTACATGTTTGTAGGGATAACTAGATTATAAAAGTGGTAAATGTCAATGAATTACACCACATCTTTCAGCAACACATTTCAGATGAAATTTCTGATCACTAATTTCACATTACAGACCCACCTGCAGATACCGGGGTGCCATACCCAACCACCTATGGTATGCCTAGTCTGGCCCATTGGGTGTTCAACTATTGCATTATGGGGTACATGCCAATAAATTCAGAAAGGAAAAGTAAGAAGTATCCTGTTTTACTTAACAGGGAAGTGAGTGAGTAAATCAAGGCCCAGACTGTACACATATCTACTTCCCGTGGGTCAAATGAGCAAAATCAAGATAGTGGCAATGATTCAGTCATTCTCTGTGTCAGACTGCTTCTATTAAATGTTTGTAGGGATAACTAGATTATAAAGGTGACAAATGTCAAAGGTTTACACCTTTTCTTACATCTGCAGGGGCTTAGATGAAATTTCTGATCACTAATTTCACATTATGGACACACCTGCAGATAGATGGGGTGCCATACCCAACCTCCGATAGTATAGCCATGCTGGCCCATGGGGGGCCACCTATTCCATTATGGGGTACATGCCAATAAATTCATAAAGGAAAAAATAAGAACTAGCCTGGATTACAAGACAGGGAATTCAATGAGTAAATAAAGTCCCAGATTGTACCCATTGGTACATCCCATGGGTTACATGACCAAAAATGTTATGGCTGCCTCCGTTCAGTGATTTTCTGTGTCAAACTGCTTCTGTTAGACATTTATTGTGATAACTGGATTATAAATTTGGTAAATGTCAATGGATTACACCTTTTCTTACAGCAATGGGGGATCAGATGAAATTTCTGATAACTAATTTCACATTATAGACCCACCTGTAGAGAGCTGGGGTGACATACCCTACCACCTATGGTATGCCCATACTGGAACTTTGGGTGTCCACCTATAGCATTATGGGGTACATGCCAAAAAAATGCAGAAAGGAAGAGTAAGAAGTGCCCTCTTTTACATGACAGGGAAGTGAATGAGTAAATCAAGACCCAGATTGCACCCATAGCTACATCCCCTGGGTCACGTGAACAAAACCAAGATGGCGGCTATCGTTCGGTCATTCTCTGTGTCAAACGGTTTCTGTTACATGTTTTCTGTAATAACTAGATTATAAAAGTGGTAATTGTCAATGGATTACACCTTTTCTTATAGCAACAGGGGTTACAGCCCAGCTGCAGATAGCTGGGGTGCCATAATCAACCACCCATGGTATGCCCATACTGGCCCATTGGGTATCCACCTATTGCATTATGGGGTTCATGCCAATACATTCAGAAAGGAAAAGTAAGAAGTAACATGTTTTATATGACAGAGATGTGATTGAGTAAATCAAGGCCCAGATTGTACATATATCTACATCCTCTGAGTTACAGGAACAAAAACAAGATGGCTGACACCGTTTAGAAACATAGAAACATAGATTTTGACGGCAGATGAGGACCGCTTGGCCCACCCAGTCTGCCCATTTCCCTACCTAATGGATAAGCTGCAGATCCTAGTTAACCAGCAGCCTACTTCTTCCTACCCCCACCCCCTAGAATTGCCTTATGACTGTCCCATGCATGCTTGAATTCCACCACTGTTTTTGACTCCACAACCTCCTCTGGAAGGCCGTTCCACGCATCCACAACCCTCTCTGTGAAAAAATACTTCCTTAAATTACCTCTGAGCCGCCCCCATCTTCAAATTGTGCCCCCTTGTTCTTGCACACCTCTTTTTTTGAAAGATGCTACCCTCTTGGACTTTGTTGATTCCCTTGAGGTACTTGAAAGTTTCTATCATGTCCCCCCTTTCCCTCCTTTCCCTCCTTTCCTCGAGGCTATACATATTAAGCTCCTTAAGTCTCTCTTCATATGTCTTCTGGTGCAGACCCTGCACCATTTAAGTTGCCCTCCTCTGGACAGCTTCCAACCTGTCTATGTCTTTGTGGAGATTGGGTCTCCAGAACTGCACACAGTACTCCAGATGGGGTCTCACCAACTGTCTGTACAGAAGGATAATAACTTCCTGTTTTCTACTTGTGATGCCTCTCCCTATGCATCCCAGTATCCCCCCAGCCCTCCTTGCTGCCCTCTCACATTGCTTGCCCACCTTTAGGTCATCTGATATGACTACCCCCAGGTCCCTTTCCATTTTTGTTGTTAGTATCTCACCCCCCATTGTGTACTCTTCCGCTGGGTTTTTGTTTTCCCAGGTGCATTACCTTGCACTTCTTAGCATTGAATCTAAGCTGCCATACATTTGACCATTCCTCTAACCTTGCCAAGTCCCTTCTCATCCTTTCCACCCCACCTTGTGCATCAACTCTGTTGCAGATCTTTGTGTCATCTGCAAAGAGACATACTTTTCCTTCAGTCCCTCTGCAATGTAAGCATAAAAGACATTGAAAAGGACCAGTCCTAATACTGAACCCTGCGGTACCCCACTAGTAACCCCCTTTCTTCAGAGTGGACTCCATTTACTATTACTCTCTGTGTCCTATTCTCAAGCCAATTCTTTACCCAGGCTGTCATCTTGGGACCCACTCCCCAGCTGGCTAACTTGTATATTAATCTTTTGTGTGGGACTGTGTCAAATGCCTTGCTAAAGTCTAGGTAGGCCATGTCCACAGCCCCTCCCTGATCTACTACTTTGGTCACCCAGTCAAAGAAATCAATCAGATTTGTCTGGCATGACCTTCCCGCTGTGAATCCATGCTGCCTTGGGTCCTGTGCCCCTCTGGCTTCTAGATACTCAACAATTCTTTCCTTCAGAAGTGATTCCATCATTTTCCCTACCACTGAGGTTAAACTAACAGGTCTGTAGTTTCCTGCTTCTGCCTTGCTCCCACTTTTGTGAAGCGGAATCACATCTGTCCTGCTCCAGTCCTCAGGTACCACCCCATTCTCCCATGATTTGTTAAAGAGGGTAATCAGTGGTGTTACTAGTTCTACCCTTGGTTCTTTTAGAATTCTGGGATGAATCCCATCAGGCCCCATTGCTTTGTCCACCCTCAGTTTTAAGAGTTCTTTCAGAACCCTTTCTTCTGTAAATGGGCTGGTAACAACTTCTGTATCCAGACTGTGTCAGACTGCTTCTTTTACACATTTATTGGGATAACTAGATTATAAAATAGGAAACTGTCAACAGAATACACATTTTCTTACAGCAGCAGGAGCTTGGATGACATTTCTGCTCATTGATTTCATATTATAGACCTACCTACAGATAGCAGAGGTACCATACCCAACCACCTATGGTATGCCCATGCTGGCTAATTGGGTGTCTACCTATTGCATTATAGGGTACATGTCAATAAATTAATAAAAAAGGAAAATGAAATAGACTGGTTTACATGAAAGGGAAGTGATGGAGTAAATCAAGGCCCAGACGGTACCCATATCTACATCCCCAGGGTCACATGAACAAAAATAAGGCAGCAGCTACCGTTCGGTCATTTTCTGTGTCAAACTGCTTCTGTTACACATTTGTAGGGATGACTAGATTATAAAAGTGGTAAATATTGATGGATTATATGTTTTCTTACAGCAATAGGGGATCAGATGAAATTTCTGTTCACTAATTTCACATTAAAAACCAATCTGCAGATAGCCGGGGTTCCATACCCAACCACCTATGGTATGTCCATACTGGCCATTTGGGTGTCCACCTATTGCATTATGGTGTACTTGCCAATACAATCAGAAAGGAAAAGTAAGAAATAACCTGTTTTACATGACAGTGAAGTGAATGAGTAAATCAATCACAGATTGTACTCCTAGCTACATCCCCTAGGTCACATGAACAAAAACAAGATGACGGCTACTGTTCTGTCATTCTGTGTGCCAAACTGCTTCTGTTATACATTTGTGGGGATAACAAGATTATAAAAGTGGTAAATGTCAATGGATTACACATTTTCTTACATCTGCAAGAGCTTGGATGAAATATCTGATCACTAAATTTGCATTATAGACCCACCTGCCCATAACTGTGGAGCCATATCCCAACCACCCGTGGTTTGAAATACTGGGTTATTGGGTGCCACCTACTGCATTATGGGGTACATGCCAATAGATTCAGAAAGAAAAAGTAAGAATTAGCCTGTTTTACATAACAGGGAAGTGAATGAGTAAATCAAGGCCCAGGCTGTACCCATAGCTACATCCCCTGGGTCAATAAGCAAAATCAAGATAGCGGCTACAATTAAGTCATTTTCTGTGTCAGACTGCTTCTGTTACATGTTTGTAGGGATAACTAGATTATAAAAGTGGTAAATGTCGGTTTACATAATTTCCTACATCTGCAGGGGCTTAGATGAAATTTCAGATCACTAATTTCAAATTATGGACACATCTGCAGATCGCTTGAGTGCCATACTCAACCACCAAAGGAAGGGCCATGCTAGCCCGTGGGGCCCACCTAATCCATCACGGGGTACATGCCAATAAATTCAGAAAAAAAAGTAAGAACTAGCCTGTTTTAGGTGACAGGGAAGTCAGTGAGTAAATCAAGTCCCAGATTGTACCGATAGGTACGTCCCCTTGGTTGCATGACCAAAAACATTTTTTATGCCACTGTTTGGTCATTTTCTTTACACGTTTTCTGTAATGACTAGATTATAAAAGTGGTACATGTTAGTGGATTGCAACATTTCTTACAGCAGTAGGGGTTTGGATGAAATTTCTGATCCCGTATTTCACATTACTGACCCACCTGCAGATAGCCAGGGTGCCATAATCAACCATCCATGGTATGCCCATACTGGTTCATTTGGTGTCCACCTATTGCATTATGGGGCACATGCCAATACATTCAGAAAGGAAAAGTTAGAAGTAGCATGTTTTACATGAAAGGGGTGTGAATGAGCAAATCAAGGCCCAGATTGAACCCAATCTCTACATCCACTGAGTTATAGGAAAAAAAAAACAAGATGACTGACAGTGTTCATTCAATTTCTGGGTCAGACTGCTTCTCTTACACATTTATTGGGATAACCAGATTATAAAATAGGAAATTGTTAATGGAATACACATTTTCTTACAGCAGCAGGGGCTTGGATGACATTTCTGAACACTAATTTTACAATATAGACCTATCTGCAGATAGCAAAGGTACCATACCCAACCACCTATGGTATGCCCATGCAGGCCCTTGGGGTGTCTACCTATTGCATTATGGGGTACATGTCAATGAATCAATAAAAAGGAAGTATGAGGTAGCCTGCTTTATGTGAAAGGGAAGGGGAATGAATAAATCTAGACCCAGATGGTACCCATATCGACATCCCCTGGGTCACACGAACAAAAACATGATGGTGGCTACCGTTCAGTCATTTTCTGTGTCATACTGCTTCTCTTACACGTTTGTAGGGATAACTAGATTATAAAAGTGGTAAATGTCAATGGATTACACCTTTTCTTACAGCAATAGGAGTTCAGATGAAATTTCTGATCAAAAGTTTCACATTATAAACCCACCTGCAGATAGCTGGGGTGCCAATACCCAACCACCTGTGGTATGCCCATACTTTCCAATTGGGTGTCCACCTATTGCATTATGGGGTACATGCCAAATGCATTCAGAAAAGAAAAGTAAGAAGTAGCCTGTTTTACATGACTGGAAAGTGAATGAGTAAATCAAGGTCCAGATTGTACTTATCGCTACATCCCCTGGGTCACGTGAACAAAAACAAGATGGCGGCTTCGGTTCTGTCATTTTCTGAGCCAAACTGCTTCTGCTATACATTTGTAGGGATAACAAGATTATAAATGTGGTAAATGTCAATGGATTACATTTTTTCTTACATCTGCAGGGACTTGGATGAAATTTATGATCACTAACTTCACATTATAGACCCACCTGCAGAAAGCTGTGGAGCCATAAACCAACCACCGATGGTTTGCCCATACTGGCCCATTGGGTGTCCACCTACTGCATTATGGGATATATGCCAATAAATTCAGAAAGGAAAAGTAAGAATTAGCCTATTTTACATAACAGGGAAGTGAATGAGTAAATCAAGGCCCAGACTGTAAAAATATCTACATCTCCTGGGTCAAATGAGCAAAATCAAGATAGCATCTACGATTCAGTCATGTTCTGTGTCAGACTGCTTCTGTTACATGCTTAAAGGGATAACTAGATTATAAAATGGGTAAATGTCAATAGTTTACACCTTTTCTTACATCTGCAGGGGCTTAGATAAAATTTCTGATCATTGATTTCACATTATGGACACACCTGCAGATAGCTGGGGTGCCATACCAAACCACCAATGGTAGGGCCATGCTGGCCCATGGGGGGCCAACCTATTCCATTATCGGGTACATGCCTATAAATTCAGAAAGGAAAAATAAGAACTAGCCTGTTTTATATGACAGGGAAGTCAATTAGTAAATCAGGTCCCAGATTGTACCGATACTTACGTCCCCTGGGTTACATGACCAAAAACATTATGGTTGCCACCGTTCAGCCATTTTCTCTGTCAAACTGCTTCTGTTAGATATCTATTGCGATAACTGGATTATCGAAGTGGTAAAGGTCAATGGATTACAACTTTTCTTACAGCAATATGGATTCAGATGAAATTTATGATAACTAATTTCACAATACAGACCCATCTGCAGATAGCTGGGTGACATACCCAGTCACCTATGGTATGCCCATACTGGCCCATTTGATGTCTACCTATTGCATTATGGGGTACATGCCAATAAATTTAGAAAGAAAAAGTATGAAGTAGTCTGTTTTACATGACAGGGAAGTGAATGAGTAAATAAAGGTCCAGATTGTACCCATAGCTACATCCCCTCGGTCACATGAACAAAATCAAAATGGCAGCTACCGTTCGATAATTTTCTGTGCCAGACTGCTTCTGTTACACATTTGTAAGTCTAACTAGATTACAAACTTGGTAAATGTCAATGGATTACACCTTTTCCTACATCTGCTGTGGCTTGGATAAAATATTTGATCACTAATTTCACATTACAGACCTATCTGTAGACAGCTGGGGAGCCATACTGAACCATCCATGATATACTAATGCTGGCCCATTGGGTGTCCACCTACTGCATTATGGGGTACATGCCAATAAATTCAGAAGGAAAGTAAGAAGTAGTCTGTTTGACATAACAGGTAAGTGAATGAGTAAATGAAAGTCCAGACTGCACCTATATCTACATCCCCTTTGTCACATGAGCAAAATCAAGATAGTGGCTCCCAGTTAGTCATTTTCTGTGTCAGACCACTTCTGTACACGTTCGTTGGGATAACTTCATTGCAAAAGTGGTAAATGTCAGTGGTTTACACCTTTTCTTAGAGCTGCAGGGGTTCAGATGAAATTTCTGATCACTAATTACACATTACCGACCCTCCTACAGATAGCCAGGCTGCCATAATCAAACTTCCATGGTATGCCCATACTGGCCCATTGGGTCTCCACCTATTGCGTTATGGGGTACATGCCAATACATTCAGAAAGGAAAAGTAAAAAGTAGCCTGTTTTACATGACAGGGATGTGAATGAGTAAATCAAGGCCCAGATTGTACCCATATCTTCATCCCCAGAGTTACAGGAACAAAAACAAGATGGCTGACACCGTTTAATCATTTTCTGTGTCAGACTGCTACTCTTACACATTTATTGGGATAACTGGATTATAAAATAGGAAAATGTCAAAGTAATACACCTTTTCTTACATCTGCAGTGACTTGGATGAAATTTCTGATCACTAATTTCATATTATAGACCCACCTGCAGATAGCTGAGGAGCCATACCCCAGCCACCCATGGTTTGCCAATACTGGCCAATTTGGTGTCCACCTACTGCATTATGGGGTACATGCCAATAAATTCAGAAAGGAAAAGTAAGAATTAGTCTGTTTTACATGACAGGGAAGTGAATGAGTAAAATAAGGCCCAGACTGTATCGACCTCTACAAGGCTCTAGACCTGCCTTCGCTCCAGGATCGGAATCAGCTCCATGGTGCAAGGCTAACTGCAAAATTCTGGGCTCAGACCCTCCCCCCTACCTTGAGTCTGCCCTCCAAGCTCAACATCCCTCAGTGTACTCCCTCAGGAACACTGACTCCCGGCTTCTACATGTCCCACACATGGCTACAGCCAAAGGGCAGGCTGCATTCAATTATCGCTTGCCTAAACTATGGAACTTCCTATCAGTGGTCATTCAGTATACAGATAACTCACAGCAGTGCAACCTGCTCTTCAAGAAGCTTTTCCCCCTACCTGCTCCTGCTGACAATCCAACTGTGATACCATATATCCCTCGTCTCACACTTGATGCCCTAAGTGTCTTCCCAGGCCTCCAGTGTACTCCCTGGTATACATAGGCCTACACTAACCACATTACCATTGTATACTTCCTGTATTCTAAGGGTGCAACCATCAAGTTAATTTAGGCACTTATACAACATAGCTGAGTTGCAGAACTCTAGACTTGCTGGCTAGTTAACTTACTACCGCACTATGGGTATAAACTGCATTCCCCATCACAGTTGTTAATTGTACATGTGTGTAATTTTGTTTCTCTATAGCACCTGTGTCATTGTTGCAATGTACTGTAGATACTATGAACTATTTGATACTGTATACCTCCTCTCCCCCTCCACCCCCAGGACGCATTTCGAATCGAGCAGTACTCTGCTCAGTATGCCCTCCTGGTGAAACTCTTAAATAAATAAATAAATAAAATATCTACATCCACTGGGTCAAATGAGCAAAATCAAGATAGCGGCTACGATTCAGTCATTTTCTGTGTCAGACTGCTTCTGTTACATGTTTGCAGGGATAACTAGGTTATAAAAGTGGTAAATGTCAATGGTTTACACCTTTTCTTACATATGCAGGGGCTTAGATGAAATTTCACATTATCGACACACCTGCAGATAGCTGAGGTGCCATACCCAATCACCGATGGTAGGGCAGTGCTGGCCCGGGAGGGGCCCACCTATTCCATTATGGGGTACACGCCAATAAATTCAGAAAGGAAAAGTAAGAAGTAGCCTGGATTACATGACAGGGAAGTCAATGAGTAAATCAAGTCCCAAATTGTACCCATAGGTACATCCTCTAGGTTACATGACCAAAAACATTATGGCTGCCACCGTTCAGTCATTTTCTGTGTCAAACGTCTGCTGTAAGACATTTATTGTGATAACTGGATTATAAAAGTGGTAAATGTTAATGGATTATACCTTTTCTTACAGCAGTAGGGATTCAGATGAAATTTCTGATAACTAATTTCACATTACAGACCCACCTGCAGATAGCTGGGGTGACATACCCAACCCCCTATGATATGCCAATACTGGACCATTGGGTGTCTACCTATTGCATTATGGGGTGCATGACAATAAATTCAGATAGGACAAGTAAGAAGTAGCCTGTTTTACATGACAGGGAAGTGAATGAGTGAATCAAGGCCCAGATTGTACCCAAAGCTACGTCCCCTATGGCACATGAAATAAACAAAATGGTGGCTACAGTTTGGTTATTTTCACTGCCAAACTGCTTCTGTTATACATTTGTAGGGCTAACTAGATTATAAACGTGGTAAATGTCAATGGATTACATCTCTTCTTACATATGCAGGGGCTTGAATGAACTTTTTGACCACTATAATTTCACATTATAGACCCATCTGCTGATAGCTGGGGAGCCATACTGAACCATCCATGGTATGCCCATACTGGTCCATTGGGTGTCCACCTACTGCATTATGGAGTTCATGCCAATAAATTTGGAAAGGGAAAGTAAGAAGTAGCCTGTTTACATGACAGGGAAGTGAATGAGTAAATCAAAGTCTAGACCGTAGTGATAACTAGATCATAAAAGTGGTAAATGTCAATGGGTTACACCTGTTCTTACATCTGCAGTGGTTTGGATGAAATTTATGATCATTAATTTCACATTATGGACCCACCTGCAGATAGCCAGGGTGCCATACCCAACCACCGATGGTAGGACCATGCTGGCCCTTGTGGGGCCCACCTATTCCATTATGGGGTACATGCCAATAAATTCAGAAAGGAAAAGTAAGAATTAGCCTGCTTTACATGACAGGGAAGACAATGAATAAATCAAGGCCCAGATTGTACACATAGCTACTTCCTCTGGGTTACATGACCAAAAACATGATGGCTGCCACCGTTCGGTCATTTTCTGTGTCAAACTGCTTCTGTTACACGTTTATTGAGATAACTGAATTATAAAAGTGGCAAATGTGAATGTATTACACCTTTCCTTACAGCAGCAGGGGTTCAGATGAAATTTCTGAAGACTAATTTCACATTACAGACCCACCTGCAGATAGCCGGGGTGCCATACTCAACCACCCATAGTATGCTAATACTGGCATATTGAGTGTCCACCTATTGCATTATGGGGTACATGCCAATACAATCAGAAAGGAAAAGTAAGAAGTAAACTGTTTTATATGACAGGGACATGAATGAGTAAATCAAGGCTCAGATTGTACTCATATCTACATCCACTGGGTCACATGAACAACAACAAGATGGCTGACACCGTTTAATCATTTTCTGTGTCAGACTGCTTTTGTTACACATTTATTGGATAACTAGATTATAAAATAGGTACATGTCAAAGCAATACACCTTTTCTTACAGCAGAAGAGGCTTGGATGACATATCTGATCACTAATTTCTTATTATAGACTCACCTGCAAATAGCAGGGGTGCCGTACACAACCACCTATAGTATGCCCATGCTGGCCCATGGGGTGTCTACCTATTGCATTATGGGGTACATGGCAATAAATTCAGAAAGGAAAAGTAAGAAGCAGCCTCTTTTACATGACAGGCAGTGAATGAGTAAATAAAGGCCCAGATTGCACCCATAGCTACATTCCCTGGGTCACATGACCAAAGACAAGATGGCTACCACCATTCAGTCATTTTCTGTGCCAAACTGCTTGTGTTACACATTTGTAGTGATAACTAGATCATAAAAGTGGTAAATGTCAATTGATTACACCTTTTCTTACATCTGCAGTGGCTTGGATGAAATTTCTGATCATTAATTTCACATTATGGACCCACCTGCAGATAGTCAGGGTGCCATAATCAACCACCCATGGTATGCCCATTCTGGTCTATTGGGTGTCCACCTATTGCATTATGGGGTACATGACAATACATTCAGAAAGGAAAGGTAAGAAGTAGTATGTTTTACATGACAGGGATGGGAATGAGTAAATTAATGCCCAGATTGTACCCATATGTACATCCCCTGAGTTACAGGAACAAAAACAAGATGACTGACACTGTCCAATCATTTTCTGTGTTGGACTGCTTCTCTTACACATTTATTGGGATAACTAGATTATAAAATAGGAAAATGTCAAAGGAATGCACCTTTTTTACAGCAGCAGTGGCTTGGATGACATTTCTGATCACTAATTTCACATTATAGACCCACCTGCAGATAGCAGAGGTACCATATCAAACACCTATGGTATGCCCATGCTGTCTCATGGGGTGTCTACCTATTGTATTATGGAGTACATGGCAATACATTAATAAAACAGAAGTATGAAGTAGCCTACTTTACATGAAAGGGAAGTGAATTAGTAAATCTAGGCCCAGACAGTATCTATATCTACATCCACTTGCTCACATGAACAAAACAATGTGGTACCTGTAGCTACAATTTGGTCATTGTCTGTGACAAACTGCTTATGTTACACGTTTGTAGGGATAACTAGATTATAAAAGTGATAAATGTCAATAGATTACATTTTTTCTTACAGCAATAGGGGTTCAGATGAAATTTCTGATCACAAATTTCACATTACAGACCCACCTGCAGATAGCCAATGTGCCATACCCAACTACCTATGGTATACAAATACTGGCCCATTGGGTGTCCACCTTTTGCATTATGGGGTACATGCCAATAAATTCAGAAAGGAAAAGTAAGAAGTATCGAGTAAATCAAGGCTCAGATTGTACCCATAGGTACATCCCTGTGAGTCTCCTGAACAAAAACAAGATGGTGCCTACCGGTCAGTCATTTTCTGTGCCAACCTGCTTCTGGTACATGTTTGTAGGGATAAGTAGATTATAAAAGTGGTAAATGTCAATGGATTACACCTTTTCTTACATTTGCAGGGACATGGATGAAATTTCTAATCACTAAGTAGTTTTGTCTCTGAAGGACAGGCCCCATTGTACCAGGTCTGAGGACCCAGCAGGAAGCAAAGGGGGGGGGGTGGTGAAGGGAAGAAAAGGGAGAAGTTAAGGAGAAAGCCAAAAAGGGGGAGGGGTCCAAAAAATGTTTGACCGGACAAAAGGGATGACATCAGAAAAGGTGCAGGACAGGCTTGGGACAAGGAGGCAGGGGATAAGCCAAAGGAAAAGAGGGAGAGGATGAGAGACAGAAGGGGTGATAAAAATCAGGGTTTTTTAAGAGGAAGCCCAGGTGCACTTTCCCTCACTTCATTTGCTGGCACACGAATTTTATTCAGGTCTTAGCACATCAGTAGGAAAGTTCCTAAGAGTTAGTAATGTACAGCAGGTTTTTATTTGTAATGTTTACTGTGTATACTTTGAAGCACACTTTGTTGCGGGGTACAGCAGTAGAGTCTGGTGTTTTGTGGTAGAATGTAGCAGGCGATAGAAAAAGAAGAATATAATAGATGTATCCATGAGGCAGGAATCATATGGCAAATGTATGCAGTGGTGCTTGTTATTAGGCCTTTTTTGTGTTAACAGAACGCTTTGCCATCCAGGCACATGGCTGGGGTAAAGCGGGCAGCAGGAGCCCTGGTTCATTTGTATTTTGATGGGCCGCCTGTTTTTCTCACGCAGAATTTGCTGCCCAGTCTAGCAACAGCCGATTGCCCCGGTGATAAGATTTTCAGCAGCCCATTTTTTTTTCTATAAGATAGCACATGGGTATTAGAAAAGGTGGCTGCAGGAGCCCTGGTTCATTTGGAATGGTTGGTTTGCTGTGGCGGGTGGGAAACCGTGGCCCCTGCAGAACCCCTCTGTGGGTTTGTGTGTAGGTGGGGATTAGTGGTGCATGGAGAAGCACAGACTTGGCAAGGACTCCAGCAGGCCGGGAGAGCCTGAGAAGTGGGGAAACTACTCATTTGAAGAATGCAGCCGCACAAGTGTGTGGGGGCAGAATTTGGCATTTTTTGGGTGGGCCAGCAGGCATAGCGACATCAGTGAACCTGGACGTCTGGTTGGGGCCTGAGAGCAGAGGCTGCCTCAGAAGCTGAGATGGCTGTACGAGTGTGGTTTTAAGAGCCCATGGCTTGCAGCGGGTGTAAAGGGGGTCTGGCTGGGGGGATGGAAGCAGGTCCGGGGGAGCCTGAGTGGCAGGGAGTTTTTTAAGGTTGGCAGGAAAAGGCGAGCAGCTGGAGTGACATGGTCGTGGCTCACAAAGGGGGGTACGGAAAGCAGCAAAGAGGAGAGGAGCAGCGAGCGGAGTACGGGCCCTCCAGCCTCCATGAGGGGCGGGTGGGTTGCACTGTGAGGGACAAGAACTGGTGAAGGAAGCTGGAGCAGCACATTACAGAAAGCAGACCAGCCCGGTGGGCAGAGAAGCTGTTGTCTGGGGGGGCAGTGTACAGGCAGCATTTCCCACTAGGACATTGGGGGACATAAAAGGGGGTGTTGCTTGCTTTTGGTGATGCCAGCTACAAGGGAGGGTCTCCCTTTTTGGGGACAGGAGCCATTTGGAAACATGCAGGTGAGCCCTATGAGCTGTGCCATGGAGTAGTAGGCCACAGCAGGCCACCAGGGCAGTGAGGCAACCATGTGGAAGCTGCCATTTTGTGATCCACAGCATGGTGGCTGCCATTTTGAGACCAACAGTGTGGCGGTCTCCACTGGGGCCAGGGACTACTGAAAGTGAGGCATACACGCCAAAGAAGGATAGCCCAAGGGCATAGACGGGGCATGGGGCCTCACACGGGTACCCCGCCTGATGTATGGTCCACGGGTAGCTCATATTGACAATGGAGGCCTAGGATTTATCATAGAGGCTGAAAGGCCAGATGTGACTGGGGCATTCAGGAGCAAAGGAGAATTAAGAATTGCAGAGAGGTACAGAAGGCAAAAATAAAATAAAAAAAAGCAAAGAATGGGACACAGTCATGTAAGCCCCATGTGGATGGGATAATGGTGGGGGGACAACACACAGGGAGGCTTGCATGCCCTGGGGGACAACAGGGGCATAGAACAAAAGCTGGGGTGCACTTGAGTGAGGAAGATAGACTGACTTATTTTATCATTACAGAAATGAATACCAGGGCGCAAGTACTATGAAGGCGAGTGCGATGAAACTGATCATGGATTTGGTGGACAGGGTGCAGCTGGATGCAGTGGATGACTCAGAGGTGGATGCAGAGTACAGAACAGGTCTGAAGAGGAAGGACAGGGCAGGGTCCAGTAGAAAAGGGAAGAGTAACAAGAAGGGGTGGACCAAGGGCTACTGCTCCGAAGATGCCCAGGACCGAGCCCGCAGGACCAGAACCAGTCCCGACATCAGCCCCCATTCCAGATGACATCTTGTTATGGGACTGAGCCCAGCTCTGAGGCCAGCACCCATTCCCAGTCTGAAGCCCCAGCAGGGCCATCTCTAGTGCTGACACTGACAGGCCCACAGCCAGTCCCGATGCCAAACCCATGGCTGATGCCATCCCCGGTAGCTCTGGTCCTGGATCCCTTGCCTGCACCAGCAAATGCTCCAGGTAATAATAATGGTACAACAGTAGAAAGCACTATGAAGGAATATGTTGAGCAATTGCTGTTGGGCATGGGGACACGGGATTAACAGGTTGCAAAAAGTGTTAGGGGAGCTGGATAAAGGGAAGGTGGCAGAGAAGGCATAAGGGGATAGTGGATTGGATAAAGGGGGAACAGAAGGGGGGGAACAGGGGGGTGAGACTAGGTGACCACGTACCACTTGCTACAAAGGAGAAGATTTGGAAGGGTGAGTTTGTGGACATTTTTGCCTTGATTGAAAAGAAGACACCAGAGCAATATGAAGAAATGGAGGATTTGGGGAAGAAAGAGCTTGCTGCAGCGGTGGTCTTAGTCAAAAAGGGTGAATAGACAAAAGGGCCCACCTATAAAGGTAAAACATGGGACACATGGTCATTGGGTTTTACATTCTACAGTGCAATAGTGCACGAGATAAAAACGGAAATGGGAATTCCATTGTTGGCTTACTCCTTGATCATCTGGAATGCTTATAAAATGATGGGGGGCACGAATTGGGTGCAATATGATAAGAAGTTTAGGACCAGGATGGCAACTTATGGAATGCACTGCCATTGGGATTCTCAACATAATGATCTATGGTGGGAGACCATGACGGTAGCCAGGGGGTGAAGGGGATTGGTCAAAGGCACTCTCACAGCTGCTCAGGCACAGGGACAACCTTTGGTACCGTGCCATAGAAACTAGGCAACCAGCTGACAGACAGACCTACAGTGCTGCACGGAATAAGTGTACATGGACAATCAGGAAAGCCAAAGCCGACCACTATCAGACCACCCTCACCGCCTCCTGGGGGTGCACCCGTACCTTCTGGGACAAGGTCAAACAACTGAATGGGAACACTCGCTCCCCTCCCCCGTCCCAGATTACCACCAACAACACCACCATCACAGACCCCGCCGACATTGCAAACCTCCTCAACACCACCTTTACTGACCTTAGCCCTATCCTCCCCAGTAACTTCTTTGATCAGCCACCCTCCCATCCTACCCCTGCCCTCCATCGCCCTCGCTTCCACCTTTGTAGGGTAACTACCCAGGAAGCCAGACTGCACCTGACCCATGCACTAAAAGGCAACAGTCCCAGTGACATCTCCCTGGACCACACAATTCTCCAGTTGGTCCTGGATCAAGTCCTCACCCCACTCACCAGCCTTCTTAACAAATCCCTCTGCCTGGGACAATTCCCCTCCTCATGGAAAACTGCAATGGTTACTCCAATCCATAAAGAGGGTGACAGGTCCTTAGCTGGGAACTATCGACTGATCTCCATTCTCCCACCCCTTTCCAAGGCACTGGAAAAACTAGTTGCTGCACAAATATCTGAATACCTGACCAAATACAACATCCTCTGCCCTGAACAACATGGCTTCTGCGCAGGACACAGTACTAGCACTGCTCTTATTGAATTCGCTTCCTTCCTTCACTCCTCATTGGATGCTGGCTCCCTGGCGGGGGCCGTGTTCCTTGACCTATCAAAGGCCTTTGACACAGTCTCCCAACCCCTACTACTGGAAGCCCTCTGTCACGCTGGTTTTGCAACTGAACCACTTGCTTGGTGCTCCAGCTACCTATCTGCCCGCTCCCAACGTGTCAAAATTGGTGGGACACTTTCTGATCCACGATCGATCCTCTCAGGGGTTCCACAGGGCTCCATCCTGGGGCCCCTTCTCTTCTCGCTATACCTTAACTCCCTGCCCAGTGCTTGCCCTGGGAAAATTCTGCTCTAGGCAGATGATACCATCCTCTTTGCCACTGACCGTAACCCCACTTCCCTCCAGGTTTCCCTACAAAGTGCCTATAATGGCGCTGAAACTTGGCTTAAAGAGCATGGATTGGTCATAAATCTTAAAAAATCTAAAACCATGCTCTTCGCCCACCCTCAAAACAAAGCTTCCAACTCCCCTCTCCGTATCCTCTCCAGCTCTAAACAACAACTGGAGCAAGTCCACTCCTATAAGTATCTAGGGATCTCATTTGACTCAGCCCTCTCCTACCATATCCACATCGAAGCACTCACTTCTGTAACCAGTATACGACTTGGTATCCTGTACCGCTACAAAACTGTCTCCCCGATGCCCTCCGGCTTGCAGTTACATCCTCCATACTATCCCCTGGTGGACTATGGCTACCTGTCTACGGTGCTGCAACATGACTGCCCTCAACAAAATCCGCCTCCTCCTTAATAAGGCATGCAGGCTAATCACTGGTGCCCCTAGGCTCACCCATACCTGCCAACTTTATGACCTGCAACAATGCTTGACCTCGATGCAATCGCCTGCTATACCAAACGTGCCTCATCTCAAAAAAAACCTTACTAGGATTTTCTCCTCCTGGGCTGACTTCCTCCCTCCTCCTGGCCCAGCCCCTAGTCAGCACCCGGACCTCCTGCAAAGCCACCTTCCTGGTTCCTCGAGCTAGGACCTCACTTGGACAGAGATCTTTCTGCCATAGAGCCCCTTCCTGGTACAACACTCTTCCTCGGGTCATCACTGAAATCCCCACCATCTCCACTTTCAAAACTGCCCTCAAAAGCGATTTGTTCAGCAAGCGCTGCTGCACCTGTGCTTAACGGATGCTCTAACCCCCTTCTGTCCTGACAATGCCCTCCTGGGCAGCCCCATCTCTCACCTTCTTATTTCTAACAACTACTACTACCATGATCCCGCTGCTCACTGTATCGCTACTGACAAGAACGAACCATGTTTGCATTCCTTGATGCTGCTTGCTGTGATGCCCAACTTATATGCTACTCTGTTACCATACGGATCAAACCTCCGTCTGTACTATTCCTGTATCATGCCTTATGCTTCTTGTAATCTGATATCATGTGACCTGTTTGGCTGTTTTATCGATTTACCTGTACTGTTCCTGTCTCATGCCTTACGTTCCTTGTAATCTGACACAGTTAACCGGTTTGGCTGTTTTCACACTGCAATGACATACCTTTATGCTACTAAACCCTGTACTTTACCATGTTTTCGATTATACCAGAACTTGCTCTGTATTACACTACCAATGTCTGCTGTATCCATGTGCCATTTATGCTTGTCTCTTTATGCTCATGCTCTCCTACTGGATGTATTCAGTTTTCTGTATTATCTGTATTATCTTCCATTGTTGACGAGGTACCTTTGGAAATGAGCCTCTGGCTCAAAGGTTGTAAACTGATTGCAATATAAATAAATAAAATAAATAAGGTGTCCGAGAGATACAAAAAATAGTGTTGGGGTACAATAGAGCATACTGTTCCTTCCCCAACTGCAGGTTTAAGCACACCTGCTCAAAATGCGGGGGAGCCCATCCAGCTGCAAAGTGTAGATCATACGAGGGTGGCAGGGTGGGCTCACAAGTGGGCCATTCCTTTTGGGGGTCCAGGGGGGACACAGAGGCAGGCTCTGGGATAATGCAGGGAGGAGTAGGGGATATGGGGGGAGGCTGGGGTTTCCAGAAAGGGGGAGGCAATAGGGAGGGGGATCGAACCTTCCCAATGGCCCGTACCCCCATATGACAAGAGGTAGTGGAGAGATGGACCAGGGGACACCGGGATGCGGGAACCAGAGACGCATTGGTTCAAGGGTTCAAAGCCAGTTTTAGTTTGCAGTACCAGGGGCCAAGGAAGGGGATGTGGGTGGAGAACCTCAAGTCCATAAAGGGGAAGGAGCACTTACTGATGAGGAAGATAAGGAGGGAAAGACTAGTGGGACAAGTGGAAGGTCCCTTCCTGGCACTGCCATTTAGGCATCTCAGGGTGTCACCATTAGGACTGGTACCTAAAAAACAAGAAGGGGACTTCCGGGTCATTCACCACCTGTCCTACCAGGACAAGGAGTTGGTCAATGATTTTATCAGGGAGGAGGACATCAGGGTGTCCTATGGGACCCTGGAGGATGCAGTTAGTTGGATCAGAACAAAAAAGGAAGCATGGCTGGCAAAAATGGATATTGAGTCCACTTTCAGGCTATTGCCGGTCAGGAGGGAAGACTGGGACTTATTGGGTTTCCAGATAGAAGGGAAGTACTATTTCAACAAAGCCATGCCAATGGGTTGTTTGGTGGCATGTGCCACATTTGAATTTTTCAGTACTTGGTTGCAGTAGGTCTTGCAGGAGAGGTGTGGACATAGGGCAGTAGTCCATTACTTGGATAATTTCCTATTCATTGGAAAAGTAAAGGCAGGGGTGGAACGCATGCTAGCGGATTTTGAATTGATGTGTCGGGAGTTTGGAATGTCACTAGCCAAGGGAAAAATGGAGGGGCCAAGTAGGTGCCTTGAGTTTTTGGGAATAGAGGTAGATGCCGAGCGAGGTTTGTTCACAATGCTGAAACAGAAGATATTGAAAATAAGGAGGCTACTGGGGAAGGTGACTCAGATGAGGACGGTAACTTTCAAGAAGGTGCAACAGGTGCTGGGTCATTTGAATTTTCCCTGCAGGGCCATAGAACCAGGATGCACATTCACACGGAGACTGGCCAGAGCCATAGCGGAGGTGCATAGGCCACACAATTGGGTAGATTTAAGAGCCGAGGTTAGGGAAGACATGAAGGTATGGGAGCAATTCCTTGCAATGCGTAATGGAGTTGCATCCTGGCAGGAGGATTGGTTGTTCAATACTGACTTGGATCTGTATACTGATGCCTCTGGGGATATATGGGTGGGAACATATTTTAAGGGAAACTGGTTCGCGGAACCCTAGCAAACAGAATGGGTCAGGAGGGAGCTCATGTGCGACATCACCATGTTGGAGATATTCCCAATATGGGTGGTGACAGTACTGTGGGGGGGCATTGAGGAACCAGAAGGTAACTTTCTGGTGTGATAATAGGGCAGTGGTGGAGATATTGAACAGCAAGGGAGCCTGGTCTGACACGGTTTTGAGGGTGCTGTGACAGCTAATTCTGCAGTGTTTGAAGCTCAATGAGAGCTTTACTGCCAGGCACATAGCAGGGGTTCAGAGCACAGAGGCTGACAGCCTCTCCTATCTGCAGATGGACAGATTTCAAGCAGTAGCAATGGGGGCAGACCCGACAGGGACCAAAATACCAGAGGTACTGTGGGAGATTGACTGGAAGGAGCAGAATATCTCTTCTAGAGCTCTTGGGCAGACAGCACAATAAAGGCTTATGAGAGTTCATGGAGGGTGTTCCAAGCCTTTAAAGCATTATACAGCGTGGAGGTAAATGGACAGGTCATGGCACAGCAGGTGACCAGTTTTTTGGTGCATGGATGGTGGGCACAGGGAGCTTATGCCTCTATAGGGGTGCACCTGGCAGCCATTGGATGGGTGTGCACCATGAAAGGCTGGGGAGACCCCATAATGGGGGTATTGGTGAGAAGAATGATGATCGGCTGGCAAAGGGTGAAGGGCAGCATCCCAGATAAAAGAAGGCCCATTACGGAGCAGATGTTACCAGGATTAGTAGGGGTGCTGCCAGGAGTGCGTTATTCAAACTTTGAAGCCATGTTATTTAAAGCGATTTTCACATTACTGCTTGGGGGGGCTTTTAGGGTTAAAGAATTAGTAGGGCAAAAGAAGGGCAGGGTTTACAGCAGAGTGATATGCAGTGGCATGGGGGAGATCTTTTGGTATATCTGAGGAAGTCAAAGACATAACAGAGAGGGAAGGGTGCCAGGGTGCTGATAAGCCGCCATCCGACGAGGGCCATCTGCCCAATCCAAGCGGTGCAACAGTACCAAGCCACCAGGCACAGGGGGACAGAGACATTCTTTGTTCACCAAGATGAAAAAAGGGAAAACTGCAACCAGATAGCAGGGGTACTGAAGAAGACTATCTTGGCCATGGGGGAGGACCCAAAGGGATACTCCTCACATTCATTTAGGATAGGAGCGGCCTCGAGGGAGGCGGCACAAGGGGGGCCCAAAGAAGGGCTGAAGTCCTTGGGCTGGTGGACAAGTTGCTATAAAAAATATGTGAGAAGAGACAAGTGCTAATGATGTGTCTCTTTTTCTCTCCACAGGAGGGCTAACATGGGGGAGGGGGGATTTGGGGGAGTGGGAGGAGCAAAGGATGGAAGAGAGGGGCTGTAACTCATCAGGATGTTTTTTTGTCTTTGTAGTGATGGCAGCCAAAAAGCACATTGGATCATCGGGCATTCCTACATACACTGGGCAGAAAGGCAAGCCAAGTGGAAACCAGTGGGAAAACAGTTGGGGTTGGACCATCGGAGAGTAAGAGTGCATTGGAAAGGAATTCGAGGAATGAGATGGGGCAATTCATGCCGTTGATGGAAGAGATGAGGAGAAGTCACCCAGAGCCGCACTTGATAATTATACACCTAGGGGGTAATGATTTAGGTTTCGCCCCTGGTCGGACATATTCAACCATATCCAGGAAGATTTGGGAATCTTAAAAAGCTGGTGGCCTGGGGCAAAACTGCTATGGTCAGAAATGGTGGCCATAAGGGTATGGTGATATGCAAAAAACCCAAAAGCCATTGACAAAGGAAGGAAGAGAATGAATGGGAGGATAGTAAGAAGTATAAAGGAAATTGGGGGAGGGGTCATACGGCATGAGGAGATAGTGGAGAGGATAGCAGGGCAATACAGATCTGATGGGGTACATCTGGCAGATAAGGGAAATCATATCTTTATTACGGAAGTAGAGAGAGGCATAGACACCTGGTGCAAGTCCCCGGTGTAAAAGGAAGTAACAGGGGCAAGCCCATCATCCAAATGCAGGCTGGAGACAGGCTAGTGGAAAAAGGAAAGAAAACAACTGTGGGGGTAGGGGGGAAAAGGAGCACGACAAAAAAAGAGGATAAAGGAAAAGGTGTATGGACACCCTGGAAGGAGAAAAAGAGGGTCAGGAAAGGATCTGCCCCAGATAGGAAGATAGAGAACCACCCCAGGTTTACACCTGGGGGTGAAAGAGAAGAAGAATGCAAATGAAGAACACTGCAGTTTACACCTGGGGGAACTGAGAAAGTTATGGAAATATGCCTGAAGGTTGTCTATAATGGACACTGAAAAACATTGTATGATGAAAATAAATGATATAAAGTAACTCGTATTGTAAATAAACGAAGGGATATTAAGAATTAATAAAAGGTGTGCTGACTGAGCAACCAAAGATAATACAAGTTGTGGCCTCTTTTCTTGCAAGGGGGAGGAGGCTCTGGAACAATTTCACAATCTAGACCCACCTGCAGATAGCTGGGGGTGCCATACCCAACCACCCATGGTATGCCCATACTGGCCCATTGGGTGTCCACATATTGCATTATGGTGTACATGCCAATATATTCAGTAAGGAAAAGTAAGAAGTAAGAAATAGCCTGTTTTACATGACAGGGAAGTGAATGAGTAAATCAAGGCCAAGACTATACCCATATCTACATCTCCTGGGTCACATGAACAAAAACAAGATAGCAGCCACCGTTCAGTAATTTTCTGTATTAAACTGCTTCTGTTACACATTTGTAGGGATAACTAGATTATAAAAGTGGTAAATGTCAATGGTTTACACCATTTCTCACATTTGCGGGGGCTTAGATGTAATTTCTGATCACTAATTTCACATTATGGACACACCTGCAGATAGATGGGGTGCCATACCCAACCACCAATGGTAGGGCCATGCTGGCCCTGGGGGGTCCACCTATTCCATTATGGGGTACATGCCATTAAATTCTGAAAGGAAAAGTAAGAACTGGCCTGTATTACATGACAAGGAAGTCAATGAGTAAATCAAGTCCCTGATTGTACCCATAGGTTCATCCCCTTGGTTACAGGACCAAAAATATTATGGCTGCTACCGTTCGGCCATTTTCTGTGTCAAACTGCTTCTATTAGACATTTATTTTGATAATTGGATCATAAAAGTGGTAAATGTCAATGGATTACACCTTTTCTTACAGCAATAGGGGTTCAGATGAAATTTCTGATCACTAATTTCACATTACAGACCCACCTGCGGATAGCCGGGGTGACATACCCAACCTCCTATGGTTTGTACATACTGGCCCATTACGTGCCAATAAATTCAGAAAGGAAAAGTAAGAAGTTGCCTGTTTTACATGACAGGGAAGTGAACGAGTAAATCAAGACCCAGACTGTACTCATAGATACATCCCCTGGGTCACATGAACAAAACCAAGATGACGGCTATCGTTCAGTCATTCTCTGTGTCAAATGGTTTCTGTTACATGTTTTCTGTAATAACTATATTATGAAAGTGGTAAGTGTCAATGGATTATACCTTTTCTTACAGCTGCAGAGGTTTGGATGACATTTCTGATCACTAATTTCACATTACTGACCCTCCTGCAGATAGCAGGGGTACCATACCCAGCCACCCATGGTTTGCCCATACTAGCCCATTGGGTGTCTGCCTACTGCATTATGGGGTACATGCCAATACATTCAGAAAGGAAAAGTAAGAAGTAGCCTGTTTTACATGACAGGGATGTGAATGAGTAAATCAAGGCCCAGATTGTACCCATATTTACATCCCCTGAGTTACAGATCAAAAACAAGATGGCTGACACTGTTTGATCATTTTCTGTGTCAGACTGCTTCTCTTACACATTTATTGGGATAACTAGATTATAAAATATGAAAATGTCAAAGGAATACACCTTTTCTTACAGCAGCAGGGGCTTGGATAACATTTCTGATCACTAATTTCATATTATAGACCCACCTGCAGATAGCAGGGGTACCATACCCAGCCACCCGTGGTTTGTCCATACTAGCCCATTGGGCGTCTATCTACTGCATTATAGGGTACATGCCAATAAATTCAGAAAGGAAAAGTAAGAATTAGCCTGTTTTACATGACAGGGAAGTGAATGAGTAAAATAAAGCCCAGACTGTATCGACCTCTACAAGGCTCTAGACCTGCCTTCGATCCAGGATCGGAGACAGCTCCACGGTGCAAGGCTAACTGCAAAATTCTGGGCTCAGACCCTCCCTCCCTACTTCAAGTCTGCCCTCCAAGCTCAACCCCCCTCAGTGTACTCCCTCAGAAACACTGACTCACGGCTTCTGCATGTCCACACATGGCTACTGCCAAAGGGCAGGCCGCCTTCAATTATTGCATGCCTAAACTATGGAACTCCCTACCAGTGGGCATTCAGCATACAGATAACACACAGCAGCGCAACCTGCTCTTCAAGGCGCTTTTCCCCCTACCTGCCCCTGCTGACAGTTCCACCGCGATACCATATATCCATGGGCACTGGAAAATTGCGGAGAAATGTTGACAAACTTGCAGAACTTTTGGGGTCAAAATTGCAGAAAGTTGAGGAGCATGCGTGGTGCCATTTATGTTAG
This sequence comes from Neoceratodus forsteri, assembly GCA_016271365.2. NCBI lineage: Eukaryota > Metazoa > Chordata > Ceratodontiformes > Ceratodontidae > Neoceratodus > Neoceratodus forsteri. Next base: position 207,384,178 of record CM057451.1, read on the forward strand.
TCAATAGTTCAGTTTTTGATATACAGAAAGTTACACATTATTTTAAAAGCACAAACACGCACTTTGCAAACAATACATTTTACACAATTACTGCACTAATAGCAGTCTTAAAGGACCTTTGTTAGTGACATAATATTTCCACTCATTTCCCACTCCCCATTCCAGACTATATATATATTCAGCTCTGTTCCTCACCCCAAATCCACCCACCATAAAACTATTACAAAAATAAAAACTAAAAAAATTAAAAGCTCCATCCCAAATGTGTAACCCCAGCCAAACACATAAAAAATGAACACATTTACACATGCACAAAAAGTTACATAATTTGTTCCCACCTTTTTTGCTGTCACCGAGACCCCCCTATCTTGAATCAGCAGAAAACAGTTACAGAAAAGTACATATTGAGCTGCCTGTATAGCCCAGAGTGTGGAATATCTGGCAGACATGGATTGGATTCCCACAATCTCCACTAGTATACTGCGTGGACCTATGCTGCTCTCTTAACCTCCTTCTGAAACCAGGCCTTCTGCTTGGTTTGCCAAGCAACTAAAATAACTCAAGCATAATATTCAGCAATATTTAAAAATGTTTGTTGTATTTTAGCATTAACAGCAATTTTACATTATTTTCTTTTAGAGTTCTTCCATTGTCCTTCAGAAGGTCTGTGTAAACAGAAAATTTTCTTTCTATATCAGAAGTGTTGACAGGCATCCAAATGTAGCGTTTTACCAAGGCTGCCAGTTTGCTCAGTGATGGTGACTGAGACTCCCGCCTGGCTGCAATTTCAAAGTCTGGTGGGACTGACTTGGCAGCATTAGTATAAGCATGCCACTCAAAGGGCGAAATGTCTGCAAGCAATGGTATGCCAGTGATATATCTGTCTTTTTTTTTTGTCCAGCATAGGAAGTTGTAGCGGATCAAAGACACGGGCTGCCTGAAAACATGCATTGAGGGGTGTCCTTTGATGACATTGTCCAGTTTTTGACTGCCTTCCAACATCACTTGTTGGAACAGATAGACACAAGCATCTCTCTTACCCTCTTGGCACACTGAGAGTTTTTCCACAGTCTTAGGCCTGTATTCGTCTATGACAGCTGTGGCACAGAAATCCAGAAATAAGTGCAGGTGATTCAGTCAGGAAAAAATGCTGTGCCCTTGGGGTACTATCATCACCTGCAGCTCTTCGATGAGTTGCACAAGCTCACTGGACTGTTCTGACACAAATGTGGCTTGTGCTACAAGCACATCAAGTCTACTTGACAATAGCATTTTGAGTTTTTTAAATGAAGCTGCATCTGATGAAGTATTGTTTATGAAGTCTTCCACGAGAGACAGATAGCCAGATAATTGACTACCTTTACCCAGGAGCACCAGCTGGTCAACACAGCATATACAGGCATCTTTGGAACAATGCCATCCTTTGCCTCTAGAAATTCTAAATATTGATGGTGCCACATGGGGCTCTGACAGAAAACCTTTTTGATCAAGCTGACCACAGTATTATGGTCTTCCAATACTGTGGATCAGAGTTCCAGAACCAAATTTAGCAAATGTGCAATGCAATTAGCATGCACAGCATTAGGGAATATGCCGGAAATAATAGTTTTAAATGCTTTCTGCATATAGCTGGCACTGTCTGTGGCAATTGCGAACACCTTGTCAAAATTTATACCATTCTCATTAGAATTGAAATATGAAGCACAGCTTGGGAGACAGTGGTGTGATTCACACAATGCAAAAACTCAAGTCCTATCAACACCGGCTGTTCATTGACCCTCGTCAGATGCTGTGCCAGAACTCCAAAACTTCTACATCCACAGGCATCTGTAGTTTTGTCCAATATTAAATAGAGGTCAGTGTCTTCAACCAGCTTTCTTACATAGTCCTCATGCTTGGGGCAAAGCTCCTGAAGGTATGTAGTGTGTAGCTGTGCAGATCCAGGAAGACTTCCACCATGTTTTGTGTATTTGCAGAGGAACTGTTTGAAGACTGGAGCTTTTTCTAGAGGAATGTCTGTGTGTGTCAGGCATCTTACGAAGTTACAGTCCTCAGTGGCTGATGTTGCTCTCACTAAACAAGATGCCAGTGGCTGCTGTTGTTTTATGGTACTGCCTGTAAAGTGAAAAAAAAATTAAAATAAAAGAGTAATTTAAAAAAGTGATAGACCCAACCCCCACCCACATATACACCCTGCCCATCCACACACCTCACACACACCCACACACACACACATATACCTCACCCATACCCACACACACACACACCCTCACCCACACCCACACACCTCACCCACACCCACCCTCACCCACCCACACACACACACACACACCTCATCCACACTCAAACACACCCACACACACACCCTCACCCACACCCACACACATACACCCTCAGCCACACCCACACACAGCCTCACCCACACACACCCTCACACACTCACCCACCCTCCTACATGCACAAAGAGATAAATGTGACACTTGTATATAAATACTGTATACATACTGTCTTGTTTTCTCTTCATTGCTGCAGCTTTCTTATCCATATGTTTTTGTGTTTTCATGTGCAGGTCGACTGTATGTTTGCCAAGATAATCCATGGCTTGACAGCAGAACTTGCAGAATAGCTGGCCCCTATCCTCATACAAATCGCCAGGATACAGAGCAATCCGATCAATGGCACGCACAGTATAGGAAAGATGGAGCTGTTTGGCCTCCTCGTGAGCCAGACGCAGGCGCTTGGCATTCGGCTGAGACATATTGATGTTGTTTGATTCTTGCAAGCACTGTTACAATTAAATAAAATTGATGATTGATTCTTGATTCTTGCAAGTCCTGTTGCACTGTTACAATTAAATAAAATTGATGATTGATTCTTGATTCTTGCAAGCACTGTTACAATTAAATAAAACTGATGTTGATTGATTCTCCTCTTTGTTTTTTAATTTTTTTTATTTTGTAAGACTCTCTTTATGCACCCTGGAGGACAGGGCATCCTTCCAGGGTACTCACTGGGTGAAGGCCTCTCACTCCCTGCCTGAACCCCAATGACTGGATCACCCCACCTGCACTGCTCTAAGCCAGTCCCCAGCCCCCTGGCATGACTGGGATCCATGCAGTCTACGAGTTGGCGCCCGGGGAGATCACAGCAAACTGGGCTGGTAGTGGGATGTGGCCCATGCTGCAGGAATCCCCATCATCACCACTGTCCTCCAGAGGGGTGTTCCTCCATTGTTCCTCTCCCCCGCCCCATGCCCGCCATCACCCGAGGCCAGAACAATTTTTTTCTGCATGTGTACCAAGTCTGCCAAGCCCGACCATCAACAACAAGCAACAGGAGCTTGGCAAAGGGCCTGGTGGACTGGTATACATGCAGAAAAAAAATGTTCTGTGCCAGCCTGCACGTCTGCCCCATGCCCACCATTGCCCGAGGCCAGAATAAGTGTTTTCAGCATGTGTGCCAGTCTGCAAGGCCGGACCCTCCACCAACTATCAACAACAAGTGACAGGTATTTGGCATGGGCCCACGGTGGACTGGTGCAGCCTGGCGTGTTCTGTGCCAGCCTGCATGTCCGCCCATGCCCATCATCACCCGAGGCCAGAACAATTTTTTTTTTCTGCATGTTTGCCAGTCTGCCAGGCCCGACCTCCACCGACCATCAACAACAGACCAAAGGAGCTTGGCAAGGACCTGGCATACTGGCATACATGCAGAAAATAATTGTTCTGGGCCAGCCTGCACGTCTGCCCCAATGCCCACCATCACCCGAGGCCAGAACAATTTTTTTCTGCATGTGTACCAAGTCTGCCAGGCCTGACCCTCCACCGACCATCAACAACAAGTGACAGGAGCTTGGCACAAGCCTGGCAGACTGGTATACATGCAGAAAATAATTGTTCTGAGCCAGCCTGCACATCCGCCCCATGCCCACCATCACCCGAGGCCAGAACAATTTTTTTTGGCATGTGTACCAAGTTTGCCATGCCCAGCCATCAACAACAAGTGACAGGAGCTTGGCTCAGGCCTAGCGGACTGGTATACATATAGAAAAAAATTGTTCTGGGCCAGCCTGCACATCTGCACCATGCCCACCATCACCTGAGGCCAGAATAAGTGTTTTCAGCATGTGTACCAGTCTGCAAGGCCCAACCCTCCACCGACTATCAACAACAAGTGACAGGAGCTTGGCATGGGCCTGGTGGACTGGTATACATGCAGAAAAAAATTGTTCTGGGCCAGGCTGCATGTCCGCCCAATGCCCACCATCACCTGAGGCCAGAACAATTTTTTTTCAGCATGTGTACCAAGTCTGCCAAGCCTGACCATCAACAACAAGCGACAGAAGCTTGGCTCAGGCCTAGCAGACTGGTATAGATGCAGAAAAAAATTGTTCTAGGCCAGCGTGCATGATCGTCCCATGCCCACCATCACCCGAGGCCAGAACAATTTTTTTTTTCTGCATGTTTATCAGTCTGCCAGGTCGACCCTCCACCAACCATCAACAACAGATGAAAGGAGCTTGGCACAGACCTGGAAGACTGGTATACATGCAGAAAATAATTGTTCTGGGCCAGCCTGCATGTCTGCCCCATGCCCACCATCTCCCGAGACCAGAACAATTTTTTTCAGCATGTGTACCAAGTCTGCCAGGCCCGACATTCCACTGACCATCAACAATAAGTGACAGGAGCTTTGCACAGGCCTGGCAGACTGGCATACATGCAGAAAATAATTGTTCGGGGTCAGCCTGCACGTCTGCCCCATGCCCACCATCACCCGAGGCCAGAACAATTTTTTTAGCATGTATACCAGTCTGCCAGGCCCGTCAGTCCACCAACCATCAACAACAAGTGACAGGAGCTTGGCATGGGCCCGGTGGACTGGTATACATGCATAAAAAATTATTCTGGGTCAGCCTGCACGTCCGTAACATGCCCACCATCACCCGAGGCCAGAACAATTTTTTTTTTCTGCATGTCTACCAGTCTGCCAGGCCCGACCCTCCACCGACCATCAACAACAGATTTTTTCTCTGCATGTGTACCAGCAGGATCAAGGGACAGACCTAGTGGACTGATACACATCATCTTACATCTGCAGGGGCTTAGATGAAATTTCTGATCACTAATTTCACATTATGGACACATCTGCAGATAATTGGGGTGCCATACCTAACCACCAATGGTAGGGCGATGCTGGCCCTTGGGGGCCCACCTATTCCATTATGGGGCACATGCCATTAAATTCTGAAAGGAAAAGTAAGAACTAGCATGGGTTACATGGCAGGGAAGTCAATGGGTAAATCAAGTCCCAGATTGTACCCATAGGTACATCCTCTAGGTTACATGATCAAAAACATTATGGCTGCCACCGTTTGGCCATTTTCTGTGTCAAACTGCTTCTATTAGACATTTATTGTGATAACTGGATTATAAAAGTGGTAAATGTCAATGGATTACACCTTTTCTTACAGCAATAAGGGTTCAGATGAAATTTCTGATCACTGATTTCACATTACAGACCCACCTGCAGATAGCCGGGGTGACATACCCAACCACATATGGTACACCCATACTGGCCCAATGGGTGTCTACCTATTGCAGTATGGGGTACATGCCAACAAATTCAGATAGGAAAAGTAAGAAGTAACCTATTTTACATGACAGGGAAGTTAAAGAGTAAATCAAGGCCCAGATTGTACCCAAAGCTACATCCCCTATGTCACATGAACAAAAACAAAATGGCGGCTACCGTTCGGTAATTTTCTGTGCCAAACTGCTTCTGTTACACATTTATAGGGCTTACTAGATTATAAACTTGGTAAATGTCAATGGATTACACCTTTTCTTACATTTGCAGGGGCTTGGATGAAATGTTTGATCACTAATTTCACATTGCAGACCTATCTGTAGATAGCTGGGGAGCCATACCGAACCATCCATGGTATGCCCATACTGGCCCATTGGGTGTCCGCCTCCTGCATTATGGGTACATGCCAATAAATTCAGAAGGGAAAATAAGAAGTAGCCTGTTTTGCATGACAGGTAAGTGAATGAGTAAGTCAAGGTCCAGAGTGTACCAGTATATCTACATCCCCTTTGTCACATGAGCAAAATCAAGATAGCGGCTCCTAGTCAGTCAATTTCTGAGTCAGACTGCTTCTGTTACACATTTGTTGGGATAACTTGATTATAAAAGTGGTAAATGTCAGTGGTTTACACCTTTTCTTACAGCTGCAGGGGTTCGGATGAAATTTCTGATCACTAATTTCACATTACTGACCCACCTGCAGATAGCCACGGTGCCATAATCAACCACCCATGGTATTTTTTTTTTTATTTTAGTCTTTGGTAACTGGGTAAGGCCCACTAGGCACAAGTGCCTGTTTTCAGGGGCGACCTGGGAGCACTGGGCGTTTAAGTGACTTGCTCAGAGTCACACAGTATGCAAGTGGAGGTTGTGAGAATCAAACTCAGGTCTGGTCTGCTGGATGTATCAATCTTATTCACACCTCATTCCTCTAACTTCTAGGCTATACTGCCAGCCCATGCCCATACTGACCAATTGGGTGTCCACCTATTGCATTATGGGGTACCTGCCAATACATTCAGAAAGGAAACGTAAAAAGTAGCCTGTTTTACATCAAAGGGATGTGAATCGGTAAATCAAGGCCTAGATTGTACCCATATCTTCATCCTCAGAGTTACAGGAACAAAAACAAGATGGCTGACACTGTTTAATCATTTTCTGTGTCAGACTGCTTCTCTTACACATTTATTGGAATAACTAGATTATAAAATGAAAAATGTCAAAGGAATACACCTTTTCTTACATCTGCAGGGACTTGGATGAACTTTCTGATCACTAATTTCATATTATAGACCCACCTGCAGATAGCTGTGGATTCATACCCCAGCCACCCATGGTTTGCCCATACTGGCCCATTTGGTGTCCACCTACTGCATTATTGGGTACATGCCAATAAATTCAGAAAGGAAATGTAAGAAATAGCCTCTTTTACATGACAGGGAAGTGAATGGGTAAAACAAGACCCAGACTGTATCGACCTCTTCAAGGCTCTAGACCTGCCTTCGCTCCAGGATCGGAAACAGTGCCAAGGCGCAAGGCTAACTGCAAAATTCTGTGCTCAGATCCTCCCCCCACCTTGATTCTGCCCTCCAAGCTCAACCCCCCTCAGTGTACTCCCTCAAGAACACTGACTCAGGGCTTCTACATGTCCCACACATGGCTACAGCCAAAGGGCAGGCCGCATTCAATTATCACATGCCTAAACTATGGAACTGCCTACCGGTGGGCATTCAGCATACAGATAACTCACAGCAGTGCAACCTGCTCTTCAAGGTGCTTTTCCCCCTACCTGCACCTGCCGACAGTCCCACTGAGATACCATATATCCCACTGCTCACATTTGATGCTCTAAGTGCCTTCCCAGGCCTTCAGTGAACTCCCTGGTATATGTAGGCCTACACTAACCACATTGCCATTGTATTCTTCCTGTATTCTAAGGGTGCGACCATCAAGTTCATTTAGGCACTTATACGACATAGCTGAATTGCAGAACTCTAGACTTGTTAGCTAGTTAACTTACTACCACACTATGGGTACAAACTGCTTTCCCCATCACCGATGTTATTGTACATGTGTGTAATTTTGTTTCTCCATAATACCTGTTGTCATTGTTGCAATGTACTGTAGATACTGTGAACTACTTCATAATTTATGCATCCTCTCCCCCTCCACCCCCAGGACACATCTGGAATCGAGTAGTACTCTGCTCAGTATGCTGTCCTGGTGAAACTCTTAAATAAATAAATAAATAAAATATCTACATCCCCTTGGTCAAAAGAGCAAAATCAAGATAGTGGCTATGATTCAGTGATTTTCTGTCAGACTGCCTCTGTTACATGTTTGTAGGGATAACTAGATTATAAAAGTGGTAAATGTCAATGGTTTATACCTTTTGTTACATCTGCAGGGGCTTAGATGAAATTTCTGATCACTAAATTCACATTATTGACACACCTGCAGATAGCTAGGGTGCCATACCCAACCACCGATGGTACAGCCATGCTGGCCCTGTGGGGCCCACCTATTCCATTATGGGGTACATGCCAATAAATTCAGAAAGGAAAAGTAAGAACTATCCTGGATTACATGACAGGGAAGTCAATGAGTAAATGAAGTCCCAGATTGTAACCATAGGTACATCCCCTGGGTTACATGACCAAAAACATTATGGCTGCCACCGTTCAGTCATTTTCTGTGTCAAACGTCTTCTGTAAGACATTTATTGTAATAACTAGATTATAAAAGTGGTAAATGTCAATGGATTACACCTTTTCTTACAGCAATAGGGATTCAGATGAAATTTCTGATCACTAATTTCAAATTACAGACCCACATGCAGATAGCCGGGGTGACATACCCAGCCCCCATGTTATACCCATGCTGGCCCATGGGGTGTCTACCTATTGCACTATGAGGTACATGCCAATAAGTTCAGATAGGACAAATACGAAGTAACCTGTTTTACATCACAGGGAAGTGAATGAGTGAATCAAGGCCCAGGTTGTATCCAAAGCTACATCCCCTATGGCACATGAACAAAAACAAAATGGTGACTACCGTTCAGTCATTTTCTGTGCCAAACTCCTTCTGTTACACATTTGTAGGGCTAACTAGATTATAAATATGGTAAATACCAATGGATTACACCTCTTCTTACATATGCCGGGGCTTGGATAAAATTTGTTTTCACTAATTTCACATTATAGACCCATCTGCAGATAGCTGGGGTGCCATAATCAACCATCCATAGTATGCCCATACTGGCAAACTGGGTGTTCACCTATTGCAATGTGGGGTCCATGCCAATAAATTCAGAAAGAGAAAGTAAGAAGTAGCCTGTTTTACATGACAGGGAAGCAAATGAGTAAATCAAGGTCCAGACTGTACCTATCTCTACATACCCTTTGTCACATGAGCAAAATCAAGATGGCGGATACCAGTCAGTCATTTTCTGTGTCAAACTGTTTCTGTTACACGTTTGTAGTGATAACTAGATCATAAACTGTTAAATGTAAGTGGATTACACCTTTTCTTACAGCAGCAATGGCTTGGATTAAATGTCTGATGACTAATATCACATTACAGACCCACCTGCCGATAGCCTGGATGCCATACCCAACCACTCATGGTATGCTAATACTGGCCCATTGAGTGTCCACCTATTGCATTATGGGGTACATGCCAATACAATCAGAAAAGAAAAGTAAAAAGCAGCCTCTTTTACATGACAGGAAGAGAATGAGTAAATCAAGGCCCAGATTGTACCCATAGCTACATTCCCTGGGTCACATGACCAAAGACAAGATGGCTGCCACCATTCGGTCATTTTCTGCGACAAACTGCTTCTGTTACACGTTTGTAGTGATAACTAGATCATAAAAGTGGTAAATGTCAATGGATTACACCTTTTCTTACATCTGCAGTGGCTTGGATGAAATTTCTGATCATTAATTTCACATTATGGCTCCATCTGCAGATAGCCGGGGTGCCATAATCAACCACTCATGGTATGCCAATACTGGCCTAATGTGTGTCCACCTATTGCATTTTGGGGTACAGGACAATACATTCAGAAAGGAAAAGTAAGAAGTAGCCTGTTTTACATGACAGGGAAGTGAATGAGTAAATCAATGCCCAGATTATATCCATATCTACATCCCCTGAGTTACAGGAACAAAAACAAGATGACTGACACTGTTCAATCATTTTCTGTGTCAGACTGCTTCTCTTACACATTTATTGAGATACCTAGATTATAAAATAGGAAAATGTCAAAGGAATGCATGTTTTCTTACAGCAACAGGGGCTTGGATGACATTTCTGATCACTAATTTCACATTTTAGACCCACCTGCAAATAGCAGGGGTACCATATCCAACCACCTATAGTATGCCCATGCTGTCACATGGGGTGTCTACCTATTGTATTATGGAGTATATGCCAATAAATTAATAAAAGAGAAGTATGAAGTAGCCTGCTTCACATGAAAGGGAAGTGAATGAGTAAATCTAGGCCCAGACAGTACCTATATCTACATCCACTTGGTCACATAACAAAAACAAGGTGGCAGCTACAGTTTGGTCATTTTAAGTGTCAAACTGCTTATGTTACATGTTTGTAGGAATAACTAGATTATAAAAGTGGTAAATGTCAATAGATTACAATTTTTCTTACAGCAATAGGGGTTCAGATGAAATTTCTGATCACTAATTCCACATTACAGACCCACCTGCAGATAGCCAAGGTGCCATACCCAACCACCTATGGTATACACGTACTGGCCCATAGGGTGTCCACCTACTGCATTATGGGGTACATGCCAAAAAATTCAGAAAGGAAAAGTAAGAAGTAGCCTGTTTTGCATGACAGGAAAGTGAATGAGTAAATCAAGGCTCAGATTGTACCCATAGGTACATCCCCTGGGTCTCCTGAACAAAAACAAGATGACGCTTACCGTTCGGTCATCTTCTGTGCTAACCCGCTTCTGTTACATGTTTGTAGGAATAAGCAGATTATAACAGTGGTAAATGTCAAAAGATTACACCTTTTCTTACATTTGCAGGGCTTGAATGAAATTTCTGATCACTAAGTGGTTTTGTCTCTGAAGGACAGGCCCCATTGTTCCAGGTCTGAGGACCCGTAGGTAGCAAAGGGGTGTGGGAGTAGGGCGAAGGGAAGAAAAGGGGAGGAGTTAAGGAGAGAGCAAAAAAGGGGGAGTGGTACAGAAAATAATTGACAGGACAAAAGGGATGACATCAGAAAAGGGGCAGGACAGGCTTGGGCCAAGGAGGCAGTGGATAGGCCAAAGGAAAAGAGAGAGAGAGGATGAGAGACAGAAGAGCTGGTAAAAATAATGTTTTTTAAGTGGAAGCCCAGGTCAGCTTTCCCTCACTTCATTTGGTGGGACAGGAATTTTATTCAGGTCTTAGCACATCAGTCGGAGAGTTACTAAGAGTTGGTAATGTACAGCAGGTTTCTATTTGTAATGTTTAATGTGTATACTGTGAAGCACATTTTGTTGCGGGGTACAGCAGTGGCACCTGGTGTTTTCTGGTAGAATGTAGCCAGAGATAGAAAAAGACGAATATAGTAGATGTATCCATGAAGCAGGAATCATGTGGCAAATGTATGCAGTAGTGCTTGTTATTAGGCCTTTCGTGTGTTAACAGAATGCTTTGCCAGCCAGGAGTATGGTTGGGGTAAAGGGGACAGCAGAAGCCCTGGTTCATTTGTATTTTGATGGACCACCTGTTTTTGTCATGCAGAAATTTCTGCCCAGTCTAGCAGCAGCCGATTTTCCTGGTGATAAGACTTTCAGCAGCCCAGTTTTTCTTTGATATAAGATAGCACATGGGTATTGGAAAAGGTGGCAGCAGGAGCCCTGGTTCATTTGGAATTGTTGTTTTGCTGTGGTGGGTGGGAAACCGTGGGCACTGCATGACCCCTCTGTGGGTTTGTGTGTAGGTGGGGATTAGTGGTGCATGGAGAAGCACAGACTTGGCAAGGACTCAGCAGGCCCGGGAGAGCCTGAGAAGTGGGGAAACTTACACGTTTGAAGAAAGAAGCCACACAAGTGTGTGGGGGCAGAATTTGGCATTTTTCTGGTGGGCCAGCAGGCCGAGCGACATCAGTTAAACTGGGTGTCTGGTTGGGGCCTGAGAGCAGAGCCTGCCTCGGAAGCTGAGCTGGCAGTGCAAGTGTGGTTTTAAGAGCCCGTGGCTTGCAGCAGGTGTAAAGAGGATCTGGCTGGGGGGAAGGAAGCGGGTCCAGGGGGAGCCTGAGTGGCTGGGAGTTTTTTAAGGTTCACAGGAAAAGGCGACCAGCAGGAGCGGCATGGTCATGGCTCACAAAGGGGGGGAGAAGGAGAGCAGCGAAGAGGAGAGGAGCAGCTAGCGGAGTACGGGCTCTCCAGCCTCCATGAGGGGCGGGTTGGTTGCACTGTGAGGGACAAGAACTAGTGAGGGGAGCTGGGGCAGCTCATCGCAGGAAAATAGACCAGCCTGGTGGGCCAAGATGCTGTTGGCTAGGGGGGCAGTGTACAGGTGGCATTTCCCGCCAGGACATTGGGGGATATAAAAGGGGATGTTGTTTGCTTTTGCCAATACCAACTACAATGGGGGGCTCCCATTTTGGGGATAGGAGCCATTTGGGAGCATGCAGGTGAATCCTACGAGCTGTGCCATGGAGTAGTAGACCACAGCGGGCCACCAAGGCAGTGAGGTGACTGTGTGGAGGCTGCCATTTTATAATTCACAGCATGGCAGCTGCAATTTTGAATGCAACTGTGTGGCGGTTTCCATTGGGGTCAGAGGCTGCTGGAAGCGAGGCATACAGGCCAAAGGAGGATAGCCCCAGGGGTATAGCGGGGGAATGGGTCCTCAAACGGGTACCCCGCCTGATGTATGGTCCACGGGTGGCTCATATTGACAATGGAGGCCTTTCATTCATCATAGAGACTGAAAGACCAGCAGCGACTGGGGAATTCGGGGCAAAGGAGAATGAAGAATTGCAGAGAGGCATAGAAGGCAAAAATAAAATAAAAAAAAGCAAAGTATGGGACACAAGTCAGAATGGAAGCCCCATGTGGACGGAATAAAGGGGGGGACAGCACACATTGAGGCTTGGATGCCCTGGGGGACAACAGGGGCACAGAGCAAAAGCTGGGGTGCATTTGAGTGAGGAGGAAAGACTGACTTGATTTTATCACTACAGAAATGAATACCAGGGGTGCAAGTGCTATGAAGGTGGATGCGATGAAACTGATCATGGATTTGGTGGATAGGGTGCACAAGGTGCTGGATGCAGTGGAAGACTCAGGGGTGGATGCAGAGTCGAGAACAGGTCTGAAGAGGAAGGACAGGGCAGGGTTCAGTGGAAAAGGGAAGAGTAACAAGAAGGGGAGGCCCAAGGGCTCCCTTTCCGAAGGTGCCCAGGCCTGAGCCCGCAGGACCAGAACCAGTCCTGACACCAGCCCCTGTTCCAGATGATATCTTGTTACTGGGACTGAGCCCAGCTCCAAGGCCAGCACCCATTCCCAATCTGGAACCCCAGCCAGGGCCATCTCCAGTGCTGACACTGACGGGCCCACAGCCAGTCCCGATGCCGAACCCATGGCTGATGCCATCCCTGGTAGCTCTGGTCCTGGATCCCTTGCCTGCACCAACAAATGCTCAAGGTAATAATTATGGTACAACAGTAGAAAGCACTATGAAGGAATATGTTGAGCAATTATTGTTGGGCATGGGGCAGGCGGGATTAACAGGTTGCAAAAAGTGTTAGGAGAGCTGGAAAAAGGGAAGAAGGCAAAGAATGCACGAGGGCATGGTGGATCAGATAAAGGGGGAATGGAAGGGATGGGGAACAGGGGGGGGGTGAGAATAGGTGACCACGTACCACTTGCTACAAAGGAGGAGATTTGGAAGGGTGAGTCTGTGGACATTTTTGCCTTGATTGTCAAGAAGACACCAGAGCAATATGAAGAAAAGGAGGGTTTGGGGAAGAGAAAGCTTGCTGCAGCGGTGGTCTTAGTCAAAAAGGGTGAAGACCCAAAAGGGCCTTCCTATAAAGGGAAAATGTGGGACGCATGGTCATTGGGTAATCGGAAATGGGAATTCCATTGTTGACTTACTCCTTGATCATCAGGAATGCCTATATGATGATGGGGGGCAAAAATTGGCTGCAATATGATGAGAAGTTTAGGACCAGGATGGCAACTTGTGGAATGGACTGCCGTTGGGATTCTTGACATAATGACTTATGGTGGGAGACCATGACGGTAGCCAGGGGGTGAAGAGTATTGGTCAAAGGGGACCAAGAGATACCAAAAATGCTGTTGGGGGTACAATAGGGCATATTGTTCCTTCCCCAACTGCAGGTTTAAGCACACCTGCTCAAAATGCGGGTGATCCCATCCAGCTGCAAACTGCAGATCATACGATGGTGGCAGTGTGGGCTCACAAGTGGTCTATTACTTTTCGGGGGCCCAGGGAGGACACAGAGGCAGGCACTGGAAAAATGCAGAGAGAGGTAGGGGATATGAGGGGGAGGCTGGGGTTTCCAGCAAGGGGGAGGCAATAGGGAGGCGGATTGAACCTTCCCAATGGCCCGCATCACCATAAGACCAGAGGTAGTGGAGAGATGGTCCAGGAGGCACCCGGATGCGGGAGCCAGGGTTGCATTGGTCCAAGGGTTAAAAGCCAGTTTTAGTTTGCAGTACTATGGGCCAAGGAAGGGGATGTGGGTGGAGAACTTTAAATCCATAAAGGGGAAGGAGCACTTACTGATGAGGAAGATATGGAAGGAAAGACTAGTGGGACAAGTGGAAGATCCCTTCCTGGCACTGCCATTTAGGCATCTCAGGGTGTCACGATTAGGACTGGTGCCTAAAAAATAAGAAGGGGACTTCAGGGTCATTCACCACCTGTCCTACCAGGACAAGGAGTCGGTCAATGACTTTATCAGGGAGGAGGACAGCAGGGTGTCCTATGGGACCCTGGAGGATGCAGTTAGTTGGATCAGAACAAAAAAGGAAGCCTGGCTGGCAAAAATGGATACTGAGTCCACTTTCAGGCTGTTGCCGGTCAGGAGGGAAGACTGGGACTTATTGGATTTCCAGATATAAGGGAAGTACTATTTTGACAAAGCCATGCCAATGGGTTGTTTGGTGGCATGTGCCACATTTGAATTGTTCAGTACTTGGTTGCAATGGGTCTTGCAGGAGAGGTGTGGACATAGGGCAGTAGTCCATTACTTGGATGATTTCCTATTTATTGGGAAAGTAAAGGCAGGGGTGGAATGCATGCTAGCGGATTTTGAATTGATGTGGTGGGAGTTCGGAGTGCCACTAGCCAAGGGAAAAATGGAGGGGCCGAGTAGGTGCCTTGAGTTTTTTGGAATAGAGGTAGACGCCGAGCAAGGTTTGTTCAGACTGCTGAAACAGAAGATATTGAAAATAAGGAGGCTACTGGGGGAGGTGACTCAGACGAGGAGGGTAACTTTAAAGAAGATCCAACAGGTGCTGGGTCATTTGAATTTTGCCTGCAGAGCCATAGGACCAGGATGCACGTTCACACAGAGCCTGGCCAGAGCCATAGCAGGGGCGCGTAGGCCGCACCATTGGGTAGATTTAAGAGACGAGGTTAGGGAAGTCATGAAGGTATGGGAGCAATTCCTTGCAATGCATAATGGAGTTGCATTCTGGCAGGAGGACTGGTTGTTCAATACTGACTTGGATCTGTATACTGATGCCTCTGGAGTTATATGAGTGGGAGCATATTTTAAGGGAAACTGGTTCGCGGAACCCTGGCAAACAGAATTGGTCAGGAGGGAGCTCATGTGTGACATAACCATGTTGGAGATATTCCCTATGTGGGTGGTGATAGTACTGTGGGGGGGGGAGACATTGAAGAACCAGAAGGCAACTTTCTGGTGTGATAATAGGGCAGTGGTGGAGGTATCGAACAGCAAGGGGGCCAGGTCTGACACTGTTTTGTGGGTGCTGTGACAGCTAATTCTGCAGTGTTTGAAGCTCAACAAGAACTTTAGTGCCAGGCACATAGCAGGGGTTCAGAACACAGTGGCTGACAGCCTCTCCTATCTGCAGATGGACAGATTTCAAGCAGTAGCAATGGAGGCAGACCCGACGGGGACCAAGATACCAGAGGTACTGTGGGAGATTGGCTGGAAGGAGCAGAATATCTCTTCTAGAGCTCTTGGGCAGACAGCACAATAAAGGCTTATGAGAGTTCATGGAGGGTGTTCCAAGCCTTTAGAGCATTACACAGCATGGAGGTAAGTAGACAGGTCGTGGAACAGCAGGTGACCAGTTTTGTGATGCTTGGATGGCGGGCACAGGGAGCTTATGCTTCTATAGGGGTGCACCTGGCAACCATTGGATGGGTGTGCACTATGAAAGACTGGGGAGACCTCACAAAGGGGGGTATTGGTGAGAAGAATGATGATGGGCTGGCAAAGGGTGAAGGGAAACATCCCAAATAAAAGAAGGCCCATTACTTAGCATATGTTAACAGTATTAGTAGGGGTGCTGCCAGGAGTGTGTCATTCAAACTATGAAGCCATGTTTTTTAAAGCGGTTTTCACGCTACTGTTTGGGGGGGCTTTTAGGGTTAAAGAATTAGTAGGGCAAAGGAAGTCAAAGGAAGGGCAGGGTTTACAAATGATGGATATGCAGTGGCAAGGGGGGGATCTTTGGGTATATCTAAGGAAGTTAAAGACAGACCAGAGAGGGAAGGGTGCCAGGTGCTGATAAGCCGGCACCCGAAGTGGGCTATCTGCCCAATCCAAGTGATGCAACAGTACCAAGCCACCAGGCACAAGGGGACGGAGACATTCTTCGTTCACCAAGACGGAAAAAGGGAAAACTGCAACCAGATAGCAGGAGTTCTGATGAATACTATCTTGGCCATGGGGGAGGACCTGAAGGGATACACCTCACATTCATTTAGGATAGGAGTGGCCTCGGGGGAGGCAGTACGAGGGGTGTCCGAAGAAGGTCTGAAGGCCTTGGGCTGGTGGACAAGAAGTTGCTACAAAAAACATGTGAAAAGAGACAAGTGCTAATGATGTGTCTCTTTTTCTCTCCACAGGAGGGCTAACATGGGGGGGATTTGGGGAGGGGGAGGAGCAAGGAGTGGAAGAGAGGGGCTGTAACTCATCAGGATGTTTTTTTGTCTTTGTAGTGATGGCAGGCAAAAAGCACATTTGGATCATCTGGCATTCCTATATATACTGGGCAGAAAGGCAAGCCAAGCAGAAAACTGGGGGAAAACAGTTGGGGTTGGACCATCAGAGAATAAGAGTGCATTGGAGAGGAATTCAAGGAATGAGATGGGGCAATGAATGCCACTGATGGAAGAGATGAGGAAAAGTCACCAGAGCCGCACTTGATAATTATACATCTCGGGGCAATGATTTAGGTACTCCCCCCTGGTTGGACATATTCACCAATTTCGAGAAAGATTTGGTAATCTTGAAAAGCTGGTGGCCCAGGGTAAAACTGCTATGGTCAGAAATGGTGGCCATAAAGGTATGGCGATATGCAAAAAACCGAAAAGCCATTGACAAAGCAAGGAAGAGAATGAATGGGAGGATAGAAAGAAGTATAAAGGAAATTGGGGGAAGGGTCATACGGCATAAGGAGATAGTGGAGAGGATAGCGGGGCAATACAGATCTGATGGGGTACCTCTGGCAGATTCAGGAAATCATATCTTTATTACGGAACTAGGAAGAGGCATAGACACCTGATGCAAGTCCCCAGTGTAAAAGGAAGTAACAGGGGAAAGTCTGTCATCCAAACGCAGGCTGGAGACAGGCTAGTGGAAAAAGGAAAGAAAAAAGCCCATGGTGGGAGGTTGGGGGGGAAAAGGAGCACGACAATAAAAGAGGAAAGAGAAAAAGGGGTATGGACACCCTGGAAGGAGAAAAAGAGGGTCAAGAAAAGGACCTGCCCCAGATGGGAAGACGGAGAACCACCCCATGTTTACACCTGGGGAGAAAGAGAAGAAGAACACAAAAGAAGAATCCTGCAGTTTACACCTAGGGGAATTGAGAAAGTTATGGAAATATGCCAGATGATTGCCTATAGTGGACACTGAAAAACATTGTATGATAAAAATAAATGATAGAAAGTAACTTGTATTGTAAATAAAGGAAGGGATATGAAGAATTAATAAAAGGTGTGATGACTGAGCAACCAAAGATAATACAAGTTGTGGCCTCTTTTCTTGCAATGGGGAGAAGGCTCTGGAACAATTTCACAATCTAGACCCACCTGCAGATAGCTGGGGTACCATACCCAACCACCCGCGGTATGCCCATACTGGCCCATTGGGTGTCCACCTATTGCATTTTGGGGTACATGCCAATAAATTCAGAAAGGAAAAGTAAGAAGTAGCCTGTTTTATATGACAGGGACGTGAATGAGTAAATCAAAGCCAAGACTGTACCCAAATCTGCATCCCCTGGGTCACATGAACAAAAACAAGATGGCAGCCACCGTTCAGTCATTTTCTGTATCAAACGGCTTCTGATATACATTTGTAGGGGTAACTAGATTATAAAAGTGGTAAATGTCAATGGGTTACACCTTTTCTTACATCTGCAGGGACTTGGATGAAATTTCTGATCACTAGTTTCAAATTATAGACTCACCTGCAGATAGTTGGGGTGCCATACCCAACCACACATGGTAGGCCATGCTGGCCCATGGGTTGCCCACCTACTGCATTATGGGGAACATGCCAATAAATTCAGAAAGGAAAAGTAAGAAGTAGCCTTTTTTCACATGGCAGGGAAGTGAATGCGTAAATCAAGGCCCAGATTGTACCCAAAGCTACATCCCCTTGGTCACATGACCAAAAACAAAATGGCTGCAACTGTTCAGTCATGTTTTGTGTCATACTGCTTCTGTTACACATTTATTGTGATGACTAGATTATAAAAGTGCTGACTGTCAATGGATGATACCTTTTTTTACAACAGCAGAGGTGTGGATGAACTTTCTGATCACTAATTTCACATTATGGACCCACCTGCAGATAGCCAGGGTGCCATACCAAACCACCGATGGTATGCCCATACTGGCTCATGGGGTATCCACCTATTGCATTATGGGGTATATGCCAATGCATTCAGAAAGAAAAAGTAAGAAGTCACCTGTTTTACATGACAGGGATGTGAATGAGTAAATCAAGGCCTGATTGTACCAATATCTACCTCACCTGGGTCACATGAACAAAAACAAGATGGCTGACACCGTTTAATCATTTTCTGTGTCAGACTGCTTGTCTTTCATATTTATTGTTATAGCTAGGTTATAAAATAGGTAAATGTCAAACCAGTACACATTTCTTACTGCAACAGGGGCTTGGATAGCACTTGTGATCACTAATTTCACATTATAGACCCACCTACAGATAGCTGAGGTGTCATACCCAACCACCCATGGTAGGACCATGCTGGCCGATGGGAGACCCACCTATTGCATTGTGGGGTACATGTCAATAAATCTATAATGGACAACTAAGAAGTAGCCTGTTTGATATGTCAGGGAAGTAAATGAGTAAATCAAGGCCCAGTTTGTGCCCATATCTACATCTGTAGGGTCACATGAGCAAAAACAAGATGGCAGCTACTATTTGGTCATTTTCTGTGTCAAACTGCTTCTGTTACACATTTGTAGGGTTAATTAGATTATAAAAGTTGTAAATGTCAATGGATACACCCTTTCTTACAGCAGCTGGGGCTTGGATGACATTTCTGATCACTAATTTCATATTACAGACCCACCCTCAGATAGCTGTGGTGCCATACCCAACCACCCATGGTATGTTCATGCTGGCCCATTGAGTGACCACCTACTGCTTTATGGGGTATATGTAAATAAATTCATAAAAGACAACTAAGAAGTAACCTGTTTTACATCACATGGAAGTGAATAAGTAAATCAAGGCCCAGACTGTACCCATATCTACATCCACTCGGTGACATCGCCAAAAACAAGATGGCGGCTATTGTTCGGTCATTTTATGTTCCAAACTGTTTCTGTTACACGTTTGTAGGGAAAACTATATTATAAAAGTGGAAAATGACAATATATTACATGTTTTCTTACATCTGCAGAGGCTCGGATGAAATTTCTGATCACCAATTTCACATTATGGACCCACCTGCAGATAGCTGGGGTGCAATACCCAACGACCAATGGTATGCCCATACTGGCCCATTGGGTGTCCACCTATTGCATTATGGGGTACATGCCAATAAATTCAGAACGGAAAACTAAGAAGTAGCCTGTTTTACATGACAGGAAAGGAAATGAGTAAATCAAGGCCTGGACTGTACCCATATCTACATCACCTAGGTGACATGAACAAAAACAAGATGGTGGCTACCATTCTGTCATTTTCTGTGTCAAACTGCTTCTGTTACACGTTTGTAGGGATAACTAGATTATAAAAGAGGTAAATGTCAATGGATTACACCTTTTTATACAGCAGCAGGTGTTTGGATGAAATTGGTTAAAAACACACTGACAGGTTATGCAGTTGCGTGTAACACCAGACCGCCCAGGTGTAACAGGCCCGACACCTCAGGTGGAGGGTCTTATTGCCCCTTGAAGGTCCGGTATTGCCCAATACTGCCCACCCTGGAGGGTATTATTGCGCTTAGAAAATGAGTACTGTGGAAAAAAAATTGTTTATTAAACAAAAATGTTATTATGAGATTTAAATGAGTTTTTTAATAAAATAGTTCCTCTGCCTATAGTAGAATGATGTGTGTGTGTGTTTTTTTGGCTGGTTGTCATGGTCACACACACACACAAAGACACCCAGAGTCAATCTTCTTTGTAGACAGTTGAATTTTCCTCCTGCAAACACCCACAGAAATGTACAGGCTGTGATACTTTTTGTTTTTGTATACTGGCATCAGTTTGTTGCCCCCCCCTCCATTGAATCACATTCGGGACACCTGACAGCTGACACCAAGATACTACTGGTCACCCCCCACCACCAGCAATGAGAGAAGAATGGACAATTTAGCAGCTTTCATTTATTCTTTATTTTTTTAAACTGCAGGCTTGATTGCGGGTGGCTACATGGAGGATGTAGTCGTGAGAGATCAAATGTATTGTGTGGCAGCATGGTGGTCAGCAGAACTCAGCATGTTTAACAGAAATCCTGTGTCTGCTGCAAATGGTGTACCCATTAAAAGTAATTTTGATTTGGTCACAGAGGGAACTAGTAGGCAGCATCGAGACTAGCTGATCTGCTAAATGGCTTTACTGTTTTTGTGTCGCCTGTTACGTGACGGGCAGGTAGTACAGCTGTTCACTCGTCACGGCTGTTTCTAGGAGTGCAGTCACTTAAACTGATAATGGTCAGGTTGGGGGATCTAAAGGAACTACTCAGTCAAAGGGGTCACAATCCACTGTAAGGTAGGCAGAATAAATTATGTTGATCTGTGCAGAGAAACGGTACTGCTTGGAAAGGGGGCAGACAGAAATGTTTGTAGGTCTATTCGTAGGGTGTGTGAGAGATGGCTCCTGTCTGGCGGGGGTGGGCATCCAGTTTGAATTTATATTTGTCACCGTGGACTACAGATGACTGAGCAGTCGAGCTGGGTTGTAGTACATGCTATCTGGGTCATTGGAAATGGACATTTTTGTTTTAACTATGCTCTGTATCAGAAGCTATTGAACACTGTGGTGTGGTGCAGTTCAGCTACAAAAGTTCTTATTTTTCAAAACTGCTGTTTCGTTTTAGGAGAGTGAGCGGGTACGCACAGGAGGGAGCAGTGAGAGTGGCATTCGCTCTTGTATACAAAATAAAATGATTGGGCATGGGAGAACTTGGCATCATGACTAAAGAAAGAAGGAAAACATCTTTTATGCACAAGTATGATGTGTGTTTTTTGTGGCAGTTGATTACGGAGCATTTGGGGCCAGTATGTCTCACTTAGCGAGACAAATAAATGGTGGACAGTTGAAAACAAAATAAGGGGGTTTTAGCCAATTAGAAACCAGGCTGGGCAGAAAGATTCTGGTGATGGGGTTGGCTGTGCTGGCACTTTTAATAGCTGGACATCTATTGTCTGATAGATGCCCAGCTAGAGAAGTCCCTCAGCCAATCAGAAGCCCGAATTACTTTTACCCATTTTCTAATCACTAATTTCACATTACCAACCCACCTGCAGATAGCTGGGTGCCATAATCAACCACCCATTGTATACCCATACTGGCCCATTGGGTGTCTACCTATTGCATTATGGTGTACATGCCAATACATTCAGAAAGGAAAAGTAAGAAGTAGCCTGTTTTACATGAAAGGGATGTGAATGAGTAAATCAAGGTCCAGATTGTACCCATATCTACATCCTCTGGGTTACAAGAACATAAACAAGACGGCTGACACCATTTAATCATTTTCTGTGTCCAACTGCTTCTCTTACACATTTATTGGTGTAACTAGATTATAAAATAGGAAAATGTCAAAGGAATACACCTTTTCTTACAGCACAAGGGGCTTGGATGATATTTCTGATCACTAATTTCACATTATAGACCCATGTGCAGATAGCAGGGGTACCATACCCAACCACCTATGGTATGCCCATGCTGTCCCATGGGGTGTCTACCTATTGCATTATGGGGTACATGTCAATAAATCTATTAAGAACAACTAAGAAGTAGCCTGCTTTACATGAAAGGGAAGTTAATGAGTAAATCAAGGCCTAGACGGTACCCATATCTTCATCCCATGGGTCACATGAACAAAAAAAAGGTGGCTGCTACTGTTCAGTCATTTTCTGTGTCAAACTGCTTCTGTTACACATTTGTCTGGATAACTAAATTATAATAGTTGTAAATATCTATGGATTACACCTTTTCTTACAGCAATAGGGTTCAGATGAAATGTCTGATCACTAATTTCACATTACAGACTCACCTGCAGATAGCCAGGGTACCATACCCATCCACCTATGGTATGCCCATACTGGCCCATTGGGTGTCCACGTATTGCAATATGGAGTACATGCCAATAAATTCAGAAAGTAAAATTAAGAAGTAGCCTGTTTTACATGACAGGGAAGTGAATGAGTAAATCAAGGCCCAGACTGTACCCATAGCTATATCCCCTGGGTCACATGAACAAAAACAAGATGGCAGCTACCGTTCAGTCATTTTCTGTGCCAAACTGCTTCTTTTACATATTTGTAGGGATAACTAGATTATAAACGTAGCAAATTTCAATGGATTACACCTTTTCTTACATCTGCAGGGGCTTGGATGAAATTTCTGATCACTAATTTCACAGTATAGACCCACCTGCAGATAGATGGGGTGCCATACCCAACCACCCACGGTATTGCCATGCTTGCCCATGGGCTTCCCGCTTAGTGCATTATGGGGTACATGCCAATAAATTCAGAAAGGAAAAGTAAGAAGTAGCCTGTTTTACATGACAGGAAAGTGAATGAGTAAATCAAGACTAAGATTGTATCCATAGCTACATCTCCTGGGTCACATGACCGAAAAACAAGATGGCTGCCACCGTTCAGTCATTTTCTGTGTCAAATTGCTTCTGTTACACATTTATTGTGATAACTAAATTTTAAAAGTGGTAAATGTTAATGGATTACACCTTTTTTACAGCAGCAGAGGTTTGGATGAAATTTCTGATCACTAATTTCACATTACAGACCCACCTGCAGATAGCCAGGGTGCCATACCAAACCACCCGTGGTATGCCCATACTGGCTCTTAGGGTGTCCACCTATTGAATTATTTTGTACATGCCACTACATTCAGAAAGGAAAAGAACAAGGTAGGCTGTTTTACATTACAGGGAAGTGAATGAGTAAATCAAGGCCCAGATTGAACCACTATCTACATCACCTGGGTCATATGAACAAAAATAAGATGGCTGACTGTGTTTAATCATTTTCTGTGACAGACTGCTTCTCTTACACATATTGGGATAACTAGATTATAAAATAGATAAATGTCAAATCAATACACCATTTCTAACTGCAGCAGGGGCTTGGATAACATTTCTGATCACTAATTTCACATTATAGACCCATCTGCAGATTGCTGGGGTGCCATACCCAACCACCCATGGGAGGGCCATGCTGGCCCAAGGGAGGCCCACATATTGCATTATGGGGTGCATGTCAATAAATCTATAAAGGACAACTAAGAAGTAACATGTTTTACATGTCAGAGAAGTGAATGAGTAAATCAATGCCCAGATTGTACCCATATCTACATCCCCTGGGTTACATGACTAAAAACAAGATGGCTGACACTGTTCAGTCATATTCTGTGTCAAACTATTTCTCTTGCACATGTATTGGGATAACTAAACTACAAAAGTGGTAAACGTCAATAGATTACACATTTTCATACAGCAGCAGGGGCTTGGATGGCATTTGAGATCACTAATTTTACATTATAGGCCTTCCTGCAGATAGCTGGGGTGCCATACCTAACCACCCATGGTATGCTCATGCTGGCCCATGGGGTGTCCACCTATTGCTTTATGGGGTACATATCAATAAATCAATAAAGGACAAGTATGAAGTAACCTGTTTTACATGACAGGAAACTGAATGAGTAAATCAAGGCCCAGACTGTACCCATATCTACATTTCCCGTGTCACATGAGCAAAAACAAGATGGCAGCAGCAGTTCAGTCATTTTCTATGCTAGACTGTTTCTGTTACACATTTGTAGAGATAACTGGATTATAAAAGTGGTAAACATCAATGGATACACCCTTTCTTACAACAGCTGGGACTTAGATAACATTTCTGATCACTAATTTCACATTACAGTCCCACCTGCAGATAGCCGGGGTGCCATACCCAACTACCCGTGGTATGCTCGTGCTGGCCCATTGGGTGACCACCTACTGCATTATGGGGTATATGTCAAAAAATCCATAAAGGACAACTAAGAAGTAGCCTGTTTTACATGACATGGAATTGAATGAGTAAATCAAAGCCCAGACTGTACCCATATCTACATCCACCTGGTGACATGACCAGAAACAAGATGGCTGACACTGTTCAGTCATTTTCTGCATCAAACAGCTTCAGGTACACATTTCTAGGGATAACAAGACTATACAAGATTTAAATGTCTATAGATTACACCTTTGTTACAGCTGCAGGGGCCTTTATTTTATTTCTGATCACTCATTTACATTACAGACCAACCTGCAGATATCCAGAATGCTATACCCCCATACCTAACCACCCATGATAGTGCCATGCTGGCTCATAGGGGGGCCCACCTATTGTATTATGGGGTACATGTCATCAAATCCTTAAAGAAAAAAAAAAAGAAGCAGCCTGTTTTACATGACAGGGAAGTGAATGAATAAATCAATGCCCAGATTGGTCCCATATCTACATCCACTGTGTCACAAGAACAAAAACAAGATGTCTGACACCATTCAGTCACTTTTTGAGCCAAAATGCTTCTGTTACACATTTATTGAGATAGCTAGATTATAAAAGTGGTTTCTTACAGCAGCAGTGGCTTGGAAGCTTTTTCTGATGACTAATTTCACATTACAGACCCATCTACTGAGAGCTGGGGTGCCATACCCCCAAACCCTGCCACCAATGCTCAGACCGTGATGGCCCATGAGGGGCCACCTACTGTGTTATATTGTACATGACAATAAATTCATAAAGGAAAGCTAAGAAGAAGCCTGTTTTATATGACAGGCAGGTGAATGAGTAAATCAAGGACCAGACTGTACCCATATCTATATCCACTTTTTCACATGACCAAAAGCAAGACGACTAACACCATTCAATCATTTTCTGTGTCAACCTGCTTCTGTTACACATTTATGTTGATAACTAGATTACAAAAGTGGTAAATGTCTATGGATTACACATTTTCTTACTGCTCCCGGGGCTTGGATGAAATTTCTGATAACTAATTTCACATTGCAGACCCACCTGCAAATAACCAAGGAGCCATTTGCAACCACATATTGTAGGGCCATGCGGACCCATGGGGGGATTCCACCTATTGCATTATGGGGTACACGTCAATAAATCCATAGAGGAAAAGAAAGAAGTAGTCTGTTGTTCATGACAGGGAAGTGAATAAGTAAATCAAGAGCAGATTGTACCCATATCTAAATGCCATGGGCTACATGAACAAAAACCTACAAAGATGACCACCACCATTCCATTATTTACAGTGACAAACTGCTTCTGCTACACATTTAATGAGATAGCTAGATCATACAAGTGGTAAATATCTATGGATTGCACCTTTTTATACAGCTGCATGGCCTTAGAAGAAATTTCTGAAAAATAATTTTATATTGCCGACCCACCTGCAGATAACCAGGGTGCCACACTCAACCACACATGGTAGGGCCACACTAGAGATACCATGGGAGCTGCTGTGTGTCTTCCAATGAATAGGTAGTGTGTAAAAGAGAACAGCAGCTGAGTGTTATCAACAAGAATCTTGAGTGTACAACAGACAATTGGGCATGTCTTGTATATGCTGGCAAATATGAGAAAATGTGTGTCAAACATATGCAGTGGACTTTATTGATGAATACGTTAAAATTTGTAATCAAGATTTAAAGGATTCTTTTTCATTTCTCCAATCTGTCCATTGTGGTGTAATACATTGCAAGATCATATGATCACCTTCTCATAGTCACCTTGCCCCTTTAAAACAGGCCAAAGGATTGAATGCTGAAAGAAAGTAAAGCATGTCTCACCTTGCCATGCTTTATCGGGCTAAAGGATAATATAAGTGGCTTATGTCAATTATCTTTCTGTTTTGAATACGGCATATTCAAATACACAATGCTGTTTTGTATGCTGGAAGACTGTCATCACATCTGCATCTGTTACAGTATCCATGTGTGGGTAGCTGGATAGTGTAGGAGATAGCAGAGAGTTATTGTTAAAGTGATGAGCTTAGTGAAGACAGAATTCACAAGTTTGGTGCCACATGTGTCACTCTTGGCACTCGTCATTTCCAATTCCAAAGTGTTCATCAATGTAAGGGAATGAACATAGGGCAAGATGCATATCTTTACAGAAGACATCACGTTCTGTAGAATATATGATAGGAGGGGGTACAGGAGTAGCAGAGGGACCTGCAAATGAGATG
Organism: Neoceratodus forsteri; assembly: GCA_016271365.2. Lineage (NCBI taxonomy): Eukaryota > Metazoa > Chordata > Ceratodontiformes > Ceratodontidae > Neoceratodus > Neoceratodus forsteri. The sequence goes on from CM057451.1 coordinate 207,410,946, forward strand.
TGGTCCAAGCAGTGGCAGTTGAAATTCAATGCCAAAAAAGATCAAGGTGAGACACATACAAGTGAACAAGAACAAGCTGACAAGATGGAGAGAGGACAATAGGTAGAGTCGCCTAAAGACAGAATATATCAATTTACTAGCATGAATAAAGATTGTTAACAGCAAGCTGGCATTCAGAAAGAAGTGGACATTAGTTGAAGCTGTAACATTAACGTAACCATCATAGTTCAGTATTGATTATTATGTCCAATTAATTATTCATGAGCTAAAGAAGCTCACTGATTGCATGCAGTGCCAGTCTGAAACCTATTAGAAATGTTCAGCATGGCAGCCTCACAGATGATCACAGTGATGAGCGTCTACACTGACGGCAGCGATTCTGTGAAATTAAATCTGAAAGAAACCGGATTTCATCATATGCGACCATCTTTACAAATAACTACTCACAAAATAAAGAGCTGCACCACACCACCATGAACACCAAAACTCCCCTAATACACAGAAGGCATATTACATGGTACTGTCAGTATGAGCCACAAAGAACAAAAAGCAGTATATAAAAAAAGAACAAAAAAGCTCATTGTTGTGATTAGATACTGTGCTCTGGCCACCCCACCCAGCCGGTTGTTAAATTCTAGGAAATGACAGGCTCTTTGGTCATAATTGCTTAAATAAATACATGGCAAGTACTGAATATGTATGATGTTCATACGATTTCTTTGTTATGCAAATTTAGATATAATTTAAAATAATGGTTCTTACATTGCAATCACATTTTCAGATAAGTTGTGGGCCTTACCCCACTACTTCTGGTGTTGCAAGTGCTGCTCAGTGTCATACCAACTATTACACTATGGGACTCTGTTCACTAAATCCATGAAGGAAAGGTAAGAAATGTATCTGATTACATATAAGGCGAGTTGTGTATGTTTCAGTTATCATTTAACATTAACCATTTGCATTTCAACTCTGGTCAACTTGCGTATGTGACACTTAAACCGTTTGTCATCCTATTGTATGTAGATGAGGGGGTCAATTGCATTGTGACATCTCTACTAAAGCAGAATGATAAATCATTCTGTTTTATTTTCAATGTCACTATTGCTGCAGAATAACATTTTCAAGCGTATGCATCACCAACAAAACAGCGTTCCATCATAAGCTATAAGACCATTATAATGTGGCCAAAAACCCTATTCTTTCCCTATTCTAGAACATGAAAACTCATGGTTTTACATTCAAATCAATCAAACCATTTCCGATCCTGTTTGGAAAAAAAAATATCTTACCTTATAACTATCATGCCTGTGACCTGTGGGGGGTCCCATCTACTATAACATTTTCATTTTGATGTACGTACTAAAGCAGAATGTGAGGTTGTTCTGTTTTAGTAGTGATGTCACTATTGCAGCAGAATGACTCTTTCAAAACTTGTACGTGTCATCATACACAATAGTGTTCTGTCAGATGCTAGAAGACCATAAACCTGTGGAGAAAAACCCTATCCTTTCCCTTTTCTAAAACATGTCATGTAATCAACTCTTTGATTTATATTTATTTCAAACACACCATTGTCTATCGTGTATGAAAAAAAAAAAGTATTTCCATATATTTATCTACCGCCTTCATGCCGGCGACCTGTGGAAATAAATACCTGTCTACTATTACCCCATACTATTAGTTTTTAGATCACTGTACTGGCCCTGGAACAGGAACACATTTTTCTTAATGTATCCTATCCTACTATGCCTTGATTGTTATAATACAATGGCAAGAAAGAATCCTGGACTCTGATTGGTCAGTGTGTGCCTGAAACAGTGATGTTATTACACAATAACATCACTGTATTGATATTCCACTAGAGATACTCTCTTTTTAAATTATAAAAATCTACTAAAACATTTTAAATTTTGTTTTTATTTTGTTTAACATTGAGCCATTGTATAATTGCAATAAGGCACTCCAAGGTGTAAATAGAAGGAATATCGCCTGACAGGGTGGTAAAAGTTGATAACATCCACCGGGTGGTTGGGGCCCGAGGCCACCGGCCGAGGGCATCCAACACCCAAGAGGGGATGTTATCCTGGCATAACACCCACCCTGGAGGGCATTATTCCTATTATACAATGGCTTGTGGTTTTTAAACAGAAAAATATAATTTTAAAGAATTTTATTTAGTGTTTTAAAATATTTTTTTTAAGAAAAGACGCTCCAGGTGCTCCATAATGAAATCAGCAGGGATGTTATGCCAGGATAACATCCCTGCTATGATGACCAACTGACCAATCAGGAGCCAGGATTCTTTCTTGCCATTGTATAGTGTGTAATAATGTTACTCCTGGGTGGTGGATGCACTCAGCTTCATCTCATGCTTCAACGCACTCCAGGAATGACATTATTACATGATAACACACACCTTGTCATGCCTTATTGCTTAATTATTCCCATGTTTTTTCTCCCCATACATTATATAGAATAGTTGGAGGTCATCAATACACAGCAACAGTGCACCTTCACCCTAAGGTTATAGTGAGGACAGCAAACTAAGAAAGGTTTTAAGAAAAGCATTGTTGTGTATTTAGGCCACCATACAGTATTTTATATAGTGTACTATAGGAAAGAAACCAAAATAGCTTACTTTTTTTGATTACCGTTAGCATTTGCCATTAGTGGTCCACATTTCACCTTTGGTATTTTGCCGACAGGACACTTCGACAGCCCAACGTCCCATGTACCACAGTGTTGGCGTCACTTGCAATGTGATGTATATGCTAAAGCAGAATGGGAAGTCATTCTGTTTTAGTAGCAAAGTCTCTGGTGCAGCAGAATGACTTTTTCAAGTGTATGGATCATCATACACAAAGAGAATTCCATCAGACACTATAATACCAGAAACCTGTGGAGAAACCCCCCCATCCTTTCCCTATTCTAAAACCTGTGGAGAAAAAGCCTATTCTTTCCCTTTTCAAATACATGTCATGTAGTCCACTCTTTGTTTCATATTCATTTCAAACACACCATTGCTAATCCTGTAAGGAAAAAAAACTGTATTTCCCTATATCTATCTACCACCTTTATGCATGCAACCTGTGGAAATACCTGTCTACTATTACCCTATGCTATTATTTTTTAGATCACTGTACTGCCCCTGGAAAATGAACACATTTTTCTTATTTTAGCATATCTTATTATGCTTTATTCCCATGTTTTTATATGTTTTTTTTGCCATACATTATATAGAATAGTTGGAGGCCATCGATACACAGCAACAATACACCTTCACCCTAAGGTTCTTAGGTTCACAGATGGAATACAAGTTATGTAGACCATTGGCCTTTTGTGAACTTACCACCATTCAGTGTTCTATTGGTGGAAGGAGAATTTTTTATTACTCATATATTCATCAAGTCTCTTTTTGAATTTATTCAAATTTTGACTCTCAACTATAGTCTTAGGTAGAGTACTCCAGGTTGTAATTATTATTTGACAGTTTTGTTTGTTTCTTCAATCAATTTGAGTTATGTGATCTGCTGCAATTATTGTTTTTATGTCTTCTGAGACCAATTGTTTCTAGAGTAAAGTCTTCCTGGATCACTCTAAAAGTTAGATATAGGTCACCCCTGAGTCTTATATAATCCATAGAAAATAAACTAGTTTCTTCAGTCTCTCACAGTTACGGTGAGGACAGTAAATTAAGAAAGTTTTTAAGAAAAGCATTGCGTATTTAGGCCACCATACAGTATTTTATATAGTGTACTATAGGAAAGAAACCAAAATAGTTTACTGTTTTTTATTACCATTAGCATTTACCATCAGATGTCCACATTTCACCTTTGGTATTTTGCCGATGTGACACTTCGACAGCCCGACATCCCATGTACCATGGGGTTGGGGTCACTTGCACTGAGAAATCATTCTGTTTTAGAAGCAAAGTCACTGTGCAGCAGAATGACTTTTTCAAGTGTATGAATGATCATGCACAAAGAGCATTCCATCAGACACTATAATACCAGAAACCTGTGGAGAAAAACCCTATATTTTCCCTATTCTAAAACCTGTGTAGAAAAACCCTATCTTTTCCCTTTTCTATAACATATCATGTCATGTAGTCAACTCTTTGTTTTCTATTCATTTCTAACACACCATTTCTGATCCTGTATGAAAAAAAAAAACTATCTATCCCTATATCTATTTACCACCTTCCTGTCAGTGACCTGTAGAAAACAAATACCTGACTACTATTGTCATACACTATAATTTTTATTTTAGTTCACTGTACTGTTCTGGAAAAGGAACTATTTTTTCCTAATTCACCCTATGCTACTATGCTCTAATTGTTGTTATTCACATGTTTTTATGTTTTATATACAAGTATATCCTCTTCATTCTTGTGACCTGTAGGGAAAAAAACTATCTGCTCTTACCCTATGCTACACCATTTTATCAACTGTTGACATACAGTTTGTAATACTTAATTTAATCAAAATAATTTTGGTGATGTATCACACCCTCACGTGAAGTCATCACTTAGAGTGTTCAAAACTAGTCAAAGCATTATAATTCACTCCAACTGATGAGATAGTGAAAGTGAAGTTTGGTGTGGTGCAATGCTTACTAGTAGGGCTACAAGGCTGATTTATGTTAACACCGCAAGGCTTCCATAGCCTTTTAGACAGACTAGTTTGTCTCTTACCTTAATCCCAGAAAGTATCAGTTGAGTAGTATCATATGAAGTTGAGATGTAAAATGTTGTAATGTATCATCATTGCAGTGTCTTGATCTTCAGTGTCATTCAAAAAGGGTAATTTTGTGACTTCTATAGATTTGTTGAGCACGCGTTCTCTGAGAAATAAGAAATATGCAATCAATCAATGTAATGACTTCCAGACAGAGTACTGCATCACTTTTACCACATCCGAGCACCAAGTATGAATTACTTGTGAGTACCTCAAAATCACCGCCTTTCCTAAAATGCTTCAAAATGTCTGCCTTTGCTAAAATGCTTCAAAATAGCCACCTTTGTTTAAAAAGCTGTCTGAATGAGTCAGGGTTGATGCGGTATGGTGGTAATCAGTCATGTGGCCACTTCCATACACACTTCTGCAACACTTTTGCCACATCAGGGCACCAAGTGTGAATCACTGGTGAGTGCCTCAAAATAGCTGCCTTTGCTGATATGCCTCAAAACAGCTGCCTTTGCTAAAATTAAACTATCTGAATCAGCCATGATTGATGCAGTATGGCAGCAATCAGTCATGGGACCACTTCTGTACTCATTACTGCACCACTTTTGCACATTCAAGGCAACAAGCGTGAATCACTGATGAGTGCTTCAAAGTGGCTATCTTTGCTGAAATGTCTCAAAATGGCTGCCTTTTCTAAAGTGCCTCAAAATGGCCACCTTTGCTAACAAGTTCTCTGAATAGGTCTGTGTTGATGAGGTATGGTGGTAATCAGTTATGTGACCATTACTGGACACAGTACACCACCATTTTTGCTAGATCTGGGCACCAAGTGTGAATCACAGGTGAGCAGCTCAAAATGGCCAACTTTGATTAAATGTCTTTACATGGCCACCTTTGGCAAAATTCCTCAAAATGTCTGCCTTTGATAAAATGCCTCAAAAAAGACACATTTGATAAAATGCCTCTAAATGGCCACTTTTGCTAAAAAGTTCTCTCTATGAGTTAGGGTTGAAGTGGTATGGTGGCAATCAGTCATGTGACCACTACCAGGCACAGTACTGCACCACTTTTACCACATCTGGGCAGCAAGTGTGAATCACTGGACCTCAAAATGTCTGTCTTTATTAAAATGCCTCAAAATTGGCACCTTTGATAAATTAATTCAAAATGGCTGCCTATGTGAAACTGCCTCAGTCAAGTGACCACATCCAGGCACCAATTACCTTCAGTACAAGGCACAACAACCAATAAAGCATCTACTGGAGTCCAGTGGCCTCTCCATGACCTCCCACACCAGGCCCCACCATTACACAAAATTCATCCCCTGGAGTTTGTGGGTTCCACCACACCTTACGAGACATGGCATCATCACAGAAAAAGCATTCCAGGGTGTCTAGTGTTCCCATTTCATCCTCTGAACTTATACCAATTACTGTTGCACATCCCTGACACCAACCACAAATAGGTTTCAAGCCTTGGGCCTTGCACGGTCCCACCAAATGAATGCCACCACTCCCTCAATCACAGGGTGCTGGATTCTCATATCACAGCCAAAACCCAACTGAACCCATACTCATTACTGTTACACCTCCCTGACACCAGCCAAGCAGAGGTTTCAACCACAGGCCCTTGCACTGTCCCAGTCAGGTAATGCCACCACCCAAATGAGAGCTGGATCCTGAGGTCACATGCAAAACTGTATTATCTATTGCTTGTTTAATTATGACATGCTCCCCTTGATTAACGAAGTTGCCCTGCTAAAAGGTAAACACGCACACACACACACACACACACACACACACACATATAACAGATATGCAATGGGGTGACTGGAAATATTACTGATACTCCCCTGAGCGTAGTTTGACTATATGATATAACGAGTGTTTTATATCTGACAGGTGTAAAGTCCACTAGAATCACAGTCTCGCCATACTATATGTAACATAGCATTCCTACAAAATACAAACAACAACAAAATCCATTGATTTCAGTCTTGAGACAGATGATGAACAAATTGCAATGTTAGAGGAAATAGGAGCCATGATAGGCCCTCCCTGTACTCCTGCCCTGAGCTCCACCCAAATGCAACCTCAACAAGCTTTAACATAGCTCAAAAAGTACACCATTTGCAGTAGGAAGAAATGTTTCAACCACTCACAGATTACCAAAATGTGCTTGTCTTTTCAACCCAGTATATCTGAGATTCCCAATGGGCTAACATTTTTAGCTGTTTTCATGAGGTCAAACCCTGACTGAACTTTGAAACATGAACACATATAGTACATCAATATATAAATATCAAAACCCAAGCTAAACTGCAACTTACCATTAGTGACATCACGTAGTAACCTACCTTATGCACTTATTGTTTGCAATTTCTTATTTCCCAATCTGACTGTTGCATGAGTATTTTTGAAGCCAGGGGACATCTTTCATACAACACACTGTGTATATAGATTACAATGATCATCATATGGAAGACGACCCCTACGACAGGCAAAAGGGCATTTGGCACATATATCCTCATGCGTGGTTCATTTTAAAGCCTATTGTCCTATATACTCTGATCTGAAAAATATATTTTAAAGACATTATACCAATGGTGATCAGAAAGTTATAGTAGATTGGATTACAGACATTCCATTCCACAAAATGGTCATTCATCCCATTATGTATCCTAAGCACAAATTAATATACCAAAACATTAACGTTATGGCATAACAAACATCCATGATTGCCATCACATTCAATAAAGGAATAATGCATGACAGGGTGTGTGTCATGCTGGGACAACGCCACTTGGGGTTGGCACGGTGTCACAGGCCGAAAAGGCCCAATGCCCAGGCGCATGCTATCCCAAACGACATACAACCTGGAATGCATTATTCCTATTATACAATGGCTCATTGTTATATATAAAATAAAAAAATAATTTTAAAGAATGTTTTTATTAGTGTGGAAAAATATTTTTGTTTCTTAAGAGGAGATGTTAAAAAAAAAGGTCTAGCTCCAAATAAACATCTACAGGTTCACATTGCTGAGGCTAGACCTGTGGCATCGTGCTGGGATAACGCCATGGGTCCAGCCCCAAACTGACCAATCACAGTCCAAGATTCTTTCTTGCCATTGTATAATGTTACCATAGATATGGCCTTAGCCACATGCCTTAGTAGCTGTAGGAATTTTCTTGCTGTGATTTGGTGAGATGCAGATACAGTACCAGCTGGTCATGCACCTGTAAGTGGTCTGCCCTCTCTGGTGACAGGTAGGCCTTGCCTTGAGCTCGGTCTTCCCATATCAAACAAGCACTCGTATGTCCTCCTTTCCACCCAAGGCCTGCTGAACCAGGACTCAGGTTGCTAACATCAGGAGCAGAAACAGAGCCTTCACTGCTGGCATATATACCCCTTTACTCCCTATACAGACATACAGTAACTGGGTAATCAAGCTGTCTCACCCTCCTCTGTCCCACTAAAGCACTGTTGCACCAGAAAATGGATTGCTGAGTGCAGGAGCCGAAACCTTCTGACTTTTCTCTCCCTTGACCCCCTAAACTGACATCACCTGGCAAACAACCTCACACCCCTCCTCCATTTTTCTTTAGCTCTGCTGCACTAGAAAACAGGTTGATAAGGGCAGGAGCAGAAACAGAGACCTCCCTGCTGGCATCTCTCCCCCTTGACTACCTGGAAAGACATCACCTAGAAAACAAGCTCACACTCATCTTCATCCCTCTTATGCACTGCTGCGCCAGAAAATGAGTTGCTGAGGGAAGGATCAGAAATGGAGACCTCCCTGCTTGCATCTCTCCCCCTTGACTACCTGGAAAGACATCACCTAGAAAACAAGCTCACACTCATCTTCATCCCTCTTAAGTGCTGCTGCACCAGAAAATGAGTTGCTGAGGGCAGGAGCAGAAATGGAGACCTCCCTGCTGTCATCAGAAGATTGTTGACAGGGTGATATTCAACAGAGCTGCGCCATGGCACAGCATCGTTGAATATCACTCCTTGGCCACCCGCAGTGCGCATGGCACAGTGGCACTATGCCAGCGCAAATGGCCAGAGTGGAGCAGGGGGATGTGCTAGCGCAAGTGCCGTTGTGCTAGGTGCAACAACCGCGATATTCAAAAGTGCACATGCAAATGGGGCCATAATGCATGCAAGGCACAAATGGGGCCATTTGCGTGTAATTATGGCCCCATTTGCATGCAGGTGCGGTGATCCCTCATGACTTGCACCTGGCACCCTGCCACGCTGCAGCCATTGGGGACTGATGCACCCTGCACAGGCGGCAAAGTACCCCACTGCCCGATCGCGGGCATAGGGATTGGAAATGAATGTCCTATATCCCTGGTGGTCCAGTGGATCACTCGTAGCCCAATCACGGGCAGAAGTACATTAATGGAAACCCTCCCATATCCCTGGTGGTCCAGTGGAATGCTCGCAGCCCGATCGTGGGCAGAAGTACATACATATAGATATGGAGGATTTATATTACTGTACTTCTGCCCACGATCGGGCCGCGAGCAGTCCACTCCGGCCACCAGGGATATAGGATGTTCTCCTATTACTACATATGCCCGCCATCAGGAATGGGGTCACTAACACGGTGGTGCCGCTCGAGTTGGTGGCCACCACAGTCAGCAGCCGTGTTACGCTTTTGCAGTACAGCAGCTCACCTGTGGGTGGCCAGCTTTGCCTCTTTTTTTTGCTCACCTGTGCAGCGTATAGGGTTGCGCTGCATGGGCTCTGTACATCCCGGGCTGAATATCGGGATGGGCAGAGTATGTATGGGCATGCCCCTCCTACTTGTGCCGCGTACATTACTGATGCGCTTTGGTGCATCGGGATTTGTGCCAGGCACATTCCCCTTTTGAATATCGTGCTGGGGCACATCAGTGGGTTGTGCATGGTGCAACTGTGTTGAGCCATGCGCAACCCTTCTGAATATCCCACGCTCTACGTACAACTACATGACCACCTCCATTTGGGTCTTTTATATTTTTATTTATTTATTTATTTCAAATTCGGATTAATACCTTTGAGCCGGGGGCTTGTTTACAAAGGCTCCAAGTCAACAAGGAATACAAGACATTTACAGGTGATGAAACACTGCAGAACAGAAAGACATCAAATAACAAGTGGTATTAGTGTGCAGTTACAACGTTAAGTAGGGTACAAGAAGTAAGGAGAAACAGGACCACACTTCCAGAGAAACATATTAATGCAGCACTAATTAAGTGCAGTACAGTGTTTAACAATCATGTTACAGTTCAGATGGGGTGCTCCCAGTCTGCAGAAATGCATGTTTTAGCAGCCAAGGTGAGGCTTTGTCAAGGGGAGGTAGTAGGTGGTGGGAGGTGGGAGGGGGAAGTGGGCAGTTGTAGAACAGGAGGGTGGGAGTGAGAGAGGGTAGCGTTTGACGGGTGTGAAAACCGCCTTCAGAGGCCATGGGTTAACAGAAACACTGGCAGTCAGATTTGCTGGCAAGAAGAGATTGAAGCCCATTTTAAAGTAGCCAAGTCTGGGGGAGTTGGCAAGGTCTGAGCAGATCATTGAACCATTTAGGCCCACAGTAGGAGAGGGATCTTTGGCCAAGGGTGGTTCATTTGAAGGGAACAGTTAGAACAGTCCTGGAGGCACTCCTTGTGCATTTAGATGGTTGTGCAGGCTCAAAGAGGGCTGAAGTAACTGTAGGCATGGACCCCATCAGGGACTTTTTCACAAGGAGGCAGGCCTGGTATTGGAGTCTGTGGTGGAGTGGGAGCCAGCCAGTTTCCTTGTATAGGTCACAAGAGTGAGTCATTTTGTGTACTCCCAGGACCAGGTGGCAGGCCTTGTTGAAGATGGTTTTGACCCTTTTAAGCGCTGTGTCTGTGCCTGCCCCATATATGACAAGACCATAATCCACAGATGAGAGAACTGAACTGCACGTAACAAGTTTCAGGGCAGCTGTTGTCATTGAGGTGCGATGTCTGCACAGGATGCCAAGCTTCATGTTGGTGGACTTTACCAGTTGCTCAGCATGGGCAGTGAAGGTGAGGGTGTCATCAAGGTGAATCCCTAAGTACTTGAATGTATTGACTTGGTCTAGTACTTCTCCTAAGCTACTAAGTATATGAAGTGAGGACCCTCGAATCTTGCTCTGTGGGTGCCAAAGAGCATGCTCTTTGTCTTTTTGTAGTTGAGTAGCAGTTTATTTCAGGTGAACCAGGATTCCAATGCATGAAAATTGTGCTGAAGTTCACAGCTAATTGATCCCAGGTCTTTCCCTGGGACGGAGATAACAGCATCGTCTGCATAGAGTACGGAGTGTGCAGGACAGGTAGAAGGCATGTCATTTATGAAGAGGCTGGAATAAGAGAGGACCGAGGATAGAACCTTGCGGGACCCTAGGTTTACTTCCTGGGCTCAGAGATTATATTGCCAATCCTGACCCATTGAGATCTATGGGTTAGGTAGCTATGGAACCAGGCCACAGATTCCATTGACAATCCTGTAGAGAGGAGACATTTCAGTAGCAGTTGGTGATTGACTGTGTCAAAGGCCTTGGTGAGGTCTATGAAGATAGACCCTACCGCCATCCCTTTATCCAGGGCCCCATAAAGCTGAGTGGTGTACTCTATTAGCGCAGTGACAGTGGAGTGGTTTTGTCGGAATCCATGTTGTTGCAAGCAAAAAAGGCTATGCTTTTCTAGGTACTCAGTTAATTGTTCTGAGGCCACCCTTTCAAGTGCTTTCGTGAGGGGGGGTAAAATTCAGATGGGCCAGAAGTTTGCTAAATTAGCTCTGTCTCCTGATTTAAAAACAGGTGTGACTAGAGCCTCTTTCCACCTGTCAGGGAAGATGCCAGATCTTAGAGAGGCATTGAATACCTTGGTGAGTGGTGCCTCCTGAAACTTGTCCTTTTCACCTTTACTTTGCTTGCCACTTCTTTCGAGAACCATAGTGGCTTTCTCCTTTTCTTCCCCTTGGACACTTACCTAACGCATTAGTCAGTCACTTCCACTATGGCTGCTTTAGCTGTTCCCAGTGCTGTTCACCTCCATCTCTTGTGCCTCCTTTCTTCATGGCTAACCCAATACATCTCCCCATTTCAGTGAACTCCAGCCACTCAAGAATCAGGCTGTCAGGTGCAGAGACTGAAGATCCAGGTGGAGTACCTTCCCACGAATGATGGAGAGCAGGTCCAGGCAGAGTGGTAGATGCCTCAGGAGCCTGTTGCTGAGGCTGAGGAAACTGGGGTACCAAAACTGGCAGGGCCAGTCTGGAGCCACTAGGATCACCTGTGTCTTGTCCAGCCTGACCTTGAGTAGCACTTTGTGGATTAAGGGAAGTGGAGGGAAGTCATAGAAGATGCCTGGGGTCAAAGGCCTTGAGAAGGCATCCCCCTGCAGCTAGCCCTGTTGAGTGGGGTGGGCACCAAACAGCCTCAGCTTTGTATTCTCCCTGAAGGCAAACAGGTGCACTTGAGGGGTGCCCAACTGGGAGAACAGGCTAAGAACTACCTCCAGATGGAGAAACCACTTGTGAGATGCCTTGCCCACCGTGCTAAGGGCGTCCACCAACTGATTGGAGGCTCCTGTCACATGTATGTATGGCTAAGAGATATGCTTCCAGGCTGCACATGAGGGTCAATATGTGGAGAACTTCCTGGCACAAAGGAAGGGAGTGCATCTCATTCCATTTGTTGAGGTAGTACATGATCATGTTGTCAGTCTGAACTTGGACCACTTGACCCTGAATATGCAGAGCCTGACCAACGGCAGCCAGGCTCTGGCTCGGCAAGAGTTGAACTCTGCCACAATAAAGCTGATCATGAGGACACCAGTTCTGACTTGGCCTTGCTGACCAGGAGCAAAGGGAAGTGAAGGTCTGGAGGGCCAGGTTCCTGCACCATAACACCTGAATGGAGGGTTCTGGGTGCATCTGGAATTGAGCAGTACTCTGCTCAGTATGCCTTCCTGGTAAAACCAAAATCTGCAATCAGCCAGTCATCCAGGATGGGGTTCATCTAGACCCCTCAGTGCCTCAGGTAAGCTGCCACCACTGCTATGCATTTTGTGAAGACTCTGGGAGCTGAGGAGAGGCTGAAAGCTGGACAGTGGAAGAACCTTAGGTGGGACAGATGGATCGGGATGTGAAAGAATGTATCCTGAAGATCCAGGGAGCAAAACCACTTATTTTGCTCTAGAGATGGTATGATCTGGAACAGAGTTACCATCCTGAAGGTGGGAGAGATATTGATTAAAAATTGAGACAGAGAGAATCTTTTTGGCAATATAAAACTAAATCTTTTTTGAAACCAGGTCTTAACAATTTTTTTCAGTTCTCCCCCTATTTGTAATGTTACCCTAGAAATGTTAAATAAGCATAAAAAGTTAAATTACCTTTAAAAAGTTAAAGTAAAAATTAAAACATTTTTGGAGGTTATATGATGGAAACTTGTACTTTCACATGAATTCTTGTGTTACATTATGTGTATATGCTTTTTTTGTAGGAAGTCTATATTTATTTATTAAGTAGTATGTTTGATTCATATCATGAAATCACTGTTTTTATTGCACTGTCACTCTAATTTGCATGGTTTAAAAGAATGGTGATGTCAAACCTACCTTAGCCTTGAGAAAGTGCGAGAATAAGCGCAAAAATGTTTGGCTGTTTGGGGAGGGACACTATATGTGTGTGCTGGCGTGTTTTTAGGTGCAAAATTAAAGTAATACATATTTTGCCTATAGCTTGTTTTGAATTGTTCTTTTGGATCCCACATGATGACAAGTAGCCATGCTGCTTTTTCCTACATCCTGAAGGTGCGCAAGATGAGTAACTTGTTCAGGTCATGCAGATAGAGAATGGGGCACTAGACCCCCATTCACTTTGGCACCAGGAAGTACCTGGTGACAAACCCTGGGTGTTGCAAAGAATCTGCTACTCTGACCATGACCTCCTTGTGCAGGAGCTGGGCTATGTTGTCTCAAAGAGCCAACAGAGTGTGTGTGGACACGGAGTCATCCTGTGGGGTGTGGGCCTAGCTGGGAGGGTGCTGCTCGAATTCCAGAGGCAGATGCTGACTGACCACTTCCAGAACCCACCTGTCCATGGTGACAGCATACCAGGTGGAAAGGAAATGGCATACCTGGGTGTCTCCCTTGACCTCTCCCTTACCTTCGTGGCACACATCACCACAACTGTTAGGTGCATAAATCACAAACTGGGGGCTGGTTACATCTTAAATGCTACTTGACCTGCTACTGTGTTCAAATTTACACCCATATCTCCACACTCATTATGTTCTTTTGCTGCAGCAGTGATGTCACTACTACAGCATAAACTGGAATGCTGCAATGTAGTTGGTTTTCCACTATCCAATTTAGCTGCAAGTTTTTTTTAAACTTACTTGAAGTTGCAGAAACATTTGCATCACACTGTGTTAGTTAAAAAATTAAAAATAAAATGTAACAATTTCTATTTTCAATTGTCATCATTAGCTGGTTTTGTGTGATTTTCTATACTTTGATTGTCTATACACTATAAAAGATTGTGTACGAGCAGTCATACACAAATAAGTATATTCTTGTATCTGGAGGTTTCCTTAGTAATCCTCGAGGTCGTCTGTTACCAAGGTAACCTCTCGACATAATAATACACTTGTGTATGACTGGTCATACACGTTCCTCTATGTTACCCTGTTTATTGTCCTACTAATATAGATTGAGGGACCTTTTAACAAGAAAAACCTGTCCCAAATCGTGCCCATTCCCAAGATATCTATATATGATATGCTTTTCACTGCACAAGGGTCTCTCATGCACATGGGAAAGGAATGCTCCGATTGTTTTGGATCGCTCCCTCAATCTATGAGTAAACATTGATTATTCAAAGCAAATAGTACTGTACTTACCTTGCGGGGTTTTTTTTTATAGTCAGAGAAATGCATCATATTTCTGTTACTTTTCTAATCCTCCATTTCCAGTCATTGTCACAGATACGATTGAGATATGACCAAGAGTGCCATGTGTGACCCTATCATTATTATTGCATAGCGACACTTCATCAATAGTTATCAGATTTTAAAGTGTACTTTATCGCAGAGACACAAAGACTGAGAATCTGTGGAGAAAAAAGAGATAGAAAAACTTCTAAAGAATCACAATTACAAAATGCACATTCAAAACAATTTAGTAATAATAAAAAGCAATAAATATGTAATATATGTTGAAATAACTTTTCTAAAGATGCATCTGGTTAGATTCTCATTAAGATACTGAACTGTTCATTGTGTTCACCCAAAATTAGTTCATTTTCTACATCTCTGTCTATACAGAATCTGGTCTTCTACCATACATAATGATGCAATTATCCGGGTCTGTAAATTACATCAATTTCCACCAAGTAAGAATATGTACTGTATATTGGTTCGACCTTCCAGTACCTTGACACTAACAATAGAGATTAAAATATAGATATAAATGTAACATACACTAAACGTGTTTGCTAAACAACAAATGTACTGTAATACACTGATGAGTGCATTGTGAACCTGCACATAAGATCATAAATAATGCTGATAGACTTAACAACAAAAAATAATGTGTGCTTTTCCTAGCTGCCATGAGTCTGATGTGGAGACTCGGATATAATGGTTAACCCATTAAACGTGTACCCCAACCAGTATTAATGAGGGCAATCCAAGGATAAAGGAGGCATCATTCCCCCAAGATGCCACCCCGACCGCTGGAAAAATTAAATCCCCTGAGCAGCATAATGACCCCTTTTCTGCCATCAAGATCTAGGATTCTAGGGGAGAAAGGGGGGACATGATTGAAACCTTCAAGTACTTGAAGGGAATGAATGAGGTCCAGGTTCAGGACTTATTTCAGATCAAGAATCATGAAAGAAAGAGGGGGCATGGCATGAAGCTGGAAGGAGGCAAGTTCAAGAGTAACACAAGGAAGTTATTTTTTACCAAGAGGGTGGTGGATACTTGGAATGGCCTTCCACCAGAGATTGTGGAGACTAGGTCAAGCAGATCATTCAAGAAGGCATGGGGTAGGTACAAAGGTATTATAACACTGAATAACAGTTACTGATCTTCCTGCCCCCTCACATAACTGTCCAAGTTCCTCAAACCTCCTCTGGACTATACCTAATGTCTTGTCATCCAGGTCGTTCATCCCCAGATGCATAATCAAAGGCTTGTCCTTACCCCTTCTAGCATATTTAAGTACAGATTGTCCCACCCTTTCTGCTATTATTCCTGGCATGGCCTCTACCCAAATGCAACTATGCCTCTCCCCTTTGCTACCCTACCTGACTCCTCCTAGTATTGAGTCCCCCAACACAAAGATTCCTCCCCTCTTACTCCCTGTTTGCTTCCATTCCTCTCCATCTCTCAGTCCTGGCTCCTCTTCTTCCTCCTGCACAGTATTTCCCCCTTCTGCCCCTGTTGTAATTCCACCAGCAGAACTTCCCCCCCCTCCAGTTTGGTCCGGGCATTTACCAGTTACTCCTCCAATTTCATCACCTCCCTCCTCCTCCTTCCCCTCTAGTACTGCAAAACAATTTTCTGAAGACCCTTCACCAATGACCACTTCCTCTCTCCTCATAGTAACCTGTTCCCTCCTTTCCACTCCATGACTGTTGCCAATTCTTCTCCTCCCCTCATAAGTCCCTATCTCCACCTTCCATTTGTATTTTGTCCCTGACCTGGTTTCCCCAGACACCGTTCTTCTTGGCCTGGGCCCCTCTGTCTCTGCTTCCCTTCTTCTGACCCTCTCCTCACCACTGCTGGCTCAAATTGCCCTCACTCATCTCCCTCCTCCTCCTCCCTCCCTCCCTCAGTATTGGCTATAACCTCCTCCAGTCTGCCTTGCCTGTCTTAGTTTCTCATGCAGACCCTCGATCTCCTTTCTAAGTTGCCCTATGTGGTTGCTCACTAATCATACCATGGAGATAAGTGAACAGCCAATGAAATTGTCAGACTGGCAGTTTGCCACCATTATAAATCCTCTGATAATCAACGGCTGTTGAAGAGGATATCCTCTGTGGCACTGTAGCATAGTAATAAATTTGGTAAAAATTAAAAACAAAGCAACCCCTTTAATATTTGTATTTATTATAGTAAAAAAAATTAACCTTGGTATAATCGCAATAAGCCATTCTGAGGATATGGGTTATCAGGGGATTTACCATGGCTGGCGAGGATTTACCCACTCGGCTGCACCTCATGGACAAACCACTCCAGCTGTAGTAAATCCCCTGATAACCCACACCCCCTAGTGGCTTATTGCTTAAGCATCCCCCTACCCTCCAGGCACTTTTTAGAAAGACTGGCACACCACAGTTGTTGCAGCCTACCACCCTACCCATTGTTCTTGTTGCCCACCAGCAGCCCCCCACCCTTCCAGATGAAGGATACCAAACACTCTCCCAAGCCCCCTCTCCCCCCTCTATCAGTGCAAAACATTCTTCTCCTTTTCTGAATTTCTCTTACCCCCTTTGTCGTACACTTCTAGATTGATTGAGCAACAGGTTTTTACATTCCTATCCCTCCTGTCCACACCCGAAAAGAGACTTTAAGCAACTATTGCACAGCCTTCTTCAAACTCCTACCCCTCCTTTCCACAATGCAAATATGAATACAAACAGTTAATAATGAAAGCTCCTTGTTTCATAGTTATATTCCTTCCACTGAGATAGCAGTCACCTCTTCACTCGCTGCTGCTCCTTTCCTGGATATCCACTTCTGCTATGACAGGTGCATGTCCTTTATCCTTCTGGGGAAGTGATGTTGGTACCCCTGGTGTAAAGGAAATCACGCACCTGGGGGGTGAGGGGCAGGGAGGGTGGAACTAGCCCGTGCTTTCCAGTAACAATCATGTAGCTGAGGCCCCTGGTCGGACGATTAGCACCCTTCTCTAACTATGCACTAAACTTTTAATGAGCTACCTAATAATTGTGTTGGTGTATTAACCTCTGCACTAATCAACTGCACTGCTCTTCCCGGGACACCGCTGAAAAAGGCACTGTCATGTCTCAGTGGGTTTACTTGGTTACCAAAATTCAATAAGTAAGTAAATAACTGGCATGAGCAGGGTAAGCACCAGAAGTATTTTCAAATTACCTCTTGTGGCAGACAATTCCATGTGTCAACCACCCTTTATGTGAAAAACAATTTCACACATTCCCATTTATTCTAATCCCCTTCCAGTTTAATGGCATGCCCCTTGTTCTTGTTCTCTGCCTCCCCCTGCACCTTGTTAATGCCCATGAGGTATTTTAAAATTTCTGTAATTCCCCCCCACTCCCTGCTTTCCTCCAGTGAGAATATATTGTGGTCCTTTAATAACTCATCAGATCTGTGGTATCATTGGGGAAACATCACACTCACACTAAAGCTAATCAAGGGTGGTGAGGACAAACCCACCTGCTAACCGACATGTGGACAGAGAAGGTTCTGCGGGAACTGGGGGATGAATGGAACTCATGCCAGTCCAATGTGAGGTATTTGGGTGACACAAGTAACCAACCGGGGGGACCAGTGGACGTGGCATTTCTGGATTTCAGCAAGGCCTTCGACACAGTACTCCACAGAAGGCTGATCAACAAGCTGGAATGTATGAGGGTGTAGGACAAAATTGCCATATGGGTAGAAAACTGGTTGGCAGACAGAAGCCAGTGGGTGGTGGTGGTGAATGGAGTGCACTCCAAGATGGATGGGCTCCCTCAGTGGTCAGTGCTGGAACCACTCCTTTTCAATATATACATAAGCGATATAGCAGATGGACTGAAGGGAGATGTGGCCCTTTTTGCAGATGCCACGAAAATCTGCAATAAGGTGGACTCTGCAGGGGGTGTAGAAGATGTGAGACAGGACATTGGAGGGGTGGGTGGAGACCTGGCAACTAAAACTCAATATCAAGAAGTGTGAAGTTATTCACCTGGGGCACAGAAAACCCAAGGACAGGATGCACACTTGGTGGGGGTGGGTAGGAAGACAGGGTTACAGAAAAAGAGAGGGATCTAGGGATAGTAGTCTCTAGTGGCCTCAAGGTGGGGAAACAGTGTACCAGGGAAGTAGGGAGGGTGTATGGGATTATGGTCTGACCCATCAGCTGTAGCTGAGGAATTTAACTCATAATATGCCTCCTTCACCATGGAGCTTCTGAAAGCCCTCCCCACCCCCTCCCCTTCTTCTACCAGTGTGCCCCTCCTCCATCCTCCCACCTCCCCTTCTTTTTCCTAATGTAATCCCAAACAATACCCTAAGTTCCCTCCCCACAATAAACCCCTCTAAAAGGTACTTCCCCATATGGCCTTGACCCTAAACTCCTCTCCCTCTCCACCTCAGAAATTGCCTAACCCCCCACCCAATAATCCTCAATCTCTCATTCTCTACTGCCTTGGTCCCCTCTTCATGGAAACATGCAGTGGTCCTCCCTCTACCCAAAGGGGGTGATCCCTCTCCCCTGGCAACTATCACCCAATGTCTCTCCTCCTTACCTCTGCCAAGATGGAAGAGCACATTGTTCACTCCCAGCTCACCTCTTTTCTATCAGACACGTCCTTTTTAACCCCTTTCCAGTCTGGCTTCAGGAAACCCCACTCAACCACCACTACTCTCCTATGGCTGACTGACTCCATCCTAACTGGGTCTGTACCATGGCCAAATCACCTCTACCATTTTTGTCGACCTGGAAAAGGCCTTTGACACTATCTCTTACTCCCTTCTCCTCGACTCACTCCCAGCAGTTGGCCTATCTCCCTCCACCATGAACTGGTTTAAGGCTTACCTTATTGACAGAACCAAATCAGTAAGGATCTTGGACGCCACCTCACCTCCCCTCAAGATCAGCGCTGGTGTCCCCCAGGGCTCTGTATTAGGGCCCCTCCTAGTCCCCATCTTATTAAACAACCTTCCCTGTTTGGGCCCCCTCCTCTGATATTCATATCCATGCTGATGATACAGTTCTGTATGCATCTGGCTTCTGTCCTGTTGTGGTGACAAGTGGTTACAACCAACTTACAGCATGACTTCTACAAGATCCTGCTTTGGTTTGCTAACCATCAACTGTTCCTTAATGCCAAGAAAACTGTCTCCATGACCTTTGGCACAAGGCAGAGACTCTCTAGACTTCCCTCCCTACCCACTTTCCACACTCTTGATGGGACTTTACTTGAGGACACATCCTCCTTCATGTACTTAGGTGTTTGTTTGGACAAACGCCTAAACTTCTCTGGACATATTAAAAGGCAAAAAAGGGTGGTGGTGGCTCAGTATTCAGAAAAAGGGGTACCGGGGGCAAACAAATATATAAAGCCTTTCTTGCTGTCCAGTGGTCACACCCAATCCCTACCATTACAACCGCCACTACAATACAGCATTCGCTGGTGTGCAGTGTTACCACACATGCGGTCCCAACATCAGGGGCAACCAAAAATGAAGAATTCTCTGGTGTCCAGTGGTCCATTCAAGCTCTCCCATTCTAGGCATCAACCAAAAATAACAATTTCTCTTGTGTCCAGTGGTCACCCAAGCAATCCTATATGAGGCCCCACCATTGGTAAAGCATTCCCAAATGTCCATAGTCCCAACTCAAGTAGTCCCATTCCAGGCATCATCAAAAATAAATAATTATCTGGTGTCCAGTGGTCTGCTAATGACCTCCTGTACCAGGCATTCCATGGTGTCAAAGGGTCAACTCAAAGCCTCCCATACCAGGCACCACCAAAAATAACGACTTCTCATAACAGGCCCCACTAAAAATAATAAACCTGAACCATACTGAGTAATGGTCACTCCCCGCTAATGGTTTGTCCACCCTGATATCCCTCACAAATTCCCCATTTGTGAGCATTAGGTCTAGGGTGTCCCCCCCAAGTTGATTCACTGAACACCTGTGACAGGAAGCTTTCCTGAAAGGCATCCAATAGTACCTGTTCCCTTTTGCTGCTGGCATCTGAGGTTCCCTAGCTAACCCACAGCAGGTTGAAGACTCCGACAACCGCCACACTCCCCTTCCTGCATGCCATTTTAATCTGCCTCGAACGTTCCTTGTCCAACTCCTCTGTCTGGGAGGGTGGCCTGTACACCACTCCCATATGGAGAGTTATCTTACTGGAATCCTGAATGTCTGTCCCTGTTAGTCCCCTGCTCGACTCCCTCTCCTGCACATAATTCACCTCATCTGTTCCTGTTTCCTTTCCCCTAATCAGTGTTCTCCACTGCTACAGCTGTTATGCCCCCAATGTCTTCTTTATCCACCCTGCTCCACTCCTCTGCATCCATCTGCCTCAAACCATTTCTCAAGCTTATCTATGTCACTCCTCATTGTCCTGTGGCCAAAACATGCCCACCTGTAACAGGCCACTTTACAAAGGGATCCTCTGTTATACAGTATCCGGTAACCCGTGATAATAGCAACTCTAAAAAAGAGACTTCAATAATAGCGAAGGCAAATCAGTGAAGTAATAAATACAGTGACAGTAATGAAAGCGAGCAAGCTTAAATAGCGCCACCGTTTGACATAATACTTAACAACATAAGCGACTAATGCTAGCACAGCACAGCAGGTGAACAACTAGGAAGCAGCACTATGATAGTGACTCTCCACTATGATGGTGACTCCCCAAACAACACATATGCAGCAGCACTATTATAGTGACTCTCCAAAATGACTATCTCACCTGTCAGCAGCCTAGGAAGTCTCATAGGTCAGCAAAACAACACATATGCAGCAGCACTATTATAGCGACTCTCCAAAATGACTGTCTCACCTGTCAGCAGCCTAGGAAGTCTCATAGGTCAGCAAAACAACACATAAGGTCAGCAGCGACTGAAAAGGCACGAAAGGGTAGGACTGGTGGAAGAGGTGCTTTACTCCCCCAGCGTCAAAACAGCGACATCTAGCGTTTAAAAAAAAAACAAGTCTCGATGACTTGGTTTGCTTTATTTAATCCTCCACCGATAGTGCACTAATTGTAAAACAGCCTCCTTTGCTTTCAGTTAGACCTGGAACTGAAAATTGTATGCAAGCCCTCGCATATATTCGTATCTGCTTCAATGAGAATATTCCTTCACAATAGAAATGACTCTTTCATCCATGTTTTTGTATTTCTTTTTTCTGAATCTTGTACTTGCTCCTGAAACAATTTGTTCCAGCTTAATCTCAGTCCGCCGTTGTTCTTCTTTCAGGCACAGAATGAATCTCCAAATGGTTGGGTGACAAGCACCTAGACGGCTGTTAAACCCCCGATGCCAACCCTCCATAGCATTATTTGTACGAGCCTTTCCCTGTGTAGTTGCCACATAACAATTCCACTGGTGTGGGGGGAATAAAGCACTTCTTTTACCAGTCCTGCCCCTTCGTTGTCCGATCCATGTACTTTCAAAGTACTCAATTAGTGGCGTTATCAGGCTAGCATTAATACAGACAAACTACCACCTCTTCAACTCCTCAAATGTTGAAACAACATCTTCTGTTGGAACAAAAGCCAAAGACAACAATATGCGAAGATGTAGGGCAAACTCTGGATCTTCTGTGTACTTCTCTAGCACTAGTGGAAGCTTCTGTATCCTCCGCCAAAGTGCTTGAGCAAAATGGAAAAAACAGCCACGTATCTCTGCATTAGGAAAACAAGCACCAAATGCAAGCCATGCAGCCCTTTCAAAGTCCATTATAGCAGACTCTGGGTTCAAGTTTGGCCACATTGCTTGTAGTAATTCATATAGCCTACAGTATGCTGCGGAACTTCTTGTGGACATAAGAACATACACTGCTGTTACAACCTCTCCTGATTTAAGGCAATGAATAGTGTACAACGATCATAGTACATACAGTACATAAAGTATGTTAGCAATTATTTGGAACCACCAGATTTATTCAGATGGTGCGCTGTTATTGCAGTCGCCGGAAATAGGTAAGCGCCATTATTTACAGACGCCATTTTGCAGTTTGCCTTAATGCATTCATGATATTGATTATCGCTATTTTTGATTTGCTTTTTTTACATGGAACCCAGTATCCTCTCAATATCCATCAAAATCAGGCACCACAATAAGAAAGCATCCCCTTTGTTATTCAGTGGCCTCCCACAAGCTTTCCTATACCAGAAAAGGTATTTTCTGATGTCCAGTGGTCCCCCAGTTACCTCTTATACAAGGCCCCACCACAAGTAGTTCACTTCCTGTTGACCAATAGCCCAACAATGACCTCATATTCCATGACCCAACCCATCAAAAAGGATATCCAGTTGGCCAATTGACACTCAAATCCCTTCAAAACGAGGCAACGCATGAATCAGTATTACAGGGCGCATGTCCCACACAAGCCTTCCCATATCAGACACAACCAAGTAATACGTAAAGAGCATCTTACCAGGATACTGTGGAGTCAGAGGCAGGAGTCTTGAAGGGATGAGATCCATCATTACTGAAAAATAAAATATAGGAATGGAGTCACAAAGGATCTGTAGTTCTTAGCAAATTAATAATATATGACATGTTCACAATAGAGTTATACATATCTGATGGGGAAGGAGTCCTCATTCTTTTTGGCATGCGAAAGAGAAACAACAATAGGTTAATATGAAGAAGATACAGTAATGAGATAAGAAACTGAGAGTGGATAGATACTGTTGGTGCATCAGACTACATTTGAGTGCAATGGTGCATAAGATAAAACGTTACTGCTAAAACAGAGTATAATAATAGAGGTATAGAGGAATAAAATTAGTTAACAGACAGTTGAAGAGAACGTGTTGTTAGTGGAGATGATTAGAAAGTCCAGTGCTCGCTACCTAGACGGCCAATTTTCAACTGACTGAAAGTAGTATCCCGGTTGGGATAGGTGATATTCCTTTTGGTTCACTGGCCCATTGTTGTCTGGGCAATCAGTTAGGTTAATTCACTGGCCCTTTTAATGAAGTGCATTCTTGGCACCTCTTCTGTAAATAAAGCACCTAGTTCACTTTGACCATCAAATTGTCACAACATGCACCTTGATAACATGAACTATCACAAATTTTCACTTCGACCATCAAAATTGCCCAACATACACCTTGATAATATGCACTATCATGAATTCTCACTTTGACCGGCAAACTGGCCAAACATGCACATTGATAACATGCGTAATCACAAATTTAGCACCCTAATATAGTATGGTCAATGGCCAATTTTTTCAACAGAGATCAAAACATTGGAAAAAAAAATAAACACACAGCAACACTTACTAAACATAGGTTTTAGCTGAGCCCAGATTCATAAAACAGCTGTTTTAAACCTTTATAAAACAGTGAGCAGGTTGTCCCCAAGGTAGAAGAAAATGTGGGTCAAACTTAAAAACTATGTGCCGTTTGTCCCAATCCCCCATCCAAAAATTAACCCTGCACATCAAATTAAGCATTCCCTGGTGTGCAATGTCAGCCCACACATTGAGGCTCGGAATAAAACTTTGTGATTTTTGTGACTGTACTAATATCACTTTGGTTCCCAGTAGTTTCCCTACCCCCTGTGGACATGCGGCAGCAGGTTGGTTACATATCTGGTGTGCAATGGCTCCAATAAGCTTCCACCCATATCAGTCTCCACCACCAAAAGCACATACATAGAATAGAATAGAAATAGAGAGGAGGTTATACTGCCCTTGTACAGCTCACTAGTAAGGCCACATCTAGCGTATGGCATTCAGCACTGGAGCCCACACCTCAAAAAGGACATTAATCTGCTGGAGAAGGTCCAGAGGAGGGCTACAAAGATGATAGTGGGTCAGCAGGGTAAGGCATACAAGGAGATGTTGAGGGCATTGAACATGTACTCCCTGGAAGACAAGAGGGGGGGGGGCATGATTTGGACCTTCAAATACTTGAAAGCGATAAATAAGGTTGATAAGAAGAGACTCTTTAAGCTGAATGGCAACCATAACACAAAGGGGGCAAAGTCTTAAACTGTAGGGTGGGAGGTTTAGGAGGGAGGTCAGGAAGCACTTCTTCACAGAGGATTGTGGACACTTGGAATGCACTGTTGGAAGAGGTCATCTTGTTGAAGACAGTGGGCAGCTTTAAGAGAGGCAGGGACAGCCATGGGGAAGTAAGGATCATGGGTAGGGAGGATGTAAGGAGTGGGAAGAGAGGGCAGGAACATTAGCTCAATCAGATGACTCTGCAATACGAGTAGACTTGATAGATAAAATGGTCTTCTTCTACTGGCTTCTTCGTATTTTTGTATATACATAGAAATGCGACAGCAGAAAAGGACCGCCATGCCCACCCAGTCTGCCTAATATTTGATTATGCTTCTGATGTGGTCCCCCTTTTAAACCCCCCACAATCTTCTCCCCCACCACTACCTTATTTAGCCCATTCCAGTTGTCCATCACCCTGTCAGTGAAGAAAAAGTTCCTGAAGTTACCCCTAAATTTCCCTCCCTTGATCTGGAAATCATGACCCCTCACCCTAGTCCCCTCTTTCAACTGGAAAAGGTTCTCCACTGGCACCTTATTGATACCCTTGAAGTATTTAAAAGTCTCAACCAAATTGCCCCTCTCCCTCCTCTGTTCCAGAGAGTACATACCCAGGTCCTTCAGCTTCCCCTCATATGGTACCTGCTCCATCTCCCTCACCATCTTTGTTGTCCTCCCCTGAACTCACTCCACCATCTCTATGTCCTTCCTAAGGTAGGGCCTCCAGAACTGGACCCTTATGCTCCAGGTGAGGTCTAACCAGCTGTGTGTACAGGGGTACTATGACCTCCATCCTATCCAGGGAAGCAGTGGCTGCAAGAAGTCATCAGGAGCCAGTCTTTGAGGCGGGTTTTAAACTGGCAGTTGGTGTCAAGTGAACAGATCTCTGTAGGCAGTTTATTCCACAGTGTAGGGGCTGTCATTGACAATGCTCTGCCACCTATGTTGGAGCCATCTGGGAGTAGTGTTGGCCTGGTAAGGGCTTTGGATACCAGGGGCAGCTTAGGGGAAAAGTTCTGAAACACAGGGGTAATGGTTCCCTGGAGTTCCCTAGAACTAGAAAGAGCAATGGAGATCAAAATAGTACCTCTCCGTGTGGGTGGTATCTTTCAATGAACTCTTCCATTTTCCACCTCAACACTTCTTTACCCTGCCTATTTAAATGTAACCTATCCAGGGAGAACAGGCTTTCATCCAAGGTGGTTCTCCAGTCCCCTACCATTCCATAGTCTGAGTCTACACAGATTGAGGCCAGGAAGCCATCAGAGCCCAGGACCATAGGCAGCATTGTTTCACAGCATGGAGGTCATTTCAGACAAATCCATTTTATTTCTTCAACTTGATGACAAAGGAAGTAAATTAGGGTTGGGCAGTGGACATCACTTACCTTGATTTCAGCAAAGCCTTTGACACTGTCCCACATAGGAGGCTGATAGACAAGCTGGGTAATCTGGGCACACAAACATACAAATGTGCCAGTAGAAACAGACCACCCGGTCTATCTAAGTCTCCTTGAGTGTGCAGCTAGCACCCCTAGTTTGCAGCTGCCCCATCCCCCCTCCCCTTTGCCATCCCACTGCCACCCCCACCTCCCCTACCCTCACTCTTCACTGTTCCCTGTCTCATGCTCTTTTGAAGCTGTTCACAGATTTACATGATACCATCCATTCAGGTAGTGCATTCCATTTTGCTGCCACCCTCTCTATGAAATAGTGTCTTCTCATTTCCCTCTTAAATCGTCCCCCCTCTATTCTTAGCCTGTGTCCCCTGGTGACCATTCCCCTCCTTAGCTGAAAGATCCCATCTGCTCCATCCTTATTGATTCCCTTAAGATACTTGAATGTCTCTATCATGTCCCCCCTCTCCCTTCTGTCTTCCAGGGTGTACATATTCAGGTCTCCCAGCCTGCTGTCATAGTCTCGCCCCTCCATTCCACATACCATCTTTGTTGCCCTCTTCTGCACCCCCTCCAGTAGGCTGATATCAGGCTTTAGGTATGGCCTCCAAAACCACACACAATACTCTAAGTGCAGCCTTACCAGGGACCTATAGAGGGGCAAGATCACCTCTCTTCGCCTGGACAAAATCCCTCTCTCTATGGACCACAGCATTATGTTCACTTTTGCAGCTGTTTTCCTGCACTGGACAGTGTTGTTCATGCTCCCTGTTATCATTACCCCTAGGTCCTTCTCCTCCTCAGTGATCGCCAGCTTAATCCCCTCCCCAGCCAGTATTCTCTCCTTGGGTTCATCAACCCAAAGTGCATAACCTTACACTTCTTTGCATTGAACCCCAGCTAACACCTGTCTGACCAATCCTCTAGCTTGCTTATGTCCCCTGTAGCTGTTTCCATCCCTCTCCTACATCCACCACTGCTCCGATCTTGGTGTCATCAGTGAACAGACTTACCTTGCTTACCACCCTGTGTGCAATGTCTGATATGAAGAGCCCAAATAATACTGGCCCAAACACAGAGCTCTGAGGCACCCCACTCATCACTGGCCTTGGAGTTGAGAGCTCCACTATCACCACCACCTGTTGCAGACTCCCACTCAGCCAGCTTGTAATCCAGTTCATCAGTTTTGCCCCTAGCCCTACACCAGTTAGCTTCTCCCCAAGTCACCGATGAGGCACCAAACTGAAGACCTTGCTGAAGTCCAAATAAAGAACATCCACTGCATGACTCTTATCCAGCTCACCTGTCACCCAGTCATACTATTGTATCAGGCTTGTTTGACAAGACTTCCCAGAAACTAACCCATTCTGTCTCACATCCTGGAGGACACTGTCCTCCAGGTACTACACCAGTCTTTCCTTTGGTATCATTTCAATGAGTTTGCAGACTATGGAGGTGAGACTTACCGGATGATAACTACCCAGTTCATCCCTTGGTCAGCTCTTGTGTAATGATACTATGATAGTAGCCACTGACATTGCCAGCCATTTCCAGATATTTTGCAAAATTTCTGAAGAGTTTCTCTCTGCTGCCCCTACTGTGGAAATGCAGAAAGCAGGAGATATTTCTGGAAATATCACTGAAATTTCAGGAAATAGCTGGCAGTGTCTGTGGCTGCTACTTGTACATGTGCCATTCTCCAGTCCAGTGGCACACATCACAGCTCCAGTGATGTGCTGTACAGATCCACCAGTGGCTCTGCCATCTCCCTCAGCACCCTGGGGTGGATACCATCTGGCCCTGGTGCCTTGTCTACCTTTAGTGCCCTCAGTCCCTCTAGGAGTCTACTTGCCTCAATTCTTCCATCTGTCACCTCTTCTGCCCCTGTCCCCATCCTCCCAGCCCATGGTGGTAGAGGCCCCACCTTTTCTTCCAGGAACACTGAGCAAAAGTATTCACTCAGTGCTTCTGCCTGTTCCTCCCCCTTTTCTGTCCACTCCCCACCCCTTTCTATCCTCACTATTTTCTCCTTGCACTTCTTTTTCTCCCTGATGCATCTGAAAAAGTCTTTCTCCTCCACGTTAATTCCCTGCGCTAATCTCAGCTCCCTCTGGGCCTTGGCTTCTCTCACATTTCTGGTCACCTTCCTGGACCATCTTGCATACTCCTTCCTGTCCACTTCCTTCCCCATCCTCATATACCTCTGATGCGCCTCTCATTTTGCTCTCACCATCTCCACTACCTCCCTGTTCAACCAGCATGGTTTTCTTGCTCTGCTCCTCTTACTCTGTGTCTTGGTGCAGGCTTCTGTTGCCTCTGTAATCCCCCATTTAATAATATCCCATTTCTGCTCCACATCCATCTCCTGCCTTATGCCCTTCAGTTTTCCTTTCCATACTTGCTGCATCCTCCCAAAGTCTGCCCCCCCTGAAGATTACCATGTGAGTAACTGATTTCTCTGGCTCCCCACACATTGTGATATTAAACCACACCATTTGACATGGGGGACAGGGTAGTAAAACTAGGTTAGAAACTGGCTAACAGACAGTAGGCAGAGGGTGGTGGTAAATGGGGTGTAGTCTGGGGAGAGGGGGTTGACCAGTGGGGTGTCTTAGGGATTGATCAGTAGGGTGCCTCAGGGATCTGTCCTGGGTCCAGTCCTGCTCAGTGTCTTCATTTGTAACATTGCAGAAGGGCTGTAGGGAAAGGTCTGCCTGTCTGCAGATGGCACCAAGATCTTTACCAGACAGGATACCCCAGATGGGGTGGAGAAAATGAGTATGGACCAGGGGAAGCTTGAAAAATGGTATGAGGATTGGCAACTGAAGTTTAATTTAAATAAGTGCAAAATTATGCACCTGTGACACAGAAAGCCTGGGGTTCAATGCAAGTTACAAATGAGGAAATGGACCGGGGGGGGGGGGTTATTATATCTGTCAACCTGAAAATGTCAAAGCAGATTGCTAAGGCTGCTGGGAGGGCCAGTGGCATATGGGGTGCATAGGCATGGGTATCACCAGCAGAAAGAGAAAAGTAGTGATACCATTATATAAAAATAATGGTCAGGCCTTACATGGAGTACTGTGTGCATTTCTGGAGGTTGAACCTTTGTAAGGGCATTAACAGGCTGGAGACGGTCCAGAGAACGGTGACTAAGATGGTACAGGACTTGAAACACAAGACTTATGAGAGATTAAGGGACCTCAATATGTACTCGCTGGAAGAGAGGAGGGAAAGACTGGACATGATAGGAATATTCAAGTACATGAAGGGTATAAACAAGGTGTGGGGAAGGGCTGTGGATAGATTTAAGCTAACTGCACTAGCACCACCTGACATGCCACCAGGAGTATGGCTCTGCAATGAATAGATTTCTGAAGCTTTTGAAATGTATGCAAAATTGAGGGTTCCCATGTACTATAAAACCATTCCCTATTGTTTGATGGTACACCATTTCCCTCCCATACAATGTGGCACAACATATAAAACATATAACTAACCTTGACTAGTTAATCAAATGATGGTCAATAATCCACACAAAACTCAGACCAGGAGTCTATTAGACAAATGTGTTTGTCGTTCGGTAAGACTTCTGATCAGGAGATTTCCTGAAGGAAGAAAGACATGAATGTACAGTATAAGATGATAAAAACATCCACTCCTATATCGGGCATCAGCACAAGTTAAGCATTCCCTGTTGTCCAATAACCCCCCACTGGCCTTCCCATACCAGCCTCCAATAGTCCTCAACATCCTCCCCCCTCTGGACTGCACAAGTCAAAGATGTATTTGACCAGCCTGCCATTGCTGGGCTGTATATAAAAAAAAGCCACATTTTGTCCAAAAAAACACCTTTATTTGTGATTTATGGTGACTGTAAAATATCTCTCTGGTGGCCCGTAATCTCTCTCCACTCCCCCAACCCCACCCATGGCACAAGACAAAGGTTTAATTTGCCAGTCTGCTCTTGCCCCATCTGTACACACACAGCTGCACTGAGGCCAGGATTTATTTACGATTTCTGTGACTGTAAAAATGTCTCTTTGGTCCCCAATAGTCTGTATTTCTCTCTCCCCCCTCTGGACTGCACAAGTCATTTACCAGCCAGCCATTGCCCAGCCTGCACACAAAAAGCCACATTTTGTCCAAGAATAAACTTTATAATTAATTTATGTGACTCTAAAATATCTCTCTGATGGCCCGTAGTCTCTCTCCCTCCCCCCACCCATATGGCACAACTCAAAGGATTATTTTGCCAGTCTGCTCTTGTCCCGTCTGTACACACACAGCCAGACTGAGGCCATGAATACACTTTTTTGTGATATCTGTGACTGTAAAAATTACTCTTTGGTCCCCAATAGTCTCTCTCCCTCTCCCCTCTGGACTGCACAAGTCAAAGATTTATTTTTCCAGCCTGCCATTGCAGCCTGTGCACTAAACCCCACATTTAGTACAGGAATAAACTTTATTTGTGATTTATGTGACAGTTAAAATGTCTCTTTGGTCCCCAGTAGTATCTCTCTCTCTCTCTCTCTCCCTCCCCCTCTGGATTGCACAAGTCAAAGATTTATTTTACCAGCCTGCAACTGCCCAGCTTACGGCAGACTAGATGGGCCAGGCATACCTCATCTGCCAACAATTCCTATGTTTCACTCTGGACCACTCCACAGACTCCTGATGGGATTCATCCCAGAATTTTAAAAGAACTAAGGTTAGAACTAGTGACACCACTGACTACCCTCTTTAACAAAGAGGGGCTGTGGACATGGCCTACCTAGACTTTAGCAAGGCATTTGACAAAGTCCCACACAAAAGATTAATATACAAGTTAGTCAGCCTTGGAGTGAGTCACAAGATGCTAGCCTGGCTAAAGAATTGGCTGGAGAACAGGACACAGAGGGTAATAGTAAAAGGAGTCCACTCTGAAGAAAGGGGGGTTACTAGTGGGGTACTGCAGGGTTCAGTTCTAGGACCAGTCCTCTTCAATGTCTTTATAAGTGACATTGCAGAGTGACTGGAAGATCTGCAACAGAGTTGATAGACAAGGTGGGGTGAAAAGGATGAGAAGGGACTTAGGAAGGTTGGAGGAATGGTCAAATGTATGGCAGCTTAGATTCAATGCTAAGAAGTGCAAAGTAATGCACCTGGGAAACAAAAACCCAGGGGAAGAGTACACAAGAGGGGTGAGATACTAACAACGACAAAAATGGAAAGGGACCTTGGGGTAGTCATATCAGATGACCTAAAGGTGGGCAAACAATGTGAGAGGGCAGTAAGGAGGGCTGGGGGATACTGGAATGCATAGGGAGAGGCATCAACCATAGAACACAGGAAGTTGTTATCACTTTAGTTGTGATTTCTGTGACTGTGCAAATAGCTCTTTGGTCCCCAGTACCCCCCCCCTTTGATGGCATAAGTCAAAGATTTATTTTACCAGTCTACCTCTGCCCGGCCTATACACACACAGCCACACAGATGCCAGGAAGAAACTTTATTTCTGAATTCTGTGACTGTACAAATGTCTCTTTGATCCTCAGTAGTCTCTCTCTCTCTCTCTCTCCCCCCCCCCACATTAATGGCATAAGTCAAAGATTTATTTTACCTGTCTGCCCCTGCCTGGCCTATACCATACACAGCCCAGGAATAAACTTTTTGTGACTGTGCAAATAGCTGTTTGGTGCCCAGAACCCCCTTCCCCCGATGGCATAAGTAGAAGATTTATTTTACCAGTCTGCCTCTGCCTTGCCTATACACACACAGCCACACTGAGGACAGGAATATACTTCATTTGTGATTTCTGTGACTGTACAATTTATTTTTGGTCCCCAGTTATCTATCTCTCTCTCTCTCCCATCTGAATGGCACAAGACAAAGATTTATTTTACCTGTCTGCCCTTGCCCAGCCTATACACAAATGCACACAGTCACACTTAGGCCAGGAATAAACTTTATTTGTGATTTATGTGACTGTGAAATTTCTCTTTGGTGCCTTACAATCTCTCTCCCCCACCCACCCACCCTGTA
Organism: Neoceratodus forsteri; assembly: GCA_016271365.2. NCBI lineage: Eukaryota > Metazoa > Chordata > Ceratodontiformes > Ceratodontidae > Neoceratodus > Neoceratodus forsteri. The sequence continues at coordinate 207,443,017 of CM057451.1, forward strand.
TGGCACAAGTCAAATTATTTTGCCAATCTGCTTTTGCCCTGTCTATACATACATATCCACACTGAGGCCAGGAATAAACTTCATTTGCGATTTATGTGAATATAAAATTTATTTTGGGTCCTCAGCAGTCTCTCTCGATCCGATATGAATTACGCAAGTCACAAATTTATTTTTCCAGCCTGCACTTAAAAACTTCATTTGTGATTAATGTGATTGTAAAATGTCCCCATTAGTTCATCTCTCTCTCTCTCTCTCTCTCTCTCCTCTGTGGATGGCACAAGTCAAATATTTGTTTTACCAGTCTGCCATTGCACGGACTATACACATACAGCCACATTAATGCCAGGAATAAACTTTGTTTGTGATCTCAGTGACTGTAAAATGTATCTTATGACACTAGGTAATGCTTTTTCTGTGATGATGTTATAATTCTGAGGGTGGGGGGTGGAACACACGTACACAAGGTAATGCTTTTCCTGTGATGGTGACATGTCTTGGTAGGTGGGGTATAACACACAAACACAAGGCAATGCTGCTTGTTTAATGGTACCTGGTCTCAGGAGGGTGTGGGTGCTAAAACTGCAACACAGCAGCATACAATCAACATCTTTACTAGGTGTCTGGGGGTAGCCTATAAACCTCGAAGACTGAGCTCAATCATACAAATGGCATTGTCTGGAATTCACTGGTTCTGCTGAACTCATTGAGACATGGCACTATTACACAAAATGCATTCTATGATGTCTGAGGGTTCCAACAGACACTTGGAGACATGGCAACATCATTAGGATTAGTGTGGTTTCAACCACGCTCCAGGACCAAGCACCATCAAAGAAAAAAGTTTCCCTGTTGCCCAGTGGTTCACCCCCAGCATCTGAGAAGTGCCATCATCTCAAATAGAAGCATTACCTGGTGTCCGTGGGTTTCACCCCACAATCTGATACATACATGATACCATTACACAAGATGTATTCTCTGGTGTCAGGTGCTTAACCCCACACACACACACAAACACCAGGACCCAAGAAACATAATAAATTCCCTGGTGTCACATACACAGTTAATAGATCCAAATGGGTGCAAAGTTAATTTGCTCAACTGTTTTCCTGAATGTATTACAACAATTTGAAACAATATAAAGAAAACAAAAAAAAAATATTGGAGTGAGCTCTTCTACAACTTTGCATTTTACCAGAAGATATACTGGCTTTCCAAAACTGAAATGTTTTCCCTCTACTGTTGTCTGCTGATGTGATACCTTCAAAAATAAAATCTGCAAACATTTTTGTTGTTGCTCATAGTTTTGGGGGAGCTACAGCAGCCAAGACAAAACAATCAGGCAAACTACTATGTCCTTTCATTTCCAGCATTTTCCCATTCATGAATCAAGCATGTCAGACACATTACAAGTAATGAAACTCAAGACGAATGACAAGAAGAGCAGCCTGAAATGTTTTCATTTCATTATCAAACTTATCTTATGGTCTTTCCTTCTGTCAGCTACCTTTCTCTTTTACATACAAATCCAATTTCATCTGGATGGTGAAGCTTAACTCGTTATCTTTATAAACCCTTCCACTGAGGAATTTTTTGTACTGTGCTTCTTTTAGCAAAAGTAAAATTTACAAGCCTGCCTGACAGTGACTATGGAAAGACAAACACATATAGGCTTGTCTACTCCCTGCTCACTCCATATGTTCTCGATCACCAGTTCCTCGCCGCCATTTTGTTTCTATAGTTTTGCTATGCATCCCTCATTTTGTTTTCACCCAAGCAACAAGTCAAAAAAGAAATATTTCCATGTAACAGGGTTTGTAGCAAATAACAATCCACAGAAACCTCCTTTACTAAAACATTGCAATCTGCATGAACAGTTCACTCCTATCTATACATTCAAAGCAGATGTCAAAACAGCGAGAGGGCAGCTCTCTTCTCAAATCTGGGGAAATACATTGACTAGCAGAGCACAAACAAAAATCATAAGTAGTATTTCTTTCATCGCGTAGTACTGAAAAGGTGGTTCTTCTACTTTGAAATCCACCCACCACACAATCTCTAGAATCCTTGCATCAGAAAAGAAACAATGCAAAAGTCAATAAAGATATTGTGGAAGCAAAAATAAATAAATAAATAAATGAGCAGGAAGGAAACCATTTGTATTCCCGAACAAGCTGCAGTAAAATAACATGGTCACTTCGGACTAATTTATTTACAAGCAAAAATAAAAGACAACAGAATTGAATGCAGCACTGACCTAAAGCAGTAGTAATAGTGATAATTCCTGTGGGAGCAATGGGGTTTGTAAATGAACAATTTCTGGACAGGGAGGAATATGCAAGATGGTCCAGGGGGGTGACCAGAAAAGTGAGAGAAGCCAAGGCCCAGAGGGAGCTAAGATTAGCACATGGAATTAACATGGGGGAGAAAGACTTTTTCAGATACTTCATGGATAAAAGGAAGTGTAAAGAGACAATATTGAGGATAAAAAGGGATGGGGAGTGGACAGAAAAGGGGGAGGAGCAGGCAGAAGCACTGAATGAATACTTTTTCTCAGTGTTCATGGAAGAAAAGAGGGGACCGCTACCAATATGGGCTGGGAGGGGTGGGGACAGGGGAGAGAAGGTGACAGATGGAAGAATTGAGGCAAGCAGAGTCCTAGAGGGACTGATGGCACTGAAGATAGACAAGGCACCAGGGCCAGATGGTATCCAGCCCAGGGTGCCGAGGGAGATGGCGGAGGTGTTGGCAGAGTCACTGGCAGATCTGTATAGCACCACACTGGAGTCAGGATGTGTGCCACTGGACTGGAGGATGGCACATGTAGTACCATTACACAAGAGCGGGCCAAGGGATGAACCAGGTAATTATCATGCAGTAAGTCTCACCTCCATAGTGTGAAAACTCATGGAAATGATACTAAAGGAAAGACTGGTGTTATATCTGGAGGACAATGGCCTCCATGATGTGAGGCAGCATGGGTATGTTTCAGGGAAGTTTTGTCAGACCAACTTGATACAGTATTATGACTGGGTGGCAGGTGAGCTGGATAAGGGTCATCTGGTGGATGTGCTTTACTTGGACTTCAACAAGGTCTTCAGTTCAGTGCCTCATAGAAACATAGAATTTGACGGCAGATAAGGACCGCTTGGCCCACCCAGTCTGCCCATTTCCCTACCTACTGGATAAGCTGCAGATCCTAGTTAACCAGCAGCCTACTTCTTCCTACCCCCACCCCAAGAATGGCCTTATGACTGTCCCATGCATGCTTGAATTCCACCACTGATTTTGACTCCACAACCACCTCCGGAAGGCCGTTCCATGCATCCACAACCCTCTCTGTGAAAAATTACTTCCTTAAATTACCTCTGAGCCACCCCCATCTTCAAATTGTGCCCTCTTGTTCTTGCACACCTCTTTTTTTGAAAGATGCTACCCTCTTGGACTTTGTTGATTCCCTTGAGGTACTTGAACGTTTCTATCATGTCCCCCTCCTCCTTTCCTCGAGGCTATACATATTAAACTCCTTTCGCCTCTCTTCATGTCTTCCCATGCAGACCCTGCACCATTTTAGTTGCCTCCTCTGGACAGCTTCCATCCTGTCTATGTCTTTAGGAGATTGGGTCTCCAGAACTGCACACAGTACTCAGATGGGGTCTCATCAGCTGTCTGTACAGAGGGATAATAACTTTGTTTTCTACTGGTGATGCCTCTCCCATGCATCCCAGTATCCCCCAGCCTCCTTACTGCCCTCTCACATTGCTTGCCCACCTTTAGGTCATCTGATATGACTACCCCAGGTCCCTTTCCATTTTTGTTGTTGTTAGTATCTCACCCCCCATTGTGTACTCTTCCTCTGGGTTTTTGTTTCCCAGATGCATTACCTTGCACTTCTTAGCATTGAGTCTAAGCTGCTATACATTTGACCATTCCTCTAACCTTGCCAAGTCCCTTCTCATCCTTTCCACCCCACCCTGTGCATCAACTCTGTTGAAGATCTTTGTGTCATCTGCAAAGAGACATACTTTTCCTTCCAGTCCCTCTGCAATGTAGCTTTTGAAGACATTGAAGAGGACCGGTCCTAATACTGAACCCTGCGGTACCCCACTAGTAACCCTCCTTTCTTCTGAGTGGGCTCCATTTACTATTACTCTCTGTGTCCTATTCTCCAGCCAATTCTTTACCCAGGCTGTCATCTTGGGACCCACTCCCAGGCTGGCTAACTTCTATATTAATCTTTTGTGTGGGTCTGTGTCAAATGCCTTGCTAAAGTCTAGGTAGACCATGTCCACAGCCCCTCCCTGATCTACTACTTTGGTCACCCAGTCAAAGAACTCTATCAGATTTGTCTGGCATGACCTTCCTGCTGTGAATCCATGCTGCCTAGGGTCCTGTGCCCCTCTGGCCTCTAGATACATGACAATTCTTTCCTTCAGAAGTGATTTCATCATCTTCCCTATCACTGAGGTTAAACTAACAGGTCTGTAGTTTCCTGCTTCTGCCTTGCTCCCACTTTTGTGAAGGGGAATCACATCTGCCCTCCTCCAGTCCTAGGGTACCACCCCATCCTCCCATGATTTGTTAAAAAGGGTAGTCAGTGGTGTCACTAGTTCTACCCTTAGTTCTTTTAGAATTCTGGGATGAATCCCATCAGGCCCCATTGCTTTGTCCACCTTCAGTTTTAAGAGTTCTTTCAGAACCCTTTCTTCTGTAAATGGCTGGTATCAACTTCTGTATCCAGAGTGTTTCTACTGTTTGTTTTATGTACCTCCCCCTCTTCATTTGTAAATACTGAGCAAAATATTTGCTTAGTATCTCTGCCTTTCACAGTCTCCCTCTGCCCACCCTCCTCCCTTATTAAGCCTCACTATCCTCCCTTGGTCTTCCTTCACTCCCTGAATTACCTATAAAGGTTTTATCCCCTTCTTAACTGAGTTGGCTATCTTTTCCTCGGTTTGGGCCTTTGCTGTTCTGACTGCCTTCCCAGCCTCCTTTTGCTTTAGCTGATACAGTTCTCTGTCCTGCTCCTTCTGCGATTCCTTGTACTTCCTGAATCCTTTCTTTTTCTCTTGAACCTTCACTGCCACTTCCTGTGAGAACCATAGTGGTTTCTTACATCATTTTGTTTTGTTTATTTGCTTCACACAAAGTCTTGTTACTTCTGTGATGGCAGTTTTTATTATTCCCCATTGTTCTTCCACCCCTCCTTCCTGCCCATTTGCTAGTGCATTCCTTAGGCACTCACCCATTTTGGCAAAGTCAGCCCTCCTAAAGTCCAGTACATTTGCCTTTGTATGGCTTGACTCTATTGCTGTGTTTATTGTGAACCATACTGTTCGATGGTCGCTAGTTCCCAGATGGCTACCCTCTTCTACATCTGTGATCCTCTCTCCATCTCCATTTAAGAGAATCAGGTCTAAGATTGCTCACTCTTGAGTGGGCTCCAGTACTAGTTGTCTAAGGCATGCCCCCTGTAGGGCATCTAGAATAACTCCACTCTTCGAAGTGGCTGCTGCAACTGCACTCCAGTTAACATCTGGCATATTCAGATCACCCATCAGCAATATCTCCCCTTTTTCTGCCATTCTAAGTATACTTTCTATCATTTCCTTGTCCATTTCCTCCCCCTGAGAAGGGGGTCTGTATACAACCCCTGTGCAGATTGTGGTGCCATTGCCTGTCTCCAAATTTACCCACAGTGCTTCTTCTCCTCCCTGTTTACCCTTTTGTTCTGTTGCTTTTATTCCTTCCCTTATGTAAAGAGCTACTCCTCCTCCTCCTCTTTTACCCTCCCTGTCAGTCCTGTAGATAGTGTATCCTGGTATGTTTACATCCCAGTCATGGTTTTGTGTGTACCATGTTTCTGTGACTGCCACGATATCCAGATGTTCCTCCTCCATCAAGGCCACTAATTCAGGAAGTGTGTTACCCAGGCTACAGGCATTGGTACTCATTGCTCTCCATTTTTTGATGGCTTTACCTTCTGTTGCAGCATCCCCCACTGACCTTTCTACCTCGGTCTTTTTCTCATTTAGTACCCTGTTTTGTAGGAAGAGGCTGGGATTTTCCTGCTGCTTATCAGTGCATCCCCCTTTGACTAGTTTAAAAGCTTGCCAATGAAGCATTTAAACTGATTGCTCAAAAGACATGGGGGAGAAAGACTTTTTCAGATACTTCAAGGATAAAAGGAAGTGTAAGGAGACAATAATGAGGATAAGAAGGGATGGGGAGTGTACAGAAAAGGGGGAGGAGCAGGCAGAAGCACTGAATGAATACTTTTGCTCAGTGTTCATGGAAGAAAAGGAGGTACCACTACCAGTATGGGCTGGGAGGGTGGGGACAGGGGGAGAGAAGGTGACAGATGGAAAAATTGAAATGGAAGAATTACTGCATGATAATTACCTGGTTCATCTCTTGGCCTTCTCTTGTGTAATGGTACTACATGTGCCATCCTCCAGTCCAGTGGCACACATTCTGACTCCAGTGTGGTGCTATACAGATCTGCCAGTGGCTCTGGGGAAGACATGGGTGGCTTGGGGGAAGCTAACTGGTGTAGGGGCAGGGGTGAAAATGATGGACTGGATGACAAGCTGGCTGAGTGGGAGGCTGCAACGGGTGGTGGTGAGAGGGGAGCTCTCAACTCCAAGGCCGGTGATGAGTGGGGTACCACAGGGCTCAGTTCTGGGGGCCAGTATTATTTGGGCTCTTTATATCAGACATTGCACACTGGGTGGTGAGCAAGGTAAGTCTGTTTCCTGATGACACCAAAATTGGAGCGATGTAGGGGAGGGATGGAAGCAGCTGCAGAGGGACCTAAGCAAGCTAGAGGAGTGGTCAGAAAGGCGGCAGCTGGGGGTTTAATGCAAAGAAGTGTAAGGTTATGCACTTTGGGGTGAAGAACCCAAGGAGAGAATACTGGCTGAGAGGGGTTAAGCTGGGAATCACTGAGGAGAAGGACCTAGGTGTAATGATAACAGGGACCGTGAACAACACTGCCCAGTGCAGGAGAGTGGCTGCAAAAGTGAACAAAATGCTGGGGTGCATAGCAGGGGCTGGGGTTTCATCCAGGTGAAGAGAGGTGATCTTGCCCTTCTACAGGTCACTGGTAAGGCCGCACTTAGATTATTGTGTGCAGTTTTGGAGGCCATACCTAAAGCGTGTTTTCAGGCTACTGGAGGAGGTGCAGAGGAGGGCTACAAAGATAATATGTGGAATGGAGCTGAGAGAATATGAGAGCAGACTGGGAGACCTGAATATGAACACTCTGGAGGATAGAAGGGACAAGGAGGACATGATAGAGACATTCAATTATCTGAGGGGGAAATCAATAAGGATGGGGCAGATGGGGTCTTTAAGCTAAGGAAGGGGAGGGACACCAGGTGGCATGGGCTAAGAATATAAGGGGGAAGATTTAGGAAGGAAATGAGGAGACACTGTTTCACAGAGAGGGTGGTAGCAAAATGGAAGGCACTACCGGAATGGGTTGTATCATGTAAATCTGTGAATAGCTTTAAAAGGGCATGGGACTGGGAACAAGGGAGAGTGAGGGTGGGGAAGGTGGGGGGTGGTAGTGGGATGACAAAGGAGAGGGGGTTGGGGCAGTTGCAAACTAGGGGTGCTAGCTGCATGCCCGAGCAGACTTAGATAGACTGGATGGTCTGTTTCTGCTCTCACATTAGTATGTTTGTATTATTTTCAGAACTCCACAGTTTATTATTACTGAAATAAAATACTGTAGTCACTGCCGTATATGCATAGTTAGCTTTCAATTGGCGGGGTCCTTCCATGTTAGAACTCATTCCAGCACTGATTGACAGCACTTCAAATCACACACCAAGATCTTTATACACTACCAATCAAATATGAATGCTAAAAGCTGAATAAAACAATCAAGGAAATGCTCTAAAAATGACAAAATAAAAACAAAATGACAAGCATGGACATCACCATAAAGCCGAATCCATTGTCCCGATTACCAAAGGATGTTTTCATTACATCAAGTGTTCAACAATGGCACATACACATAAACAAAAGCGACTCCATGCAGTGTAATATAAAAAATAAAAATACATACAACAAACTTGTGTAGGAACGACAGATAATTTGGATGACTCTATACCTCCCTTCAACACTCCTATAAGGCATTACCTCATATAAAACATCGTTTGGCAAATCAAAACTACATGATGAGATAGCACTGAAAAAAATTCTGCTTTGTGAGGTGTCCCTTTATTATTGTTTACAACGAAGAAAAAAATCCAATTACATGGTATGCTTTTGAAAATAATGGTATTTTCAATAATGTTGCTGTCATGCCAGAACTCCAACTGATGTCCGTTTGCTCAGAGAAACAAAAAAAAAAAAACCTGACCTCACAGAACTTCAATCTGCTGTAATAGTGAGAATTACTGTGGGATCATAAGGGTCTGTAAATGAACAATTTCTGATTTTTATTTTTGGAACTCCACAGTTTATTATTACCTTAATAAAATACTGTATACATGACTGCAATGGTATTTTCAGTTATGTTGCTGTCATACTGCTTGCCCATGAAAGAACACCAACTGATGTCTGTTTGCTCGGAGAAACTAAAACAAAAAACAAATCTACATGATGAGATAGCGCTGAAAAAAAATCTGCTTTGCAAGGTGTCCCTTTATTATTGTTTACAAAGTACAGAAAAAAACAACTACATGTTCTACTTTGGAAAATCATGTTATTTCAGTTATATTGCTGCCATACTGCATGCCCATGAAAGAACAGCACCCAATGTCCATTTTTCTTGGAGAAACTGAAAAAAAATGACCTCACAGATATCTCAGACCTCTCTGACCTTGATTATGCTGACTTCACAAAGCTGTGGAATACTTGTTCAGAGCATCTATCAGACTGGACAGGTTCTTGTGAACCATGAAGCAATCAAGGAACTTCTTCGGTGACTTGCAGTTCACAGAGGCAACTGGCAAGAGAAACAGGGAAAGGCAAGACGTGCACTAAAAAACAACTAAATTATGCAGAGGTTAATGAATGGATTATTTAGCAGCCAATGCAAGTAAGTCACGGGTCCTGACTTTGCATAGCACTAGGGAGATTTCATAAAATTGCAATTATGTAAATGTTCTTGGGCTCAGAAAAAAAGTGTTGAAACAGACAAATTAACTCGTCAATGACAACAATGACAGCAACTCAAAATAATGAGATATCTCATTGGTGGCAGGATGAGGGTTAATATATTTCCCTGGTGTCTAGTGGTACCCCCCCTTCTGATCATTGTCCCAGCATATACCCTGTAAAAAAGAAAACCTTCCCTTGATGTTTCCTTTTTTTTAAACCTGAAAAAAGGTACCTCGCCAATCAGACCTCCCCTGCCTGACCTCTGACTAAACACCCACCACCCTGCACCCCTCCCAACCCCCACACCCCCTAACTCACAAGAATGGGTCCCAGGGTTGAGATGCACTCCCTGATGGAAGACATGTCTTGTTGCTGGAACAGCTGACCTCAATGTGAGAAACTAAGGTAAGTACAGTTCAATGTATTACAATTGGGTTTTTAACTTTGATGCATTATGTTGCTGGGATTATGCCAATCTGCCCTGAAAGATGATTTCTTGGTTGCTTGGTGAAATTAACTTTCAGGTGGGATTTGAAAATGTTACTGCCCTTGTTCATGAGGTGGGGTCATAATAAGGGTATGTTGAAAATTTGGGATTCAGATATATATAATTGACAATGCAATGGACATCCATTTAAATTTTGCTATGCTTTGACTTCAAATTGTCAAGACAACCATTTTTTTGCACCATCTCATGAATGTGACAGTTGCCATTTAGGTCAAACAGTCTTTTCATGCCTGTGGCATAGAATGACATTGCAGTAGTGCAGAATCACATTTTGTTGGGAATTTGATAATGTTCAGTACTGGATACATGAGCTGGGGTAATAAGAAAGCTATGCTGATAATTTTGTTCCTGTTGTCCTATAAATCTATGGAGGGATGAGAGTGCATGCCCCAGATGACCCTGCTGTCCCAAAGGCAAGTAAGGTTATGATTACTCTATCTCAAAAAGTATGGAAGGATGGGAGCACAAGGCTCTGATCTCCCACATGCAAATAAGGATATGATTATGGAGTGTCTGGGCCCTGCACTCGAACAAGCAAAAAATGATACAATTATATTATCTCAAAAAGTAAGGAAATTCATTGCAAAAAAACTTTGTTACTGCACTAGTTAGGGTTAAAGTGACAAAAGTAAGGAAATGTGGCAACCTTAATGCCTCACCCCCATCATGCAGACAGCAACAGGCTTGGGGTGAGCCTTGGGGTTGTCAAACCTAATGCTTACCCCATTCTCATATACTACCCTTCTTAGCTTATTTACTCATGGAATTTGGTGAGCGTTATGGTTAACAACCCCAAGACACACCCCATGCCTGTTGCTGTCTGCATGGTGCAGGTGGAGTGTTAGATATGGAAACCCTAATGCCACATTTTCCTACTTTTGTTGTTTTAACCCTAACTAGTGCATTAACAAAGTTTTTTGCAATGAATTTATATATATGTATATACATATATATATTCATATTCTATGCATACAAATTCATTAATGCATCATTTATGGTTAAAACACAAAAAGTCAGGAAATGAGACCTTTAAGGTTGCCCCCCATGGACCCACCCATCATCCTGAGATTGACAGCTGATGGGGTGTGTCATTGGGGTTGTGAGGCCTAAATGTCACCCCATTCCATGTGTAATCATATTGACAAGCCACAGGAAAGAAGAATGGGGTCACAACCCCAATGACACACCCCGTCAGCTGTCAATCTCGGGATGATGGGTGAGACCACGGTGGGAGGGGGCAACCCTAAAGGTCTCATTTCCTGACTTTTTGTGTTTTCCCCCTAAATGATGCATTAACAAAGTTTTTTGCATAGAATTTCCTTACTTTTGGAGAAAGTATAGAAAAGTACAAAGTTGCAGAAGTTGGTGGGAGCATGGGCTCTTCGGGCCCAGCACTCCCATCAACTTGTAAATTTCTACATAAGATAATAGTACAAGTACTGAATATTGTATGTATTGCTGGGAGCACATATGGGTGGGATCGTGGGGCCCAAAAGCTCCCACCACCTTGAAAGAAAGCAAAGTGTCATTCATCAGAGTGGCATAATTCAACACTTGTTTACATGTCAGACACATAACCACTGAAAAGTATCTCTATGGCAGTAACGCTAGGCGCTCTATAAATATGAAGTCAGTACCACAATGCAAAACCCCATATGCAAAACATAAAGTGTGTCACACAGTATGTCCGCAGCAAATTAATTTTCCAACTCCTAAACACCATAATTCACATGTACAGGACATCTCCCGAAGACCCACCACATTTCAATGCAAAAGACAATGCCGTTTCCTAGATTTAACATGTGAAAGTTTGAGATTTTCATTCATTGGAGTAGCAGAGTTCCTCACCTGTTAAGATTTTAGACACCTAACAACTGAAAAATATATCCATGGCGGTAAGGCTAGCTACTATATAAATTTCAAGCCAGTACCAGAATGGAAAACGCTGTCCGCAAAATGTAAACTGTGCCACACAATATCTTCACAGAATATGTGTTGCCTGACACATAGTCACCATAATTCACATCTACAGGACATCCTGTCAACACCCTCCAAATTTCAAGTTAAAAGACCAAACCATTTCCGAGATATTACATTTTAAAAATAGTTAAAATTGAGTTATCTGGTGCCTCCAAATCTGGCCATCTAGTCCCTCCCTCAAGATCAAAGATCATGGTCGAAGAATCTCATGATCAAAGAATTTGCAGGCTCACGGTCAAAGAATAAAAAATGGTAAAACTAAATTTTTAGGCAAAAATACATGAAACCACCACCATGCCTCACTAGAACGAAGCCCCCTGAGCAAAACCCACCCTCATTTGGCTTAATAAGCCACCCCTGAGTTGGGAAAATAGATTTTTTCAAGTGGCCATCTAGTCACACTCTCATGAACAAAGATTGCAGTCAAAGAATCTTGTGAGCAAAGAATTTGCAGGCTCACGATCAAAGATCGTTAGCAAGCCACAATCAGAGAATAAAAAAGTTTAAAATTCTATTTTTGACCAATTTGGAAGAAACCAAATGCATGGCTTGATAGAGTGAAGCCCCTGAGCAAAACCCATCCAGGTTTTACTTCAGGAGTCACTCCTAAGCCGAGATATTTGAGTTTTTCTGAACGCAAACTGAAAACAAGATGGAGGCCATCGCAATAAAAGAATTCCTTGCGATCAAAGATTCTTTGATCATGAGCCTGCAAATTCTTTGATCGTGAGGCGGGACCAGATGGGCAAAACCCCATTCTTCTTTTGCAAATTAACCATATAAATTTTCCCTTTGACTTATAATGGGAAATTAAAAGTTTAATAATTTTTGAATGGATTAATACTTTTTCACCAAATGAAAAGTGGCATGTTCCTTGACCAAAGCTCTTTCAAACAAGCCAAGTTACATAGCAGCACAGTACATGATGGCCACGCAACACTACAGACAAAATCTGAAAAACTGCCCACAAAACTGGCAAAAAGTGCATTTTTCAGTGTTTTGGTGCACAACAACCATAGGTCTGACCAAAATGAAATTTGGCAGATCAAGTGATCTACCATGCCCCACCACGCATACCAAATTTCATGCAAATTCGTTAAATAGGTCCAAAGTTATTAATGCACAAAATTTCGAGTTTAACATAGAAGTGCCTTCATGACCCTAAATATAGGTGCAACTGCCCTCTATAATATATATATATATATATATATATAGATAGATATAGATATGGATATATATATATATATATACACACACACACACACACACATATATATATATGTATATATATGTATTATAGTGGCACTGTAGTGCCACTATAGTTAGGGTTGCATATCCATTTCAATGTAAAACCTCAAATTTTGTACTTTAATAACTTTGAAACCATTCATCCGATATGCCTGAAATTTCTAACGGAGGAAGATTTTTGTTAGGCCTCCAGATCTGGACATTTTTTGTATTGATCGGACATATAGTTGTGGAATCATAGCGTGCTGAAAAACGTGAAAAATCCCAACATTCCATTTTTCTTTGGACATCCACTTTGTACTGAAGACTGCATCTGAGTGGGTTCATTTTGGGTGGGCTACGTGGGTCCTGGGTCACAGATGTGCCATTTGAAGATTTTGTGTAAAACTCTTGTTCTGTTCAAAAGTTATAGCGTTTTTAGTGCCCCATTATATCCTAAGGGAACATTTTTATGTGCAGCTCGAAAATTGTCACGATAGTATTTTTTAGTGTCGAGCTTGACAAAAATACTGTCATGCTGCCGCCATCTTGTTTTCAGTTACGAGAGAGAAAAAATAATATAACAAAAAATACTGCACTTTCTGACACACCAACCATTGGGTTTACCATTTCGGGGCCAAAGGAACAGGAATCTGACATTAGTTTTTCACCAGCTGGTCTGGAAATGTGGTTTTCAGATTGTTTTCACCATTTTGCTGTTTTTTGATTGCAACACTATCTCAAAGTGCCGTGGCAATATGCATGACCATTAAACATACAACCACGACGCTGTATTTTACGTTTGTGATTGTGTTCCCATTATAAAGATAGGAGTGTTGCAATCATTTCTTAAATGACTGTGATAACACTGCTGAGCCAGATTTTCTGAAATGAGGTTTCTTTGTCACTTGATTGTGGCCAGCTGGATTGTGATATTGGCCTGAAATTTTCAGGATGGCAAGCCCTACTGCCAAAGATGGGCCTTTCAATGGTTTGCTTTGAAAACATTCACCACATCCCTAATTATAGTGTTCAGAATTTATGACTCTTCCCCTAGGATAACATTGTGGGATTCATTTTCTAGTTACTTCTTTGTGGCTACGTGTGTGACCTGAAATCTTTAGGGTAGAAATCCTTACCCCTCCACATGTGCCTTTTGCTGCTTTGGTATGGAACTATTGAACATGGCCATAGTTACAGCATTGTGAACTTTGGAAATTTCCCTATTGGATAACATTGCTGTGCAGGTTATTTTTTGTCCTCTTGTTGTGGCAACATGGATTGCGCTATTGCCCTGAACGTTTCACGGTGGAAAGGCCTGCTCCCCCATGTGTGCCTTTTGGTGTTTTGCAAAGTTCAGAAAACTCCCCATAGGATAACATTGTGGCACCCTTGACGCCTTTTGGGGCCCGTATCTCAAAAACAGTTAGAGCTACGGACTTTTCATCTCAAAAATTCTTAGCCCCCCCCCCACAGAACTAGGCTAGAAAGGCATGAAACTCCTGAAATTTGAATTTTTTTCCTACCATGTATGGGTCCTGAGATATTTGCGAATTACTATCCCACATGTACATTTTCGTGTGCGTTGATGATTGCCATGCCTTCAAAGTTGACACTCACAGTACTTTTCGGTGCCCGTACTAGGGAAATGATGAGTGACATGTGTTTGGTCACTGCACTGCTATGACAACTACTGAGTTTCATGATTACAACGACACTTAACTTCGCTTTGTGGTGTGCGCGCTTCCCGAGATATGGGCAAATTATTGTAAATTGGCCTCCTTGCTTTATACGACTGCTATATGGAATCACACTTAATTGTAAGTTGGGCCCTGTGCTCCCACAAACACACATACTATTTGCCACACTTGTATGGCTTGGTGGGAGTGCAGGGCCCGAAAGATACCCTCTTTTACCATTACACTTTTAAAAAGAAAGGAAATTCTTTGCAAAAACTTTGTTAATGCATCAGTTAGGGTTGTTCCACAGTGACAAAAGGAGGGAAATATATGGCCAAGATTTGCCACCACCACTAACCCACCCCAACCCCAGTAACAGGCATTGGGGTGTGTGTGGGGTTGTCGTGCCTCACCCCTTCTCCTATACTGCTCCACCTCAGCTTCTTTACACATGATATGGGTGAGAGTTAGCTGATGACCCCAACACACACCCCAATGCCTATTGGTGGGTTTGGGTGGGGTTGGTAACCCTAACAGCAAATTTCCTCCTTTGTCACTGTGGAACAACCCTAACTGATGCATTAATGAAGTTTTTGCAAAGAATATATATATATATATATATATATATATATATATATATATATATATATATAGAGGCAAAAACTCTGTTCATTGTTAGGTTTGTTCCACAGTGGCCAAAGGCAAGAAATTGGTGTTAGGATTGAAAGGCCCTCCTTGGCCTCACCCACACCCCAACCAGCATTGTAGTGCGCATTGGGTTTCTGGCCTAACTCTCACCCCATCAGATGTGAAGAAGCAGAGTTATAGGAGAATGGGGTGAGAGTTAGATCGATAACCCCAACTGCACCCTGATGCTGGTTGGGGTGTGGGTGGGGTCCAATGGGGCTTTCAACCCTAACATGGAATTTCATCGCTTTGTTGCTGTGGAACAACCCTAACTAATGCATTAAACAGAGTTTTTAGGCTCTAATTTCCCTTCTTTTTGAGAATGATAATGAGAAATAGTGAATGTAATGCAGCGGCGGGAGCATGGGGCCCTTTGGGCCCCACACTTCCACCACATGATGTCTTGTCACATAGTAACACAGTGCCCGCAAACGCAAAAAGTAATGCGCTTGGTGATGCAAAGTGAAACACAAAGATAAGCAGTACTGTAGACACAAATGGTTAAAAAAACACAAACGCAAGCACAAATGAAAACGCGATGGGTAACGCACATGGTGCCGTAGACGGGAACAGTAAGTGAAATGGGTACGGAACCGCAAGCAGAAGAGGTAACGGTAACAGTAATGTAAGCGCACAGGCTGGATTTCCCCAAAAGCTGCATAGAGAAAGACAGTGAGTACAAAGAAAGCATGCATAATAATGGGTCTCGGAGCAGAAAAAGAGGACTTGGAATACTAAATTGCTTATATCTCAGGAACTGTACAATGTAGAAAAAAATGTCAAAGTCATATGATTTATGACTTTCCTGGCTAGTTTTGTACTTAGCCCCTGTTAGGGGGCTAAGCAATTTTCCAATAAAAAGTCTCTATCTCGCACCGTTTCTGAGATACAGGCCCTGAAAGGTGCGGCGAATACAGTAATGTTATCCGATGGGGAAAAAAGAGAAGTTTGGAGTACTATAACTTTGGCTCCCTGTAATATTTTTTCACCAAACCACTGAAAGGCATCTTGTTGGATATTGGCTTTCTTACCTCCAAATTTCAGCCCAAAAGACCAAACTGTTATTCTGCAGCAGGGTGGCAAAGGATTCCTGTAATGCGGCAGATGCCGTAATGTTATCCTATGGGAAAAAGCGTCAAATTTGGAGTGCTGTAACTTTTCTGCCCTGTAATATTTTTTCACCAAAACACTGAAAGGCACATCTGTGAGACGTTGGTTGTGTTCCCTCCAAATTTCAGCCCAAAAGACCAAACTGTTCTTTAGCAGCAGGGTGGCAAAGAATTGCTCTCATTTTCCCACAGCCTGGGAAGGTACTGTTGAACTTTGCGAAAGCTTTCCCAAATTCACATGACCCTGTCACAAATGTGAAGGTACTTTGCGAAAGTACTTTTTCCAGAAATTTGAAAAACATATTTCAGGAGTGTTTACCCCAAAATAAAGACATGCCTAGCATCCTCAGGGTCCGACTAGGTGAATCAAAAAAGAATTATTTTGCTAGAGGGTCCCAAATTTAAATGCCAATCATTTTTCTGATGACCAACTGAAAACAAAATGGCAGATTTGCAACAGTAAAAGGGCCATTTGGGAAAGTAAAAACTGCATTTGCAACACTGTCAAACTTTTTGTTAAGTTTTCCCATTGACTTATAATGGGAAATTGTTTTTTGAATAACTTTTGAACCGTTTAATATTTTTTCACGAAATCTTCAAAAGGCACATCAGGGACCCCGGCCACATGTTCCCTGAAGATTTCAGACCAGTCGCACAAACCGTGCAACCTGTAGAGATGAGCAAATAATTCCAAAAAAGCGTAAACGTGCACGCAGATCATGCTTAATAACTCCACAGCCATACCTCCAAACAGTACAAAAGTTGGCAGATCCCAAGATATATTGTTCTATGCCAAATTTCAGGCAAATCCATTGAACGGTTGCAAAGTTATTAAGGTGCAACATTTTAGGTTTAACATGTAAATGGCTCCTCAACCCTAACTATGGTAGCACTACCGTGCTACCATAATATATATATACACACACACACACACACACACACACACACACACACACAAGTGGAAGAAGAGATTATACCATAACTAGCCAACTTTTGTGGTGAATAATATAGGTTGTGCAATATGCGGAATTGCATGAGATGGAGTCTGTCCTGCATAATAAACTTATGACATCCCTGCCATAGAGCAGGCCAGTTTATAGGTATCTCAGGGAGAAGAGGTGCCCAATAGCTTGAAGGACCCAGATAGTCTGGATAAGTCCAGTCAAAGAGGATATTGAACAGTTTGGATACTGCATGTGGAAGGCTGACAAGAGGGACCATTCCTGTGATAAATGGTGGGTTTATGAAGGGAGAGGGGGTTACCCCCATAGTTTTTATCATAGGTGATGCAGTTGATACATTTTAAAGATATAGGAATTTGCAATATTAAACTTAGCTAAGATCTCAGGTGAAGTTAACCAGGACCCTGTTCTTCCATCTAGAATGCAAGAGAGAGTAGAATTAGAGAGGTGTCTTAGCCAATGAGTGGAAAGAACTTTACCAGTGATTTTGAGGTTGGGATTCCCCGTTAATGGCTGTGCCAGATCTGTACAGTGGTCATACTTTAAGAAGGCGCAAAGTTGGGAATGCACTTTGACAGAAAGGGCAATAGGGGTAGAATGAAGTGGTATAGGAAGATGTTTGACCTTGGTAAATAAAAGCACAGAAGGAGAAAAGCCATACAATCTAATTAGATCAGATTCAACTTTAAGCCATAGTGGGGTATAAGGGGTTGATGTTCTAGGAGTTCCCATCCCAAGCCATCTAAAATATTTGCTGGCGTGACATGCCCAGTAATATAACCCTATATGTGGAAGGCAGGGGCCACCCTTTGCTTTAGGTGCTGCTAGTTTGTGGAAGGCCAGTGGGGATTTTTTATTATCCCAAAAGAAATCCAGAATGATACCATGTACTTTTTTGAACCATGAGAGAGGAAGCCATACATTTAAAAGATTGAGTGGATAAAGGAGATGAGGAAAAACATTCATTTTGACAATGTTGATTCTGCCCCATATTGAAAGAGGGAGAAGGGACCACCTTTTAAAGTCCTGAGTAATTGTAATTAATAAAGAATCCAGATTTTTCTTTTGGATAAGGGCTGGATTTCTTGAGAGCATGATACCTAGATATTTCAAAGATTGTGCTTCCCAAGACAAACCTAGGATTTGGATTTCTTATTTTGTTAGTTTATAATTAAGGGGAAAAACAACTGCTTTGTCTACATTTAATTTATTATTTGTAAAGGCGCTATATTCTTTTATAATCTCACGCATGGGGGGATTGATAAGGTAGGATGGAAAAGCTGAAGTATTAGATCATCAGCATAAGCCGAGACCTTAATTTCATGGTTAAGCACGGAGATGCCTTGAACTTTAGGGCAATTAACCAACCACCATATTAAAGGTTCCAGATATAGATTGAAAAGAATAGGAGACAAGGGGCATCCCTGTCTCATGCCTGAACACAATGGGAAGAGGTTAGAGGTCACTCCATCACTCTAGCTGAGGGTAGTTTATACAGTGCATGAACCCATTTTAGAAATGTTGGGGGGAACCAAAGGCTTGTAAGGTATGGAATAGGAAGTTCCAGTTAACTCTATCGAATTCCTTCTTGGCGTCCAGGGAAACAAGGGTGGTGGGGTATAGAGCATCCCTAGATGCCGAGAAGACATGGACCAGGGTACGTAGGTGATCAACCGAGGATCTGTCTTTCATGAATCCCACCTGCTCCGATCCTATTAGATCAGAAATAACGGTATTGATGTGGTCTGCTAGTAGTTTAGACAGGATTTTAATGTCATGGTTAAGAAGGGAAATTGGTCTATATCTGGATGTCAGCTCAGGGGGTTTGCCAGGTTTAGGTAGGAAGACAATCAAGGCTTCAAATAGGGAGTTATCAATGCTGGACTCAGAGAGAATATATTGGTATAAAGGAACAAGCAAGGGAACCAGTTGTGATGCATAAACTTTATAAAAATTAGATGAAAAACCATCAGGTCCTGGGGTTTTCTCTGAAGGGAGATCCCTGATGATTCTAAAAAGTTCTTCTTGAGTAATAGGGGCACATAATGCAAGTTGTTGAACTTGGGAATGTGAGGGCAGATGACAGTCAAGGAGATACTTATCTAGTTCATCTAGGGAAGGCGGATTTAGCATGGGACTGTATATTTGTTGGTAGTAAGAGTAAAATTCAGAAGTGATCTCAGATGGGGTTAATTTTAAGGTACCGTCTACAGACGATAGGATGGTAGAAATAAATCTAGATGATTCTTGTTTAATTCTTAATGCCAGGAGACATCCAACTCTTTCTCCTTGATCAGTATAGGAAGCATTTGTTTTAATAATCAAGAATTCGGCTTTCTCTCTCAGAAGGTTCTAGTAAGCATCCTTTAGCATAATAAGTTTTTGCTTAATTTGTTTGGGGGTGGATGGGGTCATGTTATTTTCAAGGGTTCTAATTTGGGAAATGAGATTCAAAAGTTGATTCTCACTCGCCTTCTTCCACCTGGAAGCCAAACCAATTAATACACCTCTTAGATATGCTTTTAAAGCACACCATTCCACATCTGGCTTACTGGTAGTATTATGGTTGATATTCATAAATTGTGCAATATGGTCTGCAATATCCTGTACTGTACCCGGATCTTTTAGTAGCTGGTTATTGATTTTCCATCTTCCCCCTAATTTGGGAAGGGAAAAAAATGAAAGTTGACATGTGACCAATGAATGGTCGGACATGGGGCCGGGAAGAATGGAAGATTCTATTACCCTGGGAAGTAAATCCTGGGAAATCAAAATGTAATCAAGCCTTGAAGAAGTCAGATGAACCAGAGAGGTAAATGTGTAACTCCTTTCTGAGGGGTGATGAATACGCCAAACGTTGTGCAAACCTGTTTGATATACCAGTTCCCTCAATGCCCTTTGCACTGGGGAGAGACCTCTAAATTTTCTCCCCATACGATCTACATTCGGGTCAAAAGTTAAGTTTAGATCCCCTCCTAGAACCATGGGGATGCATAAATAAGGAGTTAAAATCTTGACCAATTGTACAAAAAATTTGGGGGACTCAACGTTTGGACCATAAATACTGCCTAATAAAATATTATTAGCATGCATTTTTCACTGGAAAAATAAAAATCTACTATTAGGATTGCTGACAACTTTAATGGGTATGAATGGGATGGATCGGGATATTAAAATCAGAACCCCACGGCATTGAGAATTCCCTTCTGCAGCAAAAACTTGACCCACGTGTTGCCTTCTTAATTTTGGGGCATCTGAGATTAACAAGTGAGATTCCTGTATAAATGCGATGTCTATATGCAATAAATGTAGATGTTTCAATAACTGATATTGTTTCAGCTTGCTGCGGGCACCCTTGACATTCCACATGGCAAATATTAAATCTCTAGCCATCATCCCAGGTAAGTTGTGAGTGAAACTCCCTAAATGAAAGAGAACAGATGCCTACTAGAGAAGAAAAAAAACATAAAATAGGTGCAAATAAGTTTAAGCATACAAGATTCCTTCCCACCTCTCCCCTTCCCTACCCTCAATCCCCTGCTATCCCACAACCCTTTATAATACCCCTTTTGCCATTGTGTGAGTAAATAGGATCCTCTATGTCTGACTAACACCCATCCCACCCTACCACCCTTACTGCAACAAACAGCGATCTGCATACTACCGCATCTCTTCCCCTTCCCCAGCCACCCAATATTACCCCAATAAGCTAAAACAGAGCAAATACCTATTCCATTCTGTAAACAAGAGGTTATTGAATCAGCAAAACAATACGTATCTCTGTAACAAAGTATCAACCTAGAATTATCAGAGTAGAGTACTCAGCTGCTTAGAGCCAACTAAAAAGGAGCACTAGAAAATAAATTAGCTGCTTTACTCCTTGTGAATAGTCAAAAATAAAAGGAGTAAATTAGTCATTAGAATCATGCTTATTGCAGGCAGGTAGAAGTAAAACTCGACATCACAAAGCCATAGCAGCAGCTTGGGTGAGTTTCCCCCTTCAAAATAAATGAAAGTACTGCGAGGCACATCTCGAGGGTATCCAGCATTAAATGAAACTTCTAACACATGAAACAGAACTGGCTTACGGAGAAAAATGTACCGGGAGCTCCCTCTAGCGATGCAATATTGCTAACACTTTGCGAGGCGCTTAAATGAGAATCAGCTGTGCGGCACTGCACACCATCACAAAAATGAAATTGACATATTTAAGGAACAGAGGGCAAAAATACCTAGAAGGAAAATCCTTACTCAAAAATGCTTATTTCCTTGATTCTGTGACTAAAGTTGAGAAACAAACAAAGTGGAGATGTCTTTATGTTGTTACTATCCACTTAGTAAAGTGAACTGCATCAAGAACCCTCTGGTTAATTAGACACTCGGAGCCAACAGATTAAGCGCAGTAGCATGTCGTCCCATTGAACTATGTTACCAGGCTAACAAAATCCTAAACAGGAAATAACTTCTTTCCCTTCTTCGCTTCACAAATCTGCAGTGATTTTACTGAGCAAGCATCTTCAGCTCGCTAAGTACGAGTCATGGATCCTGGAATAAGTCAGCAAGGGCTGTCTTAAGCCCGGCGAGTGCAGCCTCTGGATCCTCATACGAAAGCCAAGTACCAGCTACTTGTACTTGCAATCTGGCTGGGTATACCATCTTAAACTTTATCCCCACGACGATAATCTTTGAAACCATCGGGTGAAACGCTGTTCATAGTCTGCCTTACGGAAACCGGAAGATCCTGTGCTACTCTAATTTTATTATCTTCCCATCTTACTTCATGCAATTCTTTTATTTTTGCAAGAAAGTGCTGTCATTCTAGAAAATTCAGGAAACAGCAGATAATAGGCAGAGGCAGGGATCCAGGTGGAGGTTTTGGGCAAAGTGACCTATGTGCCGTCTCGATAATATACTTGGCTCTGAAGGGAGAGGGGCCGGTGATCATTTCAATCAGCTTTTGTATAAAGACAATAGTATTCTGGTCTTCTTCTCCCTCTGGAAGGCCAATAATGACAATATTATTCCTGTGGCTATGGCCCTCGAGATCCTCCAATTTTAATTCTAGTCGGGATATTTTCTGCCGCATTGCTGCCAGCCCAGGATCAATTTTCTCAACCCGCTTCTCAAGGGAACAAATACGTGTACTGTTGTCAGAGGTTGTCAGTGAAACATATTCTATTTTTTGTGTAAGTGATTTGAGATCAGAAGAGATGTCTCTCATTTCTTCATGGAACATTTTAAATTCTTCCAGGAACCTACCTAGAGTTAGCAGTTCTTGGTCCATAGTGACAGTTGTATGCACTGGCCGTTCTGCAACACCTGAGGCCCATGGTTTCTTCAGGGCCTTTTCGGTGGTAGCCAGAGGAGTGTGTTTCTTTGGGCTGTTTTCATATAGGCATCCATCAGAGCAACGGTCTGCAAATCAGGTACTCTAAATATTGAAACAATCTGTTAGAGTAGTCTGTGAAGGTTTAAAGGGGTTATTCCAAGTATAAAATGATAAAATAAGGAATAGGGTGGCTGAGGCGACTTGGAGGAGCTGTTATCCGGCACCCTGCATCACGTGGTCTCCAAGAGGGCATCATTCTGATGAACCATGGTGGTGATTTACAGCGATTCCGTATATTTTTTAAATTTGAAGAGTTTGAATTCTTTGATTTTGACCCTGCAAATTCTTTGATCGCGAGCCTGCAAATTCTTTGATCGCGAGATTCTTTGCTCACAATCATGCATCATGAGTGAGGAACGAGATAGCCCAATTAAAAAAACAATTTTCTCAGCCATGGGGAGTCGTAGGAAGTCAAATGAGGGTGGGTTTTACTCAAGGGGCTTCGTTCAGTCGAACCATGGTCGTGGTTTACCACAATTCCTTCAATTTTGTGATTTATAAGGTTTTTAATCTTTGTTCATGAGCCTGCAACTTCTTTGATCATGAGATTCTTTGATCGTCATCTTTGATCTCGAGGGAGGGACAAGATGGCCAGATTTTTTATAATGGAATAGATAGGGACATTTTAGTAAACTTTGATATTGAATATCTTGGGAACAGTTTGGTCTTTTGACTTGAAATTTGGAAGAAAGAAAAGCAATATCCCACAGATGTGTCTTTTCATGGTTTGGTCAATGAATAGTACAGGGCATCAAAGTTATGGCACTCTGAAGTTTACACTTTTTCCCATAGGATAACATAACGGCGTTTGCCACATTACAGGAATTCTTTGCCACCCTGCTGCAAAATAATGCTTTGGTCGTCTGGGCTGAAATTTGGAAGGAAGAAAGCTAACATACCACAGATGTGCCTTTTTGTGGTTTGGTGAAATAATATTACAGGGCATCAAAGTGACAGCACTCTGAAGTTTACGCCTTTTGCCATAGGATAATATTATGGCATCTGTTGCATCTTTCAGGGCCCATATCTCGGAAATGGTGCGAGATATGGACTTTTTGTCAAAAATTTCTTAGCCCTCATTGAATGGGGGCTAAGCATAAAACTAGCCAGGAAAGTAATAATTCATACAAAAGTTTAATTTTTTTCCTACATCATACGGTTCCTGAGATATAAGCAATTTAGTATTCCAAGTCGTAATTTTCTGCTCCGAAGTCAATTATAATGCATACATTCTTTAGTTTCAATTTGTTTTTTCAATGTAGTTTTTGGGAAAAAGAAGGGTGTGCTCTTTTGTTACTATGTCAGTTAGCATTTCCACTTGTGCTTCTGTTACCATTCGCATCACCATTCCCGTCTACGCCACTGTGTGTGTTACAGTTTGCATTTTCGTTTGCACTTGTGTTTCTGTTTTGTTTCACTTTACTGTTGCTGTTACTGTTACCATTTGTGTTAGCAATTGCCGTACCATGCCCATGCATGTTATGGGTTGCAATTTCGTATGCGCTTGTGTTTCTGTTTCTGTTGGCTGTATTGTTACTGTTACTGTTACCATTTGCATTTACAATTGTGGTACCATGATCTTGCATGTAACAGTTTGCGTTTTGGTACATGCTTGCATTTCTGTTTCTGTTGGCTTTATAGTTGCTGTTACTGTAACCATTTGAGTTTACAATTGTGGTTCCGTGAGTGTGTGAGTTATGGTTTGCATTTTCGTATGCGCTTGCCTTTCTGTTTACTTTGGTGTTACTGTTGCTGTTACTGTTACCATCTGTGTTTAGAATTGTGGTACTGTGAATGTGTGTGTTACCAGTTGCACTCTGTATGCACATCTGTTTGATGTGTCCGTCTACGTAACTGTTTGCTTTGGTGTCACTTTACGCTTGCGTTTCTATTAACATTTGCTTGACCATTTACGTTTGCATTGCCATGTGCGTTACCATTGCTGCTTGCATTAGATTTCCAGTTCCTGTTACTATGTAATAAGACATCACGTGGCGGGAGCATGGGGCCCACCACTGCATTCCATTCACTATTTATCATCCTCATTCTCAAAAAGAAGGTAAATTAGAGGCAAAAACTCAGTTTAATGCATCAGTTAGGGTTGTTTTACAGTGAAAAAGTGGGGAAATTCGGTATTAGGGTTGAAAGTCCCCCTTGACCCCAGCCCACCCCCACCAGCATTGGGGTGCTGCGGTCGTCGGTCTTAACTGTCACCCCATTCTCCTATTCCTCTGCTTCTTTACACATGTGATGGGGTAAGAGTTAGGGCCAAAGACCCCAGTGTGCACCTCTGATGCCAGTTGGGGTGTGTGCTGGGGGTCCAAGGGGGGCTTTCAACCCTAATACCAAATTTCCTCACTTTGTTCACTGTAGAACAACCCTAACTGATGCATTAAACAGAGTTGTTTGCCTCTCTTTCTCTCTCTCTCTCTCTCTCTATATATATATATACATATATATATATATATATATACACACACACACACACACACACACATATATAGGCATGATAGTGCCCTTATAGTTAGGGTTGGTGCAGCTTTTCAATGTTAAATCTCAATTTTTGCACCTTAATAACTTTGTCATTTTTCAACCAAATAACCCATAAATTGGTATATGCTGTTATGTTATCAGTGTCACAAAATGTGGGAAGTTTCATGGTGGCAGCTTTTACAATTTCAGATATACAATGTGGCCAAAAACACAAGAAAAGAATGTTTTTCTCCATAGGATAAAACGGGAATTTTTGCTCTCATGTTCAACACACAAAGAATTAAGTTTCCCTCTGATATTTACAGGGATGATTGTGTGTGTGCCAAGGGTGTGTCTTTAGATGGTTTGGTGTAAAAATATTTTGTTAATTTTGAATTATAATGATTTTTGTGATAGATGCATGACAGGCTGCTTGAAGAATAAATAATATTTACTGTTCAAAAGTGCGAATGGTAAATGTCATTTATTATTTGCACTTTACTGTTCCAATGGTTAATGTTCAAATGATAAATACCATTTACTGCTCGAACAGTAAATGTTAGAATGGTAAATACCATTTACTGCTCAAACGGTAAATGTTCATATGGTAAAAGCCAATTTCTGTTTACTGTTTGAACAGTAAATGGTATTTACAGTTTGAACTTTAAAGAGCTGGTACTTAGTGCTCGAGTAGGTTTCATGAAATGAAACGTCCATACATACACTTTATTATTAGCTGTCTAACCTTCTGCCGACCATAATTTCCAAAACCTATACATACTGAGCAGCCAAACACTGGACACCCTCTTTTTACCATGGCTGGCAACCTTTTGTATCTGACACCATCAACTTTAGAGTGGATTATACACAATGGACCTAAACATCACTCTCTGTGCAGGGAAATGTATTTACAGAGACAAGTCAGGATTGTAAGATCTCTGACCCCCATTGTAACTATGTCTCTCGCTGTGTCTCTCTGTATCTCTCTCTCTCTCTCTCTCTCTTACTCTCTTATGATCCATGATCTGCAGTGTAGTACCCATTGCTCTTCACACATAGCACTGCAGAGACACACAGAGAAAGGACTCCTGACAAGGGGAAAGGGACTGCTGCCCTTGCTGGGTTTCACACACAAAACTGGACAGACTAAGGAATATCTCTTCCTGTGTTGTATACCAATTTCCCCTCTATCCCCAAACACATATTATAGGTGATCAGGACACAACAGTTTCTTACAAAGAGAGACAGAGAATGCTGACATACTGAAGATAGAATTTCAGTTTCAGAGACAATTCAATTTTCCCCACATGTGCTGTACACAACAAGCTATGTGCAATGTTAAAAAATAAATATTTATGTCTCTTCCTCTGCTTGAAATACGGTAGTAGCCACAGACATTGCCAGCTATTTCCAGAAATTTAGCAAAATTTCTGAAGAGTTTCTGTCTGCTGCCCCTACTGTGGAAATGCAGAAAGCAGGAGATATTTCTGGAAATGTTACAGAAATTTTGGGAAATAGCTGGCAGTGCCTGTGGCTGCTACTGTACTATGATTAATATCATTTTCTTATTAATTGGTACTCGTGTCTAGTGGTGTTGAATTTGGAAGCTGCATTTACAAATGACCATCCCACAGATAGTTGTAACATTAAATAATAACGGTGTTTGTACATTATTCATAGTCTACCTGGAAAATATGTGCAGAACCAGTAGATTTTGTTTTGTTTTAATGAGAAAAAAAAAGTAGAAAAGTGAACAGTGAGAGAAGTTTTACACTTCATCTCAGGGACTGAGCCCAGAAACTTAAACTTCAGGGGCAAGTGCCTTATCCTCTGACCTATCAACTCTGGCTGATTAAAGAGGACAGGAAATAAATAATGGCTGTGGGGAAAATCAACATATTTTTAATTTTAATATACTCTGAGGTGTGTTTTTTTGGTTGTTATAATTTATGACTTTTTTTTATTTTATGTACATGATTTTGCCACTGTTTTGCAATATGGCCGTTGTTGTGGCTGGTCAACAAATTTCACCAATCTCAGTGTGTTGAAATGAGCGAGCCTGAAAAGCTGCAATGTCCTTGATTTAGATTTTGGTGCCATCTATTGACTGTGAGCAATGCAGACAACATAGCTGCAAACCAGTCAAGCCCACACACTTGTATGGTTTCTTTTGTTTTTAATCACTGATATATATGTTTTTTGCAGTCTGTTTTGTACGTCCTCTATTAATAAATATTTACCATGAGTTCTTGAATGAAGCTATCAAAATTCAATGCAGGCAACTTACTTCATTATTTTAAATTTAGTACTGTAAAATTAGGAGGGCTCTCATTCCGGTGGTTATGTAAAAGGGAGTTATAGGTAACTGATTGTCAGTTCTAGCATCTAATCAACACTTGTTATGTATTTTGCCCTGCCAGGAACATTTTTCAATCGAGTACAGAAATGGTTTTGTGCATGTATCTAATGTCTTATATCTTCTTTTAAAACAGAGTTTGGATAGTACAACTAACTGCCCCTACCCCATCCTCCAATAGACAAATGGAATAAAAATGTTCAGGAAATGTCTGGGGGTCATTTAGCTTGATCTTGGACAGATACTATTATAATATAATTTGCGGATTTAAGAATTGTCACAGGATGTTTTTTACACAAGCTGCTTTGCAATTCAGATAATAGAGTTTATATGTTGTCCCAATCACTGCTGTGTCCTGCTTCATGAAATGCCACCGTCTGATCTGAATTCTCATAGCTGTCAAAATTGGTCAAAACTGCTGCAGTCACTCTGTCTCATCGTAGTGCAACAATTCACTCTAGAGTTTTTTTTGTCTGCTTTTATTTTTGTGGTGTGTCCACTTGACATCATTGACTATTATTTTGGAAGAATTGTCTGGGATAGAGATGCATGAAGCAGATGGACACCACAGAATATTACAACCATATGAGGTAGGGAACCTGGACTATCCACTGTTATTCCATAGTGCTGTACTTCTCTGTGACTATAGCTCTGCAGTATATAATTCAGCATTGTTCAGCAGATTTTCCATGATAGTTAATTCATTATCTTCCCACTAAATTTATGTTCACCGTTAACATTTGCATGACATTTTTTTTGCTGATTCCTGAATACCTTCATCTTAGGAAAAAAAGAAAACAATTGGACAAGTTCAGTAAGCTGTCTCGATTCATTTAGGCATGAGCCTGCTCCCGACTCCCATTACCTAAATGAAACAATAAGCTCTCGATGGGACAGATAAAGTAACCTGATACCCTTAAAATCTATGAGTAATTAAAAGGACCCCATCTCTGTTTGTAAAGGGAAAATAGAAACAGAAGCACACTGTGAAGTCTGTCTCAGCCTATATGTGTGGTTGTGCAGTCCCAGAGTATCTCCCTTTCACCAGCTAACTGTGTAATAATCTGTAGGTGGTACAGACACCAGTGCAACATTAACTGTGAAGACTAATGGACAATGTGGGGGGTAAGTGACCCACTCAGAGCCACAGATTATGCAAATGGAGATCATTGGATAAACACCATAACTGCCTGCTGACTGTACCACACTATATCAAACCTGATTACCTTACAGATGGCATCACTGCACATGGTTGAGCATATGCACATAAATGTGAATAAGTATTTGCACATGGTCATGATGACAAGGGTATTGCTCATCAGGGCCAGTGAAAGAACAAAACTATCCCGACACTGGGCTGTACAGAAGACACATTTACTGCGAGTATAGTTAAAAAATTTACAGTATATCAAATGAATGTCATGGGAGATTTTATTACTCATAAATGAATGCCTACTAGTACACAACACTGCTACATCATGGCTCATGAGTGATTTTCTTTCATTCCTTATTTATTTTTTGGGGGGTTGTCTTCTGGTTTGTATAAGGAGAGGGAAGGGGGTTTTCAGCTGTACATCAAATACATTTAATTAAACATTTGTAATACTACTAGCACATGAACTGATAGTAACAAAAATAAAACAAAAAATTATCTAAATAGTGTGGCTTCTTTTCAAATGTGCCAGTAATCAAAACCATTGCTACACCATTATTATTCAATTACCATGACACCTGTCACAGATGATGGTGTGCTATTATTCTGCAGTCACAGAACGGGTGTGGGATCAACACACTGCAACCATGAAAAACATAATCTCAGGAAGAAAAGCAATGCCTGACTGTGTGTGCCAATAAATAGCAATCGAGAATATGATAACACATCAAAATCATTTTTTTTATAATTTTATTTCATATTTTTCTTGTTCACTTTCTTAGCTTTACCAATTTTATTATTACTATGTTAATTGCCGCCCATCAAGGGAATATTACCATGGGGGGATAACAGAACAGTCAGATAGTTTATAAAAGAAATAAGAAGATACAGGCAATCAAAAAAGGGTAGCGATTGATGTGAATAGACAGAGCAGATATACTGAGTGTTTTCTATCATCTGTTATAAAAATAGCATATGTCACAGATAGAGACATGCATGTCACCACAATGTAAGTCATCACTTGTAATGTCTAATTTATAAAGATGTTGGATGTGGAAGGAGTGAAATGGTGGAAGGAGAACCTGTCAACCTAATTGATACTAAATTAGTGGAATCAGTGCCTGGATTAATCACTGTCAATGTGGGTTTCACATTTTTGAGTGGATCTTTTCTGACATTTATGATGTCCGATGGCACTCATTCAGAAGTTTGATTATATGATGAACAAAAAAATGTGGTTTTCACAATGCATAACATCTAACAGTTTTGATGCAAAACTGCCAAATTAAAACATTCAGCCACGGCATGATGCACTGAATAAATATCAGGATGACAAAAAGAAAAAATCCCGACAACAAAAATTGATGAAAAAGGTGTCCCTAGGAGATGGAGTTAAATAACAGGTTGATTTATACTGCAAATACAGATCCAGACAAGGAAGATTTCACTATATGTAATCTTGGCACAAGCAAACGTTTTATGTATTTTACACTGCTGATTAAATCATGTGCTCAGGCATTCACCATCACCGGTCCGTGTTTTAATAACTGTTACCATATGCTCAGCTATTGGCAACGACAATACTGTAACAAACACAGAAGCAGTGAAAAAAATAGTAAACTACAGTAGATAACACCATATTTGCACAGAATACCTTGTTTAAAATTTGAGCCCAACTGCAGCATATGCCATACCACTGCCTCAAACAGGGACATCATTTGGAACTTAAATTTTAACAAGCAAAGCAGGTGCCATAAAAAGAACACTTAGTTCTGGAGCAGCAACTGAATTCAGACCTTATGGAATAAATCACAACAAAAAAATGATAAGAGTCATACTGAGGTAAAGAAATACGTTTATTAAAAAAATGTGACATTATTTAAATAAAACAAAGCATTAAGACTGTTTCTTGTCCCCTTTAAATAGCTGCTTTTATTTACTTGTACTCAACAACTCAGATTGGTATTGACTTCGAAAACCCTTGTGTATTGTTTCTGCTTGCTGTCATTTTTTTACTTTGTTGAGGCACTCTGCCATACTTCTCCATATGTGCCTAATCATAGGGAACATGCATTTCCAATGATCATCCCACAGATATTTGCACCATATAGTAAAAATGGTGTTGACACACTATTCATGATCCAGCTGGAAAATATGTGCAGAAGTGGTAGATTTTTTTTTAACATGAAAAAAAATTTACTAATTGAAACAACAAGAAAAATGTAATGCTCCACATTGTGTGGGGGGGGGGGGATCAACCACAGGTAGGGATGCAGTAAAATTATATTTCACAAGTGAAATTCCAGTGAAATCTCCAATTTTGCCCCATGAAATGTTTTGCACAACTGCGGTGGAATTTCGTCTGCAATTTTGCCAGTCCACCAGTCCAGCACAGATGGCGAAATTTCACCTACAGGAGGCAAAATTTCACCTGCGAGTGGTGAAATTCCACCAGCAGTGGTGACATTTCACCCACAGACAAAATTTGACCAGCTTGGGGGTGAAATTTCATTCACAACCACAGGCAAAATTTCACATTTCGCAAGCAAAATATTTGCGTAATGCGATAATTATGCAAACTATTTCACTTTGCAAAATATTCCAATTTCACACAACACTAACCACAGGGCCCTTTGCACTAAAGGCTGGTGGCCAGTCCTGTGGTCCACTCAATCTGCCTGATGAGATAGGCAGCTTGAATGGTAAATAACATTTACCATTCGAGAAGTAGAAGTGCGAATGGTAAATGTCATTTACCATTCACACTTTACTGTTCAAAATGTAAATGTTCGAATGGTAAATACCATTCACTGCTCAAATGGTAACTGTTCGAACAGTAAAAGCCATTTACCATTTACTGTTTGAACCGTAAATGGTATTTACTGTTCAAACTTTAAAGAGCTGGTACTCTATGCATGGGTAGGTTTCATGAAATAAAATGTCCATACATACACTTTATTATTAGCTCTTTCACCTTCTGCAGACCATAATTTCCAAAACCCTACACACACTGAGCAGCCGACCAATGGACACCCTCTTTTACCATGGCAGGCAATCTTTTATGTCTGACTCCATCAAATTTAGAGTAGATTATGCAAAACAGATCACATCACTCTCTGTGTCCCAAACCCATTTCCCTCAGTCCCCTGATGGTGTGTTCGATTGGGTCACAATACATTCTAACAGAAAGAAAGAGAGATAGAGAATGATGAAACTCTGCAGGGAAATGTCTTTTGTCCCCCGAACCCACTCAATAAAGACACAGACACAATGCTTGTGATTGCTGCGTTCGGCAAAAGTTTACTGAGACTCCAGTTTCCATTCTTTACAACAACTGATCATTCTCATTGTCCTTTACACACAGTTCAATCATATTGCTTATAATTATACACATACATAAACTGTGTCACTCACTTTTCTTTTGTCTCCCCCCAGACGTATGTCATGGGAGGGTAGGGGCCTCCTTTCTTCCTCTTTGTTGCCCGGGGTATGAGTGTAAACCCATACCCTGCCTCTGTCCTATCTCCTTGTGACCTTTTTTCCTGTTTTCTTTAAAGCTCTTTGCTGTCCTAGTCCTCCTTTTTTCTCCTTTTCTTTTCTGTCCTTTTCCTCCCTTCCTTGTCCCTTGTTCTCTGCAGTCCACCTCCTGCAGTTCACTTTCTTAACCCCTTACCACTGTGCTCCACCTGCCACAGTGTTGCCCTGTGCTCCACCTACCACAGCGCTCCTTTCTGCCACTTCTTATAGGGACGGTGGGTAGGAAAAATTCCTCTGGAGCAAAATTGTGCCTGTTTGCTCCCTTGCAGCCTTTCTTAAGCCCTCTTTAGCTCCGCCTCTTCCTGGCTTCACCAATCCTGGGCTGCTTGCCTATCTTCCCCTCCTTTTCTTATCTTACCTTCTTGTGACCTCATCCTAGGCAACTCCCCCCCCCCCCGCACCTCCCTTATTATTTCTTGTCCGGGTCGTGAGGACAACATGGTCTGCCCCTTTAAGTTGGGCAACCCTCTTTGTCCCCCAAACCCACTCAATAAAGACACAGGCACAATGCTTGTGATTGCTGCATTCGGCAAAAGTTTACTGAGACTCCAGTTTCCATTCTTTACAACAACTGATCATTCTCATTGTCCTTTACACACAGTTCAATCATATTGCTTATAATTATACACATACATACACTGTGTCACTCACTTTTCTTTTGTTCCCCCCAGACATATGTCATGGGAGACTGAGGGCCCCCTTTCTTCCTCTTTGTTGCCCGGAATAGGAGCGTAAACCCGTACCCTGCCTCTGTCCTATCTTCCTGTGACCTTTTTTCCTGTTTTCTTTAAAGCTCTTTCCTGTCCTAGTCCTCCTTTTTCCATTATTCCACCTCCAGCTTGCGATGGATGGTGGACCCCCCCTTTCCCCCTTTTCTTTTTAAATTCACACTGGCTTAGTCATTGCCCTTTCCTTCATCCATCCTTCAATGGAGTTGGCTATCTCTTGGTTAAACAGTGCCAGCCCAAGCTCTGAGAGGTGTACACCATCTCCCCAGAAATATCTACCCTTTCTTGAATTACGTGCTGAATGACTATTCCCCCCAGGACCTCAAATAACCTGCCCACCCATGCATTCATCCTCCTCCTAGCCCTATCCATACCTTTGTGGCTCTTCTCATGTTGCCACACCCTCCTTGGAGTTACATCTGACCAGGCCAAAGTCACTTCAGGCCACCATTCCTTAATTACTTCCACATCCCTTTTTACGTGGTAGAATAAGTCCAACCATGGCCGTGTTCCCAAATCATTGCCACCCAGATGTATGATGATGAGGTCCAGTCTCCCGTGTACCTTCCTGGCCTCTCTCAGCTCCAGCAGCAATTGGGCCCACTTCATTCCCCTTTGGCCTTTCCACCTCAACCGGATGGCATCAATATTCAGGTACAATTGCTTTCCCCCTTGCCTCCTGGTTGCCCATTTCTCTGCCCAATGGATAAACGAATGACCACAAATCCATGCTTCTAGTCTCTTGGTTTTCCCTGCATGCGAAAAAACATACTGTTGTTAGTGAACTGCCTGTCTTCCCCCCACATTTGTACCTTTTTGGAAACAAAGTAACATGTTATTGTGGAACCCACGCATGTACTTCTTATACCGTTCAGATTTCCACCTCCCTTTTTCCATGATTGCCGCAGCCGTGCCCCCTTGTGCAGCCAATTCTGATGCTGTCCCAATCCTGAATGAATGTGAAGAGTAACCTTCCATGGGTTGGCCCAAAAATCGAATCCCCTTTCGCAACACTGCCATTACCTGATATCCGGTGACTGGTTTGCCATCACCATGTATGAATAGGTTGAACCATTCACCCGCCGGCCGTTCTGATGCGTACGCATGTAAGGCTCCTACCGGGCAAATGGTCATGTTACTATGCTTCCTTAAGCATACTCTGTTCCCTTGGCCCTTTTGATCTGTTTTTGAGCATCCAACCTTTATGACCACTGCCTCCTTACTCCACTCTATATCCCCCCCAATGCAATTCCCCCTTTGTTCTTCCCGTTGTGCCCCACTACCTTGCTTAACCTAAAAGCCCCACCATACATTGTAAGATACAAGGCTTGAAAGACCAATGCCTCACCCCTTGACTTCGCTATCTGGTGCAATGCCCCCACTAACCTTGCAAGCATGCTCTCACCTATTGGTTTCCTATTGTCATGTTTCCTGTTGGTCCCCCGGGCCCAACCCTGCATCATTCTGTGTGTTAGGTTGCTTTTTGTGGGGTTCCCCCAACCTTTCAGTTTGCATACTTGCCCTATGGCTGCCAAATGCACTCCCATAGTAGCATGCACCCCCCCTGCTCCCACTCTTTCACCATAAATTTATCCACCTGTTCCTGTGTTACTGCCTCACTTACCTGTCCACCATGTTGCTCCCAAAATTTCTGAAATGCCCTCCATGACGTCTCATAAGCTCTACGGGTCCTTGGGGCCCAGGAGTTCTGGAACAATATTTCTGCTTCTCTAATCCAATTGTCCATACAGACGCTGGAATGGTAGTCCCCTCGGCCTCTGCTCCGGGTACAATGGTCTGGAATTTGTCCATCTGCAATCGGGAGAGGCAGTCAGCTATCACATTTTCCACTCCGTCAATGTGCTGAGCCCTGAATGACATATTCAGGGTCAATCCTAAACACACCATCCTCCTTAGAACCCCTGTTACCCTTTCTGACCTGCCACGTTTCTTGTTCAGCACCTCCACTACTGCCTGATTATCGCTCCAAAAGATGACCTGCCTGTTCCTGAGATCGTCCCCCCATACCACCATTGCTACCCATATGGGAAATATTTCTAAGAATGTTATGTCCTTTGTTATTTTCTTGTCTGCCCATTCTTCGGGCCATGGTTCTGTGAACCATTTTCCTTGAAAATACCCCTCAATGCCCACCCCCCCGTTGCGTCTGTGTAGAGCTGCAGGTCCATGTTGTAAAGCCATTCCTCCTGCCAGAATGTCTGACCATTATAAGCTTGCAGTAAGTGCTCCCACACTGCCATGTCCTCCCTAGTGCCTTTGTTTAGATCTATCCAGTGATGGGGCTGCTTTGACCCTCTCATTGCCCATGTGAGCCACTGTGTAAATGTGCGCGTCCTGGTGCAATGGCCCTACATGCGAAATTCAGGTGCCCCATTAGCCGCTGAGTCTGTCGGAGTTGTACCTTCCTGCAGCTGCACACCTGCTTTAACAACACCTGTAGCTTCTTGACCTTCAACTCCGGTAGCCGGTATAGCTCCTGTACCGTATCCAGTTCCAAACCCAAGAACTCTATCTTCTGGGATGGCCCCTCCATCTTGTCTTCTGCTAGTGGCACCCCTATTTCTTGACATAAAACCTTGAATTCCCCCAACATCTTTTCCGTCTCTTTCTCTGCCCTCACCTATGAACAGAAAGCCATCGAGGTAATGCACCACTGTCCTGTACCCAAACCTTCTCTGAAACAGCCACTGCAACCAGGTACTAAACATCTCAAATGTGGCACACGTTATCGAGCACCCCATAGGCATGGTCTTGTCAAAGTAGTACCCTTCGTCTATCTGGAAACCGAGCAGGTCCCAGTCTGCTGGCCTTACCGGTAGTAACCGGAATGCCACTTGTATGTCTGTCTTTGCAAGCCATGCCTCTTGTTTGGCCCTAATAAGTCATACTGCCTCTTCCAATGTGGCGTAGGTAACCCTGCTATCCTCCTCCCTTATGGCATCATTGACCGAATCCCCTCTGGGTAAGAAAGGTGGTGTATCACCCTATACTCCCCTGGTTGCTTTTTGGGGACCAAACCCAGTGGGGATATGCATAGCCTTGGCAGTGGAGGTGACTTAAATGGGTCTTCCACCCTTCCCGCTGCCACTTCTTTTTGAATCAATCATGCTAGCATAGCATTTTTCCCCTTGAGTCGACTTAAGGTTTTTTGCCTTTGTCTCCTCCCGACCACCCCTATACTTTAAACTAAAACCTATACCAAAACCTGTCCCCATCTCCTTAGCTGCCACCTGGTCCAGGTAACCCACCAAACCTTCCTGAATAGCAGCCACCTTGATTGGTGTATGTGCCAACCTAAAGTTGCCCTTTTCTACCTCAGCTGTCCTAGTACCTGGTCTAGTATGAGTGACCCCTCCCTTCCCCACTTGTCCTGCCCCTGTTACCCCTACCCACTGTTGTCCACAAAATGCCCCTTGGCTTGTCAGAAAGGACAGCTGGTGTGCCTGCTCCAGACCCCCACTGTTCTTTTCCCAACTGTATCTGCACCTTGTCACTGGATGGTGCCCCCTGCATTTTGCACAAACATGCCGGAATCGGCAATTAGGCCAAGAGCAAAATGCCCGGTTATATCCCCAACAAGCCTTTTACCCTGTTCCACCTCTCCTTTCTCCGTCTACCTCCTTGTCCATTGGCCCCATATAGATTTCTAGCCACAGATCAATGTGGTGCGCATCCCATTTCACGTCCCCAAAATGTACCATCCTCTTTCTGAACTTCTCATCATATCTCAGCCAACTATGCCCCCCATTTTTTGTATGCATTCTTAATGATCAAGGAGTAAGTCAGAAGCGGGGTTGCTAACTCTGGTTTCTTCTCAATGGCGATGGCCAGAAGTACGTAAAACCTGTGGACCAATTGTCCCAGGTCTTCCCTTTCCCTGCTTTTTTCTCCTCTCCTTTTCCTAACAGCACCACTGCCGCCGCCATATCCTTCTTCTCGAAGCTGTCCCTTTCTTCCAATTTGTCCATGTTGTCCATGTTTGCTAAGGTGAATATGTCAACATATTCCCCTTTCCATATTTTTTCTTTTATGGCCGTAGGCATGT
This sequence comes from Neoceratodus forsteri, assembly GCA_016271365.2. Classification (NCBI taxonomy): domain Eukaryota; kingdom Metazoa; phylum Chordata; order Ceratodontiformes; family Ceratodontidae; genus Neoceratodus; species Neoceratodus forsteri. Next base: position 207,479,981 of record CM057451.1, read on the forward strand.
GCTCTGCTAGTGTGACCCCTGGAGCTCCCACCTCCCTGTTGGGTGTAGGACCATTCCCCTCTCCCTCTGCGCTTGTCCCTGCTCCTTTTATCTCCCCTAATGCCTTCACCAGTTGCCCCAGTCCATTCTCCCCCATGCCTCTCAGCATCTGCTCCACATATTCCCTTACGCAGCTTTTGAGTGTCACCACTGGATTACCTGGGGGGCTTGGTTGCGGGCTGCTGGGTCCCGTTGTTGGATCTCCCGGTGCAGGTGTATGTCCCGGCCCTAGTGGTGGGGCCAGCAGGGTGTTGAGCACTGGCGTTGGTGTGGGGCAAAAAGCAGGAGCCAGCATTGTGATACTCTGCGGCATCTCCAGAGTTGGCACCCCCTCCTCATGCCCAGGTTCCAGCATCTGTGCTCGCTTTGGTGACCTCCTCTCCCTCCCATGCCCCTTCGCCTGTCTCCCCTTCCGTTTGGACCCTTGTTCCACCCCGTATGGTTCCACCACCTCTAGCAGCTGGTTGGCCTTCTTCACCAGGTCCATGACTGCTTGATAACACTCTTCCTTATTTGCTTTCCCTTTCTTTGGTGCCATCCTCTCATACCTACTAAACATAGAAGACATACCATTAATAACAATACCTTTTTATTTGTGTCCCCCAACCCCCTCGTGGCCCCACCCCCCTTTGTGTTTGTTTTTTGTTTTTTTTGCTGGCCAGCACACCTACTGGCCCCATGCTTCTGTGTCCCACCAAAAACGGCCAAATGAAACAGATACTACCACATATACCCAGGTTCGAACCTGGTTCCTCTCACACTGGAGGCATAAAATGCCTCTACAAGACTCTATATATCCTTGGTTTGTTTTTTATTATTACCCCCCAAACGTTCCCACCCATTACTGTCCAGGCATACTTTGCCCTTCTCCAAACCCCTTCTCCTTTGTTTGCTGACTGCTTTATTTTTGAGCGCCCCCTTGCGCTCTTCTTCCTCGTCCCTCCCCCCCTTTGGGCCTACTGCCACGTGGTGATGATGTCAGATGCCATCCCATGCAGTAGGCCCTGTTTTTCTGCCCCTGCTCGCTCTCATCATTTCCCCTTTTCTACTAATGCCCCTGGCTCTCGTCCCATTTTCCCTTTTCTGTCTCCCCCATTCTCCACCGCCCCCTGAATCACAGCACCCTCTCCCACTGCATGCATGACACGGCCCCACCTCCATTGTAACAAACCCCCCATAAGCCGCCCACGTGGCTCTTCTTGTTACCCCCCACCCCGAGCCCGCGTTCTCCTGCATTCTCCCTTGTCCCCCACACTTGTCCCTTGCCCGACTCCTTGCTGCATGCCACCACCTCGAGCGGCTACAACTGTATTCTTTCTTTATGCATCCTGGCTTTGGCCTTTCCACCTCTACCAACACTTTGGGTTCTCAGCATACCCCCCTCACTTAATTGCCCATCCGCTTTTGCCAGTCACTCCGGGAATGACCTTACCCTTTCTGTTGAGCAAGCCCCATGCCTGAAAACACCCTCATTCCAATGACACAACCGCTGGCACCCAAACGCAATTGCTACCAACTGCCCACCACACAATCGCCTAACCGCTTTGCGCTACCCCAACCATGTGCTTCAAACTTTTCAGGCTGGTCCCCCTCCCACTTCATGTCCCTCCCAAAACCTACTGCACTGCTGTTCACACTCTGACTGACTTTCTCGTACCTGCGCATACATTCTGCTGCTGTTACCATGTCCCTCACTCTTCTCAGTCTGCGCTCTCACATCGGAAGCCACAAACGCTTACTCGCTTACTACCTGCCCTCACGATCCTTGCCTGGACACAATATGTTTTACATTACCTCCAATTGGTACTGCTCCCACCCTCTCAGTTCTTCTCTCCCACTGGTCCGATTTCCGATACTTACTGCTTCTGGCTCAATGCTTAGTTCTCTCCGGTCCACCTACCACTGCAACAATATATTAAATTATATATATATTATATTTTTCTTTTTTTTTTTTAAAACAAAAGCGACCTTCAGATTATCCCTGTGCTACCCAGCCCCACAGCTGACAAATCCCACCAAACTGCTGGGCTTCCCAAGAAAATTAAAAAAAAAATTCCCCTTGAGCAAAATTGTGCCCGTTTGCTCCCTTGCAGCCCTTCTTAAGCCCTCTTAAGCTCTGCCCCTTCCTGGCTTCACCAATCCTGGGCTGCTTGCCTATCTTCCTCTCCTTTTCTTATCTTACCTGCTTGTGACCTCATCCTAGGCAACTCCCCCCCACACCTCCCTTATTATTTCTTGTCCAGGTCGTGAGGACAACATGGTCTGCCTCTTTAAGTTGGGCAACCCTCTTTACACAGAGAAGTCAGGATTGTAAGACCTCTGTCTCCCATCATAACTATGACTCTCTCTGTCCCTCTCTATCTCTCTTTTTCTCTCTCTCTTGCAGTCCATGATCTGCAGTGCAGTACCCATTGCTCTTCACACATAGCAATGCAGAGACACACAGAGAGAGGACTCACAACAAGTGGGACAGGACTGCGGCACTTGCTGGGTTTCACACGCAAAGCCAAACAGACTAAGGAATATCCCTCCCTAAATTGCACACCGATTTCCCTCTCTCCCCAAACACATAGTGTAGGAGCTTGGGACACAACAGTTTCTTACAGAGACAGACAAAGAATGCTGATATACTGCAGGTAAAATGTCAGTTTCAGAGACAATTAAATCTTCCTGACGTGTAGTACACAACAAGAGATGTGTAATGTTACAAATAAATATTTCTTTACCTTCCTGTCTTTGAAATACTGTGGTTAATAGCCTTTTTTATTAATTGGTACTCGTGTCTAGTGGTGTTGAATTTGAAAGCTGCATTTACAAATGACCATTCCATAGATAGTTGCAGCATTAAATGATAATGGTGTTTGAACATCATTCATAGTCTACCTGGAAAATATGTGCAGAACGAGTAGATTTTGTTTTCTTTTAACGAGAAAAAAAAAATAGAAAAGTGAACAGTAAGAGATATTTTATACTCCATCTCAGGGACTGAGCCCAGAAATGTTCATTCAACAACTCAGATTGGTGTTGAATTTGAAAACCCGTGTGTGTTGATTCTGCTTACTGTCATTTTTTCACTTTGTTGAGTCACTCTGCCATACTACTCCATATATGCCTGATCATAGGGAACATGCATTTTCAATGATCATCCCACAGATATTTGCAGCTTTAAATGAAAACAGTGTTGGTACACTATTTATGATCCAGCTGTAAAATATGTGCAGAAACAGTAGATTTTTTTAACATAAAAAAATTACTAATTAAAACAGCAAGAAAAACTTCATGCTCCACATTGGGGAAGGGGGGATCAAATACAGGGCCCTTTGCACCAAGGGCTGGTGGCCAGTCCTCTGGGCCACCAAATCTGCATGATGAGATAGCTGTTTTACTTTTTAAATGCTCATTCATATGAATCTCATTGCCAGAATGGATATTTCATGCAGCTTAAGTAATTGCAATCTGAGCTGATGAAAATAAGTAAAAATAAAAACAGCAATCACATTAGGAAGGGTTGGTGGTTCAGAGGCTAGTCACTAGATCTTGATCCAAAGGGCACCCTGTACTTGATCCCCCCCCCCCAAGGTGGTGCAGGAAGCTTTTCTTGCTGTTTGTATTGGCAATTTGTTTCTTGTTAAAACAGAAGAAAATCTACTGTTTATGTACAGATTTTCCAGTTAGATTATGAACAATGTAACAACATCATTGGGTTTAACATAGAAGTGGCTGGGCAAACCTAACCCATTTTAATGTAATGCTGCAACTCTGTGTGGGATGATTGTTATAAATGCTTGTTCCACATGAACAGGCACATATGGAGAAGAATGGCAGAGTTCCAAAAAAATAAGTACAACAACGACAGCAAGCAGAATCAGCACAAAAGAAGTTTCAAATTCAACCCCAGTATGAGTTGATAAATAATAAGTAGAGAAGAAAACAGTGGTCACTGGCACCTCAAAGTGAAGGGTCATGGGTTTGATCCCCTGAGGTAGAATGTAAAATGTTTCTTGTTGTTTTGTTTTTATGTTAAGACAGAGAAATCTACTCTTTATGCACATATTTTCCAGGCAGATTATGAATAATGTACAAAAAACGTTTTCAATTAAATCTTCTGCTATCTATGGGATGATCATTTGTAAATGCAACTTCCCAATGAACAGGCACATATTGATAAGTATGGCAGAGTGCCAAAAAACAAAGTAGAAAAACAACAGCAAGCCAAATGAGCACACAATGAATTTCATATTCCACCCTACTATAGACACGATTCCCAATACATCAAAGAAAAAAGACAATTATCAACAGCTTTTAAAACAGAGGAGGAGATGAAGACCATTGGGGCCACTATGTTGTCTGCATGTATCTTATGAAAAAAGCAATAAATTTATATTAGAGTGTTAAAAAAAAAGAAAAGGCAATAGAAAAAAGCTTACACTTTTAGAATCAGCTGTTTCTTCTTAGTGAAATCAGCTATCACAGTTAAACTTAAAAGAATAAAGTTATTTTTTTCATTTTCAGGGCAAATAAAGCCCTGTGCTTGTGCATATATGTGAATGCCGTGAACATGTACCCCTTTACAAAGTGTAAAACTACTGAAATCCAGAAAGATAGGTAGAATCTTTTTTTTGTAAAAATAGAATGTGTGCAATCACTGATGAGAGTCACATTATGTATAAGAGATGTGGAATTTGTTAAGAGAGTTTCACATTTCTCTTATTTCACTACTGTATGTTAAGGCACTATTAACTGAAAGAACAGTTTATGGTTTTATATAAGAAGTGCTCTAACAAATTTTAAAATTAGTCTGAAACAGAAGTTGAGTACTGGCGTATCATATGTTTAGTTATTTTTTTTATAATTGTTTATGAATAGTCATAGTAGGAATGGTGGCAGTAAAAATGCTCCACTTGTGGTTTCAATAGAGTAGGGAAACTAACTGAATATAAATCTGATCTCGGAGGACATTTTGAAAAAGAGTGATAATTAAAGGTTTTGGATATCTATCCCCCACCCAATCCCCCACAAGAGTGCCATTGGTGAGCAGCTCAGCCTGCCTCTCACCTTTGTGACTGCCCACCGACTCAGCTATGTACTATGAATGAGTTACACTCACTCATAGCTCAGTTGGTGGTCAGCCGGGGAGGTAACAGGAGGGCTGGGATGCTTGCCAACGGGCACTCTTGTGGGGGAGCAGTGTGTGATGGGGGGATTGTGGGGAGCTGCTAGACTAAAATGGACAGTGATTTATTCTTTTGGGGGTATGACTTGGGAAAGGGAATGGGGAGAGGGATTGAGACAAGTTGTAGCTTCACAAAAAAGAAAATAAAAAACTTACTGAAGATTGGACTGGCGATCAAGGACAAGGGTGGGACACTGGACTAAGGCAACTAACTAATTGCTGTCTAATGGGCTATCAGGACTGGGTGCAACACTACCCATTGGGAATAACAAAATAACTATTTGGTTGGGTGATCGGGGACCTGGGTGGGACACTGCTCTACCACAAAGTATTTGCAAACGTCGGGTTGGCTAAAAGGGAAAGGAGTGGGACACAACTCTATGGAAGCTGTTATTTTTATTTTATTTGTATGGGTATGCTATCAGGGTCAAGCAGGATCAAGGCAAATGCCAATAGACAAGATAATATGTTAGCGTGTTAACGGGTAAGTTCATTTACCAGCATCAACGAAGAGGAAATGAAAACACTGCTGATTAATACAAAAAGCAGTTATGAACTAACAGACATGTTGACTGTATGTTTTTGTGCTTATGTGTAAATGGGAGTGCAGGGCCCAGAGGGCCTGTGCTCCCACATATGCACACCATTATGCAAAAATGGGCAGTTTAAAGGGAGCACATGGCCCAGAGGGCCAGCGTTCCGACAAACACATACCAGTTACATTACAGTTTCTCAAAAAGAAGGGAAATTCATTGCAAAAAATTGTGTTAATGCATCAGTTAGGGATTTTATTAAATAGTCAAAAGCTGGGAAATTTGACGTTATGGTTTCCACCCTTTACACCCCACCCTCCACACACCAAGAGGCATATGGGTGTGCCATGGGGTCATCAGGCTTAACTCTCACCCCGTTCTCCTATAATGTACCATATTAGCTTGTTTACACATGGAATGGGGTAAGAGTTGGGCCTGATGACCCCATGGCTCACCTCAATGCCTCTTGGTGTGTGGAGGGTGAGGTGGGAACCCTAACATCAAATTTCCTAGCTTTTGATGATTTAATAAAAACACTAACTGATTTATGATTCAGTAATGCAGTTTTTTGCAAAGACTATATATATATATATATATATATACACACACACACACACACACAATATATATATTATAGGAACATGGTTGTGCCTGTTTATTTAGGGTTGAGCAGCCTGTTTTGCACTTTAACAACTTTGCAACTGAACAATGGATTTGCACAAAATTTGGTATGCACTGTCCCATGGGATAGGTCTCTTGATGTGGCAAGTTTCTTTCCATTTTGATGTATGAATTCTAAAATTCAGATAGTGTTAAAACCTTAAAACTCACCTTTCTGTTTGCGGTTTTTTCCTCATTATCTTATGTCAACATGGTGTGGAATTTTGGTGTGATGTTTTATGGTATAATCAGCTTGTGAAACAGAACTGGCATGCTTAGTTTGGTAAAAAAAATACTAATCTATTGCAAAGTTATTACATTTTTAAGTTCTCATTTTTTTCAATGGGCATTCCCCTCTCTAAGTTAAAGGGATAAAGTTTGATCAAGTATTGACCTTGCAAAAAAGGGTTTGCTCTAGTGAGATCTGTTCCTTTTTCGTGAGGGGAAAAAATACAAACATACGAACATATGAATGTGCTATTAATTTAGAACTTCTCATCACTACACTTCTTAAAAGCGTTAACGATATCAGCACAACAGAATTAATGCTTGTGCAAAGATATATAATTGTGCTGCAAATGAGTAATCATAACAAAGAAAGTGGGAAGCAAGGTTCCAGTTGAAAGCATAACTTATGAGAGATGTATTACTAGGTGGTTAAATGACAAATGTTAATAGCAGTGACTGTGATCCAGGACACTTACATGCATTAAAACTGTATATGCTATCTCTTTTACCTGTTGTCTTATTGGTCCTATATTGTGCTTATATAAACCAATAAACATTTTTTACTTTAAAAAATAAGCCTACATTGGGGGGCCCAGTCCCTGTGTTAGCATTTAGAACCCCCTCCCCCAGCAGTGTGGGATACTGGGGAGCCCTCTCCCAGTGTCCCAAAATATTTCTTTACTTTAATCCTGAAAAAAGAAAAAGTCCCCTGACATTTTTTTTTAACCTGAAAAAGAAAATGGTCCCTCGTCATCCCTGTCATCCACCTCCTCCAATCCAACCCTCCCACTGAGCACTCCCACTACCGTGCCACTATAATGTATTCATTGCAAAAAAACAGTGTTAATTCAAGAGTTAGGGTTCACATTAAACCAAAAAGAGTAGGGAAATGTGATGTTAGCATTTCAAGCCCTAACACCAATGCTGTACTCCTGAGGCAAATAAGGGGTGTAGTCTTCTTTGCCATTGTTAACCCTAACGCTCACCACATTGCAGTGACAGAAAACCTGAGATGTGATGGATACAGGTGTGTATGCTGCATGAGTGTATAGAATGGGGTGGAGCCAGGTTTGAAATGGCAAGGGAAGACTTCACCCTCATTTGCCCTGTAAGTAGGTGATAGGGTTTGAAATGCTAACATCACATTTCCCTCTTTTTCTTGGTTTAATCTGAACCCAAACTCTTACATTAATACAGTTCTTTGCAATGAATTTCCTTACTTTTTGAGATTGTACAATCACATCCTTATATGCCTATGGACCCTGTGCTCTCATCCATCCATCCATACTTTTTGAGGTAATGTAATTGTATCCTTTCTTGCCAGTGGGAGTGCAATGCTCTCTGGGCCCTGTGATGCCATCCATCCATAGATGCATATATTTATGTTGCTGTGAAAGCACAGGGCCCTCTGTATACAGTATGCACTCTGTATACAGTACACACTCACTCAGAGCTCAGTCAGTGCCAGCCATAGTGGTGAGAGGAGGTCTGTGCTGGTCACCAGCTGGGGACTGGGTTGGGGGGGAGCTGGGTGGTGGTTCAGTACCTGAGAGGGTGAGTGGCTGGGGGGGGCACTAGACCACCAGGGTTATCTTTTTTTGTTATTTCAGGGGACAAGGATTGGGGATGGTGAGGGACCACTGGACTACCAGGCAAGTTTATAAAAATAAACAGTACTGGGAGGGTGACGGGGGATTGGGGAGGGGGATGGGATCACCAAACTACCAGGAATAGTTTTCTGAATACCGGGAGGTCAATTGGTGATTGGGGAGGAGGTTGGAATACTAGACTAGCACAGAATATTTTTAGAAATAATGGGATGGTGATCGGACATCAGGAAAGGAGGTGGGACCACTAGACTGCCAGGGAATATTTCTACAATAACGAGACGGCAATAGGACATTAAGGGACAGGGGAGGGACCACTAGACTCTCAGGAAAATATATTTCTCAGATGGGAATGGGGATCAGTGAATGGGGGAAGGGTGAGGGACTACTAGACTAGCAGGGAATGTATGCCCTGCTGTGGAAATGCTGTTTCATCAGGTGCCCAAATCCTTTTTCGCAAATTGCGAAAAAGCATCCTGTTTCTTGATTCCTTTTTCACAATTTTCAAAAAAAGGATTTTGGCATGTTAAGAAACTGCATTTCTGACTGAGATGATAAACATAAACCCAGAATTGGACTGCACGGGCCCCAGTTAGGTAAACACTACCACCGGTGTTTACTAAATGGCTCTATTTTTTTGTTCTTTCATTTTGTTGCCATGGCTAACTGAAAGTAAGATGGTGGCAGCACAAAAAAAGATTTACCATTTGCAACAAAGGATTACCCAATTCTGGCAAAGGATTACCCATTTGTGACAAAGGATCCTGTTTTGAGAAGGATATCTAACTGCTCCCATTGAAAATAATGGGACATTTTTAAATGTAATAACTTTGGAACGGATTAATATTTTTTCACCAAACCATCAAAAGGCACATCTGCGATCCAATACCTTTCTACCCTAAGACTTTCAGACCAAAATTCCAAGCCATTTTTGTGCAGAGGTGTGACAAGGAATTTGACAACACATGGTAATTTTCACATTTTTTGACACTCCATATCTCTACACCAACACATCCAACCAGAACAAAACTTGTCACTTCAAGAGATCCTTTGACCTGCTGGCTCATAAAAAATGTCATGTGAATTGATAGAACTGTTGTGAAGTTATTAAAGAGCAAAATTTTGAGTTTAACATAGAAGCGACCATTGAACCCTAACTATAGGGGTGCAACCATGCCCCTATAATATATAATATGCATACCTATTCTTTGTAAAAAACTTTGTTATTGTACTAGGTAGGGTTAAACTGACAAAAGTAGGGAAATGTGGCTTTAGGGTTTCCAACCCTAACACACCAACCCCATCCTCCAGGCAGCAACAGGTAAAATCATTATGGTTATACATCTTCTACATCTTCTCAAATCAGGCATGGAGTGATCCTTGGGGTTGCCAACACTAACACTTGCCCCATTTGATCATTAAATAGGCTGAGATGTGTAGAATATATGAGAATGGGGTGAGTGTCAGGGATGACAACCCCAAGGCATATCCCACACCTGATTTGCAAAGATGCATGACAGGCGAAACCATAATGTTTTTTTCCTGTTGCTGCTTGAAGGGTGGGGATGGGGTGTTAGGGTTAGAAACCCTAACTCCATATTTCCCTACCTTTGTCAGTTTAACCCTAACTAGTGCATTAATGATGTTTCTTGCAAAGATTTTCCTTTCTTTTTGAGATAGTGGAATCATATCCTCAGTCATGCATGTCCCATTGGGACCTGATCTCCTGTGCCAAGGGGAGACTCTGTCTGTCTACAGATGTGCAGGACCCTTGCTAGACACCAGAGCAACACATTACATACATAAAGAGCCAGCAATGGGGGCGCACCACTAGAATCAGGGGAAATGGTGGCTGCAGAAGTCAAGAAAGTCCCACTGTTCTCATACACAGAAACATAGAAACATAGAAATTGTTGGCAGATAAGGACCGCTATGCCCATCCAGTCTGCCTGTGAGTCCTGTACTTAATTACAGCTTTTGACCCTCCAACCACTTAATCTTTATGGTTCCTCTATGCCTGTCCCATGCATGTTTAAATAAAACCACAGTGCTTGCTCCCACCACCTTCTCCTTTGGCAGACCATTCCATGCATCCAACACCCTCTCCATGAAGAAAAACTTCTTCACATTCCCTCTTAACTTACCACATTCCAATTTCATGTCATGCCTCACAGTTCTTGTGCTTCTCCTGTATTAGAAGATCCTCCTGCACCTTGTTTATGCCTCTGAGGTACTTAAATGTTTCTATCATGTCTCCTCTCTCCCTTCTCTCCTCCAGGGAGTACATATTGAGGTCCCTTAATCTCTCCTCATATGTTTCATTGTGCAAGCCCTATACCATCTTAGTTGACCTTCTGTGGACCACCTCCAGCCTGTTAATGTCCTTTCAAAAGTGCAGCCTCCAGAACTGCACACTGTACTCTATGTGAGATCTGACCAGGGTTTTGTGTAACGGCATCACTACCTCACATCTTCTGCTGGTGATACCCTTTGCTATGAACCCCAGCATGCCACTGGCTTTTGCTGCTGCTCTGCTTTGACATTTTCAGGTCATCTGAACTAGTAACCCCTAGGTCTCTTTCCTCTCAGGTGACTGTCAGCATCTTCCTCTCAGGTGACTGTCAACAACTTCCCCCCAATCCTGTAGATCTCCCTAGGTTTACTGTGTCCCCAGTGCATAATTTTGCACTTTTTTGAATTAAACCTCAGTGGCTACTCTTCAGATCATTTCTCATGCTTCCCCAGATCCCTCCTCATTTCCTCTACCTCTTCAGGAGTATCCACCCTGTTACTGATCTTTATGGTATCCACAAACAGGCAGACCTTTTCTTCTAGCCCATCTGCAATGTCACTGATGAAGACATTGAAAAGAACTGGTCCAAGGACTGTTCCCTGAGGTACTCCACTGGTCACCCTCTTCTCCCCAGATTGTACTTCATTTACCACCACCCTCTGTCTCCTGTCTGTTAGTGAGTTCCTAACCCAGTTTACCACCTTGTCTCCCATGCCCAGACTACCCATCTTGTTAACCAACCTCCTATGTTGGATGGTATTGAAGGCTTTGCTGAAATCAAGGTGGCTATGTCCACCATGCCCCCCTGATTTACTTCCTTCATCACTCAGTTGAAGAAGTGTATGAGATTTGTCTGACATGACCTACCCACTGTGAACCGATGTTGCCTAGGTTCCTGGGCATCGATGGCCTCTAGATATCCCACTATCCTTTCCTTAAGTAGTGCCTCCATGATGTTCCCCCCTACTGAGGTGAGGCTGACTGGCCTATAATTGCCCACCTCCTCCCTACTGCCTGATTTGTGTAGAGGGATGACATGTGCCCTCCTCCAGTCCTCTGGCACCACTCCTGTGTTAAGTGACCAGGTGAACAATGCTGCCAGAGGTTCTGCCAGCTTTCTTCTCAGCTCCCATAGTATCCTTGAGAACATGTGTGAATGGTTCCTCTCACTAAGCTGGGCATCCTGTATTTTGGGTGCCCAGGAAACATATTTCTGTCAACTTAAAAAAACAAACAAACACCATAATCTAGCTAAATGGGACCTGTTCAAATAGGTTCTGGTCTTTTTTTTTTTTTAGACATTTTTGTACTTTAAATGTTTGTAAGTTTAAACAGTAAAAATAAAATGGCAGTCATAGAAACATAGACTTTGACGGCAGATAAGGACCACTTGGCCCACCTAGTCTGTCATACAACAAAATATTTTTTCCTAATGGAAAATGATTGGCCACATACAAAACAGGATTCCTTTTTAATATGGCCAAATTCTTTTTTTTGTTTCAGATATCTGTTCTAAAGTGTGAACTGATTATGCTCAGAACCAAAATTTCAAATCCTTATAACTCTGGAACAGATCATTATTTTTGACCAAACCAGTGAAAGGTACTATTCTTGGCCAAGTCCTTCCTGCCCAGAATATTTCAGATGAAACTTTCAAACCATCTGGGTGTTAGGGGCCAACAAAATAAATAGCAAAGGAAAACCCTGATTTTAACCATTTTGACACTGTCCGTATCTCAGAATCCACACATCCAATCAGAACAAAACTTGGCATATTAAAAGTCCTTGGAATTCTTATGGGCACCCAAAATTACAAGCAAATCCTGTGAATGGCTGTGAAGTTATTAAAATACAAAAATTGGGGTTTCACTTTTAACAGCCTAGTCAACCCTAACCACACCACTATAATAAATCTATCTATCTATCTATCTATCTATCTATCTATCTATCTATCTATCTATCTATCTATCTATCATACAACATATGTTTTGGGATATTGATGGAATTAAAATTTACTGTCTTAGTAAGACAGTGGAGATATCAATGATACGTCATTGTGATATCTCCACATTCCTATACATCATAGTAATATCTCCACATTCCTATACTTCATACTAGATTTATTGGGTTGATGCTGCCATTTTCAGACTGCCTTATAAAGCACCACTTTCACTTTCTGTGCTCTACTGTAGTGTGACTGAGCACTGTCAATTCTTGAAAATGTTGGAAAACTGAGCATTCATTCACATATCTGGACTGCTTTGTACGGTATGGGCTGCACACCCATTGGCTCTTGCTCTGAACCAATGGGCGTGCAGCCCTACTAACTGATCAGTCAGCAGGCAGCGAGGCGGCAGGTGGGTGGGGTGCTGCCACCCGCCCGGCTGAGGGGGAGTGGTGGTGGGGCTCTGTGGGTGGGGGGGTGGGGCCACTAGATCACCAGGGTATGTGGACCTGGGGGTTGACTCTAATGCCGAGATTGGGCTTGTGGTCCACTGGACCACCAGGGATATGGTCTTTGGGGGTTGAACTCTGTTATGCCCATGATTGGGCTAGTGGAGGTGGAGTTACTACTGTTATGCCCGTGATCGGGCCAGTGGGGGGGTTGTTCAGTACTGTTCTGCCCACGATTGGGCTACGGGGGGTTACTATTATGCCCACAATCCAGCTGCAGGGGGGCACAAGGAAGAAGTGGAGGGCCACCCACATGTGGCAGCTGCTGTGTTGCACCCTGCAATGTGGCAGCTCACCTGTGGGTGGCCCTTGACTTACTCTTTTTTTTTTGGCTCAAAGTCATGCAGGCGCAGGTTGGGGGTTGCACCTGCACAACTCTGCACAGCCCGGCTGAATATCGGGCTGTGCAGTTTATGCATGGTTCCCTCCCCTCAGTTGAGCATGCCTTCATTAGCATTGCTTGCTGTTGCTCAGCATGACTTGGGGTGCACTGCCTCCTGCTGAATATATGCAAGAATGGTGCAATTTTGGACTTGCGCAGTTGCAACCCTATTCGCATGGCGTAACCCTTTTGAATATCCAGCCCATGTTGTATAAACAGAACACGACATGGCCTGACTGAAGATACAACATTTATCTTCACAAGAGGCCAATGATATCAAGATATCTCACTCATGGCTTTGCCAGACATGAGATATCATGATATCATTGGCCTCTCATAAAGTTAAATATGATATATCCAGTCAGGCCTTGTCATGTATGTATTTATTTATTTATTTTTAATTTTATTTATTAATTCTCAGATTAAAATACCTTTGAGCACATAACAGCTCTTTTACAAAGGTTCCACATCAGTGTGAAGGGTGACAGATATACATCAGATGATATTACATAAAATGTTGACAAGAAAGTATTTAAAATGACAATATGACATTAACATTGCAACTCAAATTAAAACTATGAATCTGTAGGAAATCAAAAATAACCTAATAAAAGGAGGCAGCCCAAGGTACTTCGTCAAATAGGTACAGGTAGTTTTGGGTGAACAAAAGTTCAGGTAAGTTTTCGTTGATTTCATTGACATTACAGAGCAATTTAAGACTGAAGTCCATGAACGCGCAACTTAGAACCTACAAATAATCTTTAATTCCTTTACTGATACAATATTGATCCAACTTCGATTTAAATTCAGACATAATTTTACTTTCAACCACCTCACAGGGCAATGCATTCCATATTTGAGTTACCCTGTTATTAATCCAATATCTCCTCTTATTTGTATTTGTTCTTTCTTTGATCAGTTGATGGCTATGTGCTCTTGTATTATGACTATGATCCCTATGCTCCAATTACATACTATCCCAAAGAAAAGAGTCTGTATGAGCCTTGTATATCAGACACATATCCCCCTCATCCTTCGATACTCTAGTGAATACAGCCCCAATGAATTCAACCTCTGATCATAACTCTGTCCCTCCAATCCTCTAACCATTTTTGTGACCCTCCTCTGAACTCTCTCCAATGTTCCCACATCCTGTCTTTTATAGGGTGCCCAAAATTGCACACAGTGCTCCATATGGGGTCTCACAAGTGCAGTATACAAGGGGATTACAGCTTCCTTTTCTTTACTATTAATATGTCTTTTTATACAATGTACAATACCACTAGTTTTTTTCATGATCTTATTACAATGCATACTGAAATCCAGGTTGTTACTGATGTTGATGCCCAGATCTCTCTCATCTTGTGAGCCCTTTAATACTGTACCTCCCAAGTTGTATTTAAAGAGTTTATTAATACTACCAAAGTGCATAACAGAGCATTTATCTGTATTAAATACAGATTGTTTTTGGGAGGCCCAAATTTCCGGGTTATTAAGGGCTGACTACAAGATATTGTATCCAGCTATACTATTTACTGGACCCCCTAGCCTAGTATCATCAGCAAATTTAGCTAACCAAACCTCTTGGTCAACCTGCATTGTTGATATATATATAGATTAAAAAGGCAGGGTCCCAACACCGATCCCTGAGGAACATCACTAGTCACACAGGATTTTGCTGAGAATTCACCCCTCACGCATACTCTCTGGCTTCTATTTGCCAGCCATGCCCTAATCAATAGTGCAGTCCAATTTGGAAGTTCCAGCTGTAAAATAATTTTAACAAGCTCCTCATGAGGGACCTTATCAAAGGCCTTTGCAAAGTCGAGATAGATGACATCAACTGGGATACCCCTATCAATAGACTTGCTGACCTTATTGTAAAATTCCAGTAAATTTGTCTGCCATGATCTCCCTTTCCTAAACCCGTGCTGGGATCTATCTTCCTTATTGAAGTTTTCAAGGGAGTCTGTAATAAAATCCTTTATTATTCCTTCCAAAATTTTTCCCAACACGGAGGTCAGGCTTATAGGCCTATAGTTGAACACCTCTTGTCATGATCCTTGCTTATGTATGGGAATTACCATAGCTTGGCACCAAACATCTGGGACCTTCTCTGTGTTGATAGATTTTTGAAACTAGTACATCACAGGATCTACCAGTATCTCCACTAATTCCTTTATCATCCTAGGATGGATTCCATCTGTTTCCTGTGCCTTATTCTGTTTAACTTGCTTGAGTCTTGTGAGTACATTGGCTCTATCAATTTTGTAGCTAGAATTTCACTGTATTGTGGCAGTGGCATCCTGGCCAGAAAGTGGACAGACATTAAAAACTGTAGAGAAGTAATTATTAAATTCCTCAGCTAATGTCACATTATTGGTTATGTGAAGATAAACAGTGGAAAGAAAGTGGAAGGTGAGGGGCTGAGGTGAAAGAAGGATCGGAGAAGGAGGCAGAAAATAGGGCAGAGCAGTTCGGGTGAAAGTGGTCATCCCCTAGATACATACAGATATATATAGATATATATATACACACACACACACACTCAGTGGCGGCCCCCAGGATGAAACACAATTCTGCAGCATTCTGCAGCACTCTGCAGAATGCTGCAAAAGATCTACTGACTAAAGCAATGTAATTTCAATGATAGTTAGTCCCCTTTCTCATTCAGGAAAATGTGACATTGCCAGGATGAATAGAATGCCACAGTTTCCTGCAGGTAGCAGTGTACTACTTGCCATTGAAATCACCTTGTTTTAGTCAATAGGTCTGTTGCAGCATACCGCAGAGTGCATTAAAAGTGTGTTTCATCCTGGGATGCCACTCTATATTTTTATATATATATATATATATATATATATATATATATATACAGTCAAAAGCATTCAACATCTTAGTCATGCTGTCCTTATATCTAGATTAGGGGAACTAAATTTCTCCCCAATGATAGTGGAATGGTTTAGATCCTATATACAAGATAGGCAACAGTTTGTATCTCTGGGCACTTCTGATTCTTCTTTGAAACCTGTTCACTTAGGAGTGCTCCTGGGGTCGATACTGGGGCCCTTACTCTACAATATATATGTTAATGAACTCAAATTTCATGTTATGAAGATATATTTTCATTTTTACACTGATGACACAGTAATTTAGGCTAGTGGAAACTCTATTGATTTGGTTCAGGAAAGGCTACAGGTAGCTTTTACAATCATACAAATTTTTTTTGAAACAATTTATGAAACTTAATGTGAAAAAGACACAAACAATTCTGTTTAGTAGGCATAGCGAACATAAGGATTATGATTTAAAAATTAAAACCAAATACAGAGACGCATTAAAATCTATATCTACAGTAGCTACAAATATTTAGGATTGTGGCTGGATGGTCCACTCAAATGGGATAAACATATTCAATACTTAGTAGGAAACATCTACAAATAAATTGGAGCCTTGCACAGGGTGAAAAGTTATTTGAATACTGAATCTAAACTTAAACTGGGTAATAGTACACTCATTCCAACCATAGATTATGGGGACCTCTTATAAGCAGGAGCCTCCAGAACATCACTGGGCACAACTGACATAGCCTATAATAGGCTGGCCCTTTATGTTCTGGACGCACATCACAGAATGAATCACTGCTTATTATATCAAAAGTTAAACTGGTTGAGACTAAGAGATAAAAGGGACCTACACATTTCACTATTTATGTTAAAAATTCTCAATGGTGTAGTACCCCAATATATTAAGGACCTTTATACAATTAGACTGGTTCCACAAAGTTTGAGGTCATCTGGTGGCATAGAGTTTAATGTCCCCCAAGTCAGATTAGATATCGGGAGACTCTCAGTTAGACATAGGGGAGTGGTAGTTTGAAATTCAATCCCTATTAAAATACGGGAACCCACTTTACTAAACAAAAAAAAGTATATTAAATTATGGTTTAATGAGCAAAGCCATATAACAGCATTATGTTGTTTGTCCGCAATAACTTAAAATTCTGGATTATTTTTGGCAGTATTCACCTTCACAGACTTTGTATAATGTTATTTATGTACTTTTTAATTTTTACAAATGTTATTTATGTATGTCAGAAGTAAGAATGGAAACTGTATGGATGTAGCTTGGATCAACTTGAAAATTAATTCACTCAAAGGTGTTTTTTATCCAATTCATGGCATTTTTGAATAAAATGTATTATTACTACTTACTACTACTACATATATATATATATATATATATATAATGGGTAGGAAAAATGATCTCTTCTGATTGGTTGAAACGCATCGTATGACTGTGCATGTATCAGAGCGTGACTGTACACCTGCACTTTGACCCACCGTCCAAAACAGTTTCGCCATTTTATAAGATAGATAACCCACTCTAGGATGTGCAGTCATGCTCAGATATACGCACATCTTGGGTGGTTGATGCACTCAGCCTGCGGCCTCGTGCATAACAATGCACAAAGAGCGCAACAGCACACCTTAGAGTGGGTGATCTATTACATATATCTATCTATATCTATATATATATATATATATATATATATATATATTTATACAACTTATGTGCTGGGATAAACATCAGTATAAAAAGTGATATCTTAAGAAGCCAGTGAAGATGACATTGATATCTTCATGTTCCTATATGTCATCATGATATCTTTAACACTCCTATATGTCATCCTGTTCTGTAGTCATCTCCAATAAATCCTATTGGCCCCTCATAAAGCTCAGCTGTTGTAAAGCTCTGCCTCTCAAGCACCTGAACCCCACCATCATGACTCTTACATTTGCTATCAGTTTCACACAATTAGTAATTAAAAAACACACTTATCTGGTTGATCCAGCTGTTTTATCCTTGTCTCACCAACAGTGTTTAATTTCTGATACGCTACATTTTCAGCTTGACCGAGCGCTAGCAAGAGAGTACATTGACTACCTCAAATACATTTAAAATAACATATTCACACTGGTTTCATTCACTTTACTGGACTTTGTTAGAAAAAAGCTACTAAGACTAGAGAGAGAGAGAGACGACATGTCGGCAGCTTCAGAGAAGTGAAAGTAAGCACGAGTCGCACTCACTTTCACTTCTCGAAGCTGCTGACATGTCTCTCTCTCTCTAGTACAGTCTTCTTATAATCTCCCAAATTTATGCCCCGCTAAGGGAAAGCCAGAAATCTGTGCAGCACACCCCGCTAGCCATAGCTTTTATAAACAGCTACTGCAGCCACACAGAAAACAGAGACTGAATCCAGGGACTGAGCCTGGAGCAGAGTAATGCAACCTGGAACTTTGGAAAGCCCGGAAGCTCCGTCGCTCAAATCGTTTCTGTAGATTTCTTCCAGTGTTTTCTGTGCCTCTTGGAGCTTTCCAATGGATAGATGGAGCCTAACTGCTGGTGGATTGTTTTGTGGGCCATCTGTCAGGAGCTCAGCTCACCTTTCTGCCCAGGGTTTCCCTTTCTTGGCTTCCCGGGAGGCGTTCTATTGTATCAGCTGGAGGGTTGCCTCCTGAGCTCCCCGAACCCTCTCCTAGGAATGTCTCTCAGTGGACAGGTGCTTCTCCTTGGGTTGTGGCTGGGGTAGTCCAGGATTTTGTGGTTGGAGTGGACATCCAGAGTCCCTGCATTCGGTCTTTGTTTTCTGTGTGGCTGCAGTAGCCGTTTATAAAAGCTACGGCTACCGGGGTGTACTGCACAGATTTCTGGCTTTCCATTAGCGGGGCATAAATTTGGGAGATTATAAGAAGACCGTACTAGAAAAAGAGAGGATATTTCGGCAGCTGCAGAGAAGTGAAAGTGAGCGTGAGCGAGTGTTGCTACAGCAACACTCGCTCGCTTAACTTTCATTTCTCTGAAGCTGCCAACATGTTTGTCGTCTCTCTCTCTCTCTCTCTACTGTCAGTAGCTTTTTTTAACAAAAGCCAGCAAAGTCAATAAAAACAGTGCGAATATCTTATTTTAAAAGTCTCTGAGGTAGTCAATGTACTCTCTTGCTAGTGCTCGGTCACGCTGAAAATGTAGCACATCAAAAATTAAACACTTTTGGTGAGGCAAGGCTAAAACGGCAGGATCTCTCTCTTTCTACTGTCAGCAACTTCTTTCTAACAAAGCCCAGCAACATCAGTAAAAACGAAGGGGATTTATAACAATTTCCACTGACAGCATTTTAAATGTCTGTGAGTTAGTCAATTTACTATATTACTCGGTCACACTGCATTCCATGTCTAGGACATCACAAATGAAACTGTTTTGGTGAGACAAAAGGGAAACTGCAGGATCAACTAGATAACTTTTAATGACTATGTTTTTACCACGTATGGCGGACAAGAGCCATGGGAGGGTGGGCACTGCTAGTTCTACCTAGTAAATATCTACACTATTGTTTTAAGTCCCAGATTTGGTACCTTGTCTTGCGATGGAAGGTGCTCCAAAACATATCTGGGGGTCATGTTGGGGCCCAGCTCATAAGTTGTATAAACAGAGACATGACATGGCCTGACTGAGATATCATATTTATCTTCACTAGGAGGGCCAATGACATCAAGATATCTCACTCGTGGCTTTGCCACTCGTGAGATATCATGATATCATTGGCCTCTCGTGAAGATAAATATGATATCTTCAGTCAGGCCATGTCATGTCCCCTATATATATGTATATATATATATGGGATATAGAATGGTGAGCTGTCAGATAAATTATTTATCTACACAAGTGCTGTTTGACCTTGGGTAACCTCACGAGTGGCGTAAGCCATGAGTGAGGTTTCTGAGGTCAAACAGCACAAGTGTAGATAAATCATTTATCTGACAGCTCACCATTGTATATTTCATTTATGCAATAGGGATGCTTTCTGTCAGTGCAGGAACATTTGGTTTTGACTGTTTATCTTTATTTTATATGATAATTTCTGAGATTTTCAGTTAACTTTCCTAGAGTATGTCTGCCTAGCATAGTGATTGCTATTAAATGAAACACAGCTCATTTTGTAGAAAACTTTTTGCTGAACAAATGTCATGCTCACAGTACTATGCTACCTTTTTCATTTTAAATTTATTCACATTTGTTTGTCAAAAAAGGGAAAAGAAAATTGAATTTTATGCTGTTTTTTGCTAATTATAAAAAAAGTAAAAGGTATTTATAAATGAAACACCCCTCATTTGCAGATATTTTTGTGCTGAACATTTTTCATGCTCAGAGTACCATGCTATAATTTTTTGTTTTAAAGTTATTCACATTTGTTTGTCAAAAAAGTGAACAAAAAAATTACATTTTCTTCTGCTTTTTTGCTAATTATAAAAAATCTATAAGGTATCTATACATTAAACACCACTCATTTTGTACATAATTTTGTGCTGAACAATTTCCATGCTCACAGTACCATGCTATCTTTTTTCGTTTTAAAGTTATTTCCATTTGAATATGGTTAGTACTGCTTCTGTGGTCGAACATTCTAAATGAATTCTAAAGAGATTCGTGACATAGTAGCTGTGTGTATAAATGGTCACTGTATGTATAAATTTATTTATACATACAGTGACTCAGATAAACACATTTATCACAATGACTATATGTCCCACGCTATTGCATAAATATATATGTATATAGATACTGTATATAGGGTATCTGCCCCAATGCACATCCCCATTCCATTAGTAAATAAGTTGTGATGAGTACAGTATAACAGAATGGGGTAAGTGTTAGAGTGGATGACCCCAATGCACAACCCTGACACCTGCTGGTTTGTGCAGGGTAGGGGTGGGGTGTTAGGGTTGGAATCCCTAATGCCTCATTTCCCTACTTTTGTCAGTTTAACACAAACTAGAGCATTAATGAAGTTTTTTGCAATTAATTTCCTTACTTTTTAAAATAGTATAATCGTATGCTAATTTGCCTGTGGGAGCGCATGGCCCTCCGAGCCCTGCAACTCCTATCCCTCCATAGATGCATATATGTATATAGCTGTAGAAGCACAGGGAGCTCTGGGTCCTGTGCTTTCATTTATAGGACAATAGTGACCAAATAATCAGCATAGCCCTCTTATTACCCCATCTCACAATAGAGTGGGACCCTTACAAAAGGAAGGTGTATAGATAGAAAGTGAAACAACAATGGCACAGATATTTACCAACTATTTTTCATAATGTACATAGAAACATAGAATTTGATGGCAGATAAGGACCTCTTGTCCCACCTAGTCTGCCCATTTCCGTACCTAATGGATAAGCTACAGATCCTAGTTAACCAACAGCCTACTTCCTCCTACCCCCACTAGAACTGCCTTATGTCTGTCCCATGCATTCTTGAATTCCCCCACTGTTTTTGACTCTATGACCTCCTCAGGAAGGCTGCTTCGTGCATCTACAACCCTCTCTGTGAAGAAATGCTTCCTCACATTACCTCTTAGCCGTACCCCCTCTATCTTCAAATTGTGCCCCCTTGTTCTTGCACAACTCTTTTTCTGAAAGATGCTACCCTCTTGGACTTTGTTGATTCCCTTGAGGTATTTGAACGTTTCTATCATGTCCCCCCTCTTCCTCCTTTCCTCAAGGCTATACATCTTAAGATCTTTTAGTCTTTCTTCATATGTCTTCTGGTGCAGACCCTGCACCATTTTGGTTGCCCTCCTCTGGACAGCCTCCACTCTGTCTATGTCTTTGCGGAGATGGGGTCCAGAACTGTACACAGTACTCCAAATGTGGTTTTACCAACTGCCTGTACAGAGGGCCAACAAGTTCCTGTTTCCTACTGGTGATACCTCTCCCTATGCATCCCAGTATCCCCCCAGCCCTCCTTATTGCCTTCTCACATTGCTGGCCCACCTATAGGTCATCTGATATGACTGTCCCCAGGTCCCTTTCCATTTTTGTTGCTGTCAGTATCTCACTCCCCATTGTCTACTCTTCCCCTGAGTTTTAGTTTCCCGGGTACATTACTTTGCACTTCTTTGCATTGAATCTAAGCTGCCATACATTTGACCATTCCTCCAACCTTGCCAAGTCCCTTTTAGTCCTTTCTACCCCACCTTGCATATCAACCCTGTTGCAGATCTTTGAGTCTTCTGCAAAGAGACATACTTTCCCTTCCAGTCCCTCTGCAATGTCACTTATAAAGACATTAAAAAGGACCAGCCCCAGTACTGAACTCAGTGGTACCCCACTAGTGACCCCCTTTTCTTCACTGTGGACTCCATTTACTATTACCCACTGTGTTCTGCTGTCCAGCCAGTGTTTTACCCAGGCTACCACCATGGGACCCACTCCAAGGCTGGCTAATTTGTTTATTAATCTTTTGTGTGGGACTGTATCAAATGCCTTGCTAAAGTCTAGGTAGGCCATGTCCACAGCCCCTCCTTGGTCTACTACTTTGGTCACCCAGTCAAAGAAATCAATTAGATTTGTCTGATGTGACCTTCCTGCTGTGAATCCATGCTGCCTTGGGTCCTGTGCCCCACTGGCTTCTAGGTACTCAACAGTTCTTTCCTTCAGAAATGATTCCTTCATTTTCCCTACCACTGAGGTCAAACTGACGGGTCTGTAGTTTCCTGCCTCTGTCTTGTTCCCACATTTTGTGAAGGGGAATCACATCCACCCTCCTCCAGTCCTCAGGTACCACCCATCCTCCCATGATTTATTAAAAAGGGTAGTCAGTGGTGTTACTAGTTCTTCCCTTAGTTATTTTAGAATTCTGGGATGAAGCCCATCAGGCCCCATCACTTTATCCACCTTCAGTTTTAAGAGTTCTTTCATAACTCTTTCTTCTGTGAAAGGACTATCAGCCCCCCTATCCAGAGTGCTTCTATTGACTGGATTAGGTAACTCCCCCTGCTCTTCCATTGTGAATACTGAGCAGAAGTATTTGTTCAGTATCCCTGCTTTTTCACTGTCGATCTCTGCCCAACCGCCTTCCTCATTATTCAGCCTCCGTATCCCTGCCTTAGTCTTTCTTTGCTCTCTAATGTACCTATAAAAGGTTTTATCCTCCTCCTTCTTAACCGAGTTAGCTATCTTTTCCTCGGTTTGGGCCTTTGCAATTCTGACTGCCTTCCCCACTTCCTTCTGCTTTAACTGGTACATCTGCCAAAAATGCACACTGGAGAAATGAATGTGAAGTTAACAAATACTGTACTTTCACAATTACAAGTAACAGAACAATATGTGAAAACAAAATTAGAAAACATTAAAATTAAGAAATCACCAGACCCAGACAGTATCCACCCCAGAATACTCAAGGAGCTATCACGTGAACTAACTGGACTGATTATATCCCTGTTTAATTTTGCCCTTCAGGAGGGCAAAGTACTCGAGGAATGGAAAGAGGCTATATAACACTCATTCATAAAAAGGGATCCAAGATCGATGTTACAAACTATTGCCCCGTTAGTCTAACATCCCAGCTTTCCAAACTGCTAGAAGGATACATAAAGGAGGAAATGGAGAAACATATTGTTAATTAGGGGTTAACTGATGGGATGCAACATGGCTTCAGGCCTAACAGATCTTGCTTCACACATCGTTTGCAGTTTTTTGAGCCAATCAGCACAGCTTTGGACTCTGAATTATCTATTGATGTAGTACATTTAGATTTTGCAAAGGTGTTCAATCTTGTTCCTCACAAAGAACTACTGAATTGATTGTCAGAATTGACTTTCCATCCTACTATCATCAAGTGGGTGAAATCCTGTTTGGCACAACAAAGACAGAAAGTACAAATAAGAGGGTTTACATTAGACCGGGGATAAATCACAAGTGGTGTTCCACAGGGATCTGTCTTGGGTCCATCACTTTCTAACATCTTTATTTCCTCCATGTGAACCTCCACTAATTCATGGCTCATAAAATTTGCCGATGACACAAAGATGGGGCTAATCTAAATAGTGATAAAGATATAACCAACTTTTAAAATTATCTATATAACTTTGAAACCAGGGCAAAGGAACACAAACTATGTGGTAATGAGTCAAGTGCAGAGTTATGCACTTCAGGAGTAAAAATAGACAAACTAGGAACACATTACATGGAAATGAGCTGCAGGTTACAGATGAGGAAAAATACCTAGGTATAATTGTGAACAACAAATTAACCTTTGAGGATCACACAAAAGGAGCAGTAAAAAAGGTCAAAAAACTATTGGGGTATATCCTAAGGTACATCAGAAGCAGAGAGGTAAAGGCCATCATGCCCCTGTACAGTACACTTGTGATGCCACAGCAGGAATACTGTGCACCTTTTTGGTCCCCTTAAAGCAGTGGGTGTATAAGGCTATTGGAAGGGGTCCAGAGGAGAGTAACTAAAACTATAAGAACTGTTAAAACCCTACTTATGAAGAAAAGCTACATAGTTTAACTCTCCATTCGCTGGAGTAAAGAAGGATCAGGGGAGATCTGTGCCATGTGTTTACAGCATTCCAAGATAAGTCTGTGGGAATGTGGAAGCTTTGACAAAAAAGTGATTAATAGAGATATCCAAACACACAAACTGCAGTTACATGGAGAGAAGTACAAAACTAACAGAAGGAGGGGATGGATAAGTTAGCGGATGGTGTCTGACTGGAATGCTCTGACAGAATTAGTGGTCAAAAGTTCAAACATGGACAAATTCAAGAAAACACTGGACAGTTACAGGGTTCCAATTAATAATAGAATCCTCCACTGAATAGTGGTGAGTCTCCTACGTCCCTAGAATACATAATAAATACCAAAAGTCCATAATCCATATTCCATATCCATAATAATTTGATAAGTCTAGAAATCAGAGAACTCTGAAATCAATAAAAACAATCAACTTCATCTACTTCCAGATCTGACCCCAGCTCTGTCAAGATAGTCGCATCCATTACATAACACCCCCAGCTGCATCCACATCTAAAAAGAAATGGGGCCTGATTCCAAGACCGATGCGCGTCTCGTAGCTTGAGATACTCCAAACCCTGTGGTGTATCTCATGACTTATGCCAAGCATTATGCCGGCCCCTATTTCAAAAGGCACCTTGCACCATGGCAGCTGTGGGCTATGACAACTGTGGGTTATGCCACCCACTATGCTGCGGCCCACAACGACATGGTGCAAGTGTGGGTTAGGGCAGCAACTGTGCCCTATTCCAAGAGGGTGGCTGCCATAACCCACTGGTGCAATTCTGAAAGTTGAATTGGTGGAGCTAAGTTAGAGCAGCTCAGAGCTGCTCTAAGGGGCATCCGACATTATCAGCCATTGGATGCCCACTCCACAACACCACGGCAATGGTGCTGATGTGCCCTCCATGCCTTCACAAGCACAGCCCTGCCCCTCACCCCCCCAAATATTGGGGCCCCCGGGGGTCCATTCTCTGGTACACTCCACCCAGACTCCTGTGCCACCTGTCCTGCCCCCCATGCCCCATGGTGTGTGCCGTGGTGTTCTAGGGTGGGGGGCTTTGGTGGGTCTATCGGTAGTGGGCCGTGACTTGTGACATGCGTGGCTTCTATGCCATGCCCGTGGCATTAGCCTCCACTTGGCATGCCCCACATGTCGCAAGTGCCAGGACACTGCCACTCTTGGAATGCGGCATAGGGTCCCTGGCGTAGTGACGAATGTCACAACTCGCATAAGCCAGTGAGTTGCAACGTTCATCCTAGAATCGGGCCCATGCTTTTTACCTTGGAAGATGACTTCAAGTTTCACAGCTGTGGAAGATGACTTTGAGTTTTGCAGGTGATTGGAGTATAGCAGTCACCCCGCTTGAATAAACTCTAATCTAATATTCAATAATCTCTGCCTGTGAAGTTCAGATCCAGAAGCAAATAGTTTGATACCTTTCTTTGGACCAACGTAGCTGTTATAAGAGAAAACAATACATTAAAAAATAAGGACAAATTCTCATTGGTTAAAAGTCCCTTTTCAAAGTACAGTTTTTCATCATACAATACTATCACGTTTTAACTTGGATATTTGTGGTATTAATTCTAAAGGTCTTGCTTTTAATTTTGAATGCATTCTAATAACATGCTCATTCATTAATAATTTCAGTTAGAGGCCTTGCCTGCTTGAGTGTTCAGCTTATCTAATGGATCTCCTCGAAAAAAAATTCTCAGTAATAGCAAGCTAATGGAATTCTTTTCATTCCATTTAAAATTGTGTTTTTTTTTAAATAAGTACTTTTAACCAATAAGAATTTTTCCTTATTTTTTTAATCTATGATCTGGGTGTTAATAGAATGTGACTCTCTGAACAATTGTCATTAGTCTCCAAGGAAGGACTTGGTTAGCCTAAAAGCTTAGACATTGTTTTCTTTTTGTAACATCTATGTTGGTCCAATAAAAGGTATCAAACCACTTGCTTCTGGATCTGTTCTTACTAGGACCAATATGGCAACTAGTCTATTTCTGTATGTATTTCTGTGATGTTGGGTGGTTAAGCAAAACCTTGGGTAGAAATGTAACTTCTGACCTTCATATGTGAACCCCTTTCTCTGTCTTTGAAGCCACAAGACTTAGTTAAGAGAGGACAAGGCCTGAAAAGTACAAATAATATACCCAGCCCTTAGGCTTCCAGTTTCAGTTGATCTTTTTTTGTAAACTTTATTTTATTAATCAACAAGCTTACATAATGCCAGCGTGACAAAAGGAAATACATCTATGTCATACATAGAGCATTGATCTTACAGACATCATTCTACTTTGTTGGTGGCTTTTAATCAACACTGCATTTATATGTAAATGTCTTACTTATTTGAACATGATTTACTTATTTGTACATACTTAGCTTTTGGAACGTCAATGGTCTGATCAAATGTATTTAGAGCTTCCAGCCATTCCCATTCCCCACCCTCTGTCCTCTGCTCCCCACCACTCAGATGTGCCATAATACCCATTTGTGTTATCTATAGACCCAGTTAGGGTCATATCTCTTTTTCACATCAGCCCTTAAAGGAAGGAAACCAAGGAGTTTGTAGTGCGGCCTCTAGGGACCCCCATATTATTTTAATACCTGTCATGTAGCTTTCTGACAATATATTGTATGTGTTCTGTTTTCGTATAGTGCAGTAGCATCTTTACCCATACAGCCACAGACAGAGTGGCTTCCAGCCACCAATGCAGGTCCAAAACTTGCTTTCCCACAATTATTTCCAAGCACCAGAGTGGATGATTGGAAATTGTTTGGTGCTGCCCTTTCCCAGGTATCTCTAAGAGCACATCTTTTCACTTGGGTCAGCTGTTTAACATTCAGCACTCTGAGCAACAAGTCTAAAATAGACTGCCAAAACATGGCAACCATTGGAGAAGTCTAAAACATATGGAAAAATGTTCCTTCCCTTATTTTACATTTAGGGCACTTGTCTTGCTTTTCTGGGTCTATCTTGCTAGCCAACACCGGGGTAAAGTAAGTCTTGTGTAGCACATTATAGTGGATTGCCTGCAGTCTAATGCTGACTGAGCAAGCCATCCCCTTTCTTAGAGCCTTTTCCAACTCTCCCTTTCTAAAGGTCTCTTCTAATAGGTCACTCTCCTACTTGGTGCGTAGATTTTTAAGGGGGTCTGGTGGTGCCCCAAAAAGGATGTTATATCCCTTGGTCAAGGGGTTGGGTTTCCAACTGATAAGCATCTCCTCAAGAGGAGAACGTTGAGGGGGAGAGGCCCCCATTCTCACTCGATCCACCTAGTCTAGACCTTATCTGAAGGTATGTAAAGAATGTAGAGGGGTGTAAGTTGTACGTCTTTTTTAACTGTTGATATGACATCAATGTGGCATTTATAAAAAGCTGAGATATCAGTCTTAACCCCTTTTGTTCTCAGCCATCCAATGCTTTAAGTATTGGTCATGGTATTGAGTTCCCATTCCAAAGGGCATACCTAATATTTGCCTCAGGGGAGAATGTGCTAATGTATTGAATAAATGCATGGGCAGACAGCCAGGCCCAGATTGATGCCTTCATAAAAGGGTTGCTGATCCTTTTAACCACTTTTTTTGCTAAAGCCGGCGTGAAAAGGGTATTATTTAGCAGGGTACCATTTGAAGTCTCTTCCAGTTTTACCCATGCTCTCTGAGTTTAAACTTGCGAGACCACATCATTGAGAAAAGCTGTTTAGATGCCAGGTAATACAGACAGAAATTCAGAAGACCCAGGCCCCCTTTTCCAACGACTGCCACAGTGCCTCTTGTTTCATTCGAGGTCAATGACCATGCCACAGTAAGGTAGTGACATGACCCGTAAGTTCCTTAAAGTATTTGTTTAGTATATGAATGGGTAGTGTCTGAAATAAATAAAGACACTGGGGTAGAATATACATTTTAACCAAGTATACTTTTCCTAGGAGTGTCAAGGGGAATGAGCTCCAATGCTCACAGTCTGACCGGATTTTTTACATCAATGGCTTGTAGTTTATTTCCCCCACCACAGATTACTGGAAGCACCAAGTTAGGTTGGCAGTAAAACTGCTGACCTCTCACACAGTGACGGCATAACACTGATGCAGGTATTGTGCTGCCCAATCCCCCAGTGTTTTTGTGGGGGGCTGCATCCCTCACACCCCCCCATGTGGGGGCTCTGCCCCGACACCCCCTGGACTTTAGGATTCTCAACTCCAGGTTGGAGTTGGTCCGGGGAGAGGGCAGAACACTGGGGGTAAGCGAAACATGGAAACGGACCATTACTGCGACTGTCACTGTAGTGATCTTTTCCCGTGTTTCACCATCAGGGTGTCGGGCAAAAGGGGGCCACCCAGATTACTTTATAGGGAGATGGATCCTTCAGCATTTAATATCCAAAGAGGGGGTTATAGTAGTGTTGTTTATTATTATAGGGCTGCTACTCCACCTCATTGGCAGCCATTCACAATTCACCCAATTAATCTTATGGCCTGACAGTGGACCATACTCCTTAAGAATTTCAGTCAAGGCTGGAAATGCTTTCTCGGGGTGGACAATGAACAATAACACATCATCCACAAATAGAGATATCACATGCTGTTCGTCATCTTGTTTATAACCTTGAATATCAGGGTGATTGCAGATTGCCGGAGCCAAAGATTTTATGGTCAGGGTATAGAAAAGTGGGGATGGGGGCAGCCTTGCCTTGTTCCCCATGTCAGCTTGAATGGTGGGAAATAAAATTATTGGTTAAAATTTGTTCACAAGGTGCCTTATACAGTGTAGCAACCCAAGACCTGAAATGGGGTGCCAGTACAAATTTTTCCAGCACAGCGAACATGAAAGACCATTCGACTTGGTCAAAGGCCTTTTCTCCATAAAGGGCTAGAAGGCCCTGACCACCACTCTCTCCCCTCCCAGACCATCTTCCCATAATGTTTATGGTTTGGCAGATGTTGTGTTTCACTTGATGACCTTTAACGAAATCACCCTGATCCAGATGGACCAGTCCCAGCAACACTTTCTCCAGTCCAGCTGCAAGGATTTTTGCAATGAACTTATAGTCTGCATTGAGGAGGGAAATGGGATGGTATGAACTACATTTGGTAGGATCTTCCCCGGCTTTGCGAGAACTGTAATGGTGGCCAAGGCCTGTGAAGAGGAGAGCTGTCCCCCCCTCAGTGGCCTCCTCCATCATCAAACAAATAAGTGGGTGCAGTCCCTCCCAAAAGGTTCAATAAAACTCTACCGGAATCCCATCAGGTCCAGAGGCCTTACCCGGCATGGAGCTCCAAAGGTCCCAATGGACCTCTTGATGTGTCACCAGCCAGTCCAAGTCCTCCCATAGGGACTGGTCCAGGGAAGGCAGGGAAATACCCTTTAAGAATGTATGGGGGCTTATATCTTGGTGAACTTCAGATGTATAACACGTTTCATAAAAATTTTGAAATACTCCATTAATAGTTTTCTTGTCAGCAAAGGTACCACCCTGTTGTGTTCTGTCTGCCTGTCTTTTTTCACTTGCCACACTAGCTATTTCCTAGCCTTTTCTCCCTCAAAATATGTTCCTGTTCGAGTCAGCAGGAGGGTTCTCTCAATATATTTGGAAGATAATTGATTTAACTTTACTTTAAGCAACCTTAATTCTCCCAAACTTGACCACTTCTCCCCAGACATCATCCTCTTCTCCAATTGCACCACCTGATTCTCCAGGTCTATCTCTTCCTGAGCATCATTTCTATACTTGAGGGCAGGATATGAGATAGTCACCCCCAAGACATATGCATTTAAGGCCTCACAAGTGTTTATTGCTGAGATGTTTCACATCTTATTGTACAGGAGATATTCCTTTATGGCCGTGGACATCTGCTCTTTAAATGCCTTGTCCAATAACAGTATAGGGTCTAGAAGCCACTGCCTAGTTGTTTATTCCTCACTGGTCAACCCTATGTCTACCCCAAGGGGAACATGGCCCAAAATACCTATAGAACAATATTCAGTGCTGACCCTCTCCTGAAGCAGCCCCAGAGACACTAATATATAATCTATTCTTGTATAAAGGCAGTGGGCAAGAGGAAAGAAGGCATATTCCTTCCCATGTGAGTGGAGATAATGCCACACTTCTGCTAAAGCCCTTTCCTGTGATACAGTGTGCAGTGCTGCAGCACTTCTCAATGGTGGGTGTGCTCAGGTCTCAGAGTGATCTAAGACGGGATCCCAATACATATTGAAATCCCCCAATTACAATGTTGTCAGGAAAGGGTGCTAGAACTATAGACAAGTGATGAAGTAAGGCTTGGCTATCAAAATTTGGTCCATATAGGGATACCATGGTAAACCTCACACCCCCCATGGCTGCATCAACCATCACATTATGACCCTGTGGGTCTGAAATCGAGGTATGAATAGTAACCCTCAAGCCAAGATGGAACCAAACTGTTACCCCCTGCCTCTTGAAGAAAAGGGTGCTACCAACAGCGTGCCCCCCAAGTGTTTGCAAACTTATAAGATTCTTCCTTTGTCAGGTAGGTGTCTTGTAAGAAAACCGCATCCCCCCTTTTCCTTTTTTATATAAGACAAGACCCTTTATCTCTTCACCACTGTTCTAAGTCCATTAACATTCCATGAAATAAATTTCAATGATCCTATAAATCAAATACTATTGGAAATTTCCCACCAAAGTGATACAGAAGTAAGGTTCCTCTCTCTTTACTTCCACATTTGTTGCTTGCTGAAGCTTTTAATTTTTTAAATTCGAAAAAACAATTCAACATCAACCTGCTCCTTTCCCAAAACCATCATACCATAATTTCCTTCCCCCTGCCCTGTCTCACTTTAGTAGAGTCCCCCCTTTCTACTAGTCCCATGACAATCCTGGGTAACCCTCCATTCCCTACCAATCTCCCCATCATACTTACTACACACCCAACTTTCAACTTGTAAACTTGCTCTTACCCCTTTCTTCCAGACTCTTTCTTTTCTCCCCTCCCCTGTACTTCCGCAAACTTGAGAAGTAGTTAATGATTTCACTGGGCTTCACACAGGTTATTTCCTCCCCGACCCATATTGGAGGTCATTCATTGGACTTGGTGTTCCTACTGTGGATGGAGATATCTGATTTGGTGGTGGAACCAGTCGGATGGTCTGACCATCATTCCATTGGGTTCAGTTTTGAGGCCACCCCTAGTAGGCCAGCCCCTATGGAGATGGTTCGGTGCCACCCTTTGAGGGGTGTTTTCCCAGATGGCCTGATGGCGGTGCTGGACCTATCGGGTTTTCCGAGTGATTGCATGGATCCAGGGGACTTGGTACTTGCCTATAATACGGCAGTGACAGGGGCCCTGGATTCCATTGCATCTGTTTATGTACGTCCTCTCACTCTTCGTCCTAGGTCTCCTTGGTTTGATGAGACTCTAGGGATTTGAGGAGAGCTGGATGAAGATTAGAGAGAAGTTGGCAGAGGTCGGGCTTGGATTGTGACAGACTTAGATTGATGGACCATTATGTGGTTTATCAATCAGCAATCTCTTGTAAGAAGGCAGAATTCCTGTCCAGAGAGATTGCTGCTGCTCAGAATAGACCAGCTCAGCTTTTCTGGACCATGGACAGATTGTGCAATCCAATCTGTCTTCAGCCCAGAAGAGCCTTTTCTCAAGAATGGTGTGAGGAGCTTGCTTAATTCTTTTCAGATAAGGTTGCCAAACTCAGGTCTGACGTCTGCCTGACCATCTCTAGTGGGAGTAGTGATGGTTGACAGGAGATGTCGGACACCGGTTTTGTGTGGTCTGACTTCAGCCTTCCCACAATCAATGACATTGTGATGGTCATCTGATTATTGCGTCCAACCAACTGTGGTCTGAATCCAGGCCCTACACGTCTCCTAGTGGGCTGTGTAGATAAAATTACTCCAGTTTTGGCTGAGATAGTCTGGAGGTCTTTGGAGAGGGGGATTTTTCCAAATCCTCTGAAGGAGGCTTTGGTTCAGCCCCTTCTTAAGAAGCCCTCCTTGGACCCGGACTGTCTGGCTAATTATAGACCCATCTCTAACCTACCCTTTGTGGGAAAGGTTACTGAGAAGGTGGTTGCGACGCAGTTGGATGATCATTTAACCAGCCACGATGTCTATGATTCTCTCCAGTCCGGATTTAGGAAGAGACATAGTACCGAGAAGGCTCTGGTCCGGGTACTGAATGATCTCCTGATAGCGAGAGATCGTAGGACCTGTTCTATCTTGGTCCTTCTTGATCTCTCTGAAGCATTTGACACAGTGGACCATGATGTGCTGTTGGAATGCCTGTGGTTTATCTGTGGACTGTCTGGTACAGTCCTCAGTTGGTTTCGATCTTTCCTCGAGGGTAGGACTCAGAGGGTGGTGTCTGGGATTTTTTCCTTGACTTCATTCCCCCTATCCTGTGGGGTACCACAGGGCTCCATTTTGGCACCCATGTTGTTTGCTGTGTACATGCTGCCATTGGAATCGATCATTAGGCAGTACGGTTTGAGTTTTCACTGCTATGCAGATGATACTCAACTGTACATGTCCTTTGTACCTGGCCAAGATGCCGTTCTCTCGGTTTTTAGTAACTGTCTTGCCGAAATCCAGGACTGGATGAATGTGAGTTGGCTGCGGTTGAATCCAAGAAAAACTGAGGTGTTGGTCATGGACCCAGGTTGCCGGGAGGCGGGTTTGTCAGCTGGATCTCCCTCGGGCTTATGGCTAGGGGGTGTCCAACTAACTACCTCAGACCGGGTGCGAAAACTGGGCGTTGTTTTTGACAGCTGTTTGACACTTAAATCACAGGTGTTGGCAGTTGTCAAAGCCTCTTTTTACCACCTGAGGAACATTGCCCGGGTGAAGCACCTGGTTCCTCCCGATGATCTCCCTACTTTGGTCCACGCCTTTGTTACCTCCCGTCTTGACTACTGCAATTCTCTGTATCTTGGGCTACCGGGGGTTGATATTCGCCACTTGCAGCTAGTGCAGAATGAGGCAGCCAGACTATTGGCTGGTTTTTCTAGGACCAGTCATATAACACCTGTGCTTCGCGGACTGCACTGGCTGACAATATGCTGGCGTATCACCTTCAAGGTCGGTTTGCTGACCTGTAAGGCCCTACATGATCAGGGACCTAGCTACCTGAAAGATCTTCTTCATCCCTACTGTCCCCCCCCCCGCTCTCTCCGATCCACTGACGAGGGATTGCTAGAGATTCCCAGGGTTCATTTGAAGACCTCCGGGGCCAGATCTTTTAGTTTTGTGGCCCCGATCCTGTGGAATTCTCTACCTCATCAGGTACGAGATTGCCCGACCGTCGAAACTTTTAAGGGAGCACTTAAAACATATCTTTTTAAACAAGCATATAATGATTTTTAAGTATTATTAGTGTGGTTAATTTTATTGTTTTGATTAATATTGTCTTACTATGTTATGTACAGGCACCTTGGTTTTTAGAAAAGCGTCTTTTTTATAAATAAAATTTTGATTGATTGATTGAAGTACAAACAATGCCCACTTCTTTTCATGAAATGAGCCTTGCTGCACTCTCCACCTTCTGTTACCATCCTGGAACATAGAAATATGTGCCATCCTGCCAGATTCACTGGGGCTAGGGGGGAGCCGGCCCCCCCCACCTTGGCAGGACAAATTCCCACCTATCTCATGGCCTGGGAGGGGGATAATGTGGAGGACCTCCACCAGAGCCCTACCTTATAAAGTGGCCACTTGTTCAAGTTTAGAACTTGGGGAACTGGTAAAGGTGGAGTGACTTTCTCTCCTTGTCAGTGCTCAGACTGACATTCACAGATGACCCCACCTTGCCCTTCAGTGCTTGGTGCTGATTAGCCATAATTGCTCCATTGTCCACAATTGTATATCCCCAGCTCTCATCATTAAAGAAGTTCTGAGAGTGACAGCCCCTGCCCCTCATTGTTCCTTTGATGTAGGCGGGCTCTGGATCTTCTGGCCCCCATAGCATAACCTACGCTAATAAGTTATAACTGTTTAACATCCTACTCCAAAGTGTTGTGCAAATAATCGGGCTTTAGAATCAGGGCATGCAGTCATAGTCCTAGTCTGCTCCCCTTCCATCTTTAGGGATCATCCTCCACTCCATAGCCCAATAAACACTTACATTCAATAAGTCAGCTTTATGAAACTTGAAAATGCAGAATATAAGTTTGAACACAAAAGCCTTATTTACTTTGAGGAGTAATGTTCAGAGTTTCTTGAGTTTTCATAATGAAGAGTTCTAATATGGACTCCATGGAGAACAATAGTGTGTCTTTCACATTTGGCAAAAGAAGGTCATGGGGTGCCTCTGTCCCCTCTCCCATCTCTCCTTAACCGATAAAATGAAAAAAAAACATAGGCACTGCTGTCTATAGTAAAGTCCAACAGGAAGAGAGGTATAGCCCCAAAACAATAACACAAACATCAAGTTTTCAAGAGGCTGGACCCTAGTAAATACAAAACTCCTGAGGTATACAGAATGGGTCTAGGTTTGACTCTTGATGAAACCATAGAGACATCCATGGCTCCAGCCCATGTCACCTAACTAGAGGGGGTGGATTTGAGGGGGGACAAGGCCATGCCAGACAGTTCAGTGTTGTACTTCAGGCCCATCTGATCCCCCCCCCATTTAGCCTCAGGTGGAGCCATGTTGAAAAAGAAATGGTACCTTAATGCTGTCAAATAATTCAGGTTGCCAGACTTGCATTTCTTGAAGAGGAGTGTCCCTGCTCATCAGCAATTTCAGTGGTAATATACGCCATAGCCGCCTCCGGGTCTGTGAAGACCTTAGAATCATGGCCTTGTTGGTGGATGATAAGTTGGGTGGAGTAGACCAGTGCATGTGGCCATTTCAGTTTGTGGAGCTTCTTTGCTTCTAGGAATGCCTGCCTTTCAGTTTGCAGCTTGCGGAAGTAATCGAGAAAAATACTGACCCGGCTGTGTTGTACAGAAATGGAGCCTAGTTTCCTTGCCGCCTCCAGCACCTTCTGCCAATCTTGATACCACAGAAGTTTAACCAGCAAGTGCCTTGGTCTCTCATCTGGTCCTGGGTGATGTCCATGTGATCTGTGAGCTCATTGAATTTCCAGCAAGGTAACTTTGGTGAGTTGTAATGATTTTATTAGCTACAAGCTTCTAAAGCTCCCACATTCCCAGCCCTCCATCCCTCAGGCAGGCTTATAATACAGACATTACACCTTCTCTCCCTATTTTTGTGGTCATCAAAGACATTCTTTAATTGCTCAGTTTCTCTCAGTGCCTGCTTAAGAGAGGAGTCCACTTTGTTCATGTTATTTTCTTGCTCACTCTGGACTCAAGTTCAACTAGTCGGCCACCATGTTTCTCAATGGTGTCCCCCATAGTGTTCGTAGTTTGTTGTAGGTGGGTAAGTTAAGCATTTAAAGCCAGTTTTCATCTTAGTACGGCCCCTACCCTCTGGAATTCTCTACCCCATCGGCTGTGGGAGTGCACAACGGTGGGAGGATTTAAACAGGCATTAGAGACTTTTTTATGGTGCCAGGCCTTTGATGGCACTGAATAATGAACCTCATCAGATTTCTGTTACTGTTTTGGATTGTATTTATTGATTTTATTACTGTTGTTTTAAGCTTTTGTAAAGTGCCTTGGTACTTTGAAAGGCGCTTTTGCGAAATAAAGATTATTATTATTATTATTAAATAAAGATTATTATTAGTTGTAAGTTTGTATTTTAGATCCTTAATCAATCCCTCTAGAGAGTTTTTTGAGGAGTGCTGTGGTTGCTCCATAGTGTACAAGGCATTTTGTGAATCCTCTAAGCCCATTCTAGAAGTAGTGTGGGTGACTGGCACATCCAGGCCTGTTAGCTTAGCTAGATCTCCGGATAGTTTAAAGTTAATTTGAGCCTGCTTTTTTTATGTCTTTAAAGAGGATGTCATTCGGAGTTTATGTCAGTCTGCTTCCAGTGAAAAAAAGTTATTTTTATTGGTGGAATGGGTGAGATATTAGGTGGATGAACAAAGAGCTTTCAGGTTAGTCAGCCATCTCGGTGCTTGGCTAGGCATGCCCTTTCAGTTTCAGTTGATCTTGACTCCAGGCTGAATACAGATGCTAGGGTAAAAGCGAGCACAATTGAGACTGATTTAGGGATCAATCTCTCCACTTCAGAGTTCAGCCCAGATGTTGAATCTCTGCCAATACCCCAATCAACCTGAGATTTCTCAAAAGCAGAGAATTTTTTATCTCTTTGAATTTGGAAACATTCGTGAGCTTTTCGTATAGGAAAGCATTTACTGCACCCTTCCGTGGTAACATTCTTGCTGAGAGTGACTCTGCATTTTTTTCCAGAGTCTCTACCCATTCCTCATAAGTCATAGAAACATAGAATCATAGAAATCTGTTGGCAGCAAAAGACCCCAATGGCCCATTCAGTCTGCCCCATCCCCTCCCTAAAGTTAGCTTGACCTTCCCACTTATATCCCCCCCCCCGTGCCCCCCCTTCCTTTGTGGATTCCAGCTTCCTTTTGTCCTTCCTGGAACTTAACCCTCCATTTCTTGTTTAAACCCAAGTCGTTATCCCATGCCCTCTTGAACTCCCCCACTGTTTTCACCTCCACCACCCTCTCCAGAAGTCCATTCCAGGGGCCCATCACCCTCTCTGTAAAGTAGTTCCCACTCTTATTACCTCTGTATTGTCCACCTTCCAGCTGTAAACTGTGCCCCCTAGTCTTCAAATTCTCTTTCCTCTTGAAGATGCTCCCTTCCATCACCTTGTTTATTCCCTTTAGGTATTTAAAAGTTGTTGTCATATTCCCTCCTCTCTCTCCTTGTTTTGAGGGAATATAGGACAAGCTCCTCCATCCTCTCCTCATATGTCTGCTGATGCATGCCATGTACCATTTTGGTCACCCTTCTCTGGACCCACTCCACACTTTCTATATCCCTTTTTTCGCAAGGCCTCCAGAACTTTACCCCATACTTGAAGTGGGGACGAACCATGGACCTGTATAGCATTACCACTTCCCTTCTCCTCTTTGTAATACCCCTCCCTATGTATGCCAGCATTCCATTTGCTTTTCCAACCACCTTGTTGCACTGGTTTGCTTCCTTTAGGTTGTTCAAAATTATAATTCCCAGATCCCTCTCCTGCTCCGTTAGCAAAACCTCTTCCCCTTCCAGTGTGGGCTTTGTTTTTTTTTGCCCTATGTGCATTATTCTGCCTTTTTTGCATTAAATCTCAATTGCCAAGTCTCTGGCCACCCTTCCAACTTTCTCACATCCTCTATCATTTACTCCACCCCCCTAGGGTGTCCACCCTACTGCAGATCTTCGTATCATCTGCAGATAGGCACACCTTCCCATTAAGTCTCTCTGGAATATCCCCTATGCAAATGTTAAACAGTATTGGACCCAATACTGACCCCTGTGGTACCACACTTGTCACCCTTTCCTCTCTGGAGTGCACCCCATTTATAACCACCTGTTGGTCGCTGCTTCCAAGCCAGTCTTCCACCCAATTTGTTATTTTCTTCCCAACTCCTAAACTGCCCAATTTGCTCACCAGTCTTCTGTGAGGGATGGTGTCAAAGGAGTTGCTGAAGTCCAGATAGGCCACATCCACTGCCCCTCCCTGATCGCTCATCCTCATCACCCAATTGGACAATTCAATTAGGTCGTCTGGCATGACCTTCCCTTCATAAACCCGTGTTATCTGTCATCCTGTAGACCACTGTCTTCAAGGTATTAAACTATCCTTTCTTTTAGGAGGGCCCCCATAATCTTATCTACCACTGAGGTAAGACTGACTGGATGATAGTTACTCAGTTACTCCTTGTCACCACTCTTAGGCAAAGGTACCAGGTCCACCTTTCTCTGTTCCCTGGAACTTTTCCTGTATCCTATGATAGATTGAACAACCTCATTAGTGGTGCTACCAATTCCTCCCCAAGCTCTCTGACCACCCTGGGATGTAGGCCATCCAAATCCATTGCCTTGTCCACCCTTAGATTACCCAGTTCCTCCAAAACCCTATTATACTTGAATGGTGGGGGTAGGAAGAAGTAGGCTGCTGGTTAACTAGGATCTGCAGCTTATCCAATAGGTAGGGAAATGGGCAGACTGGGTGGGTCAAGCAGTCCTTATCTGCTGTCAAAATCTATGTTTCTATGTTTCTATGAGCTAGAGTCCACCTCCCTGCTCTCCAGTCTCCTCCTCCACAGCTCCAGTCCCCTTCTCTCCATTTCTATTGAGAAAACTGAGCAGAAACACCTGTTTAGCAAGTCTGCTGTTCTTCTCCATCATAACTCCCTTTCCTTCCAGTCTCATTATATCCTGACTGTTCTTTCTTCTCTCGCTGATGTATCGGAAGAACTTTTTGTCTCCCCTGCTGACCTCTCTTGGTATCCTCTCCTCCATTTCTGCCTTTGCCCTCCTGATTGTCTGTCCTGCCACTCTTGGTTTTTCCCTGTATACCTCCCTGTCCTTCTCTCCTTGTGTTCTTTTATGTGCCCTGAAAGCCCTCCTCTTCTCCTTTATTGCCCTTGACACCTCTCTGGAGAACTAAAGTGGCCTCCTTCCTTTTTATTTTGCCTACCTTTCTAATGCACTGATCTGTGGCTTTCAAAGTTCCTCCCTTTATTGACTCCTACAGTACTTCCATGTCCCCCAGCATTTCCTTGCCTTCCATCTCCGTGCAGCATCAGCGGATCAGCAGATTGCACACCCACATCTGAGGCTGGAAGATCAGAAGGCTGTGGGTTCTATCCCGATGCCAGGCACTTGGGTGAAATCCCAATACTGACACTGTAGTGTAGCATGGGGGGGTGCTGCACTCCTGAGGTGTCATCTTTCAGATGAGACATTAAACCGAGGTCCCATCTGCCTGTTCTGGTAGTAGTTCAGGTGGATGTTAAAGATTCAGCAGCACGTCTCGAAAACAGTAGGTGAATTTCCCCAGTCTTCTTGCCAAATTTCCCCCATTCACTAAAAAAATATTCCATGAACAGCTTAATCTTGTTCAATTTCATTTGGCATCCATCTGTATCTCCACCCTTCCCCAGGACTAGGCTGAAAATAGGCAGAATTGTCAAGTCCTCCTTTCCCGGTCAACAAAAACTAAATAAATAAATAAAATCTCTACCCTGAAAATCTCATTCAATCTATTGAAATCCATCCTCCAGAAGTACAGTACCCTAGTAGTGGCTCGACACTCTTCTGTCCCCATCCTAAATTTAAATCTAACTACTCTGTAGTCACTTGCCCCATTATTTTCCCCCACTGAGACATCCTCTACACTGTCCCCATTTGTCAGTGTTATGTCCAGTGTAGCCCCACCCCTAGTAAGCTCTCTGACTAGTTGTTGTAGTAGTGCTTCTGGTAGGGATTCCAGTAGCTACCTACTCTTTGCTGATGCAACTGATGGGATCCTCCAGTCCACATCAGGGTGATTAAAATCACCTACCAGCTTAAGTTCCCCATTGCTAGCCATCCTTTGTACCTCCTTCACAAAGTCCTTATCTGCCTCCTTGCCTTGATGTGGTGGCCTGTAGACCACTCCTAGGTGTATTGCATCTCCCATCTGCCTGACCAGCATGACCACGAGGACCTCCGCCAATCCCAGACTTTCCTGCCCTGCTGTCACCTTTGTCTCATTCTTTAAATATAGTGCCACCACACCCCTTTTTCCCCCATCCTGTCCTTTCTAAAGAGGCTTACCCTGTGCTAACCACTTCCCAGTCATTATTTCCATCCACCAAGGCTCTGTTATGGCAACCAGGTCCAGTCCCTCATCCACCATAATGGCTTCTAATTCTTCCATTTTATTTCCCATACTCCTGGTGTTTTCCACCAAACCTTTCCACCAATGTCCCCCATACTCTAACTTGTTCCTCCCTATATCCCCTTCCTTCTCCGGGGGGGAAGCTAACTAGGCAAGATCCTCCATGTTCCTCCGCCTTCCCTTCCCTAGACTCATACTCCTCCTCTCTTAGTTTAAACATTTTCCTAGGACTCCATCTATATAACCTTGCAACTTTGTCCTCAACACCCTAGCTCCTCCCTCATTTACATGTTGGATGTCCTTTGTGTATAGATATTCCCTTTCCCAAGTCTCCCCCAATTCCCTAAACAGGTGAATCCCTTCCCTTTGCACCAATCCCTGAGCCAATGGTTGAAGTCCTTTATTCTCAGCTGCCCAACTATGCTAGTGCAGGAAACAAACAAGACTTCTGAGAAAGCCAGAGAGGTACCCTCCTCCCTGTATTCTGTGGCTAGCTCTCTGAACCTGCTTTGTACTTCCCCTATATAATTTCCCACCAGATCAGTAGTCCCCAGGTGCAGAACTAGGTGCAGTTTTCACCCCAGTATCCCAATACACTCTCTTATTTTTGTCATCGCCCTTCCAGCCTCCATGCCTGGCTCACAGAAGACTGACCTCCTTTTAGTGTCCACCCTCTTTCTTAACCAGCGGATTCCCTTTATGACAGAATCCTCAAAGACCATTACCCAGTCTGTATCCTCAGTCCTTATGAGTGCCCAAGGTCCCCTGTCCTGAATTCCCTTCCTTGGATTTCTTTTTCTCTCTTCTTGAACTACTGACCTCGTACTGCCTACTTGTTCGTCCATATTGACATCTTGTGTCGTCTGTGTCCTTCTTTCCCCACCAATCCCCAGTTGCACCTGCTCCTTTCCTTCCCCTTCCCTTTCCCATCCTGATAGTCTCATTACTCCTCAGTTACTCCTTCCACCTCTCAGTGCCCACATTTCTTTCCCTCTCCCTTCACCTCCTGCAGTACTTTCACTCTCCTTTCTTTCCTTCCCTGCCTCTCAGTCACCTTTACCTCCCTTATCCCTTACACTTGATCCCCTCTCCTCCCCCGTCCCACTGTTATCCCTTTGTCTACTGCCAGAGCACTAATTTACTTCCCTCTCCTCTTGAAACTCCCTTTCCTGCATCTTAGATAATGGTGAGGACCTGTTCAGTACTCATACACTGCCTCCTATGTTTGTCTACCTACACTCTGGTGTATTGTCCCTGTGATATGTCTGTTCCTTTCCCCGTCATCCCCCCTTTTTTCCCCACCTCCTTCCAACCATTTCCCTCCCTACCTCCTAATCTGTCACACATCCTTCCACACATCTCCTTTTTTCCCCAACCTCATTTTCCCTACTCCATCTTATAGCATTGTCTGTGCTGCTGTCTTTTTAACCTCCTCCCTCCTTCTCCCTACCCTCCACTCCACCTCCCTTCTAAGCCAATTTCATTCAGCGTAAAGCTGCCTCAACTGTTGATATATTGGGCACCCACCAATTCTCCATAGCATGTCCATAAAAAACACTGCCCCACATATATTGCAGCCAGCTATTTTACCTCTTCTCATTGGTCCCCTAAATTCCTCCATCCCCTGTGCCCCCCTCTCCTACCACCTCCTGCTTCCAGGATACTCCATTCTTGACCTTTCTGTTCCACCCCTTATTTGCCACATTTTTTGAGTCACTGGTTACTATTTATCCTTGTTCTAAGCAACATTTCCCTAAAATAGATTCCTTTACTACTGCTGCCTTTCAATTTCTGCCCATACATTAATCAAAAGAGTTCTTGATAGTTTCCCCTTTTACCACATCTAGTCACTGTTTTACTTGTCTTATTTGCAGCTCTTTTGCTATCCCAAGTAGGACTGTAACCTCCTCTGTATTATTCCAACAGTAAAATCACATTAGCCCTTATGCTATCACAATTAGGACTTAAACCACTCCTGTAATAGTAGAATGTTAAAATCAACAGTGACCCTGATGGTGTTTCTCTCCAAGGCCTAACAGTGTGTTAGCACTATTCACAGCAACAGTAACTTTCATAATATCTACCAGTCTAACCTTGCTATGATCTGCTAAGCCGTAAAGTCAAAGTCAAAGAGATTTTATTTGATTGGCAAAAAGCCTTTACAAAACATACAAATGCACAACAATCCAA
Source organism: Neoceratodus forsteri (assembly GCA_016271365.2). Taxonomy (NCBI): domain Eukaryota; kingdom Metazoa; phylum Chordata; order Ceratodontiformes; family Ceratodontidae; genus Neoceratodus; species Neoceratodus forsteri. The sequence goes on from CM057451.1 coordinate 207,522,661, forward strand.
TACAAATCTCATTACAATATATAAGTCTCATCTATTAGTTTCACATTTACAATTTCTTTGTAATAAATGTCATAAAATATGACTAGATCCATTTCCTATAATCGATACAAAAATTCTCATTCCTAAAATTATTTCCAGAGTCATCAGTTTTCTTTCTATTCTTTTAAATATTTACAAATGTGTTGCTGATAAATGTCCTACAAGTTTGTTTAATATATAAACGTCAACAGTAGCAAAGAGATAACTTAGCATAAGATCAGGAGGAAGGCCAAGACATGCCAAGACTTCTCCAAGCCATTTCTTTCTAGCTTTTGCATGGATAGGGCACAGTAAAATAACATGTTTTAAGTCATCTTTTACTCCGTTCCCAAAACTACAGAGGGGATCAAGTACCTCTTCCCTCTTTTGTCTAAACTGTATATATTTAGCTGCATAAAGCTCTGGTTGAAATATCGTTATCAATCACCTACTTTGAGGATTTAAAATTTTAAGCAAATATGGTTCTAATTGATGTACTACTTTAATTTCTTTATTCCATCTGTAAAAGTTTAGATTTTGGATTCTTCTTAAATCGTTCACAATTGCCAAATCCATAACCCTCAATTTTACTATTGAGAAAATTTCCCCCTTTGGTCTTATGTAAATTTCATATAGCAGATGACCTAATCCCATTGGGTAAACTTCTTTCTGAATCAGTTTAATATTTGGAGAAATGAATCCCAAATTTGCATGAGAAATTTATTTTTCCAGACACCATCTAGGCATCCTGTTCTCTAGGAGATGAAAAGGTCCCAGCATGAACAATATTTGTTTCTCTATCATCATTATTTCCAGAGAAAATTGTCCAAGTTCCATCCTGAGAACTTCTGCAGGAACTGATTCTGGTACCATCAGAATATAACAATATATTTTGTTAATGATATACTCAAGATCTTTTAAATTTTAATTACCCCATACTTCTGATACATACAAAATACTAGCCTTCAATTTACCATTAAGAACCCTAAAAATTTCCTTAACTGTACCATTGCCCAGTTTGGAGTTAAACAACCTTAAAGCATTAGATGCCACTTTCAATTTAAACTGTGTAAGCAAAATGTGACTCTTTCATGAGTTCTTTTGCACAAAACATAATCCTAAATAATCATAATATTCGTCGGTTGAAATTCTTTCATGATTTACAACTGCTTTAGGCAATAGTCTTCATTTATTACCAAATATTACTACCTTAGGTTTTTCTTTGTTTATATTCAAGCCATCAGCTTTGCACATTTCTGTGAAACTATTCAGCTTCTTTTGAAGTCCCAGAAAAGATATAGAAAACAAAACCAATTATTCACATATGCCAAGAGCGAAACTTTTTTGGTGAATGATATTCATCATTATCAAGATTCTTCAAAATAGGATTAACGTATAAATTGAACAAAGTTGGGGCCAGTATGCATCCCTAACAAACCCCTAGGTTTGCATTCATTTTTGCTATTGTCAGTCCTTGTTGTTTATATTGTATTTGGGTCCAAGTGTCCTTTTGCAGTCTAATAAGAATGTTCAGAAGGATATTGTTAAGACCCAAGTTCTGCAATTTTCCCCATAGAAATGCCCTACTTATACAATCAAATGCTACTGATAGATCCACAAAACAATACAATAACTTACTTTTTTTAACTGTAACATATTTTCATATCAAGTGTTTTAAAACATAATGCTGAACCATAGATCTACCAGCTCTAAAACCATTCTGATATTCACTTAGTACTCAATTATTGCTAATCCAGGATTGGAGTCGATACAATACACTTTTACAAAATACTTTCTGTGAAACATCAATCAGATTTATAGGTCAATACATTCTGGGGTCCATTGGGTCTCATTTCTTTTGTATTGGGAAGATGTGCTCCCCTTCCAACTATCTGGGATGATCTGTCCCTGTACCAAGGAGTTTAATAAAATGACAAAGATTGGTATCCACCAGTTCGGAAAGGTTTTATATATGACACCCAAAATACAATCAGGTCCAGGGGCTTTATTTGAAGTTACCGTGACTAATGTATTTTATTTATTTATTTATTTTAAATTTGTTAACCGGGTGAGGAAATTGGGCAAAAGCCCTTTTTCAGGACCGATCCAGACATCAAACAATTAAACAAACAAATGAAACATACAATACAATATCAATCAATCCATCAATTAAAATCTTTATTTAACCAGGAGATCACCGTTGAGCAAAACTCATTTTCGAGGTGGACCTAGGGTTTACCAAAAACACAATATCACGAAAAAATTTAATACACAATATACAAATTGGAATTTATACAATATAGACAATAAATAACAGTAGGAGGCATTGACAGTAAGGAATGAATGTTTAGATATAGGTCAAGGGATACACAATTATAAACCGGTCACAAAAAGAAAGAAAAAGGAAAAATAAAAAATATATACATGCGTAAATATATACAGTTCAACATGTGCATCAGTTATAAACAGAGCAAATATACAGTATATGTAGTGGTCCTGGATGGGCGTGAAGATTATGAGGCTATCCTAGAAGGTATTTTGAAGGTAGGGATTTGGACAGGTTAGAGTTACTGACAGTATCAAGGTCGGGGGGATCGAGGGAGAAGCATATGGAATTAAGATGTGGGACAGCCACAACAGCTAGGGTTAAAGGCTCAGCCATTGAGGGGGTTCCAAAAGGAGAAGAGAAGGATGGGAGGATTAGAAATTGGAAAATCTATACTTATTCCTGGATCCGTGCGAAGTGGGAATGATGGATTAGGAATGAGCCAAAGCAGGGGGAAGGGGAAGAGGAGGGGGGCAGAATTTAGCAGATACCAATCACAGTGAATCTGTAATAGCAAGGGCTATATTACACTACCAACATTAAATATTATGATGACATACATTTAAGAACAACAAATCACTTCTAAACTGAGTTTTAAAACTGTGGAATGATGTTGCAGAGTGTAAAGCAAAGGGTAGTCCATTCCACAAAGATTGGGCTATAATTGTAAAGGACAGTGCACCACAGTTGTTCTTGTGGGAAACTACTACAAGCGTTACCCCATTAGTGGATCAAAGGTGATTTGTGGTAGTTCTATGTGCTAGTAAATCAGCCAGCGGAGTGGGAGAAGAATTACACTTAAAAACTGATTTATGCTTGAAATATTTCAGTTTCCCCATAACCATTGGGGCTGGGTATAATAGATATCCCCTTCAGTCAGTTTATTTGTTATTAAATTGTTTATCAGAAATTCCTCTTCTGAGAAATATAATTTCTGAAAATGAGTCTCCCAAACTTCTGGAGTGACATAAGCTTCTATTTTGGTTGAATATGAATCTATGAATCTATGAATATTGACCATATCCTCCACTAACAATTTTCCAAAATGTGTTGCTATCTTTCGCAATAACAGCTTTCCTCAACTTTTCCCCTTGTTTGATATTATATTTATTCTTCTCTTGTTCCAACAACTGTTTATAAGTCTTTATTGCTATGTTTAACTCTTTGATATTCTTTCTTGTTCTCCTTTGTTTTATTGCTCTAGCCATCTGATTTAATTTTTGGTTAGCTTTTTTGCAGGTATTGCTAAACCATGTTTTCTGACCTGATATCTGTCTTTTATTTGTCTTGCAAAGAGGCCCCATATAAAGATTTGTTTTTTGCCATTCTTGTATTATATTGGTAAAGTGAGCAGTTTCTAACAGATTCTGTCACTGCTTTTCTAGGCTACTTTTAATGAATAGTTCCTGGAATATATTTATGGTATCGCTCTGCCGTTTAATCCTTTTAATATTCAGGATTTCCATGTCACCCTCCTGGGTGAAAATGTCTACCTGTTCACCATTAGAATTTTGCATCTGTATCATAGTTAATACTGGATAATGAGAAGAATCTGGTCAATCCAGGATAGTTAAATGTTGTATTACACTAAGTGCTTCCACATTTACCCAAATTAGATAAATTATGGGAGAACCCATGGGTCCTATAAATGTGTAACTTTCTTCTTGATCTCCAGTTGATCTTCCATTCATAAATATGAAGTTATTCTCTGAGAGGAAGGTTATTAATTCCTTCCCACTTTTATTATATTTTTTATCTTTAAGTTTCCTAAAATAACTTATTTCATGGTTAATTGCTGGAAGACACTGCAAGAGATCTTTATACAGATCTCTCATATATTTCCCATCTGGGACTCGGGCATTAAAGTCTCCTACTATCAAAATTGAGCTGATCTCTTTTTCCTCTATTAAATTTTTCAAAGTTTATTTGGTGTCTATCCACACATCCACTGTTTTTTTTATTTTTATTTTCATTTTTTGAAGGTATATATACATTGATTATTAATAATTTGATTTTGTCATTTTCCATCTTTAATGGCAGTACATAATTCCTAAGGCATTTCATTTTAATTATTCTAAAATTCAAGGAGGGCTTCACTTAAGTAATAAGTCCAGCTTTCAGGCTGCCCTGCTTTTTTTTCTTTTACTGCGGGGACCCCATACATAGTAAATCCTAGAATCAAGAATGTTTCAAAGTGATTGCTCTAGGTCTCTTGTAAACAGAGCACATCAAAGGCCCCAAGAAAATCCTTGATTTCCTTGTCAGCCAATTTATATTTTATACCCTCTATGTTCCATGATAATATTTTTAGGTCTATGACATTCTCGATATCACTAAGTTCCTGTCATTTTGCATTTGGTTTCTGAGTCTGTATAACTGGATTTTTTTCTTTCTTTTGGCCATCGTTCATTGTTTGTCCATGAGATATTTTAGATATACAAATGTTATTTATGCCTTCATTGTTACGTTTTTCACTATTTCCCTTTTCTATTCTATTTGTAGTTGCTGTAAAGACTTTTGGAGTTGTTATAAGAATACCACAATTATCCAATATTGTAACTTTATCAAGAATGGTATCCACCACCGAGCATTTTTGAATATTATATCTATTTGTCCTGTTACTGCTATTTCATCATGAATTCTTATATTATCAATTGCATAAGTTGGAATTTAAATATTAAGAGAGCATATTATAAATGCAATACTTTCCTTCATGATTTTCCCCTTAGACCTTTCTCCTAGAGTATCCCATTCAACAATTGAGATAACTTTACTCTCTCATTATGAATACTGTTTCTTTTCATATTCTGTTATAATTTGCATAAGACTCTGTATTTCTTTATCTCCTTTTTTCTGCTGTACTTTATACTTTGAGCTTTCCTCTGATGTTCTATCTGGAATAATGGAAACCCTCTGTGGTTGGCTTATATTAAAGTCTTTTACTCTAAGTACCTCTGCCTGTGCTCGTATCCTCTCTATCAGTATCCAAGACTGAGAGTATATTAAAACACAATCTGGAATAGTAGGGTAGGGAAGTCTCATAATATATATTTCCCTCTCCTGGATATCTATATTTAGTAGTTTCCTAATACGTTTATCCAAGTCTTCTGGTATCCCTTTTTCCAGTATCTCAACTCCATACATTTCCACTAGAAAGTCTGTTTCATATTCCTCTCTCTCTTCAAAAGGCTGAAGGAGAAGGAGGCATATTCATGCGTATGCCCTCTAGTACTATTGCCAATTTTCCCTCTTAATTCTTCAAAATTTCCTTCTGGAGTTACAACATTTGAGGTCCTGGCTTTCCTCATGGCCCATTTTCTAGTAAAAATGTCATTATTTGCTTCAGCTCTTTCAGTATCAAGATCTTTTCCTATGAAAATGTCATAGTTTAAGTTCTTAATTTCTGTATTCCCTTCATTTACTGGACCCTCATCCCTAGTCTTTCCCACTTCCATCAAAGTAGACTGTATCCTTTTTCCTATTTCAATGTCTCCTTCCTCTTTGCTTTCTTTAATGTCAGCTTTGAATTTTTTTGAATTTTTGTCTCTCTCTAATTTTTTTTATTATTCTTATTTTTATTATTTTGACTATTTTTTGTTTTATTTTTTCTTCTTTTCTTCTTTCCTTTGCCTTGGGTCTTTCCCTTAAACAGGGCACTATCTGAAATTGGAGAAGATGACTGTTCTTTGACAAAAGGTGGGGTAAATTCACCTGTATTCCCTGATTCATCCCTTGCCATTGAACTCCCTGTGTAACTCTGATCTCCATGCTTGATGTAAGCTCATTACTTCCCCCTAGATTTCCTATCTGTTCCAGCAAAATCTTATTCCTAAATACATCAACTCTCCGGGAAGAGATCACTTCCTTAATGGCTGCAATATTTTCCCGAATTTGTACATTTGAATAATATAGCTGTTTAATCATCTCCAGCATCTGCCTAGAGAAAACAGTGGATGTAAAATATCCTTCATTCGTGAAGTATTCCTTATTGTACTGTATTGAATGCACGGTCTGATTTGGATTGAGATCTTATTTTTTATCTCTGGCTTTCTGTGCTAAATCTCCATTCTAGTTGATGGTCCCTAGAATATTGTTCTCCTTGCTTCATTTCTAATTTCTTCAAGCCATCTATAGTATTGCTGAGTTCTTTTATAACTGAGACCAATTCATCACCTCTAGTCTTTTCCAAACTTTTCCAGTCCTTCTTCCCTCTGTGAGTGGGGTGAAGGGGAAGAAAAAGGAATGTAAGAGTTATTCATTGTTAGATTGGGTATAATTTCTCCATAAGTGGAGTATTCTGGGGAAAACACCTCCTCATATTGATATAAATCAAAATGATCCTCCTCAGATTTTTGCAATTCTGGTGTTTCCCAGTCATATGTAAGTAAAGAAATATCCCCATCTTGATCTTCATAAGTTGCACTACTATTCCCCTCTGTGGGGTTTTCTTGAGAAACCAGATTAATTATGCTCCCATCTTTATGTTGTTTTGGATCTGACTTAGGTGTCGATATGTTTATGGGGGCTAGAGATGTGAAAAATTGCTGAATTTCATTATTCAAAATATTTAATGTATTTCGGCCATTTTGTGAAATTTTTTGTGGAAGCAAAAGGTGGAATTTTGCCCACAGAGTGTGAACTTTCATCCGTGGAGCACAAACTTTTGCCTGTGAAATGGTGAAATTCACCACTTGTGGGCAAAACGTAGCTGTTTTCAGGCAAAACTGAAATATTTCATGTGGTGAAATTGCTGGTTTCATGGGAATTTAGCCCACAAAATTAAATTTTACAACATCTCTAATGGGGGCATCCACATGTTCAGGAAAAAAATCAGTTATTTTAAATTGTTTGCTTTTTTTTTTTGAGGTACTTTAACTGATATATTTTCCCCTTCTGTTAGTTTTCTGCATTCTTTTAAGTTTCTTCCCCTTCCCCAGTACTGGTTCCTCTAGGATAGTTATGTTCAGGGAGCTATTTTTACCACTTCTTGTTGAAACCATGATGTCATAATCTATGCTCAAGTTATTCCAATATACCCCTATATTAAACTTAATACTATGCAAAGTTTTTCAATTTAAATTTAAAGTATTGAAAATTAATTAGGAAGCTTCAACATGCTGTGCTTATATACAGGTATCCTGGCTAAGGTAAATGTAGTAACAGTGTTAACTACCTCAGCAATTAGAAGGTAAATACAATATATTCCAAAATAAAGTCAAAATACAGAATACAAAATTCTCCACTAGTCCTTTGTGAGTCCTACAAAATGGATTTGTCTGGAAATGAAAATGCAAGACCCTTCAGCCTTTCCCTTCTGTTTCTTACAAGGGATCAGACTCAGTTTCCAGAAGACACAGCTTTGTCTTTGCTGAAATCAATTTTTTGGCCTCCCAGCAAGTAGATATAAAACAACTTCAAATAAATAAGGCCTTCTCCTTTGTTTCTCTTTGCTTGCCTTTACTTCTTTGAGCTGATTCCTCTTGTATGGAAGCTGAATTTAATTTAGTCAATATCATAAAAAAAAACAAATCTTCCTGAAAGCTGCCTTGTGGTTCTTTGAAGCATCTTTAATTCAAGTTAATACAGCTTTTTGCAAGAGCTTGCAGACTTCTTCTAGATTCTTCACTTTAGAGAAAGGCTGCAGTGCTTCTGCCCTTGCACCCACTGAGTTTCTAACTAAACTACTACTCTGCCAAGGCCTAACTGTTTAAAATAGATAGCACTGCATTACTTTTCTTATCTAATTTTAAACATATTGTAATTAAATTGCCAAAATCAATACCCTGCCAAGGCCTAACTGTTTAATATAGATAACACTGCATCAATTTTCTTACCTAATTTCAAACATAATTAAATTGTCAAGACCAATACAGATTAAATATACATGTGTCCATATCCATGATATTTTCAGCAGCTCCTCCTCTTGTTGATTTTCTTTGCTATCAACCCATCCCTGGGCAGAGCCTAAATGCTCTTCCTTTCTAATTGAGCATTTAATAATGTGTGGAGGAGGGCGCAGGAGGGCGGGCAAAAAAATCCTCTAATTAAAAGCACTAAACATCCTCCAAGCTGGGCACAACATTAGGTTTTGCAGTGTAGGGGGAGGACTGGAAAATTCAGCAAAGTTATATCAGTTTTGTCCTCCTTTCCCTGTGTTCCATATGGCTTCTGTGGCTGGACTGATTAAATCTGCAGCTCTTCAGAATAAATAGCACTAAGCACACCCATTTGAAATTGATGCCCTAGCCCTGAAAAGCTCACTGACTGGTTCAACCCCAAAACTTCTCTGTTGCTGGGCAAACCTTCTCCTTCAGCAGCGGCACTGAAAATTCTCTGAGCTGGACATAAAATCAAGCTTTGCGGTGCAGGGGTAGGACTGGAAAGTTCAGCAAAGTTAAAACAATTTGGCCCTTCTTCACTTGTGTTTCTGATGGCTCCAGCAGCCGGACTGGTTAAAACTGCAGCTTTTCAGAATAAATAGCACTAGACACAACCCATTTGAAACTGGCACCCTAGACCCAAAAAGCTTACCACATGGTTCGGCTTTGAATCTTCTCTGTTGCTGGGCAAACCTTCTACCTTGACAGCAGAACTGAAAAATCCTCTGAGCTGGGCATGAAATCAAGCAGGAGAAGGACTGGAAAATTCAGCAAAGTTAAATCAATTTTGTCCCCCTTCCAGTGTGTTCTTGAGGGCTCCTGCAGCTAATACAATGGTGGTTTCCATTGCTCACTGCTTCAACTGATAGCAGTGTATGCTCTGTAATACACTTACCCCCGCCTGTCAAAACTCAACACTATGATCTGTGGGTGTTGCTCATCAGTTTCTCTTCACTATGGGAACACTGGGAAAAGATATATGCCAAAGTGCCATGGTGTTTGTTAAATTATGAATTAGTCTCCTCTTGGAATTATAGGAGAAGTACCTGTACTGTTTGGACAGTCAGCTATGAAGGAGATTTCATCTGTGTGCCTGGCTCAGGGCACACTGTTGCAGGGGGAAACAATTTCTCCTGCAGGTAAAGAGGAACCATTGACCTCTTTCACTGGAGCCACTTTCCTTGTGTTGGGGGAGAGGCATTTTTCAATATTTTCCAGTCTGCTTTCTGCCAATTTATTAACCTTTAAACTGGTTTGTGCCATATTTCTTCATTGGAAATGTGAGTTTTGACCAAACGCAAGCCAAGGATTAAGAGAGTTCTAAAACATGTGTGCTGTCTTGGTGACCACTCTCAATATTAGAAACTTATCTGTCATGCTTTCTAACCTGTGTGCTATTGCCTCCACCCCTTCAGGTCTCACATGGTAAATAGAGTAATTCACAATGAATGGCAACTGTCAAAATGACAGTCACAGAGTTTTGCAACACTCCCTGGTTGTTGGGTTTTGGCATACAAAGGGTAAAGATATTACAGAGCATATACTGCTATCAGTTGAGACAGTGAGCAATGGAAACCATCATTGTATCAGGACTAGAGATGCAGCGAAATTTAATTTCACCATTGAAATTATGGCAAAATTTCCAATTTTGCCTAGTGAAACATTTTGTGTAATTCTGGCCTTTTGGTGAAATTACGCTGCAAAATTTCACCTTTAATTTTGCCTGCACTTTGGAGGTGAAATTGGTCTTTTCGCTATGCTGGTGGTCACATGGTTGAGCCTAAACAGACAGGAAGTGAGTGATTAATTTCCTGAACTATATGTCTTGAGGAAGCAGGCAGCATTAATACTCCCTGTGACTGCAGAGTGTATTTTCACAGAATAATTACAATCATTTGTGCTTTTTTTCCTAACTTTTTCTTGTTTGTCTTTGTTCAAGTTCCTATTTTAGTACCTGGTGATCATGTGAGTGTGTGTGTGTGTGTGTGTGTGTGTGTGTGTGTGTGTGTGTGTGTGTGATTCCACCCACCCCCATGCCCCAGCTCTCTCAGGGTCTCTATTTCGATTTTTTTTGTTTGCTTGAATTGGGGGTTTTGTGGACAATCATAATTGAAAAGGGTGAAGACAGTGGGGCACCTGTATGTGTGTTTCAGCAGCCAACTGTGCCTCTCCCCAGAAGTAGGAACAGCAGCAGTTGGAGACAGTGTCTTCTCCCCAGCACCAGGAGGCTACTGTTCCCCCAACCAGGAGGAAGGAGACTGTGACACCTCCCAAGTACTCAGTGGAGCTAGTGCCTGGGGTATTATCTGTGCCCCCCCATGCCACCACTAACTCCAAAGTTCTCCTGTCTTGAATTTTTTTCTATGAAATATCAGTAAGAGACCCAGTGGTCACCTGCAATCTATAGAGGCAGAATGTGCATCAGGGAAAGGGTGGATCCCCCTTCGGGACAACCAGGCAGTGTAGCTACATGGAGCACCACCACCTGCTCCAATGGGAGGGGACCTCAAATTGTGGGAGGTGGCAGCATTAAGTGCAGCTGTAGGGAGCAGTGCAGGTGTAAGCACTGAATTGGGTGAGCTGTATGTAGGCGTGGCTGGACACAAAGAAGGGGAAGGGAGCCAGGAGGAGCAAGGTGGTCATTCTCAGTCTGCAGTGAGTTGGCATCAGTGGAGGGGGTGCAGCAGTCAGACACAGCAGTGACAGGAGGCTGCAGCACTGGCGGCAGAATTACCCTGCAGTCGGCAGCGCCGCAAGCATCAGGACGCACTGTCTGCAACTAGTGGTCAGGTGGTTACAAGTGAAGACCTAGCAGCTGTGTGGGCTGAAGTGCAAGCACTATGGCGTGACTATCAACAGTTCAGACAGGAGTTCAGTGAGGCCAGGGGGATATGAACAAAATAATGGAGGACCAGATAAAAATTCTCAGCCTCCTTGTGGAGTTGCATCATGGTGGTGGCGGTGGCACTTCTGGGCATGTTTAAAATACTTTACTCTATGTTTCTATGTTACTTATTTTCAGTAGCAGCAAATGAATTGTTTTTTCTTATTTCTGATTGAATCCTGTCCTCCTGTGTCCTGTCACTGTGTTTTGATAGTCTTCTCTTCTCACCATTCTATCTCCTCCCTCCAAAAACATGAAAAAAAGAAAAAAAATTAGAAAGATAAAAAAATTACAAAACATTTTTTTCTTTCCTGTAATCTTCCTCTATATCCTCTTGTTTGCTTGTTTATTGTCATAAATATATGTCTTTGTTCAGTGGTGCTGTGTGGTGTGTTACTTATGTGTAATGTTATGCTCCCCATAGTATTAAATCCTTTTATCTGTTCCCTAATTTCTGTATCACCCTCTCAGATTATACTACCCATAACCTGACCTGTTCCCCTACCCCTGTCATACTCATGTGTCATAGTCAGTAGTGTTGTACCCATAAACTCTTTACCTTTGTTTTTCTTTTGTTTGACTCATTCAAATATTCTCTTCTTCTATCCACAAATGTCAAGTATTGCTCCTATGAACAAAAATGTTTTTCCAAAAATATGCAATGTTGCAGCAGTCATGGGTGTGTGCAGCAACACTCCAAAGATGTACACAATAATCACAAAAACATGGCAATTTTATTGCAAAGTTAAACATAAATATGGTTTTAGTCCTTAATACATTTCCTGCACTTGCCACAAATGTTAAGTTGGTTTCCTCTCCTCCAGTCCACACTGTGCTGTGCAGAGCACTGTTAATATAAGTACAGAAACAGCACATTAAATTCAGACAGAAATCAGGTGTCAGACGTGCAGTTACATGGTTCACAACCACCTGCAGGACCCGAGTTTGCTGTTTTCTGCACTGTTTAAATGCTTTTCAGGCCTAACCGTGGTGCTGCCACTGCCTAACATTGACCAGAAATCCAGAAATGTTTCACAAAAATTGCACAGTACATTCAGACAGAAATCAGGTGTCAGACATGCAGTTACATGTTTCACATTCACTCGCAGAACCTAAATGTGCTGTTTTCTGCACCATTTAAATGCTTTTCAGGCCTAACCATGGTGCTGCCACTGCCTAACATGGCCCAGAAGTCCAGAAATGCTTCACACAAAATTGCACAGTACATTCAGACATAAATCAGGTGTCAGACATGCAGTTATAGGGTTCACATCCACCCGCAGGACCCAAATGTGCTGTTTTCTGCACCGTGTAAATGCTTTTCCGGCCTAACCATGGTGCTGCCACTGCCTAACATGGCCCAGAAGTCCAGAAATGTTTACAAAAAATGTTACAGTAACCTCAGACTGAAATCAGGTTCTAGCCATGATGTTTTATGACACCCGGATCAAACAATGGTCTTTGGTCCACTGTTTACAATTAATTTCAGGCCACATCTTCTTTCTGCGAGTGCAGCACAGACAGTACATGTCCAAAAATGTTTCCTATAAAATTTTACATTAAATTCAGACAGAAATCAGGTGTCAGACATGCAGTTACATGGTTCACATCCACCTGCAGGACCTAAATGTGCTGTTTTCTGCACCGTTTAAATGCTTTTCAGGCCTAACCGTGATGCTGCCACTGCCTAACTGGGCCCAGAAGTCTAGAAATGTTTACAAAAAAATGCACAGTACATTCAGACAGAAATCAGGTGTCAGACATGCAGTTACATGGTTCACATCCACAAAGAACCCTACTCTGTTGTTCTCTGCACCATTTCATATGGTTTTCAGGCTTAACCGTGGTGCCACCACTGCATGACATGCAGCATAAGTCAGTTTGCCACGATGAGAATAATAAATACTCCTGAAAAATGGTCCTGTGACTTAAAGTTGCACTTACTTCCTCCTGCTGCTGCTTTCTCAATTGATTGAGAACTGTGGAATTATTTCACAATGATGATGCCCTGGTTAGCTCTGTTGTCTCTGTGATTTTAAGTCAGTGTGGATTGAGTGATGTTTTGAGTGCTGCTGCTGTTGCCTGTAGCTGCTGCCTGCTGTTCTGACTAGTTGCCACAAGAAGTAATGTTTTGTCTGCTTCATGGGGATTCTCTTCACATAGTCGATCAATGCTGATGCTGTTGCTGTAGCACACGTATGTATCTGTATTTATTTTTTTGGGTGCAAGAGAAGGTGGACTGTGGGTTGCTATTGGGACATATTAAGTTCTTATATGTTTGTACTTATTTTATATTTATCTAGTGTGCTGAGGAGTACATCATCATGACATCAAGCATGCCAGCCCAGGATTTGGATACGGGATGTCGGAATGCACCACATTTCACATTGCACAAGGACAAGGTAAATATTGAATTTTTCATTACTGGGAGGGATTGGTGACTGCAGCTTGGATATCTGAGTCGGATTGTAATTGTATTATGTTTTCTTTTCCCAACACATGCAGGAATTCAGGAGCTGTTGACTCCAGGTGCACTGCTGCTGCTGCTGCTGCTGTTCAATATGTGTGTAATTCATTAACTGGTCTTGAGTATTTCTTAATTTGTGATGGTCTTTGGTGGTGGGTGGGTGGTGGAGGAGGTGGTTGAGGCCAGGTTGGTGTGTGGTTGGTGGATATGGTTAAGTATTAAGTTTGTGGTTACTGCAGGACAGAGATGTCAGATTTTGACAGTAACTATCTTCTATATGGGTCTGTCAATATTCAGGAATTCTGCTGCTGGGGTGCGTCTGTTACCTCCCTCCTAATCTGGCTACTGGCTGTGCTCATCAGACATAGTCTGTTCATATCAAGTGTTCCAGTTAAACAGCCATTCCCTGATGTAAGTATAGCTTCATGTAATGATGGTGTGGGGGGGCACCTAGTTGTAACAATGCTCAGAATGTCTTCTTATTTTTCCTTATTGCCAGTCAGGTACAAAGTACTTCAATTGGAATGGTGGCTTATTTTTCTGGTGGACATTTGCCGATGCATCCCATCTAAGTTAGTGAGTAAATACAAGTCTTCCATCCTGGTGTGTGGACACTGGATCGAGGTGCTGCACCTGTGAGGTGTGAGCCACTGCTGACAAATAAAAACATATATCATCATCATCAATGGACACCTATGAAGGAAAACAAACATATTACATAAACTGCTGCACTAATGTTAAAATTGTGACCTTGGATTGTATCCTAATGTGTTTTGCCATTGACACTGTGGAATCACCCATACGCAGCTTAAAGAAGTCCCTTGATTGAACCACTGTAAGGTGATGAAGGATATATTACTTTTATCCACGAATGTGCAACTGACACTGTAAATGGCAGCACAACCATTTATCACCTGCACTATGATGCTACCTGAATTAACACTATTACCGATATAAAAAAAATTAATTCCTTTTGAACAGAACATTTCATTTGACTTGTCAGTCACCCAATTCAAGACAGATGTTGTTTGAACCACTGTCATCTGTAAAAAGGTGGAGAAAAAATATTTTTAAAAAAGTCGCATTGATGCTTACCTGTGCAGTGCTGATACTTACCATCGATGTTGGCAACGTGACCAAAAATGTCCCACTGAAATGATTTAAATTATGAGCCTATGGTGAAAAACACCAGGACGTTCAGTGCCTGGAATGAAATACACAAAATCTAGCAAGTGAAAAACATTACAGATCCAGTACTGACCTGTACATAATGATGCTTGCAATGTGTACTGACTAGGCTCTGAATGTGCCATGTAGATGTGTCATCTTTGTTCCACGGTCCTGGCCTCACATGGCGTCATCATGGCAAACCCTGCATAAAGTTAAATGGAAATACATAAGATAACTTATACAATAAGGTGTGCTGCCTTGCACACATTCTTGACATTCTATCGCAACAAAGGCATGCATAACAGCACAATGGAGACATAAGTAATAACATGACAAAAACTGATGTTTAATTACCATGAATCAGTTTAACAGAAGACAGGCCATGGAGGAAGAACATGCTATATATATTTCTTGCTTCATGATGATATGTGTTGCTTTCTAAGTGGCTGTTTCTTTTTCTGGAGGGAAAACAACACCCATTGCGCTTGCTGGGTTGAAAGTGCCACATTGTGCTGGTTGACATACTGGCCCAAAATGTGCTCACAGTGCTGTCATCATAGGTGGTCAGCAGGAGGGAAAACAACCCAACGTGTGCATGCTGGGATGAAAGTGATGTATTGTGCAGGTTGATGTACTGGACACAAATGTGCTGGCATTGGCAATGCTGCGGTTCTTTGTGGTGGAAGACTGCTGGAGGAGGAGGAGGAGGAGGAGAAGTAATTTAGCTGAACTCAGAGGCAACATTAATGTACTGATCTGAGACTGCTGCTTATGCTGTAGCATACATCTGTCAGCTTCACAGATTTTCAGGGGTCGCCGGTATTTCTTGGCAGTGTGACAGTGATGGCCCACACTGTCAAAGTCTGTGTTAAGTCTGTGTTATACAAATTAGGATGGATGACAAGGAGGCGGATTACATGATGGTTCATTTTATACATGGTGATGGAGTATGCATGCATTTCTAAGTAACATAGTACTGGCTGTGCACTGTCCGACTAAGTTGTCATTGTCATATATACAGTGGTGGCACACTCACTAGTCACTCATTCATGGTGTCATGGAGGAGGTATATGTGGAAATGGGTATTTGTCGCATGATGGGGCCATTGTATATTGCTGAGATGATAACATATTCATTCCAGTTAACTTAGCAGGGGCCAATACATTTTCAAAAATGTAAACATTGTGACTAGGTTGGGTAATCAAATTAAATGGTTTAAGTGGATGTGTAACACAGAACAACCAGCAAAATAAAATGTAAAATGTATAACGATAACATAAAACAGCATATTCAGTGGAAATGGGGGTAGGGATGCTGGTGATGGCTGGAGGGGGCAGAACACCTTTAGCCTTCTTCCAGTGACACATCATCCATGAAGCAGCCCTCACAGTCTTCATTGCCAGGTCATCATTGCTGCTTCATCTAACTCCCTGCTAGTAGAGGCCTTACCACTGTGGATGTCTTCATTGTCAACATTGTCCCCGAGACACAGTTCTTGGGACAACACCATTGAAATAATTGTGTTATGTGGAATGTGAGCTTCATTCATTTTTATAAATGTTAGGATGGAAACATTCTCCGGTGACAGATTCATCCTACGGTCATGCACAATGGCCCCAGCAGAACTGAACATCCGTTCCACACTGACACTGGATCATGAGCAGCTGAGATATTTAGAAGCAACAGATGCCAGTGCGGGCCAGTCACTCACTTTTCTGCTCCAGTACACCAATGGTTCATCAGTGATGCCAAGATGCTTGGTGTCTCCCATGTAGGCATCCACCATACATTGTGCTGCCTTGAGTCCTGCTGCCTCATCACGCTCTTCCTCCTTGTCTTCAATTTCTTCAATGCCCACCTGGTACAGAGCATCCCAAATGGGATTACCTGCTGTGCTGTGCTGCAACTTTGACATTTTCTCTGATTTGGTGGCCTCTAATGATTTACTGGTGGTGGCAGCAACACTTGGTATATCTATATGTACCCTTTGTGTCTCTGCATTTTTCGTCTGTGTGCCATGTACCTGTCTGACAAGGTAATTGGTCAAATTGTCCACTTGCATATGACCTCCTTCAATCATGGCAGGCAAGCCATGTTTGTACTATGGATCCAGCATGGTAGCAATAGCAAACTCATTAGACTGCATAATGCCAGAAATATATGTATTGCTGTCCAGTATATGAAGCATGTGACCCATTGCATGAACAGAACTGTGATCATTACTTTCCTCCATCTGGTGATGGACATTTATCAGTGTCTGCCTCAGCACACGTATAAGGGATATTGACTGACTTATACAGGCAGTGTCCCCACTCACAGCCTGTGCTGCATGCTCAAATGGATGCATATTGTGTATTATGCCATCCATTTGTCTCCACTGCTCCATTGTTAGGGTGATGGACACTCCAGCACTGTCCTGGGTGGTGTGCAGCAGTAGGTAATCTGAAGCCACCATATACTGCTCATAAAGCTGGTCCAGCATGTACAGTGTGGAGTGCCACCTGGTAACAACATCAAGCTTCATACGATACTGAGGCAGATGGTTAGCGCACTGCAGCTCATGGAGATGGTCACAGACCTTTACAGAACAGGCAAAGTGCACACAGATGTGTCAGATTAAGAACTGGTATGGGCTGAGCAGGATAAAGACCTGAAAAGGGATATACAAAGGATATTGATATAGTGTGATCAAAAATGAGGTATTGTGTGTTTGTTATGGATTGTTGATTATTGCTTCTGTAGCTATTTAATACTATTAAGGAACTGTTTATGATGGATTTGTATTTCTTTTATATCATGTGTGGTACTGCATTGTGGAAAATGTTTGTATTTTAATGGATCTCACTGGAAATGAGATTCGACTCAGTTGAGTAACCAATTCATTATTCATAATGAATAACATTTTTATTTGCTTTACTTTTACTTATTTACTTTATTTCATCATGGTTCAGAAAATGCTGCACAACTACATTAAGGCAGTGTGCCAGACAGGGAACTCCGAAAAAAACACAATCAGTAATGCACTTAACCACATTGGAGCCATTGTCACTGACAATAAACAACACTGTGAGTGAGTGTGCATTGAGCCACTCATCAATCTGATTTAGCAGCACATTCAGCATTTTCTGACCAGTGTGAGACCCTGTAACACTTTGTATAGTTATGGTTGCATTCTGATGAATACCAGAAGTGTTGCTACCACCACAATTTTGCTTTGCACAGCTTTTGCCAGGCCCCAAATCAACAACCACCCCAGGTACTTGTGCCCAGAGTGCTGTTATGCACAGATATGAGCTGCCCGCTGTTTGCCCACTTGTCCACATATCCATGCTAAGGTGGATGTATTTTGAGGCAGAATGCTTCATGGCATGTAGGATGGACTGTGAAACTCTGCTGTAGAGTTCAGGCATGGCACCTTTGTAGAAATACACTTGTGATGGCACCTGCCATTTGGGAAGGCATGTGCCATCAAATGGTGGAATCCTGGTTTCTCCACAAAGGAGAAGGGCAACAGGTTGATGGTGAGCATTTCAGCTGTGACTGCATTCAGCTCACTTGCAGCAGCGTCATTGGGGGGGTACTCTGAGTGCCGCTCAAACACACTCTTCAATGTGGGCTGCATCTTGGGAGCAGGTTGACAAAAATTCTTTACTTGTGCCAAAAGTGTTGTTCTTGCTGGGGTACCAAGTGACTCTTGGGGCCTGGGATGTACCAGCACAATGGGTGCTTGTTTTTCAAGTGGGCCTGCTGGCCACCAGTGCCTATGTGGCTGCCCTTTTTTCCTCGACTTACATGTGCTTGACACAGCTGACATATTTCCATGGTGTCATCAGCTGCATCAAGCATGAAAAAATCCCAAACTAGGGACTTTGCACCTCTAGATTTGACATGGGACTGAGACTTGGACAGCATAGCCAAAGGTGTGGAAGTTTTTGCTTTTCATGCTGCTTGCATGATATCCACCATACTACGTTTGGGAGGTAGGGTGACTAGACGGCTTGATGTAGGCTTGCTGATATCCTCACTCTCAGTCCTGTCATCTAAATGGGCTACATCATCACCCTTCATCTTTTTCACTTCTGGCTCCCACAGGGGATCCAATACCTCATCAATCAATCAATCAATCAATCAATCAATCAACTTTATTTAACCAGGCATTAACACCATTGAGCGAAACTCATTTTCAAAGTGGTCCTGGACATTAATACAATACAATACATTTAGTGCAATACAGTACAATTCTTGGGTACAGTTACATTGGACAACAGTGTAAAGAAAAACAAAAATACAAATAGAATCTTTTGAAGGTGACAAGCACTATACATGCTGGTCAGCATAATTAACAAGCAGCAGTACATTATATTAAAACTTACAGTAGTGAGGGTAGATGATAATCCCAGATTGCCTCTGCTAGGTAAAAGCTCAACCTTGCTAATAATAAGTAAGGAGGTATTAAGAGAATAGGGTAGTAGTGTGGGTGAAGGAATAGGGAGCTAAAAAAGGGAGGCCAAAAAGAGCTAGTGGTGTGAGTATACCGGTGTGACCAAGATTAGGAAGCTAGTCTAATGGATGCTTGATTTCTGTAGCTTTGGATGCAAGGTGGGTGAGATACTTGGGCTTTGGGAGTAAGGAGCAGTGCCATGGCTTAGGAATCATAGACGTCTAAAACAGTTGCATGATTCCTTCAGATAATCCATAATTAGAACTTTGAATTTGGACAAGCTTGGAAGTGAAGATAGTTTTAATGAACTTTGCATGGTGTTCCAAAGTGAAGGGAGTGTGGAGATGATTGATGCAGAGCCAAAGTTTGTTTTCACTCTAGGAACCTGGAAGCAAATTATGGAGAAGCACCTCAGGGCATAGGAACCCTTTGCCCATTTGAAAAGTTGCAAGATGTAAGCAGGGAGGTTATCAGATAATGCTCTAAGGAACCAGAGGAGAGCATTTCCTTTTCTCCTAGATGAGAGTGAGGTCCATCCCGACATCTGGTATAGAAGACAGTGATGTGTACCATGGGGTCGATTATGGATAAATCATAAGGCCCGGTGATAAAGGGTGTCAAGTTTGTTAAGCATTGTTAAGGGACTGTGACTGTAGAGAAAGTCAGCGTAGTCCAATTTAGGGAGGAATGTGGATTGTACTAGATGCCTTTTAGCTCACCATCATCTGTATCAAAACATATTATATCCTCCTCCTCATCCCTATCACTGTCTATTGCCAGACAAACTTCCCCCTTCTCTGGCATCTCCTCACTGTGTGTGTGTGGGGGGGGAGCTGACTTTCCTTATCTCCTTCTCCAGGAGAAACAGACTGAAACTGGACACTATCACCCTCACCACCATCAGCTCCTCCTTGAGCAGGAACAACAATCACACTGACAACTTTTTTGATCTCCTCCTGCACCTCTGTGCCTCCACTGGTGTGAGTGTCTCCCTTATTCCCAGAATCATCCCCAACAAGCATACTAGCTACAGATTGGGCAGTAAAATAATGAGTCACAGACTTGAAGCCACTTCTAACATCAATTTTGCTACTACTGGCTGCCACAGTAGCAGCTGAGGCCACAGAGGGCACTGATTCAGAAATAGGTTTCCTTCTTCCAACCGATGTCTTTGAGCCACCTCCCACCCTGGCACCTTTACCTGAAGTTGAATGTCTCTTGGCAGGCATATTTAGATGTTTGTTTTGTTTGGCTTCCTCTGGAACTAAATTATTATGTATTTTTGTTAAATAAGTGTGATTTAACACCTGCAGTGCTGTCTACAAAGGGCAAACAGAAATCAGAACAGGTACAGTAGCTGCACTGTAGTGTATATAACTACCTGCAACTGCTACTGTAGCCTATTTGAGTGTGAAAACACTGTTTTATTTTTTCAATTATAAAAACACAAGTTAAATAACATTGAGTAACTGGAGGACAGAAGTAAGAGACTTTCAATACAAAACTGACACAGAACACCACCACAACAAAGTTGTGTAGTAAATCTGAAAAGAATACTTAAGTGGTTCTTAATCAAATGTCAGTTTTTAAATGGAATGATTATTACACAACTTTATAATAACCAGATAGGTACTAGTAGGTTCACAAAAACTAAACTAAACCAGTTGCACAGAACACCTCTCAGTAAAAATATGAACTACAGTCCAGATAAGTGGTGTCTGGATAAGGTGAGCAATACAGTGTGTTAGTACTTATGAAATATGGTTTTGGCTTACAGATATATCAGTCAGAAGGGACAACAAGATTTGAAATGAACAAAGTCACCTCCAAAACTCATGCAGGGACCACCACTATCTAGTTGAAAACTATGAAGTTTGTATATAGTAGTTCAGGTAGTAAACAACAGTGGTGTAAAAGGAAGAAAAGAGTTAATATGGTAAGCAAATTCAATAGAAAAACAGGAATGCTGCAATGCAGAGGCTAGATCACAATATTAATTTCTGTGAGCAAATCAACAATGCAGTGTACCTGGATATGGACAAATCAAGTGGTCAATGAACACGAATACTTTCAATAAAAAAAATAAATCACAAAAGTGATTAAGCAAAGGGAAACAGGAACAGAACTACTCAGAATGTAGTAACTGTTCAGATAAAGTTACCCAAAAAAGGGTCAATATGTAAGAAAAATATAACAAATAAGTAGCACACCAACAAAAATATTAAGAGTTAAAAGAAATTACAGAAACTCACTCACAACTTGTGAGAAATATGTCAAATATTAGGAACTAGCCTGATCTACTTTCACATACACACACACACACCACATGGTTGACCCTCCCCCACTAAATTCCCTTACAGACACAGACACAGAGAAAACTGAAAACACCACCTAAGTTTAATTAAGTATTATCCAAAGATACAATAACAAAAAAAAATGTTCACTAGCAGCACTAGGAACTAAATTGAGATTTGGGGAGCAATTAACTCTCAAAAATCACAAATAAAGAGTTTTTTGAAGGTTTTATTGGCTGAGATGCACCACACTGAACTGCTCTCTGACTCAACAGACAATATACTGTGCAGAAAATAGCCTGCATGTAATATTTCAGCTATCTACCCACGATGTAGTGCAATTTCACTGGTGAAATTGAAAAACATTGGTGAAATTAAGGATAATGGCAACATTTTGCCTTATGCAGAAGTGAAATTGGGTGAAATTTTGCATTACATGAAAACAGAATTGGAGGCAAAATTATATTTCACCTAGGCAAAAAATTTCATGTAATGTGGGAATTACGTGAAATATTTCGCTAGGTGAAATCTTCCAATTTTGCACATCTCTAATCAGGACTTGAAAAGCAGTAGTAGGGAATTAGGCCGGGATGGGGTTCAACTGTATGCTAGGTGGTTGTCCTGAACATGGGTGCATGATGGGGACAACTGGACCACAAGGTCAATATCTGGCCCAGAGAATATGCCAAAAATACCATAGCCCACAATTAGAATTAAAGGTGAGAGTCATATGGTTGGGGTGAACAATATAGCTGTTGGCCAAGTTCCTGGCACTCAGGGAAAGATATAGTTCATTGCATATGGTGCAAAGCCATGCAAAAAGTTCTATGGGTGTTGCTAACCAGTGTGTTGGGGGAAAAACAATTTGTGCACATTAATGTCTGTAGCACCAATTGTACTTTGACTTAGTTGCAGGGGATACTTCTCCCCCAAGTAACTTAGGGTTTTGCATATAGTAAAAAAAAAACAACTGATGGTGATGCAACGGGAGCTTGTTTGCACCCCAAGTATTTCTATGGTAGACCAAAAATCTTTGTACCCTAATACTATGGCCAAGAAAAGTAATCTGCAGTTCAGCATACACATAGTCAGTGCCCAGATTTCTAAATTTTTCACATTTAGTAATATTCAGCTGGACAGTTTAAAAGTTCTAAAAGATTAAAATACACAAAAACATGTTTTTATGACATTTATTGCTCACCAATAGCATAAAAATGGCTGTGAGTTGAAACACACAACTTGTTAGTTGGTTAGTGTTTATCACAAGGATAATTCTTTGATGGGAGCTTCACTGTGAAATTTGTAAATTTGTAAATTATTAAGAAAATAAAATGCCATTTTCCATGCATGCACAGGTAAGTGTTTCACAAATTGTTTGTAACTGGCTTTTTGAAAAACGGATGTATATCACTTTAGTAGCCCCTGAGGTTAGAAAAAATAGACCCACTCATCACATTCATAAGGTTTATAATTTCATTTAATGTACTGTAGTAATAAGTTTGATATATGCTATAAGACTGCAGATAAATATGCCATTTTGAGGAAAGACCTCTTCCTCAGGGAAATGCAGTAACTGTTAAGATGTAGAAATTAATTTTTTTAACTCCTGATTTACGTAGTATACTAGCACCGAATACCATAAAAGACAAAGTCAGCTGTGCAAAATGGTTCAGGGAATCATAGTGACAAAAAATAATGATTATAGATTCTTCTAGCATAAGAACTTTAAATCATATACCAAGGTAAAGGAATAATAGTAGCTTTTATGGCATTGGCATTATAACGTCAGTGAAAATTAGATAAGGAAAATGCTAATTATTTCTGTTCCACACCCTACCTTTTTGATGTGTAGGCTTACCAATAAATAGGATGTCAGATAAAGCACTTATCAAGCTGTTGATATGATATACCAAACATTATTATTACTACTGAGAGTACCTTATAGAAATATAAATTAGTTATCTTATATAAATAAATCTCTTGTTTTAACACATAAATCAATCAGCAAGAGCTATTAATAACTCACAGCAGCAGTTACAAAGCATCACATTAAAAGAAAGAGGAAAATTAAAGTTATAAAGCTTTAAATGCATTGTTCTAGTTTATGATTAAAGGCAAAAAATACTCCTCTTATGTACGAAGGATTTTTTATGTCACATTGTGGAAGGCAGAGCATCAGGCAACAAAATTCAACAGGAGAACATAAAGGAGCTGAAATCCACAGGCTTTTATTGGCAGAAGTCCACAATAGCATCCGAAGACTAAACAGAAAAAAAAAATGTACTTTCGAAAATAAATCAATAAAAGTTCACATACAGCGTTTCTAGTCCGAACACAAGTCCTTAGATTGCAGGAGAAGTACAACTGCCCAGCAAGGTGTTACAGGCACAACACCCAGGATCGATCAGATCCAACTCAGTCCTAGTCTTATATTTAAAGGCACACAAACAACCTGATTGGTTATTTTATCTGTCGATCAGCAGAACATTCAAACAAACCCAACATTTGTATACTTAATGCATTCTACTAACATAAAAACAGTGAGGGAAATAATGATAGCATTTCTATATTTATATAATGAAAGACTGACACTTTTGTCCATATTTTATCTTTAATTTAATAAGTTTAAGTAATTGAGAAGGCCCTCCTGAGCTTCACTGTATAAAACGAGGAGAACGGGCCGCCCGGTTCCTATAGCGCAAAAAGGGAAGCAAGGAACCCGGAACTTGGCTGAGGGAGGATAATCCTCGAAGACCAAAAAACACTTTTAACCCACTTAAAATGAACTTACGATGTCAGGAAAAGTAGATAAGACAATAGGGCTTTTTAACCTACTAATTCCTTTTACAGAAACGCTAATTTGCCAAATCAAAATATGCTACTGTGTGAACGTGCGCACAGTCGCACAGGAAAAACCCAACTGAATATTTTACAGAGGGTTTCTTTACCTGTGCCGAAATGAGGGGGATCCCAGAAGGAAAAAACTACCAAATTAAAGAAATCCCTGTTCAAGCGTTTCTTTTAGACTTTCAGATTATCGCTATTTTGGGTAATACGAAGACAGGGAGAGGGGGAGCGGCAGACTGAACTACCGAATACCAGAACTATGTAATGACGGTAACAATAATTCCTTACTTCTTCTTCTTTCTATTTTTGATATATCGCCAACACTTTTTACACTGGGCAAGTCCAGATGCCCATCCATTCATAGGAATACAGTTTAAAAAAAAAGGGGGGGTTACGGATAGCGTGGTATAGGTGGCCAGACTACACCACACCATCCTGACACACAGACACAGAAAAGGGGGAAAAAAAACACAGACGTAGACCGCTCATCCATACCACTAGACAAACAATCACACGGAATACAAAAAAAAAAGGAACGGGGTACACATATCCAACCACTGCCCCTATCACACACATAAAATATTATGTCAATTCCTTCTAGTAGTCTATGAAATACTTTACTGGCATTGCCTCACTGCAACATGAGACCTCTTGAGTTGCTTTACAAAACAGGCTGCCCCTATCTCAGAGAAACACAATGCAAAGTCATATATTCTCAGAGAAATGTCTTCTGATTTAAAGATCAATGCTCAAAATGAGCAAAAGAATAAGTCAGATCTCTTACCACATCAAGCGTTGGGGATGGGTTATCAGTCTGTGTGTCAGTTCACAGGCAACTGCTGCCCCTTGAAGTCCTGCTGTTTATAGTTCTATGTTGTCTGACCTTTCAAAGACATCATGATATCATGGCATTTATGATATCATCACCACAAACATGAGTGATCATCTCATATATTGCTCACCAATAGTGTTTATCAAATCAATACTTAAATTTCTCTATATATGCTTAATTTTACATAATACAATGTGAGTAATCTCAGTGATACATTCTAAAAGGTAGCACAGATTAGCTCAATTCAAAGTGTTTAAACCCAGTAAACCCGTGACAGATTTACCAAGCTCTATCTGTTTACTGTTACCTAGCAGTCATGGAGGCACCTCTTTTCATCTGGCACTGCACATCCTCTAGCCTTGCTGCTTGTGTTTTCTTTTTTTAGTTAAAGATTTTTATTGTTTCAGAAAAATAACATCCATATAAGCTGTATGCAAGCACACAGCACAAACAACACATGCAATGCAGGGAATGAGAAAAGCTCACTGAGCTACTCCTACTGCCTCAGGCTTCCAAACATATGCCCTGTTAAACGAGGACTGTAGGCATTAAAGGCCTTCTGGAGTAACAAAACCCAAACAAATTAAACAAGGCCTACCTGGTATGGCCTGGAGTATCATCTCTAAGATGTGATTCTCAGGATGCTGTAAGGAGTATCAGTAGGAGCGAATTCCCCTTGGGAGCATTCCTGCATTGAAACGGAAACATATAACACACACAGAGTATCTGGAATGTCTTAGGGATATGATAAATGCTAGTACCTGAAAGCAAAATGAAGTGCATTATGAATACAAAACAATTGATTCTGGGTGCCTGGTCTCTGCAAATCCCAAAGTACCATTTGCCACTACATGAGATGTTCACACCAAATTGGCAAGCTGAGTTAGGGCATTCAGCACTTCATTGGGAGAGGGGACTGCCTGTGTTCTCCACCTGCAGAAGCTAAGCCTCTTGGCCCACATGCTCAGGATGGCTGTCCAATTCTGATCCTGAAGTGTAAAAAGGGGGGTGGTAGTGTGGAGACCCAAAATCAGCACCTTTGGTGAGGAGGGGATTGACTTCTGCAATATATTGGAGCCTAAAGTGCATACATAGTGCCAGAGGGGCTTGATTAAAGGGCAGTCCCATAGTATGTGGAGCAGATCCTCCTTGTGAGATTTGCACCTCAAACAGAGGTCACCCTGAGTTAGCTTGGCATTGTAGAGCACTGTGGGGGTTATTTACCTGGACTGAAGGATCTTATTCTAAATTAATGCACTCATGGGGTCAGGGTAGGTCCTGTGGGTGAGCCTCCAACAAGTTTTCCAGTCCTGGTTGGAAATTTGGATGTTCAGAGAAGTTTCCCATTTAGCCTTAGCTTCCAGGGAATGGGAAGAGATTTGGGTTCTGACTACTGCATAAATAACACTGATCTGACCCCTTTTAAGGGATAACCAATATGTGATCAGAGACATAGGGGTGCCTTTGGTTTTTTTAAGAGATACCTATTAATGGCACGTCTTAGTTGTAGGAATCTCCAAAACTCATTGGGTGGGATGTCATTGTGGCCACTTATTTCCTTATATGTGTCTACTGTATTAGAGCCAGGCACATAGGCATCCTGAAGGAACAGCAGCCCTGCCTCAGTTCATTTGGGCCACATGATGGGTTTATGTTTTAGAGTAATGTTCCTGTTTCCCCACAGCAGGGTTAAGTTGAGGGGAAAAGGGTTGGTGTTCAGTTTCTTGTGAAATTTCCCTCAATACTCTATTGAGGGGGCCAATCGTAGGGTGGGAGCATATCCACTGGGAAGGAATGTTGTAGATCATCAGAGACAGGTGAGACAATTTATTGCATGCCCACCCCATGCCCAACCATTGTGGGGCTTTGGAAGTAGGGACCATGAACCATTTAAGTGTTTGTGTGGCTTGGAAGGCCACTTATACCCTTCAAACCATGGCAAACACCAGCCTCCCTCAGATCAGTAAGCTCTCAGCTTGTTCCTACCATACCTGGGTTTCTTCCCTTCCCATAGAATGTTCCCCAGTAGGGTATCAATTTTGTTTTACCATAGAGGGGATAATTTAAGTGGGAGGTAGGACAGGATGTACAGGATCTTGAGGGATGTGATCATCTTTATGGCTGAAATTTTGTCCTCTAGGGTGAGTTGGAGAGGTCTCTACCTGTCCAGCTCTGTGCGGATGGCAGAAAGCAGAGATTTTAAATCTGCCTTCCAGATTTTGGAGAGGTCCAGGATTATTAGTAACCCTAGGTATGTGATGACATTTGGTGCCCAGCAAAGATTGTGGGCTATGGCCATCTGTGAGGTGCACTTACCATTCAGTGGGAGAACCTCAGTTTTGGACTTGTTGAGGTGCAGCCCAGAGTAGACTGCAAAGTCCAATAGGGTGTCCAGGAGGGGTGGGATGGACATTTCAAGGTCCATCAAAGGGAGCAGGAGGTTGTTTGCATACATGAGGGTAGTGTACGCCATGCCTCCCACGTCCACCCCTCTGATAGGGTGTTTTGTATTATGACTGCAGCCAGGGGATCCTCAGCCAACACAAAGTGTAGTGGTGAAAAAGGACAGCCCTGGCATGTTCCCCTGCCTAATGGTAAGGGTGTGGACATCATGGCGTTAGTCAGCACCCTGGCCTTGTGGGATTAGTACATTGCCCAGATCCATGACTGAAACCCTTGGCCAAAACCTGTTTTCTGCAAAACCTGCTGGATGAAATCCCATTCCAGGGAGTTGAACACCTTTTCGAAGTCAATTGCTACTTTTGCGGTAGGGGTGGTGAGCGATTTGGCTTTGTGGATCAGGTTCAGCAACGACAAGAGATGGTCTGTGCTGTAGCAGCCTTTCACAAAACCAACTTGTGAGGGATATATGACATTGGGCAAGAGGGGTTAAGTCTTGTGGCCAGATGTTTAGCCAGGACTTTTGCTATCAGCATATAGCAGAGAGAGATAGGTCTGTAACTAGAGGCCTTTTGAAGGTCCTTCCCCTTCTTCAGGAGGACAGTGATGACTGCTTCTCGAAAAGAGGGAAGGAGGGCACCGCCTCAAGGGCTTTGGAGTACACCTCCTGAAGGATCGGGGGTTGGGGAAACTATCTGATGTAGGAGTTGCCATACCTCCAGCAGGAAGCCATCCCTGTTCGGGGCCTGCCCTATCTTCAAGGATTTAAGGGTGGAAGCCTCTTCTTCAATCTTGAAGGGGGAATCAAGAGCCTGGGCCTACTGGCTGGTTAACACAGGGA
The DNA here is from genome assembly GCA_016271365.2 of Neoceratodus forsteri. Taxonomy (NCBI): domain Eukaryota; kingdom Metazoa; phylum Chordata; order Ceratodontiformes; family Ceratodontidae; genus Neoceratodus; species Neoceratodus forsteri. Next base: position 207,551,060 of record CM057451.1, read on the forward strand.
GGGTAAGCGTTTTTAAGAATGGGGCCACCCTTTCTGGGTTCAGGGTTATAGAGGAGGTATAAAGAGTGGAGTAGAAATCCGCCATGATACTGTTTATTTTTTCCAACTTGGTGTGGACTTTCCCTTGCCCGTCGGTCAACCCAGCAATATGTCTGTCCACCTGCTGTTTTTGAGGCAGTAGGGCAGGGCACTCACCCCTTTTTCCCCAGCCTCCCAGTATCTATGCTTGAGTCAAAGAATGGAGAACTCTGCCTTTCTAGCTAGCAACTCATTAACCTCCAGCCTACGGGCAGCTACTGACTGCCCAGCTTGTGAGTATAGAGATGGGTTGTGCAGAGCTTTAAACTGTGCTTCCACCTCCCACAGCTGTTTCTGTAGCTCCATGAGGCATTGTTCCCTATTTTTCCTCCTTCTGTGTGTATGTCCCATAATAGCCCCCCTCAGGGTGGCTTTGAATGCCTTCTAGGTATTACCCGCAGATGTGTCTGCAATAGAGTTCTCCCAGAAAAACATGCTGGCCTCTCCCTGTAACCATGGGGCAAAGTCTGGGTCTCTCAGTAAGAGGGGGTCTAACTGCCAATAAGGAGAGGAGAAGGATGGGGTACTTCAAGTGACAGTCAGCTGGACAAGGACATGTTCTAAAATTACTATCAGGTGGATGACGGCTTTCAGGGACACTGGTGATAACAGGGGAGGTGAGCCAAAAATCAATTTGGCTGTGAGAGTTATGGACCGGTGAGTGGAACAAGTAATCCTGGTCCCTAGGGTGGAAAACTCTCCAGATGTCAGTAAGGGCCATGTCTTGCCAGAGCAGAGCAAGTACTTTAGCTTCTCTGTCATGGGGTCCTATATTGGAGAGACAGCTGTCTGTAAAGGGATCTGTTGTGAGGTTGAAATCTTCCCCTAACAACACCAGGGTGCCGTCCTTTATTATCTGCTAGGCCACCAAATGGAAAAAGGCTGGTGAATCCTCGTTGAGGCCGTATATGATTCCCAGTAACAGGGGCCCTTTGGGAGTAGTTATCTGAGCCAGTACCCATCTCCCATTTGGGTCTCTTACCACCTTGGACACAGGCCACCAGAGCTTTATACTGATAAGAATAGCCACCCCTCTCTTCTTAGTGGGGGCAGAGGCCTGGACTACCAGGCCTACCCAGTCCCTATGTAGTCTGTCAATGTCCCCTCAGTTTAGTTTGATTTTCTGCAGGAAACTAGGTCAACTTGCAGTCTCTTAAGGTGACTTAGAACCTGTCTTATCTTTTTGGGTGTTCAGCCCACGCAAATTCCAGGAGTATCCTGTCATGTCACCCATTAGGTCCAGTTCAAGGGGACAGGTTAGGATGCACTGAGCTAGAGAGATCAGAGACTGCAAACTGGCTGCCATTTTCCCCCTGCAGGCACTGCCTGGGAGGAACAGTCAACTGGCTTGGAGCGGGGACAGTTAGTGGCACACCTGAACCCATGTTACTAGCAGAGACAGCCTTATAGCAATGCAGAACCATGTGTGTAAAATAACTAGCATATAATATTATAACATATAAACTATGTACATAAGTCAGAGGACAACTTAAGGTGGGAAACTGAGGTGTGCCAGTGGCCACAGTGCTTAGCTGAAGGCCCACCTCTGCTCCCTGTATACAAATGGGAGGGGCATCCTTCAGACTTCTTAAGGGCAGAACCCCAAGGGGTTTCGCTCTCTAATTGACTTTCTGGGGAGGGTAGTTTTTGTAAGAGGAGACCTCTTCCTTGACCTTCTCCCTTGGCCTTCGAGGGGCTGCTGGTAAAACTGGGGTTGTGCAGATTAGAGCCTTGGATTAGACACACCAGCAGCCTCCAAGTGGAAATTGGATGCAGTAGTGAGATGTCTGCAACTGTGGGAGTGCTTTTTAAAGGACCCTTGCGCACCACCTGGATCACAGCAATGGGCTCAGGTAATCCAGAACCTGATGGGAGGGTTCATTCTAGGCATGGAGGGGTACAGGTGGGCTGCAGCTTGTCTGGTCTCCTTGACTGAGGGGGCTTAGTTAGTATGGGTGGGGGGCCCGCTTCTAGTGCAGGTTGATCAGGGTTCATGGAATCTTCAGAAGCTTGGGTCTCAGGCTATTTGCTGAGGAGAGACATGTTGACAGTTATATTCCAGTCACCTTAACATAAGTTCCCCCTCTTCACAGAACCTGAGCCTCAGTACTGCCCTAGCATTGTGGTATGGGATCTTTGCTATTAAGGGAGTGGGCTCCAACCCCAGCTTTGTCTCCTGGGCTAGCTAGGGCCATTGCCCGTGAGTCTAAGGTGGCCACTTTATGAGGGACTGTTGTTGGCCCGGGCCTGTGTCCACAGACTGGAGGCCTGGAGCCCCTACCCTTCCCACCTGTCTTGGGTGCAGCGGGGGGGAGGGTCACCCATTGCTGCCTGGGCAGGATTGCACAGTGTTGGCCCTCTCCCCTGGAAGGAATCTTATGTGCCATTTTCATAGCCCTCCAAACTAGGAATGGAGGAGCATCTGCCGAGGCAGCTATCCCCGGGGCAGTTAACTTCTGCCAGTGCGAAACAAGATGCAAGAAGGGGGGGTGAATCCCCACCTGTGAGTAAAATAACACTGTTGACACCTGATGTAGGTGAGCCTGAGGGGTAGGGTAAGCAGCATATCAAGTCAAATCAAAGTTCAAAACATTGGGTGCCCCCCCTCCACCTGGGCCAGTTGAGCACACGAAGGAGCATGACTTTGGAGAAACCCTGATGCAGTCCCTCTTGGTATAGGAGCAGGGTTTTCTTCATCTGTGTTGTGGCACAGTCCTGCTTGACAGGTAGGAGGCATTGAAGAGGGAGAGGGGAAGGAGGGGGAGGACCAAAACCATGTGGGTCAAAAAGCAACCTAGGCATCAGACTAAAACACGGGCCTGCACTGTTAGCCCTACCTCATCCCCTACTCCACGGACCCCCTGCTCCCTGGTCAGTTTTTATTTATCTGACTAATCTGGTAGCAGGGCCGTTGGAGACAGAGTAAAAAACTGATCCAGGGAGGCAGGTTGGGGGCAGTTGATGGTACTCCAGTGCCTGGAGGGCAATGTCTTCGGGGTCAGCTGGTGGGAAAGCTCCAGCACGGTGGAGGCCTTGCTGGGGGATGTGGCCAGGTCTGCCCAGGAGCTCCGTGGAGGTGGCGATCATAGTTTATGCTGGCATGGGGAAGACTGTGACTCACCAGAGGTCTTCAGTTGCTGCTCCAGTGTGGTGGGCCTCAGCACCTCAAACCTGGTTTCTATCTGGAAGTCTCTGAGGTCTTCATATGGGGCTGATTCCATCTGGCAGAATTCTGGACTGCCCCTTTGGGTCCTTTCTGTGGGGTGGTCCCTCTTACCACGGTGGCATGATGAGTGCCTTTTCTGGTTGCTGCAGGAGGGGAGCTCCTAGGAGTTGTCAGGCTTAGCTTGCCATCCACCTTCTCTCGGTGCATGCAGGGGGGATCATCTGTGCAGCCCCTCAGTAGCCCCCCGTGGAGACTTTGGTGACTGACCTTGTGGCCAGACTTCACCAGGCCAATTTCTCTGCAGAAAATCCATTAGGGCCTTTGGCAAGGAAAACAGAAGCAGGACCCCTTTGTGCTCTACCCACAGGGTGGCCAGGTAGCAGAGGGAGAAGGTAGACCTATTCGGTGCATAGCATGGTGGTGGGTCTCCGTGTATGCCCGCCTTTTGTCAGACAGTTCCTTCAAGTAGTCAGGATAAATCTTAATTCTTTGGTTTTGCCACATAATCTGGTTTATTTCCCTTGATTTTCCCATGACCAGTTATTTGTCATGAAAATCGAGAAAGCAGGTGATGATCAGCCTCGATCTTTGATGGGATTTAGGCATGGGGGTGAGGGAGTGGTAGGACCACTCCACTTGCAATCTGTGCATGGGGTCCATGTGCAGTATGTCAGCCAGGCCAGCTTGTAGAAAAGTTTCAGTGTTCTGGCCTTCTGCCCACTCAGGGAAGCCTAGGAACTGGAGGTTGTTTCTCCACCCCCGGTTCTCTAGGTCACCTATTTTTTCTTACATTTTCTGGAGAGTCATTTGGTGATCCCTGAGGGTAGCGGTGTGGTCCTGGAGCCAATTTTCAGTGCTGTCACTCATTTTGGAACAAATGAGCTTCCATGGACAGAAGGACCTGGGCAGTACGATTAGTGGCCATAGTGACCTGGGCTGTTTGTGGCATTAACAGCCCAAACATCCTTTGCACTGAGGCATGGTCCCAAACTGCAGGCTGTGAAGGCTGCGCCATGCTTTGAACTGTGGGCTCCACTTACCTTGGCTGTAAGTCCTCATCTGGTTATTCCTTTTAGCAGAGGAGGTTGTATTGCAATTTTGGTATCTTTGAAGACCATGAAATGAGCTGCACAGTACAGAGTACTTTAAATTTCTTAAAATGTCAGGATGAAAGACGATTTTTTGAGGATTCAGTCCTCTTGGCCAGACAGCCTGTAGTTCAAGCTGCCATCTTGGTTAGTGCCCCTAGTGGCAGTCCCGCTGCTTGTGTTTTCTTAATATTTGGTTTGCATACATGACTTGTGTGAGCACTCTTACCTTAAAAAGGCATTAAGAAATTTTTATATACTGGGAACCATATGAATCTAGTAGGCATGATTGTCAGAAATAAATAACAAAGTTGCAATAGAAGCAAAACAAGCAAAATTTGGGAGTATGAACCTAATATTAGGCACACCTCAAAATAAGAATGCTGAAAGCTTACAAAATATATACTATGTCCATGGTTTCTAATGTTGCTAAAATCTCACCTCCTAATAGTAATATCACCCTACTATAAAAAAAACACTGACCATCAATCCCACCATAATGACATCTGAGGTATCCGGATTCCTATTTTCGTACTAAGAACACCATTTTGGTCCTATCAACATTGTGTAAGTAAAACAGTAGTAATTAGACAACAAAAAGGAGCACTAACCTGGCTCCTTTTTAAAGGGAAAGCACCTGAAATGAGCCAAAAGTGGAATAATTATCCTCTTCTGCCTCAACTACCAGTAATTTATACAACTGAAATTAAACAATAATGTATTCTCCTGGACTTTTTGTCTGTCAGTCCCACACTAGGGTGGGACTGGCTGTATTTGAGTCCTGCAGTGAGAATCAATGCCTCTACCAGACCAGCTCTATATAAATACAGACCCCCTGTCATGGTGACAATGGGGAGAGCAGCACCATTCACAAACCACCATAGAGAAAACAAGTCACATATTTTTATTTTACTTTATTTTATTGAAATCTAGGATAACAAATATCTTTGAGCAGGAACTGCTGGTTTACAAAGATTCCATGTCGAAGGAATGGGGGTATACATACATACAAAGGTCAACATAATAATACATAGTTACACAATAAAAAGAAGTAAGAGACTGAGGTTTAGGAAATTCCAGTAATTCAAAATGTGCCAAATGTTAGGTAGCATGACATACCAGCCAAGGGCAATCTTAGAAATAAGTGCTGCAGGTGAGAGGGAAGGGGGTATGCAGGCAGGAAGGCCATTGTCGGAGGGTAGAGGGTGAGGGTAAGAGCTCTAAAGGGAGGGAGGGAGGGATAAAAGTCAGGAAATGCCTGGGGGGAGGAAAGGGAGAGGGGGAAGGGGGTAGGCAGGTAGGAGGGGGCAAGGTGGGGAGAGGTAGCTGTCAAGACTGAAGTGGAGTGAAGGGGAAATAACAGACCACAAATAATCACATAAGAGGAAATGCATGGAAGAATTGATGAGATGGCATAGAATGACAGACATATAAAGTGGATCACATTCATGCATTGTGACATTGCAATCAGATACCCTGTGAATTCTACATGAATGGATATACGGATATTCTTTTTTTTTTTTTACTTTCTGTTTTTGTCTACCATTTTCACCTTGCCTGCTGCCGGGAGCTCCTTCCACCTGCCCATGCCTTCTACCTGCCATGTGATGTTCCCCTAAATGATCCAACCCAACACTAGCCTTTGCTCAACAACCTTCTGGGTACCCCGACTGTAACCCATGGCTTATCTCCCATGGCCGGGACTCCCCAGTTCCCCTCAAGCTGGAAGGAACATACTTCACTCAAAATTTGGGGCCCATGGGGTAGAGGCAGTGAGGTGTGGTAGAAGTCAAGGAAACCTAGCTGTGGCATGGGAGAGGAGGGGCAGCTTCATCTGCCCCATGCTGCTGGGGGTTTTATTCCCCTAGTAGACCCTCCCCTTATCCCAACCCAGTGCATGGTCCTGAGAGGTGGCCTTGGCAAAAATGTCTATCAGGGCCATTGGAAGGATGGCTGAGCCCTGCCATACCTTCGGTGCTCCCCTTCCAGCCCCACTCTGGGCATGTGATGCCTCCATGTCACCTGCCAGGTAAGTGGGTATGTGCCAATGTAAGGCCACCTCAAAGGGACCACTTGTTCCTTCCTGCATGACAACCCCTTCTTCTTGGTCAAGAGGGAGTGGTCATGCAATGGAAGGAGGTGCCCTCCCTTCCCGAGGTGGGAGGCATCCAATGGACACCCAAACCCCGCCTCACTGGTTGGCACCAGACATTCCAGGCTCTAAGCGTGAACCCAGGTCATCTGGATGGCAAGTGGTAACTCTACTACTGTGCTATCTAGCTGGCCATGAATGGATATTCTGATAAGAAATACTTACAGATGGTTTGAACCAGACCAGTGATGAAGAGTGATAGGATTTTATGTTACATATATGGACACAAAAGAAGATGGATGGATGGACACAGAATACCTTCTCTGCAACTTATAGGAAATGGGATGCAGAACAAAAATGCACATTAATAGTCTTTCCCTTAGACTCATAATCATGCATTATTTACAGCAGCAAACTAATCGTGTCTTCCCATATTGTTATGTGCCCCTTATCTGAAAATCACCACCCAAACTCCTCATTCATTTCATATTTGGGTTCCAGTGTCTTGAGTTTATCAATCAAATAGACTTCTCTGTAAAGAAGTTTTTTTCTCTCTGTCCCCAACCATTTTAAGTGGTTGGGCATGTTAAAGTCCATAAAAATGAAGCGAAGGGACTGGAAGACTTTCAGACTTAATATGTCTTGCAACCAGGTAACGTTGGTAATCTCTTCTGAGGTTCCTTTGTGCTCCATAATTTGTTCCTTAAGTGATCTGGTGATCTGGCCATTGTATGCCTTGTCACATTGTCACTTTAGCAAGTACACTACAGTACAAATGCAATTTGACATGTAATAAGCTCTTTGATTTCAATAGTCTTCTCTCTTGCTACACTGCATATGTTCTTAACTCAAAGTGTAAGGTCATACATGCAGAGCAATGACCACATGGGAAGTTATCCTTGATTGTAGCTCCCTGAGAGTCTATACCTTGTACATCTGGTAATGGTAAGTAAGTAAAAATTTATTTCTTTCAGGTGCCCTTCCTAAGCTCAGGGCGCCTTTACAAAATTTCACATACAGCATTAAAACCACAGTAATAAATAACATCTTATCTATAGCGGAATTTACATTTCTGAAAATGCTTGATTAAATAGGAAGGTCTTCAGAGCTTTTTTAAACCCCTCCACAGTCAGGCAATTATGTATCTGGCAAGGCAGAGAATTCCACTGGGTAGGAGCCATAAAGGCAAACGTTTTTGGTTTTAAGGTAACCCTGGGAATCTCCAGAAATTCCTCGCCAGAGGATTGGAGGGAGTGGGAGGGGAAATAAGAAGTCAGGAGTTCTTTCAGGTAGTGGGGTCCCAAACCATGTAAGGCTTTATAGGTCATTAAAATGACCTTGAAAGTGATCCGCCACTGTACAGGCAGCCAGTGCAAGTCAAGCAGCACAGGTGTTATATGGTTGGATCTCGGGCTTCCAGTCAACAACTTAGCTGTCATATTTTGCACCAGCTGCAAGCAGTGAATATCCACTCTCAGCAGCCCTAGATAGAGGGAATTGTGGTAATCAAGATGACTGGCAACTAAGGCATGGACCAGGATAGGAAGGTCCTCTGATGGAACCAAGTATTTTACCTGTGCTATATTCCTTAGATGGAAAAAGGATGATTTGACTACGGCTGACACCTGTGCCCTCAGGATCAAGCCCTGGTCAAATATAACACCAAGGTTACGCACCTGACCAGATGCCATAAGCAGGGTCCCTCCCAGAAATAGACCTGAGGGTTTTCCTGCCCATGGACTTTATATCCTCACCCCTGGTTCCACCACCAATACCTCTGTTTTTCCCAGGTTCAACTTCAGCCAATTGGTACTCATCCAGTTCTGTATCTCCAGGAGGCAGTTGTTAAACAATGAACTTGATTCAGACTCTGCCCAGGCACAAAAGACATGTAGAGTTGAGAATCATCAACATAACAATGAAATTTCAACCCATACTGTCTTATAATGGCCCCCAGTGGAAGCATATACACTGCAAATAACATGGGGGACAACACCAAACCCTGTGGCACCCCACAGCGCAGGCAGTGAGAGGTCAAGGAATAAATCCCCAACACTACTCTCTGAGTCCTAACCTGCAGGAAAGATTGAAACCAACTGTGGACCACCTCCCTTAGTCCACAGAGAAACCACAGGCGTTCAAGCAGCACCCCATGATCTACGGTGTCAAATGCTGCTGAGAGATCAAGGAGAACCAAGATAGAGCAAGTTCTCCGATCTCTTGCCATCAGGAGAACATTCAGTACCCGTACAAGAGCCGTCTCAGTACTATGCTGTTTCCTGAAGCCAGACTGAAGAGGGTCATAGATACTGTGGCTGGTTAAATGATCTTCCAGCTGCAAGGCGACTACCTTCTCAATGACCTTCCCCAAAAAGCAGAGGTTCGAAACCGGTCTGTAGTTTTCTGGTCAGTCAAGATCAAGGGAGGACTTTTTCAGAAGGGGCGCACTACTGCCTCCTTCAAGGGATCTGGAAAGATCCCTCTCCAATGATGCCATAACTATCCCAGTAAGGATTGGGCCAATAACCTCTACACACCCCACAAGCAGATTAGTAGGGCCCAGATCCAAACTACAGTAGGTTGGACACAAAGTCTGGAAAATCCTCACTATATCCATGACTGCCGGTTGACTAAAGGTGAACCAAGTTAGTTGGGTACTAGTGCCCCTCAGTTGATCACTGCAAGACCCAATGGGGAGGCACTGGCCAATCTCATTCCTGATAGTGGGCATCTTATCAGCGAAGAACATCACAAACTCCTCACACTGTAACTGTAACAAAGCTCGACCGGTTTGGAGACGGACTGGATTGCACATGGTATGTTATGATGTGAGTGAACTAGTCTATCCCTTAGAGCTTTTACTTTCCTAGCCACAGTCAAAGGGTTCTTCTAGAATACATGCTGCATCCCTGGTGCTGCATGCAGTTAGGGATGGGTGAGGTGAGCAAAATTTGCTTTGTGGAGTAATCCATGAAATTCTGCCCATTTCACAGTGCAAAATGTGAAATTTCACTTGGAGGAGTGGCGATATTTCGCCTAGTGGAATGGCAAAATTTCACCTTCCGTGGTGAAATTTCACCTTCCACAGTGAAATTCCACATTCTGTGGCAAAATTTTACCCGCGAAAGGTGGAATTTCACCCACAGATAGCAAAATTTTGCCATGGAAGGTAAAATTTCACCTGTGGAAGGTGAAATTTCACATAGGCGAAATTCTGTCTTAGGTGGAAAAATTTACCGAATTGCTCCACCAGGTGAATTTGGCCACTTTGCTGGCACATCGCCAGCAGAATTTAAATTCACTGCATCCCTACATGCAGTATATACAGTAGAGAGTTTATATATCATATTTTTTTATTGATAAAATCTGTCTGAAAAAGCAGTAGAGAAGACTATACAGTCTTGACCTTGTCTTTTTGGGTTATGATGCATAAGTTTTTCTACATCAGAAACCATATGAAGAGAGCTGAGAGAGCTTAATATGTATACCCTTGATGAAAGGAGGGACGGGAGGACATGATAGAAGCTTTTAAGTACCTCAAGGGAATCAACAAAGTCCAGAAGGGTAGCATCTTTCAGAAAAAGAGATGTGTAAGAACAAGGGGGCACAATTTAAAGATAGAGGGGGACGGCTCAGGGGTAATGTGAGGAAATTTTATTTCACAGAGAGAGTGGTGGACACATAGAACTGCCTTCCTGGAGAGGTTGTGGGGTCTAAAACAGTGGGGGAATTTAAACATGCATGGGACAGACATAAGACAATTATAGTGGGGGGTTGCAGGAAGTAGGCTGTTGGTTAACTAGAATCTGCAGCTTATCCAATAGGTAGGAAAATGGGCAGACTGGGTGGGCCAAGTGGTCCTTATCTGCCGTCAAAGTCTATGTTTCTATGTTTCTATGCTAACACCCTGAGATCTCAGTTCTATCCTTGCCAAGACCTCTTAATTGTAAGCCTTCTTCCTGAACCTCTTACTAAGGTCCCTCAAATGCTCTTACAGATCCTCATCAATAGAGCAGTTTATTTTTGCTTGCACAAACTGACTATATGGAATACCTTCTTCTGTCCTTAAGGATGGAAGCTAGAGGCATGTAATACTGTATTTTTATCAGTGGGGTTTCTGAATATTTTGTTTTGTATTGTGCAGCTCATTTTAAAAATAGTGATATCCAAAAAGTTCACATTGCTCTCAATGTGTTCCAGTATAAAATCCTAATGATCTGTGCAGTCATTCAAACAATTATGGATTTCAATATGTTTCTCTAAAGTGCCTTTCCAGAAGAAAAGCATATCATCTACTGTATATAGCATCCCCATGATAGTATGTTATTAAAAAAGGATTACATAATGGAATCATAACAAATTGCTGTTCAAAGTCTGTCATATGGAGATTTGGGTATGATGACACCATTGTGGAGCCCTTCACTGTGCCTTTCATCTGGATATAAAATTGATTTGCAAATTTAATATTTTCAGATTTAAAGTGGTTGTTATGTAGTACCAAGCTACCTAGTTGTAGCCAAAATGTATTGTGACTTAGAGTCTGTTTTGTGGGATAAGATTCATTGCTGTATGAGCCATGGTAGTCATGAACATGTGGAAAATTAGAAATCTTTGTGCATCAAAAACAAGAAAATGTGCTGGACATTAAGTCTAATTCTTGTGTGGTTAATAGGGTAGATAATAGTGTTAATTCTTCAAGATTTTATTGGGGGGGTGAAAACAATACTTTCTAAAACATCCATAACATTATTTTGTTGCATTTCACAGAAACAGGCCCTGCTTTCATGACTTGTGAACCTGGTTTCATGACTTACAGTCTCACTTTCATAAGATAAAACATTCACTTTTGTGGCAGCAACAGAACAAGAAAAACAAACATGGATTTTTTGGTGACAAAAGTGGGTAAAACAAAACAAGACATTGCGTGCCACAAACATGAATATGTGTTGGAAGTTTCCTAAAACTTGCACTGTAAACAGGGTGGCATGTATGACTGATTCTTACTTTTGATATATTAATTAAATTAGGTTGTGAGTGTCACAAAAACAGGCTCTGTTTTGGGAACTCATTAACCTGTTTTTTATGACACTCTGAGTTACCTGAGTTACAAGTTTCTACTTTCATGACCATAGCCTCAAAATGAGACAAATATAGATGGCTTTATAGGGACATGTGCAAAGTAAGCTATAGGTCAGGTGCAGTGTGCATTATGATATGGCTGTAATACAGTTGCTTCATGAATTGTGCTACAGGTCTGCTGCAGTGTGTTATGCCTGCAGGAACTCTCTGGGCCAACGTTCCTTTTACTACAGGGCCCCCCTGTGGTTGAATGAAATGCCATTGGTCATCATCCTGGAACAGCGACTAGGACAGTTTAAGACCCTACTCTGGGCTGGCCTGGTGGCACTGAGGGTTGAGGCGCTGGATGCCACACCTCACGCTACACTGGCGACCAGGGTTCGGGAATGAGCTCGGGTTGTCGGGGGTCGGCAGGGGAGGACTGGGATTGAGCGTCGGGAGACAGCTCTCCTAGTCCTGGGGGGGATGGGGACTTTACACCATGCTGCGGTGTCCCCTGCGGATGCCCTGAGGTACCGCAGGCAGTGGTGTAACGGAGGGGGGACCACAGCGGACATCTGCATTTATGTGGTCCCAATGGGAAAAGAGCAAGGAAAATTTCATCACAGGTCCAAGGCAGCTTGATAGCTGCAGCTCCGCTGGACGATGATGCCTGGAGGCATGTGCCGGGACTGGTTCCTCACCGGGCGTAGAAAGCTATGGGGGGCCCCCTTTCGCAGGTGTAGCTGCATCTGCCAGCTGGGCATGCAACTTCAGGGTCAGCGGTGGAGTGGAGTGGTGGCTGGATATAAAAGCAGGACTGTGGCTGCAGAAGGAGAAAATGTTAAATGTTAACAAAAAAAAAACTACTCTGTGCTGAAATCCTCTCCCACTCCAACTATAACTGTGCTTAGTCCTTCTCTCCCTTGCCTGTGACTATAACCTTTTGATTTCTGTATATTGTTATTGTACATGCTGAACTTATAATGATTTGACATAGGTTGGTCCATTCCACCCTTGAACTGTTACTTGTGTTCTCTATATGCCTCTTATTGTATATACTGTTTCTAAACTTGTGATGTATGTATTCTGGTGTGTTCTCTGTATATTTATTGCATATCTTGTCATTCCTTGTAATGTATGTATATCTGATGTGGAGCCTTTGCAAAGGAGTCCTTGACTCAAAGGTTGTAATTCTGATTCCTTCAATAAATGAAATAAATAAATAAATAGAAATTGGATGGCGGTTAGAAGCTATTGTGGGATCCCATCTGGGTTTTGGGAGGACTGAGATTGGAAAGAGGTCTCCAGCTTGCCCTCCTCATAATCCTCAGTGAAAACCTGTAGCAAGTAAAGAAGAAGCTCTTTAGGAAAAGCTTTGTAAAAAGAAACAGAAAATCCATCCAGGTCAGGAGCTTAGTCAGAGTCAAAGGCTTTCATTGCAGTCTGAAGCTCCAAGAGGGAGAGGGGACACTTTAAGACGTACTGGGCATCCTTGAACAGGTGGGGCAAAGATGTCTGAGCCAGTAACAATCAAGAGCTTCTATGTTGACACCTGTGCCCCCTTTAGCATAGAGTGCGCTGTAATAGAGTCTGAATTCCTTAGTGATGTGTCATGGATTGGCAATAACATCCTGACTTCCTGGTTTACACAAGTCTTTGACGAAGGGGGCTGCCTCCTGCTGCTTAAGTCAGAGGGCCAATATTTTTTTGCTGCTCATTCCCCTGAGGAAACATAGGAGATCTTTGTTCTAAATAAAGCTGACTCAGCCTGAGCCCTGTTCAGTTCATGATAATTGTATTAGACACCAATAAGCTGTAAAATGACCTGAAAGAGGCTGCAGAGTCTAGTTGATCTTCTAAATATTAGACTGGTTGCAGGAGGTCCCTAGCTGTGGCTTGTTTGTTCTGTTTAATAGTTGTAGTCAATCAAATCATTTCACCACAAATAGTACACTTAAACACCCCCCTCAGGGTGGCCTCAGCAAAATGGTACCCTGATTCTCATGAAAAAAACGGATAAGAAACTCTCACAAATTGTTAACCAACTTCAGATCTTGAAGCAAAGAATCATTCATTCTCCTGGTCCTATCCATATCCTCATTAGGCTCCACTGACAGATGAATATGTACTCGAAATGGTCAGAAATCACCCTAGGAAGGATCTCTGCCAATTCCAAGCCTGGCAGAAGTGACCGCATAAGTAAAAATTAGTCAATTATTCAGTGGGTGCTGTGGGAGGCAAGAAAAAAGGTCAAGTACTTGGAAGTAGGCTGGAGAGTCCTCCAAGGCTCTATTAAAACAAAGGTGTCCATAAGTGCCCATAGGGCTCTTTAATCTGGTGCCCACTAAACCATTGGTTGGCCGGACCTTTCCAAGTCCCCATCGAGGGGAATATTCCAATCTCTGGCTAATATAAGAGGTAAGTTCAGCCATGTCACCAGCTGCAAAGATAGATTGACAGAAACTTTTTAGTGATCTTTATTGGGACCATAGAAGGAAACCAAGAGGAGGTGCATACAGTCTCGTGTGCCTTTTACCAGGACATACCTACCCTGTGGATCAGAGATTACTTGATGCTTATGGAAGTCTACCATTCTGGCAATTAGAATTGCCACCCCTGCCCATTTTCTCTCTATCCCTACACCATCAATCTTGCCCACCCAATTGCATCATAGTTATGAGAGATCAGCGGTAAGGAGATGGGGCACCTCTAGGAAGACAATTGATATGAACATATAAATATACGAAGAAGCCAGCAGAAGAAGGCCATTTGGTCTGTCTAGTCTACTCATATTACAGGGTCCACAGCTTGAGCTGCTGTCCCTGCCCCGCTCCCCACTCCTACCATCCTCCCTACCCATGATCCTTATCTTCCCCCTATGCCTATTGCAACCTCTCTTGAAGCTGCCTATTGATGGGTCATAGCTACGGAGGTGGGTCAAAATACAAGAGCATTTTAAAGGGGAATTGGCCCCTTTAATGTTCAAAGTTACCAGAAAATATTTAGACATGACTATACAAGCTAGAAACCATTAACCTAGGAAGTCAAAAGGCCCCCACCATGATATGGCCTGCCAAGACCTGCCAATAAGGTAAAAAAACATAAAACAGGAGGTGAAGAGACCATCCTGAGGGAAGAAGAAAGAGAGCTGTCCAGTCCTATGTAAAACTGAGACATGTACAATACCATTCCAGATTCCAGGCATTCTTCCACTCCCCCAACTGTACATTCACATCCCTTCACAAACAGAGATAACCATCCCTGCCTCCCCTCTCCAGCCATTGAGTCCAAAGTCCTCCCCCCCAAGTCACAACCGAGGTGAAGTCATCAGGGGACTATTACAGTCACGGTTCATTTTGAGTCACCTTAAACATTGGAGCAACTGCAGTTTATAGATCCCATCAAAATGGTGGAAAATATTTCTACAGAACGGGGCTATGCCCCGTACCCCATATACTCTGATTGTTTAGTTTTTGGAAAGCCCCCTCCACCCACAATTGTACATTATATGTACCCGACTACTTCTAATGTATGTAAGGACGTCACTGTTTGAAATCTCACTAGGTGATATCTCATCTGCCATTTTGGGACCCATATATTGTATACGAGCCTTAAACATTGAACGGAAAATAGAGCCCCCATTACAACAGTAGACTAAAAAGTTTAAAAAAAAACATTGTCCCCACACTATCAGTTTGCATCATGCTCCTTTGGCACCCGCCACCACCTCCCCCTTCCCCAACTCACAGTTCCATAAGTTTCCCTAACAGTCACTACTAATGCAGGCTGCCTGACCATGCCCCCTCACACCCCAAACTCTGGCATGTCCTCTCCTCCCCTGCTCAGCCTCCCCTCACCCCACCATTTCTCCCTATACCTTATCACCCTTCTTCCCCCACCCTTCACCTCCACCGCAGTACATACCTCTCTCCCATACCTACAATGTCCTTTGTCCTGAGCAGCATGGCTTCCGAGCAGGCCACAGTACCAACACGGCCCTCCTAGAGTTCTCCAGCTTTCTCCACTCCTCCTTAGACACTGGTTCTCTGGCTGGTGCTGTCTTCATTGACCTCTCGAAAGCTTTCGACACTGTCTCCCACCCCCTCCTTCTTGATGCCCTTAGTCTCTCTGGTTTTGCTGCTTGGGCCTATCTCCTGGTGCACCAGTTATCTGTCTGACCGGCTCACAGAGTGTAAAATTAATGGGACCTACTCAGACATCTGTCCCATCTTTCTGGGGTTCCCCAGGGCTCCATTCTGGGCCCCTTACTATTCTCCCTTACCTTAACACCCTTTCACGCTCTTGCTCGGGAACTTTCTATTGTACGCTGATGATGCAGTCATCTTTGCCTCAAATCGTAACCCTATTGCCCTCCAGGACTCTGCAGAAGTCCTTCACTGAAGCCGAGGGCTGGTTCAAGGAACATAGATTGGTGATAAATCTTAAAAACAAAACCATGTTCTTCACTCATCCCCAAAACAAGTCCTGCAACTTCAAACTCCTCATTCACTCTGGGTCCTCATTCCCACTCGAACAAGTTTGCTCCTATAAATACCTAGGGATCCATTTGACCCTCCTCTCCTTCCATGGACACATCACTGCCCTAGCCACTGCCACTAATATCCGATTGGGCATCTTACATCAGTATAAACACTGCCTCCCCCCGGAGGCTCTTCGACTCGCAGTCACCTCCTCTATCCTGTCCCTAGTGGACTATGGACTGCCAGTGTATGGTGCTGCTGATCAGACCGCACTCCATAAAATTCGCACTACTCTGAATAAGGCCTGCAGGTTAATTACTGGAGCACCTAGGATGACACACACCTGTCTACTGTATGCTAACGTGCTGGTACTTGATCTCGACGAGTGCCTCAAATATCTTACCTGTACCATTACAAAAAAGACCCTCCTTGGGCTTTCCCCACCAGGATTGACCACCACCATATGCCGCTCTGTCCCACTAGTTCATACTCGGACCTCTGGGAAAACCTCTCTTGTTATCCCTAGAGCTAGGACCTCTCACGGCCAAAGAGCCTTCAGCTTTAGGGCCCCCTCCTGATTCAACACACTGCCCCCTCCATCTACGAGCTCCAACTATATTGTGCTTCAAAACTTCCTTACGTAACCACCTTATAACACCCGACGTTGTAACTGCCGCTAGTCAAAGCTGCATATTCACTACTTATGACAAAGCTTATTACTAAGCTGCTAAGGACGACATAACTCTGGTATTGTTTGCATCCATCCTACCTGTACCAGCTTGTTTGTATCTATGTCTTAATTTACTGTTATACTTATGTGTTGTACTGCTATACTGTGTATTTTGGTTTGTCTTACTGTGACAAGGTACCTTTGTAATTGAGCCTATGGCTCAAAGGTTTTCCAAACTGCTGTTTAAATAAAATAAAATAAAACTAAAAATACCTCCTTTCTTCACCCCACTGCCAGTTATCCCTGTCCCTCTGAACTACTGAAAAGGCACTTTGTGGCTGCTTATTCCCACCTCCCACCCTCATAAAGTGTTTTTCTTGTTATTTAACTTGTACCTATGTTTTGAGTTATTCTGTAAGTTCTGAATCCAAGCTGTATCATTCATTGTAATGTACCTTTGCTTTCTCCTATTGTACTTTGTTTTGCAATCTATGACATGGAACCTTTATAAAAGAGCTTGCGCTCAAAGGTCTTTTTTGAATCACTAAATAAATAAAATAAAATAAATAAATAATTTATCAAAGAGAGAATACAATAAAGCTAATAACTAGTAGGGGACAGCTAATAAAGAACAATAAGTATTAAGACTATGCACACTGAATTAAAGACAACAACAAGGTCAGACTTAGTAACTGGTTAATGGGCCCCTTGCACAAAGCAGAGCATGAAACTCCAGCATTCCTGACACTCTAAGCATATCACAATTATTATAGAAATAAAAACAAGAACTAAACCAATCCAAATGCAATGAGTGGTCAGGGTATAAAAAGCAGCCCTGCATTACACAGCAACTAGCGTACATATAAGTATATCGAAAGGGCCCAAAGATTCCATTTAATATAACAGTTTGAACAGAGAATATATAATATACTGGTGAATGGCAAATCAGAGCCACCAAGGGCTCTAGGCCCCAAAAGAAAACAACATCACAGACCTGATGCGGGGCAGTAAAACAAACTATTGGAGTTATAACAAAATTTTAGTCAAGCAAGAACTGTTAACTCCCACTCCAAAAGTTACAACGGTCTATATTAAGCTATACCTGGTTGCCCCCCAAAATTATGCAACATTTTGTCCATGCAGAGTCTGCCCAGAACAGTGCAGCCACAAAAGTGGGTATCAAAGAAGGTCCTGCAGGAAAAAAAAAATAAGTCCAGGAAGTCTTGATGATCAGTTCAATGAATTTCCATTGATCCCAATGTTAGCTGTAAAGATCCAAAAGGACATTACGCAGGAGGAAAGGAGGCTGTATTAATGTAACTGGAAAAGCCAATCCAAAATTAAGCTAATATTAATTTCAGGGCATGGAAAATGAAATTGAGTGTCTGAAGGTGACAAAGTCCAAGTAATTCCAACAAACTGGCACTCTATGGCAATGACATAGCAAGAAAGCTGAAAAATACAGAACCAAGACTCAACAATCAAAAAAAAAGTAGCTGCCGCGGTTTGGTAAACAACTCTGGGAGCAAACTCAGGAGATGTTGTGAGGCAGTGTCAGCTGAATCAAAACTGAAAGTGCCATGAGGGAGTAGCAGAATTAATTTGGCTGGGAATTCCTGAATCTGATGCATTCCTGAAGAAGCCAGCATATAATACCTTTATAAAGCCATTGCTTTTCACGGGCCAGCTGGCTTGTGTAATTAAAGATGAAATATCTATGTTGTTGACAGTATAAAGCAGGATGTGTTCTGCAGCTTGCTGGATGTGCAGTTTATCTTGATAGTTTTTTAAGCAGCAAATAAGGGCACAGAATCATTCACCTGGCTGCGGGGCTGAGCGGAGGACTAGATGGGCTTGTTCAATAGTATACCCTTGTCCAGGCACTGGAGATATGGCAAGCTGACAAAACAGGTCATTTACAAACTGGACAGGATTTGAACCCTCAGCCCCCTCTGGGGTACCAATCAGGAGCAGGTTGTTCCTTCTGCTCCTGTTCTACAAGTCATCGATCTTGTCTTCTAGCTTCATCCTCCTCCTCCAGATGGTCACTATATCCCACTCCTGTGCCTGGGCCCAATCTTCTATTGTTCTAACCTGGGACTCAACATCCCTGACCTGGGTTGAACAGGATTCTACTGGTAAGCAGACAGAATTCACATCAGTAACCAATTCCGCCAGTATACATTTTATAGAGTCAAATTCTTTCATGTAACAATCCAAGTCTGACTCATTAGAGTGTTCCGAGATGGGGTGGGGGATCAGAGACGAAAATCAGCCTATGGCACTTGGAGGTTGTGGTGGCTCTGGGCTTGGAGGCAATGGAGTTATTTGTTTCACTTTTATTGGAATGCTATCTTCCTTCCTATAAAGAATCAACAAAGAAAAATAAGAAGTGTGGCAGGCAATGATGCGACAGTCAAGTGCAAAATAAAAGGCAGGGTCTAATATCCTGTGCAGAAAATAAAGAGTGGCCCATCATGGAGCTCAATATCCTGCAACCCCCGCCATCAGCCACTACACTGGAAGTCGTATTTTTTTTTTCTGTGCCATTCTGACAGCCCCCATCTGATCGACTCAGCCCCGTCACCTGGAATTACCAGGGCTTACCTTATGCCTGGCTTGGGAGAACTGCCTGTGGAGAGTCGGTTGTCATCCTGCTGCCAGTAATTTTCTCCTCCGGTTTTCTCCCAGGGGCCCCAAAAGTAGGAGCGCATGCACATGGATGCACACATGCGCCTTACGGCTCCAGTAGTGACCCCTTTCTGCCCACCCCATTGGCCTAATGCCTGGCACCCTCTAAGCCTGTGCTGTCCCCAAGCCTCCACCAGGAGGCAGCCATTAGCCAAGTGTTGCCGCTACACCTTTCCGGGGGGGGCAGATGCCTTCCGGCAGCTCCATTGAGCTCCCCCCCCATTGCTGACCTCTGATGGCCCAGGCTTGTTCCCGGAACCCTGTTCTCCGGTGTGCCATGAGGTAAGGCTTCCAGCGCCTCAGCCCTCAACGCCACCGGGCCGGCAGTTGTAAGTATTTTAATTATATCATATAGTGTTGTCCCATTAATTACAATATCCTCCATTGACATTTCTATGTCATTTCAAATAATGACCAGTTATTCCATTATCATAAGATTAGCAATGCACTGTTTTTTCATCAGAGTTATAATTTCTTCACATAAAAGTTAAGGAAAGCATTGAAACATGGAAACATATAGAAACATAGAATTTGCCAGCAGATAAGGACCACTTGGCCCACATAGTCTGCCCATTCTCCCTATACCTACTGTATCACTGCAGATCTTACTTGATCTCCGGCACATCCCCCCCCCAACACGTATTATCACTAAGTTTCGCTTATGCCTATCCCATGCTTTCTTGAACCCCATTACAGTTTTAGCCACCACCACTTCTGCTAGGAGGCTGTTCCATACATCTACCACTCTCTCCATAAAGAAATACTTCCTCGCATCTCCCTTGAGTTTACCCCTCTCCAGTTTCATAGCATGGCCCCTTGCCCTTGACCTTCTTTTCTTCTGAAAAAATGCTTTTCTACTGCATCTTATTCATACCAGTGAGGTATCTGAAAGTTTCTATCATATCCCCATTCTTCCTCTGTTCCTCCAGGGTACTGTATATATATTAAGGTCCTTCAGTCTTTCCTCATAGGGCTTTTGATGCAGACCCTGCACCATTTTGGTTGCCCGCCTCTGGACAGCCTTCTTTCTTTCTATGACTTTCTGGAGATGAGGTCTCCAGAACTGGACATAGTACTCCAGGTGAGAGCTCACCAGTGATCTATACAGGGGTAACACCACCTCGCTTTCTGCTGAGGATACCTCTCCCTATGCACCCCAGCATTCTGTTAGCTCTCCCTACTGCCTTGTCACATTGCCTAGCCACCTTTAGGTCATGAGATAAGATAACTCCCAAGTCTCCTTCCTGTTTGGTGGTCATCAATACCTCTCCTCCGAATTTTTACCCCACTCCTGGGTTTCTGTGGCCCAAGTGCATGATTCTGCACTTTTTGCATTGAAGCCCAGTCACCATACCCTTGATCACGCTTGTATCTTTTTTAGATCCACTCTCCTCCCCCCCAGAGTGTCTACCCTGTTGCAAATTCTAGTGTCATCTATGAACAGACAGACCTTTCCATCCTGTCCCTCTGCAATGTCACTAATAAAGACAATAAAAAGCACCAATCCCAGTACAGATCTCTATGGTACCCCACTGGTAATTATTCATTCCTTGAAGAAAACTCTGTTTACCACCAACCTTTGTCTCCTATGCCTTAGCCAATTTCTAATCTAGTTTACAACCTTTGGTCCCACTCATAGGCTATCAAGCCTGCTTACTAATCTCCTATGTGGAACAGTGTTGAAGGCCTTGCTGAAATCTATGAATGCCGCATGCACCACTCCTCCCTGATCCAATTCCCTGGACAACCAGTCAAATAAATCTATTAGATTCCTTTGACAAGACCTCCCCCCTGTGAATCCATGCTGTCTCTGGTCCTGTAAGCCACTGGATTCAAGATATTTGACTTTCCTTTTCTTCAGTAGTGATTCCAATAATTTCGCTGCCACCCTAGTTAGGCTGACTGGCCTGTAGCTGCCAGCCTCCTCCTTACTACCATTTTTATGAAGTGGGAGTACATCTGCCCTCTTCTAGTTCCCCAAAATCACTCCCATCCCTAGTGAGAGGTTGAACAGGACTGTCAGAGGTGCAGCCAGCACTTCCTTGAGTTCCCTCAGTATCCTTGGATGGAACCTGACTGCCCCATTTCCTTATCTACTTTCAGATTTGTGAGTTCCTTCATGACTCTCTCCTCTGTAAATGGACTAGTGACCTCCTTCCTTCCATCAATGCTCATGTCCCCTTTCAGTGGCCCCTCTCCTGCCTCTTCTACTTTGATCACTGAATAGAAGTATTTGTTCAGGATGTCTACTTTGTCTTGGTCCCCTTCCACACAATTCCCCATTCCCTTTTTAGTCTTGCAATCCCTCTCATGGTCTTTCTCCTTTGCTTCCGTACCTAAAACATTTCTTCTCTCCTTTGTTTAGTTCCTGGGCTATTTTCTCATCTGTTTATGCCTTTGTGCTCCAGACTGATTTCCCTGCCTCCCTCTTCTTTGTCACTCCATATTGTCTTGATAAAGCATCAGAGTGACATGAAACATTGACATTCTTTTCCCACCTGTATGTACCTAGATAACTGTTGTCTTTTACCTGCAAATTTAATGAATAAACGCATGTATTTATAATATCCTAACAGTGGATCTATCGTGTCTCTGAATGCTTTGAGCAGGAATTTCTCTGTGGTACACTGGTCTATTTTCTTCTCTATCTGCACCTGCATCTAACTGCTTTCCCTGCCTCCCTCTCTGTCTTTCTGTTGCTGCAGGTTCCCCTTAATTGCAGTACATTGATGCATTTCAGATAAGTCACCTGCTATAAAGCTTTCCCCATATTATCTTTCTAATTCTTTTAAACCACTTATTTTTTTATTGCAACTTCTGCATAACT
The DNA here is from genome assembly GCA_016271365.2 of Neoceratodus forsteri. Taxonomy (NCBI): domain Eukaryota; kingdom Metazoa; phylum Chordata; order Ceratodontiformes; family Ceratodontidae; genus Neoceratodus; species Neoceratodus forsteri. Next base: position 207,573,214 of record CM057451.1, read on the forward strand.
TCACTAATCTTGCTTTTGGTGATCAGTATACTATCACTTTGATTAAAATTATTTGAAATGTTACATGCCCCCCACAGTTGCCATCTCTAGGCAAGAGCAAAAAACTGTTGCCCAATATATTATCTCCAACATCTTTATTTTTTACAGTGGCTTCCAGCTTTTCACTCTTTTCAGAACCTACTTCTGATATATGAGAAGTAATTAATAAATTAGAGGACTTTTTCAATTACTTTTCACCAATCAACTGTCTATTTGGCAATATAAGGAGATAATTAGTATTACTACTCACTTTTATTGTCGGAGTAGATGTCCTTTCAGTGATTAAATCTAACTTAGGGGATATTAATAGATGATCTTTCATTTTTGTCTGATTTTTTCCATAGTGTTTTCTTAGATCTTTTACTTTTAATGTTTGGCAGTGACACAATCAAAAGTGGAGAACAGTTGCTTTTATTCTTCCTCTGTTGTCTGGTGCTAACCACATCAGAGAAGGAGGAATACAGAATTGAATATAAAGTAATCCCCAAATAGATCTAGCTGGGAGGCCACTAAAATTATGGGGGGGGGAGGATACAGTTTATAACAGTGGAGCTCACTGTCCCGATGCCTACAGTGCAGAACAGATACAGTAAATATTAACAATCTAAAAAAAAAGAAAAGGTAAATAATCACATAAATATTCTCTTTAAAATATAAATAAATAAAGTTCAAATATCCTTTCTACAGACTATAGTAGTAGTATAAGTTCATATATCTCATCAAATGTTAAATTTCAGCCAATCAGCGAGTGCCACTTCATTTGACAGATGGGCATGGCCTAAAATGGACCAATTAGAATCGCCTCTTGTTAAACCGGAAGTCCCTCCCTAAAATGTGCTAGCCCCAACCCCTTCTGGCAGAAATGACATGCGTTCGAGCCCGTGTGCCATCCCTTGCGCAGGAAAAGACACGCGTTCGAACCCGTGTCCCACCCCTTGCGCAGGAAATGGCCCCCACTGAAACCCTGGAAGTGACCTAACACCACCATTTTGTAAGCGTCTTACGCCCCTCATTCTCATACACTCCTTGAACCCTGCCACCCACCATTTTGTAAGCGTCCTGTGCCCCTCCTTCTTGTACACTCCTCGATCCCCTGCCAGACCATCCTGGCTGGAACCCGAGTCCCACCATGCTAGCTTGAACTCCTGCATCCCTCCTTTCTCCTGCACTGCCACCAGCCTGGCTCGAATCCCTGTCCCCTTTCTCCTGCACCCCCACCATCCTGGCTCGAACCCCTGTCCCCCCTTTCTCCTGAACCCCCACCATCCTGGCTCAAACCCCTGTCCCTCTTCATCACCATGCTCCTCCCACCCCAAAAAATCAGTTAGTGTTTATGTAGTGGTATGTGCCCCCTGTAGGCCTGGTGTATAATGACAGGGACATGTGTGTGTTTTTTGATTAGGATATTTTCAGAAAGAAGTACCTAGGAGGGAACCTGATCATGCAGAGGTTTCACAGATCTGTGTGGAGACCCCCACCCCGAGGGAAATTCATCTGCCTGTGTGAGTACCCCTTTTTCTGTTTTTGTAACAATATACAAAATTACTTAACATGCATCTGTAGGACTGTGTCAAACTTGCATCAAAAGGATAGCTTTATGTATACGCATGTAACATTTATAAGCTAAAACGGGGGGACCTCTGTGTAAATAAGATGGTTCAGCAGTTTTCTTTGGATAGCATTGCAACAATCGCTAAAAACTAATTATTTATACTTTTGTCATGAATTAGAAAGAATAACAATATATCAGAAAAAAGGAATACACATACCTATGGTTCACCCCCCTCAGCTCTGTGTAGTATCAAGGAGAAGGCTGAAATGAAATGTGTGTGTGATATTTATAATGTTTTGAAAAAATGATATATTACAAAGAAAATACAGAATGTAAAATGATAATGTTTCTCTTTCAAAAATAATTTTAAAGCACACAGTCTTAAAATGTATCTACAGCTTTGCTTAGAGTCGTTGCAAAAAAATCCACACTGCGTGTGTGTGTGTGTGTGTGTCCCTCATTAGACATGTAGGAAAAGCAATGTCTTTTATGTATGTTTAAAATATAGATGGGGTTTTTGAAGCCTGGTGGCTGTGTGTGTGTGTATGTGTGTGTCCATCCCTCATTAGGCACGTAGGAAAAGCAATGCCTTTTATGGATGTTTAAAATATAGATGGACTTTTTGGAGCTCACGGTCCTGTTGGCTGTGTGGTAGGTGTCTTTGTCTGTTAAGACGTGACAAAACATCTGTTGTTCATTTACACAGCCATGGCTACAAAGGACTATTGATTCTCTTTGGAAACATGTGTGTCTCAAGATTTTTGGATTACATGGTCCCTGTATTTACAGGGATCTGTAAAAATGTAACTTTATGCTTTTGTTACAAAATAAATGTCTATAGTTACATTATCAAAAAATTAAAAAGTCATGTAGTACTAAATAGAAAAATAAATGATATGTTACAAAGAAAAGACAGAATGTAAAATGATAATGTTTCTCTTTCAGAATAATTTCAAAGCACACAGTCTTCTTAAAATGTATCTACAGTTTTGCTTAGAGTCGGTGCAAAAGAATACACACTTTGTGTGTGTGTGTGTGTGTGTGCTATGTTTTACTGAATTACTAATTTAAAGGACTCAGCTGTTTAAAAAGACAGAATTTCTGTTTTGACTTTTAAAAACATAACTTAAGCTGGCACTCAACTGCCATTTTTATAAACTGTGCCTCTTTGTGTTTTAAGATTGATAAAAAGCATCTGTTTCAATTAGACTGTGACCAACGTATTAGCAGTATGGCATTTCTTTTTGAACTCTCCTACATTGTAAATGAGAAAAACTTGTGTTTCTCATGATTAACTTTTTAACAAAATAAGTTTTATCTTCTGATTAGTGGTATGCAAGCAGTTTTACTGAATTACTAATTTAAAGGACTCAGCTGTTTAAAAAAGACAGAATTTCTGTTTTGACTTTTAAAAACATAACTAAAGCTGGCACTCAACTGCCATTATTATAAACTGTGCCTCTTTGTGTTATAAGATTGATAAAAAGCATCTGTTTTAATTAGACTGTGACCAACGTATTAGCAGTATGGCATTTCTTTTTGAACTCTCCTACATTGTCAATGAGAAAAACTTGTGTTTCTCATGATTAACTTTTTAACAAAATAAGTTTTATCTTCTGATTAGTGGTATGCAAGCAGGTTTACTGAATTACTAATTTAAAGGATGCAGCTGCTTAAAAAAGACAGAATTTCTGTTTTGACTTTTAAAAACATAACTTAAGCTGGCACTCAACTGCCATTATTATAAACTGTGCCTCTTTGTGTTTTAAGATTGATAAAAAGCATCTGTTTTAATTAGACTGTGACCAACGTATTAGCAGAAAGGCATTTCTTAATGCCTTCGAGCTGTTGCAGGAAGTGAGAAACAAAAGCCTACATTGACTAGCATAGGGGCTTATATATTCCCCCTTGGAGGATGGGTGGGTGGTCTGATGGACAGTACCAGATGTTTTTTCACTACTTGCTACATACTTGGGGTGGGGAGGGGAGGGGGGTCTGAGTCATTTTTATATAAGCATTTCAAGATACTGGAAGCTCAAGAAGTAGTTGTGGCAGTCTCGCTCTGTCCTTTTGTCTTGAGCTAAAAAAATTTAAAAATATTCAACAAGTAGCCATGGACTCGTGGACTCCTGATGAAGACCTTATCCAAACATTTACTCGTTTGGCTAATACACAGTTGACCACTACAGAAGATGTGTATTTTTTAACTAGAAATAGTAGATGCTGCATGTTTTAGAGTTTAAATTTTGTCTTATAAAAGTTTTAAAATACTGAAAAGTAGTGACAGGGTTGTATTTTTCTGTTTTTAAACAGCCATGCAGAGAAACCCTGGAGGGGAGAGGCTGGCTAATCCCCAGATTACCACTACAGAAGGTGTGTATTTTTAACTAGAAATAGTAGATGCTGCAGGTTTTAGAGTTTAAATGTTGTCTTATAAAAGTTTTAAAATACTGAAAGTAGTGACATGGGGTTTATTTTCTGTTTTAAACAGCTCCACAGAGAAACCTACAGGTGAGAGAGGGAAAAGAGATCATTACATGAAAGTGATGTTTTCAAAGGCATGCAAGAGTTTCTGCTGATGTCAGTGACCAGAATCGAATAGCATAACTGAACAAGATATACAGCCATCTCGAGCAGTGGTTCAAGAGTCTCTGCAGTTGTAAATGAACCAAATGTGTCAATAAACATTGTACAGCCATCTAGGAGCAGCTGCTCAAGAGTCTCTGCGGCTGTAAATGAACCAAATGTGACAATAAACAATGTACAGCCATCTAGAGCAGCAGCGCACAAGAGTTTCTGCCCAAAGGTTTCAAGAATGTGACATTGACATGATCAATATTGGGAAAGCCTATATTTTTAAAACAATTGATAGTTTGTTTAATGCCTTGGTAATTGAGGGTAGATTATCTAGTGAGGATTATGATCATCAGCTGCTTAAATCTGAGCTTTTTAAAAGTTCAGCTACTTTACTGAACAGTGTGCTTGGTTTAGTGCATGTATCTAAACAGTCATGCAAGGATTTAAAGATGATGGCAAGTGCAGCCCACATGTATGAAAAGTACAGGGGTTTGGAGGAAAAAGTGGCCAAAAACAAAGATCAAATTACAAAATGAAAGCACAGAAGCTCTCATAAACTGAGTACGAAGGGTTGCATCACTAACAAAATGAAAAAAAAATAACAAATGGGGTCAAAAAAGAAAAATCTGGGTTAAAAAATAAAACAAACCGAGAAAAGTTGATAAGAAAAGTAAAACATGCCAGGAAAATATTACAACATAGGTTGTTACAGCATGCTACAAATGGTCTGTAGTCTGAATTAGAAAACCATCATAATGATGATCAGGCTAACAGGGCGCCCCCTACAGTGTATTTAGAAGCAGTACAGGAATATGAATGCAGTTTAAAAAAATTTAATGCTACAGAATTTCATCAAAGATATAAGTTTATAAATCTAGATAAAATAAAATCTTTTACAGAGGCTATTGCTGCAATGCACCAGGCTATAGAAAGTTTGTTAGACAGTGTGAAGAGAAAAAACACAATATGGGGATTTTATACAGGTAAGATTAAATGCTGCTTCTTTGAATCACCCTTTTTCTCAAAAAGACAAGACCAAATGAACTAAATGCTGCAACCTTCTTAGATCAGATAGCTGATATGCTACAGAGCAATACTGAAGTAATTGCTGATTCCTCTATACATCTCATAGTAACGACTATCAGGAACCACCAGGGTTCGGGGGTGGGGGGGAGACGGACACTGAGCTCCATCTTGTATAGCAGGATTTTACAAAAAAAGAGACGATACCTGATTGATTTAAATAACAGAGACAATAGTTTGTGTTTCAGTGGCTCCATTCTCGCACTCTTAAATCCACATATGAGTGACAGTCAGTTGTTGAACAAGGCTAAAATATTGTACGCTGAGCGAGGTTTGTCAGACCAAACCCCTGTCACTTTTAGTGATGTGTCCCAGTTTGAACGTTTTTTAGGAGTCAAAATTAAGATTTTATATCATAATGAAGGAAACTGGCAAACATTTTCAACAGGTCCAGAAAGATTTCCTAAAACACTGTTTGTATTATTACATGAAACGCATTTTTATGGTATCACTAATGTAAAAAAAATTCATAGGCGCACGGTACCTCTGCGAATATTGTGATGTAGCCTACAGCCATAAGGGAAATCATATCTGTGCACAACAGTGCAAAGTTTGTTTCGACCCGTGTTGTCTCGAAAAGGAAATTGGCACAGTATCTTGCCACAAATGTAAGAAGATTTGTAGGTCTTCAGCGTGCCTAGAAAGACATTTAGCTAGAGCTGATGGGGATACAGGGTCTTGTAAATCCATGAAACTGTGTGAACAATGTTTTGTTTTTTACAAGGGATCTCATATATGTAAATTGATTCAGTGTAGCAGATGTCGTTCTTTCATGACAGCAGACAAGCATCTGTGTTACATGTCACCACTCACAGATGTAAAAGCACTGAGAAATATATAGTGTTTGATTTTGAAGCCACACAAGCAGAGATGTACATACCAAATTTTGTGTATGCTAAGCAATTAGATGGGAAGAGGTCCTGGGAATTCGAAGGTGAAGATTGCATAAAAGATTTTGTAGGACATTTTATTGATGCCCCATTTAGACACTACACATTTATAGCACACAATGCCAAAGGCTATGACAGTTACTTTATCATTAGCCAGCTAGTCAAGGAAAGAATTGATATTAAATTGCTCACACAAGGAGGAAAAGTACTCTGTGTCACAGTGACATCCCTACACATCAGATTTATTGATAGAGATTGTTTTCTTCCTTTTAAACTAGCAAAAATCCCTGCAGCCCTTGGATTTGAGAATGAGATTGCTAAAGGTTACTTCCCCCAATTTTTTAACACCAAAGCTAATGAAAATTATGTAGGCCCCCTGCCCGATGCTCAGTTTTATGGTTCTGAATATATGTTGCCTGCAGAAAAGCAAGAGTTTTTGCAATGGTACCTAGCTAACAGACATAGAGAATTTAATCTGAAAAGAGAGCTCTAGCATTTGTCAGTTAGATGTTGAAATTCTTCAAACCTGTGTCAGATTTAGAAATGAAGTACTGGAGATGACTACGAAAAGTATTTTAAAACAGTCAGATGGTGATACAGTGGAGTATGAAACAGTATCCTTAGACCCTTCCAGTACGTCACCATAGCCTCAATTTCTATGGCGATGTACAGATTTCTGTTCTTGAAAGAATGCACTGTTGCTGTTCTCCCCAGACAACTACCACAGACAATTGAAGAGATATTCCACACCTGCTATTCAGTGGCTTTATGTACATATCTGAGAAAGAAAACATTTCTATTCAGCATCGCTAAAGTGGTGAAGAATTTAAGGTGGGTCCATGTTTTCGATGGCTATTCAGTCATAAATGGAATACCACAGCATTTGAATTTAATAGTTGTTTTTTCATGGCTGCAACATCTGTTACTGTGAGAAAGATAGAAACCACATGACAGGGACTAGTTTTGGACAGTTATTCAATAGGACCATGCACAAATTTCATTTTCTAAAAAGACAGGGTTTTGCCGTTAGAGTATTGTGGGAACATGAATGGAAAGCAATGCTGACTACAGATCAGGATTTGAATAATTTCTTGAGGGACAGGCAGCTACCACAGCCACTCGAACCTAGGCAGTCACTGTTTGGGGGGAGAACAAATGCCATTTGTCTGTACTATAAGACACAGCCTGATGAGAAAATACACTATTATGATTTTACCAGCCTCTACCCTTTTGTTAACAAAACCAAACAGTATCCAGTCGGTAATCCTGACATCATTTATGACAATTTTGATGACCTCATTCAGTACTTTGGTTTAGCAAAAGTAAAAGTCTTACCCCCTAGAGGTCTTTTCTTTCCAGTGCTGCCATCCAGGATTGGTAAAAAGCTTGTGTTTACATTATGTCATGCATGCTCTGAAAATAGACTTCAAACAACATCATGCGCACACAATGATGAGCAAAGGTCACTTACAGGTACCTACTGTACCGTAGAACTAAACCTGGCACTGGAAAAAGGCTACAAAATCATTAACATTTATGAAGTTTGGCATTTTAAAGAGTCATGCACAGAGCTTTTTGCAGATTACATCAAGCTGCATCTAAAAAGGCAAGCAAGAGGCATCTGGTTTCCCTTCATGGGTCAAAACTGAAGAGGATAAAGTCAGGTACATACAACAGTATTTTGAAAGGGAAAATGTACATTTGAACCCTGAAGCCATAGCTGTTAACCCTGCAAGGAGACAGATATCTAAACTGTTTTTAAATTCTCTTTGGGGCAAATTTGGGCAGAGAGCTAATTTACCAACAACGAGCATAGTAACAGACCCACAGAAATTATTTCAATATGTTTTTGTTCCATATCACGAAATCTCATCATGCTTTTTCATCGATGATGAAACAGCATGTTTAAGCTGGAAATATACCAGCGATCATTACACAAATTCCAATAATATCAACATATTTATAGCTAGTTTTACAACAGCATATGCCAGAGTCGAACTCTACAACCTGCTAGATAGGTTACAGGACAGGTGCCTTTACCATGACACAGACTCTGTCATTTTTGTGTCAGACCGGGTGACAGGCCCACTTCTGGGCAATTATTTAGGGGAGCTGACCAGTGAAGTTCCTGCTGATGATCACATTACAGAGTTCGTTTCTGCAGGCCCAAAACTTCTGATTTACAGGCTGTCCAGTGGTGAGTTGTTCTTAAAGTGAAAGGGTTTACCTTAATGTAGCCAACAGTAAACACATTAATTTTGAAAGTCTGAAGGATCTGGTCTTTGACTATACAGGGTCACAGATCTCTAAAGAATTCCCATGAGTCAACCCAGCATTGTTAGGAATAAAAAGCAGTGGTCCCTTGAAACAAAAACGCTGTCCAAGACCCAGAGAGTAGTTATGACAAGCGAGGTTTACAAGACAATTTTAAAACACTTCCTTATGGATACTGATTGTGAAAAATGGATATCAGGTTGCAGCATCCCTTTACTTGTCTGTTGGCTGGCCCTCTAATAGTGGGAAGAGCTTCTTTATAAAACAGTTGTTGGAACATGCTGATGCCACTTTATCACACAAGCCTGAAAATATTGTCTGGTTCTACAGCTGTTGGCAACCTTTGTATAATGAATGCTGTTAAAGTTCCCTCAGATTAAATTTGTGGAGGGCTACCGATGTCACTAGCGGACAATGATCTCTTACCCCTGGAAAGGTAAATTTTGTCATTATAGATGAGTTGATGGACTCTGCCTGTCAAAATAGTGAAGTGGAATATGGGTTTACCAAGTACAGTCATCATAAACAATTGACAATATTTTTAATTGTCCAGAATGTGTTCTGTCAAGGTAAAAAAAGCAGGACCATCACACTAAATGCCAAATACATGATTTTGTTTAAAAACCCCAGAGACAAGCTTCAGATCACAACACTAGCTAGACAAATGTATCCTGGTCAGACAAAATTTTTCTTAGAAGCTTTTGAAGATGCCACAAGAAAGCTTCATGGCTATTTACTGGTTGATTTAAGATCCAATACACCAGACGAATATAGACTGCGTAGTGGTGTGTTTCCCCCTGACTGGTCTGTGGCATATGTCATGAAAAAAACACATTCTGCTTCTAAAAATATTTGATACTGTATTGTCGTTATGTCTAAAAGACTGCAGAGAAATCTGTCTGTTTTAAAGTTACTAGTAAAAGGTCCTCCGAGCTTAAGAGAAGCTATTTTATGTTCAGCCTCTGATGATCTGATATCACTATAGCTGAGATAGCCTTAAACACTCTCAGAGGAAATATTCCACTGTCAACCAAAGCAGTTGGGTGTGTGAAAAAAGCGGAGAGTCATTAAAACTTTAAGCGATAAACAAATAACATACAAAGGAAAAATGAGTTAATCAGACTGGTGGTGGTTTTATAGGAGCGCTGCTAGGAATTGCCATCCTTTGATCACAGGCCTGCTGGCTAACAGATAATGGATTTTACACAGAAAATGTATTTGGTACTCAGCAACAGATGGATCACATTGAAACTAGTGACCCTGGTCCAGGATATAAGAAAAGTTGCAACTAACAGTTTGGACACTGACATAGAGCTATACTGTCCCGGACTGATTTATTAGACTGTAACAAAGCCAAAATGTACTCTGCTGTGTTACAGCGCTATCTGACTTTGTTAAGACAAGGAGAACAAGCTAAAACCAGTTTGACATTACTCATGCCTGAAAAATGAATCGGTGTCTGACCACCCCTGCGGTCAGCGGGAGCAACTCTGTACCTAGTACTATGGAAAAAGACATTTTAAGTAGTGTTTCTCATCGGTCTCTAAAACCAATGCTGAACTGTTGTTAAAACATATGGCAAGAACAAGGATATTGTGTTTGGAGTGAGTAAAGGGTGAATTAATGTATAAAGGCACTGTTGTTTCAGGGTCTCTCATGGTCGATTTAGTAAGGCGGCTACAGCCACTCACGCAATCCTGACCACAGAAAGCCAAAGGCTGGGATGTTTTTGTCAAAGCAATGGCTGAGTCTAACATACCCACCTCAGTGTTTGCTCACTCAGCAAACAGGGAGCTAAGTGGAAAGGCTGAAATCGGTAGCTGGTGCAAAACAGCCACAGCCATCTCCAGTTAACCAATGGTCAGTGACGCCCAAAAGACAAAAGTCTTTTAAGAAACCTGTGTGGCTCACTATGTAAAACTTGAAATGCAATCTCTATGTATGAATGTTAGATACCTCAGTGACTGTTGTGTACAGCATATGTTGAACATTTTAGCTCATATTAAATATGTAATCCTACCTCAGTGCCTGCTGTGTACAACCTATGTTAGCAATTTACCTCATACTGAATATGTAATCCTGTTTTTACAAAAAAGTGTTTATATTGATGATTGTTAGCCTACCTCATAGTTAAATATGTTAACATGTTTTTAGAAAGATGTGCTTATGATTCTACCTCAGTGCTATGGTGTATATAGTGTGCATTTTTTAACAGGAGATGTTTATTATATCTTATCTATGATGTCACCACTGATGCTTGTTGTATTTTATTGGCAGTTTTTTACAATAAATGCCTTTGTATTTTATATATTTGTCATTATTGAAGACATTGCATATCTTATCCATGATGTTACCACTGATTTATGTTGTATTTTATTGGCAGTTTTTTACAATAAATGCCTTTGTATTTTATATATTTGTCATTATTGAAGACATTGCATATCTGAAAACGTTAAACACAGCCCCCCCCACAGTTTAAACACAGGTGCTCCCCCAAGTTTAAAACACAGCAAACCTCAGAGACACACAATTATGAGTGTTTATATATGATTTTATAAGTGATTGGTTTTGAATAAAATTACAAGCAGCTGCATATTTTAAATTCATTACATGACAAACAAGTCTGAACATGTTGCCCACCTCACTAATCATGCCCTGACATGTTTAGATGTCTGGAAAAGTGACGTACAAAACTAGTTACCATGGCATCATTTTTCAGCAAATCATTAGAGTACATTTTTAAAATCTGATTATAAGAAAGTCCTTTGCATCTGTGGTGTAAGAAAAACATACGAGTGAAATCCTACAGGTGGTAGAAAAGGTATCTTGTAACTGTGTGTCTTGGTACAAAATGTTGTTTACATTTCTGTTAAAAAACCCAAGAGTTTGTGCATGATGTCAGGATGAAAACCGTGGCTGTCGAAGAACTCCCCAGTCCCATTTTCCTGAAATGTATCGGCTAACCAGTGCTGTCCAGGGAGGTCATGGGGGTCAGTATTGATGACTAGTGCTGCGGGAAGGTTTCTCAGTCTCTCCTGGGTAGCAGATCACAGGAAACATGCAGAAAGCAGTCACGGATGTAGAAGTGTCATTGGTTACAATTTTTCCAGCTGCTTTGTATTCATTTTATGGTTTATCACATATAATCAAAATGACATTTCTTCTCTGGTTTATCTCAATGACATTATCAAACACTGCATAGATAATGAGATTAACTGTTTGTGGAAGGGCTTCTGCAAATCTGATCTCAGCTCTGGGGTTTCCGATTTAATTAAAGAATAATAGATCAGCACATTCTTGGTCGGAGTGAGATCAAAGGCAAACAAGGTGTACCCTTGGGTAAATTCCTGACGGTTAACTAAAAGCGGGTGATCTTTCATAGATTTCCCTGCCGCTAGTACTAGATTAAAATATTCTCTCACAGCATTCCCATTTCTAAAATCTGGCTGCAGAGGTTTAGCGGGAATTTGTTCACCATCCAGATACAGAGCCACAAAATTAATGTTATAATGTTTAAAGTTAAAGGGATTTTTGGTGTAGGAACCACTAAAAGCATCATTGTCAACAAATCCCATGACCATCATTTTTGGTAACTGTCCCAAAAACAAATTATCTTGGTTGCAGACCCTGCTGCCTGCAGGGAGGCTGAACACTTTCATACCCACTCTGCTATAGGGTATTTAGCGTTGGAGGTGAGCAGGGCTTCTGGAGTGTCCCAGGCCGGACTCCGGGGGTCACTTTAACCCTTTGACAAACAGAGGCGGCCATGACTTTAAGCTTATAAGGCTCAGCATCATCTCACTCATCAGGCAAAAGCTGTCCCTGTTACGTGTCAGTTTAATTTTAATATCCACTCCATTCAGCATCAGTTTCTCTTGAAAAAAAAAAGTCTGTGTGCAAGTGTCCCAGCAGTTCTACCCCTCTACTGAGATGTGTGAAGGAGCTTCTTTTATTAAAACCTGCATTATCACCATCTCTGTCTGTGATTTCATGTTTCCCTGGGGTGTCTTTGTAAAATAACCCTGTGGTAAATTGTGTAGAAAGGGTCTCTTCACTGAAGTTCAGCACAGATTCTATGACAGCCCTGTAGGGGTAACAGTTATTGCTCTGACTGATGAGCCAATCACCGACAGTCACATCCAGCTGACTGAAAATGGTTGCCACTGGGTAGTTTATAAAGGCACACTTTGGCGCTGCAGGTATATCACTACCATCCGCTTCAGTGATTTTGCAAACCAGGTAAGAAAGTGTGTTGTTTAGATCCAAATAGTCCTCACCAGTCCCTGCTATATAAATTCAATCGGTGAGTTTTCTGAAAGGGCAGCCAGAGGGTATCTCTACATAAATCTTTTTTCAATGCTTGTCTGTGTGGGAGAAATGGCAAACAAGTCAAGTTCTGATTTTGTGCATTCTTCAGAACCACAGTGCACAAAAGCCATGTTTTTTAGAACAGGTCTCTGCTTTTTTTACTGACCCTCGAAGATCCTTTTGCCTTTGAGAGTTTTCTTTTATGTGAAGTTTTGCGTTTTGAAACACCTCTTTTAAAGTAGCCGGGGGGGCCGATGAGAAGTGAAGGGTGTACTCTGCACCTTCTCTTTTTACCTCTCTTGAATACAATCAGCCCTGAGCCACCCTGAGTAGGCTTATCACCCCCTGACATCTTTTGAGCGACTGCACTAGTCACATGCCCCACAACATCCTTTGCAACATTTTTAGCAGCTGTCTGTAGATGTGGTTTTGCAATTTCAAACCCCCTTCTTAAAAATGGAACTGCTTTTCTGAACAGACTATGAAATATCCCTCCTATACCAGAACCATACATAGTAGGAAGTCCATGAAAGCCTGGCAGACCTATCCTGCCTGTGCCTTGTAATAGCTTCTGCACAAGGCAGGTCCCCATAATGTCGAACAATCGCCATCCTTGTTTAAATTTTAGAGCACTCTCTGGGGCGAAATGCAACTCACGATCACCTTTCCAAATCGAAATGGTACAGGTTCATTTTGATCATTCTTTATTTCAATAGTGACTGTATCGATCTGATGTTTACTGACTGTTTGATGATGGGGTTTATCGTAGGTCAAGGTCACTATCTCATTGTCTTGGCCCTTGACGGGTACACATCTCAGCAAAGGCACTAGACTGTCACCCACTATTTCATGTGTGACAATGTCAGTGTAGATATATAATGTGTAAAAACCCCCATTAATATCTGGAGGGTTCATTGTTAGATTCTTTCCTACACCTACCTCAAGTCTGCTAAAACCCAAAAGGTACTGTAACTGTCCGTGCATAAACAAAATGCATTTGATGTCACTGTCAATGCTTATTTCTCTCTGATGGTTTGTTGTTCAAAACCACTGGCAGTTCATTTACTTCCAAATATGCTTTTCTTAATTTGAGAAATAACACACTAGCCATGTTAGGATAATAGCCCGATGGAATTGTAAGTGCTGCTGACTCTGTAAAGGGTCCTGTTGGTGGTGTTTTACGGTGGCTACGTTTAGAGGCTGATAGAGCATACTGAACTTGTTTTTATGTGCAGGCACATTGTCCCAGGTATGGGGTACTGAATTTCTGCTAACCCCACTTCCCATTCACCAGGTAGTTCAAGCGTTTGTGGTAACTTTACAGTAAAAGTAAATATAGTATTGTTGGGGAAAATGTTGTGTGATGCATTGCTGGGCAATGTGATATAAAATCCATTTTTGAGTATTTTAAGCCTTATCTGCTTCTAATGTCCTGAACCTGTGTTGCCTCAACCCAGCTATTAAATTTATCGGGCCACCCTCTCCACTTTACCAGATACCATGTTTTTCTGCCACGCTTTTTCTCCTCTAGGATTTTCTGCACCCTGTACACACGGTCCTCATCAGGTTCAATTTTTTGCAGCTCCTCAGCATAAAAAGTACCTTTAATGTCTTCCCCCTGATAGTCTTTTAGCTTATAGGTGGGCCTCTGTGTCTTTAAGACCTCTGTCACAATAAATATCTCACTTGTGTACGTCTGTTTATATCCCTTTTCAAACACCCCTTTTAGCTTAGATAGTCTCACGTGATCATCTTTCTGAAGGGTACCCTTTTGTTTTTTGCCAAGAACAGAATTACCGTAGAGGATCTTCCATACACCCAGGGCATTGGAAGGGTTAACATCCACAGGACTGTGTTTAATACTTCTGTGATAAGTATGGTTATATCTGTGCACCAGGTCTGACAACACATCTGTATATTTCCAAGTATTCTGGGCTGTAAAGTAACGACACATGCGTGACTTCAGTGTCCTATTAAATCTTTCTACAATGCTGGCATTAACTTCATTATTCGTCACAAAATGGTGTATTTTATTTTGTTTTAATAGGTTCTTTAAGGAAGCATTTAGAAACTCTTTACCCTGATCAGTCTGCAACTTCTGAGGTGTGCGTCCACTTTTAAAAATAGTTTTAAAGGCTTGCGTCACTGCCTTGCCTGATTTGTCTCTTAAAGTCACTACCCAGACATACTTGGACAGCACATCGATGCACATCAGTATGTACTTAAACCCATTATTGTACTTTGCATATTGACTCATATCCACTAAATCAGCTTGCCATTGTCTGTCTATGTCAGAAACAATGACAGGATTTCTCTTCAATCGGACTCTGGCTGCTTTGTGTAATGAATAGGGCTCCTGCTTATGAAGCCATTCTGCAACACCTTTCCTGGTGACCTCTTTATCAAGTTTTTTTGCAGCCTTATACAGCTGGTCACCTGTGAAACTACCCACTTTTTTGCATTAAAATATATATTCTGGAACAGATGATCATTCATCTCCTTTCATCAACCCCGACACATCTGCTAGCTAGCAAAACTCTTGTCACCAGTAAAATAAAGTATGTGCTCTTTTTGTTCTTTTAAAAACACTATGACAACCACAAAGTGCAATGCATGATTATATTTATTTATAAATACACACGTCATAACAGTATTTGAATATTTCCTTTATAATACATAAACTAATGCATATAGGTTCTACATACAAAAGGCATAACACATGGCAAGCATGCAACGGATTATATAATATCTTGTTTTTCTACTCTTCAATTTTTACACGCTTCACAATACCCAGAAACAGCAACTTTTGAGCTGCATGTTTTACACAAGCATTGGCATCGTCCACTTCCCCCTTAGTGATGAGGTATGCACAATACATACACACATATACCATACACCACTCAAAATAACAAGGCTGATTTTGAAGACATTCTGTTACATCTAAAATGACATTTACCTTGCATACTGCTCTATGGTTACTGTTTTCCATTACGTCAACACAGTCTCCATACAAGTGGTGGCAACTCTTTAATCAGAGTCAGTGTGTTTTCTGCCAGTGAAGCAGCAGCATCTTCAGAGCAGACATTTAATGCAGGCTGCTTTCCAAAGTATATAGGTTCCTTTAAAATGTCCTTTATCACACGGTACATTGTAGACATCAAGACTGTCTGGAATATTGGGAGCATGCCAGTACATTCCATCTGAAAGTACATTATAATACACTATTTAGGAAAGCATATGCTAAATCTGGTTTATGAAACACAACAAAAGCGATAAAAGAAGCAAAATTTATGATGTCAGACTCAGACCCCGTTCTGCAAACTAAACACTAAAAGTCAACAGCAGTACAGATAAAACCACAAAAGTGTATTACATCATAAGGGTTATGAATAAACTCTATAGCAATTTTAAACATTGCTTCCTCAAGAGTAGCCCCCTCATCCTTAAAATAATCCACAGTTTCCTTTTGGGGTCCCTCTGGGAGACCATCAAAAAGACCCTGGCATGTCTCTAAAAGTACAGACGGTGCTTGTCCTGTAGGTAGATTTAAACCAGGTTGTTTAGCTTTGTGTCTGACTAGTTGGTAAATAAGCCTCTGGATGCACTGACAGGGTGTTTCCCATCGTTGTACACTCTGGAAAAAAACATACATTTAGCAAGTGGTAAAAGCCAGGGTAACAATATGAACAATATTAAAATGGTAACAAGTAACAGTTTTTGGGGTGGGGGGTGGGGGGGTAAATGTTTTTAACAATGTAAACAGTGTTCCTGAATTTCCTTATATAATTTTTTAAAGGGTCCTTTTTTTGACCAGTGGATCATTTCAGCAAGCAGAGAAGCCAGGTTAACAACACGCACAATATCACAAGGTTTTTTCTGCTTTGTAGTACACACACACATGGCTATGACGACCATGATATAAAGTCCACAAAGACATTCATTGTCTTCCACGAATATATCGGCAATCACTTTAACATTTTCTACAAGTGGTAACACAGATTCATTTATATATTTATCTGTATCCTCCCACACTTCTGGAAGGGCAAACATCATCAGTTCATAGGCTGCATGTATCTCACAAAGGCAAATGTCATATTGAGGTGAACCAAACAGTGATGGATGACAGTAATGCTTAGGATCAGATACATAAGCCTTTGATTCTCTCTGTACTTGCATCCCGCATGATTATCTGTAAAAATAAAATATGACACATTTTGGTACTGAAATGTTTCCATGTAATAATTTGGGGGGCAGGGGTGGGGTAATTTTTACAATATAAACAGGTTCCTGAATTTCTTTTTAGAAATTTTTTAAAGGAACCTTTGCTGACCAGACGGCAGGCATCTTTTTTAATTTCACCCTCTAATCACATCGGGTCATCGGATTTTCTCACATCATTTAAAACATGACTTATAGTTTCCAGGGTACAATTGGTCATATTTAACCCCTGATGCTTCATAGCGATTGCCAAGATCACGGGCATGAGCTGTCCTATGTGTATGGCTTCAGAAACATTTCTGTATGCTTCTTTAGACCTTAAGTCATCAAGGACACATGAATGGTTTTTCTGACTCGGAACATCTATCTCACACCCAGGACAGGAATCGACTAATTCACAATGTATCACCCTCTGTATCACTGAAGCAATTAAGCCCCACGGATGGTATGATACATAACGTACTTACATACATATCGTTGTCAGTTTTGGGGGTTTACTACTGAGGCCTGGTTTTTCACGTGAGGTCCCTTGTCTAATCTCAGTAGAAGAAGAGGGTTGTGTAGTGATCACAGCCTGTTCTGTGACATTTTGAAACATTCTATGGCTCTCTGTATTTCTAACATACTGGTTCTCACACATCTCATTAACAACCACATTTGTATCTTTCACACAGCAAAGACAGTCGAGCAGTAGATTTGTGGAAAGTCGAGAATCCATGCTGTCCGAATATGACTGCTGCTCCATCACAAATCCTTCAGTCTATTAAAGTAAAACAGAAAACAGCATTGGTCCTCTGACTCATTATAGGTAAGATTTAGTTCTACTGCTAACTCATCTCCCTCAGTTACACCATGTCACCACTCACATTTTTTTTTAAATGTTACATTTTTAAATGTTAAAATGCATTTACCTCATCAAGGCAACTCTTTTCTTCTTCTTCTTCATTTTCTCATCTTTGACTTTCTTAGCCTGGGCTTGACTGCTTGTGGCTGCATTGTCATCATCACCCTCTTGGTCAGAGGCCCCTCTTGGTTGTGTCTTGCATTTCTTTTCACAACTTTCTCAATGCTTTTTTGGCAGTGTTTACTGACCATCTTCTCTAGTGCCCCCTTCTTGTCCTCTCTGTTTTTGGTTTCATAGTAACTTCTTTCTGCATCAGATTCACACCCCAGCAACTCTTCAAGGTCTTGCAGTGGTGTCTCTTCAGAAGGACAGTCAGATTTAGGATTTTATGATTCACCAAACTGTTCAGCAGTTTCTTTTTATATCAGACACTCTTCCTCAACAAGACTTGTGTGGGGCATTAGTTTTACACCTCACGTAGTACACACGTTGGCTGGGTTGTGGGGCCCGACAGCTATCTTCTTGCTGGCTTTTCATCTCCAGACTTTTCATTAGGTGGTGTGACAATCTGGCCTGTTACAGGAGGTTGAATTTTTCATTAGGTGGTATGACAATCTGACCTGTTACAGGGATGTTGAAATGAGAAGCGCTTGCCATCTTCTTGCTTGATGTTTTGATAATCTGCTCCAAGTCTATAAAACAGAATCTGAAATCTCAAAAGCTGTGCCTTCTGGCTTCAAATGCAGGGTTTATATAACGCTTAGCAAAGATGGACTGCCTATGGTAAAACCATCACCACACACCCATCATACTATTACATGGTAACGTGTCAGAGGCACATCTGTTGTAGCCCCCACCCCCCCTTTTCAAAACATTATAAATATCACACACACATTTCATTTCAGCCTTCTCCTTGATACTACACAGAGCTGAGGAGGGTAAACTATATGTACGTGTATTCCTTTTTTCTGATATATTTTTATTCTTTCTAATTCATGACAAAAGTATAAATAATTAGTTTTTTGCGATTGTTGCAATGCTATCCAGAGAAAACTGCTGAACCATCTTATTTACACAGAGGTCCCCCCGTTTTAGCTTATAAATGTTACATGCGTATACATAAAGCTATCTTTTTGATGCAAGTTTGACACAGTCCTACAGATGCATGTTAAATAATTTTGCATATTGTTACAAAAACAGAAAAAGGGGTACTCATACAGGCAGATGAATTTCCCTCGGGGTGGGGTCTCCACACAGATCTGTGAAACCTCTGCACGATCAGGTTCCTCCTAGATACTTCTTTTCTGAAAATATCCTAATCAAAACACACACATGTCCCTGCAGTTATACCACAGGCCTACAGGGCACATACCACTCATAAACACTAACTGATTTTTGGGGTGGGAGGAGCATGGTGGTGAAGAGGGACAGGGGTTCAAGCCAGGATGGTGGGGGTTCAGGAGAAAGGGGACAGGGGTTCAAGCCAGGATGGTGGGGGTGCAGAAGAAGGGGGACAGGGGTTCAAGCCAGGCTGGTGGGGGTGCAGGAGAAAGGAGGGATGCAGGAGTTCAAGCTAGCATGGTGGGACTCGGGTTCCAGCCAGGATGGTCTGGCAGGGGATCGAGGAGTGTACGAGAAGGAGGGGCACAGGATGCTTATAAAATGGTGGGTGGCAGGGTTCGAGGAGTGTATGAGAATGAGGGGCATAAGACGCTTACAAAATGGTGGTGTTAGGTCACTTCCAGGGTTTCAGTGGGGGTCATTTCCTGCGAAAGGGGCGGGACACGGGTTTGAACGCGTGTCATTTCCGCCAGAAGGGGGCGGGGCTAGCGCATTTTAGGGAGGGACTTCTGGTTTAACAAGGGGCGATTCTGATTGGTCCATTTTAGGCCACGCCCACCTGTCAAATGACATGGCATGCACTGATTGGCTGAAATTTAACATTTGACGAGATATATGAACTTATACTACTTATAGTTCCTACAACTTACTTTGCTGACAGCATTACAAAGATTCAAAAACAGCCCAATTGTCCAAGGGTTTGTGACTAATAAAGTACACTTTAAATAAGGTGCAAACCATACATAAGAAAGACATCTAGTACATAAAGTGCCAAGCTGAACCAGTCCAAAAACTCAACTTGTGCCAATAATGCAAGGGGAAGGTCTGTTTTCTCTGTTGGTCATTATCTTCAGGAGATATTCTTAATTATGTATACAGGCATATAAAAGAGGCTGCCCTATTAAAGGGCAGCCCAGATTGTTAGGACAACACCTGGAAAAGAGGGGAGTGAAGGAAGGTACAAGCTAGGAGGGGGAAGGGTCAGCTAGTCAAGCAGGACAAAAGGAAGAGGGGGAGGTTGTTTAAGGGGAGATGTGACATCACAAAGGGGGGGAGTTAGCCCATGAGGTCAGACATGGGGTGAGGTGAAGCGGGGGGGAGGGAGAAAGAGGCACAAAATTGGCTGGCAACCACAGGAAGAGGGGGAGTTACGAGGGGTTGATAAGAGGCTGCAGAGAGAAGGGATCCCTCTCTCTACTGCAGCTGAAATTCCTTTCAATTGCACAGGACAGTCTGGAGGTTGGGCTTAGAAACCAGGAATCTCTGGTAAGGTATGGGATCTTTGGGCCTGGCAAGGCAGAGGTGGGCTGCTGTGGCTGGGATCCACACCGAGGCCTTGGTTTGAAAAAAAAAATATACATAGGTAGAAGTATAACATATAACAATTGTAGGTATAAATGTATATCTCTGATGTCAGAAAAAGATAAAGAAAGGGGGGTTAGCTTTACTCCTAAACAGTAGCTGGTTGGTTAACTCATTTTGTCTGTTTCATCTTTTGCAGCTTATAGTAATTCCTTGTATGATTATAGAGCTTGATTAAGTGCATTTCATGTGAGTATGGCCTGTGGTGGTGCTGTACAGTGAGGAGAGAGCCTGGCAGCATTTGTTTCATGGAGGGGGGGAAGACTGCAGTTTTCTGCTAGGTTGTGGGCAGTTTTTGTTAGTTTTTGGGCTGTCATATCCATCCAGTGGTGGACAAAAGGCTGTGCATACAAGGCACCTCCATAGTCAGCGTTGTGGGAATTCATTGGCATAGTCACCCATTAGAGTCTTTCCCTGGCCATGGCCTGGATCATGGACCGCATGATTATGCATCTGGAATCGGTTGCACGGGGGGGTGAAGGAGGGAGAGGGGGAGCGACAGAAGGAGGCTGGTGATTAGGGCGGGCTGCAATATGCAAGGGAGGGCAGCCAGAGTGGGCCTGGGTGGGCCTGTGCTTCTGGGTGAGTGGTGGGGCATCAAGTGGGCCTCAGGCTGCTGCCTGTGCGAGGGTGCTGGCAGCTTAGGCCATGCTTTTCTTTTCTGTCACCTGCTGGTGGTCCTTTCCCAAGGCTGCGGCCTTAGTGGGCCCATGCAGCCAGGCCTGTTACGCACCGCCATGGTGCAGCAGGAGCAGGCCAAGAACTGGGATAGCGCGAGGGTTTGGGAGCCTGGAGATGGGCCATGGGGAGAGGAAATACTTGGTTCGGGCATGGGTGGGGGCTGTAGGAAATGGATGTGGGGCCTTGAGCCATGTCAAAGGTGTGACCAGTTCTAAAGGAGGAATAGGCATCAAGGAATATAATATTAATAAAATGACGAAAGGCATGCCAGGGGCTGGTAGATCAGATGACGGGAGTGGCCTCAGTGCTGATAGAGTAAAAGAAGGGTGGCTGACCTGCTTTTCACAGCACCCAATTGTCACAGTGCTTCTCTCGCTCAGCTGGGGGCTCTAATGAATATAGGGGCAGAGCGCAAAGGGCATTAGAAGGTGGAAGAGATGGAGGAGCCTTCCCCTCTCCCTCTCCATGATCCAACCTTGCCACGTGGAACTTGGGACAAGGGGAGAAGCTAGCATAGATGGTCCAATTGTTCAATGGCAGGGGTGAGTGTAAGCCACAGAGATGTGGTGCAACTGGGTGATTTGGGCCATGGTGTGGGCCCCTTCTTTGGTCTCCAGCAGTGATTTGGTGAGCTGCCTGCATTCAGACCTTTTTTATCTAGATGCCAGGCAATGTGGCAGTGGCCGCACAGGCTGCAGTGTGTTCATGGCTCCTGGTTGTTGTCGAAAGTCAGAGAGGTATCTATGGTCCATGTGGGCCTACATTATTGAAGGGTCAGATGGCCGCATAGGTTTCTTGTTGGTTTATGGTTTCCTGTTCCCAGCTTTAGGCAGCTAGGGAGTTTGCTTTTTGCCCAGGGTTGGTCGCAGGAGTGGAACTGGCCACCAGCCAAACCAGGAAGTTTTTAGTTTGGCCACATGGAGGGTCCAGCAGGCCAGGGGGGCAGCCCACTTGTATGATATGAAAGAGTTGGGTGAGGGGCAGGCCTGGGAGTGGTTTCTGGGGCTGCTGCTGGACCTGAGACTGAAATACTAATTTGAGAAGGGAGGGGGCCTCGCAAACTCAGATACACCAAGCAAGCGGCAGGTGGCAGCCTGCAGGGTGGTCCTACTGGACCCCAGAGCTCATGGGAGGTAGTCTAATTCAGGGCTTTGAGGGCTGGAGGTGCTGTTGTTTGGTCTCAGGGCTGGAGCGAATGGGGGGAGCGGTCCTACCTAAGAGCTTCGTCCCCAGCCACCAGAGGGGGATTTTCCAAGGATGGCCTATGCAGTCTGAGCTGGAGGTCAGGTTGGGGGTGTTGCAGCCAGAAAAGGGGCATAAATCGAGAAAATATTTAATAAATATATGGCTGTGGTGGTCTTTCTTAGGGCCAGGGTAGGTGAGGCTCCTCCCCCCATTACGACATTTTCAGTCCCTGAGTTTTTTCCATGCTGGACTGGGACATAGGGTTGTTCCACAGAAGGTTTCAGGTCAGTGGGGTCTCCCAGGGGAATGGCAGCAGAAGGGGGAATATCGGGAAGGTTTTGCAGGGCAGGCAGCTTTGTTTTGGTTGGCCACCATCTTAGAGGAGCACTGGGCCTTGACGGACACCATTCTGGGGGCAGCCAACGGGTGGTTGTGGTGGCTGTGTGTTACTTACAGCTGGAAGCATCAGAGTGGCTGGTGGCCATGCCCTAGGTGTGCTAATAATATGAAAGATATATATATATATAAGTATAAGGGAAGGGCATATTGAACATGGTCAAGGCCAGCAAAGAGAATGGGGGTCTATCATCTGTTAGGCATAGAAAATGCTGGAGCCATAGGGGCTGGCAAGCTGCAGCAATCACGAAGAGTGGGGGGTCAAAATAAACATATATGCTGGGGCTGTGGGGAACAAGCTGGCACAGGACACGGGTCATTAGCTGGCCTCTACAGTATCCACAGCCAGGTGGAGCAATAGGACACAAGGACAGGAAGGGTGATGTTGGGTAAGTAAAAAACCAAAAACAAACAAAAAAATAATAATAAATAAATGAAATAAAGAAAGACATAAAACTAAAGAACATAAGTAAGGGGAGGGCAAAAGGGGAGGTAGGACATACACAAACGAAAAAAAGACATAACAATGATAAGCCTGCAAGCTGGGCAATAAGGGCCAATAGGGGGCCAGGATGTAGAAAAATAAATAAATAAACAGAGGAATTACAGTGGGCAGCAGTGCCATGGGCTACTTTAGATAAAGGGGATACCTGCTAGGTGATGTACAACCTGCTGGGAGGGAAAGGGGCGAGCATGAATGTTGTTTTGCTCTGGGTCTTACGCCTGATATTTTAGTTACAGGATGGCACCCCAGAAGGCTCCCAAGTGGAAAACCAGTGAACTGCTGGCTCAGAATGTAGCTGACTTGATGGACCAGGTGCAGGTGATCATTAAGGAATCAAGAGTGGAGGAGGAGAGGGAGAGGAAGGCAGACAAGCATAAGGACCTGCCACCCCAAAAGAGCATCCAACCAAAAGGCCAACCAGGAATAACCTGGACGAGGAGGGTGAGCCTCAGCTAGAGAAGGGTAAGGACCCAACAGGGGTCTGTTGGTGGAAGGTATTTCAAAGGATTACCTGGCAGGTATTTTGGAGGTTTTGGAGAAGTTAGTAAGGCAGGGAAAGATTTGAAAGAAAAGAAACAGGTGGATAAAGGGGATATCAGAGTTCAATGCCAGAAGAAGGAGTAGCAGAGGTTGCTATGGTGGACTCCGGGGATGACACTGGGTGACCACGTATCTCAGGCTTTAAAGAAAAGATAGGGAGGGGGAGGACTTGGATATGTCTGTCTTTATATCACGGGGTGGGGACAGTGGTCCATTACGTAGATGATCTTTTTTTCATAGGGGGAAAACAAGGCTGGCACCAGCCAGATGCTTGCAGCTTTTGAATGCATATGTGGGATTGCTGGGAGTTCCTCCTAGCAAAGGATAAGACAGTTGGCCCTACCCGGCAGCTGGAGTTTCTCAACATTGAGCTGGATCTGGACCAGGAGTGCATCCGCTTGCCACCGGACAAGGTGGCCAAGCTGCAGGAGCACATTTTGAAGCAGAAAGGGCACAGGAGTGTGCAACTCAGGCTGGTCCAGCAGTTCCTGGGTCACATGAATTTTGCCTGCTGAGCAAAGCTCCTGGCAGGGTGTTCACCAGATGCCTGTCTAGGGCCACAGTGTAAATGGTCAGCCTCCCCCACCACTGGGTTGACTTTGCTTCAGGAATAAAGGAGGACCTGTTGGCCTGAAAGGTATTCTTCAGGGGTATAACAGCACCACCTTTTAGAGGGATGTCTGGGTAGACAGGGCTGAACTGGAGCTCGTTACCAATGCTGCAGACTTTTTCTGAGATGGGGGCCTACTTTCAAAGGGAATGTATCTCAGAACCATGGCCCTCCAAGTGGGAGAAGCTTGAGTTAGCCAGAGACATTATCTTCCTGGAGGCTTTTCCAATTTGGGTGTACCCAGCAGTGTGGGGATACCAGCAAGGGTGTAGACAGGCCTACTCACTGTACACATTTGACTACAGTTTTGTTGAGTGCCTGTTACAAACCATAAGCCACTCTGTTAATATTATCATTCTAATCTGTAATATTTGGGTTAGTTTAGGCCACTGAGGAGAGTCTCTGTTCAAACTTCTGTAGTTTAGGAGACAGATATGTGTATAACCTCTTTAGAGATTAGAGGAATCATCTGACAACAATCCAACTTGTTTGGAAGGGGGTGTCATTTGGAGAGGATGTCTACATTTTTTAATTGGGGGGGTGCAACTGTTGGAGACTGTGTACAAAACATACATTTCTGGCTACACCCCTGGATACCAGCTGCTGGACAAGAAAATAGTCTTTCGGTGTGACAACATGACTGTGGTGGCCATTTTGAACAGGCAGTCCGGGACCACAGAGGTGGTCTGGAAAGTTAGCCAGGAAGCTGGTTTGGGAAGGTTTTACTTCTCAGCATGACCTCTAGGGCTAGGCATGTTGAGGGAGTGAAGAATGACATTGCTGACAGTCTTTCGCATTTCCAGTTGGACAGGTTCCAATAACTGGCACCAACAATAGCAGTTCGGAGGTCAAGGGTCCCACAAGAACTTTGGGAAATTGGATGGAAAGATCCCAGCTATTGTTTTGGAATGCCTGGGTACCGAACATTCTGAAGGCATAAGATGCAGTGTGAGGAGCTTCCAGGAGTTTCGGAAGAGCCACGGGATGGAGGTAAGTGGCCCGGTAATGGAGGTACAGGTCTTGAGGTACATGGTATCAAAGTGAGAGGGAGGCATGGCAGGGGCCACAATGGGAACCATCTGGCCAACACTGGTTTGGTGGGCCAGGCAAAAGTGTGGAGGGCACCCAACAGGGCACCAGAGGTGCGGCATATGCATCAAGGCTGGCTGACACTCCAGGGTCACAAGGCAGATGGGTGCAGGCCCATCAGGGCAGAGTTGCTGGAGTGGCTGGGGATGGTGTTACCAAGCATCTCAGCCCAGGAAGCATGGCTTTTTGAGCACATTTTAGGGTAACTCAGAGGGGAGCTTTCCAGGTGGGTGAGGTAGTCACACAAGCCAAAGGGGACATGGGGGCTGCAGGCAAGGACATTGCCTGATCGGCCTCCTCAGCCATGGTGTGGCTGAGACACTCGGGGATGGACCAAGTGGGGTGGGGGTGCAAGGTCAATCTCTGGAAAGGGAAAACAGAGGGTGGTTGGTTGGTGACTGCATTGGATAGGTATGGGACAGTGCGACTGCCAGGGAGGGGAAGTTTCTTCTGGCACGGTGGCGGGGACTCGCTCATGGCTGTGCAGGTTACTGTTGTACTTAAAAAAAAAAAGAAAAAAAAAAAAGAAGGTTCTTCCTGGGGGGAGGAGTCAGCCAGTTTTGCATCCCATTCCTTCTGCACAGGGGCTGCATCAGAGGTGGCAGAGCAGGGGGATCATACGCCAAAATCCAGAGAGTTGGTAGGTGGTCATCCCAGGCATATAGAAGGTACATTCAGCCATGGCTGCTAACATGTTTCAATACCCACACCAGGGCCTCATGAAGAATGGAATGATAAGCTCAATGTATTAATTGTGAATATTGTTTATATGTTGGGCATGGAACCCAGGACAATGTAAATAAAAGTATCATGGGCAATGTGAACATGAAATTATGTTATATGAAAAAGGGGTTTCTACCTAAATAAACTCCAGATGGCTGAACCAAAAAGAAGGGTGTGGTATTGTCATTTCCAGGGGATCCCATGACAAAAGAAGTTGCCCTATTAAAGAGCAGCCCAGATTGTCAGGAGGCCACCTGAAAAGGAGGGGGAGGGAAGGAAAGGACAAGCTAGGAGGGGGTAGGGTCAGCTAGTCAGGCAGAACAAAAGGAAGTGGGGGAGGTTGTTTAAGGAGAGATGTGACATCACAAAGGAGGAGGAGCTAGCCCATGAGATCAGAAAAGGGGTGGGTTCAAACGGGGGGGGAAGAGGCACAGGACTGGCTGGTAACCACAGGAAGAGGGGGAGATACGAAGGGTTGATAAGGGGCTGCAGAGAGAAGGTATCCCTCTCTCTACTGCAGCTGAAATTCCTTTCAATTCCCACTCACCCACCCATTATAGCAAGGGATTTAAGGGAAGCTTTTTGGAGGAGTTACGGAAAGGGTTGCCAGGTAAGGGCAACGGGGCACTGGTGGTGTCAAAGGACTATTGAGTTGCTGGCTAAGAGTAACGGTTATATGAAGGAATAAAAAGAGTTAGAAAGGGCTGAGCCATGGGGGGGGTATGACTAGGCAGGGGTGGGCTCCCTATGGGGTAATCACCTCAAGGGGGAACAGGGCTGGGGGGTCAGGTGAGGGGACACCTGAGCCCCGAAGAGGACACTGAAGGGGTGGGCACCGGGTACCCACACCCAGGCTGCATGAAGAATGGAATGGTAGGCTCAGGCCTAAATGTATTAATTGTGAATATTGTTTATATGTTGGGCATGGAACCCAGAGCAATGTAAATAAAAGTATCATGGGAAATGTGAACAAGGAATTATGTTATATGGAAAAGGGGTTTCTACCCAAATAAACTCCAGATGGTTGAAACAAAAAGAAGAGTGTGGTATGGTGATTTCCAGGAGGATCCCATGACATGTTTATTCTAATCCACTTTCCAAGATGGCCCTTTTTGTTCAACTAAGTCTAGCCTTTTAATAAAATACTGTGCTGTCAGAATGTATTTATTCATTTATTTAAAATTTGGTAATGGGGTACAGGCACACTGAGCCAAGGCTTGTTTCCAGGCACAACAAGGTTTCCAGGAGAGACCCAGGAAGGGGCCAAAACAGCTTGTTGCATATGACATTTTACTTTAGAAGGCCTCCTTTTTCCACTTTAGCAGTCCCATAAGTTGTATCACCACAGTCTCACTCCCAAGATCCATGGGGATTCCCTTCTCTGTACAGCGCTTAATTATGATGGGGCCTATGAAAAAAATAAATAAAAATCAATTCTTTCCCATTTTAAAGGAGTAGTACACCCTCATATCTTGTAAATGTTATTTGTTTCCTTGTCAACAGATAACTTTTTTTGTGTAGCTGCTGGGGATAGATGTGTTTCCTTTGGTTTGTTTTCACTGTTCACACCAGCCTCTGTTACTAGCCCAGGGGGTCGCCACTTTCTGGTTGTTGAAAGCTCATTGTCCCTGAAAGATGCATTAGCATATGAGAAGATGGTGTCACAGCACCCATTTACAGCGTTCAGCTACTAACATGGCAGCCATGCTGGGCTGCATGTGATGTGAGGGGGGAACATTGCCAGCAATCTTGCAGTATTTTAAAGTATTATTGTTTAGTTTTAGCTTAGTGGTAAGTTAGGGTTGGGAGAATAGATAGGGGCTTCTGATTTATTATTTTTTAAGTAGAAAACAGAGTTTTTGGGGTGTACCTGTGTCCAACTGGAATTGGAGTGGAGTCAGCGTAGAGGAGCACTGTAGAGGCAGAACATAGCAACAGTCACTGAATTCCAGCTGCTTTCCTATGGAGCTTAGAGGAGAAGAGAAGAGAGAAGGATTTGACTGTCTTGTTCTATTCTTTGTACATCTGTGTTGTGCTAAGTGAGATGCCATTTGGATCCCGGGTGGCCATTGAGGTCTGTGCATGGGAGCCATTGCGGATGTCTGCTATTTTGGATCTAGGTCTAGCCAGAAGAAGCCAGGAAAAGGACCTTTGGGGAAGCTTGCCACCCCGGAAGTGGTTTGGATGGTGAGACTGTCTGTAGTACTCTGAATTTTTGGTTGGCTGGAGGAGACTGATCACTGGTCTTTGGGGGTGGTGAGAGTCCTCCGCTACAGTGGCTAAGTGTCTCGGCTGCAAGTGTGGGGCACCTACCTAAGGTGAGAGCTGGGCAGGGGAAGAAAGTACTACACTGTGAGAGAACTGTTGGGAAGACTCCAGAGCTGAATAGGGTTGAAAGCCCTACACTGTTGAAAGATCTGCTGGGGAAGACTTTCTCCTGGGTAGCTTCGCTGGACACCAGGGCTCATAAAGGGTGTTGGTGAGCCTTTTTATTTCCTGAGCTCTGTTATGTGATTATAACTGACTTGAAGAAATACTGTGGGATGGACAATGGTGAGAGAATGTACTGCTGGAGATTTCTGGGTCGTGTGGCTGGATTGTGACAGGTTTCCTCTGATGTGACTTTATACTGACTATTAGTGCAGAGCAACAGTTTGTTCTGTGAGAGAGGACAAAAACTTTTGCTTTTGCTTGTGTTGGAACATCATAAGTCCTGATTGTCTTTCCAGGAATCACCTCACAGACTCTAATTTTCCTACCCCCTTAAAGGTTAAAGATATAGAAATGTTAATTATGTTTAGTGGGTGGGAGGTTGGTAGGGGTTTTTGGAGTGTTGGAGGAATAGTGTGTGGTTGATTTGGATGAGAGAGTGATTTGGATGTGAGAGTGTGATTGTGGAGTTTTATGCTAGTTTGGTTATTGGAGTGAAACATGTGCCTGGGAAAGAGTCTGGGAAGGTGCAGCTACTCGGCGGCCCTCCTTCAGGACCTTCACCCATTCAAGCTCCTGCCACATGCTTTAGAGACCTATGGGAGGTGTCGGACATAAGGGATTGCTCAGAGGTGGAGCAGTCTGAGTAGCTGTCGAGGAATCACAGACATCAGTGGTGAGACTGTGGAGATGTTCTGGGGTGAAATGGTCACTAGAGAAGGGTCTTCCCTGTTTGCTGCCATACCCAAGGGCCCCACAGAGGTTAGTGGGCAGGTAGCTGATCCAGCAGTCTCCCCTCACCCTACTCAGGCTGTGTTATGCAATGCAAGCTTGATGAGGTACAAGACTGCCATAATGGGGGACTTGATTGCCTCAGTAGATCTGACTTGCATCACAGAGACCTGGCTGAATGAAAACACATCTCCCATTTTGGAGGCGGCAGTGTCGGCTGGGTACTCCTTGAGACACACCCCGAGGAAGAATCGCACAGGTGGTGGGAGGGTAGCCACTTGTTTTAAATCAAGCCTGGACATCACAGTTATACCTATAGGTTCCAAAGAATCTTTTGCATATGCTGCTGCACAGAGGGGTCCTGGTGTAAGTTACAGGATCCTCCTGCTTGATCGCCTCACAGGTCATGAGGGAGAATTTTTGAGCGAGATAGGAGAGCTTACAAACATACAAAGATACGGATGTGCCAGCAGAAACAGACCTCCGGGTCTATCAACATCTGCTCGAGTGTGCAGCTAACAGCCCTAAGTTGCAGCTGCCCCACCTCCCTCCACTTTTGTCTGCCCTCAGTCAATCTCAGCCTCACCCACACATACTCTCCCCTGTTCTCTGTCCTATGCCCTTTTAAAGCTACCCACAGTTTTGCATGATATAACCCTCTGTGGCAGGGTGTTCCACTTCGACACCACTCTTTCTGTGAAGAAATGCCTCCTCATCTCCCTCTTAAATATTTCCCCCTCTGTTCTTAGCCCATGCCCTCTAGTGTCCCTTCCCTTCATCAGTTTAAAAACCCCATTGGCTCCATCCTTGTTCATTCCTCTCAGATACTTGAAAGTTTGGATCATGTCCCTCCTATCCCTCCTCTCCTCCAGGGTGTGTATATTCAGTTCCCCCAGCCTGTTCATGTAGTCTCTCCCCTCCATTCCCTGTATCATCCTTGTTGTCTCCGCTGCACTCCCTCCAGTAGCTTGATATTCCACCTCAGGTATGGTCTCCAGAACTGCATACAGTCATCCAAGTGCGGTATGACCAGTGACTTGTAGAGGGGCAAGATCACCTCCCTCTGCCTGGATGAGAACCCCAACATCTTGTTCGCCTTCACTGACGCTTTCCTGAATTGGGCAGAATTGTTCATGCTCCCTTTTACCATCACCCCAAGGTCCTTCTCCTCATTGATCCCCAGTTTCATCCCCCCCAACTAGTATTCTCTCCTTGGGTTCTCTGCCCTGAAGTGCATAACCTTACATTTCTTCACATTAAACCCGAGCTGCCACCTCTCCCACCACTCCTCCAGTTTGGTTATGTCCCCCTGCAGTTGCTTCCATCCCTCCTCCTCGTCCACTACTGCACCCATTTTGGTATCATCTACAAACAGACTTACCCTGCTCACCACTCCATGTGTGATGTATGAGATGAAGAGCCCAAATAGCACCAGGCCCAGCACCGAGCCCTGTGGCACCCCACTTTGACACTGATCTAGGTGTTGGGAATCCCACCCCCCACCACCACCCACTGTAGCCTCCCACACAGCCAGTTTGTAATCCAGTTTGCCATCTTCACTCCCCCTCCCATGCCAGTTAGCTTCTCCCCCAAGCCTCCCATGAGGTACTGAATTGAAGGCCTTGCTGAAATCCAAGTAGAGGACATCCACTGCATGGCCCCTATCCAGCTCTCTTGTTACCCAGTCATAATATTGCATTAGGTTAGTTTGACAGGACTTCCCTGATAAGAACCCATGCTGCCTCACATCCTGGAGGAAATTGTCCTCTAGAAATGACACCAGCTTCTCCTTCAGTATTGTCTCCATAATCTTACCCACAATGGAAATTAGACTGATTGGCCGATAATTGCCTGGCTCATCTCTTGGGCCGCTCTTGTGTATCAGCTTGTCGCCGGCCTGGTGTTGGAGTCCCCTAGATGGTTAATTCTTGGGGACTTCGATGCCTGGGTTGATGATGAGCTCTCATTATTTGGTGTTGATCTCCTTAGGAGCATGAAGGTGCTAGGCCTGATGCAAAATGTTACTTCAGTGACCCACTCATGCTGCCGCACACTGGACTTGTTTTTTTTGTTAGGCCTTGAGGTCACTGACTTTAAAGAAGATCTGATAGCTTGTTCAGATCTTAGCACCATGGAGTTCAAATTTGGGCCCCCAAAGCCCTTGCCACTGTGGAAATGGTACTGTACCACCCTTTGTGGGATTTGTCCCCAGTAGGGCTATCGGTGGTGCTGGACCTATCAAGTGTGGAGGCTGCATGTGCCATTGGAATGGAGGAGGCAGTGGTGGCCTATAATGAAGCTGTCACTGCAGCCTTTGATTCAATCACACCCCTTTGTGTCTGACCCTCATCTACTCATTGGAGACCTCCCTGGTTTGATGGGGAACTCAGGGAGTTTAAAGATTAAGGATCGGAGGTTCTAGAGATGTTGGAGGAGTTATGGCCTGATGGAGGACAAATTGGCTCTGATGTCCCATTATAAGGACTATCAGGGGCAATCTCTTGTAAGAAGGTACATTTTTTGTCAAGGGAGATTGCTATGGCAAGGAACAGACCGGCTCAGCAATTCCGCATGGTGGATGGGCTATTATATCTGGCCTCCTTGCGTGTGGGAGGAGCATGTTCATACACAAGATATGAGGAGTTTGCTCTGTTTCTTGCTGACAAAGTGTCCTTTGTCAGAGCTGAAATCTCCTTCAGCATCACTCAAAGAGATTGCGGGGTCCACCCTGAAACATGCTGGAGTACACCTCCTGTGTGGGTTAAGTTTGATCCAGTTTGGGTGAAGGAGGTGGTGGAAGTTGTCTCAAGACTGAGGCCAACACATTGCAATCTGGGCCCAGGTCTGAAATGACTTTTGGTCGGATGCTTGGACCTGATAGGATCTTTTGTGGCTAGGGTCTTCCAGACTTTCTTGAGGAGTGGGGTCTTCTCATCAGCTTTGAAGGAGGCCCTGGTTAGACCCCTGCTAAAGAAACCCTTATTGGACCTGGACTGTTTCGGCAGCTACAGACCAATCTCCAACCTCCCATTCTTAGGTTAGATAACTTAGGTTATAGAAAAAGTGGTGGCAATCCAGCTCGAGGAGCGACTTACCTCATCCTCTACCTACAAGGTTTTCCAGTCTGGGTTTATGGCTGGGCATAGTATAAAGACTGCCTTGGTGAAGGTGCTTCATGATCTCCTAATAGTAAGAGACAGGACAGAGCATACCATCCTGGTCCTCCTGGATCACTTGGTGGCATCTGACACTGTGGCCCATGAGGTGCTGCTTGACCAATTGTGGTACTGGTGTGGCCTGTCTGGTAAAGTCATCAAATGGTTCAGGTTATACTTGACCGGCAGAGTGCAGAGGGTGGTGATAGGGTTAGCCTCATCTATTCTGAAGCCTCTGACCTGTGGTGTTCCTCAGGGGTCAGTGTTGTCACCCTTGTTGATTACAGTGCATATGCTGCTGTTGGGAGACATTATCAGGCAGTATGGGCTGGATTTTCACTGCTATACAGATGATACTCAGCTATACCTGTCCTATGCACCAAGTAACCAGATGGTGGACTCTGTATTCAGCAACTGCCTGTCAGACTTGGATGATTCATAACTGGTTGAGACTCAATCCAGACAAGACTGAGGTGCTGGTGGTGGATCCGGATTATCATGGGGGGAAGGGAGTTTGTGGGATCCCCATTGTCTTGTACTGGAGGGGTGCCACTGATCCCATCCAAATGAGTGAAGAATCTGTGTGTGATCCTTGACAATGGCCTGACATTTGATGCTCAGGTGTCAGCTGTTTTTAAGAGTGGATTTTATCATCTGAGACTCCCTGGAAGAATATATAATCACTGACTGCACTCACAAAGGTGTGGCCTCCAAAATGTGTCATTTTCTGAGGGATGAGAAACTGAAAGTAGAGGAAACAACTCAGAGCCCAACTGGAAGCAGAATTATGGAAGGTGTAAAGTGATAATATCTGAAAGAGTATTGTACAAATGGAGGAGCATTTCCATATACAGTACCATATAGAGAGGCACAAGGCAAATCCAGTATAAAATAATAAATAGATGATATCATACACCAGCACTGTCTAAAAAATGCCTCTCCTACTCCATGATAAATGCTGGTCTTGTAATGCCCTGAAGTCAGGATTGACACACATAATATATTCATACCCTGACTTGTCATTATTCTGATCAACAGTGCTTGAGTTTGTCAGACTGGAATGAATATTTACTATATCTTTTTACTACTGTTGGACCAAGAAAAAGCCAATGAGTGAAGCTCATTTTTAAGGATGCCCTGGAAAAGGCAAGTTCATGTTACAGAAACAAGATACATAGGATTAAAAATGCATACTTTACATTATTACATTATTTAATTTGACTACATCAGACAAGCAAGAACAATATACTGTATACAACAGAAATTATGGCAGATGTTTGGAAGTATGCAAATATGATCATGAACACTTAAAACAGACTCAGTTGCATTTAAAAATATTTAGCCAGTATCTGTTTAATAAATTATTAAACATACTGTAAACTAACCTCTGATACCTTACCATAAAATTAATATTTGTAGTTTACTCCAGGATTAAGAGACATTGTACTTGAAGTTGAATGTTACAAATTTGGTATTACACCTAGAAATTTCTAGACTAGTCTGTGAGAAAACTTCTCTTAAAATTATTTGCAAAGTTTCCCAACTTCACATATTGCAAAGTGACACCACATAGTTCTTTACCCAGTAAAGTGACTACTTCATCAGGTGAAATCTATGCATAGCAGCACTTTGCCAGTGAAAGTGGTGGTGAAGTGCTGCTACACGTAAGTTTTGATCACCAAAGTAACATTTTCCAGGCAAAGAACTTTGAGAAGTGCACTTCTTAACAAAATAAAAAGGTTGGAAGATGTACCCACCGCTTACCCACTGTGCAACCATTTTTCATCCCCCCCCATCCTAGAGGTGTAAAAATAATTTCCCCCACTCTGTCACGTGCTATCACCTGCCTCACTGCTCCTCCCAGAGTCCGAGCAAAGTTGCTTTCTAGTAGTATTATTGAGAGCAACACCCAGTACAAATCTTTTCATCCCCACATGAGTGGAACACCTTGGCTCCATAAATCATAAAAAAAAAAAAAAACAATCCTACCCCTCTTCTTCCACCAAGCCCATAGAGTAAAAGCATATATCAACAGGCACACATAAATAAAACACAAACAGTCCCTTAGAGGTGCAGCCTATTTTCTTTATCATCCAATACAAAATCAGTGATGAGCCGGCCTGGTGGTGCAGAGGGTTGAGGTGCTGAACTCCACACCTTGAACCACGCCTGTGACTCAGGTTCAGGAACAAACTTGGGCACTGGGGGCTGGCAGGGGGAAGGAGAGGATCAAGCATCTGAAGGACTACTCTCCTCTCCTGGGGAGTGCTGGGGGGTAGCTCAGCTCTGCAGTGGCCCCTGGTGGAGACCAGGGGTACTACACATAGCATTACAGGAGGGACTACAGAAAGCAGGAAAAACAACTTTGGTGCCACCGGATGATGGCTGCCATTCTCCATGCTCCCTGGAACCTCCAGGAGCCTCCTCCAACACAGCAGTGCCCTCAGACCATGAGAAAATAGTGTGCTGGGGTTTATTGCCACCCGGTGCCTTCCCCCTCAGAGGAGGGGGACCTGCCCGGCGATGGGATATGCCGGGGCAACTAGAGGGATTGGTTGCAATGTGTGTGTGTGAGGGAGAGCTCCAGAGAGGTTTTCTGGGGGGATGGAGCACTAGGCGGCCCAAAGGAGAGGCAGACACCAGAGTGTGTGTAGGAGGAAGGTAAAAAGATAACACAAAAAAAAAAAGAAATCAGTGATGACATCTTGCATAGTAACACATGATTGGCTAAACTGTTCAGACAGCAATCTAGGAGCAACAGGTGGACATTCTTACAGCTCTGCAGCTACAGAAAGGTAATCCCTTTCACTCTAGGAATACTGGAGAATAAGCAAGCCAATGACTGCTCCTTTGTAGCAATATTTTGTGAGAAACTTAGACAAAGTTCCGTTTAGGAGAAATTGCTGTGTAGAGATTTTAAAAGTTGCAGTTTCAACCAAAAGGCTGACAGCAGGCACAGTGCATCTGGCATTTTTCACACTTAAGAGCAGCTGACATGATTAGGACAACTTTAACAAAACATCATATTTAGACAGAGTTCAGCTTACTGTATTTCACAATACTTCCGTATTTCTCATCCCAGTTATTCATTACTGAGGTAATTTGTATGAAAACAAGATCTTTGCCTCTGTAGTGTTTTTTAGTTTTAGTTTAGTTTATTGTTCTAGGAATTACTACCTTTGAGCCAGAGGCTCTTTTACAAAGGTTCCACGTCAATTAGGTACAGTACAAAAGGTTACATAGATAACACAACAATTTGTGTTGTGTCAAGAGCAAGAAAACATATACAAATACATATCAAATCATTTGTGCAAAGGACATGAGATATCAATAATCACATTATTATTACAAGAAAGAGGTCATGCCAGATTAGGAGAAACAAATAAGGAAAAAGTCCAGAACAGAGAGGGTAAGTGAAAGGTGTGGGGAGCAGACAATAGCAGGAGAAAAGGTTTCCCAAACATGTCTTTGTCAAATAACGGGACAGGGTGGGTAGTGAGAAAATAGGAGGTTTAATCAGGGCAGTCACAGGAGCTGGAGGTGGCAAGTGAGAGAAAAGCCTTGATTTGAAAATACCTAGAGAGGTGGAGGCAGTAATATGAGTGCTGAGGGCATTTAGCCAGCTGGGGGCACGATAGGCAAATGATCTTTGTCCCTGAGAAGTCCGGCATCGGGGGACTTGGAGAGGCTGGTGTTCTGATCTTCTGGTAAAACGGGTGCTAGCGTTCGGGCATAACAGGTCATGGATACAGGGTGGAGTGAGGCCCAGAGTGGATTTTTTCGCCATCAGTGTTCATCTATACTTGTTGCTCTGTCCCTACTCAAGGTCATAATGCACTGCTTGTGACATTTGTTACCCCCACAGCAAAAGATTGTGATGCCACTACAGAGGATTATGACATGAAGAACTGAGTAAGCAATAGAGGCAGATACAGTCTAAGGGCTAAAAAGCATGTATTCATGCAGATTTCCTCAGTAGTACATAATGGGGAGGATAGATCAATAGGATATGTAATGTGAGCTGGATTATACCTAAATGTTATGCTTTTCAAGTTTTTTTGAGGCATCAGCAGCTCTTTAAACTGATCTGTCTTCATGCAGAAATTTCATTCCCTGTTCCCAGATCCAGGAATTGGCTGAACAGCGTGCTTGAGCAGATTATTCCAATATCTGCCTGCTGCTTCATTGTCAGTTTTGCAGGCAAATGATGCAACAAAATCAACAGCAGCTTGCAAATTCCTCAAAGCTTTGTTCAGGATTAGTTTTCTTTCCTTAACTGGCTGTGTTTTCTCTGGCCTCCTCTCACCAGTATGTGGGGCAAGGGACAACAAAGATAGACTCCCCCAGGTAGTTTACCTTTATTTTAAAGAGTACTTTTTAAGACCGAAGTCTAGGAAATCACTTTCCTAGACCTCAGTCTTAAAAAGTACTGTTTACAATTATTTGACCTGGCACAACCATTCCTTGGTATGGCATCATTTTTGTGTTACTGAACTAATACCTTTATTTTAAGCAGCTTAATTTCTTGGTGTGACTTCCATATCCTCCCAATACCTAATGCTGTCTAGTGGGACCCAAGAGTACCCTGTGTGACATGTTAGCCCTGTTAGGAAGTATTGTTTTCCTAGCTTAGAGCATGTTCAGGTCTTTTTACTGCTCAGCCCAGCATCTGTGCCATGAGAAAATAGTGGCAGCACACTTCTGCTTTATTCTGGTCCATTGTGTCTCTCTGTGGGGCCAAAAGCAGAGAATGATCATGTTTGGCAATAACTCTGAAAATCATAACACACCATGCAGTCAAGAGAAGGAGCCAGTGGGATTTTATGCTTGTGGGTCCCAATGCCACAGTTCATAGGGGCAGGCACATAAGGAAGAACATATGGCTTGCCAGGCATGAAGGAATGGCTGTACTCTGCACCTGATCAGAAATGCAGCAGTCTGGTGTGTTCATCCAGTCCAACTGCAGCAGTTTAGGAATGCATTAAGGGAGCAGAAGAGAGACATGATCACCTCCCCTAGGTCATTATTTCAGTTGGTACAATATAAGCAAGGCATTTATGACTTACACTCTGTTACTAAAATCTTACTTAATGAACCAAGGATATCCATGAATAAACTTATGGCAGGCTACCAGTGTCCAACAATTACAATGGAATAAGTATAGAAGTAGAAAATAGCAGCAAAAGTATATTCTAAATGGAAATAGCCTGAACAGACTACAATTATATAAGGGTGTGAAAAGTCAAATCCAAATAAAATTTATTTAACTTTTGAAACATCTGTGAGAGGATATTTAAGGTTTTGGCAGCTTGAAGCAAGTTAAAGTTTCCAAGTTTATTGATTGGTCTTAGACCATTACAAATAAACATAATCACATTAAAAGATAGCTTTTCTGAAATTGATTTACACAGAAACCATAGAGTATGCATTATCCACAAATATTACAGAAATTAAAGTATGTGGTCTAAATATATAGGGGATACATGATGGGCACAAGTGTGATATGGAAAATATTTTCACTCCTCTAGAGTGACCTCTGAATACTCAAGAGTGGCAAATCCACGAGTGAGGTTTCAGAGGTCACTGTACAGGACTAAACATATTTCCCATATCACACAAGTGCACATCATGTATCCTATTTATACAATGGGGGCCTCACTGTACAAATGTACAATTTGCATGGCTTTGTGCAGCTTTGTGTGGTTGTGCCGCTTTGCGTGGGTTTAGCGCGGGTTTGGGGGTGTAATAAATGGCATTTATTTTAACTCTGCTGATGTCCTCAGGATTTACTTCACTGCAGTGAAAATAACTTGTTTTATCTCACTGGAATATGTCTCACCCCCATTGTATAAATACAAATATGTGTTCAATAATATCTATGATCTATGTTTCGCTTGTATTACAATTGCCATGCTTTAGATGAATTGAGGAAATAGCACTCAAGCAACCCATCACCTTTGATATATGATCATCTTGCACTGTTAACATTAGATATAGTAAAGTATCCTTATCTATTGATCGAATAGAGTCCCACATGGGCTGCAAACAATATTTTCTGGAATTATTGTACCATTGACAAGTAAACAAAACATGATAAAGATTTTCTGGGTCCGAATTTGTGCAATCACAGTATCAAGCTGAGCGGTCCACTTTAAAAAAAAAAATCCAGCCCCTAATATGTTACTCTGAAATAATTCCAGACTGTATTTGGTGTACAGTTTGTGAAAGGTATGTTCTGTTAATACATCTAAGTAATACCTGTAGTCATGTCTAATGTCATTTTGTACAATCAATGGTGAGATTTTTAACTGAGATATTTTTTCTAGATCTCTAGAATTATATATACAATAATGGATGGGGAAGTGTGCTTAATGAGAAATTAATGGTTGCCCAAGGTGTGGGATGCTACATAAACCCCGTGGGCGAAACCCGAGGGATTTATTAAAGCATCCCACACTGAGAGGGTGGCCATTAATTTCAAATTTAAAAACACTTCCTCATCTTTTATTATTGATAATTGCTGGGCAGCAATTTTTAGCAGCCCTCAGTCTCAAACGTAGAGATGCACTGACACTGTCTCTCAGTCTCACACACACACACACACACACACACACACACACACACACACACACACATACTGCGTTTCTGTCAGAAAAGTTTATTTGTTGTGAGGAGTATTTTTTAAGCCCTTATTGTTTTGTGTCCCTCAAACTGCAGTCACACTTAGTTTCTTTTACATGCAATAGCACTTACCATTGAGAAGTGCAGCAGCGCTGTTACTCTACGGTAGTGAAGCAGTGTGGAGCTGTTTGTAGGCGGATAAGCTCTTCAGTGTATTTTTTCTGGAATTCCTGTGCAGTGTGAGTTCTGGACAGCAGAATCAACCAGATAAGTTGTTTTTCTTAAAATAATATGATGGGACTCCCGGGTGTGGTGGCTCCTCGGTAAGCAGGATGAGGAGCTGCCATGTTTGTGTCAGTGTTTAGCCCGCCCATGGGAAGTGAAGAGCCAATCAGGATGTGGCTCTTTTTTGACTGAAGTGGCACGTGTTTGCTGTTATAACCTGTGGGTTATAATGGCAAATTATAACTCAGTCAGGCAATGGGAAACATTGCTGACCAGTTATTATAAACATTTTATGATTTTACTTGTTTTTTACATAATTATTATATTTGAGGCTAATTTGTATTCCCTTGTTTACAAAACATTTTAAGAACTCCAGGCCATCTACCTTGAAGTAACCATTTATATTATTTAACCAGTTAGATTGTCTACAGCCCACTGTCTGCCAGGTTGTTTTTTTTCAGCCCAACATATCCAGGGAAGTCTGTCAGCATCCATCCTAGATAGCTTAAGCCAATAGTTTACTTTCTTGGCTTCTGCCAACACTGATGGTTTAGTCATTCCCAGTTCTGCCCTAACTAAGGCAGCTGGGACAGGATTACTTAGGCCTAGATATGATTTATATAATTTATTAAGCAATATCTTTAATTTGCCTTTTTATCTAGTTCCCATATCTCCACTTGGTATAACAGTTGGGAGAAATACTTAGCCCTCGTAGCCATCAACAAAGGTCTTACAGTGTTACATCCACATTTATGGTTAAATCTTAATAATGAACTGTCGGTTTGCTTAAGTTTTTGTTTTAAACTATTTATATGTTTTATCCAGGAACCATTATCAGAAAATGTTAGACCCAAATAGATGTATGAACTGTACTAAGTTTTTTCATTCCTATTCTCCACTTGAATTTGGACTTTTTTGAGCCAAAAACTATAACCTGGCTCTTGACTTCATTAACCCTTAAATTACATTTTCCAGGGTAAATCATTAGGTGGTCCAACTTTTTCTGTAAACCTGGCTGTGATAGTGCAAAAGTGCTAAATTTTCAGCATACATCAATGCCGGGCAGCACCAGTGTCCAATTGATGGTAAGTCTAATTTGGAACCTTCAAGTTCTACAAGGAAGTCATTAATATAAATGGAAAAAAGGAGGGTGAACTGACACAGCCCTGTTTAAAGCTCTTATTGGTGGAAGATGAGGATGAAAACTGTCCTTTGTTCCCAAGTCCAATCTGGGCACAGGTGTCAATACAAAGCTCCCTTATGATACTGATTAGTTCAGGTTCTATTCCCCATGTTAACATTATTTGCCAAAGTGAAGCTCTAGAAATTGTGTTGAACATGGAACAAAAGTCTATGAAGGTGAAATATAACTTTTGCTTTCTTTACTAGATATATTTTTCAGAAAGGTGCAATAAGACAAAGGAGTTATCAGTAGTACTATAGCTGGCCCGAAATCCAGCTTGCATTTCTGAAAGGCCTCCTAACCTATCAATACAATCCACTAAGCTTGACAGTATTATTTTTAAAAAGACCTTGCCAGTTATATCTAATAGGGAGATGGGTCTATACATTTTGGGGTCTCTTTTATTTCCCTTTTTATAAATGGAAATAATAATGGCCCCTTTCCAAGAAGTTAGAAGATTTCTGTTTAAGATACAAGTGTTAAAATATGGCAACAAGAGTTTCATCCACAGGGGTAGAACTGCCAGTAAAACCTCAGGCAGGATCATATCAGGTCATGGTGCCTTTCCTAATTTCAGGGAGGTGATGGGCGAATATATTCCTGTGCAGTAAATAAATTAAAATTTGTCCTGTGCTGGCCCATTGATGCAGTGGTTGGATTTCCACTTGTGACGCCAGCAACTCAGGTTTGGGAATGGACTTGGGAGCCGGAGGACCGGCCTTGGGAAGAAGGCTTGATCATCCTATGACTGCTCACCTTCTCCTGGGGGAGGGAGGGCCTGGTGCTTGTTGACTCTTGGTGGAAGTCAGAGGAACAGTAATGCACTGGGCTCCCAGCACATAGGGAGCATGACAGACATTGGCGTGTGCCTTGACTTCAGTGGCATATCAGGTTCCCAGGGAGAAAATGGGGAGATGGAGCTCCCTGGGTGGCCAGATGATGGTTCCTGGCCCCCGCCACCATGAAGCTCCAGACAGCCTGGACTGCCTCAGTAGCATTCTGGGCCAAGGTAAGAGTTGTGAGCTGGCCAGCCCCCACTAGTGCCTTCCCTCCCAGAGGGGGGGACCCCTCTGGTGAAGTTATACCATGCTACCATGGAGGGCTGCATTGTGGGGTGGTGGTTGGTGGTGGGGAAAGAGTACAAGTGGGGTCCTAGGTGAACTGAAGGAGTGGCTGGTCAGGGATCATGGAGCAAAAAAGAAAAAAACAATTGTCCTACTGACAGTAGATTAAAATGCAAGATCGAATTAATGATATTTGGATCATAAAAGTTATTCCTATAATGAGCAATCCATTGCTCCATTGGAATGTAGGTATCCAGAACAAATTTAGTATTGTTTGTACCCTTGGATATTATTAGCTGGTAGGACTGTTGGTCCTTATTGTCAATAATATGTTGCATTTGTAGACGCTGCTTTTTTTTTAAGTTCTTTGTTTAGCCTTTAGGGAGGGTTTGTATTCTTCTCCTGCTCTATTAAGATCTTTAAATTTACTCTTGTCCCTAGAGTTCTTAACTTGTCTTATTAACCTAGTTAATTCCCTGTTAGCCCTACAGCTGTCATTATCAAACCATGTGTCAGTATTTTTACTTTGAGGTTTATTCTCAACTGGTCTATAAAGGAACTCCCTAATCTTATCAAAACATTCCAAAAGTAGATTATGAGTCTCTGTAGCATACTTCAATATCAGATTGTGAAGCACGTTTGAAGATAGTACATTGAGAAAGCTTACAATGGTCCTGTCACATACTGTGTCCCATTTAATTTTCCTAATGTTCCTGACTTCATAGTCCTGGAATGGCTTAGATAATGCATTTTCTCATTGTTACTAGTAGATTCAGACCAAGTTAGCTTGAGTGGAAAATGATCACTTTCCCCCCTATTCAGGACACTACAAGAGTCACATTTTTGCATCTGTCCATTTCAAAAACTAAAATCTAGGACTGAAGGGCCCCTCAGGTTATAATGAGTGTAATTGATTGTGAAGTCTATTCCTCCATTTATGGGTGGAAGACTAAATGTAGACAATAAGTTTATCAATTTAACCCTCCTGCATTTGTTTTGGTATCTAAGGAAGACCTGAAGAACTCAGAGGCTTCATGGTACATCCATTTATGGATATTGTTATCAGCATAGCCATCAAAGTGGCCAATCTGGCATTGGAATCACAGCACAAAAGAATGTTTTCATTTGGGGCCAGTGCCTTTACTTTCTGAATTACTGTTTCTTATTCTTCCCATGCTGCCATACTATACTATTTTGAAGAGGATGGAGGGATGCATGCCTTAATTAAGCAAAACTTAGACTTCTGTACTTGTACCCGGAAAGCCTGGGCAAAAGGTATGCTTTCTAGAGGAACAACAGATGTGTCATTATTCATTTTAAACCAGATGATAAGTCATTCTGATAGTCTTCTAGAGTTCCCCAGTTTCCTGACTGTTATTTGAAAGCTATTGTATCCATTAAAGGACACTACTGAATCCTTATTGTGCCAGGTTTCTTGTAACCATATAATAGAAAATGTATTTAAAAGTGAACACCAATCCATATTGGCATATCTTGATGCTAGCCCTGCAATGTTCCAAGAGAGCATTTAAAACGTTGAGTCCCCTTGGCTACTGGATTCTAAGCTATTTTCAGTCTCCAGTCAGCCGTTTTGATTAGCTACAGTAGCTTGCTGAACCTATTGCTGATAGGGATGTTAAAGACTATCTGATGAGTATTATTACCCATAGCTTGATAAAGAGCTTGCTCTGATACACAGTCAGTCCTTAGGTTGGGTTCTGGAGTCTTTTTAGACTGTCCCTCAAAGGGAGATGTCACATCAGATGTTTCATTTTTTATAATATGCCTAATTTGTCATAAGTATTTCAGTTATCCAACATTTTTCCATAAAGATCTTTAGTTTTAACAGTTATAAGGATCTGATCACATTTAGGGTCTTTACCCATGTGCATATCAACAGGCAGGCTGTCCGTCTCTACTGGTGTATTCAATATTCGTTCAAAGATATCTAATAATAAATATCTTAACTTTGCATTTGTCTCCTTAGAGAACCTTTTTAACCCCAAAAAAGATAAGGACAATTCTGCATCATTTTTGTCAGCAGGGAGCTCACTTAACTTCCTTGACTTGAAGGAGTTATTCAACACCATAGTATCAACCATGTGGATTCCTATTGTATTTCATCTAGGAGGATTAGGGCTTTTTGCATTATTAAATTTTTTACCTCTGTTCCTTGCAACAAGATATCTATTTGCCCAGCTTTATTTTTGCTTTTTCAATGGTAGACATTTAATATTTTTAAAACCTCAAAGGGTACCTGGAGAACATATATAAATAAATTACCCAGTGATCTCCTAAGTTTCCCCAGAGTTTAATTAGGCAGACCTTTAAACCCAAAGATGCTGATTCAGGAATCCTCATGTTGGTCTATGTGATTTTTAGCATTTAATTTATCTTTGGCATTTTTAAATGCCAGGAGCCTTAGCAACAAGATGGAAGATCTGGAGGCTGTCATGGTGCAGTCAGACCTGGACATTGTGGCCATCACTGAAACCTGGTGTAATGATAACCATGACTGGGAGATGGCCATACCTGGCTACAACATATTCAGAAGAGACAGAGCAGGCAGGAAGGGAGGAGGAGTGGCACTGTATGTGAAAAATGACATAAGGGCCACAGAGATCCAACAGGAGCAAAATTGGGGAGAGATACTGTGGGTTAAGCTGGAAAGGAAAATGGGAACAGCCATCCACACAGGTGTGGTCTATAGACCACCAGCCCAGGAGGAAGAAACAGATAGGGAGCTGATGCTAGCCATCCAAAGGATGGCAGACAAGGGTGAGGTAGTACTGGTTGGAGACTTCAAAATTCCAGATGTAGACTGTAGCATTCCAGCAGCAGCATCAACTAGGAGCAGATTTATCCTGGACTCCCTTCAGGGTGCCTTCCTCAAGCAACTGGTCATGGAACCAACTCGGCAGAAGGCAATACTGGACCTTGTGCTCACAAACAGGGACAGTGTGATGGGGGTAACAGTGGGGGAGCACCTGGGGAACAGTGACCACCAGTCATTGTGGTTTGAAATCACAGAAAGAGCAGAACCAAACCACACAAAACATGTATCCTGGATTTTAGGGGGCAGACTTTGGGAAAATGGGAGATGCTTGAAAGAGGCATTAAGGGAATGGGACAGAATCAGGGGTTGAGGAACAGTGGCAGTATTTAAAATGGGG
Organism: Neoceratodus forsteri; assembly: GCA_016271365.2. Classification (NCBI taxonomy): domain Eukaryota; kingdom Metazoa; phylum Chordata; order Ceratodontiformes; family Ceratodontidae; genus Neoceratodus; species Neoceratodus forsteri. The sequence goes on from CM057451.1 coordinate 207,618,014, forward strand.
ATTACAAGAACAACAGAATTATGCATTACAGGTTAGCAAGAGGAAAAGGAAGAGGAGACAATTATGGTTTTCCAAAGAGGTAGCAAATAAAGTGAAAGCTAAAAAGATTGCATCCAGGCAATACAAAAGACACAGGCAGAAGGGGATATGGAGAAGTACCAGGAGAAGCAAAGGGAGGCAGGGAGGTCAGTAAGGAAGCCAAAGCTCAGACAGAAGAACACATTGCAAAATCAGTGGGTAGAGGGGCAAACCTTTACAGGTACATAAGTGAAAAAGAAAGACAAAGGGAGGATAGTGAGACTGAAGGGGAGGATGGGGTCATGGTGGATGACAACAGTAAAGCTGACATATTGAACAGGTATATCTGCTCAGTCTTTACTGAGGAAGAGGAGGGTAATGGGTCTGAAGGGAGTACAAGGGTGAGAATGGTGCAGAATGGACACAAGTCCCTTTACACGAGAAAGGGTCCGAAGGAACTGGAAGTAATAAGAGTTGATAAAGCAGGACAGATGGGGTGCACCCCAGGGTCCTTAAAGAACTAAGAGAGGTGGTGGCTGAACCTCTGGCTATCCTGTTTAGCCGATCACTGGAAACAGGGGAGGTACCCAAAGACTGGAGGACAGCAGATGTAGTCCCCTTTTACAAAAGTGGGAACAAAGAGGAAGCAGGGAACTACAGACCAGTCAGCCTCACCTCAGTAGTGGCGAAGATCATGGAAGCACTACTGAAGGAGAGACTGGTGGAACATCTGGTTGTCAATTGACTACAAGACCCAAGGCAGCATGGTTTCACCAGGGGGAGGTGATGTCAGACCAACCTCATTGAATTTTTTGACTGGGTGACTAGGGAGGTGGATCAGAGGAGGGCAGTGGACATGGCCTATCTGGACTTCAGCAAGGCTCTTGACACTGTGCCACATAGAAGACTATTACACAAACTGGGGAATATGAGTGTGGGCAGGACAGTAGTGTGATGGGTAGGTAACTGGCTGGGTGGCAGGACACAGAGGGCGGTGGTAAATGTCTGTCACTCCACAGAGGGAAGAGTTACCAGTGGGGTACCACAGGGATCAGTGCTGGGACCGGTCCTATTCAACATCTTCATCAGTGACATTGTGCAGGACCTAGAAGGCAGAATTTCACTGTTCGCTGATGACACAAAGCTCTGTAACAGAGTACACACACCAGAGGGTGTAGACAGAATGAGAAGGACCTGCAGAAACTTGAAGAATGGTCAGGGTTTGGCAGTTGAAATTCAATGCAAGGAAGTGCAAGATAATGCATATGGGGCACAAAACCCTAGCACAATATATCAGTTGGGGGGGTGAGGATATAGCATGCACCAAGCAGGAAAGGGATCTTGGGGCTATCATCTCTGATGTCCTCAAGGTAGGGAAACAGTGTGACAAGGCAGCAGGTAAAGCAAATAGGATGCTGGGATGTATAAGCAGGGGCATCACCAGCAGGAAAAGGGAGGTCATAATTCCACTATACAAGACACTAGTGAGGCCCCACCTGGAGTACAGTGTACAGTTCTGGAGACCATACCTACGTAAGGATATAGACAGGGTAGAGAAGGTTCAGAGGAGGGTAACAAAGATGGTGCATGGATTGCATCACAAGTCCTATGAAGACAGGTTGAAGGAACTGAACATGTACTCCCTGGAGGAGAGGGGAGAGAGGGGATATGATAGAGACATACAAGTATCTTACAGGGAGGAACAGGGTGCAGGAATACACTATTTTTAAGTGAAAAAGATGTTCCAGGACTAGAGGGCATGGGATGAAGTTGGAGGGAGGACGATTCAGAGGAAACATGAGGAAGAATTTCTTCACAGAACGGGTGGTGGACAAGTGGAACACCCTGCCAGAGGAAGTGGTGGGGGCTGAAACAATCACGGGATTTAAGAATGCATGGGATATACATAAAGGAATTCTGGAGGTCAGGTTTAAGGGGCAACAGACTTCTAGAAAAACATAAAGTGAACTTACAAGCTCAAATGGGCAGACTGGGTGGGCCATAGGCCCTTATCTGCCGACACTGTCTATGTATCTATGTATCTCTATTCACATATCTGAAACCCAAATCACGACTTTCAAATGATTTGCTATTTAGCCAGATCTCACTGGCATTTAGTGGAGATGTACAAAATATGTTAATACAATCCTAACTAACTTCATCCTTGTCTTTCATGATTTTGATAAAATCTGCTTCCTGTACCTCAGACCCTGTTTCTGCCCTTATCGGGTGCAAATCTTATGCTTATTTTTTTTTTTGGTTGACCGGGTAAGTGCACTAGACAAATCCTGCCTATTTTCAGGCACGACCCAGGGAGGGGGATACAGATGAATGTCAACTGACCTTGAACCAGATTAAGCTGTTGGTGGTATTTTTAGTGAAAGAAGGAAATTTGGCCAGGACCCCGGGGGAAATTCCCCTACTCTTTTCAATAAGTGCCATGGGATCTTTAACATCCACCTGAACTACCACCAATCCAGGCACATGGGACCTCAGTTTAATGTCTCATCCAAAAGACGGCACCTCAGAAGTGCAGCACCCCTCTCATGCTACACTACAGTGTCAGTACTGGGATATTAACCCAAGTGCCAGATGTGGGAACTGAACCCACAGCCCTCTGGTCTCCTGACCTCTGAAGTGAGTGTGCTACCTACTGAGCCACTGACACTCATCCAAAGTTAATCTTGGATATATGTGGTGACCGTATTGACAAAGTATAGCACATTGGCCAATATCTATAAGTGCTGAGTTCTTAAGTGGAATATTAGATTGAGATTCATGAGCCTCCTGGAATGGATTAATATCTTTATTCCTAAGATTTTTTTTTGGTGCTGGTGTCCTCATACCAGTTATTCCAATCCAGTCTTAAGGCTTTAACATCTGATTCCAGTGTACTACAGATATTGACTAAGTTTGTTATTGTTGGTGCCTCCGTTGCCCTTATATAGGAGGCAGTATAGCGCAGTGGTCTAAGGCTCTGAGCTGCAAATCTGGTGACATCCAGCAGACCAGACCTGGGTTTGAATCCCACAGCTTCCACTTGCATACTGTGTGACCCTGAGCAAGTCACTTAACCTCCTTGTGCTCCCAGGTCGCTCCTGTAAAAAAGCGTTCAGCTTAGTGTGCAATACCTGCTTAAACAACTAAATAAAAAATATATGACCAACCTCTTGTAAAGTAACAGGTGGAGAACTCCTTTGATCATTACATACTGAATTAATTGAGGCAACATTTACCACAGGCTCATTCATAATTATGTTCTGAACAATCAAATTTTCCTCTTCCCTTCCTTCACAATTAATTAAGTGGTTATGCAGAATGAGGTGCACCACTTTTGTGACTTTTTCTTTGTCATCAGGTGCATTTCTTCTTTTTTTAAACTTTTTCCTCCCCTTTTTTACCCTTATTTTTCTTTTACGGTTAATATGTTTTTTATAGATTTGACTTTAACAAGCATTACATGGAATAAAGCTGTCGGATACTTAACAATAATATTACAGACCTGTGACATACATCTGTATGAATACAGTTAGAGGGACAGGCTTACAATAACTTGAGGAGCAGAGCCTAAACAAGTGGGCAACAAAAGAACTGTATTATTCCCTGGATGGACGAACAACACCTTTCCAGCCGGGAAGTAACCTATGGGAGTAATACCTACTGGTGCTCATGTCCTGTAAATACCATATAAATTGGCTTACCTAGACTATTCTTGATGATACCTGAATTGCTGGCATACCCTTACTTTTAATGGGGTTATCTTGAAAAACAATGGATGAGAAGTCTGGTCTCTCATGCTTAGATTCTTCCATAATTATTGATGGGGAGACATTTTGCTGAACTAATACATTTAATTTATTTAAAATGTTTTCTAATATAAAGCTGTTAAGTGCAATGTTCTCTTTGATGGTTTCTATCTCATTTTTGACTATTACTATCTGTTCCATGATTACCAAAAGGGCCACATATGGATTACACATTAGCTTTCTAAGGTCATCACTCAGGTTAGTTGGATATCAATTTATTTGGTCCAGGCCTATATTACATTGATCAGATATTCTACTAACATGATTAGATATTTCAACTTTCTGAATTGTGTCTAATTTTTTCAGCCCATTAATGGTATTCTGGAGTTCTTCAATAATTTCCCCCAGATTGGTGCTTTTCATTATTTCTCTGGAGGTAGCATCTGTTATTTTTACTTCCTCAATTTGAAGAGAGTGCAAATGATCCATTGTAGGTTCCTCTTGTGAAAACTTCAAGGATAGAGAATAGATAGGATAGTAGTAATTCAACACACTTTCCTGCCCCTGTGTTGTATTTAATTTAAATGGCTCAGAGCCACTAGAATCTTTTTTTTCCATACACCTCCAATGGAGTTACAACTGAGCTGTTTAGAATTCTTGTGAAGCAGAAAGATTCTCCTGAGATGATATGTGGGTTATAGGGTGGAATGGTTTTGGGAGTGGAGCTCAGACATGCAGACTCTACCTCCACAACCCCTTGGACCCCTCCATCCATTCTCGATTCTGCTTCCTTCAGTTTTTTCCTTCTCCGTATTAGAGTTTTCACCTTCTGTTTCCGTTTTTCCCACAATACCAAAATGCTCACTAATTTTAGTTTGCTTCCTACCTCCTGTCTGTGGTTTTGCCATTTTCGTTTTTTTCTTTTTTCTCCCTATTGGCTTTTTGAGTTAATTGGGTTTCTGACCCAGGCTAACAGGTAGACTGTTTGTCTGATGGTTAAAATCTAAATCTGAATGAGTATCATTGAAAACATTGGTACCATTTATACCCAGCAAACTATCAGCTGCACTGTTTTTTAACACATCTTCTGTTTCTGCAGCAGTCTCAGCTGCTTGTTTACTGGTTAATTCCATTATTACCCTAAATATGGTTTATTGGTAAAAGAACAGGATAAAGTGCAAAACTCTAGGCCTTAAATACCTCTAAAAACTGCTAAGGACCAGCAGTGGACTAGCAATTAATATTATGTAAACAGTATACAGCATATTAAAAATAATTTCCCAAGATTCTTTCAGCATAGACCAAAGTAAGCAATATAACCATAAAACATGTTTAAAATGCCCAGGGAAGAAATTACAATAAGTTCTAAGAAACAAAAAGAAACCTGTATAGGTCAGTCACTTCAGTGCCCTTGTCTTATCTTCAGCTTTCCCTGCTTTTCAGTAGGACAGAGTTCATGTAAATCTGTACATCTGGTGTCTTTGTCCAATCAGCTACCCTCCAGGAAAGTTTTCAAGAAATTCCAGGCATTTCCAAAAGGTTTCAAAGTGTTTCCAGAGGTTGCAAAGAGTCCCTTAAAATTAAGAAGTTCCAACAGGTATTGAAAACCCAACAAACTTCAGGACACAGGCCAATGGGGTTTCAGACTCCATTCAAATCCCCTTCCCGATCCTGGCCACCAAATATCCCAACTGAATGTCCTTTGTGCTGTAGCCATTGTTTTTCCACATTCACAACATTTTTCTAGTCAGCCGGTCCCTTTATGTCCGTAGTTCAGAAGGTTCAAACTTATTTTCCCAATACTACCATTTGAACATAAGAGGCTCAGGTAGACTATCAAAATAGCACTCCCGTTTCCTAGGCTGTGGCCTTGATGTATTATGGTCTCAAACAGATTCCCCAACTGTTGTGACCTGTTGTTCTGATGTTGGCTGTGCACTATATGTTGTAGAAAGAAAGGGAAACAAACAAAAAACCCCAGCAATGTTCTGAAAAGCAAAGGGTAGTTTTAACACAGCTTAAGCTACAAACATTTAATGCTGTAGTACACAATTATACAGAGCAAATTTTAAGTGTGCATTCAATTACCCCCTCCTCAACCCTAAGGATGCTAGTATATACAATTCCATACACCAAAAAAGAAAATTAGTTTTAAAATACTAGCTAGTAAAATAGTAAAAAGATATATCTCCTATACTCAAAGGATAAAAATGTGTTACCCCTTTAGTTAGAACAATGGGTAGATATCCCATTTAGCTAACCCCCATATGTATATTGAGGGATAAACATCAGTATTTTGGAGACTTACTTGTATCATACAAGATTATTCACACATACAAAAGATGAGCCAAAGTCTAGCATCCATGTGTAGCAATTGGGTAACGACCAGATATGGTCAAACAGCAGCAGATGACAAGTGGATATCAGCACACCATTCAGCACGCCATTCAGGCACAGGAAATAAAGTGTATCTGATCAAAAAATGTCACGCATGCTCTTTTGAGGTTGCTGACAATAGTCATGTGACATTCACAGTGCAAAATATAAACGTTTAAGGCCAAATGGATTAAAATTTAAATATTTAAAAATAAAAAATGTTTAAAATGAAAATGCTCCAGTCTCAAAGCTCATAGTCAGCAGAAGAATAAAGAAACTAGGAATGTTCGAAGTGGCTCAATAATTCTCACACTCATACCTAGAGGTTAAAATACAAAACAACAAACATGGTTTAAAACCACTCAACATTCCAACATTCCAGTAGTACTATATCAATATAGTATAATTAACAGTATAATTTTATAAAACAAAATTTATCGAATGTGAGGAAGAGAAAGGGAGTGAGGAACACAACCACTGTTCTCTTTGTAACACAAAATACTTGGGACAATGCTGTACATCCCAAGGCTTACTGCAGGCCTAGCAACCAACAATGGGCTCCACCTCCACGGACTGTTAGTTCAGGGCTCCAGGCTTCAGTACAGCATTATCTCTGAGTACACAAAAATGGAGCAGCACAAGTTTTACTGGAAAGAGCCTGGTAAGTTCTACAGAGGAGGCAATGGTGGCATACCTGTTTTAGAATTTAAAGTGCTTTTCATCAGGATCCTGCTCAAGCCATTCACAAACAGCACAGTGTGCAGCTGCTCACTTCACTCCCAACCTCTCTCTGGATCTCCAAGAAAGGCTTGAAGCAAGGCAGGAGAACACTAAGTCACTCATTTTGGAGCAACACAGGAGCAATGGTTGATCACTGGATAGAAGAATGCTGGTGCTGGAGAATTCAATGAGTAATTTGGTCAAAGCGGGGAGGTTTATGAATGTAATATTTTATCACTGTGACAAGTATAAAGGAGTGCATAAATAAGGTGGAGAACCTACCAAGAGCAGCATACAAAAGGCAGTGATGGGTACGATGGGTGGAAGCAAGAGCATAAGATCAGATGTTGTTATGAAGTAGGTGACATCCCATATACAGTAGATCAATTATTTTTAGATAAAACAAGCTAGACTATAACACCATAGGTAATACTGGGGTGCAGTCTATATTGCACAATAGTTAGGGGAGCTTCCGGGAGGTAAAAGTATTATAACAGTCATGGAATGACTGTTCCACTAGAAAGTAGTTTGGGGGGCCAGCCCGGTGGTGCAGAGGGCTGAGGCACTATGCCTTACCTAGCATCACACTAATGACCTGGGTTCAGGAATGACCTCGGGTCATCGAGGAGCTGGCACTGAGGGGAAGGGTGGGAGCAGGATTGAGCAGCATAACGGCAGCTCTCTTCTCCCAGGGAGAATGTCACTCCCTCTTAGTTCCACTGCCATTGGGTGGAGGTCCATGTGGCCATGTAGGCAGGAGGGAGTGGCAAGTAGTGGGAGAGTGCCATGGAACATGGCATGCATGTTTCTCCACATGTGTGCATGCACATCCGAGGAGGGGCGTGGAGAAAAGTGGGGAAAAATCAGGGGTTTTAAAACATAAGAGAAAAAAAAAGAAAGTAGTTTGGGTACCTTCATTTCTAGGGGGTCATCTAGTGGGAGGTCCAGAGCTGTAAGGATCTTGTCCAGATATGAGGTCAGACCCTGTGCAAAATAAAGGGAGGGTTGTGAACCTATCATTATTTTTTCCATCAGGTGAAAGATAAGGCGGGGGTGATTGCCTACACCTCTTGCACACAGAACATATACGCATTGCCAATAACAAATATTGCCTGCAGTGTTGTGCAAATTTGAAAAATTTTGCCTGGCAAAATATTTTGTGGAATTTGTGCATTTCGCAAATTATTTCACTGGGCAAAATGTGAATTTTCGCCCTCCCTTGAACCAGCAAAATTTGCCACTCGCAGGCAAAATTTCATTACCCGCAGGTGAAATTTTCCAATTTTGTCACTGGGCCCCCAGCCCAATCTTTAAAAAAAACCAACATCCCCTCCCCTCCCCATCCCTGTTGTCTAGTGGCCCCCCTAGCCGATCACCGGCTGAATTCAAGAACCCCCTCCAGTCACCCCGAGTTATCCCTGGGCCTCTGGACCCCTGGCCCCAAATAATTGAAAATAAAAAAAAAATTCTCTCCCATGTCCCTAGTGTCCAGTGGACCGCCCCTGGTTGATCACCGGCCGAATTGAAGTAAAGAACACTCCCTCCCAGTCAACACAGTTATTTTACTCTCCTCCAGCCATGACCCTGGCCCCAATCTTAAAAATAAAAAAAATTCCCTCCACTGTCCCTGGTGTCTAGTGAACCCCCATCCCCACCCTGTCTTAAGTCAGAGCCACCCACTCCCCCCAGTAGCCCAATGGACCATGGCACAGCCCTCCATTCACCTCCAGGCCAGAAGCCCATCTGAGAGCTCAATGTAACAACGCATAGCAGGCTGCTACGCACTCATTCATTGAGTGCTCAGATGGGCTGCCAGCCATGGAGGTGAGTGAGAGCTGTGCCAGTGGCCTGATCGGGTACTGGGGAGTGGATTGGACTCCAACTTATGGTGGGGGGTCCACTGGATACCAGGGACAGGGGAGGGGATTGTTTTGGAGCATAAAGGACCTACTGCTGGCAGAAGGTCCTTCCTCAGCAAATCCAGCAACCTCCACAATGTGCTATCTATCTATCTGGAGCTTGGATAGCTTTGGGAACAGCTTGGTAGCCTAGTACACGCAGGATGATTAGCACTAGATAAAAGAAGAGAATGCAGCCATCATGCTCAGGGGTGCATGACTAGTTTATGCATAGTTGTGTGGTGTGGGCTGGGGTACCAGGAGAGAGAGAGAGTGCAATGGTTGAAAGGAGGGAGCGTTTGTGAGAAGCTGAGCTGCTGTGCAGGGCCCGCAAGTGAGCCCAGGTTATATATAACAAAAAAATTAAAAAGAAAATGGGTTGAAGGTGAAATGATGGGGGACAGGGAAGGACATGAAGAGGGAAGGGGCACAGGACATGAGGATAAAAATGTGATACATCAATTTTTTTGTGCACAGCATGGCCCATGACAGCAGAAGATCTCATATGTACAGAGTCTGGCTTTTTTTGTAAACTTATTTTACTGAATAGAATAGATTGCAAGGAAAAACACACCATTGCATACACTTCATATTACAATTAAAAGCACAGGATCAGCAGCAGATATGCAGACGTGTTTAACAACTCACCTTACATTTTACTTTAGCAGATGTTACATTTTGTCTTCACATAGGCTTACTACTTACAGAAGAACAGTATATTTTCTCAGTGTTACACATTATACTCTTTCAGTGATTGGCTGGGGGGGAGTCACTTGACACCAGGGAGGGGGAAAAATAAAATATAAAGGATGGGGCATATGCAGGCGAAATTGCAGGTGAAATTTCACAGTTTCGTAAAATATTTCACTGGGCGAAACTGCAGATTTTGAGGCAATTTCGACGGCGAAATAAAATTTCACAACATCTCTAATTGCCTGTCACCCTTTTGTAAAGAAATAGCTGGTGCAGCAATGTTTGGTAACCTGGCTTATGTCTGTATGTCCTGGCTAGTATCTGTAGGCCTTGGCTAGTTTCTGTATGCCTGTTTGTTTTTCAAGTAGTCCTGGTGTTCCAATGGTAATTGAGGCCACTGGTGTGTTGATAAAACAGCTTGTATAATTTAAAATTATGCCTTTTTGTTAATAACATACTGTGTCTTGTTAAAACAAATTCCCCAGATGCTGCTTAGTTTTATTTGTTGCAGAGCGGCAGCTACGTGGTGCCGAGGTGCCAAGGAGAGGAGCAGTAGTGAAGGAGGAATGGTGGAGAGCCAAGTTGTGGCTCCATAGTGTATAGCACCATTGCACTAAGGGGAAATTCCCTTTGTTGAGCACAGGGAGTGACTCAGCATGTACTGTGAGTGCTGTTGCTGAGCAAACTATGGTCTGCCAGGGCAATGGTTAGTGAGAGACAGAAGTATGGAGAGAAGTGCGCTTCTCTTGATGGCGGGTGACCAGGAGCCAGATATTCAAAACTAAGCCTAGGGGCAAAGTTAGCACTGCACAGTGTGCTAAATTAACCCTGAACCATTAGCACACTATATTCAAAGGAATAGCCCCGGGGCTAAACCTGCTGAATATAGTATGCAAGCGAAGAAGTGCAAACAGGGCTGGGAGTGCAATGCAAAAATAGCCTGGGAAATAAGACAGTTCTGAATATAGCAACAGGGAAGGGCAAAATGCAACAGCAGCTTAGTGGACACAGAGGCAGAGAAGGCAGAGCTGCAGTAGCAGGCCAATGTGAGTGATAATAATGGAGTACTGCACAACAACAGCAACAGTCAATGCAGGCCACACATAGCACAACTGTGCTGCGCATGTGACAGGTTAGCCAGGAGCAAACACATTAGCCCGGCGCTAACACATTAGCCCGGGGCTAATGTTTGCAATATTCAAAGCTCATATGCAAATGAGCCTACTCAGGAACTCAGTGGGCAAACAGCCACATTAGCATCTCGTTATGTCCTGCTTTGCATGCACTCCATGTAGTTTGCCTGGCACTATAGCATGGATCCCACAGCTCCATCTGTATGTCAGACTGGAAGTACAGGTCAAAAACTGTAGCACAGGAGGTGCACACAACTCAGCCTATATGCTGGACCTGTGAACAGCTTGGTAGCTTCAGGCAATGGGTATCGGCAGGCTTAACACAATGCATACCCCCGCAACCATACAACACTGTAATGAAGGACACAGATGCTTGGACTGAGGAACACTGAGGGACACTGATCCCCATGATTAGGGACACTGTAGTGGTATGTCACAATGTATATATCTATATCTATATCTATATCTATATCTATATCTATATCTATATCTATATCTATATAGCTATAGACACAGACATATATAAAACTGTCCACCCTGGTAGTCAAGTGGACCCCCAGCCTCCCTCACCTTTCCCTGATACATGAAGTCATGTGCCATCCACAGTACCACCTCAATAACCGACATACCTCTCAATATCTCAATATTAATAAGCATAGCACTGGCTTTCCGAAATCATAGCAAATGGCCAGAATTTGGAGCACATTCGTATTGTAAGGAATTTGTCTTTAGATAGTGAACCCCATATTGGTAGTGCTAAGGAATGTTTCTATCAATGTAATTCACTGATGTTTCTGTGTCAAGAAATAGCTCTAACATTAGTAGGAACATCAGTAAACCTATGCAGATCAAAGATAAATTTGAAAGTGACACTCATAGCGCTATGTGATATCCATAGCAATTTGTGTGGTATGATTACCGAACATTCAGAGTACACATCCCTGGTGGTCCAGTAGATTGCACTATCCCCTATCCCCTGGAAATACCCAAACCCACTCCCTGGTAGTCCAGTGTCCCCTGCCCCCCTCCACTGTCCCCGATACATGTAGTATTGTTCCCACCTCAGTGTTGGCCCCTCTCAGATCCAAACCTAGTGTCAGCCCTGAGCACTGATAAATAAGTTTAAACAACCGTGGTGGTCCAGTGGAGGGCACAAGCCCCGATCCCCCGTATATACCGACCCACTCCCTGGTAGTCTAGTGGCCCCCAGCACCGCACAGTGCTGACCAACCTGCTCCCCCATCCTGGAATGGAGCTGGTGACTGTCTCAATCCACCACACACCTCCGCAGGCAGCGTCCTACTGAGCTATGAATTAACACGTACAGTAGGACATGCTCAATCATATCTCAGTCGGATGCTGGCTGCGGAGGTGTGTGGTGGACTGAGCCAGTTGCCGGATCTGTTCCAGGATGAGGAGGGTGCAGGCTAGTCAGCACTGCTGGGTGGAGGAGCCTCTAGTCTACCAGGGATGATTATGCTGAAATTTGTCTGGGTGTAGGGGTTCAGGATGGGGGGGGCACAATACTACGGGTTTTGGGGTTTGGGATGAGAGGGTCAACTAGACTACCAGGGCTGATTATGATTTACTATGTATGGGTGTCAGGATCTGGTGGGGGGGTCACTAGACTACAGGCTTGTGTGTTCTGCTTTGAGCATGTTTTGGGGAATGGGAGTACTGCCTTCCCTGATTGCGCGGCATTACTGCATGCTTTTTCTTGGTGGTATTCAAGGCCATGCTACAGGTTGTGCAAAACACTGAAGTGTGGCACTGTTCTTCTGAATATGCCAGTGCCCCGACATTCATGGCCCTTACCATCACTCCCTCCCCTGCATTCATTACCATTTAGCATCGGCGCTATCGCACAGTTCCGGCGCTAATTGGCCTTTTGAATATTGCAGTCAGGAGCAAATTTGGCATTATTCCAGTACAATGGGTTTGTGCCCAGTGCAAAGTTTTGGATATCTGGCCCCAGATATTTTAAATAAAATAATTAGCTTGGCAGGTAGCAAGCAGCTGGATATTAATTTATGGACTGGCTACCATGTATTTAAATAAATTAAAAGGGGGCACATAATAAAATAGGGATGGGTGCCCAAAACATAAGCAAAGTCCTGATGTCATGATGAGTAGCAAACAGGCTGCAAATATGTGAAAAGCAAAGCACAAACTTTTAATGTAAATTAGCACAAAACTTGATTAGTTAATTAAAATAAAGCCACAGATAGAGTAGAGTCACATGTACACACACTTATGTATCTTATGCCACGTAATTGTTTAGTTTGCAAGATGGAGCTGTTTAAAGCATAGTGTTACAGTGGGGGGAGAGTGGGAGCAGGATTGAACTACCTAATGGTTGTTCTTCTCTCTCTAGAAGGGGGGGGTCACCCTCCCACAGTCCTGCCACCTCTGGGTGGAGGTCCGATGGCGGCACAGGCAGGTCATTGGTGACCGGCAAGGTGGGGCATCCCACAGTGCATGATGCACATGTGCCTCCACGTGCATGCCCTCACACCAAGGACATGATAGTGGGCAAAAATGGGGGAAAAAACGTCTAAACAAATAATAGAAGAAAAAAAATAATTCAAAAGGCAAAAAATGTACAGCTTTTTTTTTCTAAAAGGCACTGTCAAGCCAGTTTAAGTAGGATTAAAACCAAGATTAGCAGATTTAGAGACTAAAAAGTGGGCTTTCAGGTATCACCTGATTAAAAGTTCAGGAAGCAGGGGTTGCTGTCCTGTTAAGGTGGCGTAGCATGAGATGAGAAGCTGTATCCCTGAACCCACACTGGCAGGAAGGAAGGTTGAAGAAAGAGCCAGGAACAGGAGTATGGTCTTGGGCAGGAGTGGTTAATGGAATCCTTGGAACAGCCCATGTTATGAGTTTTAGATCTCAAATAAATATTTAATTTGTCTGAGCTCCAGACAAAATGTGAAGTGTTTATTTAAAGGGAAATGGCTTTATTTAAGTGTTAATTTTATCCTTGTTTAGTGTGAGAGTTAAACAGCAAGCTGATATTTTTCCACAGGGTGGACAATTTTAAGTTTAAGTGATGTAATGATACCTTAACCCAATTTATTAATAAAAAATGCTGAAGAAACCAGAAGTGTGAGCTTTTGTTATGGAAAAGATGTGAATGTGATTAACTTTTATTCTGAGAAAATGTTATTGTGCTTAATGTAATGTACAATTATAATGAATCTAATAGAGCAGGGCAGGCTCAGAATTTTCAGAAAGACAGTTGAAAATTCAGACCTGGAATTCCACTGTGTCACATTCTGCTGCAGAATTCAAAAGTAGAACTGAAGCCGATTGGTGCTGAGGTTTGGAACAGGGCTCTGTTCACTGAGTGACCAAGATTTGCGAGGAATGGAATGTTCAGGAGGTATAAAAGGAGCACCACAGCTGATTTTCATGGAGATCGAGCAGGGAGACAGACCTGAATGGACCAGATCCATCCAGAGGAAATCCAATCTAGTGAGGCCTACCTGTAGTTATGGCCTGGGGGACTAGCCTTCAGTTAAGTATTTCAGACTTTAGGGGATTGGGATTCGTATGAAATCCTGATTATGAAAATCTTGACATCGGAAGACTGACAAGTTTAAAATCTTGACTTTAATAATACCGACACTGTAAATCCCAACTCTGTAAATCCTGATGCACCCATACTTCAGTAGACAGCGGGATTTTAAACTTGTTATGCTTCCGATGTCAGTGGGGGGTTGTTTCTCTTGTACCTGTCTCTGCTATGCTGTACTGCAGTGTCAAAATGGCATTCAGTACTACACACAGCCAATTACAGATGGTAGTGATTACCTGTGGTAGTGCAAGTGGCAAGCAGTGCAGTATGGACTGTAGCTGTGTCTCAGATCTTCTTCTCACTCCCCCTGTGCCAACCCTCTGGACCCCAGGTAATTCCTGTTTTAATATCAACTGCTGTACATATAGCACTGAAAAGGTAATAGGAATGCAGGTCTCCAAACATTTAAGCGTATAATGGTTGCTTACTACAAAGTGGCCCATGTTTTTTCATGTTTATATTGCCTGTTTTGAACTTTCTTACTAGCACTACCTGCAAGTCACCCACCATGAACAAAAATGCTTTGGAAAAAAGTATTCTTTAAAAGGTTTACCATGCAGATGCTTGAACAGCGACAAACTTTTGAATGGCATTTTTCCAATAGACTCCAGTCTTTTCAAATATGTGGCAATGCACAGGTCATGCATTGGCTTTCATAACAGATGGTTAGTACTGTAGTTCTCTCTTTGGAATTGTAAGCATAGGCACAAACTATAGAGTGGGTGAAGGGGGTCCATTTTGGAAAGAAACAGAGGGAAAATGTAGACCCTTTAATGGATCCCAACTCTTCCAGCTTTGCAGTTGGGTCAGTTTTATACCTGCTATTTACTGTAAATGTATTTTAGCAAACAGGGGGAAGTGACACTTTTCATTGGTCTCCTTTAAAGTATCTTGTAGAACTGGATGTGGTTAGTTGCATAACAGTGAGTGTACTGTATGTTGGTATGAACACATGCAGGCACAGTTTTTAAATCATATTATCTTGTGTCCTGTGCCCAGATTTTCTTACAGATACATCAAGATACTTTTATGCATACTGACAGAAAAAGACTGGGTCTGTCCAGCATACCCTGACACACTACTCAGTTTTCTCAGAAGCATGACAAGTTTGAAATCCCGCTGTCTACTGTACTGTGTCAGGATTTTAGTAGTCGGTATTATTACAGTCAGGATTTTAAACCTGTCAGGCTTCCGATGTTGGGCATTCATGCATCAGGATTTTCAAAATTGGGATTTCGTACCAGACCCAGGGGATCACCTGCATCCCAGTGTTAGGGATAGAAGGTGTGTAAAGTGAAAGCAGGGACAAAATAGATTAGCCTGCTGCTTCGAGAACCTCTTTCTTTTTCTCAAGTGTCTTCAGCTGCATCCAGCAAGTTTGCATTTGTTTCAAGCAACCAGCTCATCTTCAGGATCAAGAGCATCAGATCTACTGCCATCTCCAAAGATCCAAGTTGCGAACATTTTCCAGACACTTAAGGAAAGTGGTACAGTAGTTTTTATTTCATTGTGGGATTACTTCAAGAAGTTCACTCATTTTCTGTATTGAATTCTGGAGTACCTATTGCTTCAAGGACTACTGCCCAGCAACTGAAGGATAGAATTCAGAGACTGGGGGGGGGGATATATTGTGAATGCCATAAAATAACTGTTACATAATGCAAAGTGAATGCTGTTGTGAAAGGCTGACAGTACAAGTGAATAAGGTGTATAAGCAATATAGAGTTATGTATTCCTGGGTTAGATACCAGGGAAGGGTATCTGGTGATAAGGAGAGTGTGGGCTGACTGAGGAGGGTATAGGCCTAGTAGCCACTGCAGGCTCTTAAGGCAAGTAAACTGATTGTGCAGCAACTGAGGTCTGAGGGGCGACCTAGTGTCGGGTTGGTATTAAAGTAACTGGAGGGATGGTGTGTGTGGTGGAATAGCATACAGTCTCCAGGGGTAGCTAGTACAGTGTTGTGGGAATATAAAGTGAGAGTGTATTAATGCTCAGGATATTTACATTCAAAGGATTATTTTGCAAAAGTGTGTGTTGTTATTGCTAATTGCAATTGTTTCTTATGCAAGCTGTGTCTGTAAGCTGGCAGAACAGTTTTGTAAAATTTACCTTAAGTTTCACTTGGAAACTATGTCAGAATCTTGCTTCAAGGTTGTCTGAATCTCACATTCCTGTTGTGTCCTTAGTCAGTAAGGTATAGCACCTTTCTCTCCCAAGCAGTTTCTGTAGCTATGTGATTGGGGAGGTAATCCAAAAGAGTTCTTCTGTGTACACAAATCTGTGGTTATGGATGGGTAAAGAGGCAAAGAACCTACCGGTAGTGCAGATCTATTTTACCTCTGTGTGTACTGCATTTACCTGGTGTGTATGCTATATGTGTTACAGTATGTCTGACTCTGTAGGCTAAGCCAGGTGTGGAATTAACAGATTTACTAGCTGCAATTAAATGAGGGGCGAAGTTAAGGGATGGACTCGCATAGCACCAAAAAACGTAAAGGGCACAGTCATCATTTACAGTCCCACATCCAAGTTGGTCCACATTTACACTTGCTGGGCAATAACACTTTATTTTAACTTACTGTTTATTGCAGTATAGTAGACTGTATCAGACTGATTCTGCTGATTTGCATGCTGTCATTTTCTGTAACTACAAATCTCAGCATCCCCAGCAGCTGATAACAGAGGAGGGCTCCAGCGGTGGGAGAGTCAGAAGCCTGTACTGTATGTTACCACTTTCATAAGCTCTGACCAAATGTCTACTAGTCCTGCCATTCTCCTGGGGTGAGGTATAGACATCTTTGACTACAACTAGTCCCGGGAGGACAGCAGGGCTAGCAAACAAAAGATAATAGCTTATGTAAAATCTAACAATTGTGGGGCTCTTAGTGTTGGTTGTTCCCCTTTAAATAGGATAACTGTCTCTAGTAGGGTATCATTTAAAGTGTGCAATTGGAAAGTATTCAAGAAAGCATGATGTTTAGACATAGACCCAAACAAAATGACTTGGGTTTTATCAACATTTATTAACAGGTTATTGGCATAGAGCCAAGTGTGGACAAAAGAAAGTTACGGTTTAAAATACTTTGCAGATCTTTAATGTGGTTAGCACTGCAGTAAAGGACCACGTGGGCCAGAGGTCATGAGGGTCTCTACAGTAGCCCTCCCTCACCGAAGAAAAATTCAGCTGTTGCCTGAGGTCATGCGGGGCTGAATTTCAGCAGCCCTCCCCCACCGAAGCCGAACTTAGCTAGACCAGAGGTCGCAATGGTCTCTACAGTAGCCCTCCTTCACCGAAGAAAAATTCAGCTGTTGCCTGAGGTTGTGAGGGGCTGAATTTCAGCAGCCCTCCCCCACCGAAGCCGAACTCAGGTACGCCCAGGTTTCCAAGCACTGAGGAGCCTGCCACTGTCTGTGCTACTGTAGCTTGCATAGCTGAGAAGCTAAACCTGGACTTTAAATCTATTTGCTCTACTAAAAATGTCTATATTGATTTGTGTCCCCACACAAGTGAAGATAGTTTATTTCCTTGTTGAAATAGTCCATTTAATATCAGGGGTTCACCACATCTAACTGCTGCCTTGTATTCTCGTTTGTGTTTTGGCACCAAGCCTAAATTTGAAAAAGAAAACAAAAAGTAACCTGACAAACTGTGTACTCTGGAGTGTAACTACTTGCATTTAAATAATTAACTGCCTTATAAACCAAATTTGACTTGTAAATAACAGAAGAAATAATTAGTTTAATCCAGATTTACCTGTATTTGGTAGTGAATTTAGTCTACAGAGAACCTACTCCGATTCTAGGAGGTGCCAGTGCTGTAATTTAATCCTCCCTTTAAGCTTAATTTCTGTTGCCTGATTTAACTTGAACCCTTCCCTAAGCCTCAACCTTTTTAACCCAATTCCTTTCTCCCTATCCCTTTTCCACAGCTGGGCCAGAGGTCGCGAGGGTCTCTACAGTAGCCCTCCCTCACCGAAGAAAAATTCAGCTGTTGCCTGAGGTCGCGAGGGGCTGAATTTCAGCAGCCCTCCCCCACCAAAGCCGAACTCAGGTATGCCCGGGGTTTCCTAGCACTGAGGAGCCTGCCACTTTCTGAGCTACTGTGGCTTGCATAGCTGAGAAGTTTAGTCTCCGCTGGCACTAATCAGCCCACTTTGCATCTGCAGCCTATACCTGAACACCACTAGAGGGCTCCCTCTCATTTCCTTACATTACAAACGTCTTACATCAACAGCATGAATAGCATCACTTGGCTCCTAATCCAAACAATCTTAATACTGTCATTTGTTTCTCACTCCCACCCCAACCCCACTGTGCATAAGCCCCTCTCCTGGGACCCCCACATCTGCTCCACTGTTTACCACCACAGAAGTGCACCTATGCCATATCACATAAAACCTTTCTCCTTAGTTCTACACAGCACCAATTGTACCCCTAGCCTTAGCTGCGCCGCTAATGGTATCTTGTTGGAACTAATGCCCACCCCCACCTGCAAACTCCTGACATGTAGCCCTTACCATTACTTATCCCCAGCCATGTTAGCCCATTTGGTACGGACCATCCCCATACCAACCAGGCTCACTAAATTACCCATTTATCCATGTCTCCATTGCACTATAGCCAAATTGATTCGGAAAGCTGCTCTCCAGCAAGCCCTCCTCCTCCTCCTCCTCCCATGTATCTCAGGGAATGTACATCCCAATCCAGGTCCTCCTTTGACTAGAGTCACTAAGGAGTGCAGACAAGGTGGCCTACTACTGGCCTCCCTTAACATCTGCAGTCTACCAAAAAAGCTAACACTGCTCCAAGGATGGATTGCCCAACACTCCCTGACACCCTGACCTTGTCTGAAACCTGGCTGTCTAAAAATATCCCTGATGTCTCTGTCTCCCTCAGTAACTACTCCATTTTCAGAGCTGATAGAACAGGCAAGAGGGGAGGGGGTTGTGCCATCTATGCTTGAACATTTCTGCAGCCTCTCTTAGTCCCCCTTTCCACCCCTGAACATGGCGCCCAAGCCAAAACTATCAAAGTTACCCTTGACACTCCTGGTAAACTGCTATACATTATGGCAGTCTACATCCCCCCTTTGAATCAGAAACTTGCCTTTGATTCTATCCTGTCCGGCATCACATATCTCCCCCCTAAGAGTGAACTGATTATTATGGGTGACTTTAATGTAAATTGGCTATCCCCTTCATCAGCTTCCTTCAACGACGCTGTCCAAGCCTACGACCTTGCCCAGGTAGTACAGTCACCCACTAGGCATGACCCTAGAACAGGTTCCTTCACACTTATTGACCGTATCTTTACAAACCTCCTGAACCACCTCTCCAAAGTTAAAGTGCTTCCCGATGTGCCTAGTGACCACTCTCCCATCTCCTGATGGTGGACAAATAAAAACACTCCCAACCGCCCTAAAACTTTCATCCAAAGGTGCCTCAAAAAAGGTGTCCTCTTTCACCTCAAAATGTATCTCTCTGCCTGTGACTGGTCACCAGTCCACACTGCCCAGACTGTGGAAGCTGCGCTCACCACATTTATTACCACCTTCAACACTGCCTACGACTATTTGCCCTCTTCACAAAACAGGTCATAAAAACCAGAGATACCCCATGGATCATGCAGACCCTCCTTGAACTGATGCACCACAGAGATAACCTTTGGCATAGGGCCCTGAACTCCCAGCTTCTCCATGATAGACAGCTTTACAGAAAGGCAAGAAATAAATGCACGTGGGCTATTCGGCTAGCCAAGACAACTTACTATAGGCAAGCCTTCACCTCCACATGGGGCTCTGGGAAAATTTTCTGGAACAATGTCAAGGAACTCTGTGGAAAAGCCACCTCCCCAATCCAACTCAACTCCAAGTAAAGGGAACCCTCTCTCAGGACCCTACCTCCATATCCAATACCCTTAACACCTACTTCTCTGACCTTAGTCACATCCTCCCGCAAAACTTCTTTGACCCCATCACCAACCACCCCTCTGTCACATCTTCTACTTCTACCCCCGCCTTTCAGGCTGTGTATCATCTCCTGTAAAGAGGTTAAATGCTATCTCTCCAAATTCCTGCACAACTCATGCTACAGCAGCAACTCTCTTGACCTAAAAATTCTTTGGCTAACCCTTGATGAGACCCTGCCTCACCTCACCAAACTCCTCAACTGCTCACTGCGGCTTGGCCAGATCCCTACCTTCTGGAAAAGGGGTATTATCACACCCATCCTAAAGAATGGGGATCCAATGACTCCTGGTAATTTTAGACCCATTACTATCCTTCCCCCCTTTCAAAAGCTCTCGAAAAAATTGTGTCAGACCAACTCACCGAATGCCTGGACAAACACAATCTGCTTTGCCATGAACAACATGGTTTCAGAACAGGACACAGCACTACCATGGCCCTATTCGAATTTACATCATACATTCATGAAGCACTAGAACAGAGGTCAATAGCAGGGACAATCTATGTTGATTTGACCAAAGCATTTGGCACCGTCAATCATGAGCTACTTCTCCACTCTCTGGCCTCCCTCCACTTTGACCCTGAAGCTATTTCCTGGTTCAAAAACTATCTCACAGACAGGAAACAGCAAGTCAAAATTAGCAACACACTCTCCTCCAAGCAACCAGTTCTAGTGGGTGTCCTTAAGGGTCAATGCTTGGCCCACTACTTTTCACTGTCTTTCTAAACTCACTTCCCCAGGCATACAGTTTAAAGCTATTGCTATATGCAGATGATGCCGTACTATATTGGAAACACACCAACCCAATCTCTCTCCAAAAAACCCTTCAAGGCTGTTTTAGAGAACTAGAATACTGGTTCACTGACCACTGACTAAACTACAACAAGACAAATTCTATGATATTTGCCCACCACCAAAACCCCCTCAGTAAGTCCCAGCTATCAAACTCAAACTTGCAGGGTATCCGCATTGAACAGGTCCCACATTTCAAATATCTAGGTATCACACTGGACACATCCCTCACCTACCACATCCATATTAAACACCTCTCCTTCTCAGTTAACACCTGACTAGAGATTCTTTACAGACATAAACACTGCCTTACCCACCAGGCTCTACGGCTGGCTGTTATCTGCTCAGTCCTTTCGTGGTCTATTATGGAATAATTATTTATGGAGCTGCTGACCAAACAGACCTTAACTGCATTAATCTAGCCCTCAACAAAGCCTGTTGTCTGGTTACAAGAAGCAAAAGACTAACCCATACATGTGTGCTCTATAAACTAGCTGACTGGCTGACCTTTGAAGGGAGGCTAAAATACCACACCTGCCTCCAAGCCAAAAAGATACTTATGAAGCTCACACCTAATGGTCTACACCCCCTCATCCAACCAGCCCCCCATAGGGGTACCCCCAGATGCCAGTCAGGCACCTCCCACATAGTCCCCCACTGCAGGACTTCCCCAGGGCAAAGGTCCTTCCGTTATCATGCTCCCCTCTGGCTTAACAACCTACCACCCTCCATTTCACTTGCCCCTAGTCTTGGCCAATTCAAATCTGGAATCAAGAGTCTTCTTCTTGACTCGGAGACCTGTGGCTGTTTCCAACAGCCCTCCCTAGGCTGAAGGTGTTAAAAAAAAAAACTTAACTGCACAACGAGGCTTACAACCCAATGGGATTTTAACCCAATGTAGGGCTTGGTAAAGTCTGCCTGTATCGGTAACCTGTGCCACCACACCTTGATGACCCAGGGTCCTCTAACAACCCTTGAGATGATAACCAAGCAATGTAAATACCATGTACTGTGATTTTATGCACAACTTGTCAAAATGTAATGTTCTGTTTTAAAAACTATGTACAATCTGTCTTGATGTATTGTTCTGTTGTGACTGACATGGAGCCTTTGCAAAGGAGTCTTCAACTCAAATGATTGTAATTCCGAAATTTCAATAAATAAAAAAGAAATAAAAAAATATATATTTGAAGAGCAATGGGGGTTGACCTGTGGCAGGCTATTAATAAAAAGTGAAATAAACACAGGGCTAAATCTAGAACACTAGGGGACACCAACAAAGGGGCTGGTAATGTTGTATATATGGTGGTCAGCCATCACTAGTTGCCTCATGTTTGATTGACAATTGTTATAAATAGAGATGCAGTGAAATTTTTTTCCACCGGCGAATTATCTGCAGTCTCCAAATTCACCTATGCAGATCACTTTGCTAAACTAACCAACTAAATAAGAAATTTGCCATTTGTAATTTTGCCTTGCTTTTGTTTGTTTTTTTAAATGCAAACTGCACTTAAAAAAAAATGCAAAGAGAGAAGTTTGAAAATGGAGAATGCCCCAAATCATTGGTGTCTAGTGCCACCCCCACTGATCACCAAATTCTAGTTAAAAAACATATATATATATATATATATATCAATTAAATCCCTGGTGGGTAGCGCCCCCTCAGCGATCGCTGGCCCCAATTAAAAAAATAAAATAAAATATATATATATAATGACATCCCTGGTTTCTACTGGTCCCACCCCCTCCGATTGCTGACCCCAATCTCCAAAAAAACCATATATAATCCCTGGTGTCTAGTGGTTCTCCCCTTCCCCTAGACGATCACCTGCCACAATGTAAAAAAAATATAATCAATGAAATCTCTGATGTCTAGTGGACCCCCCACCCCATCAGGTAGTGCCCCACCACCCTGATCCCCCCCCAGCCTGATCCCTGAGTGGGCAACCAGGGCTCTCTCCACCATGGCTGGCCAGCCAACTGTCCTGGAATGAACGAGCAGGTTCTTGTACAAGCATGTGCTCATTCATTCCAGTGTCAGTCTGGTGGCCAGCCATGGTGGAGAGTTGAGGGTTGTGCTGATCACTCACTCAGAGTTGGGGTAGGGGAGAGCGGGGCGGTGGTGCACTAGACTCCAGATACATATATATATTATATATATATATATATATAAATATATATATATATATATATATATATATATATATATATATATATCTGGTGTCAAAAGAAACGTGCAAAAGTCATTTTTGCATTTTTGGCATTATGCAGCTCCACAACTGTACATCTGACTGTAACAATTTGCTACATCCAGAGATCCATGGTACCAGACCACACATGCACAATTTCAGGCTACTCCCATACAGTGGCAAAGGTATTAGGTGCAAAATTTGAGGTTTAACATTAAAGTGTTTATTCAGTGGCACTACCATGCCACTATTTTATATATATATATATATATATATATATATATATATATATATATATATATATATATATGGTAACGATAGTGCTACCATAGTTAGGTTGAGGAGCCCTTTAATGTTAAAGGTCAAACTTTGCACCTTAATAACTTTGCAACCGCTCAACGGATTTGTCTGAAATTCGGCAGACACAGGGCATAACCATTGATATTGGGATCTGCCAAGTTTTGTACCAGTCAGATAACAGTTGTGGAGTTATTAAGGACATCTGTGCACATTTTTATGGTTTTTTGCACATTCTTGCCTGTGCCTACAGGTCGCATTTGTTTGGGGCTACCGGTCCAAAAACTTCAGGGATTATGCAGCCAGGGTGCCCCATGTGCCTTTTAAAGATTCTGTGAAAAAATATTGAACGGTTCAAAAGTTATTCAAAAAACAAGTTCCCACTGTAAGTTGATGGGAAAAGTTAAAAACTTTGAAAGTGTCACAAATGCACTTTTTACTTTCACAAATGGCCCTAGTAGTGTCACAAATCCACCATCTTGTTTCAGTTAGCGATCAGAAAAATGCTTGGCATTTAAAATTTGGACCCTCTAGGGACACAATTATTTTTGTGTTTATCTAGTCGGACCTGGAGGATGCTAGCCATGTCTTTATTTTGGGGTTAAACACCCCAGAAATATGTTTTTAAAATTTCTGGAAAAAGTAGTGTCGCAAAGTGGTGTCGCACCTGCGACATTTTTGGAAAATTTGGTGAAAAGTGTCACAAATTGCGACACTACTTTTCCAGGCTA
Organism: Neoceratodus forsteri; assembly: GCA_016271365.2. Lineage (NCBI taxonomy): Eukaryota > Metazoa > Chordata > Ceratodontiformes > Ceratodontidae > Neoceratodus > Neoceratodus forsteri. The sequence goes on from CM057451.1 coordinate 207,642,153, forward strand.
TGGCCAAAATGACAGGAGTCCTTTACCAACCTGCTGGAAAAGAACCGTTTGCTCTTTTGGGTTCAAATTTGGAGGAAGGGCAGCCAACATGTCACAGATGTGCCTCTTCATGGCCTGGTGAAAAAATGTTGCATGGATGGCATGTTATGGTACTCTGAAGTTGACATTTTTTCCCATAGACTAACATGGTGGCGTATGCCTCGTCTTTCCGGGCTCGTATCTCGAAAACGATGGGCGATATGGATTTTTTGATGTGAGTAATACAAAATGGTAGCCAGGAAAACAATGATTTCTGTGAAATTAAAAATTTTTTTCTACGTCGTACGGTTGCTGAGATATTTTCAATGAAGTACTTCCAATGCTCGTTTTAAACTTCCATTGCCATTACAATGCATACATTCTTTGTACACACTGTGTTTCTCTATGCAGTTGACAAGCAAAAACAGGGTATGCACTTCTGTTACTGTTACAGTTACTGTTTCCCCTTGCGTTTATGTATGTGTTAGTGTTACCGTTACCGTGTGCGCCACCGTGTGTGTTACCCTTTGCGTTGTCATTTGCCCTTGCGTTTTTGTTACTGTTACCATTTGCGTTTCCACCTTGTGTTTGTGTTGCTGTTCCTGTTACTATATCACAAGACATAACGTGGCGGGAGCACGGGGCCGCCGCCGCATTACATTCAGTATTTCTCATCATCATTCTTAAAAAGAAGGGAAATTAGAAGCAAAAAACTCAATTTAATGCATCAGTTAGGGTTGTTCCATAGTGACAAAAGTAAGGAAATTCAGTGTTAGGGTTGAAACCCCCCCGGACACCTCCAGCCTGCCCACAACCACCATCAGGGTGCGCGTTGGGGGTCATCAGTCTAACTCGCACCCATTCTCCTATACCTCTGCTTCTTTACACATGTGATGGGGTGAAAGTAGATGACGACCTCAACACGCACTCGATGGCAGTTGGGGCCGGACTGGAGGTGTCAGGGGTTTTCAACCCTAATACCGAATTTCTTACTTTTGTCACTGTGGAGCAACCCTAACTGATGCATTAAATGGAGTTTTTGCCTCTATATATATATATATATATATATATATATATATATATTTATATATCTGACAAGGTGGGGGTCCACTAGACTCAGATATATATATATATATATATATATATATATATATATATATGTATATATATATATATATCTGAGTCTAGTGACCCCCGCCTTGTCAGTATTATATATATATTATAGTGGCACGCAGTGCTACTGAGTAAGCACTTTAATGTTAAACCTCAAATTTTGCACCTTAATACCTTTGCCACTGTACCATGGATTTGCCTGAAATTGTGCATGCATGGTCTGGTACCATAGATATCTGGATATGGTAAGTTGCGTTACAGTCATATGCACGGTTGCGGAGCTGCACAATGCCAAAAAATGCAAAAAAACTGACGTTTTGCGTGTTTCTTTGCTTGCACCCACTGCCCATACGGTTTGTTTGTTCAGTCTGAAAACTTCAGGGAAGATACAGCCTTGCTCACCGATGTGCCTTTCGAAGATTTGGGGAAGAAATTTTAAACCGTTCAAAAGTTATTCAAAAAACACATTTCCCATTATAGTCAATGGGAAAAGTTAACAAAAATCATGAAACGTTTGCAAATGCCTGTTTTTACTTTCACAAATGGCTCTTTTACTTTTGTGATTCTGCCGTCTTGTTTTCAGTCAGTGATACAGAAAAATGCCTGGTGTTTAAAATTGGGACTCTCTAGGTAAACACTGATTGTTGTGTTTACCTAGTCAGGTCCTAAGGATGCTAGCCATATCTTTTTGTGTGGGGTTAAACCCCCCAGAAATGTGTTTTTCAACTTTGGGGGAAAAATACTTTCACAAAATGCTTTTGCAAACGTGAACGTTTTGTGATTATTTTACAAAACTTTCATGATTTTCGAAAGTATTTTGCGAAAGTATTCTCAAAATAACTGCAAATCTTTGCCATCCTCCTGCAACAAAACGGTTTGGTCTTTTGGGCTAAAATTTGCAGAGTGGCAAGCCCTGGTCCCACAGATGTGCCTTTTGGTGGTTTGGTACCAAAACATTACAGGGGTCCAAAGTTACAGCATTCCAAAATTCATAAAGTTTCCCATAGGATAACATTGCGGTGTGCATGATGCCTTTCTAGGCCCATATCTCGAAAACGGTTTGAGATACGGACTTTTTTTCCCAAAAATTCTTAATCCACCTATAGGGGGACTAAGTGTAGAAATAGGCTAGAAGCAATACATATCATGAAATTTGAATTTTTTTTCTACCTTGTACAGTTCCTGAGATATTTGGGATTTACTGTTCCAATTGCTCATTTTCATGTCTGTAGGCCAGTATTATGTCCTCAGAGTTAACACTCACGGTGCCTTTTGGTGCCCATATCTCAGAAACGACACAAGATATGGATTCCATCAACTTATATTGTGAAAACTACTCACTCTCATGATTACAACACTTCAATTTTTTTTTCTACTTGCTACGGTTCAAGAGATATTGCCAAATTTGTGTTACAAGGCTTCCTTGGCCTATAGGGCTGCTGTATGGCTTCGTGCTTATGTGAAAGTGGCGGCGCAAGACCCGGAGGACCCTCACTCCCTCAAACACATATCATTATGCAGAAATGGGCAGCTTGGTGGGAGCGCAGGGCCCAAAGGGCCCCGTACTCCCACCAACACATACCATTTAGTATTCATATTACACTTTCTCAAAAAGAAGGGAAATTCATTGCAAAAATAACTCCATTAATGCATCAGTTGAGGTTGTTTCCACAGTGACAAAAGTATGGACATGCGGTGTTAGGGTTACCACTCCACCACCCCACGCCCCCATCCTCAAACCCCTAACTCCACATTGCCCCACCCTCACATACCCCCACACACACACACATATATGCAAGACAGTTGCAAGATTATAAGACATTATGCAAGTCAGTCACATCTGTAAGCACAATAATCACAACACTGTACTCCTTTCACATAACACTATGTAATGAAATAAAATACAGTATGATCGACTCTATACTGCCAACACAGTATGCTGACACATTATTGCTGGCATATCTTTTTCATAAAGTGAAACTTAGTCTGCACGAACTTTCTAAATATTGCTTTTCATGAGTCAGAATTCAAAGATTGTCTCGCTTCAGCTATCGCTGCCACCACATACTGTAGGCATGTGGTAGCAGGACAGACAAAGCTGACACATACATAGCACTTTTCACATACTGCTCAGGTATGAAACTAGAACCATCACATGTTGTAGTACTGCTGTGCTAACTGGAAATACTCATTAGCAGCATGTTATGGTTAGCTCTGGATGTTACAACTATTGCAGTCACATATTGCTTATAAACTATACTACAAAACATTGCTTTTATTATTATTACCATTTGTTATTAGGACTGACTCACTCTATCAGAAAAAAATATGCAAACATCCATTGACTATCACTAGGGTTATCCAAACTCTTATTTCCAATACAGCTATCTATAGATAACATATTGTGTGTTTCATCATTTCTTAGCAATTGAGATATAGGCATCTGCTTAAATCTTGTTATTGATGTTTGTAACAGAAAAATGCTTACTGTGGGCCATCTCCCATGGTTGCCCAGCATGTGTGTGTACCCACAAGGCACTCTGATGGCAGCAGAACTCATACAGTTGCTGGACCATGATGATGGATGTGTCTTTGTATTGCTTGCATGTGTGTGTCTGGGGGTGGGTGGGGGAAATGTGGAGTTAGGGGTTTGAGGAAGGGGCATGGGGTGGGGTGGTAACCTAACACTGCATTTCCACACTTTTGTCGCTGTGGAAACAACCCTAACTGATGCATTAACAGAGTCTTTTGCAATGAATATATATATATATATATATATATATATATATACTATATATTATGGTAGCACAGTAGTGCTACCATAGTTATGGTTGAGTAGCCCTTTTAAGGTTAAATGGTGAAAATTTGCACCTTATTATCTTTGCCACCGTTCAACAGATTTACCTGACATTTGGTAGGCATGGGGTGTAACCATAGATCTCAGGATCTGCAAACTTTCGTACCGGTCAGATATATGGCTGCAGAGTTATTAAGCGACATCCATGCCCACAATTACATTTTTTTGTGCATTCTTTGCTTGCACCTACAGGGCTCACAGTTTGCGCGACCAGTCTGAACACTTTAGGGAACGTGCAGCTGGGTCCCCAATGTGCCTTTTGAAGATTTCGTGAAAAAATATTTAACGGTTCAAAAGTTATTCAAAAAACAAGTTCCCATTATAAGTCAATGGGAAAAGTTAACAAAAAGTTCGACACTTTCGCAAATGCACTTTTTAGCTTCACAAATGGCCCTAGTAGTGTCACAAATCTGCCATTTTGTTTTCAGTTACAGATCAGAAAAATGCTTGGTGTTTAAAATTGGGACCCTCTAGGAACACAATTATTTTTGTGTTCACCTAGTCAGACGTTCAGGATGCTAGCCATGTCTTTATTTTGGGGATAAACACCCCAGAAATATGTTTTCAAAATTTCTGGGAAAAGTAGTGTCGAAAAGCGATGTCGCACGTCGACACTTTCAAGCAAATTTTACGAAGCTGTAAATCATGACACTACTTTTCCAGGCTATGGCTAAATGACAGGTATTCTTTGCCACCCTGCTGCAAAAGAATTGTTTGGTCTTTTGGGCTGAAATTTGGAGGGAAGGCAGCCAACATCTCACAGATATACCTTTCGGTGGCTTGGTGAAAAAATATTACATGGATGCAAAGTTACGGTACTCCGAAGTTGACATTTTTTCCCGTAGACTAACATGGTGGCATCTGTCACGCCTTTTGGGGCTTGTATCTCAGAAACAGTGTGAGATACGAAATTTTCATTGTGACAATGTGCAGCCCTATAGGCTACACATTCCATGAAAACCTAGCCAGGAAAGTCATGAATCATGTGAAATTTTAATTTTTTTTCTACATTGTATGGTTAGTGAGATATTACCATTTTAGTATTACAACTGCTTGTTTTCTGCTCCAAGGCACATTATTATGCATACATTGTTTGTTTTCACTGTGTTTCTCAATGGAGCTTTTGGGGAAAAATAGGGTGTGTGCTCCAGCAGCCACTCTTCCATTTCTGTTTGTGTTTGTCTTTCATTTTGCGTCATTGTTGTTCTTACAATTACCATTTGCGTTTCTAATTGCGTTCCTGTGCCCATGCGCATTACAGTTTGCATTTCGATACTCGCTTGTGTTTGCATTTGCGTTTCTGTTTCCTTTGGCATTATTGTTGCTGTTACCATTACCATTATTGTTTAGGAATGTGGTATTGTGACTGTGCGCATTATGGTTTTTGTTTCTGTACGAGCTTGTGTGTGCGTTTGCATTTCTGTTTCCTTTTGCATTATTGTTGCTGTCACAGTAATCATTTGCATTCACAACAGCGCTACAGTGACCGTTCGTGATACCAGTTGCATTTCCATATGCACGTTCATCTCCATTTGTGTCACTTTTCACTTTGGCGTCACTTTGTCCCTGCGTTTTTAGTAATGCTTGTTTTACAGTTTACGTTTGCATCACCTTAAGCGTAACCATTACCGCTTGTGTTTGCGTTGCTGTTACCATTACTATGTCACAAAAAATCACGTGGTTCTGGCCCCGTGCTCCCACCATCAGATTCTATTCACTATTTATAGTCCTTATTCTCAAAAAGAAGAGAAATTAGAGGCAAAAAACTCAGTTTAATGCATCAGTTAGGGTTGCTATGCGTTCAGTGAAAACCTAGCTAGGAAACTTATGAATCGTGTGAAATTTTAATTTTTTTACTACATTCTACGGTTACTGAGATATTAGCAATTTAGTATTACAACTGCTCATTTTCTGCTCCAAGGGCCATTATCATGCATACATTGTTTGTTTTCACTGTGTTTCTGAATGGAGCTTGTGGGGGAAAAATAGGGTGTGCACTCCAGTTACTGTTATGTGTTGGCTTAACAGTTCTCTTTCCTTGTCCATTTGCATTACTGTTCCCATGTACGCCACTGTGTGCATTACCCTTTGCTTTTCTGTTTGCATTACTGTTACCATTTGTGTCTCCACAAATGTTTATGTTTCTGTTGTACCTGCGTTTCTATTGATGATTGCTTAATAATTAATGGTTGTGTCATGATGTGCGTGACCATTACCACTTGCATTTGCATTGGTGTTACCATTACTATGTCACAAAAGTCCCCGCGCTCCCACCACCACATTCTATTCACTATTTATAGTCCTCATTCTCAAAAAAAAGGGAAATTAGAGGCAAAAAATTCCATTTAAATGCATCAGTTAGGGTTGTTCCACAGTGGCAAAAGTGAGGAAGTTCGGTAAAGTTAGGAAACTGTGGACTTGTATGGTGTCAGCAGGGAATGCCCCCTCCATACCCACACATATACACAGCAGGAATTGTATCTTGAGTGGATATCCACAGGCAATAAAGGCTATGGACATTTACGGTATACATCCCTGTTTGTAGGAGGACACAAGTTATGACAGTTAGGAGTTGCATGGCAGCAGCCAGGCAATGCCCCCCCCTCCACCCCCACCGCAGAGGAGGTACTGTATTGTGAGTGGATACTGTTAGGGAAAGAAAGGTTATGGATATTCATGTTACAGCTTCATGATTGAATAACACAGAACTTGGAACACTTAGTTGTTGCATGGCATCAGGTAGGCAATGCCACCCCCCAGCTAGACAATGCCCCTCCCCCATGCCTGCCCAGGGCATGTATTGTATCCTGAGTGGAGAGTCACAGGACAAGAAGGCTGATAGAGATTAATGGTGCACCTTTGTGGTTGTAGGGACACACAGGTTAGGGAAGTGTGGACTTGCATGGCATCAGCCAGGAAATGACCACCACCCCCACACACACACACACACATACACACAGAAGGAACTGTATCTTGAGTGGATAGCCACAGGGAATAAATGCTATGGACATAAATGGTACACATCCCTGCATGTAGGAGGGCACAAGTTATGACAGTTAGGAGTTGCATGGCATTAGCCAGGCAATGCCCCCCCTCCACCCCCACTGTACATGAGGTACTCTATTGTAAGTGGAGACTCTCAGGGAAACAAAGCTTATGGATATTAATGTTACATCATTAAGATTGAATAACACAGAACTTGGAACACTTAGTTGTTGCATGGCATCAGGTAGCCAATAGCCCCCACCCCAGCTAGGCAATGCCCCTCCTCCCCCCCCACATGGGCACATACTGAATCCTGAGTGGAGAGTCACAGGGAAAGAAGGCCCATAGAGGTTAATGGTGCACCTTTGTGGTTGTAGGGGCAGACAAGTTAGGGAAGTGTGGACTTGCATGGCGTCAACCAGGGAATGCCTTCTCCCCTCACACATCGACACATACACCCAGAAGGAACTGTATCCCGAGTGCATATCCACAGGAAATAAATGCTATGGACATTGACAGTATACATGCCTTTTTGTAGGAGGAGACAAGTTATGACAGTTAGGAGTTGCATAGCAATAGCTAGGCAATGTCTCCCCCAACCCCCACTGCACATGAGGTACTCTATTGTGAGTGGAGACTCTCGGGAAAACAAAGGTTATGGATATTCATGTAATAGCTTCATGACTGAATAACACAGAACTTGAAACACTTAGTTGTTGCATGGCCTAGGTGAGTGTAGACTCTCAGGGAAAGAAAGGTAATTGTTATTCATGTTACAGTTTGATGATTGAATAACACAGAACTTGAACTACTTAGTTGTTGCATGGTATCAGCTAGGTAATGACCCCCCCAGGTAGGCAATGACCCTCCTCCTCACTCCCCCCCATGGGCACGTACTGTATCCTGAGTGGAGAGTCACAGGAAAAGAAGGCCCATAGAGATAAATGGTGCACCTTTGTAGTTGTAGGGACAGACAAGTTAGGGAAGTGTGGACTTGAATGGCATCAGTCAGTGAATGCCCTCCCCCCCACACACCCACAGATACACACAGAAGGAATTGCATCTTGAGTGGATGTCCACAGGAAATAAATGCTATGGACATTATGCACATGAGGTACTGTATTGTGAGTTCAGACTGTCAGAGAAGCAAAGGTAATGGATATTCATGTTATAGCTTCATGATTGAATAACACAGAACTTGGAACTGTTAGTTTTTCATGGCATCAGCTAGGCAATGCCCTCCCACCCAGCTAGGCAATGCCCTTCATCCCCTCATTCCCCAGCCACCCTGGGCATGGACTGTATCCTGAGTAGAGAGCCACAGGAAAAGAAGGCCCATAGAGATTAATGGTGCACCTTTCTGGTTGTAGGGACAGAGAAGTTAGGGAAGTGTTAACTTACATGGCATCAGCCATGGAATGCCCCCCCATACCCACACATACACACAGAAGGAACTGTGCCTTAAGTGGATATCTACAGGCAATAAAGGCTATGGACATTAATGGTATACATGCCTGTTTGTAGGAGGACACAAGTTATGACAGTTAGGAGTTGCATGGCATCAGCCACGCAATGCCCCCTTCCCACCAGAGCAGGTTGTGTATCCAGTCAATTTCTCACTCATGTGGTTGGGTTCTGTACATTGAATGAACAGACACTGTTAACAAAAGGGCATGGATGTCAGTATGATACTTTCTCTTTTCCAGCAAGAGGAAACTTAATATTCTATCTGTGGCATGATACTACTCAGGTAGTATCGCCGTGCCCCCCCACACACCCGCCCCCGCCACACACACATCAGGTACTATATCCCAACTTAAGACTTGGAGATGGAAAACATTCATGTTAATGATTCTCTATGTCATACTAACAAAGTCATCATGGCAATATATGTGTTAACTGCGTATCTATTGAGAATAGTTCAAGAAAAACTCTGGTTTGTAACAAAATACTTATTTATTTTCTATATGATTATTAAATTTTATAAAACAATTACGAATGAAATATGATGATTCTCAATTTCGTAATATATAAAAATATAGATTTGTAAAAATCTTCAAACATATTGATTTTTTTATAAAACTAAATGGTCATTATTAAAAGTTTTAAAATAATTAGTTATTTAGAAAATATTAGATTACTGAAAAATAATATGATATTAATAAAAAAATACTTATTTGAAAAATCAGAATATTTATGTGTTGTAAAAATATAATAATTTAACGTATTTACAAAATATTAGATGTTTGAGGGAGGTGTGCTGCTGGTTGATTGAGGCAGCCCAGGCAGGAAGTTGGATTGATGTGGAGGCACATAGGGAAGTGGAAGCTGTTGCACCAGGGTGAGAGGAGATACCAGTAGATGGCTGTGGATGGTGTCCATCACTGGCCAGGGAGATTGGGTACGTCAGCAGGTGAAGCAGTGCTGCTGTGCCCACAGGCTTGAGCACAAGGTTGACTGTCACTTGCTGCACTGATAAAAGGTCTAGTATGCTTTGGTGTTCTTTTCGAAGCTCTTTTATTTCTGATGTTAGACAGTCAACTTTGCGCTCGAGCCTGTGAACACAGCGGCAGTGCACAGTGTGCCGCTTTTTACATGGTTGATCTGTGAAGAGAAAAAAAACTATTACCATGTGACAGCGACAAATATACTTTACTGTTTTGTTTTAATCTAATGATATGTAGTTTCTGGGACTGATATTTTTCAATGGTTGTATAGAACAAAATGCTTCCCTGGACTGGGACTGCTTCCCTGGACTGGGACTAATGGTGCACAGGGCCAAGCATGAGGTATATCAGCTGGCAAAGGATTATGGGGGTCCCCGGACATACTGGTCCACCTGGGTACAAATGACATTGAGGGAAACAGTGAGCTAGAGATACAGGCAAGGTTCAGGGAGCTTGCCAGGGTTGTCATGACATAGGATGCACAGTTTCCTTCTCAGAAATCCTGCCAGTGCCAAGGGCTAGTGGGGAACACAAAAGGAAGATTAGGGAGATAAACCAGTGGCTCAGGGAGTGGTGTGAGGCCAGAGGGTATGGGTTGATGGGGATTGGGAGAGACTGGGAGGATAAGGAGCTCTATGCTAGAGATAGGCTCCTTCTCAATTTGGAGGGAGGGAATCCTTAAGTTGAAAATAGAGGGTTCATTGGTAAAAGTGGGGTTTAAACTTGTGAAGGGGGAGGAATGGGAGAAAAGGCTGTTGAGAGGGGGCCGATAAAGGAGGTACTCTGTCTCCACCCCTCTGGGGAGCTGGAGGAATGTGGGAAAAGGCCGACAGGTAAAGTGCAGACCAGGGGAAAACAGAATCCCCATGGGAACACGAGCAGGGGAAATGGAAGTATAGGGAAAGGGTGGAAGGTAGTCCTGCTAAATGCCAGGAGCTTGGGCAATAAAATGCCTGAGCTCCAGGTGATGCTAACTGAGGGAGCGGTGGATGTGTCAGTGGTCACTGAGACCTGGGCCACCACAGGACATGACTGGGACCTGAACCGGGAGGATTACACTATGTTCAGAAAGGACAGGGGGGAGGGAAGGGGAGGAGGAGTAGCAATGATAGTCAAAAACTGCATTGGCATAGGGGGAGTGCAGGAGGCAGAGGGAACCATGGAGGTGATTTGGGTCACCTTGATAACAAGGGAGGGCAAGAGAGTAAAAATAGGAGTGGTGTTTAGACCCCCTGCACTGGTGGAGGAGCTGGAGGAGAGTCTGGTGGCAGATGTTGGTAGACACTACAGACTGGGCAGGGGAAGGGTGGTGGTGTTGGAGACTTAAACATGCCAGGAACAGACTTGGGGACTATGACATCCTCGGTGGCCAGGGAACAGAGGTTGTTGGATGTCTTTCAAGACGCATTCCTAACTCAGCAGGTGGGGGAACTGACCAGGGAGGCATGGGTACTGGATGTGGTCCTGGCAGACAGTGACCAGATTGGGGGCCTGGAGGTAAGGGACCTGTTGGCAGGGAGTGACCATGTCACAGTCTGGTTCTGCCTGGACCTAGGAGGGGTAGAAGGCTGCACAAAGATGGAGGTAACTGACTTCAGGGGGGTAGATTTTAAGGAGATGGGAAGGATCCTTAAGGAGCATTTGGATGGGATTGGGTCAGACATGGATGCTGATAGTAGGTGGAAATCATCAGGAGAGGGGTGCAGGATGCTACCAGCACCTGTGCAAGAATAAGATGAAAATGTGGTAGGGCCCGAAAATCCTGCTGGTGGACCAGGGAGGTCCAGGAGGTGGTGTGGGGAAAGAAGGCAGCCTATAGGCAATTCAAGTGCTCAAGGAGTGAAAGGGATCAAGGGGAGTATGAGCTGATGGCTAGAAGGGCCTCTAGGGTGGTGAGGGCAGCTAAGGCAAGGAAGGAGCAGAACCTAGCCAGGGAAATTAGGAGAGGGAACAAGGGGTTCCTTAGATACATTGGGGAAAAATGAATGGCGAAGGGGCAGATTAGCAGGATTAAAACAGGGGAGAGATGGGCACAAGACCTGGGGGAGCAGGCTCAGATACTAAATGAGTACTTCACCTCAGTTTTCACCAAGGAAAATGGGGGTGCTGCATCATACATGGGAGGAGACAGTGATACTGAGGAGGGGGGACCCTCATTGACCGGGTGGTCTGGGAGGGGGCATCACTGGCAGGAGGGGGGAAGGCTAAGCAGGAAGAAGAGGTAGCGGAAGTGGAAATCACAGTAGAGAGTGAGGGAAGCCCTCAGGTCCCTTAAGATGGAGAAAGCACGGGGCGGATAAATTACATCCCAGAGTGCTGAAGGAACTTATGGATGTCCCGCGAAACCCTGGCGGAGCTTCACCATCTCTGAGGACAGGGTGGGTGCCCCAGGACTGGAAGGTGGTGAATATAGTGCCTATCCACAAGGGGGGATCAAGGGAGGTGGCAGGGAACTATAGGCCTGTCAGCCTGACATCAGTGGTGGGCAAGGTGATGGAGGGCATTGTCAAGGGAGAGGCTGGGGGCCTGGAAAAGTCAGGGTGCCTGGATGATAGACAGCATGGATTCATTCCGGGAAATCTTGTCAGACAAACCTTGTGGAGTTCTATGACTGGGTGATGAGTGCCTTGGACCTGGGTAGACCAGTGGGCATCCTCTTTCTAGACTTCAGCAAGGCATTTGACTCTGTTCCTCGTGTGGGCCTGTTGGATAAGCTGGAAGAAATGGGGGTGGGGAACCAAATGATCAGATAGATAGGCAATTGGCTCCAGGACTGGACCCAGAGGGTCGTAGTTGGTGGGATAGTCTCATTCCCCAAGGAGTGTCATTAGTGGGGTCCCACAGGGATCAGTCCTTGGGCCCCTCCTGTTCAATGCCTACATCTCTGACATAAGGACAGGTATCAGGAGTGAGATGAGTCTCTTTGTGGATTACTCAAAACTGGGGGTGGTGGTGGATGGGGAGGAGGGGAGGGTGGCACTACAGGGGGACCTTGAGGCTCTGGAAAGATGGTCTAGAAAGTGGAAGCTGAGGTTCAATGCAGGGAAATGCAAGGTACTGCACCTGGGGGCCAGAAAACTGGGCCAAGTGTACACCCTGGGGGGAAATGCTACAAGTCTCGATGGCTGAGAGGGACCTGGGGGTGGTGGTGGATGTCAAGATGAACAACTCAGAGACTTGTAGGAGGGCAGCAGCCAAGGCCAACAGGATGCTGGAGATGCATCACTAGGGGGATCACCTCCAGAAGGAGGGAAGTGATACTCCCTCTGTATAACTGCTTGGTGAGGCCACACCTGAGTACTGCTTGCAGTTTTGGAGGCCACACTTAAAGAGGAACATTAAACTCCTGGAGAGGGTCCAGAGGAGGGCAACCAAAATGATTTGGGGCTTGGGGGACAGGACCTATGAGAAGAGGCTTGAAGAGCTAAATATGTACACATTGGAAGAGAGAAGGGACTGGGGGGACATGATAGAGGTCTTCAGGTACATGAAGGGGGTAAATAGTGGAGGAACAGTCAGGGTGCTTTGAAGGAAGGAGGAGGGGGCCACTAGAGGGCATGGGTGGAAGCTGGAGGGGGGAAGATTCAGGGAGAAAGGAGGAGGTGCTACTTCACTGAGAGGTGGTAGAGCATGAATGCACTGCCTAGGGGGCTGGTGGAGGCAGAGATGGTGGAGGGGTTCAAGAGAGGGTTGGATAGGTACAGGGGAAGGGTTCTGGAAGCAAAATCCAATGCAGCAAGAATATCCAGAACTGGGAAGGGAGAAGCCAGAGAAGGAGAGGGGGGCAGCAAGGTCAGCTCCCAGGGTTGGGGCTGACCAAACGAGCAGACGCGAAAGACCATTAGGCATATTCTGCTGACATTTTAGTATCTTAGTATATGTATTTTTGGTTTACATAGAGATAAAGCATGGTGATGAGTAGTTGTCTGTAATCAGTCAGACAATGGCTTAGTTTAGCTGTCTTCTACACACTAGTTTGAACACTTTGGGATTACACGGTGTTAGGTAGGCAAAGAGCCACCCCAAGCCAGGACAGGTACTGCATTCTGAGTAGACAGTCACGGGAAAAGAAAATCCATAGACATGAATGGTACATGTCTGTGGTTGGAAGGATACAGAAGTTAGGACAGTTTGCACCCCCACACCCTCACCCCCAGCAGGTACTGCATCTTGAGTGGATATTTTCAGTAAGCAAAAAAAGAGTTTCAATATAAATTGTACAGCTGCATGATTGCAGTAACACACTATTTGGACAGTCTAGACAATGCCCCACACCAACAGAGCAGATACTGCATGTTGAGTACAGACTCACAAGAAAAAAGGTTATAGATATAAACAGTACAACTTCATGATTACAGTAACACACTAGTGGGGATTGTTAGGAGTTGTACAATCACAGCCATGGAATGCTCCCCCAGGACAAAAAACAGGTAATGCATCGTTAATGGAGAGTCAGAGAAAAAGAAAGTGTATGAAAATAAATGGTACGGGTATATGATTGTAGTAGCATACTACTTACAACAGTTGTGAGTTGTATATTGTGAAGTATGCAGTGCTCTGCACTGCCAGAGATGAGGGGCTGTATTGTGAGTGTACAACTGCAGGAAAAGAAGTCCATGTACATCTCTGTTGTGAATCTCAATTTGCAGTTATATAAGAGTTAGAAATGCTTGTGGTTTATGTTGTGAGTCACAGAATTGCTTCCAAGCTCAATATATGAGTTACAGGATGCACACTGGATAGTCACAGGCAATGTCAAGCTATGCACATTAATGATACAGTTCTGTGATTGCAGGTGTATACTACTTTGCATAGCTATGGCTTTTACGTACTCAGCCAAAAAAAATACACTCCCAGAGCAGGTACTGCATCCTGGGTGGTTAGGCACAGGAAGAGAAAGGTATGGGAATAAATGGTACAGCTATTTGATTGGAGTAAGAGAAAAGCTAGCTTAGGCCCTGTCCACACTATGCCTCTGTAACATAATAGAGGGCGCAAACTGTTACCACAACAGTTTGTGTTTACACCTGAAATGTAACAGAAGGCATTTTCATAACTGTTGTTGAAACTACCTATAAGGTGGTTTGAACAATGGTTATGACAATGGCTCTGCCCCTGTAATCTTACCGTTCATAGCATGGATGGGTGAGCATGTTGTTCCAACAGTCCCCTAGTGCAGTACAAACTGCATTGTGGGATTGGGTATCAGCGTAACGGTTGCCTGGGTCCCATATTGTGGGACGGTAGTATTGGTTACGTAACGGACACCGCCGTGGTGTGTACTCACTACGCTGCTCCCTGTCTACCATGGTTTGCATCCGTTGTTGGGCCTGAGTGGTGTAGTGTGGATGGGGCTAAAGTTAGGAGATGTGTGATATTACTGAGACAATACATTGTGCTCTCTGCTGAACCAGATAGTTTTCCATAATACAAGAAGTGTAGTGGAAATTATAATATGCACATCTACTTTTCAGCTGTAATTACTGAGTACAGATAGACAAGGATATTAAATATACAGACACTGTTGTAGCAGTCTATGAGATGTGTGTGTGTTTATGTTAGTAGACTTACGTTCAGCACTGGTGCCAGGCTCCTGCTTCATCTGCGTCTGTGATGTTGTTCCAGTCTCCCCAACCACTGTAAGACACAGAAATAGATTGTTTAATAAAAGCAGGGTTTGTACTGTTGTTATTGCTAGCCTTATTGTATCTATTTGTTTTTCCATACACCTTTGATTGACCCTTCTTGTGTACGCTAATATATGTGTTACCTTTTATGTTTTAGTGACTGGTTATGTTTCAATTGGTGTAACCATTTGCGTTTGCACTTTTGTTTGACTTGGTGTTGGAGTCACCATTACTGTTTGACAAAAACATCATGTTGTGGCACTGTGGGGCACTTTGCTGTTGCATGTTGTTAGGTAGGGAATGCCACCCCCCCAAAAAAAAATACAGAAGAGACATTGCAGTATGAGTGTAGACTGACAGGAAAACAATGGTTTTGGGTGTATACATTACAGCTTTATCATTGCAATAGACACTATTTTAAAGAGTTAGGCATTCTACGGTATCAGCTAAGTAATGCCTCTCCACCTCCCTCCCAGGTGAGATAGTTCATCTTGAGTGGAGAGTGACAGTAATAGACACTGATGGTGCACCTTTGTGGTTGCAGAAACACACAAGTTAGAACTTTTAAGAGATCGACGGCATCAGGCAGGCAATGCCCATGCCACCCCTCCCCCACCCTCTCACTGTACATGAGGTACTGAATTGTGAGTGCAGACTATAAGTTAAAAAACATTTATGGACATCAAAGTTACAGGTTCATGACTGAATAATGCACAAGTTGGAATGCTTAGTTCTTGAATGGCATCAGCTAGGCAATAGCACCCCCCCGACTAGTTTGTGCATCCTAAGTGTACAATGATAGGGAAAGAAAGTCTATGGAGATGAATGGTGTGACTCCCTGGTTGTTAGAACACATAAGTTAGGACAGTTAGGAATTCCATGCAATCAGCTGGGGAATCCTGATCCCTATCCCCCCTTTAAAGAAGACTTTGTATGCTGAGTGGAGACCCATGGTAAGAGTAAGGGCATGAATATAAACAATACACATGTTGATTGAAGGAAAAGATAAGTTAGACAGCTTTCGGGGTGCATGTTGTTAAGTTATGGTCATGGATATCAGAATAATATCTTCATTGCAGGAATAGGGAAGTTACTATGCTTAACTGTGATATGATACTACTCAGGTAGCGTCACTGTGACCCCCCCCACCACACCCAGACAGATACACAGGTACTATTTAATGACTTGAGACTCAGAGATGGAAAACATTCATGTTAATGATTTCATATGTCATGCTGACAAAGTCAGTATGGCAATACCTGTGGTAAATACTTATCTGTTGAAAATTGCACAACAAAATCTCTGTTTTATAAGAAAATACTTATTTATTGTCTATAGAATTCTTTACCAGTAATTACTACTGTATCAGATATTAGTACTTAATTACACATTTAACAGATGATGTCTCTTGAGTTGAGAAGCACAGGAAACTAGTGACATTTACCATTACAGAACAGCTTGCTGATTTCAGAGATAGATATGCTTGCATAATTAGAACTTCTATGTAGTCAGCAAGGCTATGTACTGTGATGATACACAAGGAGGTTCTTGCTTGTCAGTGTAGAGGCAGAACACAAGTAGTGTGTTACACAGGTCTGTAACAGTAGTTCAGTGGTTGCAGAGGATCAAGATTCTGATGGATATAAAGTGAATTATTTTTTTGTAGGATTTTCTTTCCTTCTGATTCGACAAGGATGACATTGTCGGAGTCTGATTCTTCGCCCTCCACAGCCTCAGGTTCAGCTGGCACTACCTCGCTCTGTGATGGGGGATGCCTCTGATGATCTATGAATGAAAGATAATAATGATTTTGGTTGAGTATGGTATATGTGTCTTCACTTATTTAAAATACATTTCTTTGAACAACTGTAGTCTTGTCTACCAGTTAAGGTACACCTAGATGAGATGCTGTATACTGATTGAATAGACAAACATACAATTTAATGGATTTAAATGTAACAGCCACATGATAGCAGTAACATACTAGCTATGATAGTTACCCCCCCATAAAGGGTTGAGCATCCTGAGACCATACTCACAGTAAACAAAGGTTACTAAAATAGACGTTGTAGGTGAATGATTAGCATGGCGTTACTTAGTGAATAGTATTCCTCCCCCACCACCAAAACTGCATGTGAGGTAATGCATTGTGAGTGGTCAGTCATGAGAAAAGCTAAGTCTACAGTATTGACGGTTCACCTTTGTGGTTTCAGGGGGTGTGCAGAACTTGGGAGTTATTTGGGTTCAGCCAGGTAATGTACCAGCCTGTGGCTCAGAGACTGCATTTATACTGGAGAAGTACAAGGAAATCATCATTGTGGAAAGAAATTGTACATCTCAATGATTGCTATATCAAATTGGTTGTGATAGTGATAAGTTTAAGGTTGTGAAATATGCAATGCCCTCCTCCTCATGGAACAGGTACTGTATCCTGAGTATGGAGTAACAGGAAAACAAAGGTAATGAATATAAATGATATGCTCCATAATAGCAGTAACACACTAGTTGACATCATTGGGAGTTGCTTGGTGTCAGCTAGGCAATGCCCCCACCCAAAAAAAAGAGGTAATGTATACTGTGTGACCATTGAGAGTCAAACAAAGGCAATGAATATAAAAGTGTAGTTATATCATCTAAGTAACACAGTAGTTAGGCATTTAGAACTTGTACAGTGTCAGGACGTTACTGTACCACCCCACCCCCACCCCAGATGCACATATGCCCTGAGAAGCAATTGTATTCTGAGAGAGTCTCACAGAAAAGAAAGTTAATAAATATTGATGGTGCAGGTGCATAATTGCTATTGCTCATTAATTGAGGGAGTTACAAGTTGCATGGTGTCAGCTACTTAATGCCATTTCTTTAAGCCCAGGTCAGACAGTGCATTGTGAGTTGAGAGTGTCAAGGAAAGAAAGTGCATATACATGAATGGTTCAAGTTTTTTAATTGCAGGATAACATGAATTTTAACAAGGGTCTGAGAAATAGATTTTTCTGGTTGGCTGCAAACATTCTAACATCCTTATGCTGATGTTTTATTATACAATGGCAAGAAAGAATCCTGGACTCTGATTCATCAGTATTGGGCTGGACCCATGCTGCTATCTAAGCACATCATCATAGGTCTAGTCTTTTGATGGCGTTATGGACCAGCAGCATAAGCACTTTTTTGCATCTCCTCTTAAGAAACAAAAACATTTTTCCCACACTAATAAAAACAGTGTTTTAATTTTGTTTTGTTTTTTATTTTATATATAACAATGAGAGATAGTATTATAGCAATAATGCACTCCAGGGCGTGTGTCATTTTGGATAACATCATGCCTCAGGCATTGGACGCAGTTGGCCGATGGCCTCGTGCCCAACCACCTGAGGTGTGACGTAATCCCAGTACAACAAGCACCCTGTTGGCCATTATTGCTTAATTGACATGCATGTAGAGCTCAGCCATATGCTGAGCAAGGTTTAACACTGTTTAAAAACATGTTTTATTATAATATTAATAAGGCATTCCCAGGGATTATGTAAATGGTCAGTTAATCACACTGTAGGGGCATGTGCCACTCGGCTACACCTCGTTGCACAGTACATCCCTACAAGGTGATTAACAGACCATTAAGATAACCCTTGGTCATGCATTATTGCTTAATTAAGATAGTTATGAGTTGCACAGTAGCAGCCAAACAATGCACGTGCTCCACTGACAGAAGAGGTGGTGCATCCTGAGTGCAGACTGACTGTAATACTAAGGTCATGATGTCAATATAATATTGGTCTGATTATTGGAAAATATAAGTTAGGATACTTAGGAGTCGATGGTATCAGCAAGGCAATATACCCCCTGCCCCCCCCACAAGACCAGGGATTGCAGCCTGAATGCAGACCCATTGTTATAGTGAGGAGATGTAGAAAAATTGATCATAAGCGTGATTGGAGTTACACACAAATACAGATTATTTCTAACAGTATGGATTACAGCATTACATTGTGTTGTGGGAATAGCAGCCTTAAAGCTGTGTGTTGTGGTGGGATAATGTAATGCTTCAGGTAGTGTATGTACTCAGCCTGTGGTCTTGTACTTCACTACGTGAGGTGTTATTGTATTTAAGACAATATTCAGCTTGTATTTGATTTATGTAAAAGACAATGTTATGCTGCACAACAGATAGTTTCTTTACTCACGGTGTGTTAGGCGCTCCCCTGCATCAGGCTTCCCAGCTGCCTCCCACATTTCGTATGCGAGATAGTACCAGCAAACATCATGTTCCTGTATCTCCTCTCTCTTTTGAAGTGTGTAAAAATGCTGGTGCAATAGCTTCCACTTCCTCTTGCACATCCCTGGGTTTTTGTTTTTTACTTTCAGGATCATTCGCAGGAAATCATAGATGCGCCTCCACATCGAATCCAGCTTCCTATTTGTGCTTCTCATTAGTATTTTTGGATTGCATTTTGCTTGAGCTGCCTCAGCCAGGCAGCACACCTCCCTCAAACTCCAGAGTCTCATTGTGATTTTGTTGCTTTTTAAAGCAGTAATAAATAGAGACACAAGAGTATGTTAGTGTGATATATTGTGACATGTATTTTTCTCCTCTGTTAAGATTTAATACTAAGGATTAACAGAGAGGTAAATCTTTGTGATTCGATAGTTATTATAGGAAATTATGTTACATGGGTACACTAATAGTTACATAATATGTGATTGACAACAGAGTACTGTCTACGTTATTCTATGTTTCACTATGTCTAATATGTATAGTGAAACTAGATGGTGATATGCTAACACTACTGTATATTTACATTAGCTGTATGCATGTCACAATTCTGAATATCTGCATGAATCTGAGTTTTTGTAGTGGTGTGACAGTGAAACAGCATGGCATTTTCTTTTTGTGTGTTATCTGTGCAGCTTTTTTAATTTTTGACCAAGTTATTTGGCTCTTAAACAAGCCTTTTTTTTTACAATTGTATCTGCTGTAACAGTTTGATATTTTTAGAGGACTGTCAGAATCCCATCTCAAAGGTCACCCAGGTAAAGGCAATTGCCAGCATGTGAGAAGTGCACACCTTCTGGTAGGTATAGCCAATCATTACTATATTTAATTTCAGGGTGACGTATGGTGTGCATTCCAGCAATGCGAAGATATCCGGATATTTGGATGTTTACCTTTTCTGTGAGCTCTGTCAAGTGGGTACATGTGCTGTTCTGCTTGCCAGACTCTACGTTCTGTAATATCAGAAAAAATTATCTTACAGGGAAGTAACATACCCATAATAGAAGCAAGGTCCAATTTTGCTTCTGACACTAAATCTACCCATTGTTTGGTGCCCAAATCATTGCCTTTGAGATGAATCAGCAGTATGTTTGGCTGAGCTTGAGTCCTCAGAAGTCTGTGCATTGTTGGCATGAGATGCTCCGACCTCATGCCACCCCTGCCAAACCACTTAACAGAGCAATTTGGAAGCTGCAGGTCTTTGCCGAAATCACTCCTCTGAGCATACTCTGAAGCATGCCTTACTATACTGCTACCAACTACCCACACAGTTCATTTGCTGTTTTCTGCCATACTGAGTTTTTAAGCTGAGAAGTGGACAGAGAGCTATGAAAAAAAATCAGTGATTGTCCTGCAGTGTCTAGTCACTACTGAATATGAAACTGAAATTTCCCTCTCTCCTTCAACATTGCTTTGGTGGGCTGTCCCAAAACACAGTGATTTTAAAAGTTATTGGTTGATGCTTTCTGATGGCTAACCAATAGAATGCATGCACTGACTATGACTACACTTAATGGCTGTAGCTGCTGTCAACCAGAAATGCTGAAACATTTCTTAGTGGAAAAACACTACATTTTAATAGGCTACTTCAAATAATCACAGCTACACAGAGGCATGTGATTGCTTGCCTCTTGTGTTATGATACACATGCTGTTTGCTTTCTGCCTCTTTTTGCAGCTCTATCTGTGCTAATAAGTACTGCTTGACACCCTGACTTTAAACAGTTATAACTTCTTTTTACAGCATAATAGGTTATTCAGATTGTCATAGTCAAATAGAGCAGTAAACATTTTGTTCAATACTATTTTTGTGCTGCTAACAGTTTTTATAATGCTAGAAAAATTGCATATCAAATGTGATGTACTTACACAGTGTAAATCAGGGTCTCTCCTTTTTTTCTAAGATGGCTGCTATTTCCTTCTTCTCCACTCTTCAGCACTTGTGATTGGTTGCCTGACATGGCCTGATCAATGTGATGCAGCATTGGTGGCAGCATCTGTCAGTCAAATTGGAAGCAATCTCTGATTGTCTGAGTCTTAAAGGAGGCATTTTATAATGTCATTTTGCAACACTTTCGTGCTCACGACACTATTATTCGACACTTTCTTGCATTTGACACTACTTTTGTGACACTACATTCAACACTTCCGTACTATCTACATTAAATTTTGCGACACTTTCGTGAACACATCATATTTTGCAAAAATGTCGCACGTTCAACACTACTTTTTAAACTTTTCTTAAAAACAGTATTTTTTAGGGAAAAATTACTGTGGATGCTTTACCTTGTGCTAATACTTCAATTTTGGCATTTTCAGATATTTTTTCTGATATTAATCAGCTTATGCTGTGCGAAGTTTGAAAAGATTGTATATCGGTTTAGTGGTGTTCAGTTATTAGAGTAATAATGTTTGCAACCTTTTGTAGACAGAACTATTTACTGTTCTTATATCAGACATGGATAGTGAGTGTCACTATGTAATGTCAGGACAAAAAAAAAACAGGTCAACACTAACATTTTGTTTTTTTCTATTTATTATACAGGTGTCTGATACTTCTATAAGATTGGTGCAGACTACTGTGAATTTACAGACAGGGAAGAAGCCCTCTGAACAGAGATGGATCTCTATGCAGAGACAAAACAGGTATCATAGTTCGTCACTGTTGCTTAAGAGTGCTACGAAACCCACTGATGGTAGTTCAAGACATAAAACAATTCAGCATTCCACTCAAGGAGTGGCTTTACAGGTTGCTCACTCCACAGAAAAAGTACGTAGTTGCTCAACTGCAAGGACAAAATGTGTAGCTGAGCAACAGTTGTGCAAATCTGAGACAAAACAGTCATGTTGTAAAGGCAAGCATAAATAAATTTACTAAGCGGCAAGGTAAATTCATAGCTGCTGATCCTTATCTGAGGAAGCAAAAGTATTTCCGATCATTAGCTTCTAAAGCTAAGATTGACAGACTTATTGCTGCTGTGATGAGACTTGAGCACAAAAAAAAGTCATCTCTCTTTGATGACATTGCATCTCAAAGTACATACGTTTGTTAATAGAGCACTATTTATTCTTCAACATTTGTGGCGTAAGATGTCACATGTACTTCAGCAGTTCAGGAAAGTTGTTATGACATAAAGATGGGAATGCAATGGTATCCTGTCTTGAACCTGTATAATTTCTGTGATGTTTTCACAAGTTGGTGGCTGCACACACAGCACGCAGAGGAGTATTTCTGGGAAGAGTCATATTACTCACAGAAAAAGGACAGCAACTTGTGCATTGATGAGTCTGGTAAACTATGTAATGTGTTGAGTGTATGTGATGACACTACAATGGAGTCAGATGATGAGTGCGAGGCAACTACTCAGCTTCGTAAGAGTCACTGTCTCTCATGGATGTGTGATGTGTCTTGCAACCGAAGGCAATCGTCATTTGACAAAGTTGAGCACTTTATCAACCTGTTTGTCATTGCTGATCGTAAAGACAGACATAAACTGTTTGAGAGTGTAGACCTTTGTGAGATCCGTCCACATACTGGACTTATGGGTCACTCATTTGCATGTCTAGATAGTGGTGTTTGTGACAGTGTCTTTCACCACAAGCGGATGCTGGGAGTGCATCAATAAGGCATGCAGAACTTTGTGTACAGGGTCTATGAGGTTTGATGAGTTGTCGCTCAGTATATTCATCTGAATGAGTTACTGCAGTCTGGTGACATGCATGGTGCCATGACATTTCTGAAACAGCTACAACGGGTCAGCAGTGTGACAGATACTGTGATTGATCAGTCATCAATTGCTGATGGAAATTCTGTGTTTGTCTTAGAAAGTGATATTCTCAAGCAGTTTGGGAAATCAATTGCCAAATTTGAGTTGGCAAAGGCAGAAAAATTTGACTGTGTATGTGTGGCATGTGATCGGCTCTGTTACGAGAAACAAACGGTCACAGTCAACCTGGAAACTTTGTCAGCATACAGTGACATGTGGTTTTGACTGTCAGCATTTCTGCTGTTAATGTGTGACTTTCAGTTAGACCCAATCATTGTGATGTGCAAGCACTGTTTCTCCAAAGTGAAGGCTAACATTCTGCCACCAAGGTCAGCCTTGAACAATATGAAGGCACATGTTACGTCAGCTGAGATTCCCACATTGAATATGTTTGAACAGATTCTTATTCAGATTATGAAACCATTTCAAACTATTCTATGTCTGAACACAAAGACATGGAAAATTCCACAAAAAGAACTCATTAGATCTCTTAAGGGTTCCATTATGTATCTTCAACTTCCTCTGCAGGAAAATGTGGAGGAGATCTCCATTGAGAACACTGTGGTGATTCTTGTCAATGTTGTTCCAACTAAGTAAAAGGTCATTTGTCATGATGATGCCAATGTAGACAAGGTGAAGCTTGCTCTTACTTATTTAGAGAGCAACAATCCCTTTTATGCAGACCTTGATATTGATCGCATGACCACTGTGTCTGTTGAACATGATCTTTTGGAAACCACAAAACCAATGATTGAGAAGGTCAATGTGCAGACAAACAATAATGTGTATGAACAGTACACAATTCACCCACTGCATGGCAGAGATCCAGTAGGGGGCAACATTGATCTTTATCAAATGAAACAGGTGGAAGGTGAGCCTGTTAGCATTTGGGAGGCAACATTGGAAGCTCACAGTTTCCCAGATTTATTTCCAAAAGAGTCAGGTAGATGCCTAGGTGAAAGAGAAGTGTGTGTACAGGGTGCTGAGTACTGTACTAGCCATGTGCTCAGTAAGGATGGCCAATTCAGATGCAACATACAGTACCTGTTTCATCTCCTGTGGGAGAGTGAGCTTAGCATACTGTCTGTCTCTATTGCACATAGTATTCATCTCACAACTCCACTTGATGGAATAACAGCTGCACAGTTCCTGGAGAAACTACAGCAGAAGGATGAAAATGTGCAAGTGAATTTGTCTTCTATTCTGTCAAGTCTACATGGCACCAAAGAATACTGGTATCGCAGACACTCTGAGGTGATGACCATGCTGTGAGAGTATGGTCCAGCCACATGGTTTGTCACACTCAATTGTGCCGAGTATGCCTGGGATGAGGTCATAGAACTGTTGAAGTGGGCAAATTGTAATGTAGAGGGCATTTCATCAATGACTCTTTGAGAAATGTGCTCACTTGACCCTGTGTATGTGACAAGGCATTTCCACAAGCGATTCCATGACATTCTCACTTTAATTTTGTCAAAGGAGAATCTGCCTCTTGGTATTATGGAGCATTACTTCTGGAGGACAGAGTATCAGGCATGAGGCGCTCCTCATATTCACATGTTACTGTGGATTAAGGATGCCCCATGCATAGGCGAACATGAAGCAGCACAAGTGCTAGCATTCATTAAGCAGTACATCACTTGCTGCATTCCGGACAAGTACAACAGTCCTACACTGTGGAAGTTGGTGCAAAGTTTCAACGCAATATTTGTGTGAAATACTGCCGTCAGGTAGTGAAGAACAAGTCTGATTGGTACACAAGATGCCGTTTCGGATTCCCCAGATGTGTCTGTCAGGATGGTTGCATGAATAAACTTTTTTCAGCTATGGGACACCACTTGAAGGCAAAATTAACCAAGAGGGTTTATGAGTTACCCAGAGAAGAGAATGAGGTGTACATCAATGACTACAACCCTACTCTTCTTCTAATGTGGCAAGCAAACGTAGATGCACAGTTTGTGGCTGACAACTCATTGGCTCTAGTTCGGTACGTCACTTTGTACATAACAAAACATGAACAGACTAGCTTGCAAGATCTTTGGGAAGATATTGCCAGTTCAAGAAGTCACTGACATCTCAGTTGTGGTCCTGGGGTTAAAGACCCTCATCACAGAGAATGTGGTGCTTATGAGGTCAGGCGACGCTTGATTGGTACACATTTGTACAGCAAATCTGATGCTGTGTGCTTTCTCAGTGTAAACTACAAAGAGAAGTGAAAATGTGTACTTATTCTTCATGCTGAGATTGAGGAACTGGCTCTCAAGAGACCATCTTCTAGACATATCTTGAAGAATAACCTTATTGATATGTACTACCCCCGTAGACACGAAGACATGGATCAAATGTGTTCATCTGAGGTGGCTAAGTGGTATGATTACAAGACGGATGTCTCACCTGATTGTACACGTGACATTTACAAGGTCAAAGGAGTGGATGGCTGTCTCATTAAGAGACATAAGCTTTGGCTCATTGACCACTGTAAGTTACATCTAGGCACATCTAAGAGCAGAGAGCATTACTACTTTGCTCTCCGATTTCTATTTAGACCCTGGAGGAATGAATCTGAATTAAAAGGTGACTGTGATACATTTGCAGAAGAATTCAATCACAGTTGCAAGACCTTCAAAAGTGAACACTCAGACACATATATACAGAGGCTAGACACTGAGAAGGAGCAACTTGAGAAGGCACAGAAACAACCTGAATAGGACACTCCCATCAGTTCACAGGACAATCTTGATCCAGAAGGAAAAAGTATCCTTGGAGAACCTCTGCCTCTGAATGCCCCAGAAATACTCATGTCAGAAGTGGAGAGTGCTATGGAACATGGCACACACTGCAGTGTTGACCCAGCTGAGTTGAGAGAGAGACTCAATGACCAGCAATGTGTGGTTCACTCTGAGGTCACTGATGCTGTCCGGCATGGAATACTACATGAACACAAGAAATGTGACTGTCTTGACTACAAGCCACTGCTGTTTGTTAGTGGCTCAGCTGGCACAGGGAAGAGTTTCCTTATAGATACCATAATGACAGAAATACAGAACTCGGGACAGGGTCATCAATGTCTGTTGCTGTTAGTGCTCTACTGACTGGCTGCATACAACATTGGTGGAATTATCAACATAATCGCTCCTTCATGTTGCCAGTGGAGCATGGCAAAGCAGGAGAGTATTGTAAGCTGTCATTTGAGGTTGCATCTCAGCTTCGTTCTGTGTTTAATAAAATGAAGTTACTCATCATTGATGAGATTAGTATGGTCTCCAATGTGATGCTTGCCTGTATACACCTACGTCTACAGGAGATCTTGGGGACTGACTACGGTGATGCATTTGGTGGTAAAAGCAATGTTGTATTTGGAGACCTCTTACAGCTTTCACAAGTTAATGCAGAACATGTCTTTGCAGCTCTAACTGTCAAGCAGACTAAGAACACACTATGCTGCATTGGAAGTTTTAACCTATAGGAGTTATTTACCTATGTCGAGCTGTATCAGAACATGCAACAAAGTGGTGATCTGGCTTACCAGACACTATTGGATCAAGCTTATGCAGGTTCTCTGTCACCAGAATATGTTTAAATGTTACATGGTTGAAGAATCAGAATGGATACTACATCCATAGAAACAGCATTTGATGTTTTCAGTGATGTGTACTCCACAGGCACATGCATTGTGTTTCTTATGCCACAACTGAAGAAATGTGCTGAGTTCAACAGTGCCATGTTGCAGAGAGAGAATCAGGAGATTCTCACACTGCATGCTGTTGAGACAGTTGATGGTGTCATTCTAAGTTGGAAAATGGTAGCGAACATGACTGAATGACTCTCTGAACCGAAGTCAGATGTTTCATGCACAGATGGACTGTAAGCTGTTCTTACAGTTTATAAGAATGCACATGTCATGCGACGCCGCAATCTAGCTGTGGAGTGTGGCATGGTAAATGGTGCCATGGGTAACATCATTGACTTCATTTACAATGTTCAGAAAATGTTTATTGAGACACTTGCTGTCCAGTTTGACAACATGGAACAGCCTGTACAGATTGATCGTACCTGTGTTAAGTTCCAGATATTTAAGGATATCTATGTAAACAGGAAACAGTTCCCAATATGTGTTGCATATGCTGTTTCAATTCACAAGTCTCAGGGCTTGAGTTTGGATTCAGCAATGGTGGACATAGGGACAGACATTTTCAAAGATGGCATGAGCTACGTTGCACTTTCATGCATATGTAGTCTTTCTGGGTTCACGTCATAACACTCACACCTCAGAAAATATGCGCTGACAAGCGATGTATTGTCAAGTATAACAGATTACGTACTCTGTATCAGCCACAGATGTCTTTAATACCACTACCTATGTGTGTGGTTGTCTCACATCCCACAGTCACAACTACACCTGACAACAAAAGAAAATGAGCTTATACAACTGATTCAACTGTGCAGAGTGTTAAGAAGGTCACAATGTCAAATGCAAGTGCAGAACCAACTGTTGGCCAGAAGTCAGTTGGCATGGCTGTTGTCCCAGTGTTTGATAGCAGTACTAGAGTAAACTGCTATGCTAATTCAGCTATGCAAGTCTTTCTCTACATGCCACACTTTGTGCAGGCAATATCTGCTTCACAAGAAACTGCCTTATCAAAGGCACTGAAGCAGGTTGTCAGTGTGGCTTCTGATCAGTCTAACAATGTACAGTCACTTACACCTCTACGACAGGTGTTGGGGACATAAGACGGATGCAGTTCATTTGCTGCTAACATGCAGCATGACACCAGTGAGTTCATGATGGCAATCATAAACAGCTTGGATGGAGAGGGGATTCCAATGCATCAGTATTTCACTGTGTCATATGTTACCAAATATGCATGTGTGTTATGTGGTCATTCGGAGTGAGAAACCACAGAAGACATGCTTTGGGTTTCTCTGTTTGTGTCTCAGATTAAAAGTGTCAGGTTCCGGCAGCTGTTTACAAATGCTGAAAGTGGTCACTTGTGTGTGAGGTGTGGAGGTACATGTCCTCAGTCCATACTTCTCAGGACTTCATCTCAATATCTTATGCTTGTATTGCATAGATTTGACTCTAATGGACTCAGAGTTGACACACCTATCACTGATTTCACAGCTGGTAGAACTGTATTTAACCAAGCAGTGTTTGACACTCATGCTGTGATCTACCACTATGGCCAGTTTGTACACTCTGGACATTACACTTGTTTGTTGAGGTACAGAATTGGCAGGGTTGAGTGAGAAGACTCAACAAGCTCTTTCAAACAGAGACTACCGCGACACTTTAAAAATGCATATGTACTGATATTGAAGAATTACGACAATATTCATGTGTCAGAGGAATAGTCACACAACATGTGACATACTTTGCTGTCCATTTTGTTACAGAGTGACTTCTGGTACATTATCATATTTTTTCCTACAGATGTACATTCATTATTGCACTGGTAACATATCATATGGTTTAATAGCATATGCTTACTCAATGTGACATATAAGATTGTTGTGTTGATCAGTGACACAGTGAAAATAGTTGTAGTCATCTTCAATCGGCCCCAGCTGTCACTAGAAAAAACACACTTATATGTCTAAGGAAGACTTTTTAATGTCGAAAGAGATGTTCCTATCTGGTTGCCCTATTCTGTCATTGTCTTTTCTTATGAGTATGTCGTATGCAGAAATAGCAAGTACTAGTTGGTACACTTGCCTGTACTAAGGTACAATACTTGTCCATGTGCATAAGGAAAACTGTGTAACATATCTGTTTGTCAACATTTTTCTGTATGATTACATTATTAGGATCTTTTATGAGAAAAAGATTTCCTGGTGTCTGTTCCAGTTCCGTGCCAGCAGTATTTAACTATCTTATTTTACATGGTCTGATGACCTGAACTTAAGAGTACTATACTGTTAAATGCACATCACTCTTTCACATGTTGAATAACATTAGGTGTGGCCTGTATTCCTTTTTTTATCCACTTGCATCTTCACTAAATAACACCATTTTGGGTTGCAACAGTGTATTACTATCCCTGTTTTGTTGCCGTACATCTGCATTGTATATATGTATAAATGATTGTAAAGACATTACTTGTTAATAGTTTGTAATGTGATGTTTAAAGTAATTGTGCTAACTGCCATGTAAGTTGATCTATTGTAAAGTTAATAATATTTGACTGTTTTGAAGTTTTGCATTCATGACTTTTAAATATTATGTTAATATTTTAATAAGAATGACATAGATATATAGTTCCACATATATAGTATATTGTTATTCCATATACCCATAATTGATATCGATGTTAAGTGTTGTAGTACATATTTTAAATTTTCTAACGGTTACATTTTTTGATTATCATATAATAAAATGTTAAATTCATAGCATTCTGTAAAACTATTTCTTTAATGTAAGTAGAACATGTTACTGATCTTGGTGCTTTATAGTTAGTAATGTGATTATTGATTCAATAATTTTCACTGATATATATAGTTCCTGTTAACATGTGCTATTTGATTTATTTGTCTGATAGGTGAATTTAATGTATGTTTATAATAGTTGACAATTGTACATCAGACACGTTCACTGATAACAACTGAGTTTTTGTGTTCCTGATAATATTTTTTGATTGCCTCTATTGAGGGGTAGGGTGGGAATTCTCCAAATGCAGTAACACAGTGGTATGTCTTAACATGTATATGTATGTGTACACATATGTGTATGTGTACACATAAAATAAATAACACTGAAATGTTCAACCATAAGTTTAAGCTGTGTATTTTTTTAGAGAGCATTTTTTGGTTCTGCTGCTATTACTTTAACGGTTGGCATCTAGTTTTTCGCCCACCCCAGGAACATTCACATTATCAGTCACACAATGACAACAACATCATAACTGTTTGATATGTGTGAGCAGTGTGCAGATAGTACTGTAGTACCTGTGTTTATGTATTGTGTACTACTGTCACATCTTAGCCATTGACTATCTGTAATATTGTTTTACATGTATTTCAAACATTGGTGGAAAACATCTGAATGTTTGTTTTGTGAGACTGATTTTGTGTACCAATTGGATTTTTAATTCGGCCTTTTTTTCAATTTTTAATAGGCAATAAATCTTTTGTAAGCCTTATCTACCTGTGTTGTGTCTTTCATTAAGCATAAAGTAATAGTGATAATATGTATGCTGCTATTGGTGTATTGGTGCATCTAAACATAGTGTATGATGCTCATTGGTGCAGGTTTCATCCTTTGAACTGTTAATCTGCTATAGACCAATGTGGCGAACAGATTAATCTCCTATTCCATAGAATGAACATTTTAGTTTTTACATTAACGGTGTAGAACATGACCTACTGCTGTATAAATACTATCAGACAACTACATATTCAGACAAAGGTGTCTATATCTTGGTGAGTGTGTGTTGTGAAAAGTGAGGTATGGTCTGAACAACATATTCAAATTAATATGACATAATGATTTCTCAAAAAGACAGGAAGTTCATGGCAAAAAAACTCTGTTTAATGCATCAGTTAGGGTTGTTCCACATTGACAAAAGTGAGGAAATTTGGTGTTAGGGTTGAAAGCCCTAACTATGCATTCCCCCCTTCCCTCCAGGTCCACACACACACAGACACACACACACATGCACATGCACACGCAAGTAGAGGGCAGGACCAAGGCAACACGACCAATCACAGACAACCAGCAGCAGGTTACAGAAATAACATACAACTGCCTAAATGTACTACAAGACACATCCATCATCATGGGCCAACAACTGTTGCATTTGAGCAGTCATGGGTGTACAGAGTGTTGTGCACATCTTCATATGGTCACATGTCACAATAATACTGTTACACATACAGTTCCTATGATATACATTGTTTGTTCATGCTGCGATGATATTATGAGGTATCAGTATAGAAGAAAGTATCTATAACATTGTACGTTATCTAATGTGGGCATACACAGAAAACAAAAGATAGTAGGGGACCCTTAAGTAACATGTATGGTTAAATGTACACTTGGTCAAATCAAGATGTGCTTGGTCTCATTGAGACACACATGTTGCATAAATGATACTTTCTTGTCACATATATATTAATACATAGAGTACTCAGTAATTGTGTGACAGTTCTGTTATTAGCGATTCAAAATAGTATGCAAAATAAAAATGTTACTGCCCCATGCAGAGCCACTAACAAAACTAATAGTGGTATAGGTGGCTCATGATGTTCTCAGCCTATGACAATAGTCATATGACTGTGAATATGTGAAATGCTTTGCATGATAATGTCCACCATGGGCCATTATGATATTTTACAGTTTGTTACCTACAGTTTGATATTGCTGTTTATCTGTTTAGGATTAGATAGCAGTGATCAGCATAGTGTTAATAATTGCATCCAAAAACATTATTTGTTACTGTTGGGGTGACATTAGGAGCCATTTACAGACAAGAAACCCTGGTGTAAATCCTGTCTAATATTATTCATTCATAGGTACAGAGGTGGAAAAATGTTGTATTTCACCACCACTAATATCAGATAGGTAGGAATGTGTATACAATCATAAACACACATTTACAGTTACAGAGTCAGAGCAAGGCAAAAAGACTGAAGTAGTAACATAGAATAGTTTGGGTGAGACAGTGTCATATAGAGCTGTAAAGGTTCAATTAATAGTGGAGAATGACTTAGTAGATAATACTGTATTGTTCCAGTTTTTTCTTATGGCATGGTAAGATCAGTGCATTTTTAGATACATTAAAGTGTCTTAAACTGATCTCTGCTACTATGTGCTCATGAAGATAGATGTCTGAACTTTGATGCTTTGAGTACCATATTAGCAGCATTATATCAAATAGTGGAGACACAGAGTGCCAATGTTTATGAGGGGAGGCTTCAAAAAGTCCATGTTGAAAATTTGGTCAAAAAATTCCAAAAAATGACTGCATTACGGTCGTGCATTGCCTACGCACACTTGTAACTTTGCCAATTTTTAATATTTTCACTACAGATTTTCAACATTGCCATTTTTTCACACCTTCTTATGAACAGTACAGCTGTCATTTTTTATATCCTTCCTGAAACATGTTTTCGCTCGTGTGCCGCAGACTGGCACGGTCACTGCACGAAATCAACTTTCAGGATAGATTAACGGAATCACAGTGCCAGTGTTCATGAGGGGAGGTCCCAAAAAGCCCATGTTGAATATTTGGTTAAAAAATTTAACAAATGCACTGTGTTATGAGTGTCTGTAAGAACTATTGGAATAACGTGGATCTAAAAGCCATTTCTGTCTTGGGCTACTCCAAATGGTATAGCACCAACAATTTTTGTTTTGGTTATAAACCATATTTAGATATTTTGGAGAATAATAAATGAGAACAGCATTTTCTAAATATAAATTTGAACAGTTTTCTAGCAATGTTCTGCTAAGTAGATATAGTAAAGATAAATCCATATCTGACTTGTTTGACTGTTCAGCGGGGGGGGGTGGCAGAGAGGACTTGGTCCACGTCCTTTGGTTTTGTACTTATTATGGAAAAGAAAGATTGTATTGCTTGAGAGACTTCAATATAAGTAGGTAACAGTTTGATATAACTTTGTTAACTACAATTATGTTACACACTGCAGATAAGTTGACTCTTGAGAAACTGGCAAACTACTTTGTTGCAAATGGGAAAGTAAAACAAAGAATGAGGATATTGGTCTAAAATATGTGAATACAATAGCTGAAAGAAGTGCAATATGGCAGTGATCTTTATTTTATATAAGGAGTTGAATCTAACAGCTTAGGACAATGGTGATTTTATACTTTATGTGTGATATGTAATATTGTGTATATTAGTATTTATTTGTTTGATGTGATAGCTTGTTATGTAATGTATTCTGAACTGTATGGTATTATTTATTTTTGTAACAACTTTTTCTCTTGTTGATGGCTTTTAAGTCAAACAATAAACTTTAAACATTTGAGTGTCCATAAATATTACTGAGATATCAGCATCCGCTCCACCTTTCGGCAGTCGTATCTCGAAAGGGGTGAGGAAAGCAACAGTAGTGTTGTGAAACTACCTTTAGTTTCATGAAAGTACCAGTAGTGTTGCAACACTATCTATAGTTTCACTAAAGTACCAGTAGTGTTGTGACACTACCGTTAGTTGTGCAAAAGTATCAGTAGTGTCACAGCACAACCTTTAGTTTTGTGAAAGCACCAGTAGTGTTGTGACCCTACCTTTAGATTCGCAAAAGTACAAGTAGTGTTGCAATACTACCTTTAGTTTCACAAAAGTACCAGTAGTGTTGTGACACTACCTTTAGTTTCACAAAAGTAAAAGTAGTGTTGCAACATTACCTTTACATTTGCTAAAGTACCAGTAGTGTTATGACACTACCTTTAGTTTTGTGAAAGTACCAGTAGTGTTGCGACATTACTTTTTAGTTTTGTGAAAGTATCATATGTTGATCTATTGGAGTTTTGTGAAAGTTGTAGAATTTCACAGAATTAAAGCCCCAAATGAGCCAGTTTCTTTGCCATTTCAAAGCAAAAAAAATGGTTAGGGCATTTTTGACT
Organism: Neoceratodus forsteri; assembly: GCA_016271365.2. Classification (NCBI taxonomy): domain Eukaryota; kingdom Metazoa; phylum Chordata; order Ceratodontiformes; family Ceratodontidae; genus Neoceratodus; species Neoceratodus forsteri. The sequence continues at coordinate 207,675,821 of CM057451.1, forward strand.
GAAATTTGCAGTGTAGCAAGCACCGGCCACACAGATGTGCTTATGGAGGTTTGGTCACAAAATTGATGATGGTTCAAAAGTTACAGTGCTCCGAAGTTGCAGAATTTTCCATAGGATAACACTGTGACACCCACGGTGCCTTTTGCCACAGCTATGTCGAAAATGGTTCAAAATACAGATTTTTTGCTGTGGTGACCTTAGTACACCTTTAAGTGGACTAAGACACCATGGAGATTTTGAAGTCATGATTAGAACTGAAGTGGGATTTTTCTCCTTGGTTGCTATGGTTACTGAGATATTGTCAAATTAATGTTGCAAGGGTTCCTATTCATGACTGTTGGGGTGTGGTATGTCTCTGTACTTATGTGAAAGTGGGAGTGTATGGCCCGGAGAGCCTGCACTCCCACAAATGCAAAACATGGATATCAGTTTGCAAAAATGGGCAGTGTGAGTTGAGCACAGGGCCCAGAGGGCCCATACTCCCATAACCATATACCAGTTACATTACACTGAAGGAAAATTCATTGCAAAAAACTTAATTAATGAATCATTTTGGGTTGAGAGTACACTGACAAAAGTTTGGAAATTCGGTGGTAGGTTACCATCCCCTACCATCCCCCACCCCAACCCTCCTCCTTTCAACAGGCGTTGGGGTGTGCGTTAGGTCATCAGGCTAACTCTCACCCTCGTTCTCCTGTACTGCACTACCTCAGCTTGTTTACACATGGAATGGAGTGAGAGATAGGCTGACTACTACAATGCACTCCACAATGCCTGTTGGTTTGAGGAGGGTGGGGGGATGGGATGGTAGGGGTTGGTAACCCTATCACAGAATTTCCAGACTTTTGTCAGTGTGCTCTCAACTCTAACTGATGCATTAACAAAATTCTTTGCAATGAATATATATATATATATATATATGTATATATATATAAAGTATATATATACTCTCTCTCTCTATATATATATATATATATATATATTTTTTTTAAATAGGGGCTGGTGATCAGCGGGGTGAGGATTAGACACCAGGGCTGTAATGCTAAGTAGTTTTTGCAATGAAATGTTGAGTTTCACTCATGAAGTTCCGCACTTTGTGGTGGATCTGCACACCATGAATTGGCAAGTTTTGTGAATTGTGCTTCACAAATTGAGTGCAATTTGCAAAATATTTCAGTGAGCAAATTATAGGGACATCACACGGGTGATCCACCAAGCAAGATGGCTGCTTAAGGCATTTTCTTTGTCTTGCCCGGGACCAATTATGTGAAATATGGTCGGATCCTGAACCACTATAAAGTTTTAACAGGCAGTGAATGTGAATGAGAACACCTAGATTTGGAAGTTATGTGATCTGTGGGTGTGGTGTTCAAGGCAAGGAGGCAGGACAGCCATTAGGAATCCCAGCCGAGTGGTGGTCAACAGTGAAAGAACAGAGGTGCACCTTGGGCTGAATTAAGCTGAACTCGTCTCTAGCAGCACATATCAACCCTGTATTAGTGAGGAGCTATCCTTTCCTATCTCTACATGTGGCAGCTTCACTGGCCCAGGTTTCGTCCAATGGAATTATTGCCAACTTACCTCCTGAACTCCAGGCAAAGAGATCTCCCATCTACCTCCTGACCATCTGCAACGCTTGCCTAGGGATGCTTTCTTCTACTCCCCAGCAGTCTGAACTTTGCCCAGGGCTTTGTCAGCATGCACTTTAGGATACAACCTCACAACAGCATGGGATCTGTGGCACAGCCCAAGGAGGGGACCCCTGTCCCTGTGGCAGACTCTCTCAGCTATATTACAAAAATGGTGGAAGCATTGCTCATACATGTAGATGGCATCAACTCTGCTTTAGCAGGAAATGTTGTGGATATTAGATGCCTCGAGGACCACATGAACATTTCTGAACAGTACAGAGATGATTTAGAACACCAACAGCAGGCACTATTGCAAAGAATCCAAGAACATGATCTTAAACTGCGAAGGCTATGGGAGAGAGTGGATGATCAGGAGAACAGAAGCCGCAGAAATAATATTAGGATTCTGGGGGTTCCTGAGGGGTTGGAGGGTAACAAAATGAACAAAATGGAAAGATTCCTGATGGACTTTAATGCCTGGTTGCTGGGGGACTGCTGGAGAGGACTCATAGAAGTGGAGAGGGTTCACAGGACTAGAAGAAGAGCAGCACCCTTGAGAACCCCACCGTGCCTAATCATTGCTTATCTCCTCTGCTACTCTGTTAAGGAAGAGGTGCTCTGGGTAGTGATAGATCTGTAGAAGAGCCAGTGGAGAGGGGCCCATATATCTTTTTTATAGGGACTTCTCCAATAAGGTTGCCTCAAAATGCAAAGCCTTCACCCCTATCAAATGGAAGCTTAAAGAACTGGGATTTCACTACAGATTCAGAGGTCTGGGCAGCTGACAAGTTGCCAAAGATGAGAAGGAAATACTTGCCAACACTCCCCCAAGAAATCAAGTTATGGGCCATGCAGCACTGGCCTGCTCTAAAGCTTGGATCTGTTCCTCCCAAAACATTGTGGACACCACGGGGACCTAGCACTCATTGATAACATAATGGGCAGGGGAAATGCTCTCCAAAGGACCACAACCCTAGGTACACTGGCCCTCACAATGGGTCCCCAGGTCACCAAAAGCTGGCTGCTGAGCAATACTGCACAGTGAGTTCCCCGGACGTGGCATCCCCCCCCCCAGGGACAGGAAAGGAGGGTCTGGAGATCAAGCGAGCCTTTCTGGACCAAAGAGAAAGAGCACACCATAGGTTCAGAAATCACAATCAAATATCAAGCGGAGTCCAAACATTTCCCTGCATCCCCACCTGCCAAACTTCTGAAAAGGGACTCTTCCAGTGAGAGGGAAGGGGAGAACACCTTGCCCACTACACAGGAGAACCAGATGGACACTACCACCCCCTCAGCTGGGTGAACGCTGTAGAAGAGCATCTGGAGTGTGCTTTTAACCTCAGTGACCCAAAACAGCTTACTGTCCACCTGAAACCAGCACTAAAGTATTTTGCAGAAACTGCAGCTTCCCTCCCAGGTCAGGCTATCGTTGAGCAGTGACATCAATAGTTGCAGTAGAGGGCTGATGGAGTTGCCAGTTTAGCAGGACCAGATGCCCTGGATAAACAGGACTTGTATTACCATTCCTTTTCCTTACTGTATTGTGCAGTAGGGATTAGAATCAAAATCACTAGTATATCTGGGGGGGGATGACTGCTGACTCATACAGTAACCGGATAAGTTGCAATAGATAATGAGCAGTTGGGCTAAGACCTTGGGAGTGCATCCCAACCCACCTCCTCACCCATGCTGCTGGGTCAACCCCCCCCCCAATCACTCTGCTGGCTGTTCCAACACTCAGGTTTACATGGCATACACTGTACCCGAGATTCACACACACCCCCTCCTAGCGAGTTTGAGCCTAGTAAGCACCCTCCCACTCAGTTCTGCAGACCGAGGAGAGGGAGAAACAATGGGTGCTACTCTCAAATGCATAGAAGTTATGCTTTAGCTGCACTGCAAGGATACATGTCCTAGCCTCACTGTAAGGATAAATGATGTGTAACTCCACACCCACAGTGTTGAGATCCAAACTCCCTGAGAGGGGCCACATTTCCTAATTCCTCTGTCCACACTTTTGATACCCTGACACTTAGTGATTGGGCCTCAGACTCTTGGCAGTCTAGGTCCAGGGTAGTACGGGTACTACCACTCGCTAGGTACTCCACCTCTCCACTGGGAACTAAGACAGTGTAGCAGAAACAAGCAGGTGCACACTGCGGTTTCATTTGTGACAATCTTAGTGTCTGTTGTGTTCTCACATCAGCACTTCTTCATTCTTAGATTAGCCTAGTCCCATTTCTGGGCTCTAATCCCCCCTTTTCATAGGTAAATTAGATATTTGAGACTTTAAGTTTATTCTTCTTGATTGTAGTTCTAAGTTACATTTGTATAGTGTAAGTGTTAGGAACTTTAACTGTACTAACCTATTTAAACTTACCTATTGTGACTGGTAACCGCTTGTTCATAGTTTACTCTTCTCATTCCTTAGGTGAAGTATTGCAGTCTCACCAGGCATCCTTACCTGGGAAGGGTACACCAGTCTGAGGAGCAAGGCTTGGGCTGGCTCCTAATTAAACTTTCCCTCTGCTTCCCTGGCTAGCCTTACCAGCTTGATCTGGAATCTGGAACTCACACTACCCCCCGAGGTAAGTGGAGCCAGGTGTTAACAGTTGTCCTACTGACTCAACAATATGCAGCAGGGGTGGAGGTGCATCTCCTGGAATGTAAAAGGCTTCAATCACCCAGTAAAGAGGACCAAAGTGCTCCAGCACCTCAGATCTCTACATACGGACATGGCTCTGCTCCAGGAGTCTCACCTCACCACCAAGATGGTGGGCTGGCTTAAGAAACTCTGGCTGGGCCCCATTATACACAGCTCTTCCTCATCCATTTAGAGGGGAGTAGAAATTCTGGTTACTAAATCTTGTCCTTGGGTTGAAGAATGCTTTAAGACTGATAGGCAAGGCTGAAGGGTACTTACCCGCTTCTCTTTTCCAGGAGGCAAAGTTGTAGTGGGGAACATCTATGGCCCTAATCAAGAATTGGAGTTCTTTCCACAGATCAGTCACACACTGGCAGAGTTAAAGGAGGGTGACACCACTGTTCCCATATTAATTGGTGTTGACTTCAACTTAGTAACAGATATTTTCTTGGACAAGTCCCAGCTTATCCCTGAAGCACACCCTAAGGCTAGGGCTGCTTTGATGGATCTGCAGGATAAATGAGGTCTGTCTAACCCCTGGCACAGGGACAACCCTGCCAGGAGAGACTATACTTTTTACTATCAGGTGCATGGCACGTATAGCTGCATAGACTTCTGGCTGTCTGATAGGGCTGCTTCCCAGGGAGTGCTGAGGCCCACTATAAAAAAAAATCATAATATCAGACCTTGCCCCCTCCTCCTTATACTACCTTCCCCCTGGGAACCAGACGTCTCCCTCCCACTGGAGGTACATCCCACTACTGCTATAGGATGAGGACTTTGACACCTAAATATGAAAGGAAGCCAGGGCATACTTCCAGGACAACCTCGTGGGGGAAGTGGGAGCTGGCACTGTCTGGGAAGCCTTTAAAGTGATGATACAGGGCTGTATTATTGCTTACGCAGCCACTTACAACAAGAAAAGGAGGTAGGAAGTGGTTTGGCCGCAATTTGAACTTAAAGTCCTGGAGGACTGCCTTAAAGACTCTTTCTATTCACATTGATTCTGCCCATTACAGGGCTGAAATATAAGATTGATATGCTCCTACAACACAAGGCAGAATGGCAGCTTCTGCGTGCAAGGCACTAGTTTTGGGAAGGGGCAACAAAGGTGGCAAACTTCTTGCATACCATTTGTGTAAGCAATAGACATAGTCCCAGATCTATGCTCTGCAAGACAGTGCAGGAAAGGTGGTTACTGACCCCTGCTTATTAATAAGACAATGAGACAGTACTATCAACAATTGTACAGCTCCAAGATTTCCAACGAGAATGTGGACTGTCATCAGAAGCTGATGAATTTCCTGGGTGACACTCCTACTCTGCACTTGTCTCTTGAGGACAAGGCACTAATGGAGGCACTGGTTTCCCTCCCAGAACTCATCCCTATTCCAGATACCAAAAGGGAAGGTGCCAGGAGCAGATGGCATGACAGTCAAACTTTATCAGGCACTGTGGGAGGAAATGACCCCCCTTCCCTTGTTGCAAGCCCTACAGGAAGCGCATCAATCAGAGGAACTCTCCCACAACTATGAGAGATGCTATCATCACTCTGCTTCCCCAAAAATCCACAGACCAACTGGATTGTGCTAACTTCTGCCCTATTTCCCTTATATCGTTGGACACCAAAATAATGGCGACAGTTTTGGCAAACAGAGTTGAGGTGGCTTTGCCCTCACTTATCCACCCCTCGCAAGCTGGATTTACCAAGGGTAAAAGTGGAGCAGACAATATTCAAACCGTACTCAACTTGAAGTGGCACGCATCTCAATCCTGTACCCCATGGCAGCTCTGGCAGTCAACTTTTTAAAAGCATTCAACTCCATAGAATGGGGAATTTTACACCATGTTTTTGAGCTGTATGACTTCAGGACCTACTTTCTTACATGGATCCAAATGTATGCATCCCCCATGGCTAGGATCCTCATGAATAGAAACCTCTCAGCACCCTTTCTATTGCAAATGGGAATGTGTCAGGGCTGCTCCCTCTCCCCTTTGCTGTTCCTGATTGCACTCAACCCCCTGACAAGGAGACTAGTATTGCCCCTGGAGATCCAAAGTATCAAGATCAATAAGAGATCCTATCTAGTTTGCTCACATGTGGATGACCTGCTGTTAACCATTTCTAATCTGGAACAGTCTCTCATCCCCATCCTAAATGTGCTGCCGGAGTTTGTGTCCTTTTCCGGTCTGCGGATTAACCATAAAAAAAAATCATGTCCCCCTTAAGTCTCTCCTGCTCCAAGGGCTGCATGGGGAACTCTGATCTGGTGTGGGGCTCTGCATGGGTTTTTGTATCTGGGCATCATGATCCCATCCCTGTGGAAGGACATAGTGGATGTAAATTTAAATCCACTGATATCCTCCCTCAATGAAGAAATGCAATACTGGATGAGGCTTAGACTGTCCTTGAAGGGGAAAGTGGAGGTGGTCAGAATGTTCACCCTGCCCAGACTTGCCTACCATTTCCTTAACCTTCCAGTGACATTGCCCCCAAAACTCTATGATGTTGGACAGGGTGATAGCCACCTTTCTATGGGAAGGGAAGACCCCCAGGCTTAGTAAGACCAAACTCAGGGCACACTGGACTAAGGGTGGTCTGGGCCTCCCATGGTTCCAAGGATACTTTCTAGCTTACAGGATGCCACAGGCCATCAAGTGGTCTGCACCACCTTCCCACCTGACCCCCATATCGGTGTCTCTGGAAACAACTGTAGTGGAATGACAGTGGTTGGTGGCCTTCCTACAAGATAGGAAAATACCCAGAAAGATAGCAAACCCCATCCTGGAGGTGACATGGAGGGTCTGGTGTGCTTGTATGTCCCTAACTCACAACCCAAAGGAAGCATGATACCCTCCCTTATGTCTTATCAGACTTTGGAACAACCCTGATATCCAGGTTGGGCAAGCCTCTCTACACTGGCTCTCCTGTGAGTGCAAGGACATACAAGTAATTAGAGACATATGCAAGCCCAAATCAAGTGTGCTGCTATCATTCCAGCAACTACAGGATAAATTCCAACTACCCAAGCAGGACTTTTGGAAGTTACTGCAAATCCTCAGTGCTGTACAAAGCTATCAGGCCTCCCATCTGCAAGATCCACAGTGGGCATGGCTGGGTAATATTTACAAAAAAGGGATGCTTAAGTGGATGGCTGGGAAAGTCTGCAGGATCTTGCAGGACTCACAGTCACCTGATCTGGATAGCTGTAGGAATCATTGGCAACAAGACTCCCAGGCCATGATATTCCCGCAACTATGGGATCACTGTCTGAAGCAGGACCAGTTAGTGTACAGAGATTCCAGCAGTCATATGATTAAACTAAAGATCCTCCTCCATTGGTATTGGACAACGGCACAACTCCACAAAGTGGGCCTCCTTCCGGATGAGATTGTCAGAGACATCACCAACTCCTGGCTCATTTGTTACATATCTTGTGGCTATGTCCAAAACTAAACCATTACTGGACAGTAGTCATGGAGGACTGCTCCAAAGTGGTAGGGTGCAGACTTCTACTGTCTTCCCCTCTCCTACTGTTGAGACACACTTCCGCTCTGGAGCCACTCTCCTCTCCCTTGAAGAAATGGGTGCTTGCAGTTATGATGGAAGCCAAATGAGCTATCTTCATGAAATGGAAACAATCAGCACCACTGTCTATAGTAACATGGCATGCTGCCATGGCTCAGTTGGCCATTTTTGAATGCCTCTCTTACCACAGTCTCGACCAAGAAGCCAGATATCACTAAAAATGGGATGCCTATTTACATTCACATCTATGCTCAGTACCTCCCATTCCTCCTGGCACCCTCCTGCTTGTCTGATCTGACACCTACTAGCTCCACTATCCTGCAGATGAAGGGAATAACAAAGCTCATCCACCAATCTAACAGGCTATATATTACCAGCGCCATTCACAGTGGGACTCTAACTACCCATCACGTACTTAGCAGAGATACAAATAGTTGCTGCCTTTTAGACTTGCTACTTTATTTGCATCAGGCCCAATTTGGGCTAAGTTATATGAAGATGTTTTGATTTACAAGATTATAGTCCTGACTGATGTGGTAAAGCCTGAATATCTCTGTATTTTTTGTTACTATGTTATTGCTTCTCAAATAAGCACAGTTCTGGAATATGATAAAGCGTTATACTGTGACCACCCTCACTGTACTACATGTAAGTTCTTATATTTGAAAACTTTAATAAAATATTTAAAATTAAAAAACAATAGGGACGTCACACAACTCTAGTTATAAAATTGGCAACAGAAATCCACTGATCTGATTGGTCAATAACTGTCCAGACCTGTGAAGTAATTTTATTCTAGGTTGACCCAAGTGCATAGAAATATCACTTCAGTGCTCCAAAATTCTCAGTAACTGTGACAGCTGGGATATACAAAACAAGGCTGAACTAACAAAATGAGTGACTTACCTGCCAGTCAAATTGACCTCTTTGATGGGGTAAACCCAGATGTTTGATGTGAGAAGCAATTTACCAAGGATGATGATGGCACTGTACCAAAAAAATTACAGCAAAGTATTCAGGAATTTATCTTTCAGCACAAGAGACCTGGATGAGATTGAAGAAAACAAGAATGAGAAAAACACTCAGATTACTATATGGGGAGTAACTATGTTTAATGACTGAGCGAGAGAGAAAAAAAATAGTATTGACCAGAATATAATACTAGTGCAGGATTTAAACCTATTATTGAGAGAATCAGATGCAGAGAAAGGTGAGCAGTATAGCATTTCAAGTTTTGTAGGCACTTGAACAACACTGGGCACAACCACGCCAGAACAGTGTGGATACACTTACATCTGTAAATTTAGCACTAAGATTATGGTTCACCAGACTGAAGGCTTCAGTATGATCTACTATATGAACACTGCCCCTCTGGGATGTCATTTGCCTAGTGCCAATCTTTTTAAGTTTATGTTGATTGATGAGACATAACAAAGTCATTGAGCAAAGGCTCATTTTCAGTTGTGTCCTTCTCTGATGTCATTTGTTACTTCATCTAGGGCAGTGGTGGTGCTATAATCCTTGTATAAGTCATGTTGGACAAGAGATGGTAGGTTATGTTTCTGGAGCTATTCAATTCAGTAAACCAATTTCCAGATGTCCAGAACTATGCCAGCTGTATAAGATAAGGTAAAAATCCTGGCAACAGCTGAGGCTATATGATGGTCTGCAAGCTTGAGGAGCCTGGAAGTCAGGTCATCTAAACTAGTGATGCCACTAAGAGGAATACTACGTGATAGTTTATGAAGCAGATCTATATGGTAGCTACTTGTCTTAGTCTGAATGATTGATTTACAAATGTTTCTTTGCCAACAATGTTGCCCCCAATCCAAGCTTAGAATGGAGGATTTGAAAAACAAAGCTCAGCATTTATCCTTAATATTAAGCAGACATAAATTTTCCCCATCACACCACCCTGTAGACACACCCATTGCCCTGTGCTTCAGTAATGGAATGTGTATATACTGAACATCCACAAACATAAGTGTATAAAGAGTAAGTCAAACTAATTTATACAGGATACTTCATTTAAAAAGGAGATTAGATTGCATTTTGAGTAGTTCCTTAATAGGATAGTTGATGGTGGGCACAAGAAGAATGAGCACTTCAAACACAATAGACAGGAGAATTATCATTAAAGCTTCAAAGTAAATTTCAGTTTCAAAGGTACAGTATGGTCCTTTCTTATGGTTAGAACCAAAGATATCACAACCATATTTTTGGAAGTTGTGGTGGTGAGAGATAATTTGAGAAAGCTTTAAATAGTTCAAAATAATTTAGCATTAAAACCTAGCCAGTTTAAGATAAAATCCCACAATACTATTACCATAGTATTCTTTAGGAGTGAGTCAACTTGCCCAGTGAGGGATGACAAGTGCAGATGACCACTAGTGGAAGACAAGGGAGATTAAGCACAAGCAAGATGAAGCTTTTATGTGCCCCTCAGAAGGAGAATAGAGTGAATTTGCTCAACAGCATAGAGTTGTGAGGGAGTTCAGGCCAAATCAATTAACTCCAATTGGGACTTTTGATAAATAATGATCCCTCACATTCCCACACTTTTTTTAGATACTGGGAATCACCCAAAATGAAATTAAAACTAGTAGTGGCAAAAACTGAGTCAAGCTGGTTGGCATAACCCAGGTCTCTGTGACTTCAAAGATATTTGGGTTTATGCAGATGGGAAAACAGGAAATATGCTTTCTTTATAAGGTACCCCAAAAAAACAGTGCTGGAATGGGTTGGGCAGAAGTTGTGGACTGATTAACATGGCTACACACCCAACACACTCTATCTCTTGTTTTCTGCCCCTCTGACTCCCATGGGTTTTCAATGATGCAAAAGTGACCATGAGGCAGATGCCATTTTCTCTCTAGGAAAAGATGTTGCTGTATGGAGGGTTCCTTTATCACCAGAAAAAGGTGTTACTGGAGAAGATATACTGGTGATGTGTCGAATCTCGTTGGTTGAAGTGCTATAAGTGGTTGTCTGGAGCTTGGAGTGCCACTGGCAGAAGGAGGTATCAGGACCAGAATGAGAGCCTAAGTGTGGTCATATCAGAGTATGGAAGGCATGATCAGGTAGAATATTTGTGAGGGCTAGCATATAAGTTCACATGTTATGTGTAAATAGCCCATTTTGCAATGTCAGTAGTGCTAAAATCACTGAAAATGATACTCGTCACAATATGCGGTCACCTATATTGTAGTCGCTCTTTTATTTTTCCCTTTTTGATATTCACCATTGTTTAGTTGCTGATATCACATGGAACCTATATATATATATATATATATATATATATATATATATATATATATGTATATATACACCACTGAATATGGATATGGGACTTGAGAGCTGAAAAATGGCAAAGTCCAGTTTATTCTTGGTGTTTTTTTAACACAATTTTGTTTTACTCATATCTTTGTCAACGTTCAGTCTTTTTGCAACAGACTTGGGTCATAGCCCTTTGACCACCACCCCTGTCAGCATAAGTGGTGACTCCTAACCCTGATCTTAAATTGGTGTTTGGTACTTACCTACTTGGTAGGAGTTACAAGTCACCACTAATGTTGTCATGAAGAGTGTTAGTATAATGCTATCACCAATGCTTGGTTAAAAAAGATGAACCTTTGTCCTAGTTACAGTTTAAGTAAAATTGTGCCAAAAAAAGAAACAAAAGTCTGAAGTAAGAAACATAATTAGTTTGTTTCAGCCTACATTTCATTTTTCCATTTTAACTTTTATTCAAAATATTGAATAGGAAGACTTAACTGAGGCTAGCTCATTTTCAGTTAGATCCTTGTGCAAAAACAGCAATCAGATTACATACAGTTTCACATACTTTAACATAATAATCAAAACATCGAATAGTCACGTCACAGTACAAGCAATAATAACATAATATACGTAACATATAATATAAGACATACACAAATTAGCACATCTGTTTCTCATTTGATCTATCAATCAGAGCTTTAGTTAAATTCTATAGCTGTTCTTACTCTAGCTTCATTAAGAGTCCATTTTTTTATTGCACTAACACAGATTGTCCTACTCCTAAGACTTAGGGGTAAAAAATTCCAAATTCCAGGACCACTATATAATAGATGTTTTCTATTTAATGCTGCTTTTAAATTTGAAAAATTATACTCTAAACAAAACTCAGTCCGTAATCCAGATCTAACAGGTCTAACCTTGAATTGGTCACTAATATAATCAGGAACAAGTTGCTTTGAGCATTTTATCATAAAATAAATCATATGAAGAGATTGTCTTTCTGTGAGGCTAATCCATTGTAACCTATTATACAAGTCCAGCCTATGTGTTCTTTTTGGAGCACCCAGGATAAATCTGGCTAGCTTATGGTATATACCATCTAGCTTAGCCAGACTCCCAATGGAGGCACCTAGGAACACTATATCCCCATAATCTATTATAGGTATAACCAATAGTTGTACCATGCTCTTTTTGGTGTACTCTGTCAAACAACTGTTATTCTTATACAAAAAACCCAAACATCTCCCCACCTTTTTTACTACTGATTCCACATGTGTATGCCATTGTAATGCTGAGTCTAGGTGCACCCCCAAATACTTATAAGTATGCACTTGTCCTAACAAGGTATTGTCAAGTGTTCTTATTTGTAAAGAACTATTCGGGGAGCTCTTATTCCTTTGTCTTGAAAAATATACCACTTGAGATTTTTTAGCATTTAAAACCAATTTTGATTCAATCAGGAATTTTTGTAACTCATCGAATGCTACCTGTAAAGAAGGTTGTATACTAGTTACTGAAGAACCTTCTAAATATACAATGGCATCATCCACATATAAGTGGTATTTAACTCTACTGTCTGTAATATTTATTTTATTCATGTAAATATTATATAATATAGGTCCCAATGTGGAGCCCTGCAGAACACCCGAAACCAAGGTTCCCATATCAGAGTGCCAAGCCTCCAAGGTTACCATCTGCTGTCTCCCTGTAAGGTATTGCTGAAACCACTTTACTACTAAACTTGACATACCAATATCCCTGAGGTTGGACAGGAAGATGTCATGGGCCAGAGTATCAAAAGCTTTGGACAAATCAATGAAGACCGCTCCCATAGACATCACCCTGTCGAAAGCCTCAGTGATATCTCCTGTAACTTTTATAAGAGCTGTTGTTGTACTATGCATTGGTCTAAAACCAGACTGAAATGCATTTATAATTTTATTACCCCCCAAAAAACCTTGTATCTGATTTGCTAACAATCTCTCAAATACCTTTGCAATAATTGGAATTAAAGATATGGGTCTATAATGTTCAATTGATGTTCTTATACCCAGTTTGTATATAGGGACCACTTTTGCTGCTTTCCATAACACAGGAGAATCCACCTGTACCAATGACAAGTTAAGTATAAAAGTTAATGGACAGGCAATTATTGGGGCAGCATACATTAATAGTACCATTGGTATACCATCAAGGCCTATTGCCTTTTTTACCTTTAATTTCAACAAGGCCTCTTGTACCTCATCTATCTTCAGGTCAGAGAAGACAAAACTCTTCCCTTGTGGAGAAGCCACCTGTCCTAACTGTCCTGAATCACAGTGTTTTTTTTTACTTGAGCTAATTGACTTGTTTCCCCTTTTAATTTCGAATGAACTTGAGTACCCATAGTAATAAAGTGTTTGTTGAATTTGTTTGCTATAATAGGTCCTAAAGGAATATCATTTTGATGCATACTACATTTTTCTGGCAAATTAGGCTTTTTTACATTTTGCATTTTTCGCTCATATTTCCAAAACTCCCCCGATTACCTTTAACAGAAGCAGATAATTCCCTATTATAATAATTATGCCTAGTATCTTTTACAGCCTTAATATATTTGTTCCTAATAATTCTATAACTGTCCCAAGCCTGTTGCATATTAATTGCCTTTACTTTTTTCCAGACCTTATCCCTTTGTTTTTTTTTTGTTTAAAGAGGTCAGAGTTGTACCACGGGGAGTTTCCTATTTTAGTTTGCCTTGCCTTTATTGGAGCATTTTTATTACTAATTTCCATAAAATCCTCGTAGAATAAATTCCAAGCATCTTCCACTGTAGGAACCAGCAATAATCTTTCCCAGTTATGGTTCTCCATATTCATCATAAACTGAACATAATCAAAGTTCTTAAATGATCCATATTTTATTGTTTTTGCCTGCTGTTTAGGTCTATTCCAGACAATAAACAATTTGATGATCTGACATCGAATCAAGTAACACTCCACTCGATAAAATTTTGTCTGGGTGTGTAACAAATATTAAATCTAATATTGTAGATGAAAGTGGGCACTTAATATTTAGTCTAGTAACCTCATTCATCAATTGCGTCATGGCTAATGTGCAACTAAACTCTCTTATATCATGATTTTCCTCCACTCTATTCCAGTCAACATTAAAGTCGCCTAATAGATAAATTTCATGGGTAGACAGGTAGAGTTCCAAAAAAGCTGTCAAATCTTTTGCATTGAAATACAGCAGCATATATCAATGCAGGACTTATCTAAGGGAGACAGTTTCTAGATAGAGAGTGCAGGGTAAGTGCAGATCAGTGCCATGGTGTCATGGGGTAAGTTGGGTTGAGGGGACACAGAGGTTACGAAGAGAGAGGAGGGACAACAGGACATGATGGACATAATGCTAATGGAGATTGATGGGTATGATGTGACACCAAGGAAGTTATATAATATATCAACTTGGATAGGGGAGGTAGTGGGGTAGCATTGTGCACTATGAATAGACTTTCCTACAGTATATCAAAGGGACACTGTCAATCTTTTTTTTGCATCATACTATTTCTAGTTGAAAACCTACATTTTTTGATTGCTTACCTTCTCTAAAATTCATTAGTGTTGCCAGTTGCTCAATTGACCTCTTTTCTTGGTAGAACTGAAATGCATGCTATTGGTGTAATTATACCCAACCCTGTTTTGTTTTAAATATTGTAATTTATCTACTCTTATTGCATACTTCCTGAACATTAGGAACACTCCCAAACAGAGCAGCCACTCCAAAGCAATAGTATCCTTCCCCTCCGACTGTACCTTGAATGGCTAGTCTATGTTGGAGGCGTTTCCAACTCTAGGAAAATTGCAGTTGGAGTTGATTAATGAATGTAACCAAACCCATTTTGTTGTGGTAACACTAGTATGGGGGGCAGTTTGTTTTTCAGTTTTAACAGAAAAAAAGAGAATCAGAATCAAACTACTAGCTGGATAAACACCTTCTGCAGAATGTGAACAATCATGCAATTTTTTTTAACTAGGGATAGTTTGAGGCCTAAAATTGGTTGACAGTGTCCCTTTAAATGTACTGGCATTGGGTACTGTGGGGAAGGAGGACAGCTAGATGCCAGAAAATGTCATTTGTTACATTTGTACTGGAATCGGGGAAGAGATTTTTATGAAGGTAAGGCACCACTGCCTACCAGAGGTTGCAGTGTGGAGCCCACAGCCAGCACACAATCCAATGAACAAAAAAAAATGCTTCTCACATTGTTATGAGGCTATAATGATATACAAATGAAATTTTAGCCACTTGTCAGTGCAAAGTGGCAATGTACAGTACATGGTAAGGATTAAATGTATTGTAGGGCTGTGGGTCTCAGAAGCAAACAGGTTGGCCCTGTGCAAATGGATTTAGATTTCAGAAGTATTGACCAAAAGCATCTACAATCCAAAGGGTGAACATACAAGTTAGATAAAAAAAACATGCAATAATACATAAGGATCCTGTCAACATACTGAATGTAAAATAATGTACAATTAAACCTTTGTTTCTAATGTCATATTAGTTACAATCAAACCAACACATTAATCAACATTACCTAACCATTAATATAATGCATATGTAATATAAGATTCATAATTTAGTGTTTATTTAGTTAATTTGGAAAGTTTAATAAGTTTTGTGCAAACTAAATGCAGTCACGGCAAACTTTGCAAAACCAACAACAACCACCACAACAACGAAAACAAAAAACACATAATGGATTTGAGATTAAAACATAATGTGCTGCCTTTTGTTCAGATTTAAATCTATATTTTGATATTTTTTCCAAGTATTAACCCATTCACTTAGTTTTTAAATTCAGTAGTCAACGGCAATCTAAAATTATGTTTTGTTGATCACATTTTATTACAGCCATATTTCTGGTCCTGGACCTTAGATGGGCAGATGTCAGTAAAATGAGAAAAAAGGGTCAAAGAAAAATTGAAGGGAATAAAAGGGATCAAAAGGGTAGAGGAACATGGCAACAAAGGGTGAATTGCTGCTGATGGGTGACTTCAACTTGCCGGATCTGGACTGGAGCATCCCAGTGGCAGCATCAGCCAGAAGTAAGAGATTCCTGCAATCCCTGCATGGGGCAGGTCTCACACAGCCAGTGAGGGAGTGTACAAGGGAGAATGCAATTCTGGATCTTGTCCTAAGCAATGGGGACAGGATAAAGGAAGTCACAGTGGAGGAGAGCCTAGGGACTAGTATCCATCAAGCTGTGGGGTCCACCATAAGGACGTTACAGGAGGCTGACCACACAAGGACTAGAATCCTGGATTTCAGGAGGACAGACTTTGGTAAGATGAAGCATGAAGTCAGAAAGGCTATGCAGGGATATGATGACATAAGTGGAGTGGTGGAATAATGGGATAGGATAAGGGAAACCCTGCGCCTAGTTGCAAACCATTGTGCCAGGCCCCGCAAAAAGAGCAAAAAAAAAGAGAAAGCCACTGTGATTCTCGAGGGGAGTAGCAGAGCTACTAAGAGGAAAAAAGATGGCATTTCTGAGGTACAAGGCAACACAAAGCAAGTAGAACAGGCAATAATACTTGGAAAAACAAAGGGAAGTGAACAAGACAGTGAGGGCAGCAAAGACCGAAACTGATGAAAATCTAGCTAAATCAGTGAAGGAAGGAGGGAAGGCATTCTTTAGGTATATTAGCAAGAGGAGAAAAATAGGGGGGATTTTGAGACTTAGGGAAGATGAAGGCAGGATAGTGGAGAAAGACATTGAGAAGGCGACCATCCTCAACAAATACTTTTGCTCCTTATTCACGGAAGAAGACAATGAGGATAGTCCCCCATTAATGGAGAAGGGCTAACAGGGAGAAGGGGTGGACATTAGACCTTTTTCAGAGGAGAGAGTAAAAAGAGCACTAGAATGGCCTAGGGTGGATAAAGCTATGGGGCCCAATGGAATACACCCAAGGATCCTAAAGGAACTCCAGGAGGAACTGGCTAAACCTCTAGCTAAGCTGTTCAGTGGATCACTGGAAACAGATGTGGCTCCAGAGGAGTGGAGGAGGGCACAAGTGGTATCCCTGCAAAAAAGTGGTAGCAAGGAGGAGGCAGGAAACTACCACCCATTAAGTTTGACCTCAATAGTAGGTAAAATGATGGAAACCCTGCTTAAGGAAAGGCTGGTGGACTACCTAGAGACAAGGGGGCTTCTGGACCCAAGACAACATGGATTCATAGCAGGGAGGTCATGCCAGACCAACTTGGTTGATTTCTTTGAGTGGAAGACAAAGGAAATAGACCAGGACAGAGTGGTAGATATGACTAATCTGGACTTCAGGAAGGTGTTTGACACAGTCCTACACAGGAGACTAATCCACAAGCTGGCAAATCTGGGAGTGGGGACAGAGGTGGTCACATGGATTAGAAACCAGTTGAGTAACAGAACACAAAGAGTGGTGGTAAATGGGGTTAGCTCACAGGAGGGATGGGTAACAAGTGGCATATAATTTAGCGAGTAGAGAACCCTAGTGTTTTGTTATTCATTAGACTGATACATGGTATAATATATGTGGGTTGAACTCTCTGCCTGCTGTTATCTCTGGAAAACCTTTGCCCTTTAAGTTTGGTTCAGCTGAAAGCACACTTAAGATATTCAAGCTCTCTGAAGTCACTTTAATTATGTTTTGAATGCCTGTTTTAAGCCAATGAAAATTGTTTCTGTTTTTTTCTGCATGTTCTAAGTGTTAATAATATGGGATTTTCTAAATAACTGTCATTAAGCTTCTGAACAAGGACTTGGTCCAAAAGCTAAAGCTATTTGTTCTTTTTGTAACATCCTTGTTGGTGAAATAAAAGGTATCACACCATTTGTTCTGGATTTGTAATTTTAGTATAATTTTGATAGTATTCATTGAAATGTTACAAGAAATAACAGGTATACAGGTTATTACTACATTTGCATATGCACATAATTTCAGATTTCTAGCTATAAATGGGACTAAGTTGTAGCCTGCCAAACATGTTGCCAAAATGTAAATTTTGGTTAGTTGCCTCTCATTTTAAAATTACATATCCAAATTTAACCAGAGTTGAAAAATCTAAACTACTATACCACATGGTCACTTCTGAAAAAGTTCATATTTTCAGTTTTAAATGAGATTGAGTTAAAAGTAGTTAAAGTTTCACAATATTTAAAAACTAAATTTTGCATGAATATAAACTACAAATTTATAAACCTCTGAATCTTTAAAACTAGGGAATGCAATACCATTAAATTTGGCAGGTTTTTAAACCTTACAAAAAGACTGTGTGTGCCAATTGTATTAATTGCTTGATGCGTGAAATTGCAAAATAACATGTGTACTTAAAGACAAACCCCATGAGTCTTTGTGAAAATTTTAGAATGTCATGAACAATTCTATAAAACTGGAATTTTCTAATTTAACTCAGCCTTATGTGGGTGATTCTCATTAAAGGATAGGGGTATAAGAGGCAGGTAGCACAGTGGGTTACCAGGTTCTGGAGTTAGATGCACAGTTTCAACAAGAAATGGACTTCTGAGCTGGGTAGCACAACAGTGGTAGACCCCCAGGTTGGAGCAAGAAACCACAGCATATCAACAATTCCAATCTGAATGCAGGATATTTAAGGATAACATCCAGTAAATTTATGATCTGGGGAGCCTGATGTACATGCAAGTATAGGACTGAGAGGTACTTAAAAAGATGAAGTGGGTAAAGACATTGTCTTTGGCATCAGGAAGAAAGAATTATGGCTATTCCAACAGGGTAGATCGATAAGAAAAGGAGTAGGTGACTCACGTTTTAAGGGAGTTTGTCACTGGAAAGAACAACGAGGATATCAGTAGTTTTACTGAGTCAATTTGGCTATGCCAAAAGAGAAGGGGGAAGGGATAGTCACCCAAAGAGGAACAGCAGGACAGCAGAAAGCTCATCCCAGCTTATCAAATGAAGTAGTGACATGTGCATTGTTAACGTTAAATTCCACAGAAAACATCTGTATGCTTCATCTACAGTATATGCTATCATAAATATGTGAGAAAATGTTACTAATCATTTTTTCTTCTGCAAAATTAAAACTACTTATACAATTTATTCAGTTGTGTTAGGCATCAGGATACACTGAGTATGGATAGCCATGTCAAATGTTTACTCTGTGAATGCAAGAGCAGAGAAATTACAAACATCCACATTTTTGATAATTTTCCCAAAGTTTTGCAAATATATGCATAGTAAAGTTCTGAACCCCTGTAACTTAAAAATGTCCCATCTAATTCTGTCCATATTTAGATCATTCTATAAGCATTACAAACAGGTTATCCATACTAATTTATACATGTCTAGCTCCAAAGATGTCTGAGTTATATGCAGATGAAACTATTTTCATAAGATTTCCTGAAAAAATAAAATGACAGATTTTGAACACATATAATTTTGAGATTATGCATCATATTGTCATGATATCTGCACATTGTTAGAACACTTATCATCAATAAATCATGCCAAATTTAAGATCCCTGACCCAATAGATGGTTAAGGTATATGCAGCTAAAAATTTTCATTAAATTTGGTACACACAATAAAATGACAACATTTGAGCACCTATACTTTTGACACTATCCATCCAAATGTTATGATATTTGGCACGTTAGTGGCCACTGACCCAAAGGGATACATATTCCAAATTTCAGAGCTCTAGCTTGAATGGCAGCTGAGTTATAACAAAATTACAAAATTGTAAAAATTCCATGAAATTCTGAAGAAATTCAGTGAAACTTTGCAGAATTTTGTGAAATTCCATCAAGATTCCTTGGATTTGGAATTTTCCTATTTGTCACAGCTCTAAAAAACATTAAATAATAGCGGGACAAGGAAGCATCCTTATTAAACATCCTTTGATACCATTACATCCTGTGTTAGAGTGCCTTGTATATCTAATTTTGGCTTTTGTATTTCAGTACTGCATATTGATATACTGGGTACTACAAAATGCATGGATATCACACTATTTTTCAATATTTCCCATAAGCTGTTTCTAGAGACATTATCAAAGCCCCCTTTTATGTCCAAAAAGGCTTTGAAGATATTATACCCTTGTCCCCAGAGCTCCTTCAAATAAACACACCGACAACTCAAGTGTGGTTGCTCAGTTGGCAATAATTTTACTTATTTTCATAATCACTTCATTGTACATTTCCATGATTGCCATATCTCTACATTTCAGTTGCTATCTCTTCTTATTACATTCCTGTACAGTATATACATCTAATACCTTCTCATTGATACAACTTAGACACAATTTTATTGTCTCATCTGTCTTTCTTCTTTCTTCTTCTTCTGCCCCCCAGATGTACATCCTGGGGGAACTCTCTTCCTCCTCTGCTGTCAAGGGGTATGAGCATACACACCGTACTTCTGCTCTGTGGTTGTCATTGCTGTGTCTTTTTGCTTGTTTTTCCTCTTTTTCCTTCCTTTCTTTCCTGCCCTTTACCTCCTTTTTCCCCTCCTTTTTCTGCCATCCACCTTCAGCAGTCCCTTTTACCTGCCACTGTGCTTCACCTGCCTCAGAGCCCAATCCTTACTTAAAGGGTGAGGAGGAGGGACTTTCTCGGAGCAAAATTGTGAGATCCCTGAGCTGGGCAGCCCTTTAAGAGGGGTCCCCTTCTTGCTCCTCCCCCTGGTCCTTGTCCCAATCTTCTTCTGCCACCTCACTACCCTGACCCCTCCCCCTTCCTATCCGCTCCCCTTCTGTGATCTCATCCCTCTCTCCTTCCTGGGAGGCGTTGTCCTCCCTCAGGTCCCTGCCCTCCCTCTCTTCTCCTTCACCTTCCTGAGCTCCCACACTTCTTTGTTAGGGCCTCAGGAAAATGGGGTCTACCCTTTTACAGGGGCAACCCTCTTTGTCCCCAGAACCCCTCCAAATAAAACACACTGACAACTTAAGTGTGGTTGCTCAGTTGGCAATAATTTTACTTATTTTCATAATCACTTCATTGTACATCTCCACAATTGCCATACTGTATCTCTACATTTCAATTTGTATCTCTTCTTATTACATTCCTGTACAGTATATACATCTAATACCTTCTCATTAATACAACTTAGACACAATTTTATTGTCCCATCTGTCTTTCTTCTTTCTTCTTTCTTCTTCTGCTCCTCAGACGTACATCCTGGGGGGACTCTCTTCCTCCTCTGCTGTCAAGGGGTATGAGCATACACACTGTACCCCTGCTCCGTGGCTGTCATTGCTGTGTCTTTTTGCTTGTTTTTTCTCTTTTTCCTCCCTTTCTTTCCTGCTCATTACCTCCTTTTTCCACCAGTCCACTTCCAGCTTGTGATGGACGGTGGACTTCCCCCCCTTTTTGCCCTCCCTCTTCTTCCTCCCCTGGTTTCTCAGGCCTCCCCCCTTTCTACCTGCCTTCTTCCCTTTTCTTTAGCCAACCTTCTATGGCATTTTCTATCTCTGCGTTAAATAATGCCAGTCCTACCCCCAAAAGGTGTATCCCATCACCTCTATAAAACTCATCCACTCCTTCTATAATCCCATGCCGAATGCTTATTCCCCCCATGCTCTCTATCAGTCTCCTAACCCATGCTTTCATGCACTTCTGGGCCCTATCTATACCTTTATGGCTTTCTGCCTGCCTCCACATCCTTCTGGGTGTCATGTCTGACCATGCCACCACCACGTCTGGCCATCATTCTTTAATTCTTTCCATGTCGTGTTTTATCTGGTAGAATATGTCCAGCCAGGGCCTTGTCCCAGGTCATTGCCTCCCAGATGCAGCATTAACAGGTTTGGCCTCCTCTGCTCCTTCTTGAGCTCCCTGAGTTCTCGTAATAGCTGTGCCCACTTCATTCCCCTCTGACCTTTCCACCCCAAGTGAATGGTGTCGCTGTCCAAATCCAACTGCTTTTCCCCCGTGTCTCCTGGCTGCCCATTTCTCCACCCAGTATATGAATGAATGCCCACAGATCCATGCTTCAAGCCTCCGGGCCCTCCTTGCATATGAGCAAGCAACAGTGATTAGTAATTTTCTTTATTGTGCACTCATCCCCCCTCTTTTCTCTCGCCCTTCCCTTCCCCTGATTTGTACCTGCTAAGGGAGAGAAAGGAAAACAGTGCTATTGTGGCAATTTTCTCACATATTTCTTGTAACAATTGGATGTCCACCTGCCCTTTTCTTTGATCTCCCCATGGCATCCACCCTGCACTGCCAATATGGACACCATCCCGATCCTAAATGAGTGGGAGGAGTATCCTTCCATGGTCTCCCCCAGGAATCTGAGGCCTTTCCGCATTACTGCAGTCACTTGGTATCCCAACACCGTGCTGCCATCCCCATGTATGAACAGGGCTGTGTTCTCTACTCTAGGTCGCTCTGCCACATACATGTGCAGCACCCCAACTGGACAAATGCTTGCCCATGGATATCTCTTCAACCACACTCTCCTGCCCTGTCCCTGCTGATCCATTTTTGATCTTATTAGTAATGCCACTGCATCCCCTTTCCACTCTATATCCCCCCATTGTAACCCCCTCCTTCATATTATGGCCCACCAGTTCACTCATCCTGCATGCCCCCCCATACATTGTGGCATAAACTGCTCTGAATAGCACTGTCTCCCCATTTGAGCTGCAGACGTGACTCAGTGCGTCCATTAATTTTTCCATCAAATTTTCTGATATTGGTTTCCTGTTGTCCTGCCTCTTTTCCTGCCCCCATACCCATCCTTTCATCATCCTATGTATCAGGTTGTCCTTTGTTGGGTCCTCCCATCCCATTAGGTTGCACATCTGTCTTATTGCTGCCAAATGCACTCCCATGGTCACATATGCCATGTTTCAGTGCCATCCTGCCACTATAAATTGGGCTACTTGTTCCCTTGTTACCACCCCACTTACCTGCCTGCCGTATTTCTCCCAGAATGTCTGAAACACTCTCCATGATGTTTTGTAAGCTTTACGGGTCCTGGGGGCCCAGGAGTTGTGGAACAGCATCTCAGCTACCCCAATCCAATTGTCCATACATACGTCGGGATGGTGACCCCCCTGTTGTCTGCTTTGGGTGCGACGGCATGAAATTTGTCCATTTGCAGTCATGAGAGGCAGTCAGCAATCATGTTGTCCACTCCATCAATATGCTTTGCCCTGAACAATATGTTCAGGGTCAGTCCAAGACATACCATCTTGCCCAATACTCTTATGACCCTCCCCATCTTTGTCTTTTTCTTATTCAACTATTTTCAATATTCTGATAAGCTGTTTCTAGAGACATTATCAAAGCCCCCTTTTATGTCCAAGAAGGCTTTGAAGATATTATACCCTTAACATATTTCATATTCAGTACAGTAATGTAACTACATCATCTAAAGTTCTAATTTTTTTCCTTGAAGTCAAACTGTTTGTCACTTTCAAGGGCTGGAATCATATATCCAGGGCCACATACTCAGATAAATGTAAAAGTGCATTTGTTTATGCTGCCCTTATGCCTGCACTTGCCCTAGCTGCTGCTATATGCATTTGGATAGTAAGCAGTGCTATCTGACAGAATATTGGGTTGTGTCATTGCAGCAATCCAGGCAACTCCACTGCCACTGCATGAAATGAGACAGTGTCAAGACCTCTGTTGGCTATATTAAACCAGAACATGGAAATGCACCCAATGGACATGCATGGTGCTAAGGGGCTATTTGCATGCCCATTATGAGATTATTTACATTGGGCACACTAGCCCCTTAGCACTACTTACACATTACAAAAGGAGACTGCTGGTGGTCCAGTAGTTCCCCCATACCCCTGATCACTCCTCTGAGCATCCATCAAAATATCCTGTTGTCCTGTGATCCCCTCATCCTCATGATTGCTTCTCTGAGCATTCATTATAAGTCACTGGTGCTATTGTGGTTCCCCACCCTGATCACATCTCTAAGCAATCATTATAAGTTCCTGGTGGCATAGTGGTCCTCCCACCCCAATCACCTATTTACACTATTTAAAATTAATCCCTAGTAGCCCAGTGTACCCCAAACAGCTCCCGTACCCCAGCCATCCACTGTCATCCAGCCTACCCCTTCTTTCACCTCCATAGCCAATCACTATATGAGCTGTCAGTGAGCATGTGTACAGTAGAAACAAAATGTTTTATATTAGCATTTTGGCATTGCTGAATTTGAAGGGTGCTCCTGGGGCTTCTGAATACTGGCCATACAGGAGCACTCACTTAAACCCTGGTAGCACCTACACTAACCATGTGTGTGCAGGTGCTTACTTTTTAATATCAAGGCTCCAGTTTTCTAAGCTATCTAGCAAGTATCTAGTGTATATTTTTACTGGAATACAGAGTAGTGAAATTGTGCAGTAAAATGCAGGGTTACTATTTTCCCTCTTCCTGTGTATAGGAACTATTTATGTTGTTAACCACTTCTCAGGAATAATATTTTAGGTTTAGAGGCAATTGAATAATAATGCTAGCATCTTTCAAAATGTAAGGACAAAAAACAAATGGTGCATCAGCATGTGATCTGAAAACAAAAAAAATGGTAATATTAAATTCACATTGAAATGATGAAATTGAGTCAGATTTAATGTTTCAACCAACGGTCTTTTTTCAATAATTATCTAAAAGAGACACAAGCTATTTTAGTGGAAAAATGAGCACCACTCTAGTTAAGCTTGAGCAGGGGTTTCTATGTTCAACCTCAAACTTGGCACTTTAATTTCTTCACCACTGTTCAATAGATTTGCACAAAATTTGGCATGCATGGTCTTGGGGGAAGGTCTCTTGATGTGTCAAGTTTTGTTGTGGAAAGATTTGCAGATTCTGAGATGCAGATGATAAAACAGTTAAATAAATCACTATTTTTGTTGGGGTTTTTTTTGTCATCCCCTAATGCTCAGATGGTTTGGTATTTTGGTTTGAAAGTTTCAGGGTAGAAAGGGATTGGCCCACAAATGTGCCTTTCATTGTTTTGGTGAAAAAATATTAATCTGGTCTAAAGGTATTACAATTTAAAACTGTGGTTCTGAGCATGCTCAGTTGTCTTTTGGATGGCTGTTTGGAATGAAAAAAGGATTTGGCCCATATGAAAAAGCATCCTTTTTCATATGAGGTAATCCTCTTTCATGAGGAAAAATATTTTTTCATATGGCCACCATCTTGTTTCTGATTTTTCAATAAAAAAATTCAAAACTCACAAAAATGACATAATGCACACCCACCAATACATGTATCTTGCTAACTGGGACCCCGTTAGGTGGATTCAGCACTTTGTTTTTGGAAAAATGACTCAGAAATGTATTTTGTAACATTCAAAAATCTTTTTTTGTGAGCTGATTTTCTTTTTTTGCTTGGTCATATAAAAAATAATAGGTCAATGTGAAAAAAGGATAGCTTCATATGAAAAAGAATTTGGACTTAGTTTTTTTACAATTCTTTTTTCATATGAAGGCTTTTTTTGTATGAATGAAAACAGCATCGGATAAAGGTTGCCTTCAAACAAAAAAGAATGGGGGAAAAAAACTAAGTCTATATTCTTTTTTGTATAAAGGCATCCAACAGACCCCAGATGATCAGAATGAAAAAAAAAAAGCTGTAGGACAGCTGAATTTAAAACACAGGCAATAGATCTGAGTAACGGTTTGATTCAGCATAACTATGACCCCACACTGTATGGAGAGCATATGAATATGTGACACAAATGTCAGGGGAGAATCTCTTGCAGCCAAGAGAGAAAATGTCAAGTGAAAAGCAGGTGACATTCTCTACAACTCTTAATCCCTTAACCAAAGAAATTAAGAAAAGTGTCTACCTACATTGGGAAGTTTTAAAAGTGGCTGAAAAGTTGGCAGCAGCCTGTGGTGGCACACCATTGGTCAGTTTTGAAAGAACAGAAACATAAAAGACAATGTAGATCATACTTACTTAAGACCCTCCAAAGAGACAAGGGCAACATGACTAGCTGAGCCCTCCCAAAGGAAGTTTTCATTGTGGAAACCACTCACTGCAATAATACAAAACATTGCACCACATTCAGATACTTCAAGAAAGGAACTCAGTATGAAGTCAAGGAGTTCATAAACTGTAATTCAGGAAGTGTAATATACTGTATATACAGTATATATTATGGTGCCCATGCAGGCTAACATACATGGGTTAGACAAAGTGGGCATTAAAGACCTGCACTGGAGAAAATAAAAAAGCTATCTGTATCAGAAACAAAGCATATGGTATTGCTGGACACTATAAGCAAGTAAATCATCAGTAATGTGCTGCATTGAGGTTTCAAGGAACTGAGAGGGTTATGAAGCAAGTGAGAGGAGGAGAAGACATTGTGAAAAAAACTAAGACATAGAGAATGCTATTGGATTAACAAACAGGACACAGTGCCACCATGGGTTTAAATTAAATTATAAAATTGGAAGAAAGAATGCTGGACTCTGATTGGTCACTCTAGGGGTTGACCCATGATGTTATCCCAGCATAACATCACAGATCTAGTCCCAGCACACACATAACTGCATTAAATGTTAAAAGAATCCCTCCATTGGCCATATACAAGATGCCCACACTTGACATGCTTCCAACAGGGTTTCCCAGTACTTCCCATGTTTAAATAAAATGTAAATCTTGACCTCTCACATAGTTTAGCACAAAAGTACATTTGTATTTCCCCCAGCCAATAATTTCATAATCATTGACCATATTCCTGATTTACACACATATTTTAAAAAAGAAAGTGAAGTCATCAGCATCAGCACAATCAGCTTCACTATCCTCTGCTCCTCATCACATAGACATCCTGAGTTTCAGTTACACTGAAACCAACTGCTGTGATGAATTGAAAACAGACTTCCCACAATTAACTTCTAACTCATAACCACCTGAACACTGCTTCAAATGGTGTGAGTGTTGCAGCTTCAAAACATACCTCCTCCATTCCTAATCTCCATGACTGCAGCACTACCCACTCCACTCTCCATCATGGTGACTGCACCTCAACCCACTCTGCTCCCAGTGATGAGTCAAAGATGATAGTCTGGTTACCCTCATAAAAGCTGTAATTGTTTTTCTTCCCTCTCATTACAAACTGGACCAAGAGTATGATAGAGAGAAAGAGAACTAGGGAGCAACAAAGTGTTTAAACAGCCACAGCATGGCTCTTTTTATAACAGTCACTCCTGAGGCTTCCCACTTTTTAAGTCACCAGTACAATACTCTCCATCATTTATAAACAGTAGCAAAGTGTACCAGGAGAACAGCAACCAGAACATGTGAGGGTTGGAAATAAGCAAAAGAATGGAAACTGCACATGGGACAGGTAAGCACACAGAGAACAGAAGAAATATCCACAAAAAGTGGCCAGACAGCACCACCTACAGGATAGACAGAAAAAAGTAAATTATTTTTGTATAAATATTGTTCCAAAAAATCTATAATAAAATTGCTTTAAAGTATTTATTTTTATATTTTTTTCATGTATTTCAAGATTAGCATTTGTATAATAGGAATAATGCACTCCAGGGTGTGTTTCGTGCTGGGATAACATCACTTCTCAGGGTTTGGATGCACTCGACCTGTGGCCTTGTGCCCAGCCACCCAGGGTGTGACATTATCCCAGCATGACACACACCCTGGAGTGCATTATTCCTCTAATAATTATTACTCTAATAATTATTACAACTGCTTTTTATGATTTGTTAAATTACGGCCAGTCCCAGTCAGGCTTTTCATTGGGAAACTGTATGAAATATTAATGATATAAAAGTCACCCTATATACAGTAGTAGCCACAGACATGGTCAGATATTTCCAGATATTTTGCAAAATTTCTAAATAGTTTCTCTCTGCTGCCCGTACTGTGGAAAATCAGAAAGCTGGAGATTTCTCTAGAAACACTCTGGATATAGAAGTTGATACCAGCCCATTTACAGAAGAAAGGGTTCTGAAAGAACTCTTAAAACTGAAGGTGGGACAAAGCAATGGGGCCTGATGGGATTCATCCCAGAATTCTAAAAGAACTAAGGGTAGAACTAGTGACACCACTGACTACCCTCTTTAACAAATCATGGGAGGATGGAGTGGTACCCGAGGACTGGAGAAGGGCAGATGTGATTCCCCTTCACAAAAGTGGGAGCAAGGCAGAAGCAGAAAACTACAGACCTGTTAGTTTAACCTCAGTGGTAGGGAAAATGATGGAATCACTTCTGAAGGAAAGAATTGTTGAGTATCTAGAGGCCAGAGGGACTCATTACCCAAGGCAGCATGGATTCACAGTGGGAAGGTCATATAAGACAAATCTGATAGATTTCTTTGACTGGGTGACCAAAGTAGTAGATCAGGGAGGGGCTGTGGACATGATCTACCTAGACTTTAGCAAGGCATTTGACACAGTCCCACACAAAAGATTAATATACAAGTTAGCCAGCCTGGGAGTGGGTCCCAAGATGACAGCCTGCATAAAGAATTGGCTGGAGAATAGGACACAGAGAGTAATAGTAAATGGAGTCCACTCTGAAGAAAGGGGGGTTACTAGTGGGGTACCGCAGGGTTCAGTATTAGGACCGGTCCTCTTCAATGTCTTTATAAGCGACATTGCAGAGGGACTGAAAGGAAAAGTATGTCTCTTTGCAGATAACACAAAAATCTGCAACAGAGTTGATGCACAAGGTGGGGTGGTGGAAAGGATGAGAAGGGACTTGGCAAGGTTAGAGGAATGGTCAAATGTATGGCAGCTTAGGTTCAATGCTAAGAAGTGCAAGGTAATGCACCTGAGAAACAAAAACCCAGGGGAAGAGTACACAATGGGGGGTGAGATACTAACAACAACAAAAATGGAAAGGGACCTGGGGGTAGTCATATCAGATGACCTAAAGGTGGGCAAGCAATGTGAGAGGGCAGCAAGGAGGGCTGGGGGAATACTAGGATGCATAGGGAGAGGCATCACCAGTAGAAAACAGGAAGTTATTATCCTTCTGTACAGACAGTTGGTGAGACCCCATCTGGAGTACTGCATGCAGTTCTGGAGACCCAATCTCTGCAAGGACATAGACAGGATGGAGGCTGTCCAGAGGAGGGCAACTAAAATGGTGCAGGGTCTGCACTGGAAGACATATGAAGAAAGACTTAAGGAGCTGAATATGTATAGCCTCAAGGAAAGGAGGGAGAGGGGGGACATGATAGAAACTTTCAAGTATCTCAAGGGAATCAACAAAGTCCAAGAGGGTAGCATCTTTCAAAAAAAGAGGTGTGTAAGAACAAGGGGGCAGAATTTGAAAATAGAAGGGGGGCAGCTCAGAGGTAATTTAAGGAAGTGTTTTTTCACAGAGAGGGTTGTGGATGCATAGAACGGCCTTCCGGAGGAGGTTGTGGAGTCAAAAACAGTGGTGGAATTCAAGCATGCATGGGACAGTCATAAGGCAATTCTAGGGGGTGGGGGTAGGAAGAAGTAGGCTGCTGGTTAACTAAGATCTGCAGCTTATCCATTAGGTAGGGAAATGGGCAGACTGGGTGGGCCAAGCGGTCCTTATCTGCCATCAAAATCTATGTTTCTATGTAAATATCACACAAATTACAGGAAATATCTGACGATGTTTTTGGCTGCGACTGTACAGCCGCCTCTTTCCTTAGTTTACAGTGAGACACCATATGATATTTTACTTCTGTACCCTGTGCTTGGAATCAGTCCATTATTGGTTTTCCCTGGGATATCTAAGCATTTATCATTATTCGGGGGTCTGATCCCATCTGCTTTTTTCATTGGAATCCCACAGAATGTCTATATCAATTATTTACTGAATGATTGCATAATGTTTTATGGTTATTGATGTATTTGCATAGTTCAGAAGGTGTTGCACTAGGTATTTAATGGTGGTGGTATTGAAGAATGTTTTAAAAAATGGTTATTCATGCATGGGGAAGGGGATTGGGGTTTTGTAGTGGTACAGTCAGGTATCAAAGGTTTTCCTGATAGTTATATCACTTTGCTTCACCAGTGTGACCGAATATATTGCTTCCTTTTTTATATACTTGTTAGTGTATTGTCTTTACTTATATATTGTACTGGCTCTTATTTGTCTCTGTAATCCTGACCTGACTGACATTAATAAAGTTAGTAACTTTGAAAAAAAAGCAGTTATTTATGCGTATTTATAGAAGCGATGCTTTTGCACGTCATGTAGTTCCACCCTTTTGCATGACTACTTAAGACAAGAGGTGTGGGGGCAGGCTTACTCTCTGAAGAAAGTGAGGCTATCCTACTGAAACATAAGTACACTCAGTTTCTGAACACTCTGCACCCTCCAAAATATTTAACTGCTTTATGGTAAAATATACTGTCTGCTTAAATAAAATTGCTTGAAATTTATAAACTTTCTGGTACTGCATGCACTGCTTCCTGGGACCCAATTGACTCCAGTTTGGTTTGCTGTCTCCACAATGTGCTCTGCAGTGCTTCACATGGATGAATGTGCTCTGCAGTGAGGCCATCTACCTTCAATTGGGTGAGCTCTGAGCAATCTTTTGGTTTTCTTATCTGATCTGTGATCAGTTTGTGTCATAGATGTGTCAGATGTTGCAATGCAGTTAGAAGGAATTTAGCCTAGCAGTTAATATAAACTTACAGTAAAAGTCAAATCACTAGTTTACATATTTTGTACAGCTTATGCTGTTCAAAAAATTTATTTCACAAGAGCCACATTACTTTGCAGGTAATGAACTAACAGGGGAGATGCTATGTAAAACTATACGATATGAAAGGTAAAATGCATTTATTTCAAGTATGTTTTGAGCAACAGTGGTAACAAACTGGAATGTGGCTGAAACTTGAAACACATAGGTGACAATGTACATCTCAGCACTGCAGGGCAAAATAAGAAACATGGCAAGTAAAAGACAAAGTTTGAAAAATTTGATAGAACTCTAGAGAAGTATGTTCAAATGTGTAACAGGCACGACATCAATAACAAACTCTGGCCAGAGCAGACAGGGCTGCAGCCAATGAATGTGCGGTAAAAATATTGAAAATTTGTTTTTTAATATTTTTACACAAAATGTTCAGCATAGCCTTGTTAAGACACTGCCTCATAAATAAAGGGCAGAGAAAATGGTAGGTAGGTAAAATTTTATTTATACAGAAAATTATGCCATTAGGGATTCGAAAATCCCTATTTACAAGGCATCCCTGTATTTGTACAATGTAAATATACATAATACACAAACATACCATAAGGATACATTAACATACAATTAAGTACATATGAACATTTCATTTATAAATACATCCATTCAAAATGTTCAACTCTTGGCCCAAAGGTGATTTTGAACAGGGACTGCAAAATCAACTTTCAGGATACAAAAACACATTTTGGGCCAGAGTTGAAAATTCGCAGCTGTCACATTCATGAGGTGTTGTAAAGAAAAGGCTGGGTTGTAAATTGAAAGCCTTCTTAGTACCTCACCTCATGAACAAGAGCAGAGAAAAGTTTCAACTCCTGCCTGAGTGGTGATTTTGTACAGGGACTGCAAAATCACCTTTCAGGATGTAAAAAACCCAAAACATTTTGGCCAGGAATTGAAAAATGACAGCTATCACATTCATGAGGTGCTGTAAAGATAGTGCTATGTTGTAAACCTTGGGGTACAAATATTGAAAGCTACCCAAGATATGAACCTGCATTCACAAAATGCAGTGTAGGCTCATAACTTTATTGTTTTTTAATATTTTTACAGCAAATTTTCATCATAGCCTTCTTATGGCCCCACCTCATGAACAAGTGCAGAGAAAATGTTCAAATCCTGCCTGAAAGAGGATTTCATGCAGGGACTGGCAAATCTCCTTTCAGGATTTAAAAAAAAAAATTGTCGAGAATCTGAAAAATGACAGCTGTCACATTCACACGGTGCTGTAAAGGTATGGCTATGTCATGAATTTGGGGGGGTATTGAAAATTACCAAACCTATGAGCCTGCATTTGCAAAATTCAACATAGGTGCATAACTTTGTTGTTTTTGTAATATTTTTACAGCAAATTTTCAACATAGCCTTCTTATGACTCCACCACATGAACAAGGGCAAAGAAAATGTACAACTCCTGCCCGAAAGGTGATTTTGTGCATGGACCACAAAATTTCCTTTCCGGATGTAAAAAACAAAACAAAAAAAAAAAAAAACATTTTGGCCAGGCTTTGAAAAATGACAGCTGTCACACTCATGAGCTATTGTGAAGATATGGCTATGTTGTGAATTTGGGGGGAAATATTGAGAATGCCAAAGTAACGAGCCTGCATTCACAAAATTCACCTCATAAGTTTGTTGTTTTATAATACTTTTACACAAAATTTTCTACGTTGCCTTCTTATGACCCCACCTCATGAACAAGGGTGGAGAAAATTTTCGATTCCTGCCACAAAAGTGATTTTGCACAGGGACCTCAAAATTACCTTTTGGGACAGATCTGCCTAATTGTTCAGTTGTTCATGCTGTAGGGTCCCAAAGAAGGCATGTTGAAAATTTGGGTCAAACAAAGGCAAAAATGCCCAAGTTATGCCATTAAATTTAAATCGCCATTGAAATACATTGAACTGCATACCTGTTTCTTAAGTTTGTGGTCCATCTTTGAAGAGTGAAAATGTGTCTACCATCTAGAGAGGATTGCAGCATTGGACTCCCAATAGATAAGTAAGGACTTGGGGTGCAGGGTGCTCAGTGCTGAGGGAGGGTGGGTGGATGGCAATTATTTGATAACATTTTGATTTGCTAAAATGTTATTTTTATACAGGATAGATTGTTAGGATTTTACTCCTATTTTCAACAATGTTCTGTTAGGTATTGCACAATATACAAGTACAAAATGAAAGGAAAAACATACATTATCTTAAAACATACAACTAATACCACACACAATACTGACACATTTGACTAACAAAACCTTATTTAGCATAATAAGTAATACTAAAAAAGCAATTACAATTGTGGTGTAGGTGTCTTTTTAAAGCCTTTTTAAAAATGACAATTGATTCAATAGATTTAAAATCATTAGGTAATAAATTCCAGTGCCGGGCCATGGCACAAAAGATTTCGATGGTCTATTTTCTTTTCAGGTTTTAAAAACAAATGAGTAAGGATTCCTGCATGGAGGATTGGGCACCCTAGAGAGTAACTATTATGTTTTTTGAGGTGGGAAGTGGGGTGTTGGGTGCTGAGAGGAAGGCTCATGTGGGGGGGGATATCTTTAATTTTGAAAAAAATGAGAATGCTGATCTTGACACTGGGGGACTAGGCACACTCAGTATCACTCATATGTTTTCTGACACTGAGGTACTGGGCAACTCCAGTGTCACTCATGTATTTCTGGTGGGATAGGTGCTGAGAGGGAGGTTTGGGTGGGGGGATATCTTTAATGAAAAAAAAACAAGGATACCTGATCCTGACACTGGGGGATTGGGCACAACCAGTGTCACTTGTATGTTTCCCAAAACTGGGAGATTGGGTAGGCACCCCCAGTGTCACTCTTATGTTTCTGGGGGGAATGGGGTGGTGGGTGTTGAGAGGGAGTGTCAGGTGGGAGAATATCTATAATTTAAGCCTTTTTTTTCAGCTGACACGGTTGTACATGGCACACTCTACAGTGACCAACATGGCTGCTGAACGCCACTGCGCATGCGCTAATAGTGGCATGTGTCTGATATGGTTTTGAGCCATCTTGGACACAACAGATTGTGCCGTGTTCCACCATGACCGCCGACACTGTAAAAATAGTGCAGTGCTCCTCGATTGGAGACAACGAGTGGTGTGCTTTACAGACGTGGAGGCAATTGAGGTGTAACTCCAACATGTTGTTCAGTTGGAAGGAATGCAAAGAGTCATTTTCTCATAGTAAGAGGTCTGCAGGGCTATACCCACTGCAGCCCTCAAAATTAAGGGAGAGCATACAATATTAAACGTATATGTGCAAAAAGAAGAGTTCAAAAATTATCAGCAATACAAGCAAATGCATTTTTTTATATTTGTGATTCTAGTCAAGATTAAAGCTGGGTTAAAGAGAAGGTCCACAAATCTAAGGCAGTGAAGCAATCACTGTGAACATTATTGAACTAATGAATGTAATGTTAAGCCCAAATTTTGCATGCATGGTTTCATCTATGGCAGGATGGAAGCATGGGGTCCAGAGGGCTCTGCGCTCCCACAGGCAAATGAGGATTTGATTATAATATCTCAAAAAGTAAGGAAATTCATTACAAAAAACGTTGATAATGCACTAGTTAGGATTAGAATGACAAAAATAGGGAAATGTGGCATTAGGGATCCCAACCCTAATGCCCCATCGCCACCCTGCAGGCAGCAAAAGGAAAAAATATTACTATTTGACCACTCCTGCATCTTTGCACATCAGGCATGGGGTGTGCTTGGAGTTGTCAACACTAGCACTCACCCCATTCTCATATATTGTACACATCTCAGCTTATTTACTGATGTAATGTGGTGAGTGTTAGGGTAGACAATCCCAAAGCACATCCCACGCCTGATTTGCAAAGATGCAGGAGAGGTCAAATAGTTATGATTTTTCCTGTTGCTGCCTGCAGGGTGAGGGTGGGGTGTTAGGGTTGGAAACCCTATCACCACATTTTCCTTCTTTTGTCAGTTCAACACTAACTAGTGCATTAAAAAAATAGATTTTGCAATGATTATAGCTATCTGTCTGTCTATCTATCTATCTATTTATCTATCTGTCTATCTATCTACAAATATGTGGAGGAATGAAAATATGGTGAGCATCTAGGAGAAAAAAATAGGCAAGGTAATAATAGAAGCGAGAAAATGAAAAGGTGATGATCAGTAGGAAAAGGCACAGTAGAAGTGAATGAGCTGAAGATCCTCAACTGGAGATCAAATAATGGGGCCTAGTAAGAAGGCTGAAAGGTGACAAATGTGTGGGAAAGAGACAGAGAGACAGATATTTGTAGAAAATGAAACTAGATGTGCACCCATAGCTGGAATACCTATGTTAATATGACCCTACTCCTCCCCACACACACTGTATGGAAGTGTGTGTAGGCATGATGGTGGTGGGTATAAAAAGGACAGACTGCAGGGGTAAAACAAAGTGGCTGAAAGATGATAGTAGAAAATATGTATGTAATTTAATTCAGAGGACTACTGGGCGCCTAAGCAGATGATCAGCTTGGTTCTGATGTTTTTTGTTCCTTTGGTCAGCATCCCAGAAACCATGTTGAAGGAAACAAACAGAAAGATCATTGACATTGTGATCCCTGGAGGTAAAATGGGACACAAAGGGTTTATCAGTGCCTCCATTCCTGACTGCCTTG
The DNA here is from genome assembly GCA_016271365.2 of Neoceratodus forsteri. Classification (NCBI taxonomy): domain Eukaryota; kingdom Metazoa; phylum Chordata; order Ceratodontiformes; family Ceratodontidae; genus Neoceratodus; species Neoceratodus forsteri. The sequence continues at coordinate 207,711,245 of CM057451.1, forward strand.
TAATATTCACTAAATCAGTCAGCCAGTCATCTGCTGGTTTCTCTGTTGTAGACAACTGCACTTTTCATGCAAAAAAAACAACATGTCACTTTTACTGGAAGTTCATGAGAACTCCTCGGTGATGCGAAAAACACCTTTGGGACCTGAAATTTCAGTGATACCAGAAATAAATTTGCAGTATAACAGCAAGTTTATTTGTATTTATTTTTATTTATTTGAATCTAGGATTACAAGTACCTTTGAGCCAAGGCTCTTTTACAAAGGTTCCACATCAATCTGAGGAGAGTTCATCAAAATACAACAAGCAAGCAGTATAAGCAGGATAAACAGGCTACAATCAGTTCCATGAAGATAAATGCATACATTTTGGAAGGGACAGGGCAAGGGCAAAAGAGGGTGTACAAATAGTGTTACAAGACATGGGTAGGACAGTGAAAGGAGAGAGCTGCCAGAGATATTGTCACATCACACAGATAAATGCAGGTGGTGGGGTTGGGTGAAGAGGGGGAGGAAGGGAGGGGGAGGAGGAGAGATAAGGGAGAAGGAGTGAAGTGCTAGGTGGAAGAGCTGAGGCAAGGACTGTAGGATAGTCAAGAGTAATGGCTAGATGATGTTCTACTGTAAACTTTGATCCTTGGTAGGGAGGAAATGCTAGGAGTAGATATGCTGCTTTACACCAGGAGATTCTGCAGGTTGGGTGGTCTGCAGTAGGACATAGCTGGTGGCTGTGTAAAGGAAGCTTCAGTATTAGGGTCAGTTTTCAGAATAGTGAAGTTCCTAGTGATGGTCTTGTGAAGTGAAGGGGTACTGTATTAGAATGGAAGGGAAACACCGGTGGAATGTATTGTCAATGTTGCACGAAAGTGTCCCTCCTGAGAGGGTCATGGTCATGCGGCATTTTACTGAGCCAAGAGAGTAGGCTGTTTGCTGTGCTTTCTGTGTATCACCTGTTAGTAAAGTAATGTGCATTATTTGAGCCTGCTAAGCAAAATTATTTTCATTGCATAACCTATGAAGTTTAAGAAAATGCAAATATGTCAAACCATTCTTAACATGTTTGGGATGGAAGGAGCTGTGGAGGAGAAAGTTGTGTCAGTGGGTTTGTAATAAACTGATGTTTTCAGACCAGTGTTCTGCCATGACAATTTGATGTCTAGAAAATTCAGTGTAGAGGAGGATACTTCAAGAGTGCACTGTGGGAAGGTTAAGGGAAAATTGTTTAACCAGGAAAGGCACACTAAGCCGAAGCTTGTTTCCAGGAATGACCTGGGAGCACAAGGAAGTTAAGTGACTTGCTCAGGGTCACACAGTATGCAAGTGGGGGCTGTGGAATTCAACTTCAGATCTCCGTGTTTGCAGCTCAGAGCTTTAAACCTCTGCACTATACTGCCTCCTATTACTAAAGGGAAGGATGGGCTGTGGTAATCTTGTCCAAGAAGATTTGGAGAGTTGCCCTGGAGCAGGAAGTGTCCCTTGCACAATGCTAGTATCTGTGTCCACCATTTAATGTTAGTCTTAAAAACCTCTACAGGTTTTCCATCGATGCCTGGTGATTTATTGTTTCTTGTTGTAAGATGCATGTTTCTACTTGAACAGGAGTAATCCTTTCCCAAACAGAGAAGTGTAAGTGTTCTTTTGGCAATGTCAACATTATTTCAGTATTGTCATGATTTGTTTTTATTTAGAATTAAGGTCTTCATGCTTACCAATCAGTTCCTAAGAGCATGATACCCACCAGACTGCTTGTGTTATAGCCTTCATATTTCTATAATTATCGCTTTCTTTTTGACCATAACCAATCAAGTGTCAGAAAGACATGAGCTGGATTTTCAAGGGCTTTGTATTGCCTCAACACTGGGTGTGCCTAAGATATGGGAGAGCGGGACTGCAGCAGTCTAATAGGATTTTCCATCTTGTGCAGCAACTGGTGCAAGTTAGTCCATCTTTTTTGTGATGTAGCTTGCATCAGTCTTGGGGACCAGATTTAGAAAGCTTGTCCCGCAGATTTGGGGCAAGCATCAGTAAATCAGGAAATCTATTGCAACTGCACCTGACCTTCAAAAATTGGGTGCAGTTGCATCAAAAAAGATTGGCACACTGGTGATTTAAAGATGCTGTGGCACACGGCATGATGCAAGACATGTGCCATCTTTGAAAATTTGACCCATTTTATCTTTGGTAAGAATGTCATCTTGAAACTCAGGTCATAGATTGTGTTCTTATAGAATTTTTGGAGATTAGAAATGTTTAATATTTCTTTCTCATATTAATGAGGGCATTGTTAAGCTGCAATGAACCTTTTGCCCTTGAGTTACATGTATTTTCGTTTTTGTACTCCTAGGTCAAATTGTTAGTTCCCTATTTGCTATACTGCATGTAAGACCATATTCTCCCATTGCTTTATTCTTTCACTTATTGGAGTGATACCTAATAAAATAGTCCTCCTTAGACTGATCATATTAGGAACACTTTGTAACTTTTGTACTCTTTTTTTTGGCATTATGGGGTTCCATTTAATTTTCTTTAGTGCATCTGCATGTGCATATACATGTACTTGTATGTGGTCACATATCTCTTCTTCCATGGGCATGTTACTTAGCTTACCATTACATCTTTTATCATCAGTGTTCTTGACCAATTTCAAAAGGAAGTGGGCACTATAGTCATGCACAAGGATTTCTAGGCATCTTATTTTCCCATAGCTAAAAATATCTGTTATGGCTAGATCGATATTAGTGCCACCTGTTTTAGCAATAAAAGGTATTACTCCAAATCTGTCACACCGAACCCGACCATTCTAAATTCTTAAACTGTTTTAAAATAAATATGCCAGTAATATTGTTCACTATCATTAATTTTGGTGTCTCTTGAGGACATCTGTGGAATTTCAAAAACTGATTATAAATTGGATAAACATAAATCATTATCATCCCCCCACACACAAATAAATAAATAAATAGGCTTAATGCTCAACTGACTCAAATCACTAATGATTAATACATTTTCAACTATTCATTAGTTTTGCTTTAGTTGAAATTTTCACATGCAAATGAGTTGGTTGCTAACCCCTTATAGAACAACAACTGCTAACTAATTCTTAATCCATTCAGCAGTCAGTCATTTATTAATCTGTCTCAAACTAATGAATCAACTGATCTTTTGTAAATGAGTATTAGTTTGCCATTTATTTATTAGTTGAGATAATGTAACAGATCAGTTATTTTCAATCAACACTCAACTTATTTAGCATTAGCTGATAATTACACCTATTCCACATGGATAATGCATATCTATTAGTTAACAATCACTAATTTCTCACTGTTTTCCCAAAGACATTCTACTATTTGTCAGAATGGTGCAGAATTGTGATACTCTCTCTATCCTGGTTATGCACTCAATTACAGTCAAGATGGCCCACATTCCTGTGAATGATGTGGGGAGCTGGTAGTCACAATTTGCTCCTCAGCATGTACTATATCTGGATTTAATGAAAGTATCCTGTATCTGCAGTAGTTTGAGTGATGTAGGTTCCCAAAAAGTTCAATTAATTAAAATCATTAATAAAAGGGTATTAATGAAGTGAATGTTATAACTGTTTGCAAAAAAAATTCATTAATGCACTAGTTAGGGTTAAAATTAAAGTGACAAATGTAGGAACATGTGGTGTTAAGGTTCCAAACACAAACACCTCACTGCCACCCTGCAGGCAGCAAAAGGAAACACCCTTACAGTTTTACCTATTCCGATTCTTTGACGATCAGGCCAGGGGTATTCTTTGGAGTTGTCAACTCTAACTCTCACCCCATTCCATCAGTAAAGAAACTGTGATGTGCAGACTATATGAAAATAAGGTGAGCTTTATGGCTGATAATCCCAGTGAACACCCCAGGTCTGATTTGCAAAGACTCAGGACTCTCCCACTAGACACTTTATTTGCTTAGTTGTACGGCTTGTTAAATTTGCAGTGTTATCCTATGGGGATTTTGATATTTAAATTATTATGGCTTTTTATATGGTCCTTAAATTTTTTGTGGGGTATTATGTGTTATTCTTGTAGTACTCATTAAGACCTTTGGTTTCAATATGTAGTCTGTCCCTTATGTGCAAATAGTGAGGGAGATATGTCTTGTTGAATTTCAAATGTGGGAAAAAAATAATTCCAAATTCTTACTTCTTTAATGAAGACATTCATTTTTGTATGAATGAAAAAAAAAATACAAAAAAACTGCCTTCATAAGAAAAAATGATCAGAAAAAAAGTCCAAAATCTTTTTTTTGTATGAAGGCCTCCTTTTTCGTATGAATGAGAAAAACTTGTGAAAAAGGATGCCTTCATACAAAAAAGAATCTGAAAAAAAACTAAATCCAAATGCTTTTCTCATATGAAAGGATTCTTCTTGGTATTGCCCAATTCCTTTTTCATATGGCCATATGAAAAAAGGAAATCAAGTCATAAAAAAAGATATTAAAAAGTGGAAAAACACACTTCTTTGTCATTTTTTCCAAAATGAATCTTCAGAATCCACCTAACAGGACCCCAGTTAGCAAGATGCACTTGTTGGTGTCTCTACTGTATCTAATTTTTATGGGTTTTCAAACTTTTTTTTGTTGCTGTTAAAAAAATGGAAACAAGATGGCGGACATATGAAAAAGGAATTTTTCCTAAAGAAAAAGGATTACCTTCACATGAAAAATGATCTTGTCCCTGATCCTCCACACTTGTTTCTATTGGATGCATGCTGACAATATTTATTAAGGCACGCAAATTATATTTACATTTCCAACTTCATATTTCAGCAGTATACAGTACAGTACCGTACAACGAGATTACTTCAGTCTGCTTCTTCCTTCTGGAAAATTGCTCCTCATCTCCTTGCTTGTAGTGCTTCGCGGTCCGAACATGCTCTGATCCAGCCCCTTCCATCATCACCATAAGCAGGTACCACCACCAGGTACCTCCACTTGGTACCACCACCAAGTACCACCACTTGGTACCACCACCAGGTACCCACACTTGGTACCACCACCAGGTACCCCCACTTACCCGGGCCCAACCCGCGCAGGGTCAGTTCCCAGTCCATACCACACTAGGTCCAGACATGTGATCCGACCTCCAGTTTCTATCCCCTCCCTTTCTCCCATTTACTTCCACACCTGGGTTCCTCCATCCCCAGCCTGTGCTGCCTACCCCATCCCCCTCTCCTGTCCCCCTTTTTCCTTTTTCTCCTTCCCTTTCTTATTTTCCTCCTTTCTGTTGGCAACCTGCTGCCCCAGCCAGGGCTCCTTTGAGCCCCAGGACCATCCACTGCCCTTCTGCCACTCTCTTGACCAAGGACTGGGGTCCACCAAGTGCCATGTTTGTATCTCTTTCCTTCCTTGCCAGCCAGCAGCGAAGTCCCACTACCTAATTCAGGGTGGGTGGGTGGGAATCTTTCCCAATAAAGAGAGAGACCAGAAGGCTGCAAGCCCTTACATAGCCCCTTGTGGCCCCTCTCCCATTCCCCACTTGGCCCCTCCCTCGACCAATTGGGAAGCTCTCCTACCCCTGGTCACTTGACCCTCTCTGACATCACCAGTCCCTCCCTTTTCCTCCCCCCTTCCCCTATTCCCTTTGCTTTTCTGGCAGGGGAACATTGGACAAGCTGGCCTGCCTTTTAATGGCAAGCCCTATTGTCCCTGATTCCCCACCAGAAATAAATCTCTCCACACTTGATTCTGTTGGATGCATGCTGGCAATATTTATTAAGGCACGCAAATTATATTTACATTACCAACTTCATATTTCAACAGTATACAGTACAACAAGATTACTTTGGTCTGCTTCTTCCTTCTGGAACCTTCTTCCGACTTGTTCCTCTTCTCCTTGCTTGTAATGCTTTGGGGTCTGAACACGCTCTGATCTGGCCATCCTCCATCACCACCATAAGCAGGTACCACCACCAGGTACCACCACTTGGTGCCACCACCAGGAACCCTCACTTTGTACCACCACCAGATACCCCCACTTACCCAGGCCCAGCCCGCGCAGGGTCAGTTCCAGGTCCATACCCCACTAGGTCCGGACATGTGATCCAACCCCCAGTTTCTATCCCATCCCTCATTTACTTCCATGCCTTGGTTCCTCCATCCCCAGCCCATGCTGCCTACCACCTCCCCCCTCTCCTGCCCCCCTTTTTTTCTTTTGCTCCCCCCTCCACTGACATATCTCTAGCTTGAGAAGGATGATGGGGCCCCCCTTGTGGGCTAGAAACACCTGGAACCCTCCAATCTCCTTATCACCCCTCCCCCATAACTCCAACAGGCCTCAGTAGGGGCATCTGCCTCCAGCATACCCACTCATCTGCCCAGTAGGCATCCTCTCCCTGTCCACAATGCCCTTGATATGGGCCTGGATCCCCCCACCTTTCACCTGGCCTCACCCACCACCACCCAGGTTGTTGTGGCCTGGTCAGCACCCCTGGAGTAAAGCCCCCTTGGTGCCCCCGCATACTGTTTGTGCCCCCCTTCTTACCCCATGCTCCCACACTCCCTCACCTCCCCATATCTTGCCATCTCCCTTTTTGTCTGATACTCTATGACATGGCTCCACCTAGCCCCCGGCCACTGGCCGCACATCTGCAGCCCCACCTGGCCCATGCTGAGCCCCATTAGAAGTCACTTCCTACATTGTGCCTCTCCAATCTAGTGCCTATTCCAGGCCCTTGTTGCCCCAGCATACCCCCCAAGATGTGTTGCATAACCCCATTCACCCTTGGGTACACCTTGACCCCCCTGGCAGGGCTCCCCTAGCCCCCAGTCCTCAGCTGTCTCTTCACAGCTCCATATGTATAGTCCCCCAGACCAAGGCCTCGTGGGCATCAATCTTTTCTTTACCCATTCCACTATGTGCCAAACCTGCCTCCCAACCCCTACTTTACAGGATGGGTGGGAGCTCCATCCTGCCCTGTCTTCCTCAGGTCATGAATCTTCCTGACCTTTACCCTGTCAGCTCCACCTAACTCCAGTGCCATGGGTCGGCCCTCCATTTTCCCTTCCACTACTTGGAATTCTCTGTGCCTACCCACTACTCCACCTTTCCCTGAGACTTCCCCAACAGCCCCCGCAGTATAATTCAAACAGCTTGAAATGCTCTGGATTCCTTGATTGCTCCTGCCCTCCTGTTCAGCAACCCCTTATTAATGGGCCTCAATTTCTGGTGTGCATCCCAGTTTTGCCCCTGCAGTTCACACTGCATGGGATTCGGGAGTGGCGCCCTTGCTATACCCAGCTGCCAGTGCCCCTCTACCTCTGCTTTGAGAGGTTAACCACCCAGTGTAGGAGGTGGATCCACTGCCCTGTATTGCTGTGGCCAGCTAGTTTTCACAAAGGCAACTGCTTCATCATACTGCTGGTCACTGCCTTCATGACCCACCTACAATAGTCCTTCAGTTCCACCCACTGCTGATCAGCTGACCTTCCCCCGGATCTCTATTCTCAGCTCATCCATACTCTCCACTTCTCCGCCTGCCTGTCTGGTTTGCCCTTCCCTCCCTCCTGTGCATAGAAACCCCATGGTCATCCTCTGCCTTTCCCGGAGGAATCCCTCTGTTCTGAAAACCCCCTCAGAATCACCTTGCTCCATGTTTTCAAAAATTCCCCACCCTTTCAGAGCTGGGTACCAGGCCCCAGCTCCACTCAAGATCTGGTGGCCTTGGGTGAGGCCCCCTCCCATGGGTATGAAGCATGCCCCACCAGGCATGCCCTCTCCTGGCCCTGGGCCCATTTGTGTATGACCTGTCATCATCCCCGCTTGAGGGACATGCCATGCCCCTGGGCCTAGGTGGACTCACTTCGGCCCCAGGAGTCCCACTTGCTGGTACCATTTTACCATTGGCCTGCTGCCCTTCCCTCGGCATGCTATTCTTCATCCTTGTTACTTTCCGCAGGTGGACCTGAAACACCGACCATTGGGTTAACAGTTTAATGCACTATTCAATTGCACTACAGAGACGTGGGCTTTCAACATCCAAGCCCATGTCTTACAGCATGGGTCTCCAAGACCTCTGTGCCCTGTTGCCCCCCCAAAAGTAATTACTGAGACTGTATTGCCTCTTGCCAGTCAATCCTTACTGGATTAAGCCTTCCCTTATCTGCCCATGCTCCGTACTATCCCCCTTTCCCCAGGATCCATCAGCACCCTGCTGGGGTAACTGGCTTCCGGGACCCTGGAGCACATCTACCCGTGCCCTACAGCAGTCCTCCCTTCTGTGGACCAAGGCTGACCCAAGTTAAACCCCCACATCTCTGGCAATCGTTGTGGCCAAGAACATTTTGCCCAACATGCCCCCATGCCCCTTACATGTTATCTGTATGTGGTAAGCTTTCTAGCCCCTGGCCAGACAGTGGCCACTGGTACATTCCCTCATACTACCCTATGTGTACCTGGCCTTACCCACCTTGGCATTCAGAAGGGGCTGGATCACAGTGTGTAATACCTCTCCCACTGTTCTTGACCTGGCACTTACTAGCAGATCCCTTCCATACTCCTCCCCCGTGCCACTTGCTACAGACCCGTTAGGCCTCACACCAGCTCAAAAACTGCCTCTATGCTCCCTTTGTCCTTGATCTGCACTCTCTGAGAAATTGACCTGGCTCAATTCTGCCATTTTCTCTCCTGCTTTAACAATGTCCCAGAGCTGCACTCACAAAGGCCACCTCATTCACCTCTGGCTGATCTCCAAAAGTTTTTTTTTTTTTTTAAGGCATGCCCATCACATTTTGCTGCATGCACCACCTAGAACCAATCTGATCACTACTTGCACCGGGAAAAGCCCCCCCCTTTTTTTTTGAAGCTGGCTTGATACCTCTTGAAAACTATTTAAAAATTACCCTGACCTCAAAACATAGGAAGGTCATTCCTTATACTAGATTATACCTGTTCACCATTAAGAGTGCCTATTTTAAACCCCCTTCCCTTTGCAGCCTTGCCCCAGGGTCATTATGTATTCAGCAGGGACCTCAGAGGAAACCCCGTCACTGGCTATCATCAGCACTCCTCATTTGACTCTGTACAACCTGGCCCTGGATGGCCCGAGTCCAGTCCCCCAGGTTCCACCTGCCACTTCAGTAGGATTTCAAAAGGAAAACATTCCCTTGCACTGAATGTGCACCAGTTGTATTTTAGCTCCTTTAACCATCAAAATACCCTGCCTGCTTCCTCCATGCACCTCCCATGACTATTTGACAGCAAATTCCTCCCCCATACAGCCCTGCTAGTGACTCCGACTCTCAAGTCCACCTCTCTTGGTGAAGTAAAAGAAAAACCTCTGAGCGGTTTTCTCCCAATGCACCCACTTTAAATCACCACCAGGAGCTATGCATTGTGCTGTAACACACCCGACTGTCCCGTCTGCATCTCTGTGACTGGAAACCCCCCACTCACCGTCCTGCTCCCTAGGCCTGAGGCCCCACATTTTACTGTGCTCAGCACCCACCTGTGGCCCGCGTGGTACATGCCACCAAGCAAACTGCCCCAACCGGCCCATGTTCTCCCAACCGCACCTGCAACCGCACATCAAATGGCTACTGCTCCATCTTGCAGAGGCCCTCACCCCCATCAGCAGAAACCACATTGAGCTCCTTTAGCTGCCCAGGCCAGTTGCAATGCCCACACCCCTCCAGGGCCACTCCTCCCTCGCTACTACCCCTACATGTCAGAGCTGCTCAAACACTACCTTCTTTCATCTCACTGCATCTGCACCAGTGCAGTCCATGTAATGCTACCAATGCTGTAAACTGGAGTCCCCTTTCATGCTGTTAGTGTGTCATTCAGCATTTTCACTCTCTCTTTTCTTTTTTCCTTTTGAATTACCAGCCCCAGACTCCAAGTTATGTTATGAAAATCTACTATGCCCACTCCTATCCGGGCTGGGCTGAACAAACTCCACTAGTGTACAGTCTTTCCATATACAAGCCCAAAAATCTCCTTGGCCCCGGCATATGACACACACCACAAATACTGTGTCATTTTACCTGCTTTCACTTCATTCTAACCCATTCAACCCAATGGACCTCCTTCCGCTTGACTGTATGGCCTGAGACTCCACTAATGCCTGGCCAGCAACTAGCCTGTAACCCCTTGGCACACCTTGCCCCATGACCACCACGACTGGCCGCAGAAGCCTGCATGTTGAATCAAATATGTCCCCTCTGCAAGGCCCCCAAGGCAACCACCAAATGCCATCCTATAGCGAGCCCCCCACCAGCTGAAACCCTCATGAGCTCGCACAGTGCTGCTGCTCCACATGGTCTGCCAGCTCGCCCCTCTGCCCGCACCAACTGGTACGAACCTGCTCATAATGCTGTTCTGATCTGAAAAAAAACCCGCCTGCTTGCTGTTACCCATTCCCACCACAAAACAAGTCTGTGCTATCAACAGCAATTGCTTTTTGTGAGGAGGTCTGAGATTGCAACTGCCAGCAAGACTAGCTTGGCCGCTGTCCAATGAAAATGGCCTGCCACCCACGTGGCCCCCCTTCCCCGATTGCCTGCCCTGATCCCCCAAAAACCCTTGGACCAATTAAAACAGTGGTGCTTCCTGTTGCAGTGACCAAAATGCAACTACCTTCCCCAGATTACTCATCAAGTCCTCCCCCGGCCCTCCAAAGACAATGGTCCCTAGGCCCTGAATTAGACAACTCAAAAGGGGCTCACACTTCCCCCAATGCCTTCTGTTAGCATCACCATTCCTTTCCCAAAAGGTAGTGGCATCCATACCCAGTGAGGGACCTTGACCCCCAAGCCTTCAAACTACAGGTTAAAACATCCTCTGCCATAATGGCCAACATGCGCCATCTTCCAGTGCAAGACCACCACATATAAGCCCAATGTAGGCACCACCACCGATAAGTGCAACCAGTCCCCAAATCTGAGAAAACCAACCCTGTGGGCCATGCGACATTGATGTCAGATGCCATGCCACGTGGCTGTGGCCTAATGCCCTGTGGGACCAACTCGTGTCTACTGAAAAGACCCTTCCTTTGTATGTTGGCCCCTGTTCTCTGCTATCCCTGTGACCCATATCACCCTCCCTCTCATTCCACCTCACTCCCAAAAAGCAAACAAGCTTGGTCTGGTTCCTTATCACCCGCTGGATCGCTGCCAACCAGAAATGCCCCAGGGTGCCCACATTGGACACTACTACAATACTGGATCACCAACAACCACTGATATCCTGTGAAATCCTACAAAACCTGCCAAATTTTACTCTACCCACCATGATCCCTCAATCACCATGCCCATTCCTTCAACTCCCCCCGGCCTACTCCTGAGGCACACAGCACCTAATCCAGCATCTCCAAGCCTCTGAAATCACCCAGTGCCTGAAACTCACAAAGCCCAGACAACGCGTAAGTGGTACAGCTCGGCCTGCTACCCTGTTGCGGTGCCAGATCCCTCACCTGTGTGCTCTCCATGCAGTAAGCTATTCAGGCCCAAACTACTGCTCACCTCTCCACCTTCCTGGGCCAAATGTTTGCCAAATCACAAGGATTACCTTGCCCACCATGCCCTCCGCTCCACACAAGAGAACCAAGTAAGGCATGCACTGATCCCGGCGTGGCTCACACACCAAGACCAGGACTCCGCTCCCAATTGATCTCCTGTTCATGCATTAATGGGTGAGCCCATGACCCCTGCATCTGCCTGCCCTCCTCCAAGGGATCAGCTAGAGGAAACAGAATTAAACATAAATAGGAGAGACCTACGGTTGCTGTCTGACCCAAAGCTGGGAACAAGCCCTATCTTTAAAGACTGTCCCTCACTAGTAACTTTTTACCACAGTTCTGGCCCAACCATAGTTGTGGCCTTCATAAACAACCCTCTCCAAAGTTTTAACTCCCTTCTGTATCCCTGGCACATCAAACAGACCACCACCAACAAATACTGAACCAGTTAAATAAGCTTGCGGTTCAGTAACTCATCATTGCGGTGCAAACCCCTGTCTGATGCAGGGTAAATTTTCCCTTTTCTCTACCTGTCTGTGTTAACACTGACTAAAACATGGAAACTTAGGTTAGGCCTATTGCACCACACAGTCTCCATGCGGTTGGCAGGCCAGCAAAACATTTCCTATCTCACTATATCTATGCTTATTACTTTAACACACACACATTTTTTTTTATAATCCTTAGGCTACAGTAAAGGCAGAAAAGACCCTAATATTCAACTATGACTTTGACTTTACCTGTTTAGACAATCAACTTATGAAAATCAAAACCCTCAGGGCCTAGGGGCCCAGGCCCCAGAGTTGCAATACCTTACCTAGTAGAAAAGAGGGAGACCAGAAGGCTGCAAGCCCTTACATAGTCCCTTGTGGCCCCCTCCCAGCCCCCACTTAGCCCCTTCCCTTGACCAATTGGGAAGCTTTCCTACCCCTTGTCACTTGACCCTCTCTGACATTGCCAACCCCTCCCTTTTCCTCCCCCTTCCCCCATCCCCTTTGCTTTTCTGGTAGGGGCACTGGACAAGCTGGCCTGCCTTTTAATGGAAAGCTCTATTTTTTTGTATGGACCAGATTCTTTTTCATTCCAAGCAGCTATCCAAAAGATCATACTGAACATGTTCAGAACCAATCTTATAACTTTGGAATGGATTAATTTTTTTTTCATCAAACCTGTGAAAGACTCCATTGTGGGCCAAGCCCTTTCTACCTTAACAGTTTCACATCAAAATTTCAAACTGTCTGGTTATTAGGAGATGACAAAAAATCAGCAAAAAAAAAAACACAATTCTTTTCAGTTGTTTCCACTATCTGTATCTCATAATCCATACATCCAACCAAAACAAAACGTTTCCCTAATTTACATTCTACATAAAGGGTTGTGTACAACTCAGACCTGGTTTGATAATGATTGTAAGAAATATAAATCATATCTAGCTAAAAATAATAAGGGATGTGAAAAATAATCCATCCTTGGAAGGATACAAGAAAATTAATAAATCTAGAAAGGACTATAACAATTTTTAAAGGGGTAAATAATGCACATTTCAAATGAAAAACTGGGAAATGATGCTAAATGTAAATCATGGGATGATAAAAAAATTGCCAATTAGTGGTCAAAGGAGTGGGAGGTTGTACCCCAAATATTGAAGTTTATGTCACCCCTTTGAACTGGGTTATTTATTTATTTTTGAAAGGATATTCTTTAGCAGATAAAGAGAATAGGTTGAAAATGTATTTTCCAAAAATGAGCTTTTCCCTCCAAATAATATTACACCTATGGAAATTGAAGCAGCAGTAATGAGTATGAAATCAAATAAAGCCCCATGTCCTGATATGATTCCTGCTGGTATTTATAAAATTGAAATTACATTGTGGAGTAGTATATTGGCTATCTTATTTAATAAAATGATAACTGAAAATTCTATCCCTGAAAGTTGGAAGGGTAACATTATTATACCACTACATAACAAGCATTTGTCAATGCTGAAAGTTCACTGTTGGTATTGATGTTGTACATACCGCCCATATTTTTCTGTGTATATTCCTCTGCCTTGCATTTTAAGGCATCACTCTCAACTCAAATTTCTTATGTTCTACCAGCACTGGTTTACTTCATTAAACACCTGTCTGTCTGTACAGGGTGAACGTTACTGTTGGAAACCCTAATGCCCCAGCTGTTTGTTGGTATTTTTGCTCCAAATTTTTAACATGGGCTTTTTGGGACACCACCTTGTGAACTGTGGCAGTATCATTTCGTTACTTGATCCCAGAAGGTGATTTCACACAGCGAGTGTGCCATTCGGTGCCGAAATTGTGAAAACACATTTCAGGGAGAATGTGAAGAATGACGGCTATACTGTTCATGAAGAGGTGTGAAGAAATGGCAATGTTTAAAATCTGGGGTGAAAATATGAAAACATGGTGAAGTTACGAGTGTGCATAGAAACTGTGCAATGCACGATCGTAATGCAGTCATTTTGTGGAATGTTTTCACCAAATTTTCAACATGGCCTTTTTGGGACCTCCCCTCATGAACAGTGGCACTGGAATTTCATTAATCGGTCCTGAAAGTTGATTTCACACAGCGACTGCGCCATTCTGCCCCACAGGTGCAAAAACACATTTTGGGAAGGATGCTAAAAATGACAGCTGTACTGTTCATATAGGGGTGTGAGAAAATGGCATTGCTGGAAATTTGGAGTGAAAATCATAAAGATTTATGATGTTATGAGCATGCGTAGAAACTGTGCAATGGATGCTCATGATGCAGTCATTTTTTGGGAGTTTTTTCACCAAATTTGCAACAAAGGCTTTTTATGACCCCACCTCATCAACAGTGGCACTTTCATTTTGTTAACCGGTCCCAAAAGGTGATTCCACTCAGTGACCACAAAATCACCTTTTGGGACTGAGAAATGAAATGATAGTGACTGTGTTTACAAGGTGGGGTCTCAAGAACCCCATGTTGAAAATTTGGGACCAAAACTCCAAAAAGTGGCTGAGAAAGCAACCTAAGTTGAAACAACCCACTGATTGCTATTATAGAGCTTACAATGATTTTCTTCAGTTTGTAGTCAGCTTTTGAAGAGTGCAGACATGTTCCCAGTTCACAGAAGATCTCTGCTTCCAACCTTCAGAGGTAAGTATGGATGAGGGAGGTGTGAGGAGGTGGGTGCACAAAGGGAGGGTGCAGGTTTGGGGGGAGGGGGCCGGCGGGAACGGCAAGGGATCATTTTCTTTTTTTTCCAAGTTTAAAAAAAAGATGTGGGTCTGTTTTATTTTTTACAGGTAAACTATTTATGGATTTTGGCACACTGGGGTGGGCTCCCAGTGTGCCAGAGTACTGGGGGGGAGCAATGCTGACCCAGGGATTGGGCACCCTCAAGGTTGGGGAATATAGGGGCATGGGTGGGTGCTTCCAACACTGGCAGTGAGCATCCCAGTGTCCAAACAACACAGTTAGTTGTTGGTACACTAGGGTGGGCTCCCAGTGGTCCACATTAAAGGGGGAAGGGATAATATGGGGATTGAGCAGGTTGGGAGGATCCGCCAGCTCGATTGATCATGCTTACAGTAAAAGTGCCTTTGGGCACTGAATACTCCCTGCCAGCATGGAGCTTTGGCTGTGGCCTGCTCTGCACATGTGAGAGAAAATAAGTAAATGGAAACAGTGGGACATGGAGGAGGCAGGTGTGGAAAGCGCCTCCTCCAACCTTTCAGGAAGAGACCAGTGGGGTGGTGAGGGGTGGCAGATATGTCACGATGCAAACAGCTGTTTACTCTGCTGTGACCTGCAGATAAAAGGAAAAAGCTGCCACGTGATTGGTGTGGCTTTATCTTTTCAAGTGCAGACCACTTCAGGCAAAACAGCATCAGTACCAGCCTGGCTGATGATTGGTGTGATACTGTCAAGCCCCTTGCAGAGCACTCTGCATTGGACAGACAGTGTCATACCCTCTCAAAAGTCACTATTACAAGGAGTTTGCAGTGTATGCGCCAACTCAAAAAGGCAGTTTATCATCCCCAGAAAATTATAGGCCTATCAGCCTAATGGATTGTTTAAGTAAAAGTTTCACAGAAAACATTTTTCAAAGATTAAATATATGGTTAGATGAAACTGGGTGTCTGAATACATTTCAAGCTGGTTTCAGAAAAGGTTTCTCCATGGTGGATCAGACTTTCATTTTGCATTATATTTTAGAAAAGTACTATATTAGGAAGAAGATGCCAGTTTATATTGCATTTGTCAATTTTAAAAGTGTGTTTGACAAAATTTATAGAAGTTTATTTTGGAAAAAATTATATAATATGCATATGCATCCCACCATATTAAGAATTATAATAAATCTGTATTCTGAACATTGGACAAAGATTATATCAAATCTACAGGGTAGTCTTACAGAATCTTTTAAAATGAATCAAGGGGTAAAACATGGGTGTATTTTGGCACCATTATTATTTAAGTTATTTGTAAATGATTTAAAAGCTCATTTTACAATGGAAAGTTCACATTCACCAGCTGTAAGGGGTATTTCTATTCCTTCTTTGTTATATGCAGATGACAGATTTGATCTCTATCTCACCATGAGGTTTAAAAAATATCTAGAAATTTTACATAAATACTGTGAGCTAAATCAGCTTGTGATTAATATTTGTAAAACAAAAATTGTAATAATTGGTAAACACACAACTTAGACACTTTGGAAAATTGATAATAATGCTCTTGAAATTATAAAATCTTTTTGCTATTTGGAATATAATTTTTCTTTTAATATGAAGATCTATACTCAAATAGCCTTTATTGAAAAAAAATTGATTCAGCCTAGAAATGCCCTGCTAAAATTCAACTCACAATTTGGTGGGTCATTGGTCCTCCAAATGTTAACAGTAATTGAAGCAAAGATTACACCTATTTTCCTGAATGGTGTTGAAGTGTGGCATACCAAGAGATCTGAGTCTATAGAAAGGCATTTTTTTTCCTTTTATAGAATTATTTTGCATGTTCTTAAAAGCATAGCAGTGAGTGTGGTAAGGGCTGAATTAGAAAGAATCCAACTGAATTATTTGGCAAAAGCATCTAAAGTCTCCTATTGGATAAAATTATCAGCTCAGAATGATTTAAAATTAACTAGTGTTGTCCCTAAGGAGAACATGATTTGGTATAACAGGGCACATGTCTCTATTTGGCTAACTGATTTTTGAGATACTTTGGAAAGATTGAATTCAATACACTTGTGGAATGAGTTACTTAAGGGTGCAAGAATTTCAGTGGAATATTCTAAAAGCTGTAAAAAAATAAAGTTAAGCTTATTTCAATTAATGGAGATATGAATAATATTAGGTCTTTACATCTTCATTAGCGGTTTTCTGAAAATAAACTAAATCAATTATTGGAACCTTATTTATTAATCCTAAATGATAACAAGCATTTGTCAATGCCGAATGTTGATTGCGTTGGTCTGTTGAGCTCGTTCAGTGGCCCTCTGTCACTGGCTCAGTCTGTTTGTCCCAGTGTTGTAGGCTGCTCTTTTGTACTCGGCTGCTGCCTGCATTGGCACCTTGTTCTGCTGAGGAAGAAATCTGCAGCTGTCCCGACAGAGCTCCATTGAGGTGGCTCACTCCCCCTCTCTCACTCGCTCATTCTGTTTCTCCTGGCACTGCAGGCTGCCCTTTTGTACTGGGCTTATGCCTGTGTTGGTGGCTTTTTCTACCCACAAAGAAATCCACAGCTGTCCTGACAGAGCTCCGTTGAGGTTGCTCACTCCCCCTTTCTCACTCACTCAGTCTGGTTCTCCTGACGCTGCAGGCTGCCCTTTTGTACTGGGCTCCTGCCTCTGTTGGCACCTTTTTCTGCCCACAAAGAAATCTGCAGCAGTCCTGACAAAGCTGCATTGAGCTCGCTCACTGCCCTTCTCTCACTCACTCATTCTGTTCTGCCGGCGCTGCAGGCTACCCTTTTCTGCTGGGCTCCTGCCTCCGTTGCTACCTTCTTACGCCCACAAAGAAATTCACAGCAGTTACAATGCAGCTCCATTGAGCTCACTCACTCACTCATTCTGGTTTTCTTGCCACTGCAGGCTGCCCTTTTGAACTGGGCCCCTGCATGTATTGCTGCCTTTTTCTGCCCACAAACAAATCTGCAGCAGTCCCAACAGAGCCCCGTTGAGCTCACTGAGTCCCCCTCCCTCACTCGCTTGTTCTGTGTCTCCTGGCACTGCAGGCTGCCCTTTTGTACTGGGCTCGTGCCTGCACTGGCAGCTTTTTCTGGCCAGAAAGAAATTTGAAGCAGTCCTGACAGAGCTCCACTGAGCTCGCTCACTCCCCCTCTCTCACTCTCACATTCTGTTTCTGCTGGCGGTGCAAGTTGGCCTTTTGTACTGGGCTCCTGCCTGCATTGCCACATTTTCTGCCCACAAAGAAATCTGTAGCAGTCACACTAGAGCTCCACTGAGGTCACTCACTACCGCTTTGTCACTCGCTCATTCTGTTTCTCTTGGCGCCGCAAACTGTGCTTTTGTATGGGGCTTCTGGCTGTGTTGGCACCTTTGTCTGTCCACAAAGAAATCTGCAGCTGTCCTGACAGAGCTCCATTGAGGTCGCTCAGTCTCCCTCTCTCATTGCTCATTCTGTTTGTCCTGGCGCTGCAAGCTGCCCTTTTGTATGGGGCTCTTTTTCTGCCCACAAAAAAATCCCAGCAGTCCTGATAGAGCTCTGTTGAGCTCACTAAGTCCCCTTGTCTCACTCGCTCGTACTGTTTCTCCCACTGCTGCAGGCTGGCCTTTTTACTGGGTCCCTGCCTGTATTGACACCTTTTTCTGCCCACAAAGAAATCCGCAGCAGTCCTGACAGTGCTTCGGTGAGTTTGCTCACGCCCCCTCCCTCACTCATTCTGTTTCTTCTAGTGCTGCAGGCTGCCCTTTTGTACTGGACTTTTGTGTTGGGGTCTTTGTCTCTCCACAAACAAATCTGCAGCAGTTCCGACAGAGCTCAGTTGAGCTCGGTCACTCCCCCCTGTCACTCAGTCGATCTTAATCTGTCCCAAACATTGATTTCCCAGAGTGACCGTGCTATTGTCCGGCAGGAGTGCAAAAACATATTTTAGCCAGGATGTGAAAAATGACAGCTGTAGTGTTCATAGGGAGTTGTGAAAAAATGCCACTGTTGAAAATGCGCGACAGTATTACAAATTTGCGAAGTTACAAGGGTGCATGGAAACAGTTCAACGCACGCTTGTAACACAGTCACGTTATGGAGTTTCATCACCAAATTTTCAACATAGGGATTTTAGGACCTCTGCTCATGAACAGTGCCATTGTCATTTTCTTAATCTGTCCCAAACACTGACTTCCCACAGTGACCACGTTATTCTGCGCCAGAACTGTGAAAACACATTTCGGTCAGGATGTGAAAAATGACAGCTGTACTGCTTATAAAGAGGTGTGGAAAAATGGCCCTGTTGAAAATCTGGTGTGACAATATTACAAATCTGCAAAGATATAAGGGTGTGTGGAAAGTGCGCAATGCACACTTGTAACACAGTCAATTGATGGGCTATCATCACCAAATTTTCAACATAGGCATTTTAGGACCTCTGCTCATGAACAGTATCATTGTCATTTTCTTAATCTGTCCTGAACAGTGATTTCCCACAGTGACTGCTCTATTCTGTGCCAGAAGTGTGAAAACACATTTCGGCCAGGGTGGGATCAAATGACAGCTGCACTGTTCATAAGTAGGTCTGGGAAAATGGCAATGTTGAAAATCTGGAGTGAAAATATTATAAATTCACGAAGCTACGGCGTGCATGCCAACTCGCGCAATGCGCTTATAACCTGATCATTTATGGACTATGGGTGCAAATTTTCAACATAGGCATTTTAGGACCTCTACTCATGAATAGTGTCACTGTCATTTTCTTAATCAGTCCTGAACACTGATTTCCCACAGCGACCGCGCTATTCTGTGCCGGAAGTGCGAAAACACATTTCAGCCAGGATGTCAACAATGACAGCTGTACTGCACACAAGGAGATGTGGGGAGTGGTGCAATGCAGTGGCTGTGGGGCAGCCATATTCAGGCAGACCTTCTGGACACTGAGGTGCTGCCCTATCTGCATGCATCTCTCGGGACTGCAGGATGAGGTAGCCAGACTCAGAGCGGAAGTAAACTGGGTCAGGAGTACCATCACCCCTGTCCAGGAACCACCCAGTCCAATGCAGCTGCCTCAAAGGATGCCGAGAATGAGGAGCACTTGAGGACAGTGGGCTCAGGAGGGTTAGAGCAGTCAGGCAGAGGCACATCCCAGATCCTATTCCACTCAAGAATTCATATGCCACACTGGCAAATGAGGACAACCAAATAGAGGTACCCAGGGAAGTGGAAGGAAAGGATGTGGAGGTTAGGCAAGGAGGTGACCTCAGTGGGGAAAGCAGTGGACCCCAGAGGAGGAGGAAGTGAATCCTGGTGGGGACTCCATCATAAGAGGATCCAGCTAGGAACACAGGAGGGGAGGACAGGGAGGTGAGGTGCCTACCAGGTGCCACGGCATGGAGGGATGGAAGGAAGATACTGGGGATCACTGGGAAGGCAAGACAGGAGGGTGAGCTGGATGTCATTATCCACCTAGGTACTAATGACTTGGCAAATGGGAGCCAAAGGAAGTTCAGGAAGAGTTTAGGAAACTGGGGAGGGTCTCAAGCAAGTAGCTACTTCTGTCACTTTCTAAGTACTACCTGTGAGAGAGCAAGGGAGAGCATAGGAGTGCATGCACTAGGAACTTTAACTCATGGTTAAAGAACTGGTGCTGTGAGGAAGGGTTTGGATTCATTGGTGACTGGGGACCCATCTGGAGGATGGAGGTTTGTTCAAGCCTGACGGCCTGCATCCATCCTGGAGGGAATCAAGCACTCAATGATAAGTTTAAGTGCTACATTGACAAGCATTTAAACTAGCAAAGGGGTAGCAGGCCAGCAAGGATGGTACCTACTTGCTCACCCCCACAGCTAGTAATGGAACCAGTGAACCAGAGGTGGCTATCTCTGCAAAGCAGTGTGCAAAAGTTGGAGATTAGTGTCCAAAAGGTGGATAAGCAGAAAAGGGCAAAATTCAGCAGAAGGGCAGACAGCAAGGAGAACCAGGGATAAATGACAACCAAGGAAGGGCTGGAGTAGAACAGTGAAGCAGTCTAGGGAGGTCAAATCATGGAAAGCCATGTGTGCAAATGCCAGGAGCCTTAGCAACAAGATGGAAGATCTGGAGGCTGTCATGGTACAGTCAGACCTGGACATTGTGGCCATCACTGAAACCTGGTGTAATGATAACCATGACTGAGAGATGGCCATACCTGGCTACAACATATTCAGAAGAGACAGAGCAGGCAGGAAGGGAGGAGGAGTGGCACTGTATGTGAAAAATGACATAAGGGCCACACAGATCCAGGAGGAACAAAATGGGGGAGAGATACTGTGGGTTAAGCTGGAAAGGAAAATGGGGCCAGCCATCTGCACAGGTGTGGTCTATAGACCACCAGCCCAGGAGGAAGAAACAGATAGGGAGTTGATGCTAGCCATCCAAAGGATGGCAGACAAGGGATGAGGTAGTACTGGTTGGAGACTTCATATACCAGACGTGGACTGGAGCATCCCAGCAGCAGCATCAACTAGGAGCAGATTTATCCTGGACTCCTTCAGGGTGCCTTCCTCAAGCAACTGGTCATGGAACCAACTCGGCAGAAGGCAATACTGGATCTTGTGCTCACAAACAGGGACAGTGTGATGGGGGTAACAGTGGGGAGCACCTGGGTAACAGTGACCACCAGTCATTGTGGTTTGAAATCACAGAAAGAGCAGAAGCAAACCACACAAAACACGATCCTGGATTTTAGGGGCAGACTTTGGGAAAATGGGGAGATGCTTGAAAGAGGCATTAAGGGGAATGGGACAGGAATCTGGGGATTGAGGAACAGTGGGCAGTATTTAAAATGGGGATTATAAGAACAACAGAATTATGCATTAAGCAGGTTAGCAAGAGGAAAGAAAGAGGAGACCATTATGGTTTTCCAAAGAGGTAGCAAAGAAAGTGAAAGCCAAAAGATTGCATTCAGGCAATACAAAAGACACAGGCAGAAGGGATAGGGAGAAGTACCAGGAGAAACAAAGGGAGGCAGGGAAGTCAGTAAGGAAGCCAAAGCTCAGACAGAAGAACACATTGCAAAATCAGTGGTTAAAGGGGACAAAACCTTTTACAGGTACATAAGTGAAAAAAGAAGGACAAAGGGAGGGATAGTGAGACTGAAGGGGGAGGTTGGGATCCGCGTGGAGGATGACAACAATAAAGCTGACATATTGAACAGGTATTTCTGCTCAGTCTTTACTAAGGAAGGGGGGGTAATGGGTCTGAAGGGAGTACAAGGGGTGAGAATGGTGCAGAAATGGACACAAGTCCCTTTACACGAGAAAGGGTCCTGAAGGAACTGGAAGTAATAAGAGCTGATAAAGCAATGGGGCCAGATGGGTGCACCCAGGGTCCTTAAAGAACTAAGAGAGGTGGTGGCTGAACCTCTGGCTATCCTGTTCAGCCAATCACTGGAAACAGGGAGGTACCCAAAGACTGGAGGACAGCAGATGTAGTCCCCTTATACAAAAGTGGGAACAAAGAGGAAGCAGGAACTACAGACCAGTCAGCCTCACCTCGGTAGTGGAAAGATCATGGAAGCACTACTGAAGGAGAGATTGTGGAACATCTGGTTGTCAATGGACTACAAGACCCAAGGCAGCATGGTTTCACCAGGGGAGGTCATGTCAGACCAACTCATTGAATTTTTGACTGGGTGACTAGGAGGTGGATCAGGGAGGCAGTGGACATGGCCTATCTGGACTTCAGCAAGGCCTTTGACACTGTGCCACATAGAAGACTATTACACAAACTGGGGAATATGGGTGTGGGCAGGACAATAGTGTGGTGGGTAGGTAACTGGCTGGGTGGCAGGACACAAAGGGTGGTGGTAATGGCTGTCACTCCACAGAGGAAGAGTGACCAGTGGGGTACCACAGGATCAGTGCTGGGACCGGTCCTATTCAACATCTTCATCAGTGACATTGCACAGGATATAGAAGGCAGAATTTCACTGTTCGCTGATGACACAAAGCTCTGTAACAGAGTAGACACACCAGAGGTGTAGACAGAATGAGAAGGGACCTGCAGAAACTTGAAGAATGGTCAAGGGTTTGGCAGTTGAAATTCAATGCAAAGAAGTGCAAGATAATGCATATGGGGCACAAAACCCTGGCACAATATATCAATTGGGGGTGAGGATATAGCATGCACCAAGCAGGAAAGGGATCTTGGGGTTGTCATCTCTGATGACCTCAAGGTAGGGAAACAGTGTGACAAGGCATCAGGTAAAGCAAATAGGATGCTGGGATGTATAGGCAGGGCATCACCAGCAGGAAAAGGGAGGTCATAATTCTGCTATACAAGACACTAGTGAGGCCCCACCTGGAGTACAGTGTACAGTTCTGGAGACCATACCTATGTAAGGACATAGACAGGGTAGAGAAGGTTCAGAGGAGGGCAACAAAGATGGTGCATGGGTTGCATCACAAGTCTTATGAAGACAGGTTGAAGGAACTGAACATCTACTCCTGGAGGAGAGGAGGGAGAGAGGGGATATGATAGAGACATACAAGTATCTTACAGGGAGGAACAGGGTGCAGGAAAACACTATTTTAAGCGAAAAAGATGTTTCAGGACTAGAGGGCATGGGATGAAGTTGGAGGGAGGACGATTCAGAGGAAACATGAGAAAGAATTTCTTCACAGAACGGGTGGTGGACAAGTGGAACACCCTGCCAGAGGAAGTGGTGGGGGCTGAAACAATCACGGGATTTAAGAATGCATGGGATAGACATAAAGGAATTCTAGAGGTCAGGGGTAAGGGGAAATAGACTTCTAGGAAAACAAACTGAACTTACAAGCTCAAATGGGCAGACTAGGTGGGCCATAGGCCCTTATCTGCCTACACTGTCTATGTATCTATGTATCTATGACAAAAAGCCAATGTTGAAAATCTGGCATGAAAATATTGTAAATTCGCAAAGTTACTAGTGTACGCAGCAACTGTGCAATGCACACTCATAAAACAGTCATTTTTGGGATTTTTTCCACCAAATTTTCAGCATAGGCTTTTTGAGAGCCCACCTCATGAACACTGGCACTGTCGTTTTGTTAATCAGCCCCAAAGGGTGATTCCGCACAGTGACCGCAAAACCACCATTCGGGGCCAATTAACGCCATGACAGTTCAAGAATTCATGAGTAGGGATCCCAAAACCCCATGTTGAAAATTTGGTGAAAAAATTCCCCAAAATGCCCGAGATATGCTCTAAAGTTGAAAAATCCCTATTCATTACATTATACAGCTTACCGGCATTTCCTCAGTTCGCGGTCAGCTTTGAAGAGTGCAGACGTGTTCCTGGTACACAGAAGATTGTCGCGCCGAGCTCCGGAGGTAAGTATGGGTTGAGGGGGGTGTGGGAGGCAGGGTGCGCAGTGGGTGGGTACAGGTTGTGGGAGGGGCGTGGAGACCACAAGGCACCGTTTGCTTTTCAGGTGAAAAAAACAAAGCGTTGTGGGTCCGTTTTACCTTTACAGGGCATGTCGTGCCACGAGTCTTGGCTTGAGGGGCATCTGTAGCCGATGGGGATTGGGCACACCTGTCATCAAACAACAAGGGGGGAATTCATTTCTGCCGACGGGATTGGGCACCCATCAGCAAACAACAACAAGGGGATTTGTTTTTCTGCCAATGGGGATTGGAACCCCGTCGGCAAACAATGGGGGGAATTCATTTCTGCCAACAGGGACTGGGCACCCCCATCAGCAAACAACAGGAGGGGGGATTTCCTTTCTGCCAACGGGGATTGGGCAGCCCGTCAGCAGACAATAAAACAGAGGCGGTTACAGTATGCCGATGGGGAGTGGGCTCGCCCGTTGGCAAATAAACATGGGGGGTAGATATTGTTTGTGAATATGGTGGCAAGCTGCCACCAAGTTCACAAACAATATTAGACATCCTACATCCCACCCTGCAATAACGGGTCACTCCCTCATTGCAGCAGATGGCTGACACTGCAATGACGAGGTGGCCCCTGATTGCAGCGGCTGATTTTTTAGAAAGTTGTGGCACGCTGACTGAACTAGTGTCAGCAGCAGCGTGCCACAGCATTGTGGGATGGGGGACAAGCCTTTGCAGGCTGTGGGGGCATTGGGCACAACAGTGCCACGCCTCCACAACCTGCTTGTGGAGAAAGCTGACGCAACATGTTTCTTGTGCATACGCGCAATCAACATAAAAAGGACAGACAGATTTTTACAAAGTTCCATTTGGAATTATATCCCTCTATACACTTGAATTATATGTATTCAAAAACTGTAATGCAACGTGAAGACTTACATTGTGATTGTGTGCAAGGGAAATTTGAATCACTTACTCATGGTGTGTTATATTGTCCTATATATAAACACATTACTGAACATATATTGCTACAGTATACACTTTGTGATGATTTGTCTAAGGAAGAGTTATTGAGATTATTAATGCTGCCTCAGACTATAAAATGTGCTAGGGATATGATTACGTTATTAAAAAAAAATAGGTGCTATATTTACAAGTAAGTGTAACTTACCCAAATAACTTATTCTTGTATGGCCTTGATTTAGTTGCAATGGGGAACTGATGACTTTTTTACCCTTTTTAATTATGTATTATGTGTATTGTTCTGTAATTGCTTTGTTCACAATGTTCTTTTTTAAATGTAAAGGCCTAAATAAGTCGACCAATAAAGTACTTTTGAATCTTGAAAACAAAACTTGGCACATCAAAAGATATTGCCCCCAAAACCACACATGCAAAACATTATGCTAATCCATTCAGTGGTTGCAGAGCTATTAAAGTGCAAAGTTTGGGGGTTTAACAGAGAAACCCCTTCTCAACACTAACTGTAGCACTACTGCAACACTATAATATATATTATATATTAAACTGGCATGGTAGTGCCGCTATAGTTAGGGTTGGTAGGCCATTTCTATGTTAATCCCAAAATTTTCCACTTTAATAACTGCAACCATTTCACTGATTTGCCTGAAATTATGCAGGCGCTGTCTGGAACCACAGATCTCTGGATTTGGCAAGTTTCATTCCAGTGGGGGGTGCAGTTGCAGAGCTGCTGATTGCCAGTAAATGTGAAATTTACAATTTTGGTGCAAATTCTTTGCTCAGGGCTACATCCAAAACAGTTTGAGGGTCTGGTCTGAAATTGTCAGGGTATATGGGGTCTGGGACACTAATGTGTCTTTTAAAGGTTTGATGAAAAATTATCAATCTGTTCAAAACTTATTAAAATTTGAAATGTCCCATTATAGTCTATGGGGAAAAATATCTGTGCCATGTGAAAGTGCTTTTTGCATGCATGAATGCACTCTGTAATGCCACAAATGGGTCCAATAGTGTCGTGTGGATCCCATCCTATTTTCACTTAGTGACATGGAAAACATAATATAATTAACATTCAGCTGCCCCTTGGTAAACACCAACAGTTGCGTTTACCTAATCAAAACATGATCTTTTATTTATTTTATTTATTAAATTCTTGGATTACAAATACCTTTGAGCAGAAACTGCTCGTTTACAAAGGTTCCACGTCAAAGGATGAGGGTCAACATACATACAGAGGTAGTAAAAGAATGCACAATAAACAACCAAAACAACTAAAAGAAAAAATAATGATACTCAGTTATAACATACATTGTGATAATATTCATAAAACGAGCAGCTTGAGTAGACAGCTGGCTGAGGTAACAATAAGAGATAGAGGGCACCATAGGCAGTTAGTATTGCAGGCATGCGACCGGGAGAGGAAGTTGGCAGGCTAATGGGCCACTGTCCGATGGTGGTGGAAAATGTCTTGTACCAGTGGAGATGTGAAGCAGGAAAGGAGTCACAAGGAAGGCCCAGTGCCAGAGGAATGAGATTGGGAAAGGGGCGGGCTGTGAGACATGAGTGAGCTGGGAGGTGTTTAGAGATCTCTGTTCAATGAAACAGTCACATTGAGTGATAGAGGTGAGGTAAAGTTTGAGATTCCTTTGAAGAGTCCAAGTGTAGTAGAGGAAAGTGCTTCTTTATTGAGGAATTGAACCATTGAGCGGCTCTATAGATAAAGGACCGCTGACCCATGGAGGTACGACATCTGGGAACCTGAAAGGTTAGAGATTGGGCACCACGTGTTTGTTGAGTGCCACTGTAGGTAGTAAGGAGTGAGCTAACACCAGGTGGCATGAAACCAAGGAGAATCTTTTTGGTAAGTAAGCAGGTCTGGTATTGTATTCTGCTGTGTAGGGATAGCCAGCTGGCCTGTGCATAGAGGTCACAGGTATGAGTTTGTCGGGCTGCACCCATCAGTAGTCTACAGGCTTTGTTGAGAGCAACTGAGATCCTGTGGAGGGCACTTATTGGGGCACAGCCATAGATGGCAAGGCTGTAGTCAATGATAGAGGTGACAGAGCTGTAGATGGCTAGTTTAAGGGCATCCATGGGCATACAGTGCTTGTTTGTGTAGTAGTCCAATCCTATGATATTGGCGGTCTTGGCAGCAATGTCAATATGCGAGTGTAGGAGAGGTACTATCCAGGGTAATACCAAGGTACTTGAACCCTTGACATGTTCAAGTGGGTTCCCAGTGTGGTTCTTGATGGTGAGGGACAGAGAGTTGTGCCTGCTCTGTCGGTTTCAGAAGGACATGGCTTTAGTCTTGCTGTGGTTCAGGACAAGTTTATGAGAATTGAAACAGTCTTCGATGTGATTGAAATCGAGCTGCAGCTGGGATTCAAGGACTGTAATGTCATGGTGGCTGGAAAACAGGACTGCATCGTCTGCGTATAGTAATATTTTTTGGTGACAGGTACTGGGGAGATTGTTGATGAAGAGGGAGAAGAGTAGAGGACCCAGAATAGACCCCTGGGGGACTCCGGAGTGGACCGGTTTCTCATCCGAAGAGATCCCTGCAATCCTTACACGTTGGATCCGATTATCAAGGTAGCTGGTGAACCATGGAAGGGCATCACTGGAGATCCCAATGGAGGACAGTTGCTTGAGCAGTAGGGGGTGGTTAACTGTGTCGAATGCCTTGGTAAGGTCTATAAATACTTCCCCTCCACAATTCCCTTTGTCAAGTGTGGCATGGATGAAGGTTGTAAATTCCAGTAGTGCAGTGGTGGAGCTGTGCCCTTTTCTGAAGCCATGCTGCTCTGGGCACTGTACATTGTACTTATCCAGGAATTCAACTAGTTGGTCCGACACTATTCGCTCCAGCGCTTTGGATAGTGGGGGGAGGAGTGAAATCGGTCTGTAATTGGTGTACAGTGTCCTATCTCTGCTTTTGTGAACCGGTGTGACAGTGGCTTTCTTCCAGAGAGAGGGGAAATGGCCCAATATAAGCGAGAGATTAAAGATCTTTGTAAGTGGTTCTAAGATTTCATCGAGGACTTGTGCCAGCAGTTTCAGGTCAAGGGAGTCACCACTGTACCCTTGTTTGCCGATGGCCTTTTGAATGTATTTTCAAGCTACTTGTGGTGGGATCTCCTTAAAAAAAAACTTTGGGGTTGTACATTCTAGTTGAGGGGTAACTTGGGAGGAGCTGGAGGGGAGATCATCGAAAAAATTTGGTGGAAGGACACTGTCCAGCTTTGTAAATGCATTATTAAAAGTGCTGGTGATGATACCTAGGTCGAGTGTAGGAGGGCCATGAAGGTTGAGCATAGTGGGTGGTGCTTTAGGATCCTTGTCAGTGAGTTCTTTCATGTTGTTCCAGAATTTGTTTCCCTGGCCCCAAGAGTTGGTCAGAGCCTCTTTGTAATAGCTGCGTTTAGAATTCCGTATTCTTCGAGTGCAATCATTTCTGGCTGCTTTGTATAATTGTATGTTTACTTGTGTCAGAGTTGCACGAGCACAATGCCAGAGGTGGTCTCTGTGCTTGAGCAGAGTTAAAAGGTCAAGAAAACTCAGGGGTTAGTCTGTCCTTTGACCTTCATCTTTTTCACTGGTGCATAGATGTCACAGGCTTCATTGAAACATTTGATAAATAGGTCCAGAGCTTTGTTGGTGTCATTGAGGGAGTCAAGCACTGCCCAGTTCAGCCTGGTTAGATGGGATTTTAACAGCTGGAGGTGCCCTTGTTTGATAACCCTGGCATAGATAAGCTTGGGAGGTGGCTTGTGGTATTTGTTTGACCAGGAGCAGATGACAGGCGATCTTGTTGTTAGATTTCAAAAATAATGGTTGAAAATATCTTTTAGGCATTTGGCCATTGGAAGTGTCGCAAATTTGCGACACTACAGCTCCGAAAGTGCCACAAAGTGAGACAGTTTCACAACTATGGTATTACACATTTGCAACAGTTTTGCGATCACTTCCAAAAATTTGCGGCACTACTTACATTACAAAAACATCAGCCCCCAGGGAAAACACCAAAAACACTTTGGGCCATTATTTGGGAAAAACACCCCCAGAATTGGATTCCTTGGCCTCCATTTAGGTAAACACCAGGGTCCAGATATTCAAAGGGGTTGTGCCTGGAGCAACAGGGTTTACCATCTTAACTCCCAATGCGCCCCGGAGCGATATTCAAAGCGGCACATTGTGCTGCACAAATCCCACTGCACTGGGGTGCAGTGGTAATGTATGCAGTGCAAATGCAGGGGAAGTGCCCATGCATATGCGGCACATCCCAATATTCAGCCCAGGATGTGCGTCACATATGCTGGCACAACCCTGATGTGCGCCGCATACAAGGGTGCAATGATAAGCCCGTGAAAAGGAGGAACAACTCCTGGCCACTCACAGGTGGGCTGCTGCATTGCAGGAAGCAACACAGCACCCGCCAGTCATGGGAGGCCACCCACCAGGCAGGGACACTGTCCAGTAGCACATACACCCTCCCTGTTGCCCAATGTGACCCATCCCCCAGTATGCCCAATCGTGGGCTTGTGTTAAACAGGTATAACCTGGTGGTCTAGTGGCCCCCCATCATGCCCAATCACAGGCATCAGTAAGAGAATCCTGTTACCTGGTGGTCCAGTGGTCCCCCTTCCCTCCCACTCTCAGATGGCCCCTGGCCACCCAGCACCCCCTCAGTCATCAGCGGGTGGCAGCACCCCACTCACATACCACCCTGCCACCTGCCAAATGTTGGCATACAGTATGGGCTGTACCTATTGGTCCACAGTGTGGACCAATGAATACGAACCATACTGTGCCTACAGGCATGAAAATGTTCATTCACATATTCATGCCTGTGGTAGTATCAGTCTCTGCAGGCCCGATGATCCACATGTGAACCACTGGGCATACAGCACATACTGTACGCGTTATTTGAGGGCAGCTGGGCAGTATGCAGGTGGGGTGCTGCCACCTCCCAATGACTTGGGGGGTGCTAGGTGGCTGGGAGTCCTCTGAGGGTGGGAGGGAATGGGGGACCACTGGACCACCAAGTAAAGGGATTCCCTTACTGATGAACACGATCAGGCAGGATGGAGGAGGGGACCACTAGACCACCAGTTTGTATATTACTACACCACTGCCAGCGATCAGGCACGATGGAGGGTGGGCCACTAGACCACCAGGTAGGATATTACTTTACTTATGCCCATGATCGGGCATGATGGGGGGGCCACTAGACCACCAAGTTATGATGTATTTTACAGAAGCCCACGAATGGGCATATGGGAGGGGGGTGCACTAGCCCACCAGGGAAACCACCTGCTGCATGCAGCTATGAAGGGTGCCAGGTGCATTTTGCTGGGCTGCCCAGTGCAACACATGCCAATGGGGCCATAATGACATGCTAATAGCTCCATTCACCCCATGCATATATTATGGCTTCATTTACATGCCCTCTACTGACTATCATGGGTGCTGTTCCCGGTACAACTACGTTTGCCCTGGTGCATCCCCGTGCTACCTTTCTGTGGTTTGTGCTGGCACATTGCCACTGTGCCATGTGCAGTCCTTGCCATATTCAACGGTGCTGTGCCATGGTGCATCACCATTGAATATCACATGGTCCTGGCCCTGGTGCATCCCAGATGTGCTGCGCCCATGCTTGCACCATTGCCAGGTGCAGTTTGAATATCTGGGCACAGGTGTTCATGTAAAAAAAAACAGTTTTTCCCCTTAGACAGCCTATAAGGGGAAGGGGTCTGAGGAATGCTGTTTGGGATGGCAGTCAAAATAAAGCACAACTGAGACCTATTTAAGGTATCTGGTGGTCAAGGTGGGCTAGACCTTGAATTGGTATGCTCCTTCAAGTATCTTGAAGTCCTCCTTGATGAAAAACTCAACTTTGATAAGTACATAATGACCACCTGTAAATCAGTTAATACTAAAATTGGAGTAGCTTACAAAGCCAGCTATGTCCTCACACTGTCGGCTAGATTAGCCATCACCTGGGGGATCTTGCTCCTGTCGCTATCCTACTGGGTAGTCTCATATCTATATGCATCCCAATCTCTTCTCAGGAAGTGGGATACCACCTACAATAGTATCTGCAGGTATGCCTCTGCTTCTCCCTGGTCAAAACACCATTGCCAGCTCTATGTGGACCTAAACTGGCTTCCCCCCACTTCTGTCTGTATTCTGGCCCTTAGCTCCCTGACTGGCAATATACTCAGAGGCAGTATCCCTATTTTGCTTGCCTCCTTGCTATCTCCACTGCCCCCTCACATGGTCTTCAATCAGCTGATAAATCCCTGCTGCTTATAACTAGATGTAACTCTAATAACGGGACCCTAGCTTTCGCGCACTCGGTGGCCAAACTCTGGAACTCCGTACCTCTGGACATCCGCCTAGCTCCCAGTCATGTCCAATTTAAAAGCAAATGTCACTCCTTCCTCTACAGCCAGGTCTCCTGTACCTGCTTCAAACCCCCCTGAACATGCCATCCTATCTCTACGGTCCTGCTGTCTCACCTCCCACTGCTGCAAGCTGAACCCTAAACTTATCCTGCCTATTTAGTCCTGCTGTCAAGGCACTTATGTCTCAATGCCCTTATACCTGCCATCTGAACATTGTATTGCATTTGAACTCTATAACTATACTGTAAATGCCTATGTACTTGAGTACCTTGGTTTCTGTGTACTACTATTTTCTCCCCTACCCAAAATGTACTCCTATTTGTCCTGCCTCATTGTCATTTGAAATACTGGCTATTGTAAAGTATGTTGTAACAGTCATGTTTGTTCTGTATGCATTGATGCACTGTACCCTCCAGGGTCATGCCTGAAAATAGTCATTGCCATGGCTAATGCACCTACCTGGTAAACAAAAACAAAATAAAATGTATAAATTACATATCCCAGCACTGGGGTGCCCAATCCCCAAGCTGGGAGTATAAATACAATTTATAATCCCCCCTCACCATTGTGGGAAACTTGGGAGCCCACTTCCAGTGACCCCAGGTATACCCTACACCCCCTACTGTGGAACACTGGGAAGCCCACTCCCCATGTCCCCAGTTCTGTCCTACACCCCCAGTACTGTGGGACACTGGGGAGTCCACCTCCAGTGTCCACAAACAGTAACACATTTTCCCCTGTAAAAAAGGAAACTATCCCAACATCTTTTTTTCCCCCTGCTAACATCAGGGTGCCCAATCCCATGCCAGCACTACTCCCTGACAGTGTGGGACACTGGGTGACCCACTCCCAGTGTCCACAGTTATGTCTTTCACTCCCCAGTACTGTGGGACACTGGGGAGCCCACCCGCAGTGTCCCAAAATATTGCTTATGTGTTCCTGTAAAAGAAGAAAATAGTCAAAAGTCATCTCTCCATCCCAGCCCTCCCACTGAGCAACCCACCTCCCCACAACCCCCCTTGCCCTATACTTACCACCGGAGCCTGTCGGCTGCCATCTTCTGTTGACCGGACACGTCTGCACTCTTCAAAGCCGAACCACGAACTGAAGAATCAAGGTAAGTTTAGTATAATGACTGTCAATGGTGTTTTGAACTTATGTTGCTATCTCCATCATTTGTGGGTGTTTTTGCATCAAATTTTCAACATGAGCTTTTTGGGACCCCACCTCATGAACACTGTCACTGTTGTTTTGTTAATTGGACCCATAAGGTGATTTTACGGTCGCTGTGTGAAATCACCTTTCAGGACTGAGTAATGAAATAACAGTGCCAGTGTTCATTGATGGTCCATTGACTCATGTTGAAATCTGCAAAATACCAAAAATTGCCTGAGTTACGCGTGGTCATTGAAATGTTTCTACGCACGCTCGTAACTTTGCCAATTTTTAATATTTTCACTCCAAATGTTCAACATTACCATTTTTTCACTCCACCTCATGAACAGTACTGCTGTCATTTTTCACATCCTGCCTGAAATGTGTTTTCTCTACTGTGGCAAAGAATGACGTGTATGCTGCACAAAATCACCTAGTAACAAAATGACAGTGCCAGTGTTCATGAGGTGAGGTCCCTAAAAGGCCATGTTGAAAATTTGGTGAAAAAATATCCCAAAAAATGCTTGAGGTATGTGCGTTCATTTAATTAATTCTACGCACGTGCATACCTTTGGAACTTTTCAATCTTTTGGAGCCAAATTTTCAACATAGCAATTTTTTCACACCAACTCATGAACAGTACAGCTGTCATTTTTCACATACTATCCTTAATGTGTTTTTGCACCTGTGGTGCAGAATGGCATTGCAGTTGTGCATAATAACATTTTGCCTTGCATTTCATGATTTCTCTGTATCGGGGTACATGAGGTGGCTGACAGTTTGGTCACTGCTGTTAGATACATGAAAGTGCAGGGCCCAGAGGGCCCTGTGCTTCCACACCTACATACATATGTGCATCTACAGAGGGATTGGAGCACAGGGTCTGACGCACCCTGTGCTCCCATAGTGAAATAAGGATATTATCATACTATCTCAAAAAGAAAGGAAATCATTGCAAAAAACTCAGTTAATGCATCATTTAGGGTTCCTATAACAGTGACAAAAGTATGGGAATTCGATGTTAGGGTTCCCAGCCCTACCACTCCACCTCCACCCTCCATACACCAACAGGTGTCGGGGTGTGCCTTGAGGTCATCAGCCCTAACTATCACCCCATTCCATGAGTAAAGAAGCTGAGATGGTACAGTATAGGAGAATGGGGTGAGAGTTAGGCCTGACAACCCCAGGTTACACACTGACGCCTGTTGGTGTGTGGAGGGTGGGGGGTTGTATGGCTTGGAATCCTAACACCAAAATTTCCAAGCTTTTGCCACTGTACTAGGAACCCTAACTGATGCATTAACAGAGATTTTTGCAATGAATATATAGGCAATTCTTTTGAGGATAAATTTGGTCAAATATTTTCCATACATGCAGGGTGGTTAGCCCTAGAGTGAGAATAACACATTCATCCTCACTCTTTGACCCCATGGCCAAATTTACCCACAGAGTAGGCTGTGATTAGCTGCAGCTAGCAGCATGAGCTGCCAACTCTAGCCAATCACTTTCACTTAAACACCTTTCACTTGCAAGCCCATCAGCAGCAGCATAAGCAGTTTCAAAATCCCCATTTACTCACACATTGACTCCACATAACAGTTTCAGTTATGTGCTGTATCTGCCACATCACTATTCTGCTCAGAAAAATTTCAAAGTTTTTATCTACAGCTATTTTTATAACTCCCTTTCTTTACCCCTTGTCTGCCATTCACATATATGCAGCTGCTTGTTTTCCAAGACCCCAATCCCCAGTGGTCACTCACATTTTTTATCAGCAACAGACTCCTGCTGCCTGACTACACTTTCTGGCAAACCTGAAGCAACTGTGACCAAGCCAAATCCTAACAAGGCTCCTGTGTCTCCTATGGCTGCACACTGATATGCTCCCTCCTTGGAGCAATGATATGCTTACACACAAAAATGAAAGTACAGCTCAGTTGAAGTGCTTTGGAGCACTCAGCCATCTGACAAAGATTTAAAAACAAAGCAGTTAAAAACTTAGAAAGGAAATGGTGTTTCATAAATGAGATATGACATGGCCCTTACTGTGAATATCAGTGATATTCACCCATGTACCTGACCTCAGACATCACCCATGGCTCTGCCAAACAGGATGTCATAAGGTCAAGCTGTACTTGTGGAGAGTATCACTCCCAGTCTGACCATGGCATAGATATATGTAATATGGATGGCAGTAGAGACTAGAGAGGTTAGTGGTTAGCATAAAGAGCTGTGTATGACCTTGGTACATTCAGCAGGCCTGGGTTTGATTCCCTCAACCTCTACCTGCATTGTCTGTGTCCTGAGTAAATCACGTAACCTCCCCAGTGCTCCTGGGTAGCCCCTGAAAAAGGTTTTGTGCTTTGTGGACATTACCTAATTACCAAAGAATGAAAAAATAGAGAGAGAGAGAGAGATCTATGAATGCTAGATCATGTAATGCATGGGTAAAACCCAGAGGGAGCAAATCAGATTATAAAGGCAACTATAAATTCAGTTGAACATTAAATGAACATTACACAAAACTTCTGATGCGTTCAGTGATAAATGGAGTCAATAGGAGGACTGAGCATCTATGCACTGTAGGCCAGGTGCTCAGCTTTTTGTAGGGGAGTGTGCCATGCACCCCCTGCTGATTGATGATCCATGCTTACCCTTCTGTCAACAGAAAAGGGAAATGTTTTCCCTTATGTAAAGGCAGACCTGTGACTGTCTTGTGCAGGTACTATAGAAGCATTGTCCTTGGAAATATGGTAATAATAATATAAAAGCAAAGGTAAAAGATTTAATCACCACCTTTTGATGGAAATGGCAATTTTGCTGTAGGCCAAAACTGCGGCAAAATTGTACCTCAGATTTACCTTGTGACCTAATTGTAAAAGTATAACCTAGAAGTCCAATACAGGGTTTTAGATATTTGGGTTGGTGGTCCTGATATTCAAGCTTGACTTCAGGCACCATTTTGCACAATACTTAGCCTGAACAGTGTTTCCAATGAAATCCACCTAGCTGCCAAATAACAAACTCAGTGCTCTGACTCTCCCACTGTTCTGGGTCCTTGTTAACTGGCAGTTACTTATCCAAAGCTGGCTTGCTGGTAAGTTTGCTGGTGAAGATGGTTAGCTCACTAGTTTCTGACAATGGCATATTTTCTGGCAGGCTAGATAGTTTTTTGACTGATGGGGTGGTTATTTTACTGTTTTTTTTTCTGAAAAGTGGGAACAATGATGACATACTGTGCTACTCTGCCCAAGGTAGGAGGCCATTTGGTGACAGAGGGCCTTCTGGGTATGGTCATTCTGGCAGCAGGGTGGGTGCAGCAGACTGTGAGTTGTTATTTCTGCTCTCAGGGTAGGCATTCTTTTCCACACAGTGGTTATCCTCGCCCTAGAATAGACACAGATGGTGGGTATTTCAGCACAGTGGTGAGAATTCTGGCTCTAAAGTGGTCATTGAGGCACACAAGATGTAAATTCTAGTCCTAAAGTATACATTGAGGCACAGAAGGTGGGCATAATTGCCCTGGGGTTGGCATTCTTGCTCAAGGATGGACATTGAGAAATGTCAGGTGGGCATGTTCATATACCGTTGTTATACCAAAACCCTGACAGTGAAACCATTTCAGTGACACAACCCTTTTAACATCCACAGTTTTGATCAGTTTGTTGGAGCACTGTATGGATGCAGCAACTCCTAGTGTTGGTTGTTCTCCCCATTAATCCCCACCTACCCTGGAGTTGATTATATATATAGGTCCAGGGAAGTGTTGGGGCAGAGGGAGGCAAAGCCCCCAGCAAACAGTTGAAATGTGCCCCAGTGCATGGGGCGCCACGGTGGCCAGTCAACACATTTACCAGGTATTGTAATCGCCGTCAGCAAATTTGTGTCACTGTCATGTCCATCGACAACTTTGTTGTCGACAAGACTTGGTAGTGGGCAATACAGCCCTAGGGTAGGCACTGAGGCACAAAGAGCAGGCATTCCTGGCCAAAAGATAGAGTTCTGTCCTCAAGGTGGTCATTCAGGTACAAAGAGTTGGCATTCCTGCTCTAGGATTGGCATTTTGTGCTTAGGGTGGGAAGTTTTGCTCTAGAGTTTGCAGTAAAGAACGTGGGCATTCCTGCTGTAGGTTGGGCTTTGTGGTCAGTTGGGAAGGAGATCCTAGACTGGGGCTGGGAGGGTGGCCCACATATAATGTGACTGGTCAGGAGGGGGGGCTGGGGCTTGTGGGTGGTCCAGGTGCAATGAGGCTGGTTTGCCGGAGAGAAGAGTCTGGTCTGTAGTCTAGAATAGTGGTTCAGTTGCTGGGAGGAAGGTTGGTTAGGGGTGGACAGCCAGTCCAGGTGCTGATAGGGTGGTCTTGCTGATGGAAAGCTGACAAGCAGGGAAGAGCAGGCTGGACTGGAACATGCATGGGTGGCCCAGGTGCAGCAAGGCTGGTCAGATGGAGGAGAAGAAACTAGTTCAGGGTCTCAGAAATGCAACTGCTGAATGGAAGGTCAGATAGGGGTAGAAAGCTTGTTCAGGGACTGAAAGGGTGGTCCTGCTGCCAAGAGGCTAGTCAGCTGGCAAGGAGATGCTTTTCCATAACCTGTAAGGATGATCCAGGTGCATTGAGGCTGGTCAGCTGGGGATAAGAAACTGGTCCAGTCGTTGCAATTCTGGTCCAGCTTCTGGGAGAAAAGTCACTATGTCAGGGGGCTGAAAGAGTGGGACTGCTGTTGGGAAGCTGGTCTGGGGATTGGAAAGCTGGTCCAGGAAATGAGAGGCTGGTCGGCAGAGGAGAAGGGGCTGGTCCAGGAGCTGGAAGAGCCATCAGCTGGGGTGAGAGGTTGGTCTTGGAGATGAAAGAGTGATGCAGCTGCTGGAGGGGTAGTAGCAGCAGATCATAGATTTGACCAGAGGCTGAAATGATGGTTTATGTGCTGGGAAGGTGGTCTGCTAGGGGTTAGCAGACATTAATAAAAGTTCAGGTGGATATTGTTTGGCGCTAAGATTTCTTAAAATGGCCTCATTGTATATTTATTGCCGATTACCAAAAATCTTAAATCTATCATTAATCGCAGATCAATTTCCTAATGCTTGAAAGGAAACCATTATTACACCTATAAATAAGGGGGATATAGCTCTAGTGAGATAGATAACTATAGGCCAATTTCTTTGTTGCATTCTTTGGGTAAGCTGCTGGAGAAAATTGTTAACCAGAAGCCTACAGATTATTTACAGTTGGGTGGTCTCCGGTGTCTGGAGCAATGTGGATTTTGTAAATATCATGGCACGAGTACTGCTTGGCCAGATTCATGGACCACATCAGTGAGGCAATGGATAGGGGACAGCTCACTGGTGATGTGTTCGTGGACATAGAAACATAGAATTTGACGGCAGATAAGGACTGCTTGGCCCACCCAGTCTGCCCATTTCCCTACCTAATGGATAAGCTGCAGATCCTAGTTAAACAGCAGCCTACTTCTTTCTACCCCCACCCCCTAGAATTGCCTTATGGCTGTCCCATGCATGCTTGAATTCAATCACTGTTTTTGACTCCACAACCTCCTCCGGAAGGCCGGTCCATGCATCCACAACCCTCTCTGTGAAAAAATACTTCCTTACATTACCTCTGAGCCACCCCCCATCTTCAAATTGTGCCCCTTGTTCTTGCACACCTCTTTTTTTGAAAGATGCTAACCTCTTGGACTTTGTTGATTCCCTTGAGGTATTTGAATGTTTCTATCATGTCCCCCCTCTCCCTTCTTTCCTCGAGGCTATACATATTAAGCTCCTTTAGTCTCTCTTCATATGTCTTCCGGTGCAGACCCTGCACCATTTTAGTTGCCCTCCTCTGGACGGCTTCCATCTTGTCTATGTCCTTATGGAGATTGGGTCTCCAGAACTGCACACAGTACTCCAGATGGGGTCTCACCAGCTGTCTGCACAGAGGGATAACATTCCTGTTTTCTATTGGTGATGCCTCTCCCTATGCATCCCAGTATCTCCCCAGCCCTTCTTACTGCCCTCTCACATTGCTTGCCCACCTTTAAGTCATCTGATATGACTACCCCTAGGTCCCTTTCCATTTTTGCTGTTGTTAGTATCTCACCCCCCATTGTGTACTCTTCCCCTGGGTTTTTGTTTCCCAGGTGCATTACCTTGCACTTCTTAGCATTAAATCTAAGCTGCCATACATTTGACCATTCCTCTAACTTTGCAAGTCCTTCTCATCCTTTCCACCCATCTTGTGCATCAACTCTGTTGCAGATCTTTGTGTCATCTGCAAGAGACATACTTTTCCTTCAGTCCCTCTGCAATATCGCTACAAAAACATTGAAGAGGACGCGTGCTAATACTGAACCCTGCAGCACCCCACTAGTAACCCCCTTTCTTCAGAGTGGACTCCATTTACTATTACCCTCTGTGTCCTATTCTCCATCCAAATCTTTACCCAGGCTGTCATCTTGGGACCCACTCCCAGGCTGGCTAACTTGTATATTAATCTTTTGTGTGGGACTGAGTCAAATGCCTTGCTAAAGTCTAGGTAGGCCATGTCCACAGCCCCTCCCTGATCTACTATTTTGGTTACCCAGTCAAAGAAATCTATTAGATTCATCTGGCATGACCTTCCTGCTGTGAATCCATGCTGCCTTGGGTCCTGTGCCCCTCTGGTCTCTAGGTACTCGACAATTCTTTCCTTCAGAAGTGATTCCATCATTTTCCCTATAACTGAGGTTAAACTAACTGGTCTGTAGTTTCCCACTTCTGCCCTGCTCCCACTTTTGTGAAAGGGAATCACATCGGCCCTCCTCCAGTCCTCAGGTACCACCCCATCCTCCCATGATTTGTTAAAGAGGGTGTCACTAGTTCTACCCTTAGTTCTTTTAGAATTCTGGGATGAATTCCATCAGGCCCCATTGCTTTGTCTACCTTCAGTTTTAAGAGTTCTTTCAGAACCCTTTCTTCTGTAAATGGGCTGGTATCAACTTCTGTATCCAGAGTGTTTCTATTGTTTGTTTTAGGTACCTCCCCCCTCTTCATTTGTAAATACTGAGCAAAAATATTTGTTTAGTATCTCTGCCTTTTCACAGTCACCCTCTGCCCACCCCTCCCTTTATTAAGCCTCACTATCCCTCCCTTAGTCTTCCTTCGCTCCCTGATGTACATAAAAAAGGTTTTATCCCCCTTCTTAACTGAGTTGGCTATCTTTTCCTCAGTTCAGGCCTTTGCTGTTCTGACTGCCTTCCCAGCTTCCTTTTGCTTTAACTGATACAATTCTCTGTCCTGCTCCTTCTGTGATTCCTAGTACTTTCTGAATGCTTTCTTTTTCTCTTGAACCTTCACTGCACCTCCTTTGAGAACCATAGTGGTTTCTTAAATCATTTTGTTTTGTTTATTTGCTTCACACAAAGGCTTGTTACCTCTGTGATGGCAGTTTTTATTATTCCCCATTGTTCTTCCACCCCTCCTTCCTGCCCATTTGCTAGTGCATTCCTTAGGCACTCACCCATTTTGGCAAAGTCAGACCTCCTGAAGTCCAGTACTTTTGCCTTTGTATGGCTTGACGCTATTGCTGCATTTATTGTGAACCATACTGTTCGATGGTCGCTGTCCAAGGTATTTGACCTGGTAAGCCATTCCCTGCTGTTTGGGAGGTTGGGGAGCCTGGGGGTAACTGAATATCCTACATACTAGTTTAGAAGTTACTTAACTGATACATCATTATGTGTAAAATATGGGAGAGTGTTAACTAGTAGTAAACAAGCATTTGCCAGTGCCGAATGTTGTCTTGCTGGCATTGGCATTGGTAGTGCAGGAGTTAAAGAGATGCATAATAGGCATGGCAGTAAAGCATTGAACTGATGCCAACCCACCCCCGCCCTGCATAGACCGACAGGCATTGGGGTGTCCCTTTGGGTGTTTGGTAGTGCAGTGCAGGAAAACATTTTGGGCAGGATGTGAAAAACTGACAGCTGTACAGCTCATAAGGAGGCATAAAAAAATGCCAGTGTTGAAAATGTGGCATGTAAATATAGCAAATTTGTGAAGTTACAAGGGTGCATGGGAAATATGCAATGCACATTTGCAACACTGCCATATTATGGGCATTTGACACCAAATTTTCAACATAGGCATTTTAGCACCTCTGCTCATGTACTGTGTCACTGTTATTTCCTCAAAGTGTCCCAAGAAGTGAGTTCACACAGCAACCATGCTATTCTATGCCGGAAGTGCGAAAACACATTTTGGGCAGGATATGTGAAATGACAGCTGTAATATTCATCAAGAGGTGTGGAAAAATGACAATGGTGAAAATCCAGAGTGAAAATATCAGACATGCACGACAGTACGAGAGTGCATGCAATCTGCCAATGCACGCTCGTAACACAGTCATTTTATGGAGTATCATCACCAAATTTTCAACATAGGCATTTTAGGACCTCTGCTCATGAACTGTGTCACTGTCATTTTAATAATCTGGCCCAAACACTGATTTCCCACAGCAACTGCCCTACTGTGCGCCAGAAGTGCGGAAACACGGTTCGGGCAGGATGTGGAAAATGACAGCTGTACTGTTCACAAGGAGGTGCATAAAAATGACAATGCTGAAAATCTGGCTTTAAAATATTGTGAATTCATGAAGTTACGAGCCTGCGTAGCAGCTGCGCAATGCACACTCATAAAACAGGCATTTGTTGGATTTTTTCAACCAAATTTGGAACATAGGGTTTTTGAGAGGCCACCTCATGAACACTGGCACTGTCATTTCATTAATGGGTCCTGAAAGGTGATTTCACACAGTGACTGAGAAATCACCTTTCGAGGCTGATTAATGCCATGACAGTGACATAATTCATGAGGATGGGCCCCATAAACCCCATGTTGAAAATTTGGTGCCAAAATTCCAACAAATGCCCGAGATATGCAGCAAAGTTGAAAAAATCCTATTCATTCCATTATACAGCTTACCGGCATTTCCTCAGTTTGCAGTTGGCTTTGAAGAGTGCAGACATGTTCCTGGTCCAGTGAAGATCATCGCACCGGACTCCAGAGATAAGTATGGGGAGGGGGGTGAGGGGGCGGGGAGGCAGAGTGCACAGTTGGTGGGTGTGGGTGGGGGCAGGAGACTACGAGGGACCATTTTAAGTTACATGGAAGAAAAAACGAATTTCTGAGGACGTTTTTTCAGGGACTTGAGCACACTGGGGTGGGCTCCCAGCATGCCACCTAACTGTTTTGGGGGGGGTTGCTGCAGCCAATGGGGGATTGGGCATCCTCATTGGCAGACAATGGGGGCTTGGTGGTGAATTTATGCCGATGGGGATTGGGCACCCCCGTCAGCACACAATGACAGCGGGGGGGAGGCAAGAGCTGAGGGGGATTGGGCACCCTCTCAGCATATAAGAAATGCAGGGAGGCTGATTTATGCCGACGGGAGTGGGCTCCCCATTGGCACACAATGAAAGCGGGGAGGCAAGAACCGAGGGGATTGGGCACCCCACTGCATATAGGAAATGGGAGGCCATGTGCCGATGGGGAGTGGGCTCCCATCGGCAGCTTGTGCAGCCACAGTAAGCCCAGCACAGGGGGATTGGGGCACCCCGTGGTCGGGTTGTTCGCGGTTCGCCTTGCTGCTTATTTGCGTTTGAGGAAGTGTCCCCACCATAAGTTTTGCTGGATTGCAGCGACCTTTTAGACTTGCCACATTAGCATGCATGCAGTGTGGTGCCGCTGATTGGGATTGAGGACACACCTATTAATGCGTGCCCTGCATTCGCCCAACAGCGGCCGCGCCTCCAAAGCTGCACTACCACAAGATGTTGATTTTAGCATAAGCGCAGCAAGCCAACATAAAAATGGATTTGAGTGTGCCCCAGGGATCTATCCTGGGGCCTTTCTTGTTCTCACTGTTTGTGGATGAAATACCATCACACATGCAAAACACAAATGTACTGATGTTTGCAGATTATATTATTTTATATAGTAGCTCTACTTCTGTTGAGACTCTGAATCAACAGCTGAGTAATGATTTCATTGAATTGGATTTATGGTTAAAAAAATCAATATTTGTTATTGAACAATAAGAAAACAAAGAGTATGCTTCTTGGCTCAAAGCCAAAATTAGTAAGCAATCGATCTTTGTCTGACTCAAAAGGAATAGTATTAGAACAAGTGACAGTTCAGATATTTGGTCATAGTATTAGATACCAACTTAACTTTCTCTGGATATATTAATCCATCTTGTAAGCAGATTACCTAGAAATTGGGTGTACCTTTTAGACTTCAAAATTGTCTGACTTTGCAGGCTAGGACAGCTATTGCTAGAAGTGTCCTACTAGCAATTATGAACTATAATTCTTTTCTCTTCTCAAAGCTTACAAAATCTGATTTGTCACTATTGACTTCCACATTCCATAGTATATGTAGGTTTGTACTTAAAGCATCCTATCAAACCCACCACTGTTTATTGTATCAATTAACAGATTGGCTCCCCCCAAACTTAAGTACTGTACATAATTTAAATTGTCTAATGGATAATGTTATGAGACAAAAGACTGACCCCCTTTATATTCTTACTACCAGTTTAGGGAAACTGAAAGGTCTTTAAGATCATCTACAGCTTTTACTGTAAGTTAGTGGCTCCAAAAATGAAAACTGCAATGGGAGAGAGTTCTTTCTCTGCTATGGCAGCAAAACACTGAAACTGTTTATCAACAACTTTTTCTGAAACCATTATCACACTGCTTTTAAATCAAGACTGAAACAATATTATATGTGTAAAGAGCAATGTAAATGTTTTTGATGAATTGTAGTGATGTTGAAGTGATGTATTGTTGTTTGGTTTATATTTATTGTGTATTGTAACATCTTGATCATCTGGTCCCGGGTTGTGTCTGAAAAAGGGCCTTGGCTCATGGCACTTACCTGGTAAACAAAAGTTAAAAAAAAAATAGATGATAGTCCAGGGAGTAGAAGGGTGTTCTAACTGCTTGGAGGTATATTTGTTTAGGTGTGAGGATGGTCCTTTGGCTAGCAGTATGGTTCCATAACTAGGAAGCTATTCAACTAGGGAGTGGAGGCTGGTCATGGGGCCTAGAAAGGTGGTCCAAAGGCAGGGAGGCTGGTCAGCTGAGCAGCAAGGGCTGGTCTGGGGGCTGTAAGAGTAGTTTAATTGCTGGAAGGAAAATCAGCTAGGGGGTTGGAGGCTGGTCTGGTGTCTGGAAGAGTAGTCAGCTGGGGATTTGAAGCTGGTCCTGTGGCTGAATGTTTGTCCCAGCTGCTGGGAGAGTAGTTGGCTGGGAAATGTAGGCTGTTCCAGTGACTGGAATGGTGGTCATGGTGCCTAGAGGGTGGTTTGCTGTGGGTCAAAGGCTGATCTGGATGCTAGAAGGGTGTAGACATTACAGGATTGATGGTCAAATGGAGTGGGGATAGTCCTGGGGTTAAGGCCCTTTAAAAGACTATGGAGGGTCTTACACTTTTCATTAACCCACTAGGTGAAATCCAGACTAGCTGGACTATGCAAATTTCTCCTGGTGTTCTGGTTGAACTAGTCAGTCTGGGGTTTATCATATTTTACCATTTTGTCTGGGTGGGTGAATTTCAAAATATCCATATTTATCATTGACTG
The DNA here is from genome assembly GCA_016271365.2 of Neoceratodus forsteri. Taxonomy (NCBI): domain Eukaryota; kingdom Metazoa; phylum Chordata; order Ceratodontiformes; family Ceratodontidae; genus Neoceratodus; species Neoceratodus forsteri. Next base: position 207,755,404 of record CM057451.1, read on the forward strand.
TGTGACTAGAAGCTGTGACACCTGACTTTCTCAAGGGGCTCACTTAATGTATTACACAAGAGTGTCCAGAGGACTGACTTGCTGGAGTGAATCTTGAGACCTGGATTATCAGCATAGTCCCAGTTTCCAGCCATGGGCCAGAGAAGCCTCAGAATATGCTGAAGGCATCCCCCTCAGATTATTGGTGAGGTTCTTACCTTCCAGCTTTAATAGTGCCTCAGGGACAGGTGTCAAGAAGACATCCATGATCACAGGGGGCCATGTGACATCTGCCTTACATCCTTTCATGGTTTAGCCCATTAATGAGGGAAGGGATTAAAAAAAAAACAGTGAAAATAATGAGGATAGCCAAGGTATATGGCATCCATACTCCAGCTCTGCCTGTCCTAGCTCTGGTCACCTTGCTGCCCCCAGCACCACCAGATATACCACTGTGGAGGTAAAGCTTCAGGAATTTTTGCAGAGCCCTTGCTTCAGATGGAGCTGTGTCAGAGCAGTAGTGGAAACAAACTGAATTTGTAGAGAATAAAAAAATCTCAAATATTAACAGAAAAAAAAATACAGTGTGTTCTGGAGTGGAAAATGGTGGCACCAAATCCAGTACCAGCACCTACAGCAGTATGGTGGTCAGGTGCCAAAAACCCAGTAGCTAGACTGGCATGACATGGTAGCTGCCAGAAACATAGCCTGCTGGGTCTGGAAAAATCCTTTTTTGATGCATATAAATATTTTTTTACTGTACTGCCACACTGAAGCCCATGGTTGGCTGAGGTACTATCAAATCCATGGGCCATGCTGGCCCATCAGCGCAGTGGTTGGATTTCCGCTTGCGATGCCAGTGACCTGGGTTCGGGAATGGACCAGGGAGCTGGAGGGCCAGCTGGGGCAGAAGGATTGAGTGCCCCACGGGTGCTCTCCTTCTCCGGGGAGAGGGTTGGGGAGAATGCCCAGTGTGTGAAGACTCCTAGCAGTGGCTAGGAGCACTCACTAGCTCCAGCATCCAAATGCTTAGAGGGGCGGGGCAGATGCTGGATGCCATTGCACATCCCCACCCCTCGGGATACAGCAAAAAAACCTTGCTTGCGAGAGTCATTAATGACACCCGCCCCTGGCCCTGATTAGGCTCCAGGCTGGCTTCAGACTCTAGTCCCACATTTGCGATACTAAGGGCCAAGTGCTGCAACCCCACCCTGAGGGGGAAAGCTGGGGGTGTTGGAGTCATGGCCAAATATGGAGGTAGGGGTCCAAGGGTCCGTGACCAGGCAAAGGAGCCTGCGAACGAAAGCAGAATAAAAAAAATTAAAAATCCATGGGCCCTGACAGCATAGGTCCCCGCATTCACCTGATTTCTAACTGCTGAGCTAATTAAAATGTCCCTGTCATCTAGTGGCCCCCCCCTCACATAATCTGCAACTGCTAAGCTAATCAGCTTTCCTGGTGTCTGGCAGTCCCCCTCCCTCACCCAAGTCACTGTTACTTTTGCCAATGTTTTGTGGCCCCATACCTGCTGAGGTAGACCCCTGCCCATCCCATCACCATCTGCCCCACATACATCCAGTATTGCTATTATGCAGTGCTGTATAGCAATACAGGACATGGTCTGACAGTAGCTAAGTGTGCATACAGCCGAACAGTGCATGTGCATGGAATATATTGTACTGTATGTCAGCAATGCTTAATCTCAGACTCAGAAATCTGCCATAGTACACTCTTTTCCCCCCAGATTTCAATGGTACCTTCCAGACCACCAATTAAGGACACACTGGTGATGGCCCATATGCCCCCAAATGGGTGTTCGAACACTAACTCTGTATGTCCTCATTATGCAAACCACAAATCCAGATGTGAGTGGCAGCATATAGTCTGTGAAACCACTAACTTGGTAGATTGTAAGTGCAGTAGGGGTGGGACTATAGCATGGCAACAGGTATATGGTTTGCATGACAAGATCCATTGCAACAGACAGTTTGCGCTACAGCCATATTCATCAACAAAACTCCCTAAAGACCTGTATCTTTGTGCTTGCTTCTTCTGAATGTTGATTCTGAATTTTAATGTACCTCTATGGTCTAACCTTGTGGTCCAATGACCCTTTAACAATTAGTGGTATTTGTTTCATTTCTGGTATGCTGAGGATACTCCCTCCATAGCCACATTCCTGAACATTCCAATGTCTGGCAGCTCTGTGCACCACATAACTGTTCCATTATATTATTGGATGTTCTGACTTGCTAGGTAGAGAATCCTAGTAAAAGTACTTATAGTACTTCTTGTGATCATGGGATCTATGTGCCTTGTGTTCTGGAGGGTGAGAGTGTAGAGACACTGTGTAGGGAACATCATAGACTTGTGTAGTGGCATTATTAATAACAAAGCCTTCCCCTGCCCCTTTGCCTATGCTACTACACTGACCTGTGTGATAGCACAAGTAAAGAGTCGATACTCCTTTGTATTTTTATAAAAGGGGTGGAACACAGAGGTTATGTAAGAAAAAATGATGGCCTCTATCAATGTGAACACCTGTTGATGTGAGAGATAGTGGACATACAGTAGCTCCACTCTAGGGGAATTTCCAACCCTACTGTGGCCATTCTAGTGCCCTGAGTGGATATTCTACCCCTCTAGGAGGACACCACTACTCTAGGGTAGGCATTCTGGTGCCCAGGGTGGTCTGTCCTCCACTCTGAGTGGGCATTCTAGTCACCATGGTGGGCACAGAGGGTGGGAAGTGCAGCCGTCAGGCTGAAATTCTGACTGTTGGGTGGCCATTCCTGCCCCTGGGGTGGACAGTCTGTCCCCAGGGTGGGCACGGAGAAACAGAGCATTGTGATTCAAGCACCCAAGTTGGACACTCTAGGAAGGGGGGGCTGGTATGGAGGCAGGAAGAATTGTCTGCTCGGGGAATGGAGGCAGGTCCTGGAAGGATTATTCAACTGCTGGGAGAGTGGTCAGCTAGGGATCAGAGGCTGGAATGAATGGTGGTTTACTGTAGCTGCTGGAAGCATGGCTGGCTGAAGTCTGGAAGATGATACAGGGGTTGGAATTGTCTGGAACATGCAGGGTGGGCAGCTCAATGGGGAAAAGGCTGGTCTAGGGATCAGGCACCTTTTAAAGACTTGGGAGGGTCCCCATGTTCTTCAATAAAATAGTGTTGAAATCTATAATAGCTAGAATGGCAAGACCATGCATGTCATTATTACCTGACTGGTCTTTCCAAAAATCCAGAAATCCAGGTTATTTTTTTTTTTTTTACCATTGTGGTTTGATCCTAGTTTTACCAATACACTTGGCACAGAAACAAAAAAACAAAAGCATTACTTAGCATCACCATGGGTGATACACACACATTATGTGAGTTTATTTTAATGATGTTTAATCTGGAGCACACACACCTTTTCAAATACATCAGTAGTAGCATTACAGAAATTATATATTCAATTTTGATGATCTGGTTCACTAACACCCTCCCCCCAGCTGAGCCATGATTTCAGTGTATTAGAATGGCTCAGTTGGTAAAACATCCACCTCCAGGTCACAAGGTCATAGGCTGCAGTCCCGAACAGGGATTGGAATCATACTATAAATGCCAGTATTCAAATGCAGTACTAGGGGAAATTATGTACTGTCAGGATGTGGCGCCTTTTGAATGAGGTGTTAAACTCTGGTCCTGTCCTCCCATCTCTCTGCCTATCATGGTGGGTGTCCAGGTGGAAGTAAAAGAACAATAGACACTTTCTCGCTTTTCCAGTGTCCTGGCCTATGTTCCTGTTCCCATAAAACTAACTCATGCAATTGTCCAAAGCTGTGTGTGAGTGTTAATGTGTGAACTGGCTGTTAATACTCATTCACAGTCACTACAATACCAGACTCTCATCACTTGTAAAGTGCTTTGAGAAAGAATGTGTATCAAAAGCAAATTATACAGTAAATGCTAATTCTTCTTTACACATGCTTGCTGCAACATAAATACAATTATTTATTTATTTAGTTTTTGTTGACTGTGAAAGGAAGACCAGGCAATTATGCCTATTTTCAGCCTCATCCCAGGAGTACAGAGTGGGGTATAGAGATGTAAACTGACTAGCAGTGGATGAAGTAAGAAGACTTTGTATCACAGAGAAATTTGCACATTTTACCAAATGTGTGAAGTTCTTCATGAAGACGATTTTCTATTTTGCCTTAAAGAAGAAGTTTGCAGATGACAAAATTGTGAATTTCACCTATGAATTTTGGCTGTAAGATGTTTGCAAGGATCCATGGGATAGGAGGTCACATGATGCTGCAATGAGCTGCATTGCCCTGTGTAGGCTGAACTCAGTGCAGTGTGAAGAAGATACAGTTGGTGTTAAGTGAGCTTTATATTTTTGTGCCTAAAAACCTTAGGAAAGCATTTAAAACACACAGCATTTTCCAACAAATCACTCCATTAATTGTCAACTGTACCTTGTGCCTCCAGATCACCAATCATTTGTGGCATTTCTTGTGATTTAGTTAGTTTAAAGTTGTAGTTTAATTTTCTGTATTGTGTAGTAAGGCAGTGCTGTCTGTGGGGGGATGGCTTATCTGGATTAACTTCGAACAAGAAAAAGGCAGGATGGGCAGCCTTTTCTGTCTTAGTAGTATTAGTGCAGTTGTAATCACTATTTCTGTGTTTTTTTCCCTGTTTTCTTTGGTTTGTAATTTTACTGTAGTTCTGCAGAACAGTTAGGTGTGTTTTACTGAATGATTTTTGTCAATGTAGTTTGACTATATTGATTTCATTTTTGTTTATTGCTAGAAGTTAGTGTTTTTCATGTACACAGTAATGCCTGAGCTGTTGCACCTTGCATGTGTCTGCTTAGTCCCTAAAATCCCTGTCATGTATTGTTTGTGTAAAACACAAAAACATAAAAAACAGTTGTCTACACAGGTGCTGCTGCAGGAGGAGCTTGAACTTCACTAGAGGGTGGTGCAACTTCTACAGTGTGCCTACCACCACACTGTGACACTGGAGCATCCCTTATGCCCTACACAAACTGCTGCCAGCATACATGGGTCACCACCCCCACTCTCCTCTTACCTCTGCTTTTCCTGCTACTTGGCCCAGTGATTTGACATGAGATGGGTCTTTTGGTCCCCAGTACCCAAGTGGGTCTCCTGCTTGCCCCAGGAGACACATTCATTGCATAAGTTGGAAGTGACCACACTAAACCTAGCGCTAACCCCAACTCTAACCCTATTGTCTTAGAGGATAACATTGCAACTTTAACAAGTCATAACTCCACCAGTCTAAGGAGTTAATGGACACTCTATATATCCAAACGAAGGTCCCAATAAGTCCTACAATAGTAACACATACAGTAATAGTCACAAAATATTCATGGGGCATGCACAGTACCCCAAATTTACCTCCCAAATTCACTACAGTGCCAAATCCACAATATAATCATTTCAAATGTACTTTATGTGCATCTCCATCTGGACTACAAGCATATCAAGTTTCAAACAAATTGAACATAAATTGACCAAGTTATGCCTCAAAACCCCCAAAGGAGTAATTGGTTGAAGTGGGGTGGTAGCATTTGATTTGCCAAATTATTCTCTGCCACATCTGTGACATTCATGAGGGTTGGTGCTGGGGGAGGTGGCAACAAAAGGATCAGTCTGAGAGGTAGCAAAATCTCTGGCTCAGGAACAGTGGTCAAAAAGGAGGTTGCTGGTGTCCCCTTGACTGCTTGTTGTGAGGTGACACTGAGCCTAATATGGATAATAGGTTGCCAGCATGGATATACAGACCTGTGACCAAACAGCTGGTACCTCCTTTCTGTGCATTGCAGCACATTGGGCATAAGTAATTGGGAAGTATTCAACTGTGGCTGGGAGGAAAATTGTACTGAGCCCCATTGCAGTGGTAGCAATCCTCTGGGTATAGTGGCAAACATATTGCACCGACAGTGACAAGTGTAACTGCATCACAGACGCAGGTCATGCAATGTTTGAATTGCTTCTGACTGAGACTGGTAAGTGGATGCAGCCTGTGGAGTTGGGGGCATGGGAAGTGGCAAAGGGTCTTCAGGCTGTGGACTGTGGAGGACAGGGGACTGCTGACCTTGAGACTTTTATGTATCAATAGCTTCATTTTATCCTAACTTCATCTTTGTGTACCCCCAAGGAGAGGTTACAGGTGAAATTGCAAGAATAATTTACCCAACTTCACATTGGTTTACCCAAGGAGAAGTTACATGTGAAGTTGCAAAGCGAAATTACCAATGACAAATTTCCTATTAAACAGAAAATCTTATGAAATTATCGATGGAGGCAAATTTGGCAACTTTGCCTGCAAATTAAAACTTCTCAACATCTCTAAAACTGAAATACTGAATCCAATTAAGCTGTTTGTGGTATATTTTTTTTTTCATTGAATGGGAACATTCTATCCAGGACACCAGGAAAATACCCAAACTATATTCAAGAAATACCATGAGATCTTTAACATTCACCTGAATGACCAGAACAGATAGACCAGACCTTGGTTTAATGTCTTATCTAAAAGACGGTTCCTCAAGAGTGCAGCACCCCCTTCATGTTGCTCTACTGTGTCAATAAATGGGATTTATCTAAAGTTCCTGATGTGGCACTAGAACTGACAACCTTCTAATGTTCCAACCTCACAGGAGAGTATGCAATCTTCTGAGCTACTGATACTGATTACTAGTCACCCCTGTTCTGGCCACCACGGTGCTCCCCATGGCTCCTTGGACCTCACCAGCCCACCTCAAAGCCAGCAAGGTACTGTAGCCAGCAGGTTCAATTTCAAGTCCTCAGGCAGCCCAGCTTTGAATTCTGACACCTTTTTTAAGTGACTCACTACCTTCTGAGCTGTGGCTGAATTTCTACCTCAACTTACCTCTGCACTAGTGCAGACTAGAGGAGACCACAAACCCCCCCATGCAGACTGACTTAAATATGTCTCTGTCCAGCTGAGTTGTAAACTGAATTTGTGCCTTGCACTGCAGCTCCCCTGGTGTGTTTGGCATTTCTGTGTGCACTGCAATTTCTGAATTTACAGTGCTTTTTCTGATTTAATTGTATGCTCCTAGCCTGTTTTTCTGTGAGAGACACTGAAGTCAAATTTCTCCCCCCCACCCCATCACCCCCTCACCCCCATCTTATTAAATGCTTGTTCCTTAGGGGCGGATATTCTTTTTTCCCTCAGTGATTGGATCATTTCTTCTGGGATGAGGATCTCAAGGCAGCTAGCTTGTGAATTTCACTGTCAGGTTGCCCCAGAAAGCTGGTGAATATCTCCACACTTAGCAAAAGCCTTAATAAGGTTTCTAGTTGCAGCTCTATAACTCTGCCTGCTGGATTATTTAATCCTTGGACGTAGTTACTGTCTCACTCCTGCAGTCAACTGCACATTTGCTTCTGTCCTCTCTCCAATCCTGAATTCACTGCTTTCTCTCTTTTTCCCCTAGTTCTACCTTCCCTTCTTTTCCTTACCAGTGTACACTATGGGTGATCTCACTTCACTGCAACTTTGTAGGAGTATTTTCCCTCTTCTGCCAGCCCTCCAACTCTCTGTAAATCTTCTCTCCCAGCCATCTACTGACTCTGGCTACTCAAATAAAGCTGAGGACTGGAGCTGTTATTTCTCAAACCTAATTTTCAGGGGTAATAACTCTATCCCTGAAATCTGCCTCCTAAAGGTTATCACATTTGCTAGTAAAACTGACTACCTAAGCCATTTCCCTTTTTATGTTCCACTGGAGGGCAAACTCCAAACCTCTGTCATTGAGACCTGGGTACCCCTATGTCATCTCGCTCTCCGTCTGGTGATATTGAACTTAACCTGGGCCCTCCTGATGGCATAGCTCCCAAGAACCCACTTATTTGTTCACAGAAAAGGGGCTTAGGCTTGCACATATAAACATTAGAAGTCTGTCAACTAATTTTGCACAGCATGAAGCCTGGATTGCTCACAACTCCCCTGACATCTTAGGTCTAACTGAGACCTGGTTAAAACCCCATATACCAGATTTATTATGTAGGATCAATGGATATAAACTTTACAGATGTGATTGTCCAAATGCTAAAAAGGGTGGTGGTGTTTTGTTTTATACCAGACAGGACCTTGGCATTACAGTCTTCCCAGTCAACATTACCTGTCTATGTGAAACAATTCATAGAGTAATTACCTTAGATCTCACTAAGAAGCTAAATGTAGTGTGCATCTATAAGTTATAGACTATAACCCTCCTGAAAATGGATGAACAGGCCTGACTAAGGTACCTGACCATCTTTTCTTGCTAAAGGGTAGACAAGAGCTCATTGTTACGGGGGACTTCAACCTGGAATGGCTAGGGAAAAATTGTAATCTCTATGCTGCTGAACTCAGCAGGTTACACCTGTCTCAATTGGTCACTCTCCTGACCAAACAGGCTAGTAACAGCAGTCTCCAGTCTCTTCTAGACTGGGTCATCTCCAACAGGCCTGAGAGGATCAGTGCTGTTGGAGTTTTACCAGGCTCAATCAGTGACCACTCCCCAGTTTTCTGTGTTTGGAAGGCTAATCTTGGAGCTACAGAACACGGACTGGGCACCTCTATATAATACTTGTAATACAGAACGTGCTGCTTAATACTTCCTTACCACACTTTTGAACCTTCAAGACAAATATATCCCAGTAAGAACATGCCCCATCCAGGGATCTGCTACCCGCTGGCTAAATTCTTCACTCCTGTCCTCTCTCAAAAAGAGGGATAAAGCCTGAAACAAAACTAAGCTAACCCAGTCCCCATCAGATTGGGCAGAGTACAGAAGACTCCAAAACCTATGTAAGGTTTGTATCAGATCTGCTAAGGGCAATTACCACTGTCAACTCCTTAGTACCTCTGTCAGTGACTCTCATGGTTTTTGGAGTCATGTTAACATCATCATGGGGAAAAACAAGTGCAATACCATCTCTGATATGGTTGTGCATGGTTATAGTTGCAATAACCTGCTCACTATTGCCGAGGCTCTTAACTCCAGATTCATTGACCTCTCCTCCTATACTGCACCTCCTGGGCCTTTACCTGTCACTCTGCAGGATAACCTTAAACTTTCCAACCCATTTTTCACCCTTTGCCCAGTCTCTGAGACTGAAATCTTATGCTTATTTAAGTCAATCTCTCCTGCTGGATCAGCAGGGGCAGATGGACTCTTACCAAAATTCCTAAGAACCATTGCACTGTCTAAAGTCTCTCCAGTGACTAGACTTTTCAACCTGTCTCTTCTTACAGGACATATCCCTTCCCTCTGGAAGATTGCTCGAGTTGTGCCAATCCACAAAAAGGGGGACACCACTAACTTGGATAACTGTAGCCCTATTGCCATCCTCTCCACCCTCTCTAAACTACTGGAGAAAATTATTGCCATCCATGTCTTGGATTACCTCTACGCCTTCAAACTCTTCACCCCTGACCAACATGGTTTCCAACGTGGGCACAGTACATCCACTGCTCTCATACAGTTTACAAATGATGTCAGACTCGCTATGGACAACGGCTCTCTCACCAGGGCTACTTTTGTTGATCTTACAAAAGCGTTTGATTTAGTTGACCACCCGCTGCTTCTAGCAAAGTTGTCATCCCTAGGCTTCTCTACCTCCATCACTGCCTGGTTCCAAAATTATCTTTCAAAGCATCAACAATTTGTCCAGATCGGAGATGCTAAGACCCCTCTTGCTCCTATTTGGATCAGAGTGCCCCAGGGTTCAATTCTTGGTCCTCTCCCATTTATGATCTTCATACATGACATCCCACCACTCACTGGTGCTTGCTCAGGTCTGCTATATGCAGAAAATCTTGTTATTTACTCATCCTCCTCAAACCTCTCAGATATCAACCTGAATCTCAATAGTAACTTCAATACCTTTCAGAGCTAGCTATTCAAAACAAGCTTGTTTTAAATAAAAATAAAACAGTGACTATGCTGTATGGTTCAGGTTCAAAAATTCAGTCCAGCACTCAACCAATAAGTATCAGAGCACTTGATGGCTCTCCCCTTAACACAGTTACCTCCTTTAAATACCTAGGAATTACCCTTGATCCCTCCTTGGATTTTGACCTGCACCTAGTCTCAGTCATTAAATCCATCAATATTCAACTTGAACTGGCATATAAGATGAGACATAGTCTGACATCCATGGTGAGGGTGGCCATTGCACAGGGGATCCTGAGACCCAAATTGGCATATGAGTTAATAGGCTTTCCATCAATTACTGGAGGGCTCCTCCAAAAGTGTGATGTCTGCTACAACAGCATTTGCCATTTTGCTTTGTCTTTACCCAAACTTACTCAGAGATGCACACTATACTCCAGTTTGGGATGGTTTACTTCCTACTGTTTTATAAAGAATATAATCTCCTCCCAGATACCGGACAAATTGGCTCTACTGCTTAAACCTGTGACCTCTGCTTACCCACTGAAAACAGCTGACAAATCCCTTCTTGTCCAACAGAGATGTAAAACCAAAATGGGGAGAATGCTTTCTCTAGCTGGGCCCCTAAACTATGGAACTCCTTTCCACTAAATCTAAGAATCTCACCTTCTCCATGCAGCTTCAAACAGGGGCTTTGTATGGCTCTTCTAAGCTCTGAGCCCTGCTCCTGTTCTCCATCCACCCACTCCTGTACTGGTTCATCCTAGTTGCCTACTGGCTCCAAGCTCTACTACTCTGAAACCTGCCTGGATCTTGCTATTTCCTTTCTTCTAGCACTTACTCACTAGTTGTATGACTTGTGACTATTTGTTATTTGCACTTCTATTCCTGTTTTGTTACTACATATAGATTCCTGCAAATGTACTGTCATCGCTGAATATTTTGTATAAGTGTACTATGTCTGACTTCTACTTGTTTCCATGATGTTTTCTTGTACCTACTATTGTCTACAAACCCTTTGTTGTAATCTCCAGGGTCGTACCTGAAAATAGGCAGCTATGCTGCTAGTGTACCTACCCGGTTAACAAAAACTAAATACCCTCCTTAGCACACTGACAGCAACAGTAACAAAATTATGTATTAGAATTTGTCAATATAGAGCATGCCTCCTTTCATGCATTCTGGAATCAATGTAAACAAAGTTACATAATTAAATTCAACACACCAAACATGAATTACTTGTTTAGGAGCTTTATTCACCTTTTCAAGCATGTCACTATAAAGGCAGCAGAACCGAAATGATGGAGATGCCCATCAGCAACTGAACACTCAGCACCATTTTTCCAGCATGCTGGCATCACAGCAGAGTGGTGTGCCAGATCACAAATTAATATTTCACCCGCACCCATTTTCAGGTACACTGGCATCTGAGCAGAGCAGTTTTCTGGCATGCTGGAATGAGCTCAAACCCCTACAGCATCTTCAGCAGCCTGAGTGTGAAGAATGTGTTGTCCATCTCATACACACACTTGTACTAACATCTTCAAGCAGAATGCTACTGGCATGCAAAGCAGAAAAGGGATATTGAACTCCCCCTCCACTTTTCATGTACACCAGCAGTGATTCAGAGACCCCTACAGCATCAAAAATCCAGAGCAGGTGCACTCCACCCTACCCTCATGCACACTGGCTGGAAATGACACAAAGGTTTATTCAAGTTTCCATAAAAAACAGATAACATACAAGCTGCAAAGCTATAAGGTAAAAACTAAGATAAAACAATATTTATGCCGGGAATATATAGAAAAAACTAAATACATGAGGTGTGAAATACTGACATGGTATAAAAAGTATTTATGTGATAAAATCTAGATTTGTAGTTGACATATACAAACCTATCTACACCAGAGCAACTCAAATTTTAAGTCTTATGTTAAAGACATGCTGTGAGTTTCTCCATCATATACATATTTATCATTAATTGCTGCCAGAGTTGTACCAAAGCAGATTCCTCTACCAGCCACATCTTTGAGATCACTTTTTTGCCAAGTAGTATACCAATAGATAGCAGTTTTTGGATCTGTGATTGGCGGTACCCTTTCAACATATCTCAGAAGAAAATCAAATGGGGTGTAATTTAAAGAACAGGCTGAATATTTCCTGTAATTGTAATTGTGAGGCTTCACAAAACACCTGTACATTAGGACAAAAACCAGAATACAGTATATGTGCATGGGTTGCTTTGGATTCCCCACATTTTTCCAGCATGAGGGAGTCATTAAGAGAGCAAACTTCACTTGTTGTACAGGAGTATAAAAATCTAGTAACTCATTTCCAGGAATATTCCTTCTAAATGTAGGAGGAAGTAGGCTTATGAAATATACAAAATGTATTTGTCCTAGGCACTGCTGTCTATTTCAAAGACAAAATCTGTTTGCCATATAAGGTGGAGGTATATAGTAGATAGGCCAGTCATCTGTATTAATGCTTGATACAATTGAGATATACAAGAATCCAATGTGGCTCCCGCTATGGTATTAAGGACTATAGAGATAAACAGGGGTATGTTATGTCCAGTAGACTGCTCAGCTTATTGTTTAAAAATAAAACTGCAAGTCTGTGCATATTGTAGATAGTCAGTAGGTCTCTAATGGCACTTGTTAATAAGGGCTTAGTTCAGAACCCTGCATGACAAGAGTTGGGAGGAAGACACCCAGTCTTTCCATTTGTTTGTAAAAATTATTTATAGTATATATTAATATGTATAGTGTCCTGTGTCTTACAGGATAAGAACTTTATCTCTTGCTGTTTTGGGTGAGGGGACTGCAAAGTAAAGTTGAGCAGTTAGACACAGGATGGTACACATATTAATATATTATGAACCACAGTAACTGCCTCCAGCAGAAAAAAACATTCAGACAATTGAATTTTACCTAAACGGATTACATTTATTTATCTTTGTATTGCGCTTCCCCCCGCTGCTGACTTGGCATGTGGTACATTCTAACAGCTCACAGTATGAAGTACAGGCAAGAACTGGGCTGAATCTTTTCAGGTTTGGCTTTATTATCTCTGGTCAGAGCATCTTCCTGACATCCTTTCCTGCAAATTTTACCAACTTTGATTGTGTCATGCAAATGATGTAAGGGTGGGTCTTTACCCTCTACAAGGACTGCCCCTTGCTCAAAGTCTCTCAACTCATTTTTCTCACTTGCATCCAGATGCAATTAGATACAGATTTGAAACTTATATTTTCAGATTCAGCATACGATCTGGAGTATTTAGAAATCAAGCAAGATTTGTTTATTTTCATTATAAAGTTTATAATTCATAAAGGCTTTCTTGCAGATTTCTTAAAAATATTTACAAGTACTTAATCTAAATTTCTTGCAGTTCAAAATGATATATATTTTTCCAGACAACACTTTTAGGAATTTACTCAAAACACAGAACATATTTTCTCAGATGTAGTTCCTTTGTTTTTTGAACTGACCATGTGGCACATAATTCACTTGTTGACAGCTACTTCTCCAAAAGATGTTAAAGCAGAATTCTTGGAATGGGCATTCCTTGTTTTTTACTAGGCAAATACATAAAAGTTACATTTTTGAATGTCTCATGTTGTGCCCTTTCAGGAGGGTACCAATACTAATAGGTTATCTCTGGCAGTGTTGGCATAAGACATTTTGGTGAATAGTTCCTTCCCCAGGACTTCTGCATTAATAAATCTTAGGTCTTTAGGAGGTAACCATACAAGCTCCTGAATGCTGTTCACACTACCTCTGTGGTAATTTTACTATTGAGGCAAAACAGATCATCAAATAACTTACCATGTCTTCAAGTTATAGGTCCCAAATTTAGCCAGGCAACAGGTCCAGGCAGTCTTATTTCCCTGTATAAGTTTCATGTTAATAGCATTAATGATAGTTTTGCAAGAAAGTTCTCTGCAGTATCTGTTACAGCCTCATACCAAAAAACCATCTGCACTTTATCACTGAAAGTTTCCATGGTAGATATCTCTTCAGCTGGAGCTCAACATCAAAACCTAAGTCTTCAGTGGGTCACAAAGGGCAGTTTCAAAAGCCTGCAAGCCATTTTTTTTACTGCAAGTCTGATTTAGGCAGGACTTTTTTTTCAGTGTTCATCTAAGCAGTTTTTTTTCCTCATGCTTGGAGAGCTCATGTAGACAAGAATGATGACCAAGTGCCTTAGTATGACCTCCCAATTACCCTAAGTAACAATTAAACATTTTTCAAGGATATAAAATAATAATTAAAATAGAATACAAAATAATAATATTATAACATATTTGTATAACTTGTTCCTACGCTCCCACATACTGACTGAAAATAAAACAAGAGTTATTTTTTTCATTTGTTAACACTGCACAATTCTCTACACCCAGAGAACATGCCACCTCTTCCTTTCATGTACATGACTCAAAATAAATATGACAGTCAATGTCTTGGAGTAGCAGAAGCTTACATACAGCACATAAAATATATTGGGATACTCTTGTGAGGGCTGCATTCTAGGACAGGGAATTTGACAGGGAATGCAATATAGCACAGAAATCAATGTTCACAGACAGCTACACAAATTATTTAGTAAATCCATCTGATTAACCATAATTGAGTTCATTCTGTACAGTGTTATACAAACAAATGTTATTCTACTGTACATGTAAGCTTTGTTTAATTACAGCAATTAAAATGTAAAAATATTTGAATAGAAAAGGACGTACATTTTGGTTAGTAATTAGAGACAACCACACTTGAGATTTTTTTTCTCCTGGTGGAAAATAAAAATAGAATGATAAAGCACTGATGATTTATCTCCCCCAACCCATCTATTTGACATAAATACATGCAGTCACAAAATTGGTCTCACTGTACTTAAATTCAGTTCTGCCATGTACTTAATTCACAGAACTGTACATCAGATGAAATCTGCAGAACTTGGCATTAACAGTTAGAAAGTAAGAGCTAAGTTAAAGTCATTACCTTGCAGAGGCAGCTTCTAATCCATTCAGCCTGAATGTGAAATTAAATTGTTACAGATTCAAAAAGACAGGAGCAAGTCAGTATGGTTAGGCTAGAGTCAGGAACACTTGGTGCTTACTTGGAGTTGTAGTTGCTATTATGTTAAAGAGACAGAGCAGATTTGTATTCATTGTCTAAAACCATTGCAGAAGTTCAAGTGACTGCCACAGGCATGCATATGGCCCACTGTAGTAAACTCTTCTCTGCCAGCAACCAAAAAGATATACAGACATCTTTCTCTGTCTCTGTCTCTGTCTCTGTCTCTGTCTCTGTCTCTGTCTCTGTCTCTGTCTCTCCCTCTCCCTCTCCCCCCCTTCCTTAGGAAGGGCATACTGAGTCAAGAGAAAAATGTACTCAAAGGGCTACCATATCCTTAAAGGGCTCCTGTCATTAAAAAAAAAAAAAAAAAAAACAAGAACCAGGTGACTGGGATGTGCTAGTAATGAATAGTATTGCCTGAATGCAATGAATAATGAACTATTCAGTATTCAGATCTGAGTAATGAATAGTGGCACTGTTCCTGCCTGACCTATTTGGGAAATACAATATTAACAAAAAAAGGAAAAAGAAAGGAAGAAACAGCCCCTACCATATACCCTGTAAGTTATATAACTCTGTCCCCCACTCTCTGTTAGAAACATCCCACCTCCTCCCCCAGCATCCACAATGTCCATTAAATTGACTATATTAAAACAAAAAATTAATGATGGGAGAGCAGCACAAACTACCCACCTCTGTGGCAGCTGCCATTTTTCAGTGCTTATTTGTGGTAAATCAAATATGACTCACAACCTCCACCCTTGCAGTGCTCTCCTCCCATTGTCCCAGCACTCAAATGCCTGAAAATGCCCACTATAATGAGGAAGAAGTTGACAAGGAAACCCATCCTCCTCTACTGCCAGTCATCTCCTTTTGAATGAAAGCATTTGCATACTTCTTCACAGTTAAACCAGTTGATCATATGACCCACTGGATGTGTGTGTAGGGGATAACCACTGGGCTTTGTTTTAGGGAAAAACAACTTTACTGTGCTTGGCTAAAAGAAGAGGCCCAGTGGGCTGGACTTGGGCACCAAGGGGAACCTACTGGGTTGGGCCTAGGTGCAAGGGGAGACATATTAAGCAGGGCTTGGGTGCAGAGGAGGACCCACCTTGATGGACTTGGGAACAAGTAGGCTGGATTTGTGTGCATAAGGTTGACCCACAGGACTGGGCATGGGAGGTGGGAACCAAATGGGCTGGGTTTGTTGCAGGAGGGGACCCAGCAGGCTGGGCTTGGGTGAAGGAGGGGTTCCCAGAGGGTAAGGTTTAATTGAAGGAGGAAAACCAGAGGGCTGGGTTTGTAGGCAGGAAGGGACATGTCGAGTTGAGCTTGGGTGCAGGAGCAGACCCAGAGAGCTAGAACTTTCAGCAGGAAGGGGTTCTAAAGGACTGAGCTTGGTTGCAGGAGGGTGACCCAGCAGACTATGCTTAGATGTAGGAGGATAAACAGTGGACTTGGCTTGGGTGTAGAAGGTGAAGCAATGGGTTGGTCATGTGTACAGGAGGAAACCTAGTTGGCTGGGTTTAAGTGCAGGAGAGGACCCAACAGGATGGGCTTATATAGAAGAAGTGAGCCACTGAGAAGTGCTTGAGTACAAGCTGAGGAACTAGGTGGCTGGGCTGGGGTGCAGGAGGGGATCTCACTGAGCTGGACATGAATAGAGGAGGAGACAAGTGCACATGGTTGCAGGAGGAGACCCAGTGGGCTGAGCTTGTGTGCAGGAGGGGGTCTGGTGGGCTGGATTTGTGTACAGGAGGGGACCTATTGGTCTGGGCCTGTGAGTAGGACAGGACCCAGTAAGCTGGGCTTAGGTGCAGGAGGGGATGTAGTAAACTGAGTTTGTGTGCAGGAGGGGAACCAGTAATCTGGACTTGTGTACAGGAGGATATCCATTAAGTAGGTCTTGTATACAGGAGGAAGACCCAGAGGACTGGGTTTCATTGCAGAAGATGACCCAGTGGACTGAGCTTGAGGACAGGAGGAAACACATAGGGACAGGCTTCTGTGCAGGAAGGGGCCCAGTGGGCTAGGCTTTGGTGCAGGAGGGGACCCAGAGGGCTGAGTGTGAGTGCAAGAGGGTGACCCAGTGAGCTGGGCTTGTGTGCAGAGGGGGAGCCAGTGGATTGGGCTTGTGTGCATTGGAGATCTGACATGTTTGAGAGTATGACTACTGTAACTGAGGAGTCCAGGACAGGGTGACTCACATGTCTGTACATTGTCATTCTCAGTCTATATAGGATCAAACATATAAGCCTGTTTAAAAGATAATGGGCTGGATTTTTGAAGGACCCTTAGAATGATGCAAGGTGTGTCAAACATCCAGCCTGCATCCAATCCAGGTGCTCCAAATGCTGTGTGCCCTATTTTGCAAAAAACATGTTCTCTGTGGCAAAAGCCCCAAAGTGACACAAGCGGTCTGCTGCATCAAATATATGATGCATAGGATGAGAATGATGCAAGCTGAGAATGAGGCAAAGATGAGGCAAAAATACGATGCACAGAGTGAGATGGAGCAAAACTGACTGCAGGTAGAGTCAAAACTACAGTATGATGCAGCGTAAAAATGATGCAAGTTGAGCAGTTAACATGAAGCAGGTGAGTAAAAACAAATGAAGCATATTGAGTCAAAAAAATGAAGCAAATTGAGAAAAAAACACATGCATGCAGAAAAGAGTTGCAACGCTGAATTTAACAATGACACAAGTTGAGTAAAACAAATGAAGCAAGATGAGTCAAAAAAATGAAGCAAGCTGAGTCACAAAATGAACCAAACTGAGTCAAAAAATGGTGCATGAAGCAAAAATGACACAAGCCAAGTCAAAAATTATCTGTGGACGAAATGGCCAAAACAATCTCATGTTACACTTTCAAACCTCTGTCAACTAGTCATGCAAGGGAATATTGGCTGTATAACCAACTCCCTACATAATCTACCCTCACCATTATATGATCCAGTGTCAGACCAACTCTGGCTGATCTAACAGCAGCATGCATCTTTAACACTGTCAACAGCTTCCAGCTTTGAAAATCCAAAAAAAGGGGATGGTGCATCATTTTTTAACACAAGCTCCCTTGCAAAATGGCACACCGATATTTTGATGCAAGGCTGAAGCAAGCCACTTTGGTACAGGCAGTTTTGCTATTGACGCAAGCAGTGCTAGTAAATCAGAATTGACAAAAGTTTTTGTTGCATCTTGCTCCTTGCCTCATTCTTTTCTGGCACAAGCACCTTCTGTCATTCTTGGCCCTTTGAAAATTGAGCTTGATGTCTATTCTGGCAAAGCTTTGCCAGCTTGACTTGCACAAAGAATGTACCCCTGATGCCTTGCTCTGGAAATGAGGCTTGAGAGTATACATATTGCATATGGTTTTGAGAGAGGCACAGAAAACAAAAGATTAGGATACTGTACTTCTCTCTTAGCATACCACAATAGATCCAATATATTGTTTTCCCTGCACATTACTTTTCTTGTATGATGGAGAGATAGATATGAGAAACAAAATTTAAGTTAAAATCTCAAGTAATTAATAACTGAGAAATATTTTACGTTTTGCATCTCAATTAACAACTGAGATATTTTCTAAGTCAAATAAACAACTGACTCATAATCTGGATTGTGCTGAAGTTGAACATTTCAATCAATCTGTAACTGCAATATTTTTCTGTCTGATCTCTCAAGTAATGCAGAAGTAAAAAATAATATCTTTAGTAATGGTTAGAGAGCAAGTATTATACTGTACATTAGTTGAGTAAAACCCCTCTACCAATGGTCAAGTTTAATGCTCAACTTTTTTGTTATTCTCCATTGAAAAGGGAAATACTACAAGTAGGAGGGAACTGGTACATCTGGACACCTTCCAGGACAGCTTCCCACTCCGGATGGTTAATGAGTCAATTAGGTTAGAGAACACCCTTGATCTCGTTGCTGGTGAATGGTGAGTTATGTGAGTAGTCTTATGTGAAATTGGAAAATTTCACCCAGAAAATACTTTGTGGAATTTGTGCATTTTGCAAAATATTTTGCAGGGCGAAGTGCAAAGTTTTGTCCAGGGACAGGCAAAATTTCACCCTCAAACCGGCAAAAATTTGCTGCTTGCAGGTGAAATTTTGCCACCCATGGGTGAAATGTCTCAATTTCGCCAATGGCCACCAATCTTCAAAAAAAATCCCTGTCTGGGGATAAGGGGAGAATAACTGGAATTGACTGGGAGGGTGGGAGGGTTTTTTACTTTAATTTGGCCAGTGATTGGTGGGGGGTGTCCAGTAGACACCAGAGACAGGGGAGAGGATTGCTTTTTTCAAAAGATTGGGGGCCGGGGGCCATGGGGTGACTGGGGGGGGTTCTTGAATTTGGCCAGTGATCAGACGAGGGAGGGACTACTAGATACCATAGAGGCAGAAAATAAAATATAAATGATGGGGCATATTTGGTCAAAATTGTGGGCAAAATTCACAATTTTGTCACAATTTTGCAAAATATTTTGGCTTGCGAAATTGCTGATTTCGTGGCAATTTTGCCAGTGTAATAAAATTTCACAGCATCTGTATTTGTGAGGGAGCTGAGAGTGGAGGAGCCACTGGTGGAGAGTGACCACCACTTGATGTGGTACAAGAGAGACATGGGGAAAGGGGGAGTAAGAGGTCTAGGGCCAAGAAGCCTAGCTGGGTGAGCAGAGAGGTCATGGAGAAAGTAAGAAAGAAAAGAGCTGCCTTTAGAAGGTACTAAAGAACAGGGAGGGAGACAGACAGAGAGAGAGGAATACCAGAAGGAGTCAAGGGAAGTGACAAGAGCAGTCAGGGCAGCCAAGGCATCATGATAACTCAGGCTAGCACAAGGCATTAAAGAAGGGGAGAAGGACTTCTTCAGGTACATCAGGGAGAAAAGGACCAGCAAAGATCAAATAGTGAGGATTAAAAGGGAGGGCAGGTGGGTGGATACTAAAGCAGAACAGGCAGAAGCATTAAACATGTACTTCTGCTCAGTATTTACTGAGGAGAAAGGGGGAGCAGTACCCAGGGGGACTCAAGGGGTGGGCATGGGAGGGAAAAAAGTGACAGACGGGGAAATCCTGGTAGGCAGGGTAATGGAGAGCTTGAGGTTACTCAAGGTGGACAAGGTGCCGAGGTCGGATGGCATACACTTCAGGGTGCTAAGGGAGCTAGCAGAAGTCCTGGCAGACCTGTTTAATGCATCCCTGGCCTCAGGGAGTGTACCACAGGACTGGAGCATGGCACATGTGGTGCCTCTCCACAAGAGTAGCCAAAGGATGAGCCAGGGAACTACAGACCAGTAAGGTTCACTTCCATCATGGGAAAGCTGATGGAGACTATCCTGAAGGAGGGGCTGGTTTCCCTCCTAGAGGCTAATTGGCTGCAGGACACGGGTTTGTCTCAGGTAGATCCTGTCAGATCAACCTGGTGGAGTACTGTGATTGGGTAACCAAGCAGTTAGACAGGGGCCATGCAGTGGATGTCCTATACCTGGACTTCAATAAGGCATTCAATTTGGTGTCACATGGGAGGCAAGGTAGTAAGCTGAAAGGCACAGGGCGGGAGCAAAGATGGTGGAATAGGTAGTGAACTGGCTGCAAGGGAGACAGAAGAGAGAGTAGTGGTGGGAGGGGAGCTCTTGTTTCCCAAGACAGTGACTAGTGGGGTGCCACAGGGCTCTGTACTGGGCTGGTGTTACTTCATAGCAGACATCTCAATAGACATAAAGAGCAAGATCAGTCTGTTTACAGATGACACCAAGATGGGAGTGGTAGTAGATGGCTTACAGGGGTGGCGGTGGTTGCAGGATGATCTGACAAAACTGGAGGCCTTGTTGAACACTTGGCAGCTGGGGTTCAATGCAAGAAATGTAAGGTGTTGCATTTCAGGACAAAAAACCCCAGGAAGAGCTACCAGTTTGGGGGGGTCAGCAAGCCATGTCGGAGGAGGAGAAGGATCTGAGTCTGATCATAATGGGAACAAAGAACAACTGACAGTGTAGAAAGGCAGCTGCAAAGGTTAACAGGATGCCAAGCTGTATTGCCAGTGGCATGTCCTCCAGGAGGGGAGGAGGTGATCCTGCCACTGTATAGATTACTCGTTAGACCCCACCTGGAGTACTGCATGCAGTTCTGGAAGCCGTACCTGAACAAGGACATTAGGTTACTGAAGGCGGTGCAGCGCAGGACAAAAGAAATGATCCAGGGGCTAGCGGACTTGCCCTATGAGAGCAGGATGAGGGAGCTGAACATGTACTCCAAGGAGGAGAGCAGGGAAAGGAGGAACATGATTGAAATCTTCAAGTACATAAAGGGTATAATGATGACAGACATGGAGGGGCTTTTCCAGTTAAGGAGAGGGAGGGACACCCAAGCGCACAAGCTGAGACTGGATGGGGCAAGGTAAGTGGGAGGGTCACTGGGAGGGGGGAAGGGCAGATGCAGTATAAGGGCTGCTAGCTGGGCAGTCAAGCAGACACGATAGATCAAAAGGCCTTTATCTGCTGGCAAGTTCATATGTTCGTACTAGGTACTTGTTAACTTTTTTTTGTATGGGTATTATTTTCCAACATAAATGGACTGTGGTGGTCTTAATGGGTTTTGCAGACTCAGACCACATATTCAGTCATGGTAATTTACACCACACAAAAATTGCTCAATGCAAAATATAGCATACAGTTGCTAGACAGACCATAGAGGCAGCAAGCATATGTATGATGTTACCACTGTCCCCTGCTGACAACAGACACCCAGGAGTAAAGGTGGAATAGCTCATCTCAAATCAGATAGCCCCAATTGCCTCTGTGTGCCATGTTCATAGCCTAGCATGCTAATTACCGCATATGGAATGCAAGGTGCTAAGGGTCTATTTGCATGTCATCATGTGACCATTACCCACTCTGCACAATGCATGGAGGCTTTGTGCAGAGCATAGGTTGTTGCCTTGACCCTCACCAGATCCCTGTCTAAGCAGTCCCTGGCATTCTACTGGTGTTCCTCCTTATGTCTGATCTATTAGATAATGTAATAAATTCCTGGTAGTCTATTGAAACCCCATTCTCACCTAATCCCCTAGATACTGTTCAGGTATTCCATGGTACCCTGGTGGTACTCCCTCCTGCCCCGATTCCGATGTGGAAGTCAGAACCCACAGTACCCCACTCCTTATCCAGCCATCCCACTCAGAACTCATGCCCTTTGTCACCTCCTGACTGATGCTTCAATAGTTATTCTAGTTCTGCTGGCTGAGCTGGAGATGGAAAATGGCAGAGACCCTCCTCTCCCCAACTTGGCTGGTTTCTACCTGAATAATGGAGGGAGCCTGCATGTACTGTTGAAACAGCAGTTTCTACAGAACATTCTCACTCGCTCCCTGTCATTCAGACAGTGGCCAGCCAAGATTGAGAGAGGCAGGTCTATGCTAGCCAATGTCTCCAGTTGGGTTGACAGACCTGGAATAACTGACATACTAACATACGAATATGCCAGCAGAAACAGACCACCCAGTCTATCTAAGTCTGCTCGAGTATGCAGCCAACACCCCTACTTTGTAACTGCCCCACCCCCTCCCCTTTGTTATCCCACCACCACCCCTCACCTCTCCCACCCTAACTCTCACCTGTTCCCTGTCCCATGCCCTTTTGAGGCTGTTCACAGATTTACATGATACCACCCATTCTGGTAAGGCGTTCCATTTTGCTACCAACCTCTGTGAAATAGTGTCTCCTCATTTCCTTCCTAAATCTTCCCCCCTCTATTCTTAGCCTGTGCCCCCTGCTGACCTTCCCCCTCCTTAACTTAAATACCCCATCTGCCCCATCCTTATTGATTCCTCTCAGATACTAGAATGTCTATATCATGTCCCCCCTGTCCCTTCTATCCTCCAGGTTGTACATATTCAAGTCTCCCAGCCTACTCTCATAGTCTCTCCCCTCCATTCCACATATCATCTTTGTTTCCTTCCTCTGAACCCCCTCCAGTAGCCCGATATCATGCTTTAGGTATGGCTTCCAAAACTGCACACAGTACTCTAAGTGTGGCTTACCAGCGACCTGTAGAGGGGCAAGATCACCTCTCTTTGCCTGGATGAACCCCCCCCTTGCTGTGCATCCCAGCATTTTGTTCACTTTTGAAGCCACTCTCCTGCACTGCGCAGTGTTGTTCATGGTCACTGTTATTACCCCTAGGTCCTTCTACTCCTCAGTGATCCCCAGCTTATCCCCCTCCCCCCCAGCCAGTATTCTCTTCTTCAGTTTTTCACCCCAAAGTGCATAACCTTACACTTCTTTGCATTGAACCCCAGCTGCCACCTCTCTGACCACTCATCTAGCTTGTGTAGGTCCCCCTGCAGCTGCTTCCATCCCTACTCTCCATCCACCATTGCTCCGATTTTGGTGTCATCAGTGAACAGATTTACTTTGCTCACCACCCTGTGTGCAATGTCTGATATGAAGAGCCCAAACAATACTGGCCCCAATACAGAGCTTTGGGGCACCCCACTCATCACCGGCCTTGGAGATGAGAGCTCCTCTCTCACCACCACCTATTGCATCCTGCCACTCAGCCAGCTTGTCATCCAGCTCATCATTTTTGCGCCTACCCCAGTTACCTTCTCCCCAAGCCGCCCATGAGGCACAGAATTGAAGGCCTTGCTGAAGTCCAAGTAAAGAACATCCACTGCATGACCCTTATCCAGCTCATCTGTCACCCAGTCATAATATTGTATAAGGTTGGTTTGACAAGACTTCCCTAAAACAAACCCATGCTGCCTCACATCCTGGAGGCCATTATCCTCCAGGTACGACACCAGTCTTTCCTTTAGTATATTTTCCATGAGTTTGCACACTATGGAGGTGAGACTTACCGGACAATAATTACCTGGTTTATCCATTGGCCTGCTCTTGTGTAATGGTACTACATGTGCCATCCTCCAGTCCAGTGGCACACATCCTGACCCCAGTGACAGAGCCAGCGGCTCCATCAACATCTCTGCCATCTCCCACAGCACCCTGGGGTGGATACCATCCAGCCTTGGTGCCTTGTCTACCTTCAGTGCCCTTAGTCCCTCTAGGACTCTACTTGCCTCAGTTCTTCCATCTGTCACCTCCTCTCCCCTTGTCCCCACCCTCCCAGCCCATGCTGGTAGCAGTCCCCTTTCTTCCATGAACACTGAGCAAAAGTATTCATTCAGTGCTTCTGCCTGCTCCTCCCCCTTTTCCGTCCACTTCCCACCCCTTTTTATCCTCACTATTGTCTCCTTGCACTTCCTTTTCTCCCTGATGTATCTGAAAAGTCCTTCTCTCCCCCCTCACATTAATTCCCTATGCTAATCTCAGCTCCCTCTGTGCCTTGGCTTCTCTCACTTTTATGTTCACCTCCCTGGACCATCTTGCATATTCCTCCCTGCCCACTTCCTTCCCCATCCTCCTAAACCTCTGGTGCACCACTCTTTTTGCCCTCACCACCTTCACAACCTCACTGTTCAACCAGCATGGTTTTCTTGCTCTGCTCCTCTTACTCTGTGCCTTGGTGCAGGCTTCTGTTGCCTCTATAACCCCCTGTTTAATAATATCCCATTTCTGCTCTATGTCCATCTCCTGCCTTATGCCCTCCAGTTTCCCTTTCAGTACCTCCTGCATCCTCCCAAAGTCTGCTCCCCTGAAGTTTATCACCTGAGTAACTGATTTCTCTGGCTCCCCACACATTGTGATATTAAACCACACCATTTGGTGATCGCTGTCGGCTAGTGGGTCCTCTACCTTTATTTCCCTCACTGCCTCACCATTCGACAATACAAGATGTAAAGTGTACTTTAGACTAGTATGTACAGTAACCAACTGTGTCAGGAGAACCTCCTGGATCACATCCAGGAGCACTTGCACCCTAGCACTGGAGGTTATCGGAATGCACCAGTCAACCCCCAGCAAGTTGAAATCCCCCATGATGACCACTTTCCCTTTTCTACATACCTTAGCTGCAGCAAGATTGCCTCTGTTCTCCTTTCTTCTCCCTCTTCCCTTGTGTATTTGATCCCATCCCTCACATAGCAGGGATTTATTTCTCTAAAAATTGATTAGCGTTTTGCTCATAAAAGTGCTAAATCTTTGTGAAAATGCATAGCTCTTGCCTCACTGTGTTTAACAAACACAACACTTCTAGAAAATCTATTTAAATACTTTCTGTACAGTTAGTATAGTCCCAAGAAAAAAACTGCTAATCAATTATTTAAAACCCTGCATAGACTGCCAACCACCTCCTCCCCTTCCCTCCTCATGGTCCTTCCTGTATAATTTGTATCCTGGGATTGCCAGATCCCTGTTCTGGTGCTCAGTTGCCCATGTTTCTGTGACAGCTGCAATATAAACCCTCCACACTGCTAAGAGTGCCTGTAGCTCAGCAGATTTATTTCCTAGGCTTCTTGCATTCAATGAGACCACCCTCTATAATGCCCCCTTCTCTTCACTGGCCTCCATCTCCTCACTCTACTCCCTCCTTTTTTGGACACCCCGAGTCCTTCCCTGCTAGCCAGGGGGGTAGTCTGTGACTTCACTCTATCGGATCCCTGCCTACCTGCTGTCCACTTGCCACTTACCCAATCTAGTTTAAATCCACCCTTGTCACAATATACCTCCCCAGTCCTTGTTTTAATACCTCCTTCCCCTCCACAACTATGAATGGATAAGTCAGGAGAAGACAAGGGATGGGGAGGGCTGAGTGGGTAGGCAAGGAAGGAGGTGGGGGGGATTCTGTCTGCCACCATGGGGATCCGGACACTGGAATACTAGGGAAGAACTGAAAACTGTCTCATGGATCCAGGTAGGAGGGGTAGTAACACTAGGCTACCAGGGAATAGCTGAACAATATCTCTGAGATCAGGTGGGAGGGGGTGCAACTGGACTACAAGGGAATATATTAATTTATCTTATTGATTGGGTGAGAGGGGAGGTACTAGTAGACTGCTAGTGGAATAACTGAAATGTATCTAAGGGATCAGGTAGGAAATGATGTGTCATGTCACTGTATGGCACCAGAGATGCTGGGGGTTGTCATTCACCAATGTGTGCCTTTATAAGAGCAGAGTTTTGGACCACTGTGCCTTGTATACAAGGATAATCATTTTATGAGTGCAGTGGTGTTTCAAGCATGATTGCAATATCCACAATGTGTCATGCTGAGGACGCCTTTTACTATGGCTCCCACCCCATTCAGATGTGCTATATCTGGTTAGCATGGCACTATGCCTACTAGTGCCAAACTAACCATGTAAATATGGAGCCGACTACTTCCACAACAAAACAGACAGCAATAAACAGTGGATGCATGCCAACACTACCTGTCACAAGTAAGCAAGAGTAATTAATATTCATTGCTGACCTTAAGACTTTTTACCTCATTCTTTGTAGTTTGCTTTACCCTATGCCAAATTACTGCACTGGGAGCCAAAATAGCTTGGGGAATTCCTGAAATTGAAATAAATTTGTGGCCTCCAATTTGAAGCTGAACTGAAGCAGCCACTGGCCATGTCTCACACCCTTAGCAAGAGGATGAGTGTCAGCCAAGGGAGGCTTTGGATAAAACTTACAAGTATCAGCCTCAAGTTAATCTTAAGAGTTGATCAAACCACTTTATAGCTCTTTCTATACCACAGTATGATTAAATATATACAGTATGCACTGTATGTATATGTGTATGTATTTATGATGTAGGCTGTGTGCAGTGTTCCAGTATGTGATTATATTGATCATAGATTCCCTTGCTCAGCTTACTCTGACACTACTAACATAGCTATCATCTTTGAATTATCTTTCGCACAGCACCTCATTATTCTGCAGTAACACTGGTAATGTTTAAATTTGCTTTCATTTATGGTGTACGCAGATGAATTGATTAGTGCCGTACAGTCACCCTCTACACTGCACTTGTAATTTATTACGGACATTGTGCTTTGTGAAATGCGTTCTTCTCCAAACCAGGTCATTTGGTTTTAGAGTCATACTGTATATATGTTACTGGAAAGATAGCTGGAGAAGTCAAGCTTGTTGTTATCAATCAAGGTCAGCAGTGATGTGCTGTGAAATGTTTAATAGGCTTTCAGGCATTAACAACTATATCCCTTCTCTTCCTCTTTCTTTCAGTCTAATCGAGGATGACAAAATGTAACAACCACCTCTATGGAGCCTGTTACAGCCCCCTCCAGCACATCACTGAAGGCGAGCATGTATATTGTATTCTAGAGATAAAGTTTTCAGCCCTTTTCACTTCCCTTTCTCCAGAGTGAAAATAATAAGAGTTTCTAGCATCTCTTTGTAGCTGTGGTCTCTCATACACCTGATCATTTTGGTGGCCCTGAATTGAGCAATCTTGAATCCTTCTATGTCATTTTTGCTTTAATGTGACTGGATCTCTGTATCAGTCAGAACTATATGAAACCCTACTGTGCGACTCCCAACTGAGTAAAACCCACAACTCTATCCTGGTGGAGGTTTTAGGACAGATGTTTGGATGCACAGGTAGGCCTTCTAAAGCATGCAGAGGGACTAAATGCTGCCCCTGTACAGGTCCTTGGTGAAGTCACAACTGGATTATGACACACAGTTCTGAAAACCTCTCCTAAAAAATGGCAAAGACCTCCTGAAGTTGATCCAGAGAAGAGCCACTAAAATGATTCATGGTCAGTAGGAGAGGACTTATGGGGAAATACTTTCTGACTTAAATATGTAATCCCTGGATGCCAGGAGGGACATAGGTGATTATCAAGCACCTGAATAGTAAAAACAGGTTAGAGAGCCACTGTCTGTAATTAGGAAGGGGTCCATCACATGGGGCAATAAATAAAAGTTGGCAGGGGGGAATTTTTAGGTAGGGATGAGGAAATACTTCTTCACAGAGAAGGTAGTGAAAATATAAAACAGTTTGTTAGTGGAGCTGGTTAATTTGTACTTGGTTGCAAGCTTTAAGAGGAAGTGGGATAGACACATTAGACTGGAGAGGTTGACAGGGGAGGAGATGGAGCAAATAGGGGTGGGGAAGTGGGATAGTTCAAGAAGAACTATGGGATAAATGATCCACTAGAGGCCTAACAGTACTAAACTGGTGAGGGCCTAAGTAGTAAATGGACAGACTAAATGGACCATGAGTCTTGTTCTGTCTGTAAACTCCTGTGTGTTTATGTATTTAACTGCACACAGTACTTCAGGTGGAACCACACCAGACCCTGTAAAGTGAATGAATTACTTCATAGCTCTGCTGTTCCCAACATTCTTGTGGCACTTTAGCATTTAGTTAGTCTATTTCAGTGCTGCAAATGTCTACACTCCTGTTTAGGGTGGTTAGTGTGCTGGACTGCCTCACATTTCCTACTTTAATGTTTCCCCTACCTTGTGGAGGGGTTGTGGGATAACAGATGGACTGGACACCGAAATTCAAGTTCAACGCACAATCTCTGAGTAATGTTTATTCAAAATGCAGTAGATAACCTTCAGCAATGGCATATCCTTTCTTCAGTACATCAGTTTGTAGTGACAGATTATGCAAGTCTTTCCTCTTCACTTAGCCAGCACCTACTGACTCACTGATCTCTTATCTAACTTATCTGTTGAGAGTTAGCCTCCCCTATGCGGGCCTTGTTTGCTTCAGTGGTGGGGGCTCAAATAATAATAATAAAAAAAAAAGCTAAAGACAAAGAACCTCAGTGCAGAAGTACTGAAACAAGGGTTACCCCAAGGGCAATGACAGTAAGCTAAGTTTAAAAGAAACACATCATCACACATACTTCCACAGATACATAGACACTGTTGGCAGATAAGGGCCTATGGCCCACCCAGTCTGCCCATTTAAGCTTGTAAGTTCACTTTATGTTTTTCTAGAAGTCTTTTACCCCTTACCCCTGACCTCCAGAATCCCCCTGTCTATCCCATGCATTCTTAAGTCCCATGATTGTTTCAGCCCTCACCATTTCCTCTGGCAGGGTGTTCCACTTGTCCACCACCCTTTCTGTAAAGAAATGTTTCATCACATTTCCTCTGAATTGCCCTCCCTCCAGCATCATCATCCCATGCCTTCTAGTCCTGGAAGATATTTTTTCACTGGAAAATAGTGTATTCCTGCACCCTGTTCCTCCCTGTAAGGTACTTGTATGTCTCTATCATATCCCCTCTCTCCCTCCTCTCCTCCATGAAGTACATATTCAAGTCCTTCAGCCTGTCCTCATAGGACTTGTGTGCCATTCATTTACCATCTTTGTTGCCCTCCTCTGAAGCTTCTCTACCCTGACCTTAAGTAAGTATGGTCTACAGAACTGTACACTGTACTCCAGGTGGGGCCTCACTAGTTTCCTGTATAGTGGTATTATGTCCTCCCTTTTCCTGCTGCTGATGCCCCTGTCTGTGCATCCCAACATCTTATTTGCTTTACCTTCTGCATTGTCACACTGTTGCCTACTTTAAGGTCATCAGAGATGATAACCATAAGGTCCATTTCCTGCTTGGTGCATGCTATATCCTCATCCCCCCAACTGAAATGTTGTTCCAGGGTTTTTGTGCCCCATATGCATTATCTTGCACTTCTTTGCATTGAATTTCAATTGCCAAACCCTTGACCATTCTTCAAGCTTCTGCAGGTCTCTCCTCATTCTGTCTATACCCTCTGGCTTGTTCACTCTGTTACAGAGCTTTGTGTAATCAGCAAACAGGGAAATTCTGCCTTCTAAGTCTTGCGTAATGTCACTGAAGACGTTGAATAGGACTGGTCCCAGCACAGATCCCCTGTGGTACCCCACTGGTCAATCTTCCCTCTGTGGAGTGTCAGCCAGTTATCACCACCCTCTGTGTCATGCCACACAGCCAATTACCTAACCCACCACACTACTGTCCTGCCCACTCCCATATTCCCAAGTTTGTTTAATAGCCTTCTATGTGGCACAGTGTCAAAGGCCTTGCTGAAGTCCAGATAGGTCACATCCACTGCCCTCCCCTGATCTACCTCCCTTGTCACCCAGTTGAAAAATTCAATGAGGTTGGTCTGGCATGACCTCCATCCAGTGAAACCATGATGCCTTGGGTCCTGTAGTCCATTGGCAACCAGATGTTCCACCAGTCTCTCTCTTTCAGTAGTGCTTCCATGATCTTCCCCACTACAGAGGTCAGGCTGACTGGTCTGTAGTTCCCCACTTCCTCTTTGTTCCCGCTTTTGAATAAGGGGACTACATCTGCTGTCCTCCAGTCTTTTGGTACCTCCCCTGTTTCCAGTGATTGGCTAAACAGTATTGCCAGAGGCTTAGCCACCACGTCTCTTAGTTGCTTTAGGACCCTGGGGTGCACCCCATCTGGCCCCATTGCTTTATTGACTCTTATTCTTTCCAGTTCGTTTAGGACCCTTTCCTGTGTAAAGAGAATTGTGTTCATTTCTGCGCCGTTCCCAACCCTTGTACTCCCTTCAGGCCCATTACTGTCCTCTTCCTCAGTGATGACTGAGCAGAAATATCTGTTCAGTATGACAGCTTTACTGTTGTCATCCTCCATGCAGCCCCCATCCTCCCCCTTCAGTCTCGCTATCCCTGCCTTTGCCCTTCTTTTTTCACTTATGTACCTGTAAAAGGTTTCATCCCTTATACCCACTGATTTTGTGATGCTCTCCTCTGCCTGAGCTTTGGCTTCCCTTACTGATCTCCCTGCCTCCTTTTGCTTCTCCTAGTACTTCTACCTATCCCCTTCTGCCTGTGTCTTTTTGTATTGCCTGAATGCAATCGTTTTGGCTTTCACTTTCTCCGCAACCTCCTTGGAAAACCATAATGGCCTCCTCTTCCTTTTCCCCTTGCTAACCTGCTTAATGCATAATTCAGTTGCTCTTATAATCCCTGTTTTAAATATTGCCCACTGTTCTTCAACCTCTGATTCCCTCCCCATTCCCATTAATGCCTCTTTCAAGCAATTCCCGATTTTCACAAAGTCTGCCCCCCGACAAATCCAGTATACATGTTTTTGTGTGGTTTGGTTCTGCTCCTTCTGTGATTTCAAAGCACAGTGACCAGTGGTCACTGTTCCCCAGGTACTCCTCCATTGTTACCCCATCACACTGTCCCCATTTGTTAGCATGAGGTAAAGTATTGCCTTCTACAGAGTTGGTTCCATGACCAGTTGCTTGAGGAAGGCACCTTGAAGGAAGTCCGGAATAAATCTGCTCCTGGTAGATGCTGCTGCAGGGAGGATCCAGTCCACATCTGGAATATTGATGTCTCCAAACAGCACCACCTCACCCTTGTCTGCCATTATTTGGATGGCTAGCATCAGCTTCCTATCTGTTTATGACCCTGGCTCCGTGGCCAGTGAATTTAATGCCTACTACATCACATGCACCACATCTCTTCTAAATTCCCTCTCCCCATTGCCACCTACTAACTTCGGCCCTTCGCCTCAGCCAGTGCCTACCCCTTCCCCAGCCAGTGCCTACCCCTCCCCCATTTTCCTTTTCTATCTCCCCTGATGAAGCTCTTAATGCTCTCCTATCCCTCAACCCCTCTAAAGGCTTCTCAGCAGATGAGCTTGATCCTAAACTTCTCTACCTTTCTGATCCTGCAATTGCTTATCCTATCTCCCTAATCCTTAACCTGTCCTTTATTTCTGCCCAAGTACCCTCATCCTGGAAATGCACTGTAGACTTTCCTCTCCCCCAGGGTGGTAATACATCCACTCCTGGCAACTATCAACCCATTTCCCTCCTTCCTACCCTTGCCAAACTTCAAGAACATTTAGTTCTCTCTCAACTATCACACTTCCATGCTGATTCCTCCTTCTTTACCCCCTTCCAATCTGGTTTTCAGAAGAACCACTCAACAACCACCTCCCTCCTCAGGCTTACTGACTCATCCTTTTAGGAATGGATGATGGCCTGATCACCTCGGCCATCTTTGTCGAACTAGCCAAAGCTTTCTACACTGTTTCCCATCCCCTGCTTCTTGATTCACTCTTCTTAGCTGGCCTTGCTCCTTCAGCCACCAACTGGTTTAAAATCCTACCTCACTGGTAGGACCCAGTTGGTGAGAATCCTTAATTCCATCTCCCCTTCATTTCCCATCAACAATGGTGTCCTTCAGGGCTCAGTGCTTGGTCCCCTACTCTTCTCCATTTTCCTTAATGATCTTCCCACAGCCTGCTCATCCTCTTCTATCCACATGTATGCTGACAATATTGTTTATACAGTTCCGGCAAAAACCTTGCTGTTGTGCAAACCAGCTTACAGCAAGACTTCAACCAAGTTCAGCTCTGGTTTGCTTCTCACCAGATTTTTCTAAATGCCAAGAAGATAGTCTCAATGAACTTTTGCACCAGGCAGAGACTTTCTAGGCTCCCGGCCCTACCCACCTTCCACACGAATGATGGGACCATCTTGGAGGACACCTCCTCATTTAGATACCTGGGAGTTTGGCTGGACCAGCACCACAACTTCTCTGTGCATATCAATGCTATCCTGAAGAAACTGTGCCCCAAGTTTGGTGCTCTCCATAGGAATCATAGTTGTATCCCATTGACTGCGGAGGTGCAAAATTGTCCACAAGATGATACTACCCATCTTTGACTACTGTGATGTAGTCTATGCTGCTGCTCCCAAATCTTCCCTGACCAAATTGGACACTGTCTTTAACACCTTCTGCCACTTTGCTGTCGACTCTCCTTCCCGCTCCCACCACTGTGAACTCTATTGCTCTCTAACCTTCCTTCCACTATTTAACAGACACATCTCTCACTGTGCCAAACTAACCTCCAAATTCTGGTTCAGGGGCTCCCCTCCTATCTCTTATCCTTTCTCTCCACTCCTTCTCCCCCCACCCACTCTCTCAGATCAAATGACACCCGCACCTTGACGGTCCCTCACCACTCCACCCTCATTGGTCAGACTGGTTTCATCCATCATTTTCCTAAACTCCGGAATTCCCTCCCCCCTGAAATACCACGCTCCTCCTCCAACTGCTCCCTTACCTCTGCCTACACAATTACTTTTCTTCAGCTTTTCCTGCTCTGTACCTTAATACTATCCACTTCTGCCTTCCTACCATGACCCCCCCCGGCAGGGTTCTCAACATCCTGAAGAGGAAATAGCTACCCCTTCTCCTCATATTCATTTCTTGTCTCTCCCGCCCCTTCTCCACCTGCCCTTCTGGGTCACACCAGTATGCACAACCTAACCCCATCCTTTTTACTCCAACAGCACTTGTGTATTACCTTGAGCCTGCTCCTGGTACACTTATACACTATAAATGGTTCTATTGCATTATTACTATTTGTATGTTTATATGTTCTTTTGTATGATTTTGGACATGTATTGTAATTTACCCAATGTTCCACTACTGTTTATAGTACAATACCTTGTGTTCCAGTTGTTACATAATCTTACAATGTTGTATAGTTTGTACTACCCACATACTATTGTAACTGATCATCCTTTACAACCCTATGTAACCCGTCCCCCCAGGTTGCAACGTGAGATGAGCAACTTGTTGTTCAGTGTGCCCTCCTGGTGAAACATTTCAATAAATAAATAAATATCCTCATAAAGGGTATTTTAACCCTTCCAGTACTGTGGGAGTATATATATAATCCTGAATCTATATACATTCAAACATTCTCAGTACTTGGTCCTGTACTGGCTGATTATCACAACTCCCCTCCACTTTGACTGACCACCATCTAATGATGAAAAAAAATGCTTTCATACAAAGTATAGTAAACCACATGATCTGACTTACTCAAATATGGTGATTTGTTATGCTTAGTGAAAGTTAATTTTGAAGAGCATTATTTGACAGTAGCTGGCTGAAGTAGAGAAGGGCTGGGCCAGTCACCCTGCACTGGAGTTTTACATTCCCCTTAGATATGGGCATCAGTGGAGAAGGAAGGAATGAGTGCCTAGAAGGTGGGGAGATTGGATGTGTGTGATTATTTTACTGGGTCTGGCTGCAATTAGTAGGGTGAGAATGGGAATTGCTATGAGTGTGGGGAAAGCTTTAAATGAGATTTATTTAACTATGCTTAACTTTACTGGGGCAGGGGGTGGATTCAGTCAGGTGCTACAAGAGTGGATAGAACTGAAATGATTTTCAAAGGTCAGGGTGGGGGAGAGGAGGGTGGTAATGGTACATCTCTATGATGTAATGCATTTTTGCAAATGATACCAACATTTACAATGCCGCAGTCACTCTGAAGAGGGTGGAGAGAATGCACAGGATCTTGGGAAACTCAAGAAGTAGTCAAATACTTGACAGTTGGGGTTGAATGCCAAAACGTGCAACATCCTGCACCTAGAACATAGGGACCATGGTGTTCAGTATAGGATGTGGGGGAAGTACTGACAATCAACTGACAGGAAAGGTACCTTGAGGTTACCATGTCCGAGAACCTCAAAATGGTAGGGCAGTGTGAAATGCTAATTGTTAGGGTTATTGGGATGCTGAGGTACATATGCAGGGGTATTTCCAGCAGAAAGAGGTGAGGGGTGGGGAGATTTTTTTTTTTTGCTTTAAAACATCATGTACTGGTACTTCCCTGTAAATACAGATTTTTCAAATTGAACTCTGCCAATGAAATTAGTGCAAAGTTGAAAACTTTGCACTGTGCATATGGGGATGAAATTTCTTGAAAGTTTCTTGGAAGTGATCAGTTCAGCATGGAGTAGAAGGAGATAGACTGCCTATATTATAGATTCCATAGGTGAGCAGAAATTTAGTAGCCTGCTGCTTCAGGAAGAGCCATCAGGGTTCAGTAACCATGAGTAAGAAAATAGAGCAACACTGTTCAAGAGATATCACTTGTGTTTCATTGCATTTTGCAAGCTGTCCATTGACTGATTTACAAATACCCAGGTTTGAGGGGTTTTCTGCCATATAAGCAGTTGCATGGTGTGTTGCTGGTGAGAGGGTAGGTTAAGCAAGCATGTTGGTCTATTAAAGTGCATCATAACTGGCCAACCTGGGCAACATCTACGGCCTACAATGGTGCAACATCTGTGGCACTCAAGGACTGTGTTGGGCTTATTATATCCTGGTGCTAAGAAGGAAGGGACAGAGCTGATCTGACTGGAAGGGCACCTAAGAAGTTTGTTGTGTACAAGCTGATGTTTAAGCTAACCCTCTTTATTCCAAGTTGTTGTTAATAATGAACCTGTGTTTTGCTCATAAACATGGGTTGATTATTGACTCTCAGTGTGGTATGGAAAATTATGTTTTCTTACCAAGAGCTAAGGCCCCTCTGGCTTGATCAATTGGAGTGTGTCCAGTACTTGCCCTGAACCTCATTTTACTGGATGGCACCAATTTACCACTGGTGGTGGCAAAGCCAAGTGTACAGCCCAGCCATGCCTTGCTGCCAGGTCAGTCACAGACTGGTGGCAGTTGTGGGATTCACTGCAAACACATTTGCTGCATAAAAGAGAACATTAGAGCTGTGTAGAATATAAAATTCTGCCTCAGAATGCCCATGGAATTATCATTCTGATTTCATGGAATTTCTTTGAATTTGTGTGAAACTTCAGTGACATTTTGATGAATTTTAAATTTCAGTTATTTTGCTTTACTTTTAAAAGTATGCAAATGACACTAAATTTGGTTCGAATATTGTTATTTATGGTTTACATAAGTGTACCAAATGTCTGAGTCATAGCTTAAAATTTCAACCTAATTTATTTTTTTGGTCCCCTCAAGCACCCCCGATAGGCCACTCCTTCAGTTCTCCTAGGACCCACACCACCACTCTGCCCCTGTCACCATCCACTGCCCCCATATTGGCAACCCCCAGGAGACCTGATATATCCCTTCTGACAGGAAGGTCCCCCCCTTCAGAGGGATAGGGTACTTATAGGTGCATCTTCTTAACCCAGGTGCTGCTGGGGTCAGTCTGGGTGATCCAGAGCTTTTGTGGCAACAGGGACAAGCGGCCATCATCTGGTCAATTGGGAGGCAGTTTTTCATTTTCTGGCCCTCTTAGGCATCTCTGATTTGAACTGTGTGTTGCAGCAGCCTGAGGTGGGGACATGTTGGGGGGGTGTCAAGGCTTCAGGCTCCATGCACGTCACCTAATCTGCCTTCAGATGCTGAGGACCTCCCCCCAGAGGGATTGTCCAATGGATACTTTGGATCCCCTCCCTGCTGGTATCCACTCCTGGAACCGAGGCTCAGGGTGTGAACTCGGGTCGCAAGCATGCCAAGTGAATTCCTTCACTCAGTGCCACGGAGCCGGCTTCAACCTAATTTTAAATTTCTTATCAAAATTTCTCCACAATTTAGGATTTAGAGAAACATACATCATGAGTATATGCACCAAGGTTTAAGTCTCAAGCTTTAAATGGGCTCAGTTATAGGTAGCCACACATTTTGCAAACATTTAGATTTTATATTAGTATAATTTTGATATTGTTCACTTGAAATGTTATAAACATTTTACAAGTATATAGGTTATCACTTCATTTATATATGTATATACAGTAGTTTCAGTTTCTAGCCTACCAAACATGTTGCCATAATTTAAATTTCAGTTATTTTCCTCTCATGTTAAAGCAACACATACACATTTAACCAGATCATTTTCACATAGTTCATATTTACAGCTTTAAATGGGACTGAATTAAAAGCAGTCAAACTTTCACATAATTTGAAAATTAAATTTTGCAAGAATGTAAACTACAAATTTATAAATATCTGAAACTTTAAAACTAGAGAATGCAGTGTCATTAAAGTTGGCAGGTTCTTAGACCTTAAAAGGGGACTGTGTGTCAATGTTATTAATGGATTGCTGTCAACAATTTCAAAATAACACCTGTAATTAAAGTCAAATTCCATGAGTCTTTGTGAAAATTTTGGAATGTCATGAAAATTCCATAAAATTAGAATTTGCTAATTTCATTCAACCTTATCTGGGAGATTCAAACTAAGGAATAGGGGTATTAGAGGCAGGTTGTCCATGTGGTCACCAGTTAAATGAGTTAGATGCATTATTTCACCTAGAAATGGACAGCTGAGTTGGTTAGCACATCAATGGTAGACACCCCAGTTGGAGCAAGGAAGTACGGAGTATCAACAATTCCAAACTGAATGCAGAAAATAATCACACTTATTAAATTGATGATACAGGGAGCCTGATGTATGTGGAAGTCTTAGACTTAGAAGTATTCAAAAAGATGTAGTTGGGGAAGACAATGTCTGGGGCACAAGGAAGGAGGAATTCTGGCAAATTCAACATGATAGGTTGATAGGAAAAGGAGTAGGTGACCCATTTTAGAGGGGTCTGTCACTGTAAAGAACAAAGTGGATATCAGTGGGATCAGTAGGTCTACTGAGTCAATCTGGTTATGCTAAGAGAGAATGGGGGCAAAATAATCACTCAGAGAGGATCAGCAGGACAGCAAAAAGTTCAGCCCAGCTTATCAAATGAAGTAGTGATACATGCTTGTGAATGTTGAATTCCACAAAAAGAACTCTGGGTACTTCTTCTATATGCTACCATAAATATTTGAGAAAATTTTACCAATATTTTCTTTTTATTTGTTTGTTTTCCACTGTAAATTCAAAACCATTAAATCAATTTATCTAGTTGTGTTAGACACCAGGATACACTGACATTTATTTTGTATTTTCTTACACTGTACCTGCTACTTCTTTATTGTTTTGTAAACTGTATTGCATTGTATAATCCATTAGTGTATTCAGGACCTCATATTCAATGTTGTACTCTTATTCTTCTTGTACTCTACCCTCCCCCAGGACTCATCTGGAATCAAGCAGTGTTTCTGCTCAATATGCCTTCCTGGTAAAACTTTTAAATAAATAAACTTTGGATATGCATATCAAATGTTAAGTCTATGCCTGCAAGAGCAGAGAAGTTGCAAACATCCACATTTTTGATTGTGTTTACAAAATTTTCAAATATTTTTTATTTATTTATTTGAATATTCAGAAATAACACTGTGCTCTTTTTCAAAGGTTCCATGTCAGCAAAAGAGGTGGACAATACATTCAGAGAACACAACACTCAATAGACAATAACATAATATTGTTTTACACTGCAGTACATATTGAGGAAGCAAAAACTTGCCAAACTTGCATTTATATAGTATCTCAATGGTTACAGGAAATGTTTAAAATATGGAGAGAAAGGTAGGGCTAAGAAATAGAAATGCCTGCAAGGTGTGGCAAGAGGTAGGCCAAACTTTATAATTTAAGGCTGCAGCCACAAGAGTAGGCTTTGTCAGGTAACAGAAGCAGTAAGTGGTAAGGAAGAAGGACGGCAGGTTAAGGTAGCCAAAAAGAAGGGCAGAGTGCTAAGAGTTGGCTAGGGCAACCAAGTGGGTGGATAGCACTGGTAAAGGCAAAAGAGGGGAGGGGTGTGTGGTATGAGTGGATCTGATCAGAAGAAGGCCTGGGTGAGGGAGGGTGCTGAAGTGGAGGAGTGGGAGGGGGGTTGAGAGAGGGAATGAGGTGGGAAAATCTAAGACCAAGGTATTGGTGCATGTACAAGATGGGGGAGGGAGAGGCTAGGGCCAGCAGAGTACCATCATCTGTGGCCAGCTTTGGAGTAAGGTGTGTAGATGGGCAAGTGATGAGGGGCAGTGGGTCATGTGGCAATCCTACATACACACAGACTACTGGCAGAGAGATGGAACTTCAATTCCTTTTTGAAGGAAGAGAGGCTCTCAATGTTAAGTATATGAGTAGGGACCTTATTCAGCCAAAGCAGGGCTCTATAAGCAAAAGACCTTTGGCCAAGGGAAGTTCTCCAGAAATGAATGGCCAAAGGGTCTCAATTTTTGCCTCTTGTCTGATAGCATGACTGATTTGCTTGCACGATCTCCACAATACTGGGAGGAGCCTTTCCCTGAAGTGACTTTTTTCCCAGCAAGCACGTCTGGAACTTAGATTTGAGAGCAGTTTCTGATGCTGCTACATAGACAATCAGGCCATAGTCAATGAGAGTCAAGATGGAGCTGGAGATTGACAGAGGGCAGAATAGGTAAGATACTGTTTGTGTCTCTATAGGACACCCAGCCTAATACTGACCACTTTTACTAATAGGTCGATGTGTTGTTACAATCATAGTGAATCATCTATAGTGACCCTAAGGTACTTAAATGAGTTTACCTGTTCAAGGGGAGCATCCTTATTGTTGAAAATGGTCAAGACCAGATTTATTTTCTCATGCCAGTGGCTTGAAATCAACATAGATTTGGTCTTTTTATAGTTGAGGAGTAATTTATGCAAACAGAACCACTCTTCCAGCTGGCAAATGGTAGTCTGTAATTCCTTTTGAAGCAGTTCAGGCTGGGTGTTACTGCCCAAGATTATAGCATCATCCACATACAAAATTATTTTTCTTTTACAGGCAGTAGGGAGGTTGTTCAAAGATAGACTAAGAAGGGGAGGACCAAGAATGGATCCTTGCGGGACTCCCAGTGAAATTTGCCTGGCAGCTGAGATAGTGGGCCCTATTTTAACACTCTGGGTCCTGAGGAAAAAATAGTCCTTGAACCAAATGACAGCTTTAGAGGCAATCCCTAGTGACAGCATTTGCTGAAGCAGGATTGGGTGGTTGATGGTATCAAATGCCTTCATGAGATCTATGATGATTGATCCCAAATATTTGCCTTCGTCCATAGCCTTATGCCCGTATTCAGAGAACTCAACTAAGGTAGTAGCCATGCTATGGTTCCTGTGAAAGCCATGCTGCTGGGAGCGTTACATATCATATTTCTGAAGATGCTCAGAGATCTGGTCCACAACAATTCTCTCTAGCACCTTAGAGAGGGATGATAAAATTAAAACTGGTCAGTAGTTGGCAGTGCTAGATCTGTCCCCACTTTTGAGAACAGGGGTCGCCATAGCCAGCTTCTGTACAGATGGAAATGTGGCCAGGACAAGAGACTTATTAAAGATTTTGGTGACGGGGACAATAACTTCATTAAGTGCCAAGACAATCAACTTCATATCAATGTTGTCACTGCCAAGCCTAGTTTTACCTAGGACCTTTAGAACATATGTTTTTGCCTCCTTGACAGTGACCTGTTTGAAATAGAATTGAGCTTGAGTGAAACTGGGTCCTGATGCAGGCTGAGGTGGATCAGCTGAGGTGAGGTAGTCTGGAGGGAAGACAGTACTTAAGTCTGTGAATGCAGAGTTAAATGCTTCTGCGATAATGTGGGGATCTGAGGTGGGAGTGCAATTAATGTTTAGCATGGTGGGGTGTTTGTCTTCTTTATCCATCAGTTCCTGAATGTTTTCCCAAAATCGCTTCCCACTGCCCTAATTCCTAACCATCTGGTCATTGAAATATTTTGCTTTGGCTAGTCTTGTGAGGTGGGTACTCCTATTTCTAGCAGCCCTGTAATGTTGGAGGTCAGTTTACATAGTAAACTTTTGAATCCCTGTAACTTAAAAATCTCTGCTCCAATTATCTCCATATTTAGAAGATTCTATAACTATTACACAAAGGTTATTCATTATAATTTACAGATGTCTAGCTCCAAAGGTGCTTGTTATATGCAGATAACATTTTTCATGAAATATCTGGCAAAAAATAAAATGACAGATTTTTAGCACATATAATTTTGAGACAATATATATCCCAATGTCATGAACACTGAAACATTTTTAGAATACCTATCATTAAGTAATCATGTCAAATGTAAGATCTTTGCCCCAGTAGATGGCCGAGGTATATGCAGATACATATTTTCATGAAATTTCCCACAAAAAATAAAATGACAGATTTTGAGCACCTAGAATTTTGAGACAATCCATCCTAATGCCAAGAGATTTGGCACATTGTTAGCACATCTATCATAAAGTAATCATGCCAACTATAAGATATATGGTCCAATAGACAGCTGAGGTTTATGCAAATACAAATGTTCATGAATTTTCCCATAAAAAAATAAAATGACATATTTTGAGCACCTATTCCATTGGAACAACCCATCCTAATTTAATGATAATTAGGACTTCGTTAGAATGCCTCCCAGACATGAAGCATGCATATTATCAGACCTCTAGCTCAATAGATGGATAAATTATGGCTGAATTAATACATTTTAAAAATTCCATGAAATTTCACACCATTTTGTTGAAATTCCACTAATTCAGAATTTTCCCATACCACACAGCTCTAGAGAACATGTTTTGTGTACTTCTGAGTGTGAGTTGCAACAAGAATTAGCCATGTCCTAATCAGGGGAGCAGTTAGCCCACAGGTACCCCAGACAGGAAGGTGTGACATGGCCTACCTTTATGGCAAACTCCTTTAATGGAGAGAACCCTGAGTTGACTGCTTGGTTGGAGCAATTTGAGCTTGCCATTTGCTGAATGAATGAGATAGAGTGACCCAGTAGGAACTTATGAGACTCTTGTTTTGGGGAAAATCCTACA
The DNA here is from genome assembly GCA_016271365.2 of Neoceratodus forsteri. Lineage (NCBI taxonomy): Eukaryota > Metazoa > Chordata > Ceratodontiformes > Ceratodontidae > Neoceratodus > Neoceratodus forsteri. The sequence goes on from CM057451.1 coordinate 207,796,779, forward strand.
AAGTGTATCTGGGGCAGGAGTCTGACATAAAAAAAAAATATATATATATATATATATATATATATATTTCTAGTTGCTATGAATCTCTTCCTTGACTCCTCTGAATGTGTTGATCAAGAAAGAACCATTTTCTTCAGCAGAAGGAGAGAATCTACTTGAGATGTTGAAAAAGCGTTGTGACAGCTGGTCATCAAGACTTTTCTAGATACTGTCTTGGCCTCTCAAGACCTACTGGTCTGAGACCATTTCATTGCATAAACAGAGAGGGGGAATCTCTGTTTCCAGATAAATCAATGGAGACATTTTGGGTTAAAACAAACAATCCAATATGTCACCAAGTTGGAAGTTGAGCAAAATTTGGATTTTCCTCAGACTCCAGTTCTGCAGGTTCAGTGCCCATGAAGTGGCCCTAAAGACTGTAATTCTTAAAGAACTTACTGGAGACATTATAGAGGTATGAGAGGAAATGGTGGGGGTTCTCATGACTTTGCACACTGCAACTGAAAAACTAAAAAATGAAGCTCAAGACCAATAGAACTCCACACCGAAGACACCCAGCCAATCAAGCAAGGACCTCAGCAGCTCCATCTCTACTATCAGGAATAATTTGAAAAGCAACTTCAACAGGTGAAGGACCATTGAATTAGTTAGCCCTCCACAAGCCCATGGACCACCCCAGTAGTCCTGATATGAAAGAAGGATGTGATTCTGTGAAGAGTTGAAGGCACTGGATAATGTAATAATATAGCAAGCAGATAAAGGAGGGAATGTGGTTTTGTTAGATTTGGAACAATACAAAAAAATAGTGTTAGATCTTGTTAATGACATCAACAGTCCTCTATACTACCTAATAACCCCTTATCTGCATATAAAGAAAAACTTCATTTGTTATTGCAAGAATGACTTAGGGATGGAGCCATTTCTGAGAAGGAGTGCAATTTTATTTTGAAAGATAACACAAAAGTGGCAGTTTTTTTTATCCTGCCCAAGGTGCATAAAGATATGCTGTATCCACCAGGGGGATATATTGTATCCACCAAGGAGATGGATAGTCTCCAGTGTTGATTCACTTACTGGAAACCATAGGCAGTTTGTAAATTTTTTTCATCAGAAATATGTACCAAAACTGAGATCTTATGTGAAAAACACAATAGCGATTCTCAGAAAATTTAATGATTTCATTTGTGAGAAAGATTATACATGGCTTACGGTTGATGTAAATTCCTTATACATATCTTTACAACATGACAACGGAATTTGTGCTTGTAAACATTTTTTAGAAAATTATGAAAGCCATATACAGATTCCAACTGAATTTATTCTAAAAAGTTTGGACTCCATATTGAAATATAATTTTTTTAAATGTTTTCCTATTTAATATCTCCAAGCTTGTGATACTGTATGGCACCCAGTTATGCAAATCTTTTTTGGAGATGGCGGGAGTCTGTGTATGTTCTTAATCCAACAAATAATCCTTTCTATCACAAACTGAAAACCTGGTATTCTTTTGTTGATGACATCATTTGTGTGTAGGAAGGGGAGATGGAAGAAATACTGCAGTTCCTCAAATGTTTACACAATAATGATTGTAACTTATGCTTCATGCACTTTGCAAGGAGCAATAAGGTAAACTTTCTAGATGTCACATTTTATGCTACACCAGGACAGGCTATGCAAACAAAATTTCATGGGAAAAAACACTGCTATCAATTCATTGTTAAGGTGTGACAGTGTGCACCCTGAAAGCCTAAAAAAGTCAATTCCATACAGCCAATTTCTTAGGTTACATCAGAACTGTAGTAAATTCTGGCTTTGAAGAGATCCTTCTCTGCCTTCATGGGAAGCTTTAAAATACAAATCCTTACTTTACTCAGTGGCATTAGAAACTTAGCAGTTAATATTTTCAAAATGGTCCTCTCCCACCATTTCTACCATGAACCACTGGGTTCAGGCCAACATTAAGGTGGCCTCTTATTTGAGAGTTAGTTATTGGAGAAAAGTTGCTTTATTGAAATTTAGAGGCATATGGGCGCCTTCACTATCTAATGTTGGGGTGATGGTTGGGATAGATACAGCTTAGCAGGTTTATTTCTTGGTGTATATAGTCTTTATTTTTTGTTGGCTGTTGATCTTGAAATCAATATATTATTAGGGTTGTTTACTGGTGTATTGCTTACTGTATTGAAGACATCTTAATTGAAAAAAGTAATAAAAATGTTCTTATACAAAAACAAAATCAGAACTGTAGTAGTACATTGGATTTTGAAGCACAAGCAAAACAGCTAAAGGCTAGATTCCTAGAGAGAGGCTATAGTGAAGCCTTATTAGAGGAAGCAAAAATAAAACCAAAATAGAAAAACAGAAATCATTTAATTTTATGAAAAAAGAAGGATGAGGGGTTTGGTTCAGTAGCATTTGTGACTGAATTCAATACTATTCCAGAACAAATTGGCAATACTGTTTTTAGAAACTGGCAGATTTTACATGCAGATGACAGTGTGGGCATGACAGTTGGTGCAAAACCCAGGGTATCATTTTGTAGGGCTAAACATCATTCAGATACACTAGTGCATAGTAGACTTAAAGAGCTACAAAAAATGGAAACAGGATGGTTCCCCTACAAAACAAAAGGATTTTACAGATGCACAAGGTGTAACATTTGTAAGTATGAGGTTACTAATAAAAAATTTGAACACCTATCTATATCCAATTTTGTCAGTGGAAATATGGGAGTGCATAACTTGTGATACCCCTTTCTGTGTAGATGGACTGTGGTGGACTTGTAGGTTAGTTTATGTAGGATGTACTATACGGCCGTTAAAACAATGCATACAGGATCATGCCAGATCTATAGTAAATGATAGAGCTGACACTCTGGTGGGCTTCCACTTCTCTGAATATCATCATTCTTACCCAAGTGACTTGCAGTTTACAGGGCTGGAACACATTCAACACAAAAAATTGGTGAGGACAGAAAAAAATCAGCTCTTAAAAAGAGAAAGATACTGGATCTTTACATTGAAAACTGTAAAGCCATATGGACTAAATTATAGCTGGGATTATAAACCACATTTGAGATGATCCTTTATGTAAAATAACCCCTCCCTCCAGTCCCCTTCTAATTTGGGCTTCTCCCTTTCAGTTTTCCATCATATGTTCCCGTACAGATTTAGTATAGAAAAAAATCATTGGATGTTTTGCAATACAGTGATATTTGAATTAAGAGAATTATTTAGAATGAGCTGTGAATAAATGATCATGTAAGGAATTTTGTGGACACCACACCTCACTCCATTCCAGTGACCCGGGTTCAGGAACGAGCTTGGGCTGCCAGGGGTCGGCAGGGGGAGAGAGGGATTAAGCATCCAATGGCAGCTCTCCCTCTCTCTGGAGAGGGTTCTGTGCAAAGGCTCACTGCTTTATTGCCATCTTTTGGGTGAACTCAGGGTTGACAGTGAAGATGAGGGTCATGCAATGGGATGGGAGCAGTGTCAGCCGAAAGCCCCGGGAGGAGTTGCGTCTTCATGCATACCTGCAAATTGGCTCTCCTAGAGTGCTGATGACTGTGGGGAACAGAACACAGAAAATGGTGGCCCATCACTCCTAGGTGCTGACCTCTCAAATGCTGAGTGCATCAGCGACCACCAAGACAGGAGCATACTCCGCTCTGCAACACCCGCTCCATCATTGTTCAGGGAGAAGGTAAGAGGGAGACCTATCCTCGCCCCACCCGGGGTGGATATCCCGGATACCTAAGGCTACTAAGGGGGTGAGCACTCTAGGGGAAGACTCCTGTGTCAGGACGCCAATGTAGCTAGACATGTAGGGGCTCTGAATGAGTGGGGTGATGTGGCAAGAAGGAGGCAAGAAGTTAAAAAAAAATCTCCAATGAGCTTTTCATTGCCATGAAAATGGTGGTCATGTTGTGCCAATACATTAATGGCAATTAAAAAGAAATGTTCACCTATTAATTACTGCCACATGTAAAAATTCATTGTCTATTATGCCATTAATTTATTTGTTATATTTGATGTTCATACGTTAATGGCCATTAATGAATAAGTATGTGCCATTAAAGTATCAGATTAGTGAAACCTTTAATTATCCAGACTTTATACTGTATCGCAACATCCATTTATAAAGGACTTGTAACCAGTACTCTCATTAGAAACAGATGAGCCTGCAAGCCCACCAGTGCAGTGGTTATAATTCCATCTGTGACACTGGCAACCCGGGTTTGGAAATGGACCTGGGGAACCAGAGGGGAGAAGGACTGAGCATCCTACAGACTGCTTTCCTTCTCCTGGGGTGAGGTGGGGTTGAGTGCCAGTGCACTGAGGACTCCTGGCGGAGTCTGGGGGATTCCCACACATCCGCTGCCATCAAGCTTGAGAGGCAGGGTGGATGCTGGTGTCATTGCATGTCCCCAACCCTGCTAACTGGGGGGAAAATCTCTCACCAGCCACCATCATGAAGCACTCCCTCTAGCCTCAATTGCTCCTCACTTCCTCGCTGACCCAGCCACAGTTCCACCATTGAAGGCCCAGACCCAAACCCCACTCTGGGGAGAGAGCCATGGAGGCAATGTCAGTTCTCTGACACCTTATCTGGAGCAGAGAGCCAGTTCAGAATGTGGTGGCCCCAGCCCGAGGGGTAAGTCTGGGGTATCAGCACTGGCACAGCCATAGGGGATGCAAGGCAGAAGGAAGGGCTGATGTCAGGTGGTCAGTGGGGCAAAAAAGCATACTAAATAAAAAGAAACAGATGAGCCTGTGGTATGTGGTGGGGGGAGTTTAACCCTTGCTGTTTTGTTGACTGATATGCTGTAGCAATCCAGAGTTCCTATAATTTCGAATTATGTTGTTATAATAAGGGTTAAACAAGTCTGCTAGGCTTGCACTGATATTCTAAAAATCCACAAAAGAAGCAATCAATTCAGGACTGTGGGACAGGTAGTCTAAATTTGTGAAGTCCTGGAAAATCCAGGATGGTTGAGAGGTATGCTTGTAACCATAACAGTTCTATACATAACATTTTTGTGTTTATAATCTATATACCAAAAACTGTAATAAAAACTATACCTAATGAAATTTAATATCTGGAATGTTATTACCATCCAAACAAATAATGCGGTCCACATCTTTAGAGTGTAAGAATAGTTGTGTGGGAATAAGTAGTGGTCTCCATTGGCAGCATTTGCTCTGCTGAAAATACATTTGCATTGTGCTAATGCTGTAAATATATAGGGCTGCATGGATTTTTCAGTCCCCGCCCATCCATGTGCAGAAATCTTCTGTTAGAGTGACTGTGAGTGTGAGCATGACAAAAATGCATTCATGCATGCCAGTTTATATTCAGCACCCCCTGACATGTGAGAGAGATTAGAGGATTGCAAATCCAGTACACTGGTTTTCCTTATTAGTGTACACATGAATGGATTCCTGGAATTTGATTAGCTGGGAAGATTTTTAAATATGCCGGTGGTGTCAAACAGAACTCTCATTTTGTCACAGAATTTTATTTCCATGATCAAAGTACCTTAAAACTCCCTACCACTGCAGCACAGGCCCTTAACTGAGACCCGCCAAACTTTCAAGTGTTCTGCCTCTTACCTGCTCTGCTTGTCTGGTCTGTTTGTGTGATGTGCTCAACTACAAAGACTATGGAGGACCTGACTGACTCTCAACTGCAAAATGGTGAATGTTTTCCTGTGGGTGCTTTAAGCTGTTGATTTTATTTACCTCAGAATATTGTAGATGGACTGGATGATGCGTCTAGGGGACAAACAAAATAGGCTAAAACACTGAGATTTTGCAGATGTAAAATCATGGCCCACAGCCTGTGTTAAAGTTAATGTTTGGGTCAGGGCTTTTTAACACCACTCAGCAACTTTCCATCAGATTCCTGAATGTCCTGGTGGTGAAGAAACAGGGCATCCTAATGCAGATAATCTAAATAAATATGTTTAAAAGCACAGGTTAAGCTGCCAAAATGCTAAAGTGCTGTATTGTAATTCATATTTAGTGAATGGAACCTTGGGGCCTCCATTAATGTAAGCGTTACTATAATCAGAAGCCACGGGTTTCTTTACCTTTGCTTTTTCTACTTGTGAGCCTGGTTTTAACATTTTATTGGTGGAGCAGGGCTGATATTTGCTGTACATAGATCAAAATGATTAGGCTACTTCTTTGACTTTTGAGTACAAATACTGACCTCATGGCCAGGTCTGAAAAAAGTAGTGGTAACTTGTGTTTGTGGCAGCAAGCCAGGGATTGGTTGGGAGCTGGCCATGGGGTGGAGGAGCTGATTTCGAGGGGAGGGCTTTAGGTTGGCTGGTGTATCCAGGAGACAATTGTGCAGTGTGCTTTAAGCTGTTGATTGTATTTACCTCAGAATATTGTAGATGGACTGGATGATGTGTCTGGGGGACTGACAATGTGTGTAGGTGGGAAACTGGTGGTGCATGCATTGGGGGCTAGCTGGGGCTGTGTGTGCAAGGCGTGCTGGCTTTGTCAGGAAGGGGAAGAGTTGGTTGTGTGTGTTGGGAGAGCTGGCTGTGTCAGCAAGTGGAGGACGGCTGTGTGTTGGGAACTGACTGTCTTGAGGGGGGAAGCTGGCCATGTATGTGGGTTCTATAGAACTGGCCAAGTGTATGGTGGGAGCTGACTGTGTCAGGGCAGGGGGAAATAGCCATGTGAGCTGGCCATGTGTGTGGGGTTTGGGGCGTTGACCAGAATTTGTCTCAGGTGATGAGAAAGCTGTCACTGGCCTGTTTTCAGGGGGTGAAAAGTTAAGTACTGCACTCTCAAGATATAGACATATAGAGGGATTCACAACAGGATATGGCAGTTTGACACATACAAAAAAATAAGTTAGCAAATAGCCAATGTTTCCCTTTTCATTAAATAATGGCTAACTAAAAAGTTGAGCATTAAGCTTGACCATTGGTTGAGCGATGTTAATCAACTGATGTGTAATCCTTGCTGTCTAGTGATTAGTTGAGAACTGTTTTGTTTAATTGGGCATTTCTTGAGAAATGAGACTTCGAAAAATACTGTAGTTAGGGACAGATTGAACATTTCAATTCAAAAAGAATCCAGCTTGTGAATTATATGACTTTTGGTTATATGACTTAGAAAATATTTCTGTTGATAATTATTTGAAATGTAAAACTTAGAAAATTTCTCAGTTATTAATTACATGAGTTTTTAACTTAGAATTTTTTGCAGTTACTATAGTACTTGATAATGGACCACTTTAAGGTCTTTCTGTTAAAGAGCCCTAAAGTAAAACAAGTGAAAAGGGGTCATGAATAAGCCACAGTTCAGAAGGCAATCTAAATAATGAACTACGGGACAAATATCAAATAAGTGTGGGAAGGGACCAAACCAGTAAAACAAAAGACCAAATTAAGAATATGTAAAAATTGAAAAATGATAAACAGAATAGTAAGGGATTTTCCCTTCTGCACCATAAAGGGGTCTGCTTGGGCAATCTGGTATGGAGGCTTAGGGTGTCCAGCTTTAAGGAGGTTTGCCTGATGGGGCAATCTGGTATGGGGACTTAGGATGTGATCCAGCATCAGCAAAGAGTGTACTCAGCTTGGGTAGGAGGCTGGTCTGTGGCTGGAAGGGTGGTCCAGCTACAGGAAGAGGTTAACTGTAGTTGTGAGGGTGGTCCAGCATCTGAGGCTGTTCCAGCTGCAGGGAGAGTTGTCAGTTGGGGGGACAAGACTGGTCTGTGGGTGGGAAGGGGGATTCAAATAAGATGGGTCTAGCCAGTAGCAGGATTAATGCCCATATTTACCAGGTGGGCTAGGGAATAAGGGCTAGTTAGCCCAAAAGTTGTTCATGTTATTTTTGTACCCCATTATGATTGCCTTGCCCTCTGCTCCACCTCTGGGAGCTTATTTTACATTCATTTAAATTCAGTTTAATAAATATGTGCCCCTGTGCTTCTCTTACCTTCCTAGAGCTTATTTAAATATATTTAAAGACATCTAAATAGGGCTGCCCCCCCACCCTATGCTTTCTTACTGCAGTGATTTGAATAAATTAGAATACCACTGCCCTCAGGTGGTCTCTTGCTCCAGGGTCTTGCCCAAACTAAACTAATGGCCGCTGCCATCTTCATGGTACCATCTGGCATGATTTGAATAATTATTTTTTGTTTGTTTGATCAGTTCAGGTGGTCAGCACCTGTCTGTTGGTGCTGCCGCCGACTCACCACCACGGCCTGGGGGAGAAGTAAAGGGGGGAGGAGGTGGGGAGTGTTGTGGAATGCGTGGCTGGCTGCAGGCAGGTGAGAGGTCTTCTGTTGGGCCATGTTGGCTGGATGTCTCAGTCTGATGCATGCTCTGTCACAAGCCCTAGATGTGGCCCTGCTTGTAGGCACCACATAGGAACCGGTGTTTACTTTTTTTTTTTTTTTTAAACGAAATGATTAATGGGACACAAAATGCCAGTGTTTTGTGGCTCCGGATGAGAGCAAGGCCCTACTGCAAATGTTCAGCCAGCAGGGCTTCTCATCATTCTTAGTTGATACCAGCCTGAAGCATTGGACTGAGAGTGCTTTGTGTTGGGGAGCAATGAGGACCCATGCCATGCTGTACTTGGCTTCCCCCCAACCTATGAAACCAGCCTTAGACTGCATTGGGTGTGGCACAGGAGCCTGCAGGAGGAAGAACTGTGCCTTGGTGCAGCTCAGAGAAAAAAAGATCTGTATGGTAGGCTGTCTGGCAAGGCTACTATAATGGTCATTGTCCAGCCCAGGAAGCAGTGTTTAGATGGTCCGACCAGAAATTGCGGTGTTTACCCCTGCTTTTCCCCATCTCCCCCACACCCCTTAGTAATGCAAAGGACCTACCATCACCAGACATTCCCAGCTTCCTGAATTTATTGAATGCAGAACTTGCTTGCTGAAATGCTGGAGATAATTTACATAGAGTTTATAATGTATGCTTTGAACTTGGGGAAGTGAGGAATGCCTGTTATTGAGCACGCCTGGGTCAGAAAGGAAAATGGCGGAATGCTAAAATTATGGAGCTGGGACATTGTCACCTAAGCAGTGGATTCATACACAAATTGTTGTTTCGTGTAAGGTGCGGGCTTCTGCAATGCTCCATGTGGGGTTGGGTATAATAGGCCAAGGTACCTGAATAGTGGAAGTAAAGGGAAAGGGGAATTTTTAACCATGAAAGGCACACTAAGCTGAGGCTTGTTTCCAGGTGTGACCTGGGAGCATGAGGAAGTTAAGTGACTGCAGTTAACGGCAGAGGCAGGCACAGCTCACAGCCTCACTGTTGTCCATATATGTTTGAAAGATAAGATGGGAGTGAGAACAAATCTGGGTTGACAAATGAGGGATTGTGGAGTGTAAGTTTTTTATTTATTATTTATTTATTTATTTGCTTTTGTTTACTGGGTAAGCACACTAGACAACCAAGTGCCTATTTTCAGGTGCGACCCGGGAGATTACAAGGTACATTCATGAACATCAGGTAAAACAAGTACAGGGTACATTTAAGAGCATCAAGCAACAAGGTCAATACAAGAACAACAAGGGTTTACATTGCAAGCAGAAAGGTAGATAACTCCTGGAAGGTAATAATCATCATACCAGGGAAACAACACTCTAAAGGATGAGGGTAGCAGGTAGATACAGTAGTAACAATTGGGGAAAGGGGAGAACCAGAGCCAGATATGGAGATAAAACAATAATGGGTACGCACTTTATGAGCTGTTGGGCCTAAGCGGACCCAGCACGATTAATACTTCTAGATAGCTGCGAGCTCACGAATGGATAAGGTGCAGAGACCCACCACCTTAGTTAGATGAGTTTGGTAATGACTCAGCCAGTCAGAGTGGGGGATTATCAAGTGCAGAGGCAGGTACAGGCTGATTTGAGAAAACCCCAGAGGGAGGCTTTAAAGCAGGGATGGGAGGAGGAGGATGAGCTAGTGCTTGCTGGAAAGGAGTTCCACAACCTGGGAGCATACGCAGCGAAGGCCTGTTCAACCATTTGTGTGCAAGGTTTTGTAACCAGGAGGACGTGAGAGTCACTGGATCTTAAGTGGTAGGAGGGTGTAGCAGGTAAGAGGGATTCAGAGAGGGCTGAGGGGGTGGTAGATATGACAACATTGTCAATGAAATTGCCTACGACAAAGGAACAGCTAGGATCTGGTCTTCCCTCATTGGTAGCCCGCTGGCCTAGCTTTGCCGTCACAACGACATGCCCTTGAACTGATTCCTGTTTGAAATTGAAGAGAAGGCAAAGGCTCACTCAAGGGTTTAGGAGGAGGGTAGAGTAGTCACAAGGCACTGGAACTTTCTGGCAGGTGAAATAGTCCCTGGTGTTGTGTGGCATCCTCCACACCCGATCTCCCTAACCATGTTCTCTCTATATTCCCTAGCATCCTGTGGTACCCACACCCCTGAATGTTGATCAACAAATGCAGCAGTGCACATTAACTGTCTGGGGTCCCCTGCCCACAACTAGCACACCACCCTTCCTCCCCTTACCAGGCAGGATGGGTAAGGGGGTTTGGCACTGGTGTTGTCCTGGATGCATGGGGGGGGGCTGCTGGAATGCTAATGTGCACAAGTGCATTTGTTGACCAGCATTTGTGGCGGGGGTGAGGGTACCATGGAATGACAGGGACTGTATAGAGGACATGGGTCACTGGTACACATTAGTGGTCCAACAGCCCCTGCCCACACCCAGCACAGCACCAACCCCAAGCCCTTCCCTTCTTAGTCAGGACAGGTAAAAAGAGCCTGTGGTTGGTGCTGTACTGGGTGGGGGCTGCTGGAATGCTAATGTGCGCTGTTGAATTTGTTGACCGATATATGGGGGTGTGGAGGCAGGGCACCATGAGATGATGGGGATTGTATATGGGCCAGGAGATTGGGGGTGGGCGATGCCATGAGACACCATGGACTATATTGCAATCAATGAGATGGATGTTAAGGGGGGCTGCAGCTAGACACCAGGGTATGTATAGGCGATGGGTGTTTGGGGGGGTGCCACTAGACAGCTGGGTAAATATTACCGTCAAGGTGACAGGTGTGCAAGGGGGGATCCTCTAGACACCACGGAATATGTTCACAACATGGGGAATGTTGTTCTGGGGGGGGGGAAGTGGGTGCTACCCGCCACCAGTGATAGACATAGAATGCGGGACCGGTGCTTGGGAGTGTGGGGGCTGCCACTAGACACAAGGGCATCATGTAATACAACCGAGATGGGGGATCAGAGATTGGGTGGTGCCACGGGACACCAATGTGTATGTTCACAGACCTGGATGGGGGATAGGAGGCTGAGGGGAGTGGCACTAGGCATCAGTGGGAAGTGGGATCAGAGGATGTAAGGGTGCCACTAGACATCAGGGCAAGGGATAGACATATGTGGGATGGGTGTTCGAGGGGTAGGGGTGCCACTATAGCCACCAGAGATGATGCCAAGATGGGCACAACTTGCCTGCTGCTTCCCATGCAGATGGGCCTATAATGGGCATGCAGATGGCTCTAAGCACTGTGCATGCCCAATGGGCTCATTTGCATGGTGCAGCTGCCAAAAATGTGTTTCCATACTTGTGGCAGGATAGGACATTCTGGCCAGAATTTGAAAATTTTCACTTACCGGGTTCATGAGGTGGAGTCGTAAGACCGTTGAAAATTTTGGCTCAAAGTTTCACCCCCCAAAAAATTATGAACCAACATGTTTGCAGGGACTGCCGTTGATCCAGTAGGGATCTTGCCTTCCCATGCCAGTGACCTGAGTTTGGGTACAACCTGGTGAACCAGCTGAATGGGCTGAGGCTGTGTGGGCAGTGGCTCAAGACTGAGGAGGGACAGAACAGTTGCACATAAGATACAATGTCGTGGGCAGGGGAGCCTTCCTTCTCAAGGGGTTGACATGCATATCGAGGCCCATCCACTGCATCAGGACAGGGGTGTAAAAAAATGGGAAAGAGTGTACCTGGCAGGATGAAGATCTAGTCGCTGCAGACTCTATACCAATGACGGGCCCCCTACTGCATTCAGCTGTCCAGCACCATTACCCTCCAACTCAGGAAATTTCTTTTACCTTTGGTACTCCCTGTGATAGGGTCAGGGACCCTATCCCAGTTGGAAAACTGTAGTGATGGTTAAAACAGCCCTGCTGCAACAAAGTTTACCCATGGTGCCAAATTGGGGATATGCAAGGCATAAAGTAATCGATAGAAGTAAAATAAAGTTGTAGTTATTTTTTCTTTCCTTTTTGTAAGTCTGTTGTACTACATATTCAGTCCTTTATTTCTCTGAGCCTTACTAGTTGGCCACTATCAGGGTAGTTTTCTATCTAGTTTGTGTCCCCACCCCCACCCAAAAAGACTGTGACATACTGGTCTGCAGATCACCATAAAAAACACTACATAAGGGTTTTGCTTTTAAACAAGAGTTAAAAAAAAAAACAAAACAAAAAACAGTCCAAGAGTTGTAACCTGCCAGCTAACAAATGAATAAAGCTCTCCTTCCTGCAGAAACTCTTGAGTGTGAGCTTGCCAGTTTGGTTACTAATGGGAGGATGCAACCACCTCCCCAGTACAAGTATAACATACTATAAAGTGTTGAACAGTAAATACAGGCAAATATACCTGTGCTAAATAATTTGCTACTTGTATGCTGCTGATGATTTTAGGAAACAGCTGAGGCTGTCTTCCTGTGAAACAAAACATGACATAAGGAAGTATTTGATAGCTTTAGAAAAGGAGATGTGTAAAAACTATAAAACTACATGCAGGATAACAGTTAAAATATGTTGGGTTTTTCTCTACAAGAATCTATGCTTTTTAAAGGGAGTTTGTACCTGGTAGCTGGGAGTTCAGCCACTTCTGGGCCTGTGTTCCTGCTACTGCTACATCAGCAGCTGCAGCCATTTTAGAAAGGTGTTTCCTTAAGGAAGGGCAGGCCCTTAATTGCATTAGTATATAGGGAAGGCTTGGGTCTTGTCCTGCCAGGAAGTGACTAGCCTGGAAGGAGGAACTTTCTGAAATGGATATGTCTCTGTATTTTCTTGTGTTTATACTTATGCAAGGGGTTTAGCATTGTGTAACAATTGCCCCTATATATCCTGTGTATTCCCTTGAACAGAATGCAGCTGTGTGAATTATAAACCTAGTATTCCTCTAATTGTTTGTTTAATAGAACATGATTGACAGATACATGACACCTGAGCAGTATATAAGGGCTAATCAGGTAAACTACAGTCAGTCTATTTTGGGCTGAGAAATCTCAGGGAGAAGCAGTCGAGTTAGAGATGTAGCCAAAGGTGAAAGTGACACGCCAGTGCTGAGTTAATGAGATCCTGGTTACCCAATGGTGAAGGTGAGACAAGCTTAAGGTGGAGCTCTGGTTGAATGTCCTGTAAAGCCTAAAAGCAAGGAGGAATTACTGTGGCCTGGGATTGACCCTGGACCTCCAAAGGTCAGGTTTGGGTTACCTGGATGCTAGAAGCTGCTCACCTAGCATTCACCAAAGGGAGAGGACTCAGACTAGTGAGAAGCTGCAGAGGGCTGAGTGTGCATATACTTAGACTGCAAAGGAACTTGGAGAAACCCAGGGGGTATTGGCAGGGTGGCCATACAATGTGATGGGGTCCATTCCTGGTCTCTAGAGGGCATTGTAAGGTCCACCCACAGTGCTATAGTGTATGATCTACTAACTAAGCTCCCAGCCCATACTCCCCATACTCTTTTTATTGTGTTTTTTTTTTTTTTTATAGTATCCTAACAAAAGTCTGCACCTGAAAATGCCACCTGTACATAACTGGCAATAAAACACCTCAGGGTGTTTTGCACAATATATTATGATTCATGCTGTCTTCTGTAACTGAACCCCACAACACCCCCCAAATTCCCCCCACAATGAAGATAGGAAGGGGATGAATGACCACCCCCTTGACTGTCAGTCACTTTGGCAGTCTGTCACCCTGTCAGTGTTGCAGGCATGTGAATGGCGATTGCTTTATCTTGCCCTGGAGTGAGTCAATGAGTGGAGCAGCTTGCACCCTTCCCCTGTCTGTATCCCCATGGTGACATCCACGAGCAGCCCAAGTCCATTCCCAAACCTAGGTCGCTGCTGTGATAGTGGTATCTAGCCTCCTGACCAACATACTTTAACACTGCCCACCCCCAAATATACAATCCTTTTCCACCAGACACAGCTGATTGGTATTTTTTATTAATCGTACAAACTCATTTTCCACTTTGTCTACAGGTCCAGTGGAACGATAAAGACACCAGCCCTGGAGTTGGAGGACACTGACCACATGTATCAGATAAGTACTGTTTTATGCTTAGAGCACCTTGTTTGTCCCAGTTAGTTACTAAAGAGCTGCAGATCCTTTGTGACTCCATTGCTATTCTTTTTTTACAGGTACAACTGGAAGTTCCCTCAAGCCACCCAAATCCCATCCCACAGTCCCCAGGAGCCAGGTAAGAAATCTTTGTCACACATCAGTAGCACATTCACCACATAACTGCACATATAACCAGGGAAAAATATCAAAGTAAGCCAAAAAGCACTGCACAGCAGCAGTCAAGAGTCAGTTCAGTACCATAAGACTGATTAACGTGTAGAAAAATGAATCTGACATTTAATTGTGCAAAAAGGCAAATGCCACCGGGTCATAGCAGTGCATATGAAGCTGGGCTATAGAAAGTCAATATTGTACAGGCACTTTCCTTCATGATTACTGCTGGTTGTCTCATCGCAAAATGGCCATCAGATCTGGAGCTTTGCAAAGTGCATCTTGTGCTAAACAGCAACAACCTCTACTCTGAGTCAAATTCAGAACTTACAATGCAGCATTGCAGTATAGAACTTAACTTCCAGGAAAGTAAATGGTTATGAATTGAAAGCCGCAGCAAAATGATCCATGGGACCAGTAGTGTATATTGATGTTTCAGCATCAACCAGACTTGATCTGAAGATGCAGTTTTGTGAGGAGGCCACCTGCAGTAACTATTAAGGAATGTGCGTTGTACAGTATTGACTCCCAGCCTGATATGCAGTGATACAACCACTTTTAGGTGGTGGTTTGCATTTTTGCACAAATAAATGTCAAATGCATTTTTGCATACATTACTCATGTAGTTGTGCATAAAGAAATCCTAATAACTAAGGAGCCCCTTTATCAACAGGAATTTGGTTGCTGTCAAGTGCATTAAAAACCTAGAATTTGACGGGAGATGAGGACCGATAGGCCCATCCTTCTCTCCGGTTTTACCTCCTCTTTTGAAACACTAGGGTCCCCCTATGTCTATCCCATGTAGTTTTGAATCCTTCACTGGATTGTATACCACCATCTCTGCTGGGAGGCTGTTCTATGCCTCCACCACCCTTTACATGAAGAAGTACTTTCTCACATTGCTCCTTAGTCTACCGCCTTCCAGTCTCATTTCATGCCCTCTTGTTCTAGAGCATAATTTTTCTGAAAGATGCTGCCCACCTGTACATTATTTATTCCCTTTAGGTACTTGATGGTCTCTATCATGTCTTCCCTCTCCCTCCTCTGCTCCAGGGTATACATATTGAGCTCCTCCAGTCTCTCCTTGTATGATCTTTGGTGTAGGCCCTACACCATTTTTGTTGCCCTTCTTTAAACTGTCTCTACCCTATCTACTTCCTTTTGAAGAAGCAGCCTCAAGAACTGCACACAGTACTCCAAATGAGGTCTCGCCAGTGATTTGTACAGTGGCATCATCACCTCTTTTCTTCTGCTGCTGATAAGTGGGTGTGATGTCATGCCCAGGTATTGCAGTGTTCCATTAGAGAATGGGAGTCCTTTGCCAGCATCTTAGAACTGGCATCTGTGACAGCACAAGCTGTAGTTGTTTTCAGACTTGAAGCACTCTAAAAGAAGGTCTTTACTGCAAGTCTCACATGGAGCTCCTGTCACACTGTGATTTAAATCGAACCCTTGTTCCTTATGTCTTGTTTAAATTCATTGTTTTCCTTTTCAGGCATTCCTCAGGATCAGTTTTGAGAAACTGCTATCCCCACCTTGAATTGGCCAGGTAAGAGTCCATACTGTTTCCTAACTAAAGTTACAACATTTTGTGTAGGCATCCATTAATAAGTGGGGGTAAGTAAGCAATAACACCCGACAGGATGGGCGGTATTGGGTAATACCAGACTGCCCAGGTGTGTAATGAGGCACTATACCACAGGCAGAGGGCCTTATAGCCTTTGGAAAGTCCGATATTACCCATACCTTCAATTCTGGAGGGTATTATTGTGCTTAGAAAATGTGTTATTTGTGGAATTTTATTTAAATACTTAAAAAATGTTAAAACATGTTTTACAAAGCAGTAAAAAGGATTTCGTATACTTTTTTTTTTTTCCAGCTGTGTGGTTATTTCTTGGTGGATTGTCTGACCACTGTCTTTAATACTTTAAATAAGGCTATGCTTATTGACCCCCTCAACATCCGTCTCCTCCGAATAGTAGCATGGGAGCTGGTGTGCTTCTGTCTATACCCTATTGCTAAATCATGGTTCCCTATTCAGGGATGCAAGGATTAAATTATTATTATTATTTTTTTTTCATTGACACTTCAACAGAGCCGAGTGATTATTGTTGGTAGTTGTGTCTGATAACAGGAGTGCTGGCATGTAAGTGCTTTGTGTGCACAAATTGTTCAGTGACAACAGTGGTTCTTTGTGAATTAATCTCCCGTACATGAAGACGTGATGCCATCTTGCATACAATAAGTCAGTTGACCGGGGGAGGAGGGGCGGTAGATGGAGGGGTGATGCGATGAGTGGCTGCTATAGGACCATGTAGTGTGCTATGTTAGCACGTGTTTGAGGAGAAAAAAAATTGTTTTACATTACAAACTGCAAGGGTGAGTTGTGAATGGGAAGCTAGGTGGAAATTACTATGAAACTCACTCTCGGTTTCATTAAACTAAGCGGGAGTGCAGCCAAGGCAAGCAAGATGTCTGACTAGCTCTGATCATGCAACATGCTAGCACCACTACTATAACAATGAAATTCTTTAAGTTAAAATATTACAAAATATTGCTGATGAGTCTTGTTAATTGATCTGTTTGAGGAAATTGCATGAAGATGGGTTCTGCTATACATCTGTGTTTATAGGGAACAGTAATTAAATGAAAGCAATCTTAATCACAGAATCCCCACCCTCTCCAAAGTCATGACCCCCAGATAAGGGTTTTGCAAAGAAAACACCATTTTAACTTACCATTTTATTTTTAAAACGTCTGGGATTCCACAAAATGGCACACGCTGTGCAGTTCTATTTCAAGGCAACGCATGGCGCCACACCACTCTGCCTCAATACAAGTGTATTGAAGCCGGGAGTGAGGTGGTGCCACACTTTGCCTTAAATGGAACCACAGCCCAGCCATTTTGCAGAATCCTGAGTTTTTAAAAATAGAGTGTTAAACACAGGAAAAATAGGCATTTCTTTTAGAAGCCTGTTATTGGGGTGGGGGGTAAGTCTTTGTGGGGTGGGGATTCTACAATTAAGACAGCTTTCTTTTAAGCTCATCCAGAATCAAAGTTAATGGTGTCCTGGTGCAGAAGAGTCATGCTGACATTCTGTACAATTAATGGGCCATTTAAAAATACAAAAATACCATTAAAAGAAAAATGGCCATTAAAAGGGTCATCAAAATTTAATGGTGCTACCAGTTAAGGGGTTAGTAATGATGTGTTTTTAATGGGTTAGAGCCCATTAATGTACCATTAATATGGGGCCACATTTTAATGGCCATTAATTGAGTAATTTAAAACATGACTGACTTTGGGAGTTTTAATGGGCATTTTTATGAGTATTTTGATGGCCATCAATGGATATTAATGCCAACTAAAATTAATGACTGCTCAACCAGTAGAGTAATGGCCATTAACCAAAATTAATTCCCGCTCAATTAATAGCTACTTGACCATTAAAATTACTATTAAATTTTAATGCCCATTAACAACGTAATGGCTGGAATATGTGTGAATAACCCATTAAATTTAATGATTAGACAGACTACATTGTAATTTGGGCCATTTGTTATGTACCCATTAATTGGAAACTGTAATGGAAATTTAATAGGAGCGTTTAATGGCATTTTAATGGTATATAATGCAGTAGTGACAAATAGTATTAGGTACTGGTTGTGTGACCTTGGGCAAGTTATTTGACCTCATAGTTCTCCAGTTCCACCCAGCTGTGAAGCTGGAAATTAAATGTTGTATGTCAGCTGTGCTATACTACTTAAACTATAAAATTAAAATAACAGTTTGTCAAGCAATATCCTTACTCTAGCAATGTTTTATAGGTAGATTGGAACAAGGACACATTTCTCAAACAGGCTAGCAACCTTAAAACCTTGTGTTTAGCAGGAGTAAAGATTAATGCAAATGCTCGCTTAGGGACAAAGAATCCAATTTATGAAAAAATAATTGATCATTGATTTTAACCTACAATGTGGGAATATATGTGAACACTGATTGAAATAGAACTGGAACTTAGAATATGGCTAGAACTTAGAGTAGCTGCTGGAATTTGCCTTGCTATGCCAGACCCCAGTTATTTTAAAGTGTGCTTCAACTTGCCTTCCAGCACCACTGTGAGTCATGCACAAAGAGCTGCCACATTGCTGCTTTGCTTCTGGGAACATATACCGGACTGTCTTAGAGACAATCTATTTGCACATTCTGAGTCACTGCAGTAGTGGGAAAGCAAAGTACTACAAATAGTCTTGTTCTGTGTGGGAACTCCCACCACCTCCAGGGTTACTGGGACTAGGGTTGAAAGAAGAAGACATCAGAGGTAGGAAGTAAGAAAGATGTATTTTTTTAACATACTTTATGCTGTTGTTGTAGTCCTCTACTTGAATCTCCTTCCAACTGAAGCAGAACCTGCTGTTAGTCATGAGATCTCATCCAATCAGTATTTTTACTTCCCCTAGACACCCCACTGACCAAGCCTGGGGGCCCTGGTACCCATCTATATTGCTACCTTATGTGGGGCTTTGTCTTTCAGCACCTTAAAAACATATTGCCAATTTCTGGCCAACAACTGTGCCAGCAAGGGAATCTGGCTTGCAGCGAGAGGTGGGGGATCAGGACACATGATGGCCATGGGGCAGACTTGGTTTCATTCTTCTGTAAGGACTTCCCTTTTTCCTGTGTGTTTTTTTTCCTGCTCTGTCCAAGAGCATATTCCAAGACACAAGCAGATGTTGGAAATCCAATAACACCACTGTCTGCATGCATTCCCCTTCCGAACGCACCTTTTTATGTCAGCACTGCACTGATGCCTCTGTTCATGCAGACAGCAGAGTACAACAGTAGAGGGAGGTTCTACCCTTCCTATCTGAAAGATGAGTGCCTCTTATGAGATGCTTTGTTCTTCTCTCAGCAGCCTTCCACTGTGCCCAGACTTAGGGTGCAAGTCTGAGTTACTGGCATCACAAGTGACAAAGCTGCCATTGTGCTGAAGGCCCTACTAAGATGTGTATTTCAAAACGATAGGAGCACCGACATTGAGTTGGGATAGGGACCCAGCCAAGGATGGAAGTGGGAGGGATGCTTACTTCTTTTTTTAATTAAACCAGTTTTGGTGTTGGGACAGGGTACCATGTGGCCCACAATACTCTATAGCTTCTGTGTGTGAATGTGCATGAAATGGTTGCAGCATTGTGCATCACAAGAAAACAGTCCCTACGCACTATGTATGCAAACACACTTTTAAATTTGCTTTGGTGCCCATGCACTTAATTGGGAATGCAAAAATGTTAGCTGCCCATCATAGTCAAGTATATTTGAAAACCTTCTGTTCCCTCATTTATGGGTATTTCATAATTTTATTATATGACAGGCTATTGTTCCTCTGACAAGATCATAAATGTTGCACTTTTTAAAACCCAAAACTAGCATTTTCTACATAATTATTCAAAATATAACCAGGTTACATCTTCTTCATGCAAAAATGGAAACTGTTACATCGAGGATAATATTCGTAGTGTGATCTTGTGATGCGAACAGACTTGCAAGCTGTGAACTATGAGGTCACTGCTTCTATTTTTGTCACATCCACCAGTGGCTCATTGTATGGCCCTGGGTTGGGTACTTTATATACTGCCGCACCAGCTATAAATCAAGTAGATTCCCAACGAACATTTCATCTTAGTTGGGCTATTTAGGGTAAAAATATAAAATAAATTGCTTGCTTTATCCTTCTCTTAGTACAGTATATTTCATTTTTAGGATAACTGATATGTAAGGAATAACCCAGGAAATCCAATACTTTTATTCTATGGAAAACGACGTAAGGGTGAAAAGCCAGATCATAAAGCCACAATCATACACAGTACATATGGAAAAATGGCTGCTTAATCATTAATTAGTTAGTAAAAGTGACATTTATTGTTAGGCCGCTATACACAAAGTATGCCCCAATATTTTGAGGATAGTATGGCCACTTCTTCATGGATAACGAAGTAGTTCCAAAGACCCATTTCACTGAAACAAGCTTTGCTACCCCACTGGCTATGGGAATCTGAAGACTGAATATTTGATGGGGGTATTACTGGAGCAGACCATAAAGAAGAAGGATTTATGAGTTTTAACTAGTGACAGCATCAATACCTCTGCTCAGTGTAACAAGGCATATGGGACTGCAGGATGTTAGGATGCACTGGGACAGCCTTCTCAATCAGACAAAAAGAAGTGATACTACCTCTGTATAGCTAAATAGTGAGCCTAACTGGAGCACTGTGCACAGTTCTGGAACCCTTAAGTAATAAGAACAATGGCCAACTAGAGTCAATCTGAAGGGGGCTTCAAATAAGGTTCGATGGCCTGAAGGAGAGAACTTATGAGGAATGACTGGTTGACCCCAATATATATGTGTGAGATGGAGAGACTGAGAGATGGAGAGACAGAGATTTATGAATGATTGACTCTTTAAAGTACCTGAAGGAATAAGCAAGGTGGACAGCATATAATTGTTGAAGTTTAGGATGGAGCCAGTCACAAATATAAATTGTTAGGGGGAACTGAGGAGGAATGTGGGGAACTATTTCCTCATGGTGAGGGTGGTGGAAAAGTGGCACTGTGTGCCTAAGGAGCTAGTCAAAGTTAAAAGACAGTTACAAGTTTCAAGAGGGTGTAAGATACACATGGGACTGATAAAGATGATGGTGGTTGAGGTTGGGATTACTGGTGGTGTGGGGTTAATCCAAGCTGAACCAAGGGATGATTGATCCCCTAAAGGCCTGGCCAGTGCTAGCTTGGCAATGACCTAGCTAGAAACCGTGCAGACTAGATGGACAATGAGGCTTATGTCCATGAACATATATGGGTCATACAGGGTCCCAAACCAATGTTATGAACCAGCACAAAACATTGTGGGTGCACAAGAAGAGCAGAGAAGACTACAATGCAAATGGCATTCAGGGCCATTTGCACCACATTTTACACTTTGCAGCCTTCCTACATACTGTTTCCTCTGCAACCAATCACAGTTACTGCCTTCTAATAGCTTATGCGTGCATCTAGATATCACTATGCCAGTCATGAGGGAGGAATTGAAGGAAGGGAGAGTTTATTTATCAATAAGACCATATATCCAGCACCAAAATAGTTACACAGCCATATAGCCATGTGACGTGTGGCAGAAGCATGCTTAATGCTATATTGTACCTTATTCAAAAGTACATGCCAGGGTAGCAGTGGGTGCATCACTTACCTGTAGTTGCATCCATTAACATCTGAAATGGCAGTTTGCACTGAGATGCACTTGCAAGGGGCCTCCTCCTATGGTCTGTATCAGGCATGGAAAATTGCAGTTTTTGCTGCAGTGTAAATTCATGGATGCATGCCACATTTTTATCCAATATGATTGTGGTTCATTCACATGCCCAATCTGGGGCCTGAAATATAAAAGGTGCAGGACTATTTTTCTTATGCAGCACAGACCTGTGTATGTGCAACCTCTGTGTGTAATGGGATAGTACCCTCATGTCTCGAGCAACATGGGTGATTTATCCCAAAGGAAAAGGGATCTAAGCTTAGACAGCCTGCTTGCACGGGCCATGTTCAAAGTAAGCACAAGTCCCACCAACTTTCTACAGATGCAGGGTCTGTCTATGCGAAAAGAGGATCCATATAACCTATAAATCTATTTGACCACATGGGATGAAACTAATTAACAGGAAAACATAGATTTTATAAAATAAACATGCACAGTGTTGAGGGACGAGGGGAACTGGTAAGAGTTTAGATAAGTTGTGGCCCAGCATTTCCAGCCCATAAAAATAACGATTACATGATAGTTACTATCCGGGGAGCATGCAAGCCATAATTTGGCTTTGTCTAGTCCCAGTCTACAACTGTACCTCGTTATCCTTGTTATATGGCTCTGCATATACCTATTTATTTACTACTTCCTGCTTTATTCTAATGTGGTTTTGTTTTTAAATAAAATGCTGTATGTGCACTAAATATTTTGCCATATAACTATTGTAAATAATGTGTACTGTTTCTAAATCATGTGCACATGGCATATATGCACTGCCTCCATAGACCTGAGTTATGTCAAACAAACTCATTTGGACCAGTGCATCCACTTGGTAAACAAATAAATACATGTACGTCTACGGCTCTACTGTGTTGGGGCTACCAAAGGCATGTACAGGTTTGCAGAACCCCCAAACTAATACTTGAAGGTACAACCATTATTTAATATGACCCAATGCATGGGATATTTTATTTATTAACTTTTGGTAACCAGGTAAGTGCACTAGGCAACAATCCTGCCTATTTTCAGGCACTACCCAGGAGAAGATAAACATCAGTGAACAACAATTTGTACATAATGAAAATCAACAGTCAGGACAATATACATCAACAGTAGAAGCAGCTGAATATTCATACAGGACAGGATACCAGCAAAAATAGTACAAGTTAGAGTAGTAATACAATCGTATCTTCATAACCAGTTAAACAAGTCAATGATGGCATCAAGGAGAGATGACAGTTGACAATATACACAGGCATTACAGAAAATTGGCTCAGAAACACAGGTGGAGAACATCAGTAGGAGCTATTCAGAAGTTAAGTGCAGTCACAGTTACCAAGAGCATTGAGGTGTGAAAACGGAGCATGCTTAAAAATAAGGTGAGATGAGGCGTTCTTTACATGGAGGAGGAGAGAATTCCAAAACCTAGAAGTGAAATAGGAAAATGCTTGCTCACCCATTTTAGAGGAGCAGGGCTGCACAGAGAGCAAGGGGGAGGAGGAGGACCTACGAGGGTGGGAGTGAGAGACAGGGGTAAGCATGTCTCTCAGAGTGGCGGGTCGAGGGGTTCTGGTTAGGGAGTCAACGAAACAACCTAAGGCGTAAGCACGGAGTTACATATTGTTCCCCTCTACTCCTGTACAGATGCATGAGTTTATTTGCCTATATGCCTGCCTGTGCCAGGACTGGGAAATGTGGGAGTTCTCCACTGTCACCATCTCAAGGGTGGTTAAGCATTATGTGTAGGGTGAGTGATATGCTGAATACACCCAATAAATATTGGAATCTTTGCCTATCTATTCCTGCTGCTGTAGAGGATCATTTACAGTAACAATACTGGTAACAATCTCTGGTTTGGGACATGTCCAGATTTGATGTCAATAGGTTTCTTACATCTATCAGTAGCTTTGACTGGTGCTCTATTAGGTCCCTACCTGATATAAACCAAGCCTTTGACATTCTAATCTCCTCCCTTACCAAAATTATTGATCACCATGCTCCAAAGAAAAAAATGCAGGTCCAAGGGTGTCAAAGCTCCTTGGCTAACAAAAGAGTTAAGGTCGCTCATGTCGCTCCATGACAAGGCCTGGCAGACTTTTTAAAAAAAGTGGTTTGTACAATGACTGGCAGGTATATAGACAGCTTAAAAAGTAAGTGCAAGAACTCACTCCACAAGGCCAAATGCCTTCACTTCAAATCACTACAAACTGAGCACCTATCTAACCCAAAGGAATTCTGGCATCAGATCAATTCTCCAGTAAAAGGGAAGGCTATTGAAGTCCCCAGCATCATCTTCTCCAATGGCTCTGCTGTTACTGACTCCTCATCCATTGCATCAGGGTTTAATGACTTCTTAATGACTTCTTTATGGACCCTCATAAGTACACCTCGTTGTTCGGCAAATTAACTACTCCCCACCTTGACCCACTCCCTTTGGACACCCCTGGGTCTCGCCCTACATTTCCCTTGAAACTAGCTTCCCTCAAAGAGGACCAGAGGCTACTTGCCAGTTTACAAGCAGAGAGCTCCTCTGTACATGACTCCCTTGAACCAACATTTCTTAAACTGGGAGCTCCTGCCCTTGCTTGCCCAGTACGCAATCTATTCAACCATTCATTTCTCACTGGTACTGTCCTGGACAAATAGAAGGTGGCTGTAGTTGTTCCTGTACACAAGGGTGGACCCAACACCATTATTGAAAACTTCTGACCCATTTCCTTTCTCTACCCCTTGGCAAAAATGCAAGAGTGAATTGTATACAATCACCTCCAGGACTACCTGGAACTCCACGCCCTGATGTCCCCTTATCAGCATGGGTTCAAGAGGAACCACAGTACCCTTATGGCATTCAGAAAAGTGACCTCTGATATCTTCCAGGTGATGAACCAAGGGTCTATCACTGGAGCCCTCTTCGTCGACCTGACAAACGTGTTTGACCTGGTGAACCATGGTCTTTTTCTCCAGCAGCTTCATGTCCTCTGCCTCAACTATAGTGCCGTATCCTGGATCAATAGTTGCCTGTCCTGCCATTCCCAAAGAATTAAATGGACTACCTCTGTCTCTAATCTGAAACCCATAATTCATGGTGTTCCTCAAGGCTCCATTTTGGGCCCTTTGCTATTCTCGTTATTCATTAACGACCTACCTAACTTCTGTGGAGGGGTGATGGTACATTTATATGCAGATGATGCAATCCTCTATCGCTCCTCTCCTGATGCTGACTGTGTTAACCGCGTGCTGGCTTTTGACTTCTCTGCCCTTGAGGAATGGTTCCAGAGTCAACATCTTGTCCTGAATAAGAAAAAGACAAAATGTATGATTTATTTTTTCCCACCTACCCTCCTCCCAGCACGCACTCTCATCCCTTACTATCACCTCTCTTTCTGGTGATATTCTTGAGAATGTCCACTCCTTTAAATATCTGGGTATTACTCTGGACTCCTATCTCTTAAATTGCATGCCTCCAATGTCTCAAAATTTCTGAACCAGCACCTAGGCCTGCTCTACAGGATACACCCTTTCCTATCCTCTGGTTCCTGCCTCAAGATTGCCACATCATCTCTTATACCTCTCCTAAAATATGGTGCACCCTTGCTGGTCTCTTTGACTCCCTTGACCCTTTCTATACTCTCCAAGGCCTATTTTAAGGTGGGTAGGTTCACTCTGGGGGTTAGCTCCAATCATCACCACTGTACCGTCCTCTCAGCACTAGGATGGCTACCATACATGTTAAAGTTAAGGTACTATTCCCTTAGCCTCCTGTTTAACCTGGTGCACAAATTTACCCCTCCCTGCCTCAGTGAGTTAATACATTTGATACAAGCTCCTTGTTCCCTCAGATCTGCCTCACCCCCCCTACTAACTAAGCTTAATATGTGTCTCGCCAGTGCATGCAAGTCTTTTTGTTTTGCTGTGATATCCAATTGGAACTCCCTTCCACCCTCTGTTCTGTCCTGCTCCTCTCTCCCTGCATTCCAATCCACTTTGTATGCCTCACTCACAGCCTCAGTAACCGGTTCTGTCTCAACTAATGTCTCTTTCCCTACACCTGCCTCCACTTCATTAGGTTGCAGCTTCCAATGTTAGGCTGTCCTGTATGGATACTATGTCTGTTATGCATAATGTGTGTGTATATATGTTATTACCAGCCTGTGCTTTGTATAAAATGTTTAGAGATTCATAAAGCATTACATTCCTGCTAGCTAGCCTCAGCATGCTGATACTTCACTCTGTACCATACAGCTTGTATGGTTTTGTGTCTGTTGTACATAATGTGTATACTTGATATTGCCTTCCCTGTGCTTTGTATAATATATTCTGTACCTTATTCTGTGTATTTAACAGCTACCTTGCCTCTGTACTTTGCATAATTTCTTTCTATTTTTGTAATGTTTGTTTTCTACCCCTCCCAGGTTGACCCTGAAAAACGGACTGCAGTTGTCTCAGTGAACTTACCCAGTCGCCAAAACTCAAAATAAAAAAAATTAAATAAATACAACAATCTCAGCATTTTAATTTTTTAAAGGGCTATTGTGCAAAGTGACGGTTTAAATGATTGTTCCTGTTAATGAGCTATCTAAATGCATAGGTATCCTAAACAATAGAAAGAGTAATATCTAACTCAGTTATGAGCTAGACAATATGCAGACTCTTTCAACTAGCAAAAATAGTCCAGATAAATACATTTTGCTGATGAAAAGTAAACATAGAATCTTTAAAACAAAACAAGTATGTTCTTATATCTATTTTTCCTATATTTTCACTTCTTTTCCTTTATACGTTTTGACATTAAATCCTGGGATTCAATTTTGGTCTGTGAAAAGAATTCCTATCTATATATAAAAAGGATTGTAAATAATTCTGTCATGTAATTCTTTTTTGAATTATTTTTTGGGGCTATAGAACAGAGAACCAGATTATCCCCATGGAGCGGCAGATTAAGAAAGTATTTAATATGCTTAATTTTTGACTTGTAAAATTGGATTTTTCTGCTTTATGCACATTCCTTCGAATTTTAGCAGAATCTAGTGGTATAGTAAAGCCACTTTAGCTAAACTAACAGCAAAGACAAAAGAGCAGAGTAACTGCTTATGGCTCTTTGACTGACATAATGCCACTTGGCGTTTACAAAATAATCAATTTGATACGCAGACAGAGAAGTAATAAAACCAAAACCAAACCATGTGAGAGGCTGTGGAGAAATAAATAATGCATTCAAGACAGAGTTGTGTAACTGCATTTTGTTTCATATTCCAGAATTCATAGGGCAAAATGCATAGAATTCACAAAACCTTCAATATGTTTTTATATTTAAATTGACTTCAGCAATTGTAACATGAGAACATCTATAAAGGTATTTAAAAGTAGATCAAGCTAAAGGAGAAATTATTGTATTAAAAATACCTTCAATGGGGCATAGAAAAATCCAACTGTGGTATATGCAGGAGACTAAAATGAATTTGCAATGTACACTGAGCTTTAAGGCTGGGTGGAGGAAAAGGAGTGTCAGAGACTCAAAACCTTAGTAAGAAAGTGGCTGGAGTTTCACTTGCTGTCTAATTGCTTCTTTAGGTTCCAGGTACACAATTCAGATGGGGTTAGTTTAACATTAACAGGGAAGAGAGCAACAGCAGAGATTTTCCTTGATGTTTATTAACATTCTGCACACTCCAAATAAAACAGTTCATAAAATTGTCTATAGCTGTTTGTGTAGGTGTTTTTTTTTTCCCCAGTCTTCTGTTTGTCTGCCTTTTACTGCTTAGCCACCCTGATCTGACCAACCTCTGCCCCCCCCAGCCCCATCACCAGCTTCTCCAGAGCTTTACTCGCTTCTTCCTTACCTTCACCAGGGGCTCTCCTCAGGGGTGCCTGGTCACTGGTGCGTAGCCTGTGAAGGGTTGGGCTGCATCCTGTGGCAATATTTTATTTTCTATTTTCTACCTGGGCCCACACGGTAGTATAATGATGCATTGTCCGCCCCTCACCTCTGTGGTGGAGCCCCTGGCATCCCAATGGGTGGGACAGCCCCACTGTAGTGCCACCTAGAATCATTAGGTGGCAATTGTCAAGCAAGATGTCCTGTCCCCCCTCACTGAGGGAGGAGAACTGTCCTCTGTCTTTCTGTCCATTCAGCCCCAAGCAACCTGCATCCGTTTATGAAGCCAGCTCTCCAGCATAGCAGGAGGTGAGGCTTCCAGCACCTCAGCTCTCCATGCTACCAGGCTGGCTTTGTGTGTGATTATTGATAGGCAGAATGACTTCCACTGCATGTTTATAATCACTAATAAATCTCATGGCTTGTAAAGTGCTTTGGGATACAGTGCAGATGAAAACAACTTTATACAGAAAAATATATGTTCTACTTTTTTAGTAAACAGTATTAAACACTTCAGTCTAATATATTTCTTAGTAATCTAGGGTCAGCTCTACAATGAGGACCTGGATATGCACATATCCTGGCATGAAGCTCAATGCTGCTGAATAAAGCTGCACATGGCTGTATTCAGTGAGAATGATCTGATACCAATTTGTATTAAGTGAATGTGATGAAATTTAGCACTTATACCTTCAATTCAGCATAATGGAACATTTGGACTGTTTCACCGTGTCTAAATAATTCACAAAATAATACTCTATTCCATCTAAGGTGGCCAGGTCTAGTCCTATGGGCACCCCTTTCTCCAACCCAGTCAGTTTATACCCTCCTTCCCCTCCCAAGGCATTTTTGTTAAAAAAACTGACTTCTGGCACCATGCCAGGTGATAACTGAGTTGTGTGTTTTTTTTTTTAAATAACTGAAGGAGCAGAGAACTTGGAAGTAGTTTGAATTGATTGGAGTGGATGAGGGGTGGTGAAGGATTGTCCCCATTTATAACCTTCTAGAACACCACACCAAGGACCCGATGTATATTTGGCTGTAGTGTTGAAACAGAACCAAAGTGAGGCTCAATCAAAGCAGAACTGAAGCTACCAATTTTAACATTAACTCACCTTTAATTCACAGCCCCTCCAGTCACACTAATATTCATATGTGCAGATTTTTGTGAGGGCAGACAATGGTCTGAGGGAATGGAGTGTAGTGAGGCTGGGCACTCAGCATCCAGTCAGATGCTCAGGTGGATGCCAGAGTTGATCCCATGCTCCACATAGTGAGGAATTGTTAGACAACTTTCACATCCTTGTATGGGGGACCTAATTTAAATAAAAAAAAGGGCACAATTTGCCACCAAACTCTCCCTTACATCTTCGAGACTGGGGTAAAAGGTTGGAAGCCTTTTGGGTCCCACAACAACCCTTGAAGACTGTTCAGGGAGTGAATGCAGATGCTATGGTAAGATCCCTTATTGCATATTATCAATATCTCTTAAACACCTTCTGCACCATTAAAAAAAAAAAAGTCATGGATCATATGAATTATGACCCTGCCTCCATGCCCTCTCTTGACATGACCTCCCATGTAGTTGCACTGGAGGAGCTGGTTAGGGTGCAGATAAGTTTCAGAAGAGCAGTAGTAAGTTCTCTGTTCCTGCCATGGGGTATGACACATGCACAGAGGGGGAATTCCACCCTTTCCTCCCTTGGAAGACATTTTTTCCTTTTCTGGAATGAGTAAAATAGAGGATAATGTATGGGCAGCCATACGCAACAAGCCTGTGTCTGAATTGAGAGGTTTTTATGGCTATCGGGAACCTCGAGAGTGATGCTTGAGAGGTTCATCGGTTGCCATATAAAACTCAAGATGAAGACACTGGCTTGTCTGTGTATGGATGCCTATACATTATCTTTTATAATGTATGGGAATCCATGCCAATTTCAGACACTGCACTTCGTTTCAGTGAACTGCTGGTTGGGGGTGGACACTTGGAGGTTGGTGGCAGTCCCAAATTACTGACAGTGTGCTGCAGATGTTTCTGCAAGTTCAAGTTTGAAAATAAAAACAACTTCCAGCTTAATTGGATAGAGGAAAATAACTATGTGGCTGCATTTCAAGTTGTTCTGCTGCAGTAGTGACATCACTACTGCAGCAAAACAACATAATGTCACTACTGCAGCATATTCCAGGCATGGAATTCCATGCATAACAGCATTCCACCATACACTATAGAGCCATTAGGTAGTCCTGTGAAGAATTTTTAAACCACAAAATGTTGGAAATTCCAACTTATTTTGCAGAATTCTGTACTGAAGGGAAATAATTGCATTCTGCAGTACAATATATTGGAATTCCACAGTCCCTGCCCCTCAGATCCATAGTTTGGTTTTGTTCCCCAATATCCACATTTCAACAACCACTATATGTGAATTTTATTAAAGCAAGTGAGTGAATTTTATCAGAAATGCACCCTCTTTGTTCCTGATTGCCCTCTGCCACATGCCTGGCATTCCATCTGATTTTTTGATGGTCATTTGTCTGATCAGTAAATGTCCCCAAAATTTCACAGTGTACATTGACTCTTCAATCCAAACTACAGAAAACTATAAATTCATCTATTCAATAAAAATATGCAATCTAAATAAAAAAACACAATGCACATTTGGAGTTCTATGGCATACAATTCCAAAAAGCATTTCAGAAGAGGAATTGCCATTCCATTGGGATTCCACCCATATAAAGCCATATTCCACATATAGTAGCTCTTAAATAAAGCTATAATTACTGATTACCACATTTATCACACGATTAACAGGACTCTTTCAAATGCCATAATAACTGGAAAACCAGTTACTAAGGTGTTCTCAAAACTTTCTTTCAGTCCTCCCATCAATTACATTTGCCATTCTACCTAATTGACTCCTATTCTGTGTGTAGGCAGGCTGAACAGTTCTGCAAACATGGTGGCTCTGTTTTTTTTTTTTTTGTTTGTTTTCCCCATTACTAAGGATTGCAATATTGTTTGCCTCTCAAAGTCATTGTAGGTAAATTATTAAACGTTCATCTGGTCAATCCTACATTGACAGCTTTAAAGGGAAACAGTGGAAAAGGCACAACTTTACCCAGGCACTACAAAAATGCCTGGTTAGTGCTTTCAGACAGTAACATTTTTTCAACAAATTACTCTAACTGATTTTTTAGTGATTTAAACAGTGGCCTTCAACTTTCACTTTCTATTGCTGGCAGCCACCATTTCATGAGTAGCAGAGAGCTTTCTGAGCTCAATGTATGCTAATATGTCCTGTCAACCAATAGCTGAGGTGAAACAGGCATATTAGCATACAGTGAGCTCAGGAAGCTCACTGCTGCTCATGAAATGGCTGCTGCCAGCAACAGGAAGTGGAAGTTGTGAGTAGCTATTCTAAATCATTAAATAAAGTTGTTACTGTCTGAAAGCACTAATTGAGAGTTTATGCAGTGTCTGAGGAAAGCTTTGTCTTTTCCATTGTTTCCCTTTAAAAAATCTATTGGGTTGATCCTGCTGGTTGTATTCTTCATACAGCACTTCTGGAGACTTCGTCTGTGATCAGAAACATACCTTTGCTAACTCCCAGGTATGAATAGTCTCAGTCATTGCTCTTTGTTGTTCCAAGAAAGAAACAAATACATGTAATGGAGAGAGAGAGAGAGAGAGAGAGACAGAGTATGTGTATATGTGTCTGTCTGTCTGTCTGAGCCTCTGTCTTGGTGTATCTGACAGCCTACTTGAGTAATTTTGGCATTCAGTTCCCAAACCAGTAATTATAAAAAATAATGGCTATGCAACTGTGTGTTTTTGTTTTTTTTTGATTTTTTTACACACCCTCAGAGTGTAATGACCTCATAAACCTCTCAAGCATCAATCTTGAGGTCTGTGGGTCATCACACACCTTGGGTGTGTTTAAAAAAAAATATATCCATAACACACAGTTGCATAGTCATTATTCTCTATATAACATCCACATGCTAGCTGCAGAGAACAGTATACTTTTAAGTAAGCAACAACAACAACAAAACAATTGGTGTGAACATATATTTGTGCCATTGGATATATGGGTCCACAATCTGGCATCTGACAACTATAAGGCAGCTGCTAATTTTCTGGTTCACAGGGGTGTGTAGAAGGATTCCAATCTGCTGTCATATACCTGCCCATAACTTGTCCCGTATTGGCTGCAGTGCAAGTACCTTCCTTACAGATCCAGCTGGTAATGAAAAAGTAGTCAATACCATCAGTAGCCATCTCCTTTAGTGCACTGATACACTGATGAAGAGAAATTAAAAATAATAAAACAAGATCTTGAAATTACATGCTTGGGATAATTATTTACCTGGTTAATTTTGGACTAAAGTATGGTATATGGATATAAGACTACTCAGTTTTATTGACATGCTCAAGGTTTTTCACCAGAGTGGGATAATCCTGACATTTGCAATACAGATTTTATTTCTACTAATTGTGGCAATGCAAATAGCCAATAAATACATAGATTAAACTACATTAAAACAATGACATCCTGCATGTTAAAGATTAAATGCACATATTTCATAAAAAGATTGAATTCCTTTGAATTCACATCCCTGTGTCTTGATTAGTGTTTCCCGAAAATATTATGCTGTTTGGTTTTGTGGTTTTCTCTGAATCAGCATCTATTACAGTCCCCACCACTTATAACGGGCTAGTTTGTCATAACGTTATTTGCCCGATATAGAAGATGGACAATGTAACCATTTTTACGAACTAGCATAGCTGCCACCTGCTATCTGCTATGGACTCGCATGTTTTAAGTAAAATAAAGAAATTCAGTGTTTTAAGTAAAGTCACAGTACTGTAGTAAAGCCACACTATAGTAGTACTACTCCTACTTGTGTTCTGTGAAGTTTTCGGCGATCCATGTAAGGTTTCTTCAACATTCGGCGGCATTTCCCAATTCAGAACCTGGTCGGCACTTTGATCCGTGGCCCTACAGAAAGTTAAGAGGGCTGAACGAATATTGCCATGAGCAGCTGGAACACCTACATGAAAAGACCACACGGAACAGGTACAGTGTCAGGGACTAACAGTTAATCAGGGACTGCCACTGCAAATCCAGCCTTTTTCATGCATCACACATTAGCACACAAGCAGTGTGATTTTTTTTTTTTAACAGCTTTGTTGAGGACTGGCACAGAAGGTGTCTTATCATTCTACTATGAACTGCTAAATGATTAATTGCTTGGTGTAATTGTGCTTGCTAACCGCTAACAGCTAATTAGGTGTGAACACTGTCAGCACCTGGCAGATTCAGAGATAATCTTCCTGTAATAGCAGGCAGATCAGGATAGTTATAAATGGCATTTATATAATGGCACTCAATTAGAAATGGCAAATGGTTTTACTGAATTGCCCATTGAAACCAATTGCCCACTTTAACCGTGGGCGGTACAAGTGGAGTAGACTGTATGTGCACTGCAGTAACTAAAAACAGTGAAGATGTTTCTGTCCCTGTCAATGAGCAATGACATCATACTTGTCCAGCCTGCTGCTTCACTATTTAAGCCCCTGATTGACTGAATAAGCTGTTGCAGTTCCTAGTTAGAGCAGTCTGTAGAGCTAATTGTTTTCACTCAAAGTTTACTAACCCATCTGGTTTGTGTTTAGAAAGATTAGCTTAAAATCATTCTGTTCTCATAAACAGTTGATCATTTGAGGTTCTGTGCTGAACTGAAGTGGTATTAATGAATGTCTGTGAGCAATTACATTGTCTGTATCACAGATGTCAGTTCTCTGTCACCAAAACTATGCATTATATTCTGGCTATATAACACAGGGTTGTTTAATGGATATGAAATAAATCTACATTCTATTAATTCATAGAAGCAGTGTGTCTTTGATGTGGCCTCAATAAATATGTTCATGTGATAACAATGTTGTTTTCATGTCGGATTGACAAACCTGTGTCTGCCACACCCTGCTATTTCAGGAACATGTACTATATGAACTCATAAAATTCAGCGCTTTGAGGGTTTCTGTGTGAAAATACATCATGTATATGTGTATAAGAAGAAATTCTATATGGCATCCTGATGCCCCTGTCTCCTGCTTGACAGATGAGGTAGCAGCTCTCTGCTTCCCCCTTTCTCCTGCCCTTGTATGAGGCTGCTGCAACCCGCTGCCCACTGTCTTCACACAGTCAGGGCTGCTCACCCTGCTGATTCCTGCACAAACAGTTTAGGCTGCCACACCCTGTTACTCTCTGTCCCCCACCCTATAACACAAGATGAAAGTATTTTTTGTATTTTCTATTGGGTAGTTTTGGGCAGTGTACCAAAGGATCTGACTCTAGTGACAGGGAGCAGCAGGTGCAACAACTTTAACTGTGGGGCCAAGATGCTCGATGGTGCAGCAGGGCACAGTGGTGTCAGGAGACAGAGGACAACATGGTGCAGAAGCCTTGACTGTGGTGCAGGACACAGTGGGGAATCAGAGTACAGCAGCCCTGATTGTGATGGGGT
The DNA here is from genome assembly GCA_016271365.2 of Neoceratodus forsteri. NCBI lineage: Eukaryota > Metazoa > Chordata > Ceratodontiformes > Ceratodontidae > Neoceratodus > Neoceratodus forsteri. The sequence goes on from CM057451.1 coordinate 207,830,991, forward strand.
GCACCTGGTGCAGCAGCCCTGCTCATTTGGAGCAATGGAAGTGCGTAGCAGGTTGCAGCAAAAGCCCCACCTTTGGTGGCCTGGGGCAGCATGGTACAGCAGCCCAAACTGTGAAGGCAGAGGCCCTGGAACTCTAGGGCTTAGCAGAGCCCAGCATCTCTGTCTGTGGAGACAGGAAAAGGGGGCAACAGTGTGCATTGGCCCTGACTGTGGGGGTGGGGGACAGAGGAAAGTGAAGTGCAGCAGCCTCAACTGAGAGGCAGGAGACAGGGGCATCAGGATGCCTTATAGTATTTCTAGTTATACACATACATGATGTAATTTCACACAGAACCCAAAAAAGAACTGAATTTTATGAGATCATACAGTACATGTTCCTGCAATAGCAGTGTGAAAGATGCATATTTGTCAATCTGACATAAAAACAAAATTGTTCTCACATGAACCTATTTATTGAGGCTACATCAAAGACAAACTGCTTCTATGAATTAACAGAATGCAGATTTATTTTATATCCATTAAACAACCCTGTCTTGTATAGCCAGAATAGAATGCAGCGTTTTGATGACAGAGAACTGACACCTGTGATACAGACAAGGTAATTTCTCAGTCATTCATTCATACCACTGAAATTCAGCACTGAACCCCAAATGATAAACTTTTTATGAGAACAGAAATATGGATTTTAAGCATATTTCTCCAAACACAAGCCAGATGGGTTAGTAACAAACTCTAAGTGAAAACAATTGGCTCCACAGATTGCTCCAACTACAAACTGCAACAGCTTATTCAGTCAATCAGGGATTTAATTGCTGAAGCAGCAGGCTGGACAAGTATGATGTCATTGCTCGCTGACAGGGTCAAAAGCATCTTCACTGTTTCTTCACTGTTTTCAGTTACTGCAGAGCACATTAACAAATGCTGATTTCAGGAAAATCACAAAACCGGACAGCATGATATTTTTAGGAAACACTAATCATGACACAGAGACATGAATGCAAGTGAATTCAAGCTTTTTATAAGGTGTGTGTGTGTGTGTGTGTGTGTGTGTGTGCACTTGATCTTTAATACACAGTCATGGCAGCTCATTCAGGACTAGTAGAAGACATCTGCACTTCCACTAGGGTACTGTCTGATTAAAAACAGGCAACAACAGGGGCCAAAGTGCCACTGAGTGAAACAGCTACTAGACAACACAGATATACTGCATATCCTTTATTATACAGCATGTTTCTCCAGAAAAAAATGGTGAGCTACATTAGTTTGTTTTCGATGCATCCTGGGGTAGAATGAACAATAGTCAACAGAACATAAGTCAATTAATTAAAAAGTACAACAGGTGATAATGACTGGAAACAGACAAGACAGAGATGGTAGGTGTGACATTCAAAGAATACTTGCAACATACAGTCGTAACTGACACAGTAGGCACAATAGTCTGCGGAGTAAAAGTGCAATACAGTAGCACAAGGAGAAAGTATAACCATTGAGGTAAAAGAGGTGAAGGTGGGGATGAGTGAGTGTGCAGGGTGGTAGGTGGGGGTTATAATTAAACATAGATGCAGAACTGATCAGACACATCAAGATGAAGAATACCATTGTATAATATTAGTTGGTGCTTTTTAAAATTGAATCATAGACTCATAGAAGCTTGATGGCAGAAAGAGACCATACTGGCCCATCTATTCTGATCTAACCCCCTACACTTCCCCCTCCTTGCCAGCCTTAGCCCTCCCCTGATACTCCACCCCATATGCTTGTCCCATGTCCTCTTGAATTCTTCCACCAATTTAGCCCTGCACCACTCTGTCTGGTAGTTTCTTCCAGGGCTCCACCACCCTCTCCATGATGAAACACCCTCTCACCTTGCTGCTGTATCTTTTTCCTTGTAGTCTGAGGCTGTGCCTCAGTAACTAATTATTTGTAAGTATAACATATTTGAGTCTCATGAGGCTCCTGTTTAGCTGCTGGATTGGTCAATCGATAATGCCTTAGAGATCACTTATCCAGCTGCCAGCTAATGCATTGTGGCATGCAACATCTAAAACATAAGGTGTACTCATGCCATACTGCTCATGCCACACCACCCAGAATGCTAAACTAAGTAACAAAGCAATGAAACTGACAGCTGTTATTGTGATTAGACTTATAATTAAAATAGCAACCTCAAAACCATTCATTTTCTTGGATTAATGACAAGTTGAAGGGAGGTGGTCTCAGCTGCTCCATGGGCCACCCATCCCCCTACCTGTCACTAATTCCTGGGAACTGACAGGCTTCTCTGTTGTTATTGCTTAAACACAGTCCAAGTCTGAGAGACCAGAGAGGCAGGAGAGAACAGAACAGCTAGTCTAAATAAGAACATGTCATTTTCTCACTTAATACTTAAAGCAACTGTGCAAATGTTTTGGAAGAAGTAAGTGTTTGGGGTCAGTATTTTGGGGCTGTTTTTTTTTTTAAATATCTCTAACTCCTAGCAGTCAAGGATGGTAACCTACATATCTGGGATAATATTGTAATCTGTTGTGGGCTGAGTGCTTAATTTCACCTGTAAAACAGGTGTCTTCTTGGGGAGGAGCTGAAGCACACTTAGAAGAGACTGGATATTTAAGCCCAACACCTGGAAACGTCCCCACAACTGGAAACATCCCATTGCATGGTGTTCCATCATGTGATTGCCACAAAGTAGAAGTGTGGTTTCAGCCTAAGGTATATCTGCAATGCATCAACAGGATAAACACAGGGGACTCTGGTAGGTGGAGCAGGTACTTTATGGTACAACCTTTAATTTGACAGATACTGTGGGCAGGATTCACAAACAAGGCCAAAAATCCTGCAGCTGCAGGAAAAAGGTCTGAAGCACTGTGGAAATGCAGTTGTATGACATTCTGAAAGACAATTTACACAGGTGCGGAATTCTGTAAAATGTACGCAGCTGCAAAAATTCAGCAACTGTGGAAATTGAGCAAGTGCTGAAACTCTGCAACTGCGGATCCACAGCTGTGAAAATGGCTTAGGAGACACAGCAACAGTGAACCTAATTAGCTGGAGGAGCAGACTTTAACATTGCTGCCATAGAATTATGCTGAAAGCACCCACAAAGAGACCAGCAACCAGTCCCTCAACTGGAACCACTGTAGCACCACAGGTGCCAGCAATACCATGGCACTACAGTGGCTGACTGTCACTGCTGGTCCTCCTCCCTGGGGCATTCTTGTTGCCTGCAGGGGTGGCACTCACTGGAGGCTGGCCAGGCTCTACTGTCTGTGAGGCTCTGTCATGGGCTGCATTGGGTCTGGTGGTTGTTGCCTGTTGCCATATCAGGACAATGTGTGCTTTTTTTGGTGTAACATCAGCCACTGCTATACTATCTGGGATGCTGTTACCTGTGCCTCACTTCCATCTTAATTGATTCCAATTGTTGGGGCACTACTGCAGTTTGCTGAGGGAGAGTTACACCTCATTCCACTGTGAATAACATTTTTTCTGCAACTGAGGGAAAAAACTGGTTGCGAATAGCCTTTCAGGGGATGTGCCTTACTTATCTCACACCTTTTTTTCCTCAGGGTCTTCTGCAGCTGCGCTCTTTTCCACAATCCGTAGTGTTTTTTTTTCCGCAGCTGTGGAGGGTTTTGTGAATAGCACTCAGTGCAAATTCTCGTTTGCTCCATAGCTAAGGCAGTTTTGGGGACTTAGGGAAGGTTTTGCACCTTCAGAAAGCTTTGTGAATCCTGCCCTGTGTTAGTAGATCCTGGGGGTGTTTGTGCAATATAGGTAGGTGTCAAATAGGTAATGTGTGAAGGGAAATGGACAGTATGGAGCACAGCTACAGTGGGGAGATTGTCAGCTGCAGGGACTTTGGGGTTCTCATCTCCCAGGCTATGCTCTGGAGGTGCGACACTGCCCCATATGTAAGAAAGATATGAAGCCCCAAGTACGGCTAGTAGTAGCAAGGGAGAAGATATCCCTGCAATGTCATCATCTGACCTTGTTCACACAGGCAAAACAACATTCCCACTCCACTGAAGGTCCACTGGCTTGGGATGCTTGATTGTGTCGGGGGAAGGGTGACATGAGCAGTCACAAGTAAGTAATCCAAGCTCTCCAGATCCTGGTAGCAATTCACTTTGCATGACTGGAGGAGGTGCAGGTACATGACTCCTTCAGGGGGACTCAAGCCAGTCAGGAAGGGTGAACAAGATGACTTGGTGGCACCCAATGGTAAGAACTGGAGGAAACAGCCAGGAGTATCTTAGTAGTAGGGGATTTCATGTTTAGAGGGGGTTTTAAAGGTGGTGGGAGGAGGGGGAGAGGTAGTCTCATGATTTTCAGGTGAATCAGCCATCCAGGACATGGATAGGATAGGGAAAATGGCAGAGCAATGGAAAAGGGAGTTTGGTGTGCTGGTACACTTGGGTACCAAAGATGTGGCAAACCAACTTATTATGACAGTAAAGCACAACTTTTGAAGGCTGGAGGGATAGATTGAAGGCATACTTAAGATTCCTTGGGCTTTTCCAAGACACCCCCCCTTGTAAGGAGAGAAGGAAGGGTAGATCACCATGAGGAGATTGAGGAGTTTAATGGCTGGTTTAAGAGATGGTGTCAGGAGAAGGGGTAACATTTAATGAGATACTTGGGGTGTTCTGAGACGAGAGGTTCTTCAAGGGTGAAGACCTTCACCTAAGAAGAGGGCTAACTAGAGCACTTGGGCCGACATCTGATGGCTACATTGTTGGGCATTTAAACAGTGTGTGCAAGAGAGAGAGAGGTTTGGGAACCACAGAGGACAGAGGGCAAAAGGAAAACCTAGCTAGGATTCCCCTAGTAATGGGGGTTAGGAGCAGATGATATGGAAGCAGCAAGGCAAGGGTTCATAGTAAAGAAAGGGTGGCTGGGAGGCAGCAAGGTAAGGGTTCATAATAAGTTAAAGGGTGGGTGGGAGGTGGGATTACCAGTGGATAGCTTCAAAAGTGGATGGGACAGAATGAAGTGGAAGGTTGCTTCTGGGAAGGGGGTGTGGGAACTGGGGGGGTCAGGGAATTTGGGAACAGATCAGATCCCACTGTACACACAGGGGGACCTGCACTATTGATTTGACAAGATAGATTGTAAGGCCTTGATCTGCTGGTATGTTCATATGTTTGTATGTGAGCCATCAAGGAGCAGAAGAATCAGGGAAGGGGAGGAAAAAGGTAGCAGATCTGATTAAAAAGAGAAGGACATGGACACAAGCTGGAAGGCAGTCAGCCTGAATGCCTGGTGATTGTGATGGATGCAGGATTAGACCTTACAACCATTAAAGAAACATGGGTTACCTATAATAACTGGGACCTGGCAGCACCAGGGTACTTCAAGTATAGGCGAGATAGGGTAAGGGGAAAAAGGTGCAGGGTAACCTTCTCTGTCAAGGAATGCATAGATGCAGTAGAGGATGGGCCAATTAGGTGAGGGAATGGGGAGACAGAATCACTGGGCACAGCTCTTGAAACCATTGAGTAATAAGTTAGACATGGGGGTGTTCTATAGACTGCCTGGACAGGGGGATTAAGGCAATAGGGAGCTAGGGGCAGACACTGAGAAGAGGGCCACAAAGAGGGATATAGTGATGGAAGGAGATTTCAATTAACTAGACATAGATTGGGACATTCCAGCAGCTTCAAGAACACCAGAAGTCAGGCCCTGCTATAAATGTTGCAGTACTGCCTGCTAGTGTAGCTGGTCAGGGAACCCATTAGACAGGCTGCCGTCATCAATGTGTTGCTCATCAGCTTGGAAATGATAGGTGGAATCCATGCTGGAGGCCAACTGGGGCCCATTGACCATAACACCATATTGTTTGAAATAGCCCTGGGTGCCAATATGCTGTCATCAAAGGCTGAGGATCTGGATTTCAGATGTAAAGACAATGACCAGATGACAGTATTGGTCAAGCATAAGTTGGTTGGAATAGGTCAAATTGGGTGGGTGAAGGAGAGGTAGGGAGTAATCAGTGGGACCATTCTCAAAGCAACTAACTCATGTTTGTGAACAGTTACAAAGAGTAACAAGCAAAAGACACCAGTGTGGTTCAACAAGAAGGTCAGGTAGGCAGTAAGAACCACAAAATGAACCTTCACTTAATGCAAAGACAAACAGGGAAAATAGGAATGGAGCAAACATCAGAGGAAGATGACGAGTCCAAGAAGGCAGTCAGGAAAGCAAAACCAGACAAAGAGCCAACAATTGCTGAGGGGGTCAAGGATGGTGATTAACAGTTATTTGGATATAACAGGAAAAAAAGGAAAACAATAGGGGGAACTGTACGACTGATGGAGGAGTGCAGGGTAGTAGACGAGGATGAGCAAAAGTCAGCCATTCATAATGATGACTTCTGCTCATATGCTAAGTGGAGGATAGTGGATCTTTGTCAGAAAGCAGGATGAAGCCTGTAGTAAGGGGATCCCAAAAATTGGGCAGGCAATATTTACTGCAGAAAGGGTTAGAAAGGGTTTGCAGCCCAACATATAGATAAGGCACCAGGGTTTATTGGATGCACCCAAGAGAGCTCAGAGAATGCATATCAGAACAGGCTAAGTCCCCGGCAGGGCTATTCAGCAGGTAACTACAATCAGGGGTGGTTCCAAAAGTGGGCAGCAGACATGGTTCTTCTACACAAGGGAAGGGAACAAGGAGCAACCAGGTAACTTCAAGTCCATCAGTCTTACCTCCTTTGTGGGTAAACTGATGGAGGATCTACTGGACAAACAGGAGAGAAATGGACTCCATGGTAGTAAGCAGCATGGGACTGTGGCAGGAAGGTCTTGTCAGACTAACCTGATTGTTTTCCTTGACTAAGTAACAAAGGCACTTCATAATGGAGAAGTGGTGGATTTACTCTACTCTGACTTCAGGCAGGCATTTGACTTGGTGCCACACAGAAGGTTACTGAAGTAGAGGATCTAGAAGCAGTTAAGGACCTAGTTGGATGGGTGGGAAGTTGGTTATGGGCAGACAGTAGAGGGTGGTGGTAAACATGGTCAAAACAGGGAAGGTGGAGGTCAAGAGTGGAATGCCACAGAGATCACTCCTGGGACCAGCCCTTTTCAATATGTTCATCAGTGACATGCAGTGGAAGGAATACAGAGCAAGATGTGTTTCTTCAGAGATAACACTATGTTCTGTGGCAGGGTAGACAGTGAGGATAGGATAAGAGATTTATAAAGGGTCCTGCATATGCTAGAGAGATGACCAAAGGCTTTGCAGTTGACATTCCACACCAGAAGGTGCAAGGTGATGCACACAGAAAGCAAGAACACCAGGATGGAATACTTGGTAGGAGAGGTTAAGCTGGACACTACTTCCGAGGATAGGGAACTGGGAGCCATAAGTGTCTCTAAAGCAAACTAGCCAATGCAACAAGGTCTAAGCAAGGCAACCAGAATGTTGGGGTCTATTGGAAGGGGTTTCAATAGCAGGCAGAAAAAGGTAATACTTCCACTGTATAGATAGCTGGTGAGACCCCATCTGAAATACAGTACCCCAGTTCTGGAGTCCTTGCCAAAGGAAGGACAAAGATAGGCTGGAGACAATGCAACATAGGGTAACCAAAGGGATTCGGGGCCAACAGAGCAGATCCTATGATGATCAGTTCAGGGTACTGAACATATACTTGCTGGAGGCCAGAGTGCAGAGGGGTAACACGATAAAGGTCTTCAAGTTCTTGAAAGAAATAAACAAAGTAAACTGCAAGGAACGATTTAGCAGAAATTATGGAGTCAAAAACAAAGGCATCCAAGTTGAAGCTTTAGGGATTCAGGAGGGATGTGTGAATGTTTTATTTACAGATAGAGTGGTTGAGTCATGGAATAGACTACTGGCTGAGGCAATGGGAGTAAACACCATTAATGGATTAAAACACAACTGAGACAGAGTTCAGGGTATAATAATTATTCCGGGTAGCAATGAGGAAGGGTGCATGGTAGGGGGAGGCAAGGGCTAAACCCCCATCTAGGCAATAGGACTAGGGGTAGGATAGGGTAAAACAGGGCAGACTTGAAGGACGAATAGTCTTTTTCTGCTGACATCAGGCCTCATATTCTGCCAGCAGCACTAGTGCAACACTGCTTTTGCACTGGTACTTGTGCAGAGGCTAGGAAAGGAGTATTAAGATGAATTGCCCCTGTGCTAACACCACTGAGTATTGGGCTGCACTGACACTGTGCAAATGCATTGCATAGGTGCAGATTGAATAGCGCCAGTGCAATGCAATATACTAGTGTAGCACTGAGTACAGAGCTGAACACAGGGGGCAGCTGTGGGTCTGAGGAGGGCACCAATGAAAGAGACACAAAACAGCAGTATAAGTATCAAAAATAAACTGTACTGTACACAAAGGGAATCGAGTCATAAAAAACAACAAAAGCAACTACATAATAATGCAAATAACATTAGTACAACAAACACTAAGGGCGACCACCTACGGGGGGGGGGGGCCAAAACTAGGCAGCCACCCTTATTAAGGGAAGGGTGAAAAATGAAAATGGACAACTTCCTTTGTAAAGGTGGGAGAGGGGGCCAAAGGAAACAAGCAGCCACACATAACTAGGAGGGAAACAAAAGAAAATGTTCAACCACTGGTATAAAGAGTGGAACAAAGGAAAATGGGCTACCACCAGTATAAAGGAAGGAATCAAAGAAAATGTCACCATCCATAAGGAGGGAACAAAAGGAAAGGGGCAACCACACATATGGGGAGGGAAGGAAATGGACAACTGCCCATATAAGGTGGGAGACAAAAGGAACTGGGCAGCCACCTGAATAAAGGGGGGAACAAAAGAAAATGGGATAGCAGCCATATAAAAAGGGGACCAAAATTGGGCATCCACCAATATAAAGGGAGGGGGAAAACAAAACAAATGGACAACCACCTGAATAAAGGGGAGAACAAAAACTGTGCACCTGCCCAGGAACAGTAGAAAATTGGGGAACAAACCAATCCACCTACCCATGAATGATAAATAAATGCAAGAGCAACGCCCATAACAACACACAAAATAAAGGGCACCTGCCTCTTCCAAACAAATAAAAAAGGGCACTCTCCCATTACAGAACAAAGGAAATAAAGGGAACCTGTCCATTAGAAAACAAAAAAATGAAGGGTGCCCACCTGTTACAAAATAAAAAATAAAGGGCTCCTGCCCATTACAAAAACATAAGATAAATGTGAAATTTAAAAGTCCAAGGGCTCATCAAGAGACAGAAGGAAGTTCTGGTTGTGATGGTGGCTGCTGCTGCTACTACCAAAGATCCCTTGTGATTGATGCTGGAAGTTCACCCACCCACCAGAACAGCAGCTGTAGCTGGTAGACCTGTCAGTGCAGCAGACCATCCCAGCCCTCAGGAAGGCTTTCATCCTGTAGCACTCTGTACACCTATCAAAAGAAATACACTGAACTCCAACAGATGTGCTCATAGGATGAGGGACAAAGGAGTGGCATAATGTGCATGACAAATATACAACTAGACCACAAATGGGCCACCATGCCACAAATAGGTAATCGAAGTCAAACAGCCACAATGTAATGTGTGTAGCATACCAGAGGCAGAATTATGGACCTAAACAGTAGTAAACTGTACATGCAATGAGTATGCCATGCTGCAATGGAGCATGACTATGCCATGCAAGGGGCCCATTACACTGGCAGGCATGTGAGATATGGAAATGCAGCACAAGTGACAGCAGCACCAAGCCAGTGTATGATAGACTGTGTATTGGCCCAAGGATCTTGGAGCCACACCCACACACCCAGAGCCCTGCACACTAGTTATTTAACACACAGGCATGCAGGACAACAGACATGCATAGGCCACCCTGGTCGGCCACACTTGCAGGCCCAGGTATTCACATGTTATCCACAGCACACCTTTATACGGATGACAGCATCATGCAGCATTGTGTGCATCAGCTGGTGTAACACATGAGTTCAGTGGTGTTGTATGCATGTGGGTGCCTTACACATGCTGCTTCATCAGCTCAACACTGGTGTGCCATGCATAGCTGCCTAGAGGCCCCATCATTCTATCAAATGCTGGCCCCAGCCTAAGCACAGAGTTGCCACTCAAAAAGAACCAGTGCAGGACAGTGTCCCTGTCAAGATCCTGATGTATCTGAATATATGCAGTGCCCTGACTGTGTATTGATGAATAATCATAGTCTTTATCACTGTTTTGGCTAAACACCACCAATTATGCATTACAATACCAATCACAAATGGTAAGGTATTTGTAACACACACCAATGCCCCCTCCCCACCACTTCCCCATTTATTTATTTTATTTTAGTTATTGAAACTTGGAATTAAGACCTTTTGAGACAGGGGCTCTTTTACAAAGGCTCCATGTCAACAAGGAATTATACAGAGGAGGGAGAAACAGGCACGAGTACATTGGGTACAAATAAGCAGGCTGGGTGAGGTACAATAAACCCAGGAGACATTTGAAAATAAACCCAGTACATACAATACATAATACTGATATTATGTGCTAGGGTTAAAAATACATACCATGTCACATAAGCCTGGCTCTGTTGAGATGCAATGGGATGGCACACAATGCATATTGCACTTGAGATGGTACTGCTAAAGTCAGACTGCTACAGGTGATGTATGATGCACACAGCATGACACAGTCACATACTGGTACAACATTGGCCAGTGCCCACCTCCACCTGAGAGAAATACATGTATAGTCCCAACCTTGTGACTTATCAGATATGACTGACAATAACAGGTGTACCATCTGGGACTGTGACTATTATTGCCAACTCCCTAGTGCACTGGATTGGCAGCACAGAGGACATGCCACTGTATGGTGTAATGCATAGAAAGGCACATTATATGCAAACACACGCACACACACACACATAGGTTGTCATGCCTGCCACAAGGACGTGAACAACAATAAGCTGCACAGGTCCTGACATACCATTTCCAGTGGTGGGACAATGCCAAAGGGCTGGGTGAGTGTCCCCACACACAACTGCATAGGTGTTCCCTCCACAAGCATGCATGCAGCATGATGATACACACATCGACATCTGTCTTCAACTACAGAAGCATGAAGCATGGTGTACACATACAACCCAAAGGCTGAAACACACAATGCAGGATAGTTAAGTGAATGCATGTCCATGGACCTTCCCTTCCCTACCTGGCCATGCTGGTCTCTGTCATGGGCCAGTGTCCCTTGCTGCTGATCTTGTCAAAAGCATCACTGCTCTCTGGACCTGGCTTGGCCCTACTGGACACTGTTGTCTGTGAAGGAAGAAAAAGGAGATGTGATCAATAGTATGCAGCAGAACACATGGCACAGTACAATAAACCCTAAAGAGTATACACACCAATATACCAGTACTATGCACCAACAGCCACATATGCATGGTTTGGATGGACAACACCATGCAGGACCATGTCTTACCATTGCACAAAGCTGTGGTACCCCACACAGACAGGTGTACCATGCCACAGGTTAACCTGGAATGTAATATCCCATTCTTATGGACTAGCACAGTCTACACCAGCCCATGTAGTGTTCCTATCCAGTGGCCCTCCCCACCTCTGTCCAATGTACCATACAGTCATCTACTGACCATGTAAAGCTCGTAGGATTCAGTAGGAGGCATGTAGCCCCAAGGGTACAGGAAACATACTTGTGCCACAGTAACGGATGAGATTGTACCATAGTTGTAGCCAGACAAGGTGGCCGGGCCAAGAATAGAACATCCTGTGCAATGTAATCATACACAGATGCACTCTCTTTCACTCTCTGTCATTTTGCTTTAGACTGTTTGTCTCATACCTATCACTGTTCACTCTACACTGCCCTTTCACTCCCCTCTCCTGATGCCAGCCTCCTTTCCTATTGTGCCTCGTTCATAACCAAATTCTGGTTTGGCTCCCTCCCCTTCCCTCCTACTTACATCCCTTCTATCCTCACCCCTTCTTCCTACTTTCTCTCTCTGTAGTAATATTTCCCATTCCTTCTCTATTCCTCCTAGAAAATCTACTGCCTTTTCATATCACTTTCCTAATGTCTGTTTATGCCTTCCCATGTCAATCCATTCTGCCTTTTCTCTTTCTCCCAAAAGACTTCTTTTCATTACTTTTCTTACCTTACCTCTAGCTATCCATGATCTATTACCTGTCATCTTCCTTCCCCTTCAATAGTTTTCCACTGGTCATTTTGTTCCCCTCATCTACATGCTATACCTGTATGCGCAGTACCCCCTGTCTATCATATAACTCAATTTTATCTACTACCTGCATCTGTTTTTCTGATTTGCCTTCAATATTTATTATTGTAAAAGTAAAGAAAAAACTTGGGCACTCCCACACCACAAAGGTGCCTCCACTATTGCTACAAGAGCTGGCCATCAAAAAGAAACCAAAAGTGGAGTGCACACACATTTAAAGCAGGAAACAGTACATTTATTTAAACAAATCGACACAGAACATTAATCCCCTATGGATGGCCCTACAAAAGGGGCTTCCTCAGAGGAGTGTGGTAAAAGTGCAATAGATGAAACATTTAAATCCCACAAATTTTATTATTCATATAGATTCAAAATGTTAACCACCACTCGGATTAGAGAAAATACCTCCATATAAAGTGACAGTGCATGAGAAAAGACAATTAAATAGCATGTATTAAAGAAATTAATTCTGTACTTCATTTTAATATGTAAGGAATAAGACATAATGAGGTATGGTTTATGGGCTGATAAGAACATGCCCCAGGTGTGTAATGAGGCATGAGGTGCTTGTGAGTGCTCTTATCAGCCCATAAACCACACCTCTGAGTGTCTTATTCTGCTTATAAAATGGATCCCCCAAGTAACTATTTATGAATAAAAAAAAAAGCCAAAAACATTTAAAAAATCTAAGGTTTAATACCTAAAACAGTAAAAATAGTCCCTCTATTGATAATGTCTGATGGCCAGTACAGGGCATTGCCTCCCACCCCACACACAAAGGTACTGGTCAGGTTGTCCTCTCTCTTCACTCACACTGTATCCCCCCCCCCTCACTGGCACACACTAATTTCCATTAAGTGTGTCTCTGCTACTGAGGAATGCACAGAGTGGACTTTTTTTGAAAGCAAGCAATCCCTTTCATTTAGAGTGAGTGTGTGCCTTGCCAGCCACCTTAGTTCTTCTACAATAGCAGTTTGTAAAATCGGGCTGCTCGATCTGCAATAATAGGGAAAACCTGGAAGTTTTCAATAACTGTTTTAGTTTAAAAAAACTGGCATATAAAACAGCCAGTGGAGGAGCAGGTCTGAAGTATTATTTGCTAGACGTGTCCTGGCAACACATGCCATCACCTTTCCTTATTGCAGCAGCACAGGTCAGAGTTTTATTTTGAACGTTTTCCTTTGACGTGACTTTTTAGCACCTAATGCTCTGCTCTGTGTGTGTGTGTGTGTGTGTGTGTGTGTGCACATGTAGTGGGGCGGGGTGACTGTTCTGCAGCTTTGCCAAGGAGGTTTTCATGTTTTTAAAATGTGGACATTGGCATACAGAGGCACAATGATTTATGTGGTGGTGCGTCCTGACTGAAGAGGTGCTAGTTGGCACAATATGCCAAAACGACACAGCCAGAGGTACCGCTCAGCCAATCAGGATGCAGACAACTCGTGATCCATTTTATAAACCATTAATATTACACTACACTGAAACCTCCTCATTTTAAATGCCAAACCCTATGATAAACTGTCTCTCTTCATTTTCATATGTTTTAACCCTGGTCAACTTCACAAAAATTGTCCTAAGCTAAAATTAAGTAAGCATTACAAGTGGCTTGCAAGCTGGAAAAGTTAAAATTCAAATGAGGGACAGAAAAGTTTTACCAACTGGCATAGAACAAAGTAATGGGGGGGGCGAGAGTGAGAAAGAGTGAGAGAGAGAGAGAGCGAGAGGAAGGAAAGGGGGATAAAGAAGGAGAAAGAAAAAGAGGAAAATAAGGAATGGAAAAGCAGGTGGAAGGGTAAGAGGGAAAGGATGAGTGCAGCTCTATTAAAATTACACAAATACATAAATTCTATAAAAATACTACTGAAAACTATTACAGAACTATTACCTGAACACACAAACCCCAAAAAGCTAATAACATGAAATAAGAAAAATATATTTATACAATTGGAAGTAAAAAAAATCCTGCCCTCTAACTGGTCAGCGGCCACCTTGAACAGTGATGTTATCCCAGTACAGCAACAGTGTATTAAGGTCAGGCACACCTGATCAGACCAAACAAGAAAAAGGAATCACTCTATCCTGTCCCCCACTCCCCCACCCCTAACAGCTAGAACCAGCAGTTAAGCCATCACAGATTAAGCCCTCCCCCCCAAAATCCCTTGTTCCATCACTTAAATACACAGCCACATTAACAAACTCTAGCCAGAGCTAATAGGGCTTTGATGAGCTACCAAATGAGCAAAGTTACATGTGTGCATAGAAATTGTTGAATGCCAGGGTGTAACTTGACTATATTTTGGAGGTGTTGCACAAAATTTTCAGCATGGTGTTTTTGGGACCCCTCCTCATGAAGAGTGCCAGTGTCCTTTTGTTCACTAGTTCTGAAAGGTGATTTTGCACAGTGACTGTGCCATTCTGTGCAACAGGTGCTAAAACATGTTTTGGGCAGGATATGATAGTGACATCTGTACTGTTTAAAAGGAGGTGTGCAAAAATGGCGATGTTGAAAATATGTAGGAAAAATATTAAAAATTGACAGTTAGGAGCGTGCAAAGAAACTGCGCAATGCACGCTCATAATGCAGTCATTTATTGGAATTTTTTCACCAAATTTGCAACATGTTCTTTTTGGGACCTCACTTCATGAACAGTGCCACTGTTATTTCATGAATTGGTCCCGAAAGGTGATTTTGAGCAGTGACCACTAAATCACCTTTCGGGACTGAGTAACTAAATGACAGTGAACGTTTTCATGAGGTGGGGTCCCAAGAACCCCATGTTGAAAATTTGGGGTCAAAATTCAGAAAAATGGCTTATTTATCAAAATAAGTTGAAAACCCCATTGGATGGCATTATAGCACACTTACCTTTGATTCTTCAGTGTGTGGTTCATCTTTGAAGAGTGCAGACATGTCCTAGTCCAGAGAAGATGACAGCGCTGACCTCTGGAGGTAAGTATGGGGTAAGGGGTGGTAAGAGGAGGTGGATGCTCAGTGGGAGGGAGACTGGGACAATGACAAGGGACTATATTCTTTGTTACAGATTAAAAAAATAGAAAAACATGTTGAGGGACTGTTTTCTTTATTTACAGGTAATACAGGTAAACAAAAAAAAAAAGAAAGACATTTAGGTACACTGGGGTGGGCTATTAGTGTGCCACATAAACCAAAATGGAAAAACATGTCTGGGTACTGTTGTCTTTATTTACAGGTTAAAAAAAAGCAGACATTTGGACACACTGGGGTGGACTCCCAGTGTGCTACATGAGTGTTGGGGGGGGGTGCCCTAATGCTGATACAGGGATTGGGGACCACAATGTCCATGTGGTTTCTTTGTTACTGGTGCTGGCAACGCAACTGCACATGCGTGGCACTCGTGCATGTGCAGTTGCAGCAAATGGCATTTCGCCATTCACAACATAATGGCGCATGAGTTGCGTGTGTGCAGTTCATGCCACGGAATGCAGAAGTAACAGCAGAAATAGTATGGCTGTTATTCCATAGCATTTGAATTGTGGAGGAGTGCTTCAAGCTCCATTGGACTTTCAGCAGGATGCTTCCAAAATCCAATGGATGGTTCCAAAATCATCCATTTTTACAGCTACTGACTGATCCCAATAGGGCTGTAGGCTCCGCCCACAATCTCAAAAATGAAAGAAGCAAAGCAAGAAAGTTTTTTTTTTTCCCTCCAGACTGCTGCTGCATGGGGCTAAAGGAATGTCAGCACCTGTCCGCTTGGTCATCTATCTTGCCAAAAAGCAGCATGCCGTGGAGATATTTAAAATAAAATATATCTTTCTGTGGCACAGTTTTAATGTCTTGTCATCAAACCTACCTGTGCGACTAAACCACTATACTCCATTTGTTTTCCTTTGCTCAACACTGTAATTTCATGAAGGCACTTGTTCCACACACCGCTCCACTCCCAAATGTAGCGACTGACACCACCCTATCCCCAAAAGTATCAGCCAACAACACATCCTCCAAATGTGAAGCAAAACAAACTATAAGCGGTTACTCAGATGGTGAACACAGAGGCAGGAGACTGGGGGCACAGCTTTAAAAAAAAAAGCTCCACCTAAAGAAAAAAGCAGAACACAAATGTTTTTCTCTAAGAATACTTCCACACTGAAAAACAAAGTAAGAATTACTTAAGAAATGATTTTTTTTATTAATTGTTTTCTCCACATAAAATTGCGCCATTTGTATAATAGCAATAATGCACTCCAGGGTGTGTGTCATGCTGGGATAATGTCACTTCTTGAGTGTGAGATGCAGTTTTGCCTGCAGCCTCATGCTCAACTACCCGAGGAGTGATGTTATCCTAGCAGGACACACACCCTATTGTACATTATTGCTTAAATAAATAATCACTTTCATAATACATCAGAATGATAGTGTTGTGTGGAATTTTCAAATTCCTGAGCAATGGAATTTCACAGAATTTTTGAAATGCCACTGAATTTCACTGGAAATGGAATGGCAGATTTCTGGGGCAGAAAAATTAGGAATGAGTTTTCTGCAACATTTCCACAGAATTCTATTCCACATATCTCAATATTTTCTGTGGAAATGGTTGCAGAATGCTTTTCTGTGAAAAAATACTGTTCCATGGAATATAATTCTGCCTTGCAATTGCTTCCCCAGTTCCTAATTGTTGCCTGAAGTTAGTTCTCTGTTGCCTGAAGTCAGTTCTTTGCCTCCTGAACTCAGTATTAGCCACATATGCCACACTGTCTTGTGGTTCTGCCACTCCCATTGATGTAGTTAGCCCCGGACTGATTCTCCCCCTTCCCACCACTTGCAAGTCTCCTATGGGTTCCCTGCCCCACAGGCATAGGTAAATTAGTCCCCAGCTGGACGACACTGCTCTAGGCACCACAGTAGACCACAAAACTGGTTCCTCCACCAGCCAGACACTGTAATGCCATCGTCCAATTAGAAAGTGAGCGCTTTTTGGTGCTGATTTCCGATTGGTTCTCCCAGTCCGCTCCTATGTTCCCACTAAACCAAATTAACATCTGACTTGCCATCCAAACCTGCTTAAAAGGAGCTGTAATCACTCAATTGTCAGATTGTAAGACACCTATTTTTATTTCCCATGTGCCACGTTAGGGAAAACCTTGTGTTCTCACTCTTATGTATAGTACCTTTGTGCCTATGCCATCCCTTGTTATGAGCTCCTGGTCACTTTATTCTATTGAAGACTTCACTAAGCCATAATGACTGCTGTTATGTTGAGTATTCATATGTAATATTTTTTCCACTTGTATTATTGTTCACATTGGCCGGATATTCAAACTGCGCCAGGCTGTGGCGCAAGTCTGGGTGCAGCTCAACTTTGTTGTGCAGGGGTGTGGCCTGTGCGATGTTCAATGGAGCTGCGCTATGGCACAGCAGCTTTGAATATCGCACCCTGGTCACCCCCACTGTGCATGTCACAGTAGCACTGCACCAGCGCAAGTGGCTAGAGTGGAGCATGGAGATGCGCTAGTGCAAGTGCTATCGCGCCATGCACAGCACCTGCGATATTCAAAAGGGGACATGCAAATGGGGCCATAATTTATGCAAGGTGCACAGGGGGCCATTTGCATCTCATTATGGCTCCATTTGCATGCCATTAGCATGCAGGTGCACCGATCCCCGATGACTTGTGCCTGGCACCCTGCCAGGCAGCAGCCATCAGGCACTGACGTCCCTGCAGCCCGATCCCAGGCATTCGTGTAAAAGAACCCCCCATCCAATATCCCTTGTTGTCCAGTGGACCTCTATGTGCCCGATCGTGGGCATTTGTGTAGAGAATAAGCCCCCCCTCCTATATCCCTGGTGGTCCAGTGAACCTCTATATGCCGATCGCAGGCATTTGTGTAAAAGAACCCCCCCGTCCAATATCCCTGGTGATCCCGTGGACCGATCGCCGCCCAATCGCGGGCATCTGTAACACATAAAATACCCCTACCACCCTGGTGGTCTAGTGTACCCCACTCCCCACCTGCCCACTGAGCCCCACCGCCCCGCTCCCCCCCTTAAGCCAGCAGGCGGCAGCACCCCAGCCACCTGTTGCCCCGCCGCCCTCCGACTGACAGCTTGGTAGGGCTGCACGCCCATTGGTTCATAGTGTGAGCCAATGGGTGTGCAGCCCATACCATACTACTTAGTCCAGATATGTGCACATGCAAAACTCTGCACATCCCGGGCTGAATATCGGGCTGTGCAGGTTATGCATGGGCACACCCCCCCACCTGTGCCTGCATACATTACTGATGTGCTCCGGCGCATCGGAATTTGTGCAGCACACTTTTCCCTTTTGAATATCATGCCTGGGTGCATCAGTGGGTTGTGCATGGTGCAACACTGTTGCGCCATGCGCAACCCTTTTGAATATCTGGGCCATTGTATATATTTTGTATGTTCTTCACTATTTATTTAGTTGTTTAAACAGGTGAGACACACTAAGCTGAAAACTTTTTTACAGGTGCAACCTGGGAGCACAGGGCAGTTAAGTGACTTGCTCAGGGTCACACAGTATGCAAGTGGAAGCTGTGGGATTCAAACCCAGGTCTGGTCTGCTGAATGTCACCAGATTTGCAGCTCAGAGCCTTAAACCACTGCACTATACTGCCTCCCATACTACTTGGCCTGGTATTAACCAGGTCCATCATGCAAATGAGATTGCTCAACGATGGTTGCCTGGGTTAATAAAGATTTTGATTGATTGATAATTCTGTGGATCACAACCAGCAGAATTCTTCAGAGGAACCAGTGAAATTCTGGTGGCAGAATGGTCATTCCATGCAAATTTTGAGGGCAGAATTCAGCATTCAGCATGACTGATATTAGTCCACTTTGTAAAACTATACAAGTTTAGTATATCCCACATGTTTGAGGCTCTGGCAACAATAAAAGAGGCATAGGAGGTTCAGAGGTTTGCTCCATCAGAGGTGAAGACTCTTCTGCATGAAGCATTCACACATTTGTTGAGAGAATCTGCTAAGACCAAGAACCCTTCAATAGGAATAATGGTATGTCTGACAGAATTATAAACCACCTTGTCTACCAGAAGAGGGGTTTCCCACTGTGGGTATTTTCTTCCAGAAAAGGGAAACACCTTACCTTAGGTTTTGGCAGATATATTCTCTGGACTGCACCTGCCCATGCCTGTTCAGTAACTGGTTACAGTGAACAAAGTTTGGAACAGAGCAAGACACTTATAGGATAGGGTGGACATCTAATGCATCCCTGGATTTCGCCTCCTTCAGCTGTAATGTCCTACACACCTCTGTTATCAGTTAGGACAAAGACTTTGTATCAAAGAGGGGAGGGATAGAAATCCTACTCTTTGGCCCTGTCCACTCCCCTTCCTCCTTCTTCTTAGAGGGTTCATCCTCCTCATCATCCAGAATCTTCTAAAGGTTATAATTTTTCCAAGATCCCCGATATCCTCATTATGACCTTCTGAATGGTCAGAGACAGGATTTGCCTGCAGATCTATATTAGCAGCCCTGTCCTATTGTGGCACACCTGAACGTGACTGTGTGGAATCCCCAGACCTGAGGGGCCTGGTTTGGGGTTGGGTGTGTCTGATGGAATGTTCTGTTGTACATCAGGGCCCAAAATGCTCTCCTAAGAGCAACCAGAAAGCTTACACAATTTTGCTTTGCCACTGCCAGCTGGTACAAGAGGTGCACCCCCCCCCAGCTCAGAGGACTGACTGGGGGGAACCATAAAAGACATATTGGCTTACAACACAGTGGGGGGCTCTATGAACCCAGAGGAGAGGGCTGCTGCATTACCCTTTTGCAGGTCGTACATCTGTTGAAGATTAGAGGTCTCTGATATGTCATGGTGCCAAGTAAATCTCCCTGCATCTGTCCAAAGTTAAGGCTATGGTAACAGCAACTATTCTCAGCATAAGACAGAAGCCACCCTCCCACACATTCCTTGACAATGCCTCTGAATCACTCTAAGGGGCTTCTTCTGTACACCGCTCCAGCCCTGTCTCCAAGCTAGGATGGGTCTATGCCTCCCTGGCCTCAGCCTTCTCTCCTTGAGCACGTTTACTAAAGGTCCCCCCCCTCCTTCCCTACCAAAATCCTGTCCTTACTGACCCTCTGCCCAACCTAAACTAACCAAACCTCTAGTGCATCTGCACCTTACCTGCACTTGTAATCAAATAAAGTTGATGTCCATATGCTGTATAGTGTTTTAAATGACTAAGAAACTTTGCAACCTTTTCCAGATCATTGTGTTGTTCAGTGTCAGTGTAACAGGGTGTCCCTGTTATATATGATTAGTCCTGCAGTTAAAAATGTGTAACCACCCCCCCCATATATTCCTTTCCTACTGTTCTTTCATCTTTTCTTCTTTTCTTTACTAAATTTTGTGTCAGGGTAAGCAACTTAGCAAATCTCTACAAACTTTACTGTTCCTTTAAATAATCCTAAAATTCTTATGGTTGCACAAAGAAAGTGTTTCTTTTTCCAGTAAGGAGCACTATTGTTTAAGTACTGTGCCCCTAGTTTATTTATGTAGAGCTTCATCGATAAAACAAGGCACCTCTGTGAAATAATCGATTGAAAATTGTGCCCCTTTAGACACACAGAAATGCTGTGCTACAGGCCTGAGGTTGGGCAAAGTAAATAAAAAGAAAACCACTTGTTGTGGTATTAAAGATAAGCTCTTGTGAACTTAAACAGAAAAGGAAAGGCTGCCTTCTGCAGCAATCGGAACAGCAGCGCTGCCTCGTACGTCTGAGCAGGATCGTGCTCCGATGTACACTGAGGCACAGCCGCTGCTTGACTCGAAGCAGGAAGCTTCAATTAAAGAGTAAAAGTGACGCCAGGAGCAGTGAAAGTGATAAAAAGTAAAAGCCCATATAAGGCATTACTGGCAGAAAGGAAAAGCCCCACAGTGTTGCTAGTAAAGTGCTGCTTCTTATTGTTTTTACAAGCCCCAGAGCCAAAGTAGCTGTGAGCTGTCAGGATGAGGCCCAAATGAAATGTTTAGACAATGGCTGATATTTCAGCCATCGGTTGTCTGGAAAAAGAATGTAGCAGTGTAAAGGGCTCCCAAAAGGAGAGTAGAGTCCTGCTTGTATCAAAGAATGCAGTTTACACTTTCGTTTCCAATACAGAATACATTCAGCCCTTTTGATTTTTGTTAAATAACATCATGTACTCCAGTATCAGGTCTCCTGAGCTGGCATGGGAAGGCAAATAGGGAGTGCACCCCTCATTTGTCATTTCCCCTGCCCAGGCTGGCCATTCCTGTATATAACACATGTTAAAATGTACAAATATAGTGTTTTTTTCCCTCTTTACCTGAATTCTTGCCAAATTGGGGGAAGATCCTACTATAGGACTGGTAGCCCCTGAATTGACTGCTTTTGTAAAAATGAGGAGAGATGAGATCATAGCAAGTGGGAGGAGCTAATCTCCTAATGAGGAGTTAACCCAATAATTAATGTTTTAGGTGGCCTTAAAGTGATGTTCTTAGTAAGTATTCCAAATAACAATAATAAACAAATACTTGTCCTTTCTGTTGTATAAGAATGATCCAAGATGGCCTTAGATAGAATCACATAAAGGTCTATTTCATGTTAAGTAGGGGATCACCTGATTCTGTCACCCTAGGGATTACTATAAAACCTTTCACCAGGGGGCTAGAAAAATAGCAGGTCAGTATCTTCTGACCACAGAGAGTGAAGGAGATAGTGTGAGAGCTTACACACTGTATTGTTGGAAATTGAGTAGTGGATATTGAATATACAGAAGAAAGACAGGAGTCTCAAGAAGAATTATTTCCTGATTTGTTGAAATGGTGTGATGGACTAACACCAGCAATTTTTTTTCTGTAAATATTTTTTTGTTGTTATTGAGTTTTTGCAAAGTTTTTTGCAAATAAAATGATAAACACAATGTTTGTGTTTTTTATGCACTAAAATTACTGTCTGGTGTCTGTCATTTATTCCACACCTTCTACACTGGTGTCAAAAGTGAGATAAACCTGGTACATTGAGGTTGCCCAGGAGGCGCCACCAGTGGGTATTGTTCCGATATAGCCTGACACATGATAGAAGGTGACCAGACAGACCTTGGTGTACCTCACCTGACACGATCGGTAACTGAGAGAACTGGGATTAAATTATTACCCGGATTAGGTACAGAAGACAGACCCAAAATGAAGAAACCAGAAGATGAGAATTCCAAAGAGGGAGAAGACGTGCAGAAACCAAGAGACAGATGTCCCCAGCCCTGGATGATCTGAGTGAGTTGCTGAAGTGGCTCTGTATGAGGTAGAGCGAGATGGAGTGACAACAAGAAGAGGACAGGGGACAGTGATGAAGATCGATGCATCCAGGCAGAAGAAAGAAGATGGAAGAACGTAAAATGGAATGATACCCTGAAATCCATACAGGACATGAATCAAGATCAGGTGGATAGAACTGGGCTCAGAGACATACAACTTACTAAATTGTCAGAGAGTGATGACATTGAGGCATACCTTACTACCTTTGAGAGGATAGCCCAAACCTGTGTATGGCCTCTGGATCAGTGGATGCTCAGATTGGTACCCTACTCATCTGGTAGAGCACAGTTAGTACATAGTCAACTGAATGGGACTGATGCTAATGACTATGATAGAGTAAAGGAAGAGATCTTAAGATGGTATAATTTCAGTACTGAGTCCTATTGTCAGCATTTTCACTCTCAGAAAATGGTCCTCTATGACACCCCCAGGGAAACATATGCTCATCTCAGAGATTATTGTGGTAAATGGCTACAACCAATGACTAAGACTATTGATCAGATTATGGAGTTAATAATCACTGAACAGTTCATTTAGGTTTTGCCACTGGATGTAGTTATGGGTTAAGGAGCACAAGCCAGAGACAGCAGAGGAAACCATTAAACTGGTGGAGGACTACTTGGCAGCTCATCCCACCAGACCGAGGGGACAACAAGGTAACCCAGGACCAGCTACAGCTCCGGTAAGAACTTTTTTCACAATAATCAAAGACAATCAACATATAGTAGATGAAATAGAGGGAGCAGGGTCCCATATGCAGACACCATTTGCCATGGATGTCTTGGGAAGGGACACATAGAAACTGTCCTAATAAATGAAATGATGCAGCACACTTGGCCCTAGCGAACGTTGGATATATTACATCTGTGGGAGTGGGAGACCAACAAACTTTGGGATTGTTAAACTCTGGAAATACACAAACCCTGATGAGAGCCATTCAGGCCCCTGAAATAGACTTAAACCAAAATGATACAACTGTTCGCTGTGTACATTGGGATGCCCATAAGTACTACACTGCAAAGTTGGAATTGACTGTTAACAACCAAAGTTGCACCTTGTTAGATGGATTAGTACTCCGTCTATCTGTACCTGTTATAATTGGCCAGGACTTCCCTTGTTTTGATGCCTTAATGAAGATTCATCAATCATTGGTGGAACCTGTTAATGTAGTTACCAGGGCACAGGCAAAATTACAGAAGGAACCTGTCTTTTCTTCTGAAGAAGATTATTTTGAAGGATAAGAAAGGGCAAGAAAATCCAAGCAAGTCAAAAGGAAGGAAAAGAAAGCTTGGCAGGATTCGCATCTAGAAAAGAATGTGGAATTAGCACCAGGGTTGTTAAAAGGTGACATCAGACTGGAACAGTTGGCAGATGAGACTTTAAGACCTATTTACACAAATAAATCAAGGAGAAAAGAATGAACAGTCTCATTTTTTATTAAAGCGTAATATACTGTATAGAATAACTGTTGATTCTGTTACAAACTGTGAGACAGAGCAATTAATGGTACCTAAACAGTATAGGGAGCAGGTAATATGATTGGCCCATGATACATCTATGGCTGGCCATGAGGGGAGGGATAGAACATTACAACAGATACTATCCAGGTTTTGTTGGCCAGGGATTCATCAAGAGGTAGCAGCATATTGTAGAGCACATGCAAAATGCCAGCTGGTAGCTCAAGGAGGGAAGAAAGATTAAGTACCCTTGCAACCCCTCCCTTATGTAACAACTCCTTTTGAGAGAGTATTCATGGATGTGGTGGGACCCCTAACAAAGAGTTCAAAGGGAAATCAATTCATACTGGTTGTGTGCAACTACACCACCCAGTACCCTGAAGCCATACCAATGAGAATGGTTACTACTCCTAGAATAGCTGAAGAATTATCTAAAATCTTCAGTTGAATGGGAATACCACAAGTGATTCTAACCGACAGTCAGTAATTTTACATCTGTGATGTTGCAAGAATTGTACTGCCTGTTGGGTGTCTCGGCAGTACATACATCCCTGTACCACCCTCAGACCGATGGGTTAGTAGAAAGATTTAATAAAACACTTAAGAAGATGTTGCAAAAGTACGTACAAGAGGAAGGTCGAGACTGGGATAGATTTCCCCCTTACCTCTTGTTTGCCTACAGGGAAGTACTACAAGCAACAACTGGTTTCCCCCCTTTTCCTTACTATATAGTCACAACCCTAGGGGACCATTAGATGTAATTAAAGAACACTGGGAGGAAGGCAGTGGTGTGGGATTTACAAACATTGTGAATTATATGATTGACTTGTGGGAAAGGCTTGTGAAATATGTAACTATGGCTCATATGAATATTGACCAGAAACAGCAGGGTCAAAAAGAAATGTATGATAAAGGATTGAAATGCAAACATTTTGAACCCGGGGAAAAAGTTACTGTTGTTGCCTAGTACAGAAAATAAGCTTTTAATGAGATGGCAAGGGCCTTATGTAGTACTTCGACAGACTGGTATTGTGAATTATGAGATTGAAATGCCTGAGTGGAGACCAGTAAAAACAGTATACCATGCCAATTTATTAAGGAAATGGACAGATAAGCCAAACCCATCCCTCTACATTCAACCTGAACAAGGCCTGTCAGAGATAGAGGTGGCTTATGATAGATTAGAGACACAACACGGGGATAATGAAATACAGATCAATCTGGAATGAAATCCTGATCAAAGACAACAGGTTGATCAACTCTTGAAGTTTTTTTTTTTTTAGAGAAACTTTTAATAAAGCACCAGGGAAAGCATTAGGGGTGGTGCATGAGATTAAACTGACACAAAGTAAACCAATTCACCAGAGGCCGTATATGTTACTAGAGAAAATCCAAAAAGAGGTAGTGGATGAGGTAAGGAAAATGGAACAAGCAAAGATGATTGTTCCTTCAGATAGCCCTTGGTCCTTACCCTTAGTAGTGGTAAATAAATTTAAAAAAAAAAGAGGGTGGTGTCCGCTTTATGTTTGGATTTTTGGAATAATCGGTGCAATTTCTGAGTCTGATGGCTACCCCATGCCAAGAATTGATGATCTACTAGATCAGATAGGCTCTGCACAATACAACAGCACCCTAGATTTGATGAAAGGGTATTGGCAGATACCCTCAACACCACAGGCCCAAGAGTTAACAGTGTTCAGTACCCCTATTGGTTTATACCAATTTACAACCATGCCATTCAGGTTGCACAGGGCTCCAACCACTTTTCAGAGATACATGGACCGTATTTTAAGACCCCATAATCAGTATAGCGCTGCTTATTTGGATGACATGGTCATCTATAGCCCAGACTGGAATACCCACTTAATTCATCTTAGCGCTGTCATTCAAAGCATCAAGGATGCAGGACTTACAATAAATCCATTCAAATGTGTTATTGCAAAAACTGAGACTAGATATTTGGGGTTTACAATTGGCCAGGGGACTGTAAAGCCAGAAACAGACAAAGTGGAGGCCATTGCAAATAGTCTTGTACCCACTACCAAACACCATGTTAGATCTTTTCTAGGGCTAGCGCGTTATTATCGTAGGTTTATTCCTGGCTTTTCCACCATTGCAACACTGCTAACAGAACTAACTAAAAACAGGTATCCAAGTAAAGAAAAGTGGACTGCTGATTGTGAAACAGCTTTTCAGAATATAAAGGCAGCTTTATGTTCCACACCAGTACTACCAAGTCCAGACTTTAGAAAACTATTCGAGGTCCAAAGTGATGCCTCTGACATGGGCATTGGGGCAGTGTTAACCCAGCATGGTCACAAAGGAGAGCACCCAATTCTATTCATTAGTAGGAAATTGCATGAGCAAGAACAAAAGTATTCCACAGTAGAGAAATAGTGCCTGGCCATAAAATTGGCCATAGAGGCTCTCAAATATTATTTATGGGGACATGAATTCACTATTGTAACTGACCACAGCCCGTTATGTTAACTATACCTCATGAAGGATAACAATACGTGCATCATGCGCTGGTACTTGTCCCTCCAGCCATATAAATTTTTATTAAAACATAGAATTGGGTCTCAATATCAAAATGCCTATTATTTTTTTTTAATTTTTATATCCCGGTATGGAGCTGAACATGTTATAATTGAAAATTGTGATGTGACTTGTAATAATGAATGGTGTGTTTTAAAAAGACACATCTCAGGGAAAAGAACAGTAGGACCAGTTTATTGAATGTATAAAGTCATTTATATGTTAAAAACTATTCTGTTTATTAAGGGTCTCTGAGGGGAACTTCTGGAGAGGGTGGGCAGAAGGTCCAACCCTTCTCAGGGTGAAGGGCTTAGCCTACATCATACTGTGTTGCCTTCTTAAATGTGAAGGAGTGTAACAGGATATCCCTGTTATGTATGATTAGTCCTGCACTATAAATGTGTAACCCCCCCATATATTCCTTTCCTACTTTTATTTCATATTTTCTACACTAAATTTCATGTCAGGGTGGCCAACCTGGCATATCTCTACAAACTTTACTGTCCCTTTAAATAATCCTAAATTACTTGTGGTTGCACAAAGAAAGTTTATCCTTTTCCAGTAAGGAGCACTAGTGTTTGAGTACTGTGCCCCTAGTTTATTTATGTAGAGCTTCATTGCTAAAACACAGTGCCTCTGCGAAATAATAGATTGTAAATGGTACCCCTTTAGACGCACAGAAATGCTGTGCTACGAGCCCAAGGTCGTGCGAAGTAAAAAAGAAAACTGCTTGTTGTGGTTTTAAAGATAAGCTCTTGTGAGCTTAAACAGAAAAGGAAAGGCTGCCTTCTGCAGCAATCGGAACAGCAGCGCTGCCTCGTACGTCTGAGCAGGATTGTGCTCCGATGTACACTGAGGCACAGCCGCTGCTTGACTAAAACTTGACTCGAAGCAGGAAGCTTCAATTAAAAAGTAAAAGTGATGCCAGGAGCAGCAAAAGTGATACAAAGCAAAAGCCCATATAAGGCATTACAGGCAGAAAGGGAAAGCCCCATAGTGTCCCCAGTAAAGTGCTGCTTCTTATTGTTGTTTTTACAAGCCCCAGAGCCAAAGTAACTGAGCTGTCAGGATGAGGCCAAAATGAAATGTTTAGCCAACGGCTGATATTTCAGCTGTCTGGTTGTCTGGAAAAAGAATGTAGCAGTATAAACAGCTCCCAAAAGGAGAGTAGAGCCCTGCTTATATCAAAGAATGCAGTTTACACTTTCATTTCCAATATAGAATACATTCAGCCCTATTGATTTTGTTAAATAAATAACAGCATGTACTCCAGTATCTTGTCTCCTGGGCTGGCAGGGAAAGGCAAATACATAGCGTGTCCCTTATTTGTCATTTCCCCTGCCCAGGCTGGATATTCCTGTATAAAACACATGTTACAATGTACAAATAAATGTTTTTTTTTTCTCTTTTTCTCTTTACCTGAATTCTTGCCAATTTTGGGGAAGATCCTACTATAGGACTGGCAGCCCCTGAAGTGACTGCTTTTGCAAAAATCAGAAGAGATGAGATCATAGCAAGTGGGAGGAGCTAATCTCCCAATGAGGTGTTAACCCACTACTTAAGGTTTTAGGTGGTCTTAAAGTAATGTTCTTAGTAAGTATTCCAAGTAAGAATAATAAACAAATACCCTGTTGTATAAGAATGATCCAAGATAGCCTTACATAGGACCACATAAAGGTATATTTCATGTTAAGTAGGAGATCACCTGATTGTGATGTTGCCCTAGGGATTACTATAAAACCTTCCATTAGGGGCTAGAAAAATAGAGTGGGTCAGTATCTTCTGACCACAGAGAGTGAAGGAGCTAGTGTGAGAGTTTATACACTGTATTGTTGGAAATTGAGTAGTGGATATTGAATATACAAAAGAAAGACAGGAGTCTCAAGAAGAATTATTTCTTGATTTGTTCAAATTGTGTGATAGACTAACACCCACACATTTCTTTCTGTAAATATTGTTTTTGTTGTTGTTGAGTTTTTTGCAAAGTTTTTGCAAATAAAATGATAAACAATTTTTTTTATGCACTATAATTACAGTCTGATGTCTGTCATTTATCCCACACCTTCTAAACAAATGACCTAAATCTCTGTCACCTTCTTGATTGAATGTCTATACTCTGCTCATATGACATGGAACCTTTGTAAAAGAGCTTTTGCTCAAAGGTTATTTTCTGAATACCAAATAAATAAAATAAAAAATAAAAGGAACTGAAAATTTCCACAACAGATATATATATATATATATATATATATATATAGATGTAGATAAATATAGATATATGTCTATAGGACTACTGTTGTGATCTCCACCTGCTACTGCGGGAAAAAAATCAAACAGCTGCAAGAAACACTCCTGTCAGCCAAGTGGCTGCCAGGAAACTGAAAAAGAACAGCTAGTCAGGCCGAAGGATCTATAAAACAGAGCCACCACAACTTGCAGTTGAATAGTGCAGGCACCTGCATGCGCTCTCTAATGTGCACATGTGGGATGTTACAACGTTGTTTGTGTTGTTGGCACATTTGGTGGGGGCACACAAAAATCGCACTGAGGCTAAAAGGCCTCTGAGGGAAAAAGAAGTGTGTGCCCAAAAGATGAAAGTGGAAAAAATGGCAAGACTTGAGAAGCTCAATGGAGCCAAGTGAAAAAAAACACCACATAGCCTGTGGGAAGGAGAAGCCCACTAAAATGGCAGTGTTTGTTTGTTTATTTGTTTAACAAGTTAGCACACTGGAACATAAGTACCATTTACAGGTGAGACTCACATAAAGCACAATACAGATTAATAACAAACTATAAATCTTGGAACAGTAAGTTCCACTTCAGACAGTATAATACATCATTTAAAACAGTCACAATCAGATAATCCAGTAAAACGCCAAGATGACATTTGTTAAAAAGAGGTGACAGTTACT
Source organism: Neoceratodus forsteri (assembly GCA_016271365.2). Lineage (NCBI taxonomy): Eukaryota > Metazoa > Chordata > Ceratodontiformes > Ceratodontidae > Neoceratodus > Neoceratodus forsteri. The sequence goes on from CM057451.1 coordinate 207,860,436, forward strand.
TGATTCCTCATATTAAGTGGAAGACTATTCTAAATACTTGGTCCACACAAAGAGAAAACCCTTTGTCCGCTAAAAGTTACCATAAGAGGTAGCATTAAAGTTTTATTATGTACTCTTTGTCTAGAGTAAAAGCCCACAGCAGAAGGTTGAAGGTGTCTAGAAAGAGTTAGGGGAATGCCAGATGCAATAATTCTAAACAAGAATTTAGCCATTAAATATTGAAAATTTAAGTGTACTGGTAACTAGTCCATTTGTTTTAAAATTAAATAATGAGGTGTAGATCGAGGAAGATACATGGCAAATTTACTAATAGTTTGTAATAATGTGGATTTTCTAGCTACAACATTAGCTGATGCATTATCTGTCACTAGAGCTGCATAATTAACTATCGGCGCAATACATTGCTTAGCAATTACCATTCTAGATTCAGGTCTGAGAAATGAACGTATTCTATGTAACAATATTTTAGAATTAACTTTTGAGGTAAATCTAGTGAGATGTGCATCATAGTGCAGATGAGAATCTAATGTGGCACCCAAATACTGAAAGGTAAGAACATATTCGTAATATGACCCATCAAGATTGTTAACCTGTAAAAACTGCCCACCTTCCTTAATTCTAGCCCTGGTCAAAAATTATAGTTTTAATTTTCACCTTATTCAAAACCATTCGGTTTGCTTCAAGCCAGTGCTGTAGAATACTCATTTCCAAAGACAAGGTATAGCTTAAATCAACAGCAGATGTACCATAAGAATAAATAACTGCATCATCTGTGTAAAGTGTAAGCCTAGCTTTCCCAAATATAGAACTAATTTTATGAAAAAATAATGAAAATAACACTGGACCCAGTATGGAGCCCTGTGGGACTCCACTTGACTAGTGCAATATCTGTTATAGCCCCCCCCCTCAAATTTAACTCTCTTGTACCTATCAGTAAGTTAGTTTTTCAACCAATTAAGCACATGATTCCCTACTCCACGTGAGCCCAAGGAATGAACCAAAAGGTCATGATCAACCAAAATCAAATGCCTTAGTCAAGTCCACTAACACGGCCATGGCTAAACTATCCCTCTACATACCCTCCAGAACCATGATTGTGAACTTGACAAAGGCTATATCAGTACCCCTACTCTTTCTAAACCCATGCTGCGCTTTGGACAAAAGACCATTCTGTTCAATACATGTAATAAACTGATTATACACTATTTTCTCCTGAACCTTAGTCAAAGCAGCTAAAATTAAATTTGGTCTATAGTGTAAATGAATAGACTGCAGAAAGTAAAAGCCAACATCTAATCAGGCTTTTCTTTTAACTCTGAACTGAAGAGAAGAATTAAAAGGGCAATGTCCCTTCAACAAGGTGGGACCCAATAAAGAGGAAATAGCCCAGACCACATACAAAGACACCTGTCAGGCAACACACAAGTCACCCTATGAGACTTGGGGGATGGGTACCAATACCCAAAAGATGGAGGAAAGCCACAGTGAATGCCCTAAGTCAAGATACCATAGACACAAATTCTGGCCAGAGCTGATAGGACTGCAAGTGAGGAATCTGGTGTAAAAATATTAAAAATAGTTTTTTTAAAAACATATTTACACCAAATTTCCAACAGCCTTGCTATGACCTTGCCTCCAGAAGAATTATCTCAAAAATGTTCAACTCCTGACCTAAAGGTGATATCATGCAGGGACTGTGAAATCAACATTTGGGATGCAAAAACACATGTTGGGCCGGAGCTGAAAAATGACAGCTGCCACATTCATGAGGTGCTGTCCAGAAATAATTCTGTTTAAAGTTTGGGGGTTAAAATATTGAATATTACCAAAGTTATGAGCCTCCATTTGCAAAATTCAACATAGCCTCATACTTTTGTTTTTGTAAAATAATTTTATATCATATTTAAAACATAGCCTTCTTATGAACCTGCCTCATAAATAAGGTCAGAGAAAATTTTCGACTCCTCTCCGAAATGTGATTTCATGCAGGGACCGCAAAATCAACTTTTGGGATGGAAAACACATTTTGCCTAGGATTTGAAAACTGCCAACTATCACATTCATGAGGTGCTGTAAAAATATGGCTATGTTGTTAAATTTGGGGTAAAAAATATAAAAAAGTTACCAAAGTTACAAGCCATCATTTGCAAAATTCTACATAGGTTCATAACATTATTGTATTTTTAATATTGTTACATCAAATTTTCAAAATAGCCTTCTTATGACCCCACTTCATGAACAAGGGCAGAGGAAATTTTCAACTCCTCCATGAAAGGGGATTTTGTGGAGGAACCATGAAATCACCTTTTGGGATGTAAAAAAATATTTTGGTCAGGAAGCAAAAAAATACAGCTGTCACATTCATGAAGTGCTATAAAGATACGGCTATGTTGAAAAGTTGGGGTAAAAACATTAAAATTAACAAAGTTATGAGCCTGCATTCACAAAATTCAATGTAAGCTCATAACTATGTTGTTTTTAATAGCATCAAATTTTCAAAGATAGTTTTTCATGATTCCTCACCTCATGAACAAGGGCAGGAATGTGTCAACTCCGTCTGTAAGGTGATTTCACCCTGGGACCAATAAATCACCTTTCAGGACAGATTTGCCTAATGCCAGTGCCATTGTTCATGAGGAGGGGTCATAAAAAAAGGATGCTGAAAATTTGGGCCACAAATATGCAAAAATGCCCAAGTTATGCCACTTAGTTCAAAATTCCATTGAAATACAATGAACTGCATACCTCTTTCTTCAGTTCATGGTCCAGCATTGAAGAGTGAAGATGTGTCTACAGTTCAGAGAGGATTACAGGGTTGGACCCCTGATGGGTAAGTAAGGGCTTGGGGGTGTGGGGTGGTTGGTGATTAGTGGGAGGATTGGGTGGGGATAAGGAAAGTCTGCAAATTACATTGATGGATGGTTTTCATTTTAAAGGTAAAAGAAGGAAAAAATATGACTGAGGATTTCTGATCGCAACACTGGGGGATTGGGCATCTACAGTGTCACTGTTATGTTTTGGGGGGCAGGGAGTTTTGGGAGGCAGGGTCAGGTGGGAGGAGAAAAAATATATTAAAAAAATTTGGGCCAATGGACACTGGGAGATTAGACATCCCCAGGATCACTGTTACACTGTTATGTTTCTGCAGGTGGATGGGGCTGATTGTGCTCAGACTGAGGGTTGGGTGTGGGGAGAAAAAATATACATTAAAAAAAGGTAGTCAACACGATTGAGACACTGGAGGATTGGGCACCCCAGTGTCATTGTTATGCTTTGGGGGTGGACAATTGCAGCACTGAGGGATTGGACATGCCCAGCATCATTGTTATGCTTCTGGGGATGTGTGGGATGGTGGGGTGCTGAGATGGAGGGTCAGGTGGGGGTCATATGCAAAATTTGCAACTCCCAAATAAATCGGCAGTCATGGTGGAACACAACATACTCCACTGTGACCAACATGGCCACTGCTTTCTACTGCACAGGCACAATACAGTTTGTTGACCATTTTGGACATGGCAGAGTGTGCAATGCTCCACCATGACTGCTGACAAAGAAATATAGTCCAGTGCGACTGCCAATGATGACTGCTAGCAAAGTGCTACACAGATGCTGAGGCAACTCTTGAAACTCCAACATGTTGTTCTATCAGAAGGAATGTGCTGAGTCTTTTGCTGAAAGCAAGAGGTTTGTAGAGCTCCACCCACTGTAGCCTTAAAAAAACAGGTACTTATCTTAGGCACCATATGTGTGTGTGTGTGTGTGTGCGTGTGTGTGTGTGTGTGTGTGTGTGTGTGTGTGTATGTGTATGTATATGTATATATATATATATATATATATATATATATATACTGTATATATATGTATATATATATATATATATATATATGCAGTATATTATGGTAGCACGGTAGTGCTACTATAGTTAGGGTTGAGGAGCCATTTACATGTTAAACCCCAAATTTTGCACCTTAATAACTTTGCAAACAGTTGACAGATTTGCCTAAAATGTGGAATACATGATCAAGACCAATACGCCTTGGGATCTGCCAAGTTTCATACCGGTCGGATACACGGCTGCGGAGTTATTAAGCGTGATCTGCACGTGCGTTTACACTTTTTCTGGAATTCTACGGTTGCACCTACAGGTCACATGGTTTGCGAAAACAGTCCAAAATCTTCAGGGAACATTCGGCTAGGGTCTCCGATGTGCCTTTTGAAGATTTTGTGAAAAAATATTAAACGGTTCAAAAGTTATACTAAAAACAATTTCCCATTATAAGTCAATGGGAAAAATGATCAAAAAGTTTGACAGTGTCACAAATGCACTTTTTACTGTCGCAAATGGCCCTTTTACTGTCGCAAATCCACCATTTTGTTTTCAGTTAGTGATCAGAAAAATGCTTGACATTTAAAATTGGGACCTTCTAGCAACCTAATTCTTTTTGTATTCACCTAGTCGGGCCCTGAGGATGCTAGCCATGTCTTTATTTTGGGGTAAAACACCCCAGAAATGTTTTTCAAATTTCTGGAAAAAGTACTTTCGCAAAGTAGTGTCGCACTCACGAAAGTGTCGCAAATTTTTGCGAAAGCTTTTGCAAATTGCGACTACTTTTCTAGGCTGTGGGAAAATGACAGCAATTCTTTGGCACACTGCTGCAAAAGAATCGTTCGGTGCTTTGGCCTGAAATTTGGATGAAACGCTGCTGACATCTCACAGATGTGCCTTTCAGTGTTGTGTTGAAAAAATATTACACAGCAGCAAAGTTAAAGCACTCCAAAGTTGACACTTTTTCCCATAGGATAACATTACGGCATCCGACGCATTGCAGCAATCCTTTGGCGCCCTGCTGCAATATAACGGCTCAGTCTTTTGGGCTGAAATTTGGAGGGAAGACAGCCAACATCCCATAGATGTGCCTTTTAGAGGTTTGGTGAAAACATATTACGGGGAGCCAAAGTTATGGCACTCCAAATTTCTCTTTTTTTCCCTTAGGATAACATTATGGCGTTCGCTGCGCCCTTCAGAGCCCGTATCTCGGAAATGGTGCCAGATATGGACTTTTCATTGAAAAAATGCTTAGCCCCCATAAAAATAGCCAGGAAAGTCATATATCATATGACTTTTACATTTTTTTTCTACATCGTACGGTTCCTGAGATATAAGCTATTTAGTATTCCAACTCCTCATTTTCTGCTCCAAGACCCATTATTATGCATACATTCTTTGTACTCACTGTCTTTCTCTATGCAGCTTTTGGGGAAAATCAGCCTGTGCACTTACATTACTGTTACCATTGCCTCTTTTTTCTTATGGTTCCGTATCTCGTTTACTTACTGCTTCACGTCTTACGCTTACCATGTGCGTATCCTTGCTTTTTTCATTTGGCGCTTGTGTTTCCATTATTTTTGCCATTTGTGTCTACAGTACTGTTTCTCTTTCTGTTTCACTTTGCGTCACCATGCCCACTGAAATTTCCATTTGCGGGCACCATGTTACTATGTGACAAGACATCACGTGGCTGACCGTTCCCGTCTAAGCCACCGTGTGTGTTACCCTTTCTGTTCTCATTCGCTCTTGTGTTACCATGTGCGCCACTGTTAGCACTTCTGTTTGCCTTGCTGTTCCTGTTACTATGTCACAAGACATCATGTGGTGGGAGCGCGGGGCCCGGAGGGCCCCATGATCCTGCTGCTGCATTATATTCACTATTTCTCATTCATCATTCTCAAAAGAAGGAAATTAGGCAAAACTCCATTTAATGCATCAGTTAGGTTGTTCTGGCGACAAAGTGAAATTCAGTGTTAGGGTTGAAAACCCTTGGACCCCCAGCCCACCCCCCACCGGCATTGGGTACATTGGGGTGTTGGTCCTAACTCTCACCCCAGTCTCATATACTTCTGCTTCTTCACACATGTGATGGGGGTGAGAGTTAGTCTATGACCTAATGTGCACCCCAATGCCAGTTGGGGTAGCTGGGGTCCAAGGGGTTTTCATCCCTAACACTGAATTTCTCACTTTTGTCTCTGTGGAACAACCCTAACTGATGCATTAAACTGAGTTTTTTGTTCTAGTGTGTATATATATATATATATATATATATATATCCTATCTCCCTCATACCATCCCCTTGCTCCCTCCCCTACCCCACTACTCCTCCTGCTAGAGCACTTAGACCCCATCTCCCTGCCCTTCCCTTCCCCTGCTCCACTCCCTGCACCTCCCACCTAACCTCACCCCACGCCTCGCAATGGACAAAGCCATGCCTGGCTGCAACTAATTGCTCCCTCCCCCCAAGCAGCCTGGGGCTCTCTTGCCTCTGGTTACTCCTTGATCTCTACTAAACATTGGACTTCACTCTTGTACAGTTGCTTTTAAGGTTATTCTGCAAGTGTAGACTTGTTCTCTTCCTTGCTGTCCCTGTGACCCAGTATGTTATGTAACTGCACTTTTAAACCTGATGTTAAATAGTGTTTATATATATATATATATATATATAAATATATATATATATACATGTATATGCACATGTATACATATATACATGTACATATAATATAAATTCATTGCAAACTACTTTAATGCATCAGTTAGGGTTGAAGTGACAAAAGCTGGGAAATGAGACATTAGGGTTGAGCCCCTAACCCCCCATCCTACCACCCCACCCCCTATCCTTCACTCACCAACAAGCATCGGGGTGTGCCAAAGGGCCATTAGGTCCAGCTGTCACCCCATTCCATGTGTAAACAGAATGACATGGTACAGCATAGGAGAATAGGATTAGAGTTAGGCCTAATGACCACACGGCACATCCCTGTGCATGTTGGTGTATGGAGGGTGGGGGGGGTTTGGGCTCAACCCAAATGTCCAATTTCCAGGCTTTTGTCACGTCAACCCTAACTGATACATTAACAAAGTTTTTTTTTTGTGTGTGTGTGTGTGTGTGTGTGTGTATATATATATATATATATATGGTAGCATGGTAGTGCTACCATAGTTAGGGTTGAGGAGCCATTTACATGTTAAACCCAAAATTGAGCACCTTAATAACTTTGCAACTGTTCAACATATTTTCCTGAAATTTGGAATACAGAATCAAGACCCATACACCTTGGAATCTGCTAAGTTTCATAGCGGTCGGATATACGGCTGCGGAGTTATTAAGCGTGATCTGCGCAGGCATTTACGCTTTTTTTGGAATTCTATGATCGCACCTACAGGTCACACGGTTTGTGCGACCGGTCCAAAATCTTAAGGAAACATGCAGCCAGGGTCCCCAATGTGCCTTTCGAAGATTTCATGAAAAAATATTAAACGGTTCAAAAGTTATTCAAAAAACAAGTTCCCATTATAAGTCAATGGGAAAAGTTAACAAAAAGTTCAACACTTTCGCAAATGCATTTTTACTGTCGCAAATGGTCCTTTTACTGTCGCAAATCCACCATTTTGTTTTCAGTTAGTGATCATAAAAATGCTTGGCATTTAAAATTGAGACCCTCTAGCAACCTAATTATTTTTGTATTCACCTAGTCGGGCCCTGAGGATGCTAGCCATGTCTTTATTTTGGGGTAAAACACCCCAGAAATATGTTTTACAGATTTCTGGAAAAAGTGCTTTCACAAAGTAGTGTCGCACACACGAAAGTGTCGCAAATTTTTTGCGAAAGCTTTCGCAAATCACGACACTACTTTGCGACACTATGCCCAAAATAACAGTAATTCTTTGGCATCCTGCTGCAAAAGAACTGTTTGGAGTTTTGGGCTGAAATTTGGAGGGAATGCAGCCGACATCTCAAAGATGTGCCTTTCAATATTTTGTTGAAAGAATATTACATGATCACAAAGTTACGGTTCTCCAAAGTTGACACCTTTTCCCATAGGATAACATTACGGCGTACAATGCATTGCAGCAATCATTTGGCGCCCTGCTGCAAAATAACGGTTTGGTCTTTTGGGCTGAAATTTGCAGGGAACACAGCCAATATCCCTCAGATGTGCCTTTCAGTATTTTGGTGAAAAAATATTACAGGGAGGCAAAGTTATGGCACTCCATCGAAAAACTGCTTACCAGGAAAGTGATAATTCATATGAATTTTACATTTTTTTTCTATGTCGTATGGTTACTGAGATATAAGCAATTTACTGTTCCAAGTCCTTATTTTTGTGTTCCCAGAGTCATTATTTTGCATAAATTCTTTGTACTTACTGTCTTTCTCTATACAGCTTTTGGCGAAAACCAGCCTGTGCGCTTACATTACTGTTACAATTACCATTTCCGCTTGAGGTTCCGTACCCGTTTCACTTACCATTCACGTTTACACCACCATGTGCGTTACCCTTGCTTTCATTTGTGGTTATGCTTTTATGTTGTTTTAACATTTCTGTCTACAGTACTGTTTCTCTTTCTGTTTCGCTTAAGTCACCATGCGCATTATGATTTGTGTTTGCGGGCACAATGTTACTATGTGACAAGACATGGGGCCCCGTGCTCCCGCTGCCGCATTACATTCACTATTTCTCATTATCATTCTCAAAAAGAAGGGAAATTAGAGGCAAAAAACTCCATTTAATGCATCAGTTAGGGTTGTTCCACAGCAAAAAAAGTGAGGAAATTCATTGTTAGGGTTGAAACCCCCTTTGCATCCCTCCAGCCCACCCCGCAACTGGAATCGGGGTGCGCATTGGGGTCATCGGTCCTAACTGTCACCCCATTCTCCTATTCCTCAGCTTCTTTCCACATGTGATGGGGTGACAGTTAGGGCCGACGACCCCAATGCGCACTCCGGATTCCAGTTGGGGGTGGCTGAGGGGTGCAAAGGGATTTAACCCTAACATCGAATTTCCTCACTTTTGTCGCTGTGGAACAACCCCAACTGATGCATTAAATGGAGTTTTTGCCTCTCTCTCTCTCTCTCTATATATATATATATATATATATATATATTTAACATCAGGTTTATAAGTGCAGTTACATCACATACAGGGTTACAAGGACAGCGAGGAAGAGTATAAGTCTCACACTTGAATCCTTGTTCACAAGATGGGGCCATCTGGTCCTTAATTCACCATCAAGGATTTTGTCACCTCGCGAACAGGGATCAGGAGAGAGTCATAAATGAAGAGTTTTAAAATGTAAAATGTCAGTTTTTTTATCAAAATAAAGAAAACCAAGGCCATGGGTTTGTAGAAGTCATTACCCTGAACAAAATCCATGCTTGGTTTGTTGCCTCGCGAACAAGGATTTAAAAAAACAATCCCCTTTCGTGAGCTGTCAAAAAAACCAATTCCCTTTCATGAGATGAATTCTAAGTCTTTTCCAGTCTATTTCTTGGCAAACCAAAGTTTTAAAGTTGCAGAATTATTATTATATTTATGTGGATTTTTATTCTATTTTAACGTGTTTATCTTTGTATTGAATACTGTTAAGGCGCTCAGAGCCCCGGGAATGAGCGCCCTACAAATAAAATTTCCTTGCCTTAGTTTACAGCAGTACACATCCATGAGGCAAGCTACAACATTTTGTTTGTGGGAAAAATTTAAACAAGATGGCTTCTAGCAAAAGGGGAATTTTTCCTCATGAATGGGGATTTTATAAAACCCCATTCATGAGGTGACAAAATCCTTGATTGTGAGCCCAATCCCCTTTCTCAAAACATGCATATAAATCTCAGATTGAACTGAGCATGCTCAGAATCTGACAATTCAAAATTAAATAACTTTTGAATGAATTAATATTTTTTTCATCAAACCAATGCCGGATTGTCTTTTCAGCAAGCCTCTTTTTACCCTAAAACTTTCAGACCACAATTCCAAACGGTGTGGCTGCAGTGCAATGAGCACAAATCAACAAAAATGTGCAAAGTGAAAAATACATTTTTTAGCATTTCTCTGTATGAAAACCGCACGTCCGATCAACACGCAACTTTGCAATTAAAGAGATCTAACATACAAGACCACAGATTCCACATTTCGTGCAAATCCATTGAACAGTTGCAAAGTTATTAAGGTACAAAATTTGAGGTTTAACATTAAACTGCCTACTCAACCCTAACTATAGTGGCACGACCACACCACTATAATATATATTATATCTACATTCATTGCAAAAAAACTTTGTTAATGCATTAGTTAGGGATGAAGCAACAAAGGTAGGAAAATGAGGCATAATGGTTTTGAACCCTGACACCCCCACCCCTACCACCCTGCCCCCACTCTCCACACAGCAACAGGCAATGGGATGTGCTTTCGGGTTGTCAGCCCTAACTCTCAACCCAGTCCAGGTGTAAGGAAGCTGAGATGGTACAGTACAGGAGAATGGGGTGAGAGATAAGCCCAATAACCCCAAGACACACCCAGATGCCTGTTGTTGTGTGGAGGGGTGGGGTGGTAGTGGTGGGGGTTGTTATGGTTCGAAACCCTAATGCCTCATTTACCTACTTTTGTTGCTTCAACCCTAACTGATGCACTTACAGAGTTTTTTTTTTTGGCAATGCATTTTCTTACTTTTTGAGAAAGTGTAATCTTACCCTTACATCTTTGTATCAGTACAGGGCCCTCTGGGCCCTGCTCTCCCTTCACTCTGTAGTGTGTTGTGGTTCCATCTCCCTATGGGAGTACAGAGCTTCCTATCCAGCCATAAGTACTGTATAGAGAGATTGTAATGAACTGTCTTCTCCCTGTTGGTCCTGTGCTCCCAGTACTGCATAATGGAGGGCCCTGAATTTCCATTACTGAAAAATGGTATCCATATGTGTGGGAGTGTAGGGCCTGCTCCCACCTACCCATAAGTGTAGAGACTCACTGCAGATCTACTGTAGATATATTCAAAATAGCCATGCAAATGGCACAATATCTCAGTAATTATAGCAACATTAGAAAAAACTTCCACTGCAGTTGTAATCATGGCCAGGCAACCTACACATGTGCTTAGCTGGGTTTAACAAAAAATATGTGTCTTGAACCATTTTTGAGATATAGGAGCCGAAAGGTACTGCATTCACCACAATGTTATTGTATGCGAAATTTCTAAACTTCAAAATGCTATAACTATGGAAGCAATGTAAATTTTATCACCATATCAGCAAAAGTCACATCTGTGGGGCAAGCCATTTCTACCCTGAAAATGTGACTGTAATTCCAAACCATTTCTTTGCAGTGAAGTGGCAAATAAACAGTAAACTTTTGAAATCCCTTTTCCTGAGCTGTCAAAATCCCTTTTTGCGAGCCAAATCCCTTTTTGTGAGGTGTCAAAATTCCTTTTTGTGATTGTGGACCAGATCACCCTGCTGGAATTCCCTTTTCACAATACAAAAAGGCATTTTGTCATCTCACAAAAGGGGATTTGGTTCACGATAAGGGATTTTGACAGCTCACGAAAAAGGAGTTGAAAAATGTATCCCTTTTCATGAGGGGTCAAAATCCATTTTCCTAAGCTGAATCCCTTTTCATGAGGTGTCAAAATTCCCTTTTGCATCATGGAAAGTGATTACCCAAGGGGCTATCTGATCTGACAACCCAATCCCTTTTCATGAGGTGTCAAAATCCCTTTTTGTGAGGTGTCAAAATCCCAAAGGGATCAGAAGCGAGTTGCGAAAAGGAATTTTAAAAATCCAAAATAAACATTCTAGGGCCACAGAAAAGTAAACTAAAGGCATAGGTCTGTAGAGGATTCCCACATGTACAAAATACATGCTTGGATGTCTGCAGAAGACTACCCTGGCTAAAGTTATAATGTTTTGTTTGAGCAAGAGAAATGAAAACAAGATGGCAGCACGAGAAAAGGGAATTTTTTCTCAGGATGAGGAATTTTATGAATATCTCTTTGTGAGCTGTCAAAATCCTTTTACGTGAGCCCTGAATCCCTTTTTGTACTACGCAGCTGTCCAAAAGACTGAACTGAGCATGCTCAGAACCCAAAATTTCAAAATTCAAAAACTTCCGAACAGAAAAATATTTTTTCACCAAACCAGTGCTGGCTTATTCCTTTGGGCAGCTTTTTCTATCTTGAAAATTGCAGACCACAATACCACAGGGTGTGGCCACAGCACAATGAGGAAAGAAAAGCCAAAACAGGTGGAAAAAAGGCAACTTTTAAAGTTTTGTTCACTATGCACAGCATGAAAACCACAAATTCAATCAAAATGAAGCTTGCTATCTCAAGAGACCTACTCCATGAAAGCACATACCAAATGTTGTGCAAATCCATTTGCACGGTTGCAAAGTTATTAAAGAACAAAATTTGAGGTTCAACATTAAACTGCTTACTCAACTCTAACTATAGTTTTATAATTTATTATAAAACAGGAGACATACTAACCTAAACACCATGATCTATGTGTCAGACATGGCTCCCAATCCAAGCAGAGGCAGTGGAAAAGGGAAAAAATGCTAGTTGGCCAATTTGAAAGCTGCAGCTTAACAGGCACGATTATAATTTAGTGGTGCTCCCTGGCACAAGGTAGTCCCAACCTGCTATGCAGAATTGCAGCCCCAAAGGTAGAAATTGAATTCTGTCTTCAGAGAAGCTCTTATTTTGTTTCCACTTCAGTGGCACAGCAAAGACTGGGGAGTTCTGTGTCTGAATCCTCATGTGCCCAACATTCTAAGGCTGACATAGCTTTGGGCTGTGCCATTTCTCCTAGTAGGGGTGCACAGTACCCATCTGTAATGACTAACCATTGATAATGGGGAGTGTTACAGATATAAATAGCATGCATTTCCAAATACAGTAATAAGTTTCTCACTTAAAAAAACAAATTTATCATCTTTAGACAATAAATACACATTAAAATAGACAAAAACAAAATGAAAACTTACTCTCCAACTACAGAATCCTCAGCTATCAAAATAAGCTTGTATAAATATATATGATTTTAGCCTCATTTGAAACACATCCACTAAAGGGGAGTCCTAAGTTGGCTTAGAAACATAGAATTTGATGACAGATAAGGACCACTTAGTCAACCCAGTCTGCTCATTTTCTCCACCCACTGTAATACTGCAGACCCTACTTGGTCTATTACTTAACCTTTCCTTTCCTAACCACTATGGATCCCTTATGCCTATCCCATGCATTCCTGAATCCTGTTACAGTTTTTGCCCCCACCACCTATGTTGGGAGACTGTTCCAGGCATCCACTACTCTTTCTGTGAAAGAGTAGCGGATGCCTCATGTTTCCCCTGAATCTAGCCCCTCCAGCTTCACAGCAATAACCCTTGTTCTTGAGCATCTTTTTTTTCTTAAAAATGCTTCCCTCTTGTACCCTATTTATACCCGTGAGGATTTTGAAAGTCTATATCATATCCTGTCTCTCCCTCCTTTCTTCCAGGTTGTACATATTGAGGTTCTTTAGTCTCTCCTCATACGGTATTTGATGCAGGCCCTACACCATTTCAGTTTCTGTCTTCTGGACCACCTCTACTCTATTTCCTTTGGGAGATGTGGTCTCCAGAACTGGACAGTACTCTAGGTGAGGTCTCATCAATGACTTATATAGTAGTGTCACCACCTCCCTCTTTCTGCTGGTGATACCCCTCCCTATGCACCCTAGCATACACAAACTCTTCCCACTGCCTTGTCACACTGTTTGGCCACCTTTATGTCATCAGATATGATTACCCCAGGTCTCTTTCCTGCTTGGTGGTTGTCAGTATCACTCCCCCATCTTGTACTCTGCCCCTGGGTTTCTATGCCTCAAATTTGTGATTTTGCAGTTATTCACACTGAAACTTAGTTGCCACACTTTGACCACTCCTCAAGCTTCTCTATTCATTCCTCCCAACCCCCGAGTGTCTACCCTACTGCAGACCTTTGTGCCAGCTGCAAAAATGCATACTTTTCCTTCCAGCCCCTCTGCATAAAGACATTAAAGAGAACTGGTCCCAATACTGATCCTTTTGGCACCCCTCTGGTCACCCTCCCTTTCTTGGAGTGAACTCTATTTACCACCACCCTCCTTCACCTATCCCCCAACCAATTCCTTACCCAGTATATCACATTTGGGCCCACTCCCAGGCTTCCCAGCTTGCTTACGAGTCTCCTATGTGGAACGGTGTTGAAGGCTTTACTGAAATCTAGGTAGGCCACATCCACTGCTCCACCCTGATCTAATACCCTGGTCTCCAGCTCAAAGAAATATATCAGATAGTGTTTGACATGACTTCCTCAAATCCTGTAAGTGATTCCATTAATTTTCCCACCACCAAAGTCAGGGTGACTGGCCTGTAATTGCCAGCCTCCTTCTGGCTACCACTTTTTTGAAGTGGGACTACATCTGCCCTCCTCCAGTCCTCCAGAACCACTGTCATCCCCAGTGAGTGGTTGAACAGGACTGTCAGAGTTGCAGCCAGCTCATCCCTTACCTCCTTTAATATCCTTGGATGTGTCCCATCTGGCCCCATTGCCTTGTCCACATTCAGATTTGTGAGTTTCTTCAGGACTCCCTCCTCTGTAAATGGACTAGTGTCCACCTCCCTTCCTTCAATGCTTCTTTCCCTTATGTGTGGTCCCTCGCCTTCCACTTCCTCTATGAACACTGAACAAAAGTATTTGTTCAGGATGTCTGCTTTTTCACGGTCCCCTTCCACACACTCCGCCCCCTCTTCCATCATTAGTCTTACAATAATTCCCCATGTCTTTCTCCTTTTGCTTACATACCTAAAATATCCCCATTCCTTACTGCCTGGGCTAGTTTCTCCTCTGTTTGTGCCTTTGCACTGCTGACTGATTTCCCTGCCTACCTCTGCTTCTCCTGTTACACCTCCCTATCCTCCTCCCTCTGTGTCTCCTTATACCTCCTGACTGCTAACTTTTTTGGCCCTATCTTTCTTGCCGCCTCATTTGAGAACCATAGCACTGTCCTTTTCCTCTTGTTTTTGCTTACTTGCTTGACACAGAGGTTTGTTGCATTCACTATGGTCCTTTTAGTTTAACCCACTGTTCCTCCACTCCACCCAAGTCCTCTGCCCCTGCCAGGGCATCCATGTGGCATTCCTCCATTTTTGTAAAGTTGGTCCTCCCGAAGTCCAATACTCTCGCCTTTGTGTGGTTTGCTTCTGCCACAGTTCTTATATTGAACTACACCATACAGTAATCACTGGCCCCCAGATTAGTAATGCACTCAAAATAATAGGTCTATGCACTAAACCTATGCACTGCATACGCATGGTACATAGGCTTCCCTAAGTCACACTGTCATGCATTAGTGGTCCTGCGGACCCCTGGAGCATTCACGGAAGGAGTGTGGGCCTCTTCTGCACCAAATCACCTCTCTGTCCACAACTCTGAATACATGAAGAAACTGAGTGAGTGGTCAGGAGCTGCACTTCTCTACATACCATGCATTAAGTTATGGAGTTCCTGAAGTGCGGGTGTAGTCTATGTGGGCAGGGACACTGTCATAGCTGCTGCCTGCCCCCATTGCTGTGATATCACAAGTTTGTATTATGGAGTTTACTTACAAATGGTTTTAGGTTAATATCAACTTTAACCTGCAATTATAAATGTAAGAATTTCTTTAAAAATAAAGACCCAATAGGTAATTCATTTGTACTGAAGTTGCCATAGGTTTCAATATGTGTAGTGTATAATGTTGGACAACCCAAAAGCATTAGTGGTTTTGATTATTACTCTCAAAATGGGCAATGCTGTCTTTGTTCCTATGCTTCTAAGTATCAAAGAGGAAACTGTGGCAGTCAAATATATGTACTGAGTTAACAAATGCAAAGCAGTGGACGTGCTCTCTCAACCATGTCTTAATTGTCACTGAAATCCTGGATCTTTATCATGTGAGACACATTATCTGTCACTATCATTCCTATTCATAATCCATGTGCCAGCATCCATTATGAAACTGAGCTTGGCAATTCCTTATATTGATTGGCTAGAAAAAAAATTTGCTTACCACACAGTATTCAAATAAAGACCTGGCTACTTGGTAAGCAGATCATGGTTTATATGCTACACAGGTATTTTTGTTTTTCAAAACTATTGAAACTTGAAAAGTAGAGAAGTAAAGTAGTAAAGCAGGCAGCTACAAATAGTAAAAGACAACTGCTAATGTTAATCTAGTCAGAGAACTGGTACCAAGATTTGGTACAGAACTATTTTGTGCAACTATCTTATTTTATAGTGAGAAAAGCATCTGCCTAATATGAAACAGCAGGTAGACATGTACTATAAATATTTCAGAACAACAACTGCAGTACTTACCTTACAGGAGAACAGAAATTAGATCAAAAACTAGGAAGGTGTTTAAATGGCCTGTGCAAATGCTTAGGGAATGTCTTGCTGAAACAAATATGTATACAGATATTAAACAAATGAGCATTTCTAAAACATTCACATTAATCAGGGTCCAAGATACTTCACTCTCTTATTTTTAATCATACTGTTTAAAAGGATAGACCCATGTCACAATAATGTAATTAATGATTAGCCTCTTAGGATAACTATGAGAGTTCCATGGTCCCTTAGGGCATTCTTTAATTTACTTGGTTTTCTGTCTTTGTATTTTACAGTAAGTGGTTTGTGAGACCACATGGTCACTTTGAACTCTGAGGAGGTACCTGGGGCCAATTGTAGCACTTATCACTGCCAGCAGATCAAAATTTTTCATTGTTAAAACAGCATTTCATTTGAATAGTATTTTTTAAATAAGAAAACCCAGCACTCAGCTCTATGGTGGTGCACTGCAATTTAGCTAGGCCACTCGGAGTAAGGGGGTGTACTGGTAATAACTACTCAGTTATGTACTCACTGCCATAATAGGTCACTGAACTTAACCATTGAATTAATTTTGAAACTGTGCCTGGCAAAACAAGATCTCCAGCAATATAACAAAGTTTAACTGTAATATACAGTTTGAATCAATGTGATGAAATCTGCCTGGAATGTCCCAACAATCTACTTGATATTTTATGTCTAATTCGTACAGTATAATGGCATATGTTGCTAGGCAACATGTTCAAAATTCCTGCTAATTAGTATGTGCTGGGCTGTGTGTGAGGCCCAAAAGTACAGTAGGTAAACTGTAAATCTCATGAAAATGGCCTGATCTGCTCAAACAGGTTCTAATAAACCTCCTTATAGTACATTCCACAGCAACAGTCTAACACTTTCCTAAGCAAACAAACTCTAGTCAGAGACGATATGGCTGTGGAGAACTTTTAAGAGTGGCAAGAGCACTGAAAAGATTATGGGGTGCGCTCCCCACACCAGAATCAGCCATAATTAATACTGTAGCGATTACAGTATTGCACATGCATGATACTCATGCATGCACAGTTTGCCCCGGAGTCATCCGTGCGCAACATGGTGGCATTGACATGACTATGTATGTGCAATACTCATGCAAGCGTAGTTTAAGTCAGCGCCAATATTTTGTGCACGGCGGACGTCACTTCTGTTATTGTGGGGAGAAAAAGTAGTGCTCCAGGAAGGGGAGAGGGTGAATATGTGGCCCACAATGGGGAAGGGCTACATAAACAGAATTACTGGAAACTATGCAGGAGCACTGAGGTAGCACACCAGACAGTGGTCCAGTCATGTGCTTCCACAGTGCTTTTTTACAAATCTGTTGATGGCATAAAATCTGCAGAGCTTGATCCATGCAACCATAAAAATCTGACTGCTATTTATTACTTCAAAAGGCAGATTATTGCAAATGTCTAATGTCCTTTGTGTGTAATAAATCTTACGTTTGCTTGTAAAATTGTTTCACCTAATTTGTTGTTCATGTCCCCTTCTTCTTGTTTCATTTTAAAATGTTTAATATATTTCTTCCATTAGATCCTCCTTGTTAATGATTTTGTACATCATCAACACATTCCCCCAATACACCTGTTGTGCAGAGTATTTACCCCACCTACTCCCTCAACAACTCCCTATAGAACCCTCACCCTCACTGCCCGCACTTCCACTTTGGGGTGAGCAGCCTTCTCCTATCACTTTTCAAAGATTTAGAACTTCATCCCCTTAGATACCTGTTCTTCCACGTCTACTCATTCATTGTCCTACCTTCTTTGACATTATATTTCCCTATCCTCTCCTTCATTACCCCTTCCTGCCCTCTCTTCTTTTTTATTTCCACTACTGTACCCCTCCCTAGGCATGCCGATAGCCTATAGCATTTGTTGGGTTTACATCAAGTAGTGTTCATACCCTTAATGTTCCACTTGGGGGGGTAAGGCTTGCCTCCACCACTTCTTCTTCACTCTCCTATAATTCTTCCCTTTCACAATTTCATACCACCTCCTCCCATTCCCCTTTTTCTTCCCAATCCTCCACCCACCCTTTCCTCAAGTTAGCCACACCCACCTCCTCTGTGCCAGTGAGGGCTCACCTAATCTCCAACTATCTCCAACTCCCCCATACCCCTATTCTCACAAGATTTCTCACTTATTTATTTATTGAATTTTGATGACCGGATAGGCCCACTGAGAATAGAAGTCCCTTTTTCAGGGGTGACCGCTGGAGGGGGGGGATACATAGAAACAGAAATTGATGGCAGATAAGAAACACAAGGTCTATCCAGTTTTCCCATTTCTTTTTCTACCTTATGAATGTGCCATTGGCCTTTGTTCTGTCAATGGCCTATCTATTTATACTCATCTGTATTGCTCCCTTATGCCTATCCCATGCCTGTTTGAAGCCCTGCACTGTATTCATATCCACTACTTTCTGAGGTAGGCCATTCAATGCAGCCACGTCCTTTCTGTGAAAAAGAACTTCCTCACATTACCCCTTATTTGGCCTCCCTCTAATCCTATGCTGTGTCCTCTTGTCCTGCTATTTTTCTTATATTGAAACATGCTAGACTCTTTCACCTTGTTAATGCCTTTAAGATGTTTGAATGTTTCAATCACATCACCACTCTCCCTCCTTTGCTCTAGGGTATACATATTGAGCTCAGTTCATCTGTCCTCATATGTTTTCTGATGCAGTCCCTGCACCATTTTGGCCGCCCTTCTCTGGACTGCCTCAATTTGGTTAATGTCCTTTTGAAGGTGTGACCTCCAGTGCTGCATGCAGTACTCCAGATGGGGCCCAAACAGTGTCTTGTAAAGAGGTATTATTACCTCCCTCTTCCAACTTGTGATACCCCTACTAATACACCCCAACATCCCTCTAGCCTTACCTACTGCTTTAGTGGTCTGCTTGGATAATTTCAGGTCATCAGTGATGATGACGTCCAAGACTCTTTCTTTCCTTGTGACTGCCAGCAACTCCCCTCCCAGCCTATAGGTGGCTTCAAGGTTTGTCATCCCTATGTGCACGATCTTGTACTTCTTTGCATTAAACACCAGTTGCCACTCTTCTGACCATTTTGCTAGTTTATCCAGATCTCTTCTTATTCTGCCCACCCCATCTGGATCATCTACTCTGTTGCAGATCTTTGTGTCATCTGCAAACAGACAAACCTTACCCTCCAGTCCATCTGCAATGTCACTGATGAGGATATTGAAGAGGACTGGCCCCAGGACTGACCCCTGAGGTACCCCACTTGTGACTTGCATCTCTTCTGACTGTATACCATGTACCACCACTCTCTGTTTTCTGCCCGTCAACCAGTTTGCCACCCAGTTGACCAACGTCTGACCCACCCCAAGCCTACCCAGCTTATTAATTAATCTTCTATGTGTAACAGTATCAAAAGCTTTGCTGAAGTCAAGGTAGGTGACATCAGCTGCTCCCCCTTGGTCCACCACTCTGGTTACCCAGTCAAAGAAATCTGTGAGATTAGTTTGACAGGACCTTCCTTTTGTAAACCCATGCTGTCTTGGAGCCTGTGATCCTATGGATTCCAGGTGTTGCACTCTCCTTTCCTTAAGGAGTGTCTCCATAATCTTGCCCACTACTGAGGTAAGACTGGTCTGTAGTTCTCTGCCTCCTCCCTGCTACCACTCTTGTGGAGCGGGCTCACATGAGCCCTTCTCCAGTCTTCTGGGACCTCTCTTGTGCTCAGAGACTCATTAAACAGTTCTGATAATGGCTCTGCTAGTTCCACCCTTAGCTCCTTTATTACCCTGGGATGTATGTCATCAGGTCCCATTGCCTTGTCCACCCTGAGCTTATTGAGCTCTTGTAGGACTCTTTCTTTAGTGAAGGGACTAGTGCACACCTCCCTCCCCCCTGTGTCCATGATGCTGAGCTGTGGGCCCTGCCCTACTTTCTCTTCAGTAAATACTGAGCAGAAGTATCTATTTAGGATACATGCTTTTACATGGTCCTCCTCCTCACATGCCCCTTATCCCCTTTGATCTTTCTCCTTTCACTAATGTATCTATAGAAAGTCTTGTCACCTTCTTTTACTGTTTGTGCTAGTGTTTACTAGGTTTGGGCCTTTGCCTTCCCTGCTTCCTTTAAGGAAGTTTGGTATGCCTCCCTATTTTCATCCTGCTGTGTTCCCTTATATTTCCTGAAGACCAGCCTTTTGGCTCTGACCTTTTCTGCTACTTTTTTTGAGAACCAAAGTGGTTTCCTTCTTCTTTTGCACTTCCTTTTCTCACTAACACAATGGGATGTTGCTTCAAGTATTGCATCTTTAATGCCTTTAATGCCTTTAATGCCTGTACCCCCTCACCTGTATTTCTTTTTTGTCAGGGCTAGCTTAACTCTGTTGGCCATCTTATCAAAGTCAGCTCCTCTGAAGTTCCATATTTGTGCCTTGGAATGGGATGATTTTGTTCTAGTAGCCAAATTGAAACATACCATGTGATGGTCACTAGCACAGATGGTAAGCAACTGAAATTGAACCAGAGTAAGTTTTGGTGGTATTTTTAGTGAATGGAGAAAATTTGGCTAGGACACTGGGAGAATTCCCCTACTCATTGGTAGGGGTGCTGTTCCTATGTGAAGGATGGAGGAGTCCAGCATTCAGCTGGATGGCAAGGAAGGAGGTGGGGGTGTGCAAGTTTCAGCAGTGGCAATGATTACAGAGACGGCTGGAATGCACCTGAGGGGTGGCCAACATAACATTTAAAAGAAAGCTACAAATATGCAAATGCAAACAAATGACAAAAATCAAAATGACGGTGAAGAAATGTAGCTTAGTGAAGCTGAGCTCACACTGCAATAAAAGGAGAAAAGCTTGGAAGAAGAGTTAGAAAATATAAGAAAGCATATTGTGGAAGACCCCCAAAAAATAAAGGAAGATAAATAAAGGAAAAAACAATTGATTCACCAACTCTTTCAGAAAACTCAGGGACAACAAAATTGTTTGTTACATTTGCCACAGAGTACCCAGATTCATCAAAGGAGACCACACTCAGAATTTCAAACAGCACCAAACAAAATGTAACAGAACAATCTGCCTGGTCTCCAGATGCAACACTTCAGAGCACTAGATGAATTGTAGTTAAAAAGTGGCTACTGGATACCAGACCCTCAGATACCGTTGCCTGGTGTAGTTCTTGAAGGACAAACTTGAGCACAAACTGTGGAGAAAGAAATTGTACCTCAAAACTTTGCAGGTACTCCTAACACTTTTTCAAGAACTGAGGTGACTGAGTCACAACATGATATGTCTGAAACAGAACAGACAAAACAGGCAGAAATGCACAAAGTGCAGAACAAAGCAGGAATCCAAAACCTGATTTTGCCGGTTTATTTCAATAAGCCTGTAGAATTAGCAAAACAAGAAAACGCCATGTGGCTGCGATACATTGGGAACAAAGAATCAATTCGTGATAGATACTACATCAGGAGAACATTAATAAAACAATCCTTAGTATTTTTGCCCATTGAAATATATACTTTAATCCATGCTCCAGGAGATACCACATATGACATTAGTTTTTGGACTCCTGAAATATTATAACGTTTCTGGTGCAAATATGTAAACCTAAAAACAGACAACCTCTGGTCTCAGTTTATTGCCATTTCTTTGACAAAACAACCATTTGGAGTAATCACAGTGTTATTCAGGAATGAGGGAGTAAATATAACTGACATCATATACTGGCATGAAAAAAAGTGTACTATCCAAGAAAGCCCTGACCCTATTCTAGATGATGAAGGCTTCTGGAATGGTGGATGGAAAATAAAAGTAAAATTACATCAGAATGTAAATGAAATTATTCACCTTCCAAATTGCTTTTTAATAGGCCATGACAAAGGTTTCCTCTTTTATCCTGGACAACCCAGAATATGTTTCAAATGTGGTTCTAGTCAACACATTAGCACAAACTGTGAAATACTCAAATGCACTCATTGTACTGAAATAGGCCACCCCAGTGCACACTGTTTTAATAATCCCTGATGCAACCTACTTTATGTGAAGAAACACTCCATAATTATACAAACTGCCCATGGGCATCAACAAATAATGAGAATGCTGATTTTGGGGTGCAAGATTTTTATATTAAAAAAGCCTACAAACAAAATGGCCCTGGTGCTTCTTTTTCTGGTACAACAGATGGCAACAGAGAGAAGCCATACAAAAGTGAGGGTACTGGACTTTAGGAGGGTTGACTTTGGCAAGATGGGAGAGTGCCTCAGAAAAGCACTAGCAAACAGGCTAGAAGGAGGTGTGGAGCAACAATGGGGAATTATCAAACTGCCATCACAGAGGCAACAAGCCTTGTGTGAAGCAAATAAACAAATCAATGAAAGAAAAAGCCACTATGGTTCTCAAGAGAGGTGGCTGTGAAAGTCAGGAAGAAAAAGATAGCATTCCAGAAGTATAAGGAAACACAGAAGGAGCAGGACAGATAGCTGTACCAGTTAAGCCAGAAAGAAGCAGGGAGGGAAGTCAGAATAGCAAAGGCCCAAACTGAGGAAAAGATAGCCAACTCAGTTAAGAAGGGGGATAAAACCTTTTATAGGTACATCAGCGAGCGTAGAAAGACAAAGGGAGGGATAGTGAGGCTGAATAGAATGAACGGTGGGTGGGCAGAGGGGACAGTGAAAAAGCAGGAATACTGAATGAATATTTCTGCTCAGTATTCTACAAAGAGGAGGGGAAGTGCCTAATCCAATTAACAGAAGCACTTTGATAGGGGTCGATCCCAGTCCTTTCACAGAAGAAAGGGTTCTGCAAGAACTCCTAAAACTGAAGGTGGACAAAGCAATGGGTCCTGATGGAATTCACCCCAGAATTCTAAAAGAATTAAGGAAGGAACTAGTGAAACCACTGGCTACTCTTTTAATAAATCATGGGAGGATGGTGTGGTACCCGAGGACTGGAGGGAAGGTGGATGTGATTCCTTCACAAAAGTGGGACCAAGACAGAGGCAGAAGCTACAGACCTGTCAGTCTGACCTCTGTGGTAGGGAAAGTGATGGAGTCACTTCTAAAGGAAAGAATAGTTGAGCACCTAGAGGTCAGTTGAGCACAGGATCCAAGGCAGCATGGGTTCACAGCGGGAAGGTCATGTCAGAAGAATCTAATAGATTTCTTTGACTGGGTGACCAAAGTAGTAGACCAGGGAGGGGCTGT
This sequence comes from Neoceratodus forsteri, assembly GCA_016271365.2. Classification (NCBI taxonomy): domain Eukaryota; kingdom Metazoa; phylum Chordata; order Ceratodontiformes; family Ceratodontidae; genus Neoceratodus; species Neoceratodus forsteri. The sequence continues at coordinate 207,883,870 of CM057451.1, forward strand.
GGTCATGGCCTACCTAGACTTTAGCAAGGCATTTGACACAGTCCCACACAAAACATTATTAGTCAAATTAACTAGCCTGGGAGTGGGTCCCAGGGTGGTAGCCTGGGAAAAACATTGGCTGGACAACAGGACACAGAAGGTAATTGTAAATGGAGTCCACTATGAAGAAAGGGTGGTTACTAGTGGGGTACCGCAGGGTTCAGTATTGGGTCCAGTCCTTTTTAATGTCTTCATCAGTGGCCTTGCAGAGGGACTGGAAGGAAAAGTATGCCTTTTTGCAGATGACACAAAGATCTGCAACAGGGTTGATACACAAGGAGGCGTGGAAAGGATGAAAAGGGACTTGGCAAGGTTGGAGGAATGGTCAGATGTATGGCAGCTAGGATTAAATGCAAAAAAGTGCAAAATAATGCACCTGGGAAACAAGAACCCAGGGGAAGAATACACAATGGGTGGGGAGGTAGTAACAACAACAAAACAGGGAAGGGACCTGGGGGTAATCATATCAGATGACCTTAAGGTTAGCAAGCAATGTGAGAAGGCAGTAGGGAGGGCTGGGGGTATACTGGGATGTATAGGGAGAGGCATCAGCAGCAGAGAACAGGAAGTTGTTATCCCTCTGTACAGACAGTTGGTGAGACTCCATCTGGAATACTGTGCCCAGTTCTGGAGACCCCATCTCCGCAAGGACATAGACAGGATAGAGGCAGTCCAAAGGAGGGCAACTAAAAATGGTGCAGGGTCTGCAAGAGAAGCCGTATGAGGAGAGACTAAAGGAGCTTAATATGTATACCCTTGAGGAAAGAAAGGAGAGGGGGGGACATGATAGAAACTTTCAAGTACCCTAGGGAATCAACAAAGTCCAAGAGGGTAGCATCTTTCAGAAAAAGAGACTTGCAAGAACAAGGGGACACAATTTAAAGATAGAAGGAGGGTGGTTCAGGGGCAATGTGAGGAAGTATTATTTCACAGAGAGGGTAGTGGATGCATGGAACAGCCTTCCTGAGGAAGTTGTGGGGTCTAAAACTGTGAGAGAATTCAAGAATGCATGGGATAGACATAAGGCAATTCTTGTGGGGGGCAGGAAGATATAGGCTGTTGGTTAACTAGGATCTGTGGCCTATCCTGTAGGTAGGGAAATGGGCAGACTAGATGGGCCAAGCGGGCCCTTATCTGCCGTCAAAGTCTATGTTTCTATGTTTCTAAGAAAGACAGGGCAACCCAAAGTAGTTCAACTTTTCGGTCCCGGATACTGCAACACAGAGTACTCAGTCTACTCCGGGTCGCCCCTGAAAAAGGGACCTTCAGGGCTCATTGGGCCCACCCGGTCACCAAAATTTAATAAATAAATAAATAAATACTCTTGTAACACAGTCAGTTCACAGAAAGGAAAATATGTCCCCCTCTCCTCCGACAGTTCAGAAAGATACATTTTTTACAGAAGTCAAGAAAAACAAAGGAAGGAAAGTCAAAACAAAATAAACCAGAACTAATAACATTTCTGTTATTGATCCCAACCATTTTAATGCCTTACAAAGGTGAGAAGATGAGGTGGAAGGGGAGTCTGAAAATGTTCAATAAGATCCTCACAACTTGGAACGTTATCACACTCTGAAAATTTAGAACAGACAATTCCAAAATCTAGGAAAGAGGGGAGAGTAACAAGAGCTTCTGGTAAAATCACATGAACAGAAAATAACTTATGGTTTCCACTCCTTATACAGCGTCGGTGGCATCTCTAAATGTCAACAGCTTACAATCGGAAAGAAAGTGCCACAGTTCTTATGCTTACTTTAAACAGTCTGATTTAGATTATATTCTTTTTCAGGATGCCCATCTTCATTCTATAGCAGATTTAGAGGCAGTTAATAAAAACTGGGTTTGGAGTCAAAGCATTTGGTCTGCTGGGGAAGAAACATGCTCCGGGGTAGGAATATGTTTTTTCAATCCAGTCCAGGTTACTCATTTAGTAGACATGGTCCCAGGTACAGTTTTCTTGCTAGATGTCACTCTGAAGGGAATGGATTTTAGGATAATAAATGTATATGCTCCACAACTGACATTTGACAGAGTAACAATGTTCAAAAAAAAATAAAACCCTTCTTATTTACTTAAAAAAAATTGTATTAGGAGGATACTTCAATTGTAGCATGACAACATCTGATAGAGGGTTACAAACATCAAAAATCTTCTGTGATGCACATTGCCTCAAACAAATAATAGAGGGAATGCTATTAGTGGATTCCTTTGCAGTCATACACTCACCAATACCACGTACATATATTTTTGTGGGAAACATTCCACAATAATTAATTATTTATTTATCTCTGATAATTCACAGATTCAGGATGCACAAGTTATTCTGGTGGCAATGTCAGACCCCAGCTTATTAAGCAAAGTGCTAGGGAACAACCCAGAATATAGAAAAGGCCCAGGAATATGGATGCTGAATGTAAGTCTATTAGATATAGAAATTATTGCACAAGGTTTTTAAAACATATTGGAAGCATGCAAATGGTCTGTTTCTTATATGATTCACTGAATGAGTTGTGGGAAGAATACAAAAATTATAGTACATATTTTAAAACAATGGGAAAATTGAATGAGAAAAGAAAAACAGATGAATATAAAGAGTTGAGAGATCAACTAATGTATTTTTTTGCGTTACAAGAAAAAGGAACGGAATTTTTCAAGACAAATAAAATATATAAAACAAAAAATGATGACACTACAACAGGAAATGAAAACTTTAGACAGAGAACAAAAATATAGGATACAAGGAAAGAAAGGACAAACAAATCCCTTTGAAAAGCTTAAAACTATAAGGGAAAGTGAAACACTATAATATCTAATACCAAGAACAGGGAATATTAAAATAAAAAAACATAACAGAAGTAATGAAGGAGATAGATTTGTACAAAAAATGTTTGCCAGTCAAAATATAGATGTGCAAATGATGCAAAACTGGTTGTAATAGAGAAAGATAGAAATATAGAAACATAGAATTTGACAGCAGATAAGGACTGCTTGGCCCACCTAGTCTGCCCATTTCCCTACCTAACGGATAAGCTGTAGATCCTAGTTAACCAACAGCCTACTTCCTCCTACCCCCCACTAGAATTGCCTTATGTCTGTCCCATGCATTCTTGAATTCCCCCACTGTTTTTGACTCTATGACCTCCTCAGGAAGGCTGTTCCATACATCTACAACCCTCTACTGTATGTGAAGAAATACTTCCTCAGATTACCTCTGAGCCGTCCTCCCTCTATCTTCAAATTGTGCCCCCTTGTTCTTGCACATCTTTTTTAAAAGATGCTACCCTCTTGACTTTGTTGATTCCCTTGAGGTATTTGAACGTTTCTATCATGTCCCCCCCACCTCCTTTCCTCGAGGCTATACATCTTAAGCTCCTTTAGTCTTTCTTCATATGTCTTCTGGTGCAGACCCTGCACCGTTTTGGTTGCCCTCTTCTGGACAGCCTCCACCCTGTCTATGTCTTTGTGGAGATGGGGTCTCCAGAACTGTACACAGTACTCCAGATGTGGTCTTACCAACACTCTGTACAGTGGGCCAACAACATCCTGTTTTCTACTGGTGATGCCTCTCCCTATGCATCCCAGTATCCCCCCAGCCCTCCTTATTGCCTTCTCACATTGCTGGCCCACCTTTAGGTCATCTGATATGACTACCCCCAGGTCTCTTTCCATTTTTGTTGTTGTCAGTATCTCACCACCCATTGTATACTCTTGCCCTGGGTTTTTGTTTCCCAGGTGCATTACATTGCACTTCTTTGCATTGAATCTAAGCTGCCATACATGCCAGAGTATCTAAGTACATGTAGGATCTTATGTGGTTATGTGTGCATAAGAAATTAGGGGTAAAAAACAATATGAAGCATAAAGAGGTGTCTGAGAGGGTATGCCCCAGAATAGACAGTTGTGCTGGAGTCCTACAATCTATGAGCCATTTATTTTTGGAATGCCCCTTTGAAGTATCTTTCTGGTCATATTCACAGAAATTATGGGTTCTGTCCCCCCTTCATGGTATAACACCAGACATGTTATAGTTAGGAATGTTCCCCTCATCTTGGTCTAAATATAACACAAATACAATTCAGTTACTCCTTCTTTATATTAAATACCAATTATGGCATGCAAGATGTGCCTTAACCTTATGAAAAAAACAGAAATCCGTAGACCAGATGTATCAAGGTTGAAGCAAATGGCTGAGAAATTTTCCTCACCTGAATTGTACAGATTGTTTTGGAGACATATGAATTGGAGAGATGTGGGATAAGAAAGAAAACATAGGAATTTGAGGGGAGTGTATAGATTTTATTTCTTTTTTTCTTTTCCAGAGAGGATTGTAAAATAACTCTCTGATTTTGAAATAAAGAATATTAAACTGCTCAAAACAAAGAGGAAGGGTAGAGTAAAGTGATGAAATATAAGATATTTTGAAGCAGCATTTTTTTAAAGTATTAAGTAATCAATTACAATCCTCACTGAAAGTTTTGAATTTGGGGAAATGAACAGATTTCTGGATGATATTCTCATTTGGGTATTGCGCTAAAAGTTTGATCTATGTTCAAACTACAATGGGATGGGGTGGAAAATATTATTTTGTTTCTTTTTTTTCTTCTTAAATTGCATTAGAGTTTCCTGTTCTGTAGCACCTACAATATAGTATTGTATAGGTATATATAGCAATATAGCAGCCCCCTCATGCTGCACTACAGTGTAGTGCTCCCAGATTGATTTGGCATTTTCCCTGTAACTCCAAGACAATTCCTATGTTTTCCTGTGTTCTACATTATGGGCTCTGTCACCCATCTCCTTCTTTGAATTCACAGATTTCGGAGGGTTGGGAAAGTACCCTGCACCTTATTTTAATGTAATTCTTATGTTTCTGTTAATTTCTTTCCCCACTACGTGAAAGGTGGTTTTGGGACTGAAGTTTACCTGGTCATTTACCTTGAGTGGTGGGAGCTCTCTGGGTCCAGACTTCATTTTATTTTCCAGTAATATACGGTGACTGGTTGTTTCTCCTCAACCTGCTTCCAGTAACTTTCTGCAGTTTTATGGACCGGCAGCTTATTTGCTTTTGGGGTGGATGGGGATTGGTGGATTTGATTGTATTAATTTTATTAATCTAGTAATGTTATTGTTTGTTGTTCCTGGCTGTTATTAGGATGTGCTGGCAGTTAGATCTCCTGGTCAGGCACTACTCCTCCTCCTCTGAGCTTCAGGGCCTCTGCCCCTTTAATTGCCCTCCACTGCCGGCCACAGTTTTGGGGCAGCGTAGGGCTCTGGGAATAGTGAGTAGGAGGCGAAGGGAGGGAAGGGGCCATGAACCTTGGGGGATGGGTGGTCAGGGGGGTCAGATTGGGGTAGTCAGGTCCAGAAGACGTCCTGGGGTGAAATGGGTTCCATATCATGGTTTTCCATGTCTAGTCCCCATACCCAAGGGTTCCTGTGTTACAGGGCCGGTAGCCCAGCCAGCTCCATAGACTTGTCAATCTCAAGGTATGTTTTGCAATGCCAGGTCTATAAAGAACAAGACGCTATTATTGCTGATCTTGTTGGGAGAGCAGACCTGACATGTGTCACCGAGATCTGGCTGGATGAGAATTCTGGCCCAGTTTTGGAGGCAGTCATTCCTGCCAGGTTCTCGGTGATACATCACTCAAGATTGGACTGCAGGGGTGGGGGTGTAGCCATTTGTTTTAAAATGGAATTGGGCCTTACAGAGGTTCCAGTTGAGGTTCCTAGTTTATTTGAGTGTACTGTGGCTGCAGGTGTGGGGTGCAGGATCATTCTCATCTACCGTACACTGGGGAGAAATCATTCCTGCAGGAGGTTGCGGACTTCGTTGCCGACATGGTGTTGGAGTCACAAAGGTTGATGATTCTGGTTGACTTCAACACCTGGGTCAATGACAAACTCTTGCAATTTGATCAGGATTTCCTCCAACTCATGAATTTGTTGGGCTTCACACAGGTAGTTGCCTCTGCAACCCATAATCAGGGTCACTCACTTGACCTGGTTTTCCTCCTGGGGATGAAGGCGTCTGATTTGTTGATGGAACCAGTTGGATGGTTTGACCATCACACTGTAAGGTTTAATTTCCAGGCTACCACCTATTGGCCTGCCCCTGTGGAGATGGTCCGATACTGCCCTTTGAGGGATGTTACCCCTTTTGGCCTCTTGGTGGTATTGGATCTATTGGGAATGCCGGATGGTAGCAAGGGTCCAGAGAACCTGGTCCAAGCCTATAATAAGGCTGTGACAGGTGCTGTGGACTCTATCGCTCCTGTCCGCATTCATTCTCTCACTCTCCGCCCTTGGTTCCCTTGGTTCAATGGGACCTTGAGGGAGCTGAGACGAGTTGGACGAAAGCTAGAATGGCACTGGCAGAAATCTGCCCTGGATGTTGACTGCCTTAGATTGATGGAACATTATTGTGTCTATCAATCAGCAATCTCCCATAAGAAGGCAGAGTTCCTGTCTAGGGAGATTGCTGCAGCTCAGAATTTGACCGGCTCAGATCTTTCAAACTGTGGACAGGTTGTGCAATCCAACCTGTCTACAAGTTCAAAGAGCATTTTCACAGAAGAAGTGTGATGAGTTTGCTTGATTCTTTGCTAATAAGGTGGCCAACATCACGGCGGACATCTGATCTGCCCACTCTATGGGGGCTGTCAGTGGTTGGTGCATGATAACTACTCCTCAGTTTTCCTAGGCAAACTTCAACTGGCCAGAGATCTCTGATGTCATGTGGATTGTCCAGAGCATGCGGCTGACTTGCTGTAGTTTGGATCTGGGCCATAAGTGCCTCATATTGGGGTGTTGATATCATTGGCCCTGTCCTGGCAGAGATAGTTTGGTGCTCTTTAGAGTCGGATGAGTTTCCTAGCTCCCTGAAGGAGGCTGCGGTGATGCCACTCCTTAAAAAATCTTCTCTGGACCCAAACTGCCCTGCTAACTACAGGCCAATCTCTAATCTTCCCTTTGTTGGGAAGGTGATTGAGAAAGTAGTTGCCTTGCAGCTGGAGAACCATTTGACCATCCATGACATCTATGATTCCCCTCCAATCCAGTTTTCAGAAGAGGCATAGTACTGAGACCACCCTGGTTCGGGTGCTCAATGATCTCCTGATTGCAAGACATCAGAAGTGCCACTCAGTCTTGGTCCTTCTAGATCTCTCTCTTCAGCCTTTTCAGCCTTTGACACTGTGGACCACGGGGGGCTGATTGAGTGTCTGAGGGACATCTGTGGTCTGTCAGGTATGGTCCTCAGATGGTTTCAATCTTTCCTCACTGGCAGGTCTCAGAGGGTGGTGTACGGGATTTATTCCTCAGCCTCATTCTTCCTGCCATATGGGGTTCCTCAGGGCTCTGTGCTGTCTCCAATGTTTTTTGTAGTGTATTTGCTGCCATTGGGAGACATTGTGAGATGGTATGGACTGAGGTTCCACTGCGATATAGATGACACCCAGCTCTGCCTATCTTTTGCATTTGACCAGGATAGTGCAGTCTCAGTCTTTAGTAACTGCCTTGTAGAAATCCTGGATTGGATGCAGGCCAATTGGTTGGAGTTGAATTCTGATAAGACTGAGGTGTTGATCGTGTATCCGGTTCGCAGGATAGAGAGGGTGGGGGCAGGGTCTGCCCCTGGGCTTTGGCTTGGAGGTATCCAGCTGCTGCCTTCTGAACAGGTGCAGAATCTGGTGGTGATCCTTGATGATGGGCTGACACTGCATTTGGAGGTGTCAGCAGTAGTCAAGTCCTCTTTTTATCATCTGAGGAACATCACCCGGATTTAGCATCTTGTTCCATCTAGTGACCTTCCAACGCTGATCCACACCTTTGTGACCTCGCACCTTGACTACAGCAACTCTCTCTACCTAGAGTTTCTGGGGGTTGATATCCACCACTTGCAGCTGGTGCACAATGCGGCAGCCAGGCTACTAACGGGGGTCTCCCGCGTGAGTCACATCACACCTGCGCTGTGCAAACTGTGCTGTCTGCCTGCTCAGTGGCAGATCACCATCAAGGTTGCTTTACTGACCTATAAGGCCCACACGGACAGGGTCAGGGCTACCAGCAAGAGTTCCTAGTTCCCTACTGCCCCTTCTGACCTCTCCACTCAGCCGATGAGGGATTGCTATAGGTTCTCAAGGTACAACTGAAAACATCAGGGGTGCGAGCTTTTATGTATGCAGCTCCTACCCTGTGGAACTCTCTACCTCATCGGATTCGAGAATGCCAGACCGTGGAGAGCTTTAAGAAGGCCTTAAAGACCTACTTGTTCCATCTTGCCTTCGGGGATTTTATATGATGTCACTATTTATTGTTAACTAGTGTATAAGCTAGATTGCACTGTGCTTTTACTGTTCTATCTTTGTTTGCTTTATTGTTTTATCTGTACAGCACTTTGACAATTTGAATTGCACTTTATAAATAAAGAATATAATTATAATTATTATTATTATTTCCTGTGGAAGCAGAATTGCTCTGTTTTTCTGTTTAACCAATGCAAGTCTATGGGAAGAATTTCCCTGTTGATGGCTCCAAATCCCTTTAAAATATAAGAATCCCTGTAGATCTGGGAGCCCTGAGCTCAGTGTCAGTATTGGGATTTAAACCAAGTGCCTGATGTGGGGATAGAACCCACTGCCCTCTGATCTTCCAGCCTTAGAGGTGAGTGTGCAACCTGCTGAGCTATTGATAGTGTTGCTTACTACCCAAAGTGCTAAAAAAGCAAAATATATCTGTGTTGAAATGCCTTGTGTATATGATTATAAAAGTAAGTGCATGTGTATGTGCTTAAAAACATGTATATACAGTATATATATAATGCGTATATGTATATAGACTATATTCTGGATGGCAAGTGCTGCCTGCATATCCCACAAAAATGTTTGGTATAGCTTTAAATTTATTCAATAGAATGTACGGACTTAGCTCTATGTATATTTTTCATTTGGATCTTGTATTCAAAATTGTATTCCCTTTTCCCCAGGATGCATCTGAAAGCAAGCTATTATTGCTCAATATGCCTTTCCTGGTGAAACTTTTGAAAATAAATAAATAAATAAATAATGTAGTCTGAGGAGTTTTAAACATTCCTTATATGTCTTATGTTCCAAACCCTTTCTTGTTGCCTTCCTCTGAATAAATACAATTGTCTTCCTATTTGTAATTGTAATATTTAAAGCTCCCCAAAACTGTGAGCAATAATCTGTAATAGGTACTTATTGTGTGAAGTTAATGCATTATGATTGTATGCAGCTGTATACCAATGTTGAGTTATCTACATTGTTGGATTTTATTTATTTATTTTTAGTAATCCATACTAATGACACAGCCAAAGAGACTCCTTACAATCTGTGACCTTTTTTTTTTGTACACTGTATTCATTTTTGGAAAATCACTTACAACCTGGCATGTGCTCTGTTTTGTTAGGTTAACAATGGGTTAATCTTATCAACTGCAAAATGCTAGCTGTCTCTCTCCCCCTTTTTTCTCTCTTCTCTCTTTCTCCATGCATTTATAACACAGGGATCACCCCTTACCACCCACACCAGAAGTAACCATTCACACAAGAATCTATTTAGCTTCACATTGCAAGGAAAATTAGAGGAATTGAAAAATAAATCTCACTGAACTGTTTTATTAGGTCTTTGACTGTAAACCCTGCTCTGCTTTGTACTTCATTGACTTCAAATTTGGAACATCAGTAATGAGAGGAGGTGTAATGACTAGTCGCATAGCATAGCACAGGAGACATGTGATTCTTAAACACAAGGTCGTCAGCCTAGAAAAGCTGTGAAGGGATTAGCTGAATATAAACAAGGTACAAATCAAGAAAAATCCCATATAATCAGATATGTTCTACCTGTCAGGTCACTTAAAGTAGGCATAAGGAGAGAGACAAGAGAGAGGCAAACAAGCTGAAAAATAATGTTGCAACTGATCTGCTCAACAGAGAGAAAAGAGTATTTCATTCAACTAGCATAGTAATTTGTAGGTGTGGAAGGATACACTGAAAACACCAAAAAGTTGTGCTTCGGTGTCCCATTTTTAAAGGTAAAGCAATGGCTCCACCCACAGCCATAAAAATGAAGTTCTGAACACACACTAAACCATTCTTCAGTATATAAGGCATTTTGCTTGGTACAAGCAACATGCTGTAAAACTGAAGTGCTAATCTGCAATACCAGTACCTAAAATGTTAATGACTCTACACAACATGCTAGGGGTACTTACAGTCTCATTGTCTTTTCATAAATCTTTATTAAAGTGTACATTGCTCCATGCAAGGTCCATTGGCTGAATCAGTTGGTCCTTGAGCCCCAGCTTGGGCATGTGGTGTATGACATTTCCCCCATACTGTCTACCCTGATAGCATTAACTTCATGTTTAAGAGCACCTCTTCCTCATCTGCTCATGGTAAAACATCCCTGGCTTAAGTGATACACTTACTCCCGCCATCTAATATGTATAATCTCTGGCATTTAGTGCTACCCCCTTCAGCTTCTACTACCTGTAGTTAAGCTCCATGGGTCCAGTGGCCACCCATCCCTGAGCCCTTGAACCACCCACCTAAGTGTGATGGCAGCCAACTCATAACCTCAATTCACCTCCCCAGCTGGCTGCCTCATGCAAGTAGCATATTGTTATTCCAGCTGGTATAGTGATATTGTGCTGCAGTGTGTCTTTTCAGAATCATGGAAGCTCAGTGATTTTAAACAGACATCCCACAAGTACTGTATCAATATATTAGCTTGTATAACAATACAGTATTTGTGCACAGCAGATGGTGGTTGGAGGCCGAGGTGAGTAAAGGGTATGTACTGGCCAGCATCACTAGAGTGATGGCTTGGGATGTTTGGGGGTGGCCACCGGTCATCAAAGAGCTTAACTGCAGGCACTGGGAGTGGGAGTGGGCACCACTAAAGCCAGTGATATTTTACCAGGGGATTTGGTGAGAGATGGATGCAACTAGAGCCAGAGATGATTTACTAAGGGATAGGCTGATGGATAGGGGTGCTGCTAAAGCCAGGGTTGTATGATTGGGGGTGGATTGGGTGAAGAAGAGGGTACCACTAGAGCCAAGGATGTTTTATATAGGGATCACTGTCGGGATTTAAGGAGAGGTTGTGACTGTAATGCTGCTTGCACAGCTTTGAAACTAGGTTTTTGAAAGCATTAAATAGCAGTGGGCAAATAACTTATCAGTGATACCAAAAACTTTCAGTATACCAGTGTACTGAATACGCATCCATTACCATGATGTGCATGTGTGACTGGTGTTCATAGTACTCACGCTGTGAGCAGCACTACCTGTTCAATTGAATATAGCATCTGCCCTACTACCCCATTGTCAGGTGCTCATAAGGCAGTTAGCATTGTGCAAGGTCTGTTAGTTCAGCATTAACTACTGGTACTTGAATGTTGGGCCACTAGTGTTTTAATTAGTAAGTCTAACAAATGAAAGATAAGTGGTGTGTAACTAATAACCATTTCAAACACAAACATTGTGATCTATCACAATTCAAATTGAGTTTTCACATCATTCTTCATCATAGTATTTTCCAGCTTCCTAAGTACCTGTTGGATAACTGCATATCCTCAATGACTATAAGTTAACTTTGTTACCATGTTGCCTGGACCTACCCTGTACCTGCTACAACATCATAGCATTTTTCAGCAACTTGGCTGCCTGTTATTAATTTCACTTTATTACTATGAGCTCACTCTCCATACTTTGTGCTTTACTGTCCAAAAGAATACATAATTTTGAGAATTGTTTACTGCAGCTCCTAGGTTTTCCTCAATATTCTCAGTTGATTTTGATCACTCATTATTTTATAAGGATTGGGGGCAGTGTCTGATTCATGCTAGTTTGCCTTAGTCACAAGAAAAAGTGATGTTCAACAGTTGGTATTCAACAAAGCTATGAATATTGATGAGAACAAATGGATAGCCTTTTAAAGGGAACAATCATTTTAATTATTTCAGATTTAGCAAAGAGTTCCTTGGTTCCAAAAAGTCTGGATTTTGTAACAATACAGTACAAGTCACATTAAACTGTTCCATCAATGAGCTGCTGTAGCATTTCTGATTGAATTGCATAAGTGTTGCTGGATTTAGTACAAAGACTTGTGCAAACTGTTTCTTAAGAGTTATATCTCACTTTTGCATTGCATTGTGATTAGACATAAGCTGCATTTCAATTGAGTAGCAAAAACATTTTATAAACATTGCTCTTGAGCTGGTTAAGTGTTAAAAACAATGCAATATAAGTTGCCAATGCATTACCAACTGTAAAAAACAATGCTAAACCAACTCATTGGTGGGACAGTTTAATGTGACTTGTGCTGTATACATGCTTTGTCAGTTTAACATTTTCGGTTCTCCAAAAGATCTCATCATGTTTCGTCCCCTTTTTTAAATGATCAATGGTAGCATTTTTGCATTCTGTAGGATAAAGGAGTAGTCAGGATTAGAGAGAACAGCACTGTTTGATACTGCATTTCTAAAACAGTAGCAGATAATCCAGAAGAGACTTTGCATGTGCAAAGGACAAGCAGCAGACATGGAGGGTTGGAGTGATATGCTTGAGGCATACTACAGTGTTTTGTACCAGCTGCAAGCATTGGACCTAGCCACAGATCAACATGTTTTGGTAGGTTCATAGACCCTAAAACTGAGGGTGTGTCAGTTTTCTTATCACCTGCTTAAACAATGGTCAAGTTATACACAGCTGAGCATTACAAAATAACAAAAGTAAGTAAACTGGGGCACCATGAAGCATGGCGGAAGGTGTGTAGCTTTAATGCTTCACTCCATGGGTAATGGGATACTGTTAAGACAGTTTGTTAAATGGTTCCCCTTATAGGACTAAGTCAGTGTTGATATTCAAAAATGGGGGGGGGGGGACCAAAAAATACTCCACTGAGGCTGTTGTAAAATTTCTCAATGTTCTTTATTTATTTTTGTTAATTGCCCTGATGTTTCGCATTCTTGTGCTTTTTAAAAGTACACACTCTGTACTCTATTCACTCTTATAACTAAAACTGCAGAAGTAAAAAGCATCTGGCCAGTGTGGAAACAAAGCACGAATACAGGGCACATATTCTTTATTACTGTATATTATTTTTTTTAAGTTTTAGTTATAAGAGTGAATAGAGTACAGAGTGTGTACTATAAGTAGCATGGGAAAGAAGCACAGTGGTAATGAAGTATAATAGAAAACCTTAATAGAAGAATAATGAAAAGAAATGGAATTCAAAAATGTAAGATTTATAAACAATATTTATCTATTATTCCTACAGAATATATGAAAAGCCCTATGAAAAAGCACAAGAATGCGAAACGCCAGGGCAATTAACAAAAATAAATAAGAACGTTGAGAAATTTTACAACAGCCTCAGTGGAGTATTTTTTGGTCCCCCCCCCCCATTTTTGAACATCAGCACCATGAAGCATACATTCTGGTTATTCCAAAGAGTAGGTACTATGGGGAAATGAATAGGTTATTGTCTTTTAATGGAATGTGTCTGTAAAATAACAAGGATCAAATAAGTATGACAATCATTTTGACAAGCAGGTTCACTGGTTCCATCTGGTGAAGCTTATAGAAGTAGATAGTGTTGGGGGCAAAATCTTAACCAAAAAAGGAACTATAGGATTGCAAACACCTAGGCGCAGGTTAATGAATTCAGTCTGGGTAAGTGCTTTGTGAAAGTAAAATTCCACAAGTGGAATTCAATGGCATTGCCTATTATGCTCTCATTAATTTTTGAGCCAAATTTTCCAATTAGTAATTTGCAGTATTTCCAATGCATATTTAAACCTACTAAACCAATTTTCTTCAGCTTTGGTATGAATTCCACATTTGGAGTGAATGCATGCAATAGCAGTGGAGCTTCAAACATCCAAAGTTTTTTTGAAAACGTCACTAATGAACTCCTGTAAATTAAATTTTACTAAACCAAATCTCTCCATATTTAACAGTTTCTGTCACCCTTGAAAAAATGTTCTACATGTGAATTTCCAGGTAGTGTATCGAGATCCATATTTTTCTTCTATCCCAATGTAGTTATGCTCTTAATCAGGTCATTGCACTATTGTACATATTGCTATGGTTTGTCATTTTTGCCAGATTCCCAGTTTCACTGTACTATTACCTGTATCACCCTACTCTTTATTTCCTTTGGTAGCTAACACTTGCCTGTTTATGGTTTTGTAAAAATTGCTTATGCTTGACCATTATATGCATTTGTCTCCCTGTACCCTTCAGCTGAGTCACACTTGGGAATATATTTGGTTCAGTGTGCGTTTTCCTGTTATCACCAATTTTCAATAACTAAATTAATAAATAAATAAAGGTGGCTGAGTTGTCAGGAGGTAGATATTTTTTTACAAAAAGTTTGCAAAAAATAAATTGCCAGAATTTGAGCCCCCATAAACTCAAAACTGCTTATCCAAAAGTCTTGAGATTGTATATCTCCATAGGACTCCTCACAAACTATAAGCATGTTAATCTTCAGGTCTCTAGATGCAAGTATGATTGAATTATGACCAAATAAATAATTTCACATTTCACAAAATTCCACATAAGCAGAATTTGCTTATTTCACCTTGTCCTATTTTCAACATGGTTTTATAAGAGTCAAATATTGCAAAGCCATGTGATCAGTTTCTATAATCATATGATTAGAGAGGGGTTCAGGGACAGGGCTATTGACTTATTCTGTTTGGATGCCCTGAAGTCCTCTGGCACTGTAACACAATGCAAGCATCTGGGCAATGTCACTTGTGTGGTTGAATGTTAACTGACTCGGGGGTCAGAAGCAAAGGCTTGTCTAGTGCTAAGTATTCCCAACTGTCACGCTCGGTGACTGGGGTTCAGTTCCCAATGGGGAGGAAATATGTCAGTCTAACAAAGCATACAGCAAAGTGACTAGGATGCTGGGATGTATGAGGAAGGGTATTGATAGCAGAAGGGAAGAGGTAATACTTCCCCTGTATAGTTCATTAGTGAGGTCACACCCAGAGTACTGCATTCAATTCTGGAGTCTTCACCTCAGGAAGGGCAGGGATAGGTGGGAGACATTGCAGCACAGGGTAACAAAAATGATTCAGAGCCAACAGAGAAGGTCCTATGAAGATCACATCAAGGCACTGAACATGTACTCACTGGAGAGCAGAAGGCAGAAGAGAGGTATGACAGAGACTTTCAAGTTCCTGTAAGAAATTAACAAGGTGAACTGCGAGAACTACTTAGCTTGAATACTAATTTGCAATCACATGGACATGAGTGGAAACTGACAGAAGGGAGGTTCAGGAGACACATGAGAAAGTATTATTTTACTGAAAGTGTGATGGAACTGTGGAACAGTCTACCAGCCGAAGTGGTGAGTGCTAAAATTGTTGGTGGTTTCAAGCATGGTTGGTACAGAATGAAGGGAATAGTGGCCGCACAGGCTGGCAGAAACTGGGAGAAGAATGGGGGAAGGATGTGGAGAGCTAGGACATTGGAGATACAGTAAATCCTAGTGCTAAATATCAAACTCAGGCAGACTGGATGGATCATTGGTCTTTTTCTGCCATCATTGTCTATGTTCCCATGTTCAATATGGTAAACATGAACTAATCATAGTGGAAAGGGGTACTCAGTGATTGTCGCTGAGTTCAATGCTGGTTAATACTTTGATTAACACTCTGGAAACTGGGGTCATCAGCAGGCTGCATACTTTTGCAGATGATGCTGAGCTTGTCAGAATAGTGGATTCCTTTGATAATTGAAACAAACTTCAGGAGGACCTTAATCTGCTGGTTGATTGGTTAGAGTTCTGCAGTCTCAGATTCAGTGTAGACAAATGCAAGGTGCTACACCTGAGAGGGCAGTGGGCCCTAATCTCACCCTCCCCCATCCGTCCCTCCCCCAGCTTGTCCACACTTATTGAGGCAGTGCTGCATTGGGATTGGTGGAAAGCACTACCAGGTGCATCCACTAACATGCTCTAACAGAGGGGATTGTTCTCTGTAATGTTATAGAGTGATATGTAGCTCGGGTTAAAGATGTACAAGTTAAAAATGTGTAGATAGTACTGTGTTTTTTACTTAGATGTAGCATCTCAAGCAGTATTTTGCTGGGAAATGTATGGATGGTATGGTATCATGGTTAGTAGTGTTTTTTATTCTCTGCTAATGGAGTTGGTATTGTATTTTTAAGTAGGGACTGGACTGGCTAGAATTTTACAGATAAAACCGTATTTTGTAGTTCGTACTAGAATCATGGGTAGGATAGTGGACTGTAATGGATGTGGGGTTTCAAGTCAAAAACAGGTGTTGAGTCCAGCAAACCTGTTTCCTGCACTCAGAACTGGTTTTGACTTGAAACCCTTTCTTAGGAAGAGGAAGTAATAAATCTGTAATATGTAGAGTATATTTTTATACCTGTGACTTTGAGTGTATTTATGTATGTATTTAGTGATGGACTGATTTACTTTCTTTACTTCTGATATATCAATTATATGTACTTTTGATACAGTGTCTTAAACTCCTTCCCCTTCCCACATCCTTTCCCCCTCCCCTTCCCCCCTTTCTCCCCTGTCCTCGTCTCCCCTCCTCCCCCCACCATTCACCCTACTTGATTTTTCCCACTTGGGACCCTATCTACATAGTATGACCCTATTTTACATGTGATGTATTTTATCCTATCTCATTCACTTATGTATTATGATGTCACTAAGACACCACCATTTTTTACTATTAAAGTCTGTCTTGTTTTTACTGCATCAGCTTTGGATAAAGGACTATTGTCCAAAATGTATCAAGAGTGCAGATTGTGTGTTTTATGGAATAAATGTACCTTTGGAACCTAAGGATCCTGTGTGTCCTACTTGTGGTTGATAAGTACCCTTCTGTCTACAAATGATTTTATAGCTCTAGATCATCATGTATACAAGACAGTAGCTGGTTTGCATTGGCAGTTTTAATTTCTGGTCACATTTCTATCTGTCCTGTTGGTGGATCAAGGAATTCCCTTGGAGTGCTCTTAACACTGACTGGTGGCTTTTTTGATGGGACTCTGCTTGGGAAAAGATGGTTGTTCATGGCATGGATAGTCATGTAATAATGAGATGTTTACAGTTCTGGCCTGGAGGCCATGCTGTGGTGGGAGCCTGAGGATCTGCAGGAGTTGTAGTCAGATTGTGGTGTTTCTCCAGGATGTATTCTGCTAAGTTTACACTGGTGTAGGAGCTGGAGTGTCTACCTTTGAGTTTCTGTACTTTCTGACATGCTCATTCCTGGGATTTGGTTTAAGAAGTGAGTGACCACCTCTTGGACTTTGATGCAGTCATGCTCTTCCTCAGCTTTATGAAAGAAGGCTAAGGGTGGCAGGTAGAAACAGCTTTCTGTGTCTCCTGTACCCTGATTCCATGGTCACAATGGTTGGCAATAAGAAGGAGAAGGTACTGTACTAGTCTTGAGGCATAGGTTGATTTTAACTTTGTGAAAGAGGGTGGGAGTTCCATCTTTGCGAGACTTGATAAGGTATAGCTATGCTACCAAAACTGCTGCCTGCATTGCATTAGCTCATTTGAGCTCCTGCCTTATCTGAGACTATGCAACATAAGCAATTATTTTTGCTGCTTTACTGGATTTTATTATCTCAGTTTCATTTTCTATTTGTTTTATTTCATTTTTTGTTGACCAGGAAAGGAGGATTATGCAGTTCTGCACATTTTCTGCCTTGTCTTAGAAGGTGGGGGTAGAGAGATACAGATATTGTATAAACTGACATATTAAATCAGGTTAGGCAGTTGGTGGTATTTTTAATGAATACACCATGGAGTAACCAGAGCATTTTAATTTTGAGTCATATCTGAGACTCTGGGGCAGTATCTGTATATGAGCCATCATTTAAAGGGGCAAACAACTTTGACTGAGTTTAGCTGTTTTATATATATATATATATATATATATATATATATATATATATATACATACATTTATTTTTTTTTGAGTAAATGGGGATGAGTGTATGATAAGACCATTCTATAGTGTGTGTACTGTATGTGGGTGTGCTTCAACAAACTGGTTTTGCAAATGAGTTTGTAGGTGGAAATTGTTATGAGATGAGTCAGTTTTAATTCTGTTTCTTCTTCTGTAGTTAAGTGATGAAGTGTTATTTAGGTGTAAGACCCTTTTATGCCTACTCCTAGGAGAAAGTGTGTGAGCTGCATTCTTTCACAGGCTTCTCATATACTCTATATTTGTATGTGATTGCTCACTGCAGGGAGCTTAGGGTCCTTCTTTCCCACAGCAGTAGGCACAGGTAAAGTATGCTACAATGGGAGATGGTAGCAGGGGTCAGATTGGGAGTGTTTGGTCAAGGAGGTACCCTAAATGTAGATGGGGACAGGCAGAGGTCCTCCCTGATTGATGCCTCTCTGAAGGGGTGGAAGGTGGTCATCCTGAATGCTAGGAGCCTTGGGAAGAAAACTGCAGAGCTACAGACTCATGGTAGAGGGGGAGGTGGACATTGCAGCCATCACCGAAACATGGGCAACCCAATGCAATGACTGGATCTGTCGATACCTGGTACAGGATATTTCATAGGGATAGAGTAATTGGGAAAGGGGTGGGGGATGGCACTATATGTGAGGGAAGGACTGAAGTGTGTACGGGAGGAAGGGGATAAGGGTAGTATGGAGTCACTATGGATGCAAATCCAGGATTCCAAAAATAGGACTCACAGGATGGGAGTGGTAAACAGGTTGCCCTGTCAGACAGAAGAGTTAGACAGGGAACTAGTGGAACAGATCAGGAGGACCTGTGAGAAGTGTAATGTGGTGATTGTGGGGGATCTCAACATGCCAGGAGTGGATTGGAGTACCCCAGGCACCAAGAATAGAAGGGAGCAGGTACTGCTGGATGCCTTACAGGACAGCTTCCTGATGCAAATGGTCAGTAAACCAGCCAGGTTAGGGAATACCTTTGACCTCATGCTGGCAAAAGGGGAGTTTGTGAGGGAACTTAGGGTGGAAGAACCGCTGCGGGAAGTGACCACCACTCAGTATGGTTTATGTTGGATATGGGTAAGGAAGGAGTGGAATCTGGAACAAGGGTGCTGGACTTCAGGAGGGCCAACTTCAGGAGGATGGGGGAAGTGGTAAAAGGGTACATGGCCAGAATTCAACCTAGTATGGGCACTAACTATAGGTGAGAGCTCATGAAGCAGTGCATAGTAGAGGCAACCAAAACCTGCAGCAAGGCCCAGAGAGAGAAGGCTAGGGCACAGAAACCTAGCTGGGTGAGCAAGGAGGTAATGGGAAAGGTAAGGAGGAAAAGAGCTGCCTTTAGGAGGTACAAAAAAACAGGGAGGGGGAGGACGGGGGGTAACTGAAGGAATCAAAGGAGGTGACAAGGGCAGTTAAGGCAGCCAAGGTGTCTACAGAGCTCATTCTGGCACAGGGACATTAAGAAGGGGGAGAAGGACTTCTTCAGGTTCATCAGAGAGAAAAGAAACTGTAAGGACCATATAGTAACGATTAGGAAGGAGGGGGAATGTGAGGAAGCAGGGGGTGATAAGGCAGAAGCACTAAATGATTATTTCTGCTCAGTACTTACTAAAGAGAAGAGTGGAGTGATGCCCAAGAGGGGAGGGAGGCAGAAACTGAGGAGGAGGGGGTGACTGATGGGGAAATCACAGAGGGCAGGATTCTAGAGGGTTTGAGGGCACTGAGGGTGGACAAGGTGCCAGGCCTAGATGGCATCCAACCCAGCATACTGAAGGAGCTGGCAGAGGTCCTGGTGGGACCTTTGGCAGACCTATTTAATGCCTCACTACACTCAGGGTGTGTACCTCAGGACTGGAGGATGGCTCATTAGATGTCCCTCCACAAGGGCGGCCCCAAGGATGAACTGGGTAACTACAGACAGGAGAGTCTCACATCCATTGTGGGTAAGCTGATGGAGACTATCCTGAAGGAGAGGCTGGTGGCCCTCCTGGAGGCCAAAGAACTACAGGACAGCAGGCAGCATGGCTTCGTAAGCAGCATATCCTGCCAAACCAACCTGATGGAGTTCTATGACTGGGTAACTAGGCAACTTGATGGGGGCCTGGACTTCATTAAGGCATTTGACTCAGTACTGCATGGGAGGCTGGGAAATGAGATAAAAGGTACAGGAGCAGGTGCAAAGCAGGTAAGATGGGTAGGGAACTGGCTTCAGGGAAGACAACAGAGGGTGGTGGTGGGTGGGGAGCTCTCATTCCAAAGGTGGTGATGAGTGGTGTTCCGCAGGACTCAGTGTTGGGACCGGTATTGTTTGGGATATTCATTGCAGACATATCATCTGCATAAAAAGCAAGATCAATCTGTTCGCTGATGACACCAAGATGGGAGTGGTGGTGGATGACCTAGGGGGATGGCAGGGGTTGCAGGATGATCTGGCAAAGCTGGAAACTCAGTCAAACACCTGGCAACTGGGGTTCAATGCCAAAAAGTGCAAGGTGATGCATTTTGTAGCAAAAAAAAGAAGGAGTTACCATCTAGGGGGAGTGCAGCTTGCTGAGACTGAGGAGGAGGAGGAGGATCTGGGAATGCTCATTACTGGGTCAATGAACAACTTGGCAGCTGCAAAGGCCAACAAAATGCTGGGTTGCATTGCAAGGGGTATATCCTCAAGGAGAAGGGAGGTTATTCTGCCACTATATAGATCATTAGTTAGACAGCATCTGGAGTACTGTGTGCAGTACTGGCACCCGTATCTGAAGACTGACATTAAGTTATTGGAGGGGGAGCAGTGCAAGGTGACAAAGATGATCAAAGGGCTGGGGGATTTATCATATGAGAGGAGGCTGAGGGAGTTGAACATGTACTCACTGAAGGAGAGGCGGGATGGGGGATATGATTGAAACCTTCAAGTACATGAAAGGAATAAACAAGACAGGTACAGAGGGGCTGTTCAAAGTAAGGGAGGGGAGGGACACCTGGGGCCATGATATGAGACTGGAGGGAGGAAGGTTCAGCAGAAAGATAAGGAGACACTTTTTTATGGAGAGGGTGGTAGCTGGATGGAATTTGTTACCAGAAGAAGTGGCATCCAGAAGAAGAGTGGACTGCTTCAAAAGGGGCTGAGACAGGGCAAGAGGGAGGATCAAGGGAGGTGAAGAGTGGGAGAGAAGAGCAGCTGCAGAATAAGGGGTGCTAGCGGCACATTTGAGCAGACTTGATAGACCACTAGGCCTTTATCTGCTGGCAAATTTCGTATGTTCATTTGTCCAATTGTTAGGGAGCTGGTAGCTTTGGTCCAGCTGACTCTGCTCCTCCCTTTAAACATTGCTTTGTTATATCAGGTTCCTGGGGAATAAAACCACAGAAAGGTGCACATTTATCATGGACTTCTCAGTGGCCCTGGTATACGTCAGGGATATTTGGTTGGCAGATACCTCTGGCTCTATGCTGGAGTCATCAGTATCTTCGGAGTTTCCACTATATGCTGCTGAAGGCAGCAGCATGGGGGAGGAGTGGAGTGGCTATCTGCTTTAGATTTGCACTGAGACAGATGGAAGCCACATGAGGGTACCAAGATCAGTTGAATGGTGAGCTGTAATTGGTGGGCTGGCACAGATTGTAAGATCATTGTATTGCACTGTCCTAAGGGGCATACGAGTGATTTCCTGCCGAAATGTGGAGTTTCATCGCTCACCTTGTGGTAGATTCATTCAGCTTTCTGGTGTTGGACAACTGCAAAGCCTGGGTCACTGAGTAAGCTTCAATTAATGGAAAACAGTTACTTCAGCTGATGAGCTGGTTAATTAAAGCTAATACATAAATAATGACATCTCTCTGCCTTGTACAGGCAGTTGTCACTAAGACTGACCAAAGAGGTCCTGGCTTGAATAGTTTTCTCAGGTGTCTTTGCATTAGTAATGTCAAGGTTGACGCAGTCATTTGGTTGGAAAATCATGCCATACAGTACCTATGCAAGGCCCTCTCACCATTTGATTACCACCCACCATGGAGATGGACAGATACTGCCTTGACAGAAACCTGGAGCCAAATAATTTCCTGGTGGTTCTGAACAGCTTGGATATGATGGAAAATTCTGTCAAGGAGGTAGAGAATGCAGTAGAAGGATCTAATACAGCCCTTACATTGCCCTATGGCTTCTTGGAACCTTACCATGCTTGTCCCCTGATTTCCCACCAGAGATTGCCATGTAGATCACCATGGTTTTAAGTTAACCTTTGGTGGTTAAATGTAGAGAAAAAAACATATGCAATGTAACAGAAAAAAACTCCATCAGTTCATCCAGTCTGCACTATTTTGCCCTATCTTACCCCATGATCTGTTACCTACAGTAGATGTAGTTTTCACCGCTACTCTCCCACCCCTTGTTCCCTGCCTTTCTTTTACTTCTGTGAGTAATTTTTAACTACTAGTGCTGTGTAGAATTTTCAAAGTCCAGCAGAACAAAAGTTTGCAGAATTTTTTTAATTCTGTCAGAAATGGAATGGCAGAATTCCGTGGCAGAAAAATGCAGAATACGTTTTTCTGCAACATTTTTGCATAATCTTTTTCCACAGATTTCAATAATTTCTGAGGAACTGGTTGTGGAATGATTTTCCACAGAAAACAATGCTGTTCTGTTGAATATAGCAGGAGGAATTCACAGAAGAACCATTGAAATTCCTGTATAAATTCAGTCTGTGGAATGGTCATTCCAGACTAATTTCGCTGCTGGAATTCCACATACCTCACAGTACGATTAAGCACATTACTCTGTCCCAGCTGTGCATGAGCACATTAATGTTTCCTTTCAATCAGCACCTCATCAGGTAGGCTGTTTCATGGCTCAACTACTGTCTTTATAAAGTCAATGTTTCTTACATCTTTCCTGAATCTTCACTCATGCTTTTGTTTTTAACTCACCACAGAATTTCAAGTGGGGTCTCACCATTGATCTGCAGAGAGGTAATATTACCTCTTTCCTCCTACTATTAACCCCCCTCCCACTACATTCCAACATTTTGGTTGCCTTGCTGTATTTCGCGTTTCATGCTCTGGTCTGTTTAAGGGATTCATGTCTGATGGATCCCAGGTTCCTTTTCTCTGAAGTAGTATCAAATTTAACCCCTCCCAAACAGTATTCCAGACTTGGGTTGTAGTTCACTATTTGCCTCAACTTACACTCTTTGGCATTAATTTTATCTGGCAGTTCATGCACAGGCAGAAAATGGGATAGCAGCTTGATTTTTGAGCTCTAAGATCATGAGCCCAAAGTTATCCATGAAAAACTGACAGACCACAGAGTATGGGGGCTGAAACTGGCATAGCTGGCAAGGCAAATACTGGGTCTAATGAACAAAACAATCCCAGAGGTGGTTGCAGCTCTATTCAGCAGAACTCTGAAGAAAACTGCAGGCAGTATCAGCATCATGGTGAAGGTTGGAAAAATGGCGAATGTGGCCACTCCACCAGACATTGCCCAGGCACATGCATCGAGTCTCACTGAGTTTAAAGGAATGATGCAGCAGGTCCTGGATGAAATTGGCCCATACAAAGCCTCAGTAGCATCCCTGGGGGAGAAATTTAAAGTCCTTCAGCACAAATTCTCTCAATGCCAAAACATACCTTTCCTACATTGATGTGAAAGATACCAGGCATGAAACGAGAATACAGTAGTTGAAGTGGATGGTGTAACTGCTGTGGCACAGAGCCAAATAGGCCGAGAACAGAAGCAGAAGGAATAACTTGAGCTTTGTGGAGTTCCCAGAAGGGGCTGAAAGGGGATCCCCATGGAATTCCTGCAGAAAGAATTGCCAAAATTGTTTCATTATGAATGGTGCCTAGTGCTTGAGGTAGAACGGGCACGCAAGTTGTTGGCACCAGTTCCCAAACAAGGGGAATGCCCGAGGCACATTGTTGCAAAAGTCCTCAGATTTCCAATAAAAGAACAGATTTTCAACTTGGCAAGAGAGAGGGAATCATTGCTCTGGCAGAGGTTCAGGATATACATTGTTAATGTTTACTCTACCGAGCTGGCAGGTAAGAGAAAAGTTTTTACTGACACCAGGAAAGCCTTTCAAGAGCTCCAAGTTTACTACAGGTTGCTCTATCTGGAAAAATTGAAAATTCTAAGAAATGGGGTTAATATCACCTTTGAATCATGAGAGGAGACCATGGTCTATATTGGGAGAAACTGGCCTAGGAAGTCATCATGCTCTTGCACCCCCAAACGAAGCAGCTTAACCCAAAAAGCAGTGGACCAGTAATTGCCTGAATAATACTGGGCAAAACAGCTCAAACAGATACAGTCCATTGGCATCCGTCCAACAGCTGATGGAATGGCAAATGTCAAAAAGCAAGAGAAAGCAGTGAGGGAAAGAGAAAAGTTTCCTGAGACCCCAATCAGCAGGAAGAAGAGGTGAGAGAAGCAGAACACCATTGTCCATGAGCATCAATTCTGCAGAGGAACCAGTGCTGAAGAGACAGGAGCCCGGCCAAAATCCACAGAATCAAGGAACAACAGAGCAGCTGCAGCAGATCACAGATGAATCACAACTTCAAGAATTGATCTTCAATTCCTGGGCCGAGGCTGTAGGGGTGATGGCCAAAGAGGAGACAGAGGAACCCCCACCAGATCACACCTATGCAGAGGTCACTACAAACAATGTACAGCTAACTCCAGGCCAAGACGGGCCACTTGAATGAACTTAATTGAGCTGAACTCATAGTGAGTGGGGGGTACTCATTGGGAAAGGGCCCTAAAAACGTGTTTCCCACTAATGGGAGGTGGGGGTGTGGGGGGCCTTGCATGGCATATAGCTGAGGGAGGGCTGTGCTGCAGATATTGGATAGCCAATTTGGAAATAATCCCCATGCCACTGGTTAAGCAGTACAAGGGGAATAACAAATATGGGATGTCAAGGCTGTGACAGTAAAGTGACTGCAGTAGCTGCTGTTGGAGGGAGTAATCCTCCTCCTTTATCACCCCCTTCTCCCCCCTTTTCTTCCTCTTTGGTTGCCTTTCTCCCCCCTCTCTCTCTCTCTCTCTCACTCCCTTCTCTTCCCCCGTAGCCAAAGATGGATGTTGAAAAAAATTTAAATGGGAGTCGCTGGGAAAGGGTGGGGTGATGGGAAGATGGTTAAAAGGTTAGAAAGGAAAGGCACGATGATATCCTGAATGTAGCTTGGTGAAAATTCTTCAGATCCAAGCTAGAAGTCCCTCTCATAGCAGGGACTGATCAGCTGCATTCCCCACAATTAGGCAAGATTAATAGCTGGAGATCAAAGGGGTCCAACACTGGTTCTTCATGGTAAATTGCAGGCATAAAGGGGTGCGAGGTCACAGATGGATAGGATGGGTATATCACACGATTTCTCCTCCAGTCCAGAGAAAGGGTTTGATGGTGGAGTGGGGATAGAAATGACCAGGAATCTGGGGAGCAGGTTTGCTCAGCAACCTTGATCCAGGGATATCACCATGCCTAACAATAAACAAATCAAACAGGCCATCACATAGAAGCATCCTTTCCTGATAATAAAGTGAAAAGGTCTTCCCACATACTTACTGTATGTGGATAGATTGCACTTGCAGGGGTGGGCTACCATGACAACCATCCCTGACCTGGTGGCAGTTGGGACAGGCTGTCCCTCAATCAACTTTATGCTGCAGCTGCATGGTAATTGGCATAGAGATCCCCCCCCCACTTGGAGCAGACCTTTTCACACAGTGATAATGGAGAGGTTGATGTCAGCCCGACAATAAACAAGAGAACATGATTAGCAAGGAAGGAATGTAAACAAAGGGAGCTGACGGGGTACAGATAAAGACTTTGGCTGAGACCCACGAAAGCAAAAGGGTCAGAAGCATAATAGGCATAGTGGAGGAGAACCTTCCTTGCCCTTGTTCATGTCAAACCCCATCCCAAAGGCAAGGAGACACAGTAACAACAGGAGATGAGGGGCAAAGGGTCACAAACTCTGAGGAGGGGACCTAATGAATCAACAGAAGTGGAAGAAGGGACAACTTTAGGGTTCTCCCTCCCCAACAACAACTCCCTACCTCCCACAGCAACCCCACTATCTGTGACGGATCAACAGGACTTCTCTGGAGTCCTAGTAATTCATCTGTACCACCACTCACAGTTCTTGCACCCCACTCCCCCATCCCCCCTCAGGAACTATACAACCTTTATTCCCCTCATGGGGGTACACCAAGGGTGAGGATGGCCTGAATGACAGTCTGCAAATGGAAAGCCATCGACTCTCCCCCCCCATGGGGGAAGAGTAAGGAAGAAAAAAATTGTAAGCCTTGAGTAAGCTTAGAAGTTAGGGGAGTTTTGAAGGGAACAATCACCCCCACTGCCACATCCCCCCTCCAATTATTCCCTCTCGCCCTAGCTCTCCCATACATCCCAGCATACAAACCCCACACCCCACTCACAGCTCTGCAAGTGGAGCAAGGTCTAGAAGTTGATATGTGGGTTGAGGTTTAGCCCACTGAAGGTTGGAAATGCACCTAGCAAGCTCAGGATCTGATAGGACTGACATGAGGAGTAACACCCTCGACCAGAACACTCCATTGGACCCAAAGAAGTTGTTTAAGACAGACTAGGGTTTTTTTCCTCCAATCTGTGCATGTAATTATGTTGATTCTTATGACTGTAGCTAGAAATTGTAGGATGTTAAGCAGGTTAATGGAAATTGTTTCAAATGTTCATGTTTCTAAGCTGCAGTGAGCACAATGGCAAAAAGCTGTGGTAGGCATACAGATACCAAATGTGAAATGGCTTTCCCTCCATAGGAAGCTAGTAAACATAACAATCTCTTGGAATGGCTATAGACCTTTAATGCTGGAGCATGGCCCCAAGGGGGACCAACAGGAGGACAGTATTCTCAGATCTACCCAGGGTAAGCATCAGGTACTCGGACTTGCCCAAAGAAAGCAGGGTAGGCCCAATGGTCAAGAAGAGAGGAGGTGTTATGCCTATACACTTGATGTAACATATAGGAGCTTCCCAATGCATATTGATGGCATCTAATGGGGTGAAATGGGTTTCAAAGAATGTGAAGGGAATACATACCCCTGTAAAAAGGAGGAAGATATTGGACTATCTGAGTAAAGAAAAGATGGTTATAGCATTCCTCCAAGAAACCCACCTATCCAAAAAAATAGTCTCAGAAACTGACAGGAGGGTGGGTCTTGTAGGTAATTTCTGCTTCCAACAACAAGAAAAGTAATGGGGTAGTCATCATCATTAATAAAAACATTCCTTTCACTCTCCAAATGATGCATAAAGACCATGAAGGCAGATATGTTATTGCACAGGGCCTACTGTGGGGAGTGGAGGTGACTCTGTTCAATGTGTATGGGCCAAATACAGCAGGAACCCCCTTTTTTAAAGCACTGGCTCAGAAACTGTTGGAGGTGCAGAAAGGAGAATTAATAATAGATGGGGATATGAATAGCCCCATGGATGAGATTCTAGACAGAAGTAAATGCCCAGCATCCCTCACACAGCCTGCCTCAGAAGCCCTGAAAGACCTAGGCAGAGAACTTGGACTGACTGATATTTGAAGACTAATATACCCCACAGAGAGAGACTATTCCTTCTTCTCCAACACACACCAATTCATCTTCCAGATGGACATGTGGCTAGTACCCAGGGGGTGGGCACCAAATGTGATAGAGGCCCCCATAGGGGCAATAATAATCTCAGACCATGCTCCAATGACCTTTACTTGGTAGCCATCTCTGACACGGAATGCAAAAAGGAGGACCTGGAGATTCAATGTCTCCACACTTAAAGACCAGACCTTTTGCATTAGCCTCAAAAAAAGATATTATACTTGGAGGTCAAGAAACAGGGAGACACATTGGCAGCTACCGGTTGGGATGCACTGAAGGCATACATAAGGGCAGATACATTTGCTACAGTGCACACAAGTGGAAAGCAGATGCCTTGGAGAGGGAAACTTCTCAGCCTAAACTTAAAGAACTAGGGAGGAGGTTCAGAGATACCTGCCCCCATACACCAGGCATCTTGGCAGAAATAACAGGCTTGAGATACAAAATTAATACCTTTTTTCAGAAAGAAAGCGGAATATGCCCTTTTTAGACTCAAGTAGTTTTTTGGGGGGCAGAAACCTGGGAAACGTCTTGACTACCAGCTAAAAAAGAGGCAAGAAAGGTCAAGCATGCTCAGCATTAAAAAAGGGATGGCCAACTGACAAGGGATGAGTCAGAGATTAGTGAGGAGTTTCAAGCATTCTATAAGGCATTTTATATGAGTGAAGTCTGGCCATCTGACTCTGACATGCATCGGTTCCTGGGTAATTTACAACTTCCCAAACTCTCTCAGAAACATTTAGGCTAGATAGACCAATAGAACAGAAAGAGGTAGAAAAGCCTTAGAATCAATGCCAACTGGGAAAGCACTTAGGGAGATGGAATCCCATTCCAGCAGATTTCCTTAATGCTTTCAGAGAGGTCCTAGTAGACCTCTTACATGATGCACTCATAGAGGCCAAAATTACTGAAGAATTACCATGGTCTATGATGACAGCTAGAATCTCCCTGCTTCCAAAGCCAGGTAGGGACATCTCCCTGTGTGGGAACTACAGGTGTTTGGATTTAAAACTGCTCTAGATAGCTTTTGGAAGAGAACAGCAAGAGGTGGGAGGTGCTTTTAGAATGTTATTACTCTACTGGGACTTAAGAACTAGAACTCTACTACTGGAACCTTCAATTTAGGGTAAAACAAACAAAAAATAAACAAGAGATAGTGTGTTTTTCTGAGTTGGTTGAAGGAAACTGTTATCTGTGAAGTTAGCTAGGTAAAGAAGGGAACTGTGAATTAGGGGGAGTGGCCTAGGCAGCAGAAAGCCAGGTGTTTAGATTTAAAACTGCCATAGATAGCTTTTGGCAGAGAACAGTAAGAGGAAGGAGATGCTGTTAG
The DNA here is from genome assembly GCA_016271365.2 of Neoceratodus forsteri. Classification (NCBI taxonomy): domain Eukaryota; kingdom Metazoa; phylum Chordata; order Ceratodontiformes; family Ceratodontidae; genus Neoceratodus; species Neoceratodus forsteri. Next base: position 207,912,863 of record CM057451.1, read on the forward strand.
AACTTTACTACTCTACTGGGACTTAAGAACTAGAACTCTACTACCGGAACCTTTAATTTAGGGTGAAAACAAACAAAAAAAAAGAGTTAGTGTGTTTGTCTGAGTTGGGTGAAGGGAACTGTTGTCTGTGCAGTTAACTAGGTGAAGAAGGGACCTGTGAATTAGGGGGAGTGGCTTAGGCAGCAGAAAGCCAGGTTTTTGGAATCAAAACTGCCCTAGATAGCTTTTGACAGAAAGCAGCAAGAGGAAGGAGGTGCTGTTATAACTCTACTACTCCATGGGAACTTAAGAACTAGAACTCTACTATTGGAACCATCAATTTAGGGTAAAAGGAAACAAAACATAAACAAGAGATAGTGTGTTTGTTTGAGTTGGGTGAAGTGAACTGTTATCTGTGCAGTTAGCTAAGTGAAGAAGGGAACTGTGAAATAGGGGAAGTGGACTAGGCAGCAGAAAGCCAAGTGTTTGGATTTAAAATTGCCATAGATAGCTTTTGGCAGAGAACAGTAAGAGAAAGGAGCTGCTTCCCCACAGGGGAAGGAAACAACTCCTGGTGGGGGACTCCATTGTTAGGAAGGTAGAACTGGTGGAGGAAGGGGAGAGGGAGGTAAGGTGCCTGCCTGGCATCATGGCTTGGAGAGACAGGGAGTGAATCCTTAAGATCTCAGGAGCAGCTGCACAGGGGAAGGAGCTGGATGCCACTGTCCACCTAGGAACAAATGACCTGGCTAAGCAAGGGATCAGAGCAGTGCAAGAAGCATTTGTGGAGATGGGGAGGGCCCTTAGACAAATAGCACACATGGTAACCTTCTCGCAGGTTCTGCCTGTCTATGGCAGAGATGAGGCTAGGGTGCTCCACACCATGGGATTCAATCAGTGGTTGAAAAACTGGTGCAGAGCTGCTCATGGATTTGGCTTCATTGGGGACTGGGGATCCACCTGGTCAGATCCAGGCCTATACTAGCGTGATGGTCTGCATCTGTCCAGGAGGGGAACCAGGATCCTAGGTGATAGGTTTAAATACTTCATTGGTAAGCATTTAAACTAGCCAAGGGGGAAGGCACTGGAAAGGAGCAGGGAAATACTAGCCCCCCAAAAAAATCAGGGTACTAAGTGAGGTAGACACCAACATAGAGATGTCAATAGGGAGAAGCGCAGGAGTAAATGTACAAAGTGACAAACACAATAAGGACAGGGATGGGGCAAAAAGGGGTAAGGCCATCAATAAATGGAGGGAAATGAGTACCAATGCCCATAGTATGGGCAACAAGCTCCCTGAACTGGTGGCCTTGATGGAAAAGGGATGCCTGGATATTGTAGCAGTCACAGAAACATGATACACAGAGAACCATGATTGGGATGTTAACATACCAGGGTACACAACCTACAGGTGAGACAGGGAGGGCAGAAGGGGAGGGAGTAGCTCTCTATGTAAGGGAAGGGATAAAAGCAACTGGACAAAAGTAAACAGGGAGGAGAGGAGGCACTGTGGGTCACCTTAGAGACTGTAAATAGCACCACAATCTGCACAGGGGTTGTATACAGTACCCCATCTCAGGAGGAAGGAATGGACAAGGATATGATAGAAGGCATACTTAGGATGGCAGAGAAAGGGGAGATACTGTTGATGGGGGACCTTAATATGCCAGATGTTAACTGGAGCACCTTTGCTGCAGCCACATCCAAAAGCAGGGCCATTCTTGATGCCCTTCAGGGGGCATGCCTCAGACAGCTAGTTTTGGAACCTACGCATGAGGGAGCAATCTTAGACCGCATACTCTCAAATAGAGATAGTGAGAGGATCTCAGATCTAGAAGTGGGTAGCCATTTGGGAACAAGTGACCACCAAACAGTGTGGCTCACAATAAACTCAGCTACAGAATTAAGCCATAAAAAAGTGAGGGTTCTGGACTTCAGAAGGGCTGACTTTGGCAAGATGTGAGAGTGTCTTAGAAAAGCACTAGCAAACAGGCTAGAAGGAGGGGTGGAGTAACAATGGGGAAATATTAAAACTGCCATCACAGAGGCAACAAGCCTTTATGTGAAGCAAATAAACAAATCCAAATGAAAGAAAAAGCCACTATGGTTCTCCAAAGAAGTGGCAGTGAAGGTTAGGGAGAAAAAGATAGCATTTAGGAAGTATAAGGAAACATAGAAGGAGCAGGACAGAGAACTGAACCAGTTAAGGAAAAAGGAAGCAGGGATGGTAGTCAGAATAACAAAGGCACAAACTGAGGAAAAGATAGCCAACTCAGTTAAGAAGGGGGATAAAATCTTTTATAGGTATATCAGGGAGCATAGAAAGACAAAGGGAGGGATAGTGTGACTGAATAGAATGGATGGTGGGTGGGCAGAGAGTGACAGTGAAACAGCAGGGATACTGAATGAATACTTCTGTTCAGTATTCACAAAAGAGGAAGTGGGGGAGGTGCCAAATCCAATTAACAGAAGCACTCTCGAGAGGGGGGTTGATGCCAGTCCTTTCACAGAAGAAAGGGTTCTGAAAGAACTCCTAAAACTGAAGGTGGACAAAGCAATGGGGCCAGGTGGAATTCACCCCAGAATTCTAAAAGAATTAAGCAGAGAACTAATGACACCACTGACTACCCTTTATAACAAATCATGGGAGGATGGTGTGGTACTTGAGGACTGGAAGAAGTCTGATGTGATTCCCCTTCACAAAAGTGGGAGCAAGACAGAGGCAGGAAACTACAGACCTGTCAGTTTGACCTCTGTGGTAGGGAAAGTGATGGAATCACTTCTGAAGGAAAGAATTATTGAGTACCTAGAGGCCAGTGAGGCACAGGACCCAAGGCAGCATGGGTTCACAGTGGGAAGGTCATGTCAGATGAATCTAATTGATTTCTTTGACTGGGTGACCAAAGTAGTAGACCATGAGGGGCTGTGCACGTGGACTACCTAGACTTTAGCAAGGCATTTGACACAGTCCCACACAAAAGATTAGTAGTCAAATTAACCAGCCTTGGAGTGGGTCCCAGAGTGGTAGCCTGGGTAAAACATTGGCTGAACCACAGGACACAGAAGTTAATTGTAAATGGAGTCCACTCTGAAGAAAGAGGGGTTACTAGTGGGGTACCGCAGGGTTCAGTACTGGGTCCAGTCCCTTTTAATGTATTTATAAGTGACATTGCAGAGGGACTGTAAGGAAAAGTATCCCTCTTTGCAGATGACACAAAGATCTGCAACAGGGTTGATACACAAGGAGGCATGGAAAGGATGAGAAGGGACTTGGCAAGGTTGGAGGAATGGTCAGAAGTATGGCAGCTTGGATTCAATGCAAAGAAGTGCAAAGTAATGCACCTGGGAAACAAAAACTCAGGGGAAGATTACACAATGGGGGGGAGGTAGCGACAACAACAAAAATGGAAAGGGACCTGGGGGTAATCATATCAGATGACCTTAAGGTTGGCAAGCAATGTGAGAAGGAGGTAGAGAGGGCTGGGGATACTGGGATGCATAGGGAGAGGCCTCACCAGCAGAAAACAGGAAGTTGTTATCCCCCTGTACAGACAGTTGGTGAGACCCCATCTGGAGTACTGCTTCCAGTTCTGGAGACCCATATCCACAAGGACATAGACAGGATCGAGGCAGTTCAGAGGAGGGTAACTAAAACGGAGCAGGGTCTGCAAGAGAAGCCATATGAGGAGAGGCTAAAGGAGCTTAATATGTATACCCTTGAGGAAAGGAGGGAGAGGGGGGACATGATAGAAATGTTTAAGTACCTCAGTGGAATCAACAAAGTCCAAGAGGGTAGCATCTTTCAGGAAAAGAGATGTGCAAGAACAAGGGGACACAATTTGAAGATAGAGGGGAGATGGCTCAGGGGCAATGTGAGGAAGTATTTTTTCACAGAGAAGGTGGTGGACGCATGGAACAGCCTTCCTGAGGAGGTTATGGAGTCTAAAACTGTGGGAGAATTCAAGAATGCATGGGACAGACATAAGGCAATTTTTGTGGGGGTAGGAAGAAATACCCTGTTGGTTAAATAGGATCTACAGCTTATCCTCTAGGTAGGGAAATGGGTAGACTAGGTGGGCCAAGCGGTCCTTATCTGCTGTCAAAGTCTATGTTTCTATGTTAGAACTTTACTACTCTACTGGGACTTAAGAACTAGAACTCTACTACTAGAACCTTTAATTTATAGTAAAAATAAACAATCAAACAAATAAGAAAAAGAGTTAGTGTGTTTGTCTGAGTTGGGTGAAGGGAATTGTTGTCTGTGCAATTAGCTAGGTGAAGAAGGGACCTGTGAATTAGGGGGAGTGGCTTAGGAAGCAGAAAGCCAGGTGTTTGGAATCAAAACTGCCCTAGATAGCTTTTGACAGAAAACAGCAAGAGGAAGGAGGTGTTGTTATAACTTTACTACTCCATGGGGATTTAAGAACTAGAACTCTACTATTGGAACCTTCAGTTTAGGGTAGAAGCAAACAAACAAACAAAAGGTAGAGTTAGTGTGTTTGTCTGAGTTGGGTAAAGGGAACTGTTATCTGTGCAGTTAGCTTGGTAAAGAAGGAAACTGTGAATTGGGGGTAGTGGCTTAGGCAGCAGAAAGCCAGGTGTTTGGATTTAAAACTGCCCTAGATAGCGTTTGCCAGAGAACAGCAAGAGAATGGAGGTGCTGTTAGAACTTTACAACAGTACTGTGACTTTACAACAGTACTGGGACTATATTTTAAAAAGAAATTTTAAAAATTATCACTTAAATAATTTTGTTCTTGATTTACACAGTATAAAGTGGGATAGATTAAATCTAATTCCAGATGTAAATTTGGGGTTTGAAGAATTCTCTAAAATTTTCCTGGAGGCTTGCAACAGGCATGCACCACTTAACAAAATTAAAACAAAAAAAAAACACCTTCCTTGGATAAATGAATTCTTGAAAAAGAAAATCTGCATTAAGGATCGAGCCTGGAAAAAGCAAATAAAACAAGAAGAGAGGAAGATTGGGTAAATTTTAAAACAAAGCGGAATGAATGTCAGAGATTAATTAGATTAGCAAGAAAGAAATTTTATAATACCAACATTGAGGCTACCCATGATCCAAAGCAATATTGGAAATTAATTAAAGAACTGGATAACCCCTTGAGAGTTAAACCACATATAAAAATGTATAATGACAGAGGAGAGCTTCTTGATTCAAAAGTATCAGCTCTGTTGTTAAATCATTATTTTTTAACACTGCCAGATATTGCCATTCCAGTTGGATAACCAGCACAAACTGATTCAGTTAATAAATTAATTAACAATGAAAATTGTCCCCTCTTTTATTTTGGGAAAATAAAAATTCCAGACGTTAGGAAGGAGATTATAAAATTAAACCTAAATAAATCCTGTGGTTGAGACAATTTAGAAGCCAAATTTATAAAAGATGCTGTAGATATTTTGTCACCAATATTAACTGATTTATTCAATCAAAGTCCGATGGAAAATATTTTTCCCTCATTTTGGAAAACAGCAGAAATAGTACCTATATTCAAGGGGGGTGATCCAAATGATCCTTCTAATTACAGACCAATAGCGGTCCTCTCCAAGTTGTTGGAACGAATGATGTTCAGCCAATTGTACAGTTATTTAGAAAAATATTCAAAATTGACAAAATACCAACACGGCTTTAGCGTGGGTCATTCAACTGGCACTGCCCTCGTGGACTTGGTGGATAAAATGGCAGTGGCCCTAGATATGCGGGAGTCCACAGACGCAGTGTTTGTCGATCTGTCCAAAGCCTTTGACTAGGTTGATCACCATCTACTATGTGAGAGGATGGAGAGGACTAGGATTGCTTCTGGGCCTTTGCAATGGTTTAAATCCTACTTCACCCATAGAAATCAGCAAGTAGTAATAAATGGACATTTTTCAGAAGTGGGTAGTACATCAAGAGGTGTTCCCCAAGGCTCAATCTAGGGGCCATTATTGTTTTTGTTTTACATTAATGAACTACCCACTAAAATAAATAATACACAAATTAGGCTTTATGCTGATGGCATTGTTCTTTTAGCATCAGCAGCATCTCAAAACGGAATGGTGGCAAAACTACAGATGGATTTTGATATTTTACAGGACTGGTTTTTCAATTCAAAACTTGTGTTAAGTTACAAAAAAACTCAGGTTATGTATTTTAATAAAAAAGCGACCAAACTTCCCAATAAACAGAATGTAGGTGGGGATATAATAATGAGGGATGGAAAAAAATTGGTAGTTCAAATCAATATAAATACGTAGGTGTAGAGATAGATTATACTTTATCTTTTTCAGGACATATAAATAATACAATAAAAAAAGTTAATAATAAAGTAGGAGCATTGAGTAGGTCATCCGAGCAGGCCACAGTTAACTGACCACCCGACTGACCCCCCGGACAGATTCAGACAGCCCATCTGTGGGCTTCCCATGCTGCTCCTGTGGCCCTGGCTCTCTCTGACCAGGCCACAGCTAACAGACCACCTGACTGGCCTCCAGACAGATTCAGACAGCCCATCTGTGGGCTTCCCATGCTGCTGCTGTGGCCCTGGCTCTCTCTGAGCAGGCCACAGCTAACAGACCACCTGTCTGACCCCTGTACAGATTCAGACAGCCCATCTGCGGGCTTCCCAAGCTGCTCCTGTGGCTCTGGCTCTCTCTGAGTAGGCCACAGCTAACAGACCACCTGACTGACCCCTGGACAGATTCAGGTACACACCGGACCTCCGAAACTAGTGGTTTTGAATGCCACTGTTTTGACTGGATGCCCAGTGGAGGAACCAGGCACTGACTGGCAGCTTTACTCCTTGGCTGATTTTCCAATGCCTGGCACTTCCTGATCTCAGGGAAATCTCTTTCTGTGCTGTGTTCTGGACTGAATTTTTTCAGTAAATACAGTAAAATACTGTAGACCCCAGTGACATGTCGGAGACTTGGAGTCGCTACTGATTATATAGCCTGTGAATTAGTAGGTTATAACAAGATATGGGTAAAATCTGACCAGTCTTATTTTAAAATAGTACCTATCTTATGGTTGTTTTATTGCAAATGTATCTGTCACTCCTTTTGCGCGTTTTATACTGGGCTTTTCTGTGATAGTTACTCTACATTTGTCTTCCCTCACTCCAGCAGTATATATTGCTGAGTAGTAGCTACAAATGACATAGTCTAAATACTGATCTGTGTTGTTAGTGATAGTTGGTACCTCTGAGCTAAACCTAGCTACTGAGCAAGAGTGCTGCAGTTTTTCAATTCTGCCCTGCTGACAAACTCTGCCCCTTCCCCACACTGGTCACTCTGCTAATTATTAATTTATCTGCTCCACTCGTAATGCTGTCTCTCTAAACACCTTACTTTCTTCTCTGCCTTACCTACAAACCCCTCCCTTACACCCCCCTGCTGCTGCTGCTATCATCCTAAGATGTCCCGATGCCAAAGCACAGACCCCCCCTTAACTCCTCTTCTAGCTCTAAATAATTGCCCTGCATTTACTGCCTCTTTACCTCATGCTTTGTCCTTCCCCATTGCCTGCCCCCCACTGAGCTTGTTATTGTATTCTAGCTGTATTTAATCCTCTGTGTTTCCCTCCTTGTTCCATAGACAGCCCATCTGTGGGCTTCCCAAGCTGCTCCTGTGGCCCTGGCTCTCTCTGAGCAGGCCACAGCTAACAGACCACCCGACTGACCCCTGGACAGATTCAGGTATGCACCGGACCTCCGAAACTCATAGTTTTGAATGCCACTGTTTTGACTGGATGCCCAGTGGAGGAACCAGGCACTGACTGGCAGCTTTACTCCTTAGCTGATTTTCCAACACCTGGCACTTCCTGATCTCTGGGAAATCTCTTTCTGTGCTGTGTTCTGGACTGAATTTTTTTGCCCACCCCCCTCCTCCTCACAGTATTAAATAGACCCTTACTCCACCCCTTCCTCAGCCTAGCAGCTGATTGGTCACTCCACTGCTGCACATTTTCATGCTATTGGCCTCCCTGTCTTCAATACCTGACTTGACCCACTTTCTCACTGCCCCTTTTCAAAGCAGTCCCACCCACAGGATCACACATGTGCTCTCAACCTTTTCTCCAGCCACTCCATCTAACTCCTCTCAATTACTGCTCTACCTGCCCTATTGTTAGGGACCTCACCCTAATTTGACTATATACCCTTTAACTATAAACCAGCTAGCAGTTACAGGCCAGCAACACCAAACAAACTACAATGGGAAAAACCACCTACTACTACTACTACTCCTCACTACCACTTTGGCTTTTGTTGGTACCACACACATCCTTTTGTTCAGCAAATTTTGGACTCCCCGCTGTTCTGTCTGACCCTTTGTGTGAATCCCCTTATTAATCCTCGCTCTCCTTCTCTCCCTCAGCCGAGGAACTGCCACCCAGGCTCCCAGCTCCTAAGCCGTGGGATTCCTAGCTACCGGGCGGTCGGCAGCCATCTAGCTGACACTTGAGACTGCAGACATGGACCCAAGGCCCTACAAGGTACGGCAACTGCTGCAACCAACCAGATTGTGAGCGCCCTCTCAGACCACGCTCTGATTGGTCCCTGGTGAAAGCCAGCTTCTGCTCTTTGATTTTAAACCCTAAAAATGTTTATTTTGGGACAAATGTTAAAAAGCTGAAGTGTTAACCCAGTCTGTAATTGAAAGGACTTGAATTGTGGTTTGGGAAAGAAATCTAGTGTTTACAGCCCTTTCTCTGCATACAGGCACTGGCCCTAGACACTTTTGGGCACCAAAGTAATACACATCCTTTTGTTCTGCAAATTTTGGACTCCCCGCTGTTCTGTCTAACCTTTTATGTGAATCCCCTTTATTAATCCTCACTCTCCTTCTCTCCCTAAGCTGAGGAACTGCCACCCAGGCTCCCAGCTCCTAAGCCATGGGATTCCCAGCTACCGGGTGGTCAGTGCCCCTCTAGCCAATGCTCAAGACCGCAGACATGGACCCAAGGCCCTACAAGGTACGGCAACTGCCGCAACTTTTTTGACCACCCCATCTCCCCCACCTCCGCTGATTATTAAATACAGTAGCTCCCGCCAAAATATTAGTCTATGTCCCATGGTGCAGTGCCCCACCAATAGAGACTTCTCTGTCCAGCCTATGAGATCCAATTCTCAGGGCCTTGCCTTACTAAAATGCATAGGCTTTCCTTGGCTGTGCCTTCACCACTAAATATTTTCAATGCTATCAAATTCGGGTCAACCTGGATCGGAAAGCTACTGATAAGCTTCATTAATCCAGTATCCCCACTGGCCCCTGGGATAATTGAGTGGCTCCTTTTTTGAGGTACCATCATGTCAGGCCCTATATGGCTCCTTATACTGCCCCTTCTTCTGCTGATACCAGCTGCCCAGCATTGGACACCTGAAATACCATCATGTTTGGTCTACACTGGCACCTTGTGCTGTATACCACATGGCAACTTATCCTTTAATTGCCTCTGTGATTCCAAGAACCAATACCTCAAACCCTGCTCTTGGACCACACATACCAGTAGTACTTATAACACTCCCCCACCACAAGGCCCATCTCCCACCATGCAGACTTCTATCTCCTCCCTGCCTATTACAGTAGGGGTACTAGCTCTTGCTACAACAGATCAGCTCTTCTATGGTGGCTACTTTCCAGTCCATAAAAACATCAGATCTACTAGATGGGAGAAAGGCAGGAATTACAAGCTTATAATTAACGCTCTTAGAAAAATCCTACTTATCCTGCTGCTATGTTCAGGCAATGTAGAACTCAACCCTGGCCCCCCAGAAGCTATTACTTCACCAGCACAACTAGCAAATTTAAAAGGAATAAGCTTCTTGCATATTAACGTATGTAGCCTCCTTAAAAAGATAACCTTAATACAAACCTGGGTAAATCATACCTCTTCTGATATACTTGTGATTTTCAAAACTTGGCTTAGACCCAGCACCACTGATAGAGAATTAAACAACCCCAACTATGCCTTGTTCAGAGCTGATAGGCATACCAGAGGAGGGGGGGTAGCTATCTACGTTAAAGACTAATTTTCTGCCTTCTTCTTATCCTCGGCATCTGTCACCAGTGAATTCAAATGCCAAATTCTCAAAGTGGAAATTACACAGACTACTGCACTCTGCATAGTAGGATGCTACAGACCACCTTCTGCTGCCCTACAACTTGTGTCATATCGAAGTGACAAGTTGGGACAGGGGCTGCTAGAAACTATTATTTTAGGAGACCTCAACTTTGACTGTCTCTCTAACACAGCTGCCCCCCTTGCATCCTTCTGTGATGAACATGGGCTGACGCAACTTATTACTGAACCAACATGCCCAAATGTGAAGAACCCCAGTAAAAGTATACTTTTGGATGTGCTAATGGTGAGCAAACCTCATCTCTTCTCCCATGCTGATGTCTTCTTCTCAGACGCCAGAGACCATTGTTTTATTGCGCGAGTAAGATCCACCAACAACCCAGCACTCATCAGCAAGTTCTCTATGAAGAGATCCAGGCACAACTTCAATGAACATGCCTACCTAAATGAGCTTAAGTACTCCCCTCAGTGGCAAGATTTCTACCTGGCCAAAATGATTAGGTCAGCTAACAATATCTTCCACGACATTCTATCAAAGGCCCTTAATCAGTATGCTCCCCTGATTAAAGTTCGAACTAGGACCAAAACCTGCAAATGGTTTACCCCTCAGATCAAGTCCTTGCTTCTAGAAAGAGATAAGCTTTGGAAAAAAGCATGCAGACTGAACACTGCAGAGTATTGGAACCAGTTCAGGATACTACGAAATTTATGTACCAAAACAATCAGAGAATCAAGGCCACCTTCTTCAAATTCGAACTCGACTCTGCCACAAAGAGCCCAATCAAGCTCTGGAACACAATCAATGATCTGCTAGGCCACTCCCCAGGAAATTTACTCCCGACCAAGATTACCTCTGGCAACTCGACTATAACCGAAAAGATGGATATACTTGACACATTCAATAACCACTTTGCTACTGCAGGCATGGCATTTGATAACTCCTCTGCAAACATATTTTGCTCCGACTGCCAGCCAACTGCCTGAAACTCTGATAGCTTTGTCGCCTTTCTCGCATCAACCTGCATCACTGAAAGAGGTAGAGTACCTCTTGCTTCAGTTGGATACTAGAAAAAGTGCTAGGGCCGATACCCTTGACCCTTACTTCCTAAAAATTGCCTACCACGTACTAGCAATACCCGTCACCCACCTTTTTAACTTATCCCTGTCTCAGGGCACCTTACCACCTACATGGAAGACAGCACATGTCATATCACTGTTCAAATCAGGTGACCCTGGCAATCTCAATAACTACAGGCCAATTTCTCTCCTTCCAGTCCTGTCCAAGCTTCTAGAGAAAATTGTAAATGCACAGCTGAGGACTCACCTTGAGTCCAGGGAACTGCTAAACCCTATGCAGTCCAGATTCAGAGCTAAACATAGCAGTATCTTAGCCCTCGCCAAAGTTACTAATGACTGGCAGCGTAATCTTGAGAGCAAAAACTTTATTTGTGCTGTTTTCCTTGATCTAAGCAAGGCTTTTGACACCATCGACCATAGCCTGCTCCTCTCCTCCCTTCAAACCATAGGTGTGGACCCCTCCTCTCTGCGCTGGTTTACTGACTATCTCACAGGGCGCCTTCAACAAGTTAAAGCCGAAGGAGGCCTGTCCCCCTTAAAAACTCTGCAAAGAGGGGTACCTCAAGGTTCTATATTAGGGCCCTTACTTTTTGCAATCTACATTAATAACATTAACTACTGTATAAAAGAAGCCAACATCCATCTGTTTGCAGATGATACAGGTTTCTTCGTGAGTTGCCCGACACCTGAAGCTGCCTACAATGACCTACAGTCAGAATTCAACCTTTTGCAAAGCCAACTCCTCCAAAAAAAGCTACTCCTTAATGCCAAAAAAACTAAAGTGATAGTCCTCTCCCCTTTCATCTGTACAGCTAACCCTGTGTCCAATGGGACAGTTCCCCAGATTACCACAGTTCTAGGTGAAAAACTAGAATTTGTTACACAATTCAAGTATCTGGGAGTTTGGATAGACCAAAGACTCTCCTTCATTGAACATATCGAGGACTTGCTAAAACAACTTCGGCAAAGGCTTGGCCTGTTTTTTAGACTCAACCAATTTCTCACCAGAGATGCCAAGAAACAACTGGTCCAATCCATTTTTCTATCATTGGTTGATTACGCTGATTCCCTCTACAGCCAATGCCCCAACTCTTTCATGGCTAAACTGGACACACTCTACCATCGAGCACTGAGGTTTACAATGGGACTTCCCTTCAGCATGCATCACTGCACCCTATATGTGGCAGTGGGGTGGACATCACTAAAGTTCAGGCACCACAGAAATGCCGCTTTCTGGACCTATAGAGCCATCTTCCCCTGAGTATAACTGGGAAATACGCGTTAAGTAGTTACTCAGCTATTACACTTAGAGTACCCAAAGCAAAATCCCGCTTCGGCAGGGCAGCCATAAGCTTCATGCTACCTACCTTATGGGATGATCTATAAAAAAACTCAAATTAAGCACTCTAATCAGTATAAATGCCTTCAAGATGCTTTATTTCCGTACAATCAGAGAAGTATGTAACTGCTTCGCCCACTCAGACCCATTACCGGTGTCTGCACTGGTATATAGCCACACCTAGACCTAATTTTAAGTACTGACCCCCCCAGCTTGCTCCTTACAAGCTTAATTATTCTCTCTCTTATCCCCCTGTCTTATCAACACTAGGCCCATCCATCCCTTTATCCTTCCTTTCCCAACCTCAGATAGGAGCTCACTACCCCTGGGTTGTGACATCCTACCATGCCGTGTACTTTATAGCATTCAATCCCGGGCTCACACATACTCCTTTTCTCCATCCACCTTCTCTACATCCCATTTTACCAACTCCTGTCTGTGCACCGTGCCTTCCTAGTCTTTCTCCCCCTACCTCCTTCCCTTCCCCTCCTACCTTCGCCTCTACCTGGTGTATGTTTTTATTTTATTTTTTTTTCCTTTACTTCCTCCTGCAACCTAAGATAACCTGCTTTATCTTCCTATATACAAGTCTATGTATGTAAATACTCTGTAATCTGTACAATATCTGTATAATTCTATGTACATATGAACTTCCTTTTCTTCCTCTCTGTAAACAGTATTAGTTATATTGCCTTGTAAATACCTGTGTTGACCTGTATATAAAATTGTTCATGCTCCACCCAGGTCCATCTTGCAAATGAGCTTCTGCTCAACAATGAACGCTTGGTTAAATAAAGACTTGATTGATTGATTGATTGATTGATTAAATCAACAAACTCGGAAGTTAATAGCAAATCAACTAATAATGCCTGTATTGGAATACGGGAGTATTCTATACAATTTTGTGGGTCAAAAAAACTTAAATAAATTGGTTATATCATATTACCGATTAGCAAGATTTGTTTTAAATTGTAGTTTCAACACCCATCATTGTACCCTGTACAAAGGCTTAAACTGGGACAGTTTACCAGTATGGTTTAAAAAACAATACTCCATACTCATCTATAAAATAAAAAAATGGGATGATAAATGGGAACTTAGATTTGTCCCCAGACTGTAAGGGTTATTCTCATGATTCAAGAGATGTAAAGTATAGGGGTCACAGATTTCTAAAAATGAATACAACATATGGAATTATGACATTCAAGGCACAGGTGGCAACAATTTGGAATAAAATCCTCCCCTCAGTTACTTAAAGTAACAAATTTATCCCAGTTCAAAAAAGGTTTAAATGATGTATTCTTTACTGAATGTACTTGTTTTTAAATGAGGTTTTTAAAATATTGTGTGATGTTTGTCTATTGAAACTGATGTTTTTGTATGATGAAAGTATTGTATTTGTGTGATACTTTGAGTGAGCACTTCACGTACAATTATGTTATTGTCTGATAATGTATTGTAAATTGTTTACTTTCATACAGGACAACTTTGAAAATAGGTCTTTTTGACCTAAAGTTTGTAAATCCTGGATAAAAATAAAAATGTTTACTACTACTACATATAGCCCTCTCTCCCTCCCCACCACCCCCTCTCCCCCCCACACCGTTAGCCAGGTACACTTTTTTTTTATTTAAAGTTTATTATAAGGTTTTACAATATACAATATAGATCCACAGGTACAATAGTAAAAGAAACAACTATTAAGAGATACAGTGGACCTGCTCCCCTGATCTCCTCCCTCCCAGGCCTCCCCTCTCCCATTACTACCACCCTCCTTCCTCCCTGCACATCAAGATAAAACTTGAACACTTGAGTTTCATTATAGACATCAATACATTATCAGTTATAAAGAATACAAAGTATATAAGGGCTCCCAGAGTCTTCTAAACCTTTTCAGCCTCTTAGAGAGGCTTGCCATTGTTTTTCCAGTTCTCAGGTTAGTCAGCAATTCGTGAAGACATTCATTATACGAAATAACATTGGTGTCTTTCCAGTGTCTCAATACTAGTTTTTTGATGGACATAGAGATAAGGGCCATATGAAACTTGTGATTGAGCATTGAGATTTGTGAGAAATCCCCAAGTAAGCAGATTTCTGCTGTAAATACAGTATTTCTGAAAGTCCTAGAAGAGGGCCTACCTTTTGTTATATGTGTGCCCATAATGGGGCCACCTTAGGACATGACCAGAAAATGTGAAGTAGATTGCCTTCCCCTTGAGAACAACAAGAACATAAGGCAGACAACACTAGGCCAAATATGGCTAATTTCTGTGGGGAATAATACAAGTTATGTAGAATCTGGAATTGCATGAGGTGTAACCTGTCTTGTATTACAAATCTATGACTGGTATGCCGCAGGGCAGGCCAGTCAATATTTATATCAGGAAAGAGGGATGACCAGTAGGTTGTGGGAACAAAACTATGTGGGAAAAGCCAATCATAAAGAATCGTGTATGTTTTGGAGACAGCTTTTGGAAAGCCCACTAGTTGACTTAGTTCACTATGAAAGCATAATTTAGTTGAAGGAGGGGGGTCTGTTCCCAGCACTTTGATAAGAAGATGTCTTACTTGGAAAACTTTAAATATGTGTTGGTTCGGAATGTTGAATTTGTTCATAATGTCCAAGGTGGAAAGCCATGTGGCACAGTCTTTTATAAAACTCAAAATCTGGCCATTTCCTAGGTGTGGTAACCATATTGATGTCACCCAGTTCCACTTTTATAGGCACAGGATTTGACTGACAACAGGAACTTCCTGTTTGGGAGCAGGAAGGGAGTGATCACAGAGGCACAAAAGACTCACCATACTAGAAGGAAAAGAGTAGCTCTCCATCCCCCCAGCTGCAGGAGGTCTGACTCTGAGCAAATAAGGAGACTACTAAGGAATACAGGAACTTCCTGTCCCAGAACAGGAAAAGCAGGAGCTTTAAGGGCACAGAGGCAGTAGGAAGGTAGGGAGAAAAAAAATAAACAGAGAGGGAGAGAAAAGAGTGAGCATACAAATCAACAGTTGAGGGGCCACAAATAAGATATGATGGGAGTGGTGCAGTTCACTGGCTGTGGAGCAGCAGTCTTCCAGGAGGCATTCTGAAGGATGTAGTGTTGTCCTATCTTCAGGCACCTCTCTGTGCTGAGGGAGGAGGTTGCTTGTCTCCAGGCTGAATTGGAAAGGATTTGGGGGACCAACTCTCCCACCCATGGACCACCAGGGCCACCACTGCTGCCTCAGAGGTTGCCAAGAAAGAGGAGCAGTTGGACTGCAGTGTGCTTAGAGAGGGTGAGGGTGGTGGAACAGAGGTGCATCCCTCTAGCTGTACCCCTCCACAATTTGTACGCCATTCTGGCAGAGTTTGGATCCTCTATCGAGGCACCTGCAGTTGAGAACAAGGAGGATGCTGGGAACCTCCACAAAGGAGACCCACAGGAAGGTGGCATGGGACCACATGGGGAAGGAAACAACTCCTGGTGGGGGACTCCATTGTTAGGAGGGTAGAACTTGGGGAGGGGGGAAGAGGGAAGTAAGGTGCCAGACTTGGCCATGGCTTGGAGGGACAGGGAGTGAATCCTCAGGATCACGATAGCAGCTGCACAGGGGAGGGAGCTGGATGTCATTGTACACCTAGAGACAAATGACCTGGATGGGAAAGGGATCAGAGCAGTGCAGGAGGAGTTTGTGGACTTGTGGAGGGGCCTTAGACAAGTAGCATGTATGGTAACCTTCTTGGAGGTGCTGTCTGTCCATGGCAAGGGTGAAGCTAGGGTGCTCCGCACCATGGGATTCAATCAATGTTTGAAATACTTGTGCAGAGCTCAGTGTTTTGGCTTCACTGGGGACTGTGGGTCTACCTGGAGGGATGCAGGCCTATACTGGTGTGATGGTCTGCATCTGTCCAGTAGAGGAACCAGGATCCTAGGTGATAGGTTAAACTGCTTCATTGGCAAGCATTTAAACTAGCCTAGTGGGAGGCACTGAAAAGGAGCAGGGAAATTTTAGCTCCCCCCACAAAAAAAATCAGGCTAGTTAGTGAGGTAAACACCAAGATGGAGAAATCGATAGGGAGAAGGGCAGGAGTAAATGGAGAGAAAGGCAAAGGCAGTAAGGACAGGAATGGGGCAAATAGGGGTAAGGCCATCAAGAAATGGAGGGTATTGAGTACCAGTGCACATAGTCTAGGTAACAAGCTCCCTGAACTGGTGGCATTGATGGAAGAGGGACACCTTGATATCGTGGCAGTCACAGAAACATGGCACACAAAGAACCATGATTATGATGTCAATATACCAGGGTACACAATCTACAGGAGGGACAGGAATGGAAGAAGAGGAGGAGGAGCTCTCTATGTAAGGGAAGGGATCAAAGCAATGGAACTAAAGAGTAAACAGGGGGGAGAGGAGAGGAGGCACTGTGGGTCACCCTGGAGACAGGAAATGGCACCACAATCCACATGGGGGTTGTATACAGTCCACTGACTCAGGGGGAGGAAATGGACAAGGAAATTACAGAAGGCATCCTAAGGATGGAAGAAAAAGGGGAGATATTGTTGATGGGGGGCATGAATATGCCAGATGTTAAGTGGAGCACCTTTGCTGCAACTACATCCAAGAGCAGGGTCATTCTTGATGCCCTACAATGGGCATGCCCCAGACAGCTAGTGCTGGCACCCACTCAGGAGAGAGAAATCTTAGACCTGGTACTCTCAAACGGGGCTGGAGAGAGAGGAGCTCAGATCTAGAAGTGGGTAACCATCTGGGAACAAGTGAGCACAAAACTGTGGTTCATGATAAACACAGCCATAGAATCAAGCCATGCAAAAGGGAGAGTACTGGACTTTAGAAGGGCTGACTTTGGCAAAATGGGAGAGTGCCTCAGAAAAGCAGTAGCAAACAGGCAAGAATGAGGGGTGGAGGAACAATGAGGAAACATCAAATCTGTGATCACAGAGGTAACAGGCCTTTGTGTGAAACACATAAACAAAACAAAATGAAAGGAAAAACCACTATGGTTCTTAAAAGAGGTGGCGGTCTGGCCTGGTAATGCAGAGGGTTGAGTCGCTGGACACCACACCTCGAACCACACAGACAACTTGGGTTCAGAAATGGACTCAGGTCATTGGGGGCTGGCTGGGGAAGGAGGGATTGAGCATTCAGAGGACTGCTCTCCTCTCCTGGGGAGGGTGGGTGGGAGGAAGCCCTGCTCTAGTAGTTCCCCGGTGGAGACCAGGGGTACTACATGCAGCGGTGCAGGTGAGACAAGAAAGCCAGAAAACAGCTTCAGCGCCACCAGATGACGGCCTCCATGCTCCATGTCCCTTGGAACATCTGGGAGCATCCTTCACCACAGCAGCACCACTGGACCATAGAAAAATAGTGTGCCGGGGTTCCCTGCCTCCCGGTGCCTTCCCCCTCAGAGGAGGGGGACCTGCCCGGTGATGAGATATGTCAGGACAAATCGGGGGTCAGCTGCGATGTGTGTGCGGAAGGAGCTCCAGAAGAGAACACCCGAGGCATAGAAGCACTAGGTGGCCCAAAGGAGAGGTGGATGCCGGAGTGTCAGGGGAGGTAAAAAGAGTATACAAAAAAAAAAGAGGTGGCGGGGAAGGTTAGGGACGAAAAGATAGCATTCAGGAAGTTTAGGAAACACAGAAGGAGCATAACAGAAAATTGTACCATTTAAAGCAGAAGGAAGCGGGAAAGGCAGTCAGAACAGCAAAGGCCCAAACCGAGGAAAAAGATAGCCAACTTGGTTAAGAAAGGGGATAAAACTTTTTATAGGTACATTAAGGAGCGAAGAAAGACCAACAGAGGGATAGTGAGGCTTAATAAAGGGGAATGTGGGTGGGCAGAGAGGGACAGTGAAAAAGCAGGGATACTGAATGAATACTTCTGCTCAGTATTCACAAAAGAAGAGGAGGGGGAGGTACCTAATTAAATCAATAGAAGAACTCTGGATGGGGGGGCCGATACCAGTCCTTTCACAGAAGAAAGTGTTCTGAAAGAACTCCTAAAACTGAAGGTGGACAAAGCAATGTGTCCTGATGGGATTCACCCCAGAATTCTAAAGGAACTAAGGGGAGAACTAGTGACACCACTGACTACTCTTTTTAACAAATCATGGGAGGATGGTGGGGTACCTAAGGACTGGAGGAGGGTGGATGTGATTCCCCTTCACAAAAGTGGGAGCAAAGCAGAGGCAGGGAACTACAGACCTGTTAGCTTGACCTCGGTGTTAGGGAAAATGATGGAATCACTTCCGAAAGAAAGAACTGTTGAGTACCTAGAGGCCAGCGGGGCACAGGACCCAAGGCAGCAAGGATTTACAGTGGGAAGGCCATGTCAGATGAATCTAATAGATTTCTTTGACTGGGTGACCAAAGTAGTAGACCAGGGAGGGGCTGTGGGCATGGCCTACCTAGACATTATCAAGGCATTTGACTCAGTCCCACACAAAGGATTAATAAACAAATTATCCAGCCTAGGAGTGGGTCCCAGGGTGATAGCCTAGATAAAAAATTGGCTGAAAAACAGGACACAGAGGGTAAGCGTATAAATAGAACCCACTTCGAAGAAATGGGGGGGTTACTAGTGGGGTACCGCAGGGTTCAGTACTGGGTCCGGTCCTTTTTAATGTCTTTATAAGTGAAATTGCAGAGGGACTGAAAGGAAAAGTATTCCTCTTCGCAGACAAAACAAAGATCTGCAACAGAGTTGATACACAAGAGGGGTGGAAAGGATCAGAAGGGACTTGGCAAGGTTGGAGGAATGGTCAAAAGTATGGCAGCTTAGATTCAATGCGCAGAAGTGCAAAGTAATGCACCTGGGAAACAAAAACCCAGGTGAAGAGCACACAATAGGGGGAGATATTAACAACAACAAAAATGGAAAGGGACCTGGGGGTAGTCAGATCAGATCACCTAAAGGTAAGCAAACAATGTGAGAAGGCAGGAAGGATGGCTGGGGGAATACTGGGATGTATCGGGAGAGGCATCACCATAGAAAACAGGAAGTTGTTATCCCTCTGTACAGACAGTTGGTGAGACCCCATACGGAGTACTGTGTGCAGTTCTGGAGACTCCCTCTCTGCAAAGACATAGGCAGGATGGAAGCAGTCCAGAGGAGGGTAATTAAAATGGTGCAGGGTCTGCACCAGAAGCCATATGAAGAGAGACTAAAGGAGCTTAATATGTATACCCTTGAGGAAAGGATGGATGGGGGGACATGATTGAAACTTTCAAGTGCCATTCTAGTAGCCCACTGGGCTACCTACTGCACCCACGGTTCACCTCCTGCATGCCTGGACACCACTCTGTGCCTTTCTCAGTGCCAAGGAACCTTCTGCCACCAGCCCCTTGGAATCAAGCATCAGGCATCCTTGTAGCCCACTGGGCTACCTACCGCACCTGTGGTTTGCCTCCTGCATACCTGGACACCACGCTGTGCCTTTCTCAGTGCCAAGGAGTGTGCTGCCACCAGCCCCCTGGAATCCAGCATCAGACTGGTTCCAGATTTACCTCTCTATTAGGACCCAACAAGTCAAGATTCTTGACGTTCTATCCGACCATTGGCATGTCAACACAGGGGTGCCCCAAGGTTCCATTTTGGGCCCTGTGCTGTTCAGCCTGTTTCTAAATGAACTCCCAAAGTCTGCCAGAATAAGATCCTTCTATATGCAGATGATGCTGTTCTCTACACGTGCCACTCTACTACGGAAGAGTTGGAAAAAGATATGCAAGATGGCTTTACTGCTGTGGAAAAATGGTTCCTTCAGTTTAAGCTCTTGCTCAACTACACTAAGACTAAAACAATGTTATTTGCCTCCCATTAAGACTGTCATAAGTCGCATCACCTCATTATCTACAATAACAAGTTTGATACACTCGAAATGGTCACCACCTTGAAGTACCTTGGTGTCTACCTTGACAGCTCTCTCTCCTACAGCCAGCACATAGACTATGTTGCCAAGGTAGCTAGTGCCAGACTAGGTCAGATCTACTGGCATAGGCAGTGCCTCACCAAGAGTGCCATCAAGCTTGCAGTTAACAGCTCCGTGCTCTCTATCATAGATTATGGACTGGTAGTCTACAGAGCCGGTATCGATACAGCACTTAGGTGAATCAAGATTGTCTTAAACAAAGCCTGCAGACTAGTCCTAGGTGTAGACCGTTTAACTCACACTTGTGAACTATACTCAAGCACTGGTTGGTTAAACTTGAATAGCAGAATTCAGTACCAAATCTGTCTATTACCTAAAAAATCCACCCTAGGTCTTCCTTCTCCTAGAGTGAGGCAATTGCTAAGAAACTCCACTTCCTACAGACTAACTAGGGTGTCGAGTAAAGCTGCCTTCATTATCCCAGTCCGCTGGACCTCACTAGAGCAACGGTCCTACGAATACAGGGCACCCTACTGGCTAAATTCCTTTAACTCTGAGCTGATTGAGGAAACAAAGCTATGCCCATTTATGGCCAAGTTGCTGCAGTACCTGGTCACTCTTAGTAACTGTGACTGCATCACATGTGCCTAATCCTACTGTTTTTGATAGCATACTGTATCTGTCCTGCATAGCACCCATCCCCCCCCACTTCCTCCCCTGCCTGGTGTGACCCCACTGAGCAATTATCCCATGTCCCCTCTTTATCCCCTCCATCTTCCTGCTTTCTCTTCACAAATATTAATCCCTCCCGGTTTCCCTCTCACCTCACCCCCCACTTTAAAACCCTTTCCCTTATCCCTCTCTCCCCCCACATTACCCAGCCCTGACCTATCACCTTTTTATGTAACCCTGGGTAGATCCCTATCCAATCCTACCACTCTGACTACTCAACCCCTTATTCAGTCACCCCCTTTGTGACTGCCCCCACCCTCCCCATGCTCTCATCTATTCTGTCCTCCCTCTCCTTTGGTCACCACCACTTCTGACCCTCCATAACTCTACCTGCATGCTCTAAAGCTCCGCTACCACTATAAATTGCTTGTCTACCTTAGATATGCTCTTAGGACTGTTGCAATAAAGTTGACCTCTCCTACCTGATGTATTTTTACTGTACTTGCTTGAATCTGTATCTGTATGTACTGTAATGTACTTGCCTGCTGTATATACCCCTATCTGTTTTGTAATGTCTATGTACCTTGTCTATTGCCTTATGATGTGGAACCTTTGTAAACAAGCTTTTCACTCAAAGGTGTTATTCGAGATTCCAGTAAATAAATAAGTTCCTCAAGGAAATCAACAAAGTCCAAGAGGATAGCATCTTTCAGAAAAAGAGATGTGCAATAACAAGGGGACACAATTTTAAGATAGAAGGGGGATGGCTCAGGGGCAATGTGAGGAAATATTTTTTTCACAGAGAGGGTAGTGGACTCATGGAACAGCCTTCCTGAAGAAGTTGTGTGATCAAAAACAGTGAGGGAATTCAAGAATTCATGGGACAGACATAAGACAATTCTGGTAGGGGGTAAGGAGAAGTAGGCTGTTGGTTAACTAGGGTCTGCAGCTTATCCAATAGGTAGGGAAATGGGCAGACTAGGTGGGCCAAGCGGTCCTTATCTGCCATCAAAGTGTATGTTTCTCTTTTCCTATATCCCTAATTCCAGCAGATTGCAAAGTGCTGGCTAAACTGCTGGAAACAAGACTTAAGACCCTTATTGCAGGCCTGATTGAGAGTGACCAGGTGGGTTTAGTCCCCGGCAGGATGGTTACCGACAACACCAGAAGAATCCTTTACCTGTTAAGGAAATCCAAACAGATAGATATACCCTCTATTCTCCTATCGCTGGATGCAGGGAAGGGATTCGATAGGGTGGAGTGGAAATACCTTCCCACAGCTATGGAAACTGTCAGCATTGGACTGGCATTCAGGTCATGGGTCAAACTCATTTACAGTAAGGCAGCAGAAGTGGTAATGACAAATGGAAGAGAATCCCCCTCCTTTCAGCTACACATGGGAACCAGACAGGGATGCTCCCCCCCCAACTATTTATATTAGCATTAGAGCCTCTTCTCCGAGTTATTAGAAGACCCACAGATATTGCAGAGGTAATGCTGGGTGAACAGTACCAAACAATGGCATATGCAGATGATATTCTGCTAATGTTCACAGATCCTGCGAGGCTGGTTACCCACCTGCTGACCCTTATTGACCAATTCAGGAAAATATCAGGGTACAAGCTGAATGCAGCCAAATCCAAATTTTTGTTCTCCTCTAATGCCATTGTACTACTAGAAAACTTCCCACGGGGATTGCAAACAGCATCTCAAAATATAGAATATTTGGGTCTAAAATTTCACTGGGCTATTCCACAGCTGGGGAAACTCAATCTGCTCCTGGAAATAGATGAAATAGAGAGGGATTAACAGAGGTGGAAGATATGCATATATCCCACTGGGGGAGGACACAAACCTTCAAAATGGTTGCTGCACTCAAGCGGCAATATATATTAGATGATATCCCGATACACTTAGATTAAAACCTGATTGACCTAATCCATAACAAGCTTTGGAATTTCTTTTGGAACGGGGGCCCCCAAGAGGATTAGTTGGGAAAAATTAATGAAGGATTTCCCTAAAGGAGGCTTTAGACCTCTAGATCTTTACCTTAGAATTACAGCACATGCACTAGTTCAACTTGCACTACCAGCCCCATGGGATAGAGGGTTGGAGACACCCAAATTGGCTAAATGTGAGGAACATTTATTAGGGAGACCCCTGGCTATGATAGTAATACTCTCACCATCCCCCAAACATCTCTTCCAACCCCCACCAGCACCCATACCCTTCAGATCTGGCACACAACAGTCCACCAGCTGGAGACTAGAAAAAGCAAATTACCTCCCCTAATGGGATGACCCACTGCTGCAAAGAGAAGGGAAGCCTGTAAGATACAAGCTCTAGGATAGGGCTGCGATAGGCCATCTTTCAGATATCATCAACACAGAACTGAATACACTCATGAGTTTTCAGCAACTCAGGTCAAGATATGGCCTCTCAAACCAGCAGCACTGGAGATACTTGCAGCTACGACATGCACTTAAGAGCATACTAGAACAGAGCTGAGGGCATCAGGGCAGCAAACTGTTGGATGCTGTCCTGTGGCCTGGTGGGAGGAAATACTGTATGCCAGAAGTAGAGACATCTATGCACACCTATTAAATGGCAGCACAGATGCCTCTGAGAGGGTAAGGCACAGTTGATCGGATGAACTACAGGCTAAAATTACTTTAAATGTTTGGGACCAATGCTGGAGGGAACTGCAGTCAGCAGTTTTATAGATATCAAAGGCTTAATCAGAGATTATTTAGAGTTGCATCCATTATGCTTGCTAGATATGTTTATAGGCATCCCTTAACTCTAAAATAATCATCCAGTTTGTTTTTAAAGACATTCAATGATGAACTGCCTATTACTTCCAATGGCAGCTCATTCCAAATTGACACAACCCGCTGGCTGTATCATTTTTTTTTCCAACTAGTTTACACTTTTCCACTTTTAGCTGCAATGGATGCACCCGAGTAATGCAGGTCTGATTTTTTTTTTGTTCCAGGCCCAAAGATCTCCCAGAATTCATTACCTGTTAATGCCTTATAAAGCTGGCACATATCCCCTCTAGTTCTCTTGTATTCAATGGAATACATATCCAACTCTCTCAACCTTGTGTCGTAATCCATCCCTTTTAAACTCATAATGGTTCTGGCTGCTCTCCTTTGTACCATCTTGATTTTGTCTGTCTCCCTCTTTTTGTAAGGGGACCAATCCTGAGCACAATATTCCAGTGTGGGCCTCACCAGAGAGCTATAGAGAGGCATTTGGACCTCCCTCCGTCTGCTTCCTAAGTGTCTTATAATACAATTTAGTGTTCTATTTACCTCTATACATAAAGGACACAAAGAACAGATTTACACAACTTAAAGTCCTACACAGATGGCACAGGACACCCAGCAAATTAAATCCTGGGGTCTTTTAACCTCTGATATCCACTGGAGGTGCAGGTCAGAAGGGGGGAATACCTCAGGCATGCTATGGAGCTGCCAAATCCTCACAAAATACTGGAATGAAATCAAGGAGATTTGAAGTGAGATCCTGGGCTGCAGTTTAAACTTCACCCTACTATTAGTGCAGTTAGGGGTGTTTCAAGATCAATCCCGGAGCAATAGACTGCCAAGGCTGCATAGATTATGGTTACTAGGAGCTCTTATCACAGTGAAAAGAATACTGCTCAGACACTTGAGAGACTCTAAAACCCTAAACTCAAGGGAATGGCTAGAAGAATTGGGTAGGTCAGCCAGCCATGAAAGGGTGATGTAAGCCAATCAAAACAGACCGCAAAGATTCCCAGAAATCTGGGGCCTATACCTGAACTCAAACCATTGCAGATTGCCAAATAGCAGCTTAATGCCAATCCTATCACATCAAATTAGAAGAGCACTGAAATATCCATCAGTGGCAAATAAGCACAGGCTAAGGCACCCTTGCAGAGAAAGTATAGTAACATGCTAGAACTGTAAACAGAGATATAGGGCAGATAGTGTCATAGATGTATGTGCTAATGCATAAAAAACTGTTCAAAATCACACAGATTGAATTTCCAAGGGAGTCACTCCCAGCCAGGGATATGGAAAAAGCAAGAATGTATTACAAGACCGGATTGTAAACTTGAATGTTATTTGATCAGAATGTACTCTAAATGGTTCCTTATATACAAAAGTTGGAAACTTATAATAACGTTTTATTTACAAAAAAAAGTTGGAAACTTGTAATAAAATTTTATTTGCAAACAAAAAGTTCAACTGAAAAACTCTGGACTACCTCTTTAACCTTTTCAGGTTCCTCTGCAGCTCCCTTATCACTTCCTCAGTGTCTTCCCTGCCACAGAGCTTAGTGTCATCTGTGAAAAGACATATCTTGCCTTGTATTCCTTCTCCCATGTAACCTATGAACATATTAAAAAGGACTGGTCCCTGATATGACACCTGCAGTGCCCTGATCCTGATGTATGTCTTCCCCAAACTGACCCATTTACTTCCACCCTCTGTTGTCTCCATTTAGCCACCTTTCCAACTTGCTGACTAGGTCCTTCTTTGTTTCCGGATCCTCAAAAATCTTTAAAAAAGCTGCTGTGTGGAACCATGTTGAATACCTGTTGAAGGCAAAATAGAGAAACTCTACTGCTTGTCCCTTATTCACCACCGTTGCTACCCAATCAAAGCATGCTACGTTACGGTTGGTCTGAAAAGACATCCCTGCCACAAACCTGTGCTGCTTACTATCCCAGAGCCCATTTCTCTCTAGGTAGCTCACTAGATTCTCTTTGACTAGTGTCTCTATCAGTTTACTCACAATTTAGGTAAGACTGTCTGGTCTGTAATTTTCCGATTCCTCCCTGTACCCTCTCTAGTTTAAGTGTCGCAACATCCACTATCCAACAGTCTTGCAGAACCACCCCTGTCTGAAGGGAGCTACTGACTGACTTGCCAGGGGTTCAGCCAGTTCTGATATTAGTACCATGAGCACCCTTGGGTCCATCTTATCCAGACCTAAGGCCTTATCAATTTACAGGGCCACAAGCTGTTTTCTAACCCTATCTCCTATGATTACCACCAGATCCATTTTTGGAATAATCCATGCAGCAGCCTTTATGCTGATTACTGGCAGAGGCCCATTATCTTCCACTGTGAATGCTGAGCAGAAGTAATCATTAACAAGAGCTGCCTTCTGCTCATCCTCCTCTATTATTCTGCCACCCTCTGTCAGCCTAACAATTCTCCCCTTTCTTTTTTTCTGATGTATCTGAAGACATGTTTATCTCCACTCTTGAACCTCTCTGCAATACACAACCTATGTCTGCTTTTGTGTCCCTGACCAGCTTCTAGGCCTTTGTCAAGTTTACCTGTAATTCACTCAATTATTTCCCCCCTTTTCTCCTTATAGCTAATGAAGGCATTGTTTACCATCACTGCCTCATTAAACTTCTTAGAGAACCAGCTTGTTCTCTTATGTCTGTTTCTTTTGATAACCATTCCATTCTCAGGCATGATTTATTTGCTTTCAGAATGGCTACTTGTATTGCTTACCTCCTCTGCTCCACATCCTGATTTTGTCCACACCAACCAACTTATCCTTGACTAATTCCATTATCTAGTCAAAGTCTCCATGTCTAAAATCTAGAACCACAGGCTTTGACAAGTGTATCCTGATACCCAGGGCAAGTTCAAACCACCTGATATAGCTGCTGGCATGTCCCACTCCATGTCTGGTAATCTGAGATCCCATATTACCACTACATTCCCTTTTGAGGCCCTCTTCTCAATTTATGGCCATGGTTCTCTATCCCTTTGTATTTCTGTACTGGTGGGCAATAGACTACTACCATTCACAACTTATTCCCAATGCTGTTGTAAGCTCTAAATACAGCAATTTTTGTCTCCCATTTCCTCCCTATATGGATCAATCTTCCTACCAGCTCTATGCCTTCATTGACAAAGAGTGCTAACCCACCTCCTTTTCTTTTACTCTATCCTCTCCAATACATTGTATACCCCCAGTACTGCTAGGTACCAGTCATTATTCCCAGTGGCCCATACTTCAGCAATGGATATGAGAGTCAGTCTTGCATCTGCCACCATGGACTTGAGCTATTCATTTTGCTCCCTAGACTCCTGGCACTTAAGCATACTGCCTTCCAGCCAGTACCTATGCTCTTCTCCCCCTCAGCCTCCATCCCTTTGTCCTCCTCCTCTCTTCTTAACTTCTTGATTTTCTGCTCCCAGCTAGCTTTGTGAGCCCCTTGTTACCATTACTTATGACAGCAAAGAGGTAGCTGACTAAGGCAGCTAGAACTTTTCTGCTAGATCATTTTTGACTATAGGGTATGTAGACAGATATTTTATTTGAAGTGTACGGTCTGAAAGGTAAATTGGGAAGAGTGGAGCTTGGAAGCTCCATGAGACTTTTGAAAAAGGCCCATCAGATTCAGGTCACACCTCCCTTCTTGATCAGCAGGCAATCCTGTGCACTGCCTGGGAACCAGGAAATGGTTAGGGGCTTTCTTAAGGACTAGGCAATCAAGCAGCCCCCCAAGCTGCTGCTCCATGCATGAAAGACAAATGCATGAAGGATGTTGGAGTCTTCCCACTTAAGTCAGCCCATTGAGGCAGCCAGCAGCCAACCACTCTGCCCTCCTGCCAACCAAGGGGGACCCTACCCAGGTAAGCCTGTTGGGGGCTACATTATAGGATGACTGTACTTGGGAGGCCAGCTAAGTATGTCAGTGGGCTTAGGGGCGTGCTGTTGTTTTTCCTTGTTTTTAATGGGATGTTTTGTTTGTTCTTAATTGATGCAAGCTTTTAGTGTGTTTTTGGGTAGTAGGGTAAACTGTTGCTAGGTGCTAAGGTGACTCAAGGATCAGGGTCCTACTATTAAGTAGTTGTTAGATAGACTAGAGTGTAAGGACTTGCCGTAAAAAGTCTATTAGGTATTAGTGAGTTTCAGGGTTTAATGGTGTATGGTTACTGGGTGGTAGTAGGATAGCCAGACTGATTCTGGGATCAAAAAAGGGAAGTACTACGAGAACAGGGAAAAGGATATGTGAGGAGTGTTGTAATACAGTGGTTGTGTGCCAACAGTCTACAGGGAGAACTTCTGGAGGCTGCAGTGCTGTCCCATCTGGATGGCCTCTCTGGGTAGTGGGAAAACATATCAAGACTCTAAGCATCACTGGCAGAGAGTCAGGAGAAAGTCATGAGACTCAAAGTAATGTTGGCAAAGAGTAGGGAAACCATCTCTCCCACCCAGGGACCACCTAGCACTGCAGCCTCCAGAAGTTCTCCCTGTAGACTGCTGGCACACAACCACTGTATTACAACACTCCCCACATATCCTTTAGTTAAGGTGTTGTGTGTCAACCTCAAGTCTGAAATGGAGACGCAATTCATAAGGGAGTTATATATAGACCTCTGACACAGGGAGAGGTCATAGACAAAGAGATGTTGGAAGACATAGGCAAAATAGCTAAGCATTGGGAGGTAGTGCTCGTGAGGAACTTTAACCTGCCAGATGTAGAGTGGACCCTACTTGTTGCAGCATCAGCTATGAGCAGAGATATCCTGGACTTCCTGTATGGAGCATTCCTCAGCCAGCTGCTCAGTGAAGCCACTTGAGGTGGGGCAAAACTGGACCTGGTACATAAGAATGTGGACAGTGTGATGGATGTCAGAGTGGAGAGTCATCTGGAGACCAGTGACCATCACACAGTATGGTTTGATGTAAGAACAACAGTGGAATCCAGCCGCACAAGGGTGGGGGTCCTGGAATTCAGAAGGGCTGACTTTACAAAGATGGAGGAATTCATCCAAGAAGACCTGGCAGGGGGAGAGTTTGAGGGGGGCAAATGGAAAATCTGCCATAATAAAAGAGAGCATAGTAAAGGCTACCCTGGGATCCGACCTGGTATCCTACCAAGTCAGAGGTTATATCCCAGGTTGGATCCTGCACTATCCGATGTTGGATCCAGGGATCCACAGTCAGAACCAGTGTTGTATCTAGGGATCTGACCATGGATCCAGGAGATCCAACCTGGATCCTGGACAGTTGGATCCATGGTCAGATAGCGCTGCTATCTGATCAGATCTACTATCTGGCATAAAGACTGGTATCTGGTGGTATCCCAATTGATAAGATACTATCCAAGCAACACTGCTTGTAGGTCAGGAAAACAAGCAAAATCAGAAGTAGAATCAAACCATTATGGTTCCTGAGGGATGTGGCAGAAAAGGTAAGGGCAAAAACAGCAGCATTCAGAAGGTATAAGGAGACAGAGAGAGGAGAACAGAGAAGTGTTTATGTGGAAATGGAGGGAGGCAAGCAAGGCAGCAAGGAGTACAAAAGCACAAGCTGAGGAAACAATAGCCCAGACAATATCAAAGAGGCAAAAGATTTTTCAGATATATCAGTGAGAAAAGGAAGACAAAGGTAGAGATTGCACAGTTAACAAAGGAGATGGGGGGGGAAACTGAGGAGGATGAAGAAAATGCAAATATCTTAAACAAATATTTCTGCTCAGTATTAACAGTTGAGGGGGAAGGGGAGGGATCACAAATACAGAGCAAGAGATTGGGGGGAAGGGACTGGACACCAGTCCCGTGTCTGAGGAGAGGGTCAGGAAAAGCATTCACTAATCTGAGGGTGGAGAAAGCCATGATACCTGATGGGTGCATCCAAGGGTCTTCAAGGAACTCAGGGAGGTTCTAGCTGCACCCCTGATGGACTTGTTTAAAGGAGAACTGCACTGAACCTGTATGTCATTTTCCCCCGTAAAAGCCAATCTTTAAATACTGGCTTAAATTCTGTAACTGTTGAATCATTACATGCTTTTTAGTTATCATAGTGGGTGTTTCTGATTCAAACACAAGTGGTACGCATCATTTTTGATCTGTGTGATGTAGTTTATGTCCCCTGTTCAGCTCTTCCATTATTAGCACAAGGCATCCACATTCTGTTATAGAACTCTGTGACTGAGTGGGACATAAAGTACATCATAAGGTTCCAAAATGGTATTTAACATCAGAGTGCAAATCAGAAACAACCAAAGTGTTCACTAAATGGCCTGTACAGAGGGAACAATAACACATTGGAACCAGTACTTAAAAACAGCTGCTCCTTGGGGAAATAGTTTGCAGGTTCAGCTCAGCTTTCCTTTAATAATTTATTGGAGGCTGGTGTGGTCTCAGAGGTCTGGAGAAGTGAAGATGTAGTCCAGCTTCACAAAAGTGGTAGCAAGGAGGAGGCAGAAAATGACAGGCCTTCAGCCTAACATCTTTAGTAAAGAAACTGATGGAAACATTATTCAAGGAAAGAATTGTGGAATACCTGGAATCCAAAGGCCTGCAGGACCCAAGGCAGCATGGCTTTTCAGAGGGAAGGTCATGTCACACAAATCTGCTACATTTTTTTGACTGGATAACCAGGATTTTGGATTGGGGGTGGTGCGGTAGACATGGCCTACTGGGACTTTAGCAAGGCCATTGACACGGTTCCACATAGAAGACTGGTAAACAAGTTAGATAGCACAGGGTGGACAATAAGGTGGTAACAGGGGTAAGAAACTGGTTAGGGGATAGGAGGCAGAGGGTAGTGGTAAATGGAGTTTGCTATGAGGAGGGAAGAGTGACCAGAGGTGTCCTGCAGGGGTCAGTATTGGGGCCAGTGCTCTTTAATGTCTTCATCAGTGGCATAGCACAGGAAAGGAGAGGAAAGGTCTGTCTCTTTGCAGATGACACCAAAATCTGCAACTGGGTGGACACTCTGGAGGGGGTAAAAAGGATGGAAGCAGGCTTGAAACGACTGGAGAAGTGGTCAAAGGCTTGGTGGCTGAGGTTTAATGAAAAAAGTGCAAAATAATGCACTTGGGTCACAGACACTTAGGCATGCAGTACAAAATGGGTGTAAAGATACTAGCAGCAACCAAACAGGAAAGAGACTGAGAAGTAATCATATCAGATGACAAGAAGGTGGCCAGACAATGAGACAAACTGAGTGGGAGTGCTAGTGGGATGCTGGGATGTATAGGTAGCGGTATTACTAGCAGAAAGAGGAAAGTGGTGTTGTCACTATATACATCTTTAGTAAGACTCCACTTGGAGTACTGTGTCGAGTTTTGTAGGCCACATTTCAGGAAGGACATAGACAGGACAGAGGTTGTCCAAAGGAGAGCAACAAAGGTCGTACATGTCCTATATCAAATGTCCTATAACGAGAGGATAAAGGAATTAAACATGTACACCCTGGAGGGGAGGAGGGAGAGGGGGATATGATTGAGATCTTTAAATGCCTTATGGGGATGAATAAAGTACAAGTGGGAGGTATTTTTCAGAGGAAAGGGTGCTCCAGAACAAGGGACCTCAATATGAAACTGGAGGGTAGTAGGTTTAGGAGAGATGTTAGGAAATATTTCTTCACAGAGAGAGTGGTGGATTTCTGGAATGGTCTTCCAGAGGAGGTTGTGGGGGCCAAAACTGGTAGGATTCAAGAAAGCCTGGAATAAGAACAAGGGAGTCATAAGTGATATGTAGGGGGGAGGCAGAGAAAGTGCCGTATACCTGGAGGGGTCTACAGTGTAAGCAGTGCAACAAAAAAGGGCAGACTGGATGGGCCATGTGGCCCTTGTCTACTAGTACTATGCCGAAGTCTATTGTTGGGCCTTCAAAGCTGTATTCCCCAGCCTCATCGCTGCAGTTAACTTCAGCCCTTATTGCTCTTCCCTTCTCTTCTTGTTTCCTCTGTCCATCCTCTTCTCCAATACTACTTGCTGCTCTTCCCCTTCCTTCTTTTCCTTAACTCACACTTGTTATTTCCTTCACACTGCTGCCTCCACCTGTTCTTCTTCCTCTTCCCTCCCTCTCTCTTGATTAATTTTATTCTGCTTTTCTTGTTGTGTCTTGTGCTATGATGGTATGTGATTTTGTACTGTAAATTCTAAATTGTTTTGATTGTCCTCCAGGACTACTTTGTAAATGAGTCTGACTCAATGGCGTATCTCCTGGTAAAATAAAACTGAATTGAGTTGAATTGAATTATCTGCTGTCAGCTTCTCTGTTTCTTTAGTTCTGTGTTACTTAATTTAGTGTGGACTCCTGCTTTGTTGCTCTTATCCCTACTGCTCTTAGTCCCCATTTCTGGTTGATTCCTAGCTAAGCCCCCTTTTGCTCTCAATCCTTTGGGTTCCTCCAGTCTCTGTCTTCCCTCTTAGTTTAAATATGCACCTACATAGACATATTTCTGTCAAAGTGCACTAGCACCCTCTGTATTTAGGTGAAAGCTGTAATCCTTGAAAAACCTCATATCCAAGAAGCCTCTAGTCTCTCACACTATCTGTTTAAATGTCCACCAATGTAGTCATCAAACTTCTGCCCAAGCTCACTAGTCCCTCTTTTCTTAGGTGAAAGCCTTTACCCTTGAGGAGCCTCCTGTCCCAGAAACACCCCCACCTCTTACTAAATGGTACCACTTGTACTGACAGCATCCCTTCAACCATGTGTCAAATTCCTCATTCTGATACTTCCTCGCTCTGCCCATCCCATTCCCCCTAGCCCACTGAGGAGGACCTCAGAGAAGGCCAGGGAAGTAGAGAGTGTCTTCAGTATGTCACTCAGCATTTGAAAGTTATTTTTTTATTTTTATTTAGTTTTTGTTTACCAGGTAAGTGCACTAGACAAATCCTGCCTATTTTCAGGCACGAGCCGGGGGAAGGGGATACAGATGAATGCCAACTGATCTTGAACCAGATTAAGCTGTCGGTGGTATTTTTAGTGAATGAGGGAAATTTGGCCAGGACAATGGGGAAATTCCCCTACTCTTTTCAAGAAGTTCCCTGTCTCAGTAGGCATGTTTGCCAGATCATTGGTAGTAACTCCCCAAGCTCCCCCCCACTCTACCATTCTCCCTACTCTATCCATACCCTGCATAGCTAATGCACCAGGAATGCATTTGACCTCACAATTATGCTTTTCTCCCTCTCATCACACCTTTTCCACCCCTATAATCACTGAGTCCCCTACTATTAGTATACTCCTTGCTGCATTCTTTCTGTTCTCTTGTCTGTTTGCCATCGAGCCATACTGTTCCCCTCTCTTGACTAGCTCCATCCCCCCTCCCCAAAGGTATCAGGTACCTGTGCCTCCTCCAGTGGTGCCTAGTGATTTGTAGTCAGGGTTTTGTTAGATTGAATGACTTCCTTGTGACTGCTCCTGCAACCCCTCCTCCTTCTTATTACCATCCAGCCTCCCCAGAGAGCAGGCCTCTTGGTTATGGAGGTGTGGGGTATGCCTGTGGGTGCCAGTGTCAGTGGCTCAGCAGGTAGCACACTCACCTCTGAGGCCAGGAGATCTGAAGGCTGTGGGTTATATCCCCACACCAGGCACTTGGGTTAAATCCCGATACTGACACTGTAGTGCAGCATGAGGTGGGTGCTGCACTCCTGAGGTGCAATCTTTCAGATGAGATGTTAAACTGAGGTCCCATCTGCCTGTCCTGGTGGTAGTTCAGGTGGATGTTAAAGATCCCATGTCACGTCTCGAAAAGACTAGGGGAATTTTTTATTACCTTAACATCAAAAACACAGAAATAGTGTTAAGTCACACAAAATGAGATACAAATCACAAGGGAAAAAAACATATAAGTACTACAGTCATACGTCATGGCATATTGTGAAAATAATAATGAATAAACCTCCCCCCCAAGGAGTAAAGAAACTTTTAAGAAAAATCTAAAAAGAAAAAGAAAAGAAATCATACCCACAGTGTTTTAGTCACACATACTTATAACTGAAACCAGTAAACCCAAAGCTGAAAACTCCAGCCCAGTAGTGCCCTCCTTCACCAACCCCCATTTCTTTCCCAACATACAAAAACATGTAAAAATCATGAGAAACTGATTTGGGACACTTATTTTATTTGATAAACATAGAAAATCCCTTCCACCAATTATCAACCTTCCTGGTGGTATGGACCTCAAAATCTTGAACATAAACCTTCTCCATTGCCATTTCAATCAGTAATCCCACCATCCCATAAGGCATAAGCCTCTGGTACAATACCCACTGGCATCTTGCTTGCCATAAGTAATACATTAAACGACAGCAAAAGATCATTAATGTGTCAGAATGATAAAGGTTGCCGAGATTAGA
The DNA here is from genome assembly GCA_016271365.2 of Neoceratodus forsteri. NCBI lineage: Eukaryota > Metazoa > Chordata > Ceratodontiformes > Ceratodontidae > Neoceratodus > Neoceratodus forsteri. The sequence goes on from CM057451.1 coordinate 207,947,012, forward strand.
AAATTGTCCTAGAACCAAAATATCATAATTTAACTGTCTCAACCACTGCATTTCCCATTTTAATGCTAGGAATTTCCAGAGGGAACTGGCATAGGAGCACTGGAAAAAACATGATCCATAGACTCCTCCTGATTAATACAAGCAATAAAGGGACAATTTTTTTCCTCCCTGGCCTTATGTTTGGCATTACCTTGAACACCAATCCTCCCATATACAGCAAGCCACAAAAACTCCCACATCTGGACAGGTAATCTATTATTATTCAGTTGCTGCAACACCCCTGGAATCAAAGAAGAAGGACAATTTTTAAAAGCAGGTGTCCCAGGGTAGAGTGTTGACATTACTGTGTGATATAATTGTGGCCCTTTAGTATCCCTCAAAAGTTGTTTAGTTAGGCCCCATTTATATAGCTTTTGGGCCGCAGGCCTAAAAAACTGTGGCACATGGATATGTTCCGATAGTTTGGGAGGAGTAATTTACCATGCTGAGTAGTACGTGACAAAGTAGTTTTTATTAAAAAATTATGTGGAGAAGATGTAGGAGCCAATCCCTCTCTAATGGTGTGTGAAAAATAAAGGGTGGCTAAAAAGACAATAGGGTCTACCATTCCTAAACCACCTTTGTCCTTTGCCAAATAAGTACATTGTCCCTTAATGGGTTAAGCCTGTTTCACCAAAGCATTTGGAAAAAAAGGCTGTATAATTTAATTTCCAAATAAACCAGTAGGGGAAAAATCATTGCAGTGTATAAAATCATAGGAATAATAAACTGCCTAATAACTCGGATACGTTTAAGTTTAGTCAACTTCCAATGCTTCCATCTTTGGACTTTAGTATCGACCATGGCCAAGGTGTTTTTCCAATTTAGGGAGGGGATATTTTGGGGTCCAAAAAGAATCCCTAAAATCTTTAAAGGTTCAGCCAAAATCTGAAGACCTTGTATCGTAACTGGATCGGGATAGCCAGAGCCCACGAATAGGCCTTTACTCTTCTGAGCATTCAATCTGGAATTGGAGACAAATGAAAAAGTTTGCATAAATTCTAAAAAAGAGGTCACTCGAGTGTGGTCAGAAAAGAATAAACAAATGTCATCTGCATAGGCTTGTAAATACAGTGTCTCTTTCATGGTAGCCCCTAAAACTCCCATCCAGTGGGAAGAAGCAGATAGATATCGAATTAGTGGATGGTAAACATATACAAAATGGGACTTAGCGGACATCCCTGCTGAACCCCAGTTTTAATATGAAATCCTTCTGTTAGTTTATTTTTTATCAAAGAGTGTACTATTGCAATGGCATATGGAAACTGTACCCATCTTATAATTTGAGCGGGAACACCATATTGACTTCTCACTCACACATTTGTGTTTGTCTTTGTCAGTAGTTTAGTTTTTGTGGTTTTTCATGTGTTTCTTCTTGGAGGAACTGGACCATTCTTGGACATAACATCTATGAACATTTTCTGGACTAAGAAACTACAAAACATCACAACCAGGTATAGGTATTCTCATCATAAATCAACTATTTTGGAAGACATCAAAAAGCAAAAGTGAGGTCAGTAAATCTTTTATACAAGTTTCTGGGTTGTGGAGTGCTGCATTGAATCCACATTTCCATCTGACTTTCTTAAAGGATGTGTGCTTGTCTTTGAGGTCTATTCACAACTGTTTTGGAGAACAAAGGGGAGATTCTAACAAAGGATTTTTACATCCTGTATATGCCCTAGGCTAATGTTCATCACCTTCAGGAATTTAACACTTTCTGGATCTTTGATCTACAGTAACAATCAGTTTTCTGGTCCACAGTAGCTCACCATGAGTCACTCTGGAACACTCACCCTTGCTACAGTAAACATTTGCAGTCTCCTGCCAAAACTGGCAACTCATAGATTGGGAGGACGAATCCTGCTTCTGATACTGCTATTATGCTTACATGGGGTATCTACTTCTGTTCCAATTAACAACCACTATGGAGAGAATACCTCATAACACAATGACTTTACTTTCTCCAACCAAATTGCCCGAAACACAACATATGCGTGCCTACACCACCCTTATCCTTCTGAAGGGTTGTACCTACAGCTCGTTTCATATGCTCAGAAAATACAAAATGACACAACTGGTTCATCTTCCATTCCACACTATTAAACTGTGGTTTCCCCTACTCCTCATCATCCTATTGTCAGGGGACATAGAACTTAACCCTGGCCCCTCTGTCCACCACTCTCCCACTGATCTATCGACTGTCTCAGGAAAAGGACTTCTCATTGCTCATATGAATATTAGGAGCATTACCAGGCACTTTGCTGATCTCGAGGCATGGATGAAAGTGTACAGTCCTGACCTACTGTGCCTATCTGAAACATGGCTCAAGCCTCACATTCCAAACTCTTTATGTTCCTTGCCCAATTATTCCTTGATACGGAGAGATAGGCCTTCCCCAAAACGTGGAGGGGGGTTGCTATCCTCTATAAAAACCATCTTGATGTTACGGTCTGCCCACCCACTGGCTCACCCTCAGTCTGTGAGTCCCTACACACAACCATTGCCCTTGGTGCAAAAAACCTCCACATTATCTGCGCCTACAACCCACCCACTGGAGGCATCACAGGTCTTCAGGATTCACTTAATCAAACCGTCACAAATGCCAAGCAAAACAAGGTCATAATCTTGGGTGACTTTAACCTAAACTGGCTGGGACCAACTCACAGCACACTGCTGACACTAACACAGAGCTATAACCTGCACCAGATCTTAATTGAACCCACTAGAACCACCCCTTCTCTAACTACCTCCACCGTCCTAGACTAGGTACTGGTGAATCGCCTTGACCATGTGCAAACTGCAGGCATCTTGGCAGATGCTGTCACAGACCACTCCCACACTTTCTGTGTATGGAGCCCAGAGACTGCTCCCCCACCCCATCCACGCTACATCACAATTACCAACTTTGCCAAACTGGACGTGGAAGCTTTCCTCTATGATGTATCCTGTATCAACTGATCTGACATCTATCACTCCCATGATGTTCAAATAGCCTTCGATATCTTCATTGATAATTTCACAGCACTTCAGGATAAACATACCCCGAAGGTCACCAGAAGAGTCAGGGGTAAACAAACAAGATGGCTACACAAGGACCTGCTGGCTAACCTGTGCACATGGGACAAACTCTGTAAGAAGTATAAAGTGTACAGACTACTGGAGGATTACAATACCTACAGGGCCTCTTGGAGCCCCTGTAAAAAACAAATCAGAACAGCAAAGAGCATCTACTGCAAGGAACTGCTCACAAACTCTGCTGGCGACCCTAGAAAATTCTGGACACACATCAAGACCTTTCTTGGAGCTACTCAGTCATCAACACCAGGGGATATGATCCTAAATGGTGTACATTGCAATGACTCGAACCCTATAGCGAATGCCTTTAACAAATTATTCACGGACCTGTCTCAGTACACCTTGTCCTTCGCTTCACCTCCCACAGCATCTCAGCCTTACTGCACACCCCAGAGATCTGCATCTGGTGCTGACCACTGCCAACTAACCCTTCCCCCCCTTTCCACTTTAAAGCTATATCTAGATCCAAGGCCCAAAGGCTATTGCAAAACATATCCGACAACACTAGCCAAGGCTGAGATTCACTCGAGCCACGACTCCTGAAGCTAGTGGCACCATTGATTGCCTCACCACTGGCCAAGATTTTCACTCTGTCCCTCTCTCTCTTAGCATTGTCCCAGATCTCTGGAAGATTGCCCGAGTTACGCCTATCCTTAAAAAAGGAGACCCAAAGGATATCAACAACTACAGGCCTATAGCCATCCTCTCTGTGTTAAGCAAGCTACTGGAGAAGCTTGTTGCAACCCAAACCATTGACTATCTCACAAAGAACAACCTTCTCTCAGACACTCAGCATGGTTTCAGAAAAAGGCACAGTACCTCAACCACTCTTCTCAAATTCTCCACCGATGTACTCTGCAACATGGACAAAGGCCTACTCACTGGAGCAGTATTTATCGCTCTTACCAAAGCTTTCAATCTTGTTGATCATCCCCTACTTCTCTCAACCCTGCATAGACTTAACTTCTCATCCTCAGTAGTTAACTGGTTTAACAACTACCTATCAAACAGATTACAACTTGCTAAATTCAACTCCGCTATCTCGGATGTGACCAGCACTGACATCGGAGTACCCCAGGGCTCCATCCTGGGACCCATTCTTTTCTCGCTATACGTCAACAACATAGATTATGCCATACTCTCCTGCTCAGCTATCGTATATGCTGACGATCTTGTCCTCTACTCCAGCGCTGACAAAGTTAACATCATTAACAAAAACCTCTCCTTGGATTTCAGGAATGTGCAAACATGGCCAAATGCTAATAAGCTCATCCTCAACACAAAAAAGACCCAAGCCATGCTATTTGGCACTGCCCCCAAACTCAGGGCCTGCAAGGAACTCCTCCTAGTCCATGACTCTGGGGGGTCTCTCATCGACTGTGTCACATCCTTCAAATACCTGGGAGTCCTCCTTGATAAATCCCTTGATTTCAGTCTGCACATCCAGTCAACCTGTAAAGCAACAAATGCCAAACTTGGAATCGCCTATAAGACTTGTCACCTGCTAACACCATCTGACAAATTGGCAATTGCCAAGGGTATTCTGCTTCCAGCACTGACATATGGTGTCTCCACTTTTGCTAATGCTCATAAGACTACTCTCCATAAATGGGATGTCGTGTATAACAACATATGTCGGTATGCTTCCTCTTCCCATCGCCTCAAGCACCACTGCACACTGTATAGTGACCTAGGCTTGCTCTCCCCAACTGCCTACCCACTATACTCCCTAGAGACCCTCACAGACTCTGTAATCCATCACCAAACCCCCTCCTCCCTTGCAGCTCTACTTGTACCACAGACACCTGCCCACGAACTACGCTCGGCAAACAAATTTCTACTCACCATACCCAGGTGTCTTACTTCAAAAAGCTCTGGAGTATTTCACTGCACCACCCCAGCCAACTGGAACTCCCTTCCTCCTGCCTTGAGGCAGGCTAAGTCCCACCCAGCTTCAAAAAAGAACTATATCGTCACCTATCCCAGGACCCCTGCACATGCTTTGATTCTACTTAATGCCTCACAGCTAACCACCCTATTTCGCCCAAGACACTGCTGCACTTCTAAACAAGCTTTGCTATAAAATGTCTTTATAGCTGCCACTTAGCCCAGTTTCAGTTATTTGCATATACTAATGTCACTTTTGTTATCTCTGCATAGCTATATGTATTTTCTCGAGTACTGTCTGACTTGATCTGTATTCTAACCTACCTGTACTATATAATATGTAACTGTACTATATACTATGTATTGTATAATCTCATCTTATTTTACGTATGTATTCTCCCAGGTCGTGCCTGAATATAGTCAACTTTGGCTAGCGCACCTAACCCGGTTAACAAAAACTAAATTAAAATAAATCAATATGCCCCCAAAGTAAAAAATAAGAAGGGGTGGTAGACCCTATCAAAGACCTTCTGTTGATCCAAAGAAATAATACTTCCAAATGTCCCTTGTAAGGAAAATTGCTCAATCAAATCTCTTATAATCATGAGGGCATGTTGAAATTTTCTACCCAGAAGGCCACAAAATTGCAAAGGAGAAATGGCTGAACAGGCATAAATCCTCAGTCTAACATTTAGAATACCAGTCAAAATTTTATAGTCAGAATTCAAGAGTTATGGGGCGCAAATTGTCCAAAGAAGATTTATCCCACGATTTAAACAACAAAATCAGCAGTCCCTCTGTAAACCAAATAGGGAAACTTTCCAGAGATAAAAAATAATTAAATACCATTTCTAAGCTTAGTGAAATTCTTTGGAGAAGGTCTTGTGTAATTCATTAGTAAGTCCATCCAGACCCGGGGAAGTCCCACTTTTCAGGGTTTAAATAGCTCCCTCAATTTCAGCCACCATTAAAGTTGTGTCATCCCTAATGCCCCTTCTGGATCCCTTGGAAAATCTATATTATGTAAATATTATGTAATATCTGACTCCATAGGGGGTACCGAGGGAGTATGAGACAACATAAAATCTCTAATAACCTTCGAAAGGCCTTCTGTAGAATGTATTATGTGTCCATCCTGAAGTAACAAAGATTCTGAAGAAGTCACTTCTTTAAACCTTTTTAAGGCCTCATGGGGATCTCCCTGTGGGGATTTTTTTGTACCATTTTGTAATAATGCCTTAATGATACTAGCCCTGTCATATTGATACTCCTACATATGTTATTTTAAGGTATCGTTCTGTGATGTGTAATCGTATCTAGAAGTATTAGCCATGGAAAATAAATGTTGTAATTGTTGAAGTAATTTAAGATAATGAAGAAACTTAACATTCTCCCCAGACTTACCTAGGTTTATAAGCAGAACCATCATGTCTGCCTTAGAATCCTTCCACCAATCACCTAAATTGTCATATAAGAAGGAGACAGAGAGTCTGGCAAGCAACAATTCCTTAGTTTTATACAGCACAATAATGTTAACTGGAACAGAGGAATTCAATTTCCATTGAGGCTTATGAGGTGACCGCAATGGTGTGTTTGAAAAAATACAGTGCAAAAACAAGTGATCAGAAAATGCAACTGGAGTAGTCTTAAAGCCAGTTGAGGGAAGATTGTTAGAAAAAAACATATAATCGATGGTAGAGGTATATTTATTATGCCTGTAGGTGAACTGGGGTCCACTTATTTGATGGTGTCTACCATCCAGTAGACCCGCCATGTCAACTAGGTGCCTCAGGGCATTTGAATCACAATAAATTTTCTTCCCTTGCCGTATGGGACCCCAAGCTTTAGATTTGAATTCACAATTAAAGTCCCCATTTAAAAAATTGTTATAGGAGGTAAGCAAAAAAGGCAGCACAGCAGCAAACAAGGCTACCCTTTCAGCCTTGACCTAGGAACAGTACACATTAGTAAATCTACAAGCCATATGCTTTCAAAGGCCATCCAAAATCAACAGTCTCCCCAGAAATAAATCAATCAGTTTAATTAAAGAAAAATCATAGGAATTAAAAATGAATTCCACCCCATCGGCCGTTTCAGTACTAAACGACCAATAGGAGAAGCCCCAAATCTGTTCCCTCTTAAAGAATCAAGACTGATCATTCCTAAACACCCATTTTCCTGAAGAAACAAAGATATACAGTATTACTATGAATAAAATCATAAGCCACCTGTCTTCTCCTGGAATTTAATATACTATGTACATTCAGAGTACCTACAGAGAAAGAAGTCAGGTTTTAAGAAATGTAAAAATTAACAATCTTTTTTCCTTTTCTTTTTCTTTTTCCCTTTATAACCCTCTTGAGAATGGAGTGGGCTCTGTGGCTCTACTTTAGAAGATAAGGAGTTGGAATCACCACACTCCATCTCCAAATCCCCTCATTGTGTGGCCAGAACCACAAAGGAATTACTAGACTCAACCTCTACAGTGGCAGGAGCTACAATGGGTTTTATATTTCAGATTGACCGTCTAACCAGTACATCCACTAAAGGTGCAGGGAGTGGTTCAGGGTCCTCCATAACCTGTTGGTCTGTATAACACACCGGTGACAATGGGGGGTACAGGAAGGGGGGGTGGAGAGGGGAGTGGTCCTCACACTTAGAAGATTCATCCTTTAATGGGATAGGAAGGGAAGGCTGCACTTTGATAGGACCTGGATCGGGTTCAGTTTGATCCTTATCAGGGCAAAAAACTGAATCCTGTGCCTGTTGAATCAAGAGGTCCTGGCTAATACAAGACATCTTGTTCTTAGCTGCCCAAGAGCATTCAGTGAAGACATGCCCAGTGTCTTCACAGAGGTCACATCTAGTATGATTTGCACATTGGAATGCAATATGACCTATTTCCCCACAGTTATCACATCTCAGTTTGTCACAAGAACTGGACAAATGGGTTTGAGACCTGCACTTATAGCAGGCCCGGGGTTGCCCTGCATAAAAACAAACCCCCTCATCATGGCCCAGCATAAAAAAGTTTGGAACATGTTCTATTCCTGTTTCAGTCTGTCTAAGTTTCACTTTGTAGCACCAACCCCCAATCAAAAACTGTTCAGTATCAAGAATTGCCTCAGGTGGACTAAACACATCACATTTGAGGGACAACCAGTAAGTAATATCATCCAAGTGTACCCTCTCATTCCAAAACATAACTATAACAAACTTAATCAAGGGCTTGGATAAAGGAATAACCAAAAAGGGGGTCCACATGGGAGAAAACTTAACTTGGTTGTAGCACTCCCAAAAAACATCAAGTGCATAAGCAGAATGAAAACTGATGTCAAAATTATCTTCTCTTGATATATTAATAAAAGCAAAGACCTCTCTCAAGGAGAAGTGTAAAGATTCTTTTAACAAAAATGTTCCCACATGATGCCTATCAGGCCTAACATCCAGGCCACCTTTATAATGTGTCTGCACTGGATTCCTCCGTGGTGCAGCTTCTTTTTTAATTTTTAAAAACTATTCAGACAATAAAGGTTTACTTAAGTCCGAAGATCCCTGATTTGTCACTTTAATGGGGGAAGATAGTTCAGTCTCCCCATCAGTGGGAAAGTCTGGAGCTGCCCCAGTAGCCCAGCTAGATATAGTTGGACCATCTCCTTGTTGCTGGAAGTTATGAGGTACCCCAGGATGATCTGGACTCAACTGTGGGGGGGGGGGGAGTTTACAGAATTTTTCCTTCTAGGAACTGCTGTGGGCCATCTTTCAGGTGTATTCTGTGAGAAATTTAATTTGGGGTTCCACTCTGGGGTAGGAAGACATGTCCTTTGTGTAGTTTGTGTCCAACCTGCTTCACTCAAAGCCTTTTGAGGTGACCATGACTCCATGGAAGACACTGTGGGGTCTAAATTAGGAGATGTAGACTGTAAGGCCAGAACAGTAGGCTATAGTGCTGGTGCCTTGCTGTGAGTAGGAATCGACATATCAGTCCCTGATAAAACAGGAGATGTCCTCAAATGTCTATTTGCCAACGTAATGGCAGTACCTTTGTCTTTCTTCTCATCCCCCCTCCCCACTCGAGGGGTCAAGCCTTGTTGGAGAAGGAGAATTCAGTAACTCCTTCCTGCAGCATTGGGACAGTTTGGAAAATCAAGTCTGCCCCTGGGACCCCCCCCCCCATAGGAGAATCAGGTGAAACACCATGAAAAACAAATCCCAAGGCTCTAGATAGTGTAGCAGTCCCAGAGGGAAGAACAGCATCAGTCTTAACATTTCCTTTATTGCCCACTTTGCTAGGGCCCTTAGACAGATCACTGCTATCACAGTGCAAGGGAGCTACATTCGCAGAGGAAGCAACCTCTCTCTCAGGCTGTAGGCATGAACCCTTTTAGGTTCCAGAACTTCCAGCCTCTAATAATAATGCAGATGGTACAATGCTAGAGAGAATAGCAGAGGGATGACCGATTGACTCACCCAACTGCACCAGTCCTTGTGATGCAGCCATGTCATCCGCAGAGTCAGGCCCACTGACAGGCAGCCCCACAGGTTTGACAGCTGCCTTCTCTTTCCTAAGCAATGCTAGCTTCTCCTTCAAATGCTCCATTTCTCTTGCCTTTACCTCCAACTCCTTTTGAATCTGCAAGCAGAGCACCTCTTCTGATGGAAGAACACTTGTTTCCACAGCTAATGCCTCAATATTTACTCCCGTCTCACTCAAATCCTTTCTTAGATAAAAAGATTTCAACATCTTCCTGCTGAATATTTCCCAGATTTCGCTCATGGGGTATGATGGTATCCATGAACTTAAGGTTAGAATGCTGAGACCACTCCTCCTCCTCAAGGACTTCCATCTCCTGTGGAGCTCCACTCAAAGTGGCCGTAGTTCTCAGATGGCTGCTCCCCCTACAGCACAGTAGGGGAATTTCCCCAGTGCCATGGCCAAATTTTCCACCTTTCTCTAAAAATACTATCAACAGCTAAATCTGGCTCGAGGTCAGTTGGCATTCATCTGCATCCCCCTTCCCTGGGTCATGCCTGAAAATAGGTAGAATTTGTGTTGTGCACTTACCCAGTCAACAAATACTAAATAAATAAATAAATACCAGCTCAGCAGGTGACACAGCATGCATATCCCTTTCCATGCTGCTGCTAGCTATACATGGAGCTCAATAAATCTTCTGCATAATGGGCAGTGTCAGGTTTGCTAGAGTGCATGCCAGGAAATTAGTGCCATGGAGACCCTGCAACATACTACCTACTCAGTGATCCTGTGCTCCATACTACCTGTTGTTACCACTTGTTTAATATCTAATACAGTACTCCTTCATACTATCTGATACACTCTGCTATGCATTAACTTCTACAGTACCTCCTGTATCCTTTGTAGCAGCTCCCTTTAACACCTTACACTAGATAGGGTGTTGGGCAACTGGCTATGTTTTACCCTTTACTGGTCTTACTCTTTTCCTGTAGTGCAATGCCCTGTGGTTCTGTGGAAGTCCTGCAGATGCATTTTAGGTAAATGCTGAACTCCTACTCTACATCACTTATGCAATGACATGCTCTCATAATGGTAACCTTGGCTCAACATGAATTTAACCTGACTTTCTGATCTCTCCTGATTGAATGCTGCTTAGAGTGTTCTTGGTGGGGATCCAGGTCTGTGGAGGATAGATTGGTGCTGGGAGCAAACTATGGTGAGTATCAGAGGATTATCACCCTGAAAAAGACAGTGTTCCTGTCACAGGTGACTGCTTAAGAAACGAACACAGCATCTAAAATCTTCAATACTGTCAACAGTTTGCTAAATTCACCCTGTTGACAGGATATTTTTTCTTTTACTGTAGAGAAGTGCAATGAAAGTAATCAGTTCTTTCTTTGCAAGGTATCCTCTATTCCTACTGTGAGCTCCTCAAGCAATATGTCATGGGCTGGCACTTGCCTACACTGTAATGGGCTTAGGTATTTTGCTGTGCTAGAAGGAGTTTGAGCCAGCTTTGTGGGAAAAGGTGTTCTTGGTACTGTCCGAGCTGTACCCTACTTATGATGCTTTAGACCCAGCACTTATTCAACTTCTGCTTGGCTGCTAGAGATCCTGGTGCCATTTTTTGCTGAGATAATTGGATGTTCCTTGATGCAGAGTGTCTTTCTGTCTGCACTGGAGTGGGCAGTGGTGAGACCCCTCCTGAAAAAAAAGCATCTTTGGATCCCAGTGTTCTGGTAAATCACAGGCTGGTTTCAAACCTTCCATTTGTATGGAAGGTATTTAAAAAGGTGGTTGCAGTGCAACTGGAGAATCATTTAGAAAGAGATATCATCTACAAACGTCTATAGTCATGTTTCAGACCTTGCAATACTGTAGCACTGATACTTCCCTCACCAAGGTGTTCAATGAACTCCTTCTGGAGCGAGCACGGACATGGTTCCATCTTTGTCCTGCTGGATCTTGCCTTAGTGTTTGACACTACTGACTACTGGTTGCTGTTGGTTCAACTGAGGCACAATGTAGGACTCCCGGGGATGGTGTTACAGTTGTTTGAATCCTACTTGTCTGGTAGAGCTCAGCAAGTGGTCTTAGGGTGTAACATCTTGGGTAGTATTGCACTCTTCTCTTGTGTGCCCCTGGGTTTGACCCTGGCTTCCTTCTTGTTCACTGTGTACATGCTGTCATTGGGGATGATCATTAGATAGAGTAGTTTGGGTTTTCCCTTTTATTCAGATGATATCCAGCTGTACTTGTGGACCAGACAGAGGTCTTGTAGTCACCAGGTAAGATGAGTACCTATCCAAAGTGCAAGACTGGATGGCCTCCAGCTGCTTCAGTCTTAATCCATTAAAAACAGAGGTGGTACTGGTGGTATCAGGTCAATGTGGGTTGGAAATGAATGGCAGCAATGACCTTTTATCATTTTTAAAATACTTTGTGCTTGGAGCTGTAGATATGGTGAAGAATCTGTGGGTCATTGTATACTATAAGTTGACATTGGAACAGCAGGGTCTTCAATAGTCCACGGTGCCTTTTTCTATCTGTGTAGCATTGCATGGATTTAAAAAAAATCTGAAATCAAATAACCCAGTGACACAGTTCTTGGCTTTGTAACATCATGACTAGATTACTGCAATGCCCTTTATCACTCCTGAACGCTGATCATTGGCAGGGGCAGAGGTGTGGCATCCAGTGCCTCAACCCTATGTGCCACTTGTCCAGCCAGAATGCAGGCATAAAGGAGAACTGCTCTGAACCTGTAGGCTACTCTTGCTATAGAAGCTGTGTTTCAAACACTGGTTCACACCATGTTCTTGTTCCATCTTCACTAGCCACTTTTAAATTTAATGGGTGTTTCTGATTTACATATTAGTGGTCAGGACCATTTTAGAACTATATGATGTACAGTACTTTATATAATGCTCAGCTCTTGAATGTTATATTCTTCTGACACTGATGCAGGCTTTATTGATTTTGAATAATGCCTTTAATTGATGAACAAAAAAGGTACACAGTAAATATTTAAACAATTTTAATTTCTTGTTTGTGAACCATTTTAACATCTTACAGTACTTCAAAATTATTTCAGATTAAGAGGGATTGAGCCCCTTTCATTTAGTACAGTACAGCTCATTACATTGGCACCTGTGCTTATTTTACTGATCTTTTTCAACTAGCGTTTCTGTATTTTCTGGACTGTGTGTACTGCTATCATGTGCCATATACTCTCTTCATTAATGCCTACCTGCCTACGCCCCCAAAAAAAATATGCTGACTTGACACTGCCAGTAACCATGTGGTCTTTAGTGTGTATAGTTCAGTTGTATACTGCACCATAATTGTCACTTGTCAGTTTTCTGATCTGGCAAAGGAGATTTTTCATAGCTCCAGAAAATATGTATGACTATTTTTAAAACCCTCATAGCACCACCATAATTGTGTAAAACAAACACTGCCCACTCTTGCAGCATAAGAACTCGATTACTCCTTCATCTATGCTGCTTTATCCAACCACAAAACTACACTCTCAGCAAGATTCTTGTGCTCCTATAGTACTGCACTGTCCCTACCAGGTTTACCTGCCTCTGGCCTACAGTACTTATTTTGGTCTGTGTTATCACCATTGTTTGATAATGATAGCATATACATTTTATTCTTCAAAACCAAATTCAAGTCATTGCTAAGTAATTTAGCTAATAATGTATGTGTCCCAAATGGTTGAGAATGACAGACAGAATCAAAACACCAATTCATGAATATTGGATAAACAAGAATTATCTTGAAAGTCTGACCTGAAAAAACTGTACCCTCTATACATATAGCATCTGGATAATGGAGGAATCTGTCAGAGTATGACATCTAGTAGGAAATAAAATCTCAGTGGGAGGACATGGGATGCAGGGCCTGAAATTCAATTTCAAGGACTGTTGCAAAATCAACGCAAACTGATTGTACAGCAGTCCCTTTGCTGCAATCCCATTGAGCTATGCTCATGGTAGTTACAAGGGCACTTCATGCAAATGGACATGAATGTACACTTATGCCTGGTAGGAGGCAGGGCTGACATATAAATGACATGCAGGACCATTAATAATGCTAAAATGCCCCAGTGTACTCATCCATGCACTTTCATGACAACCCTACATACTGCCAATAAGGGCTGGAGGTAGAGAGCAATAAGAGTGCTACTCAGGTGTGCACAGACATTAGAGACTGGGATTATCATGGGCCAAATCCAATAAATGGCCACACAAATGGGAATGTAGCTGTAAAAGAGGTACCACTGGACTGCCAGAGACAGGAATAAAATGGGGTTTGGGTCAGGCCCACCGGAATACCAGAGGGGGAAGCACAGAACACACAAATGAAAACAATGATGGGCCCAGAAACAGACCTTATGTACAGTTGCAGCACTTGATATAGTAAAGAAGTTCCTGAAATTTCTGTGATATCTCTAGAGAAATGCCCTGCCTGCCTTCAGTACCACTGTATAGCCACCAGAAACTATCTCTTTTGAAATGTCATAAATATTTTGAAATGTCTGAAGTATGCTAAGTTAGTGTTCTTTTTATTTATGTAGTCCTTCACCCTCTGGGATTTCAACCCACCACTCAGTACATTAACATAGCATAATGCCCCCTCTGTCATACTGTATTCCTTATGCACCTGGTCTATTTAGCCTGGATATTGGGGGTTCCACCATGCCGCATCGACATGAAATTTGTCGAATGGCATTACAGTGATGGCACAATGCTGACAGTCAGCATTGTGCCATCAGATGCAAAAGGTGTTTTTTTACTGTGGGGGCTTTGCCCCCCACTCACCCATGTGGGGGGCTCTGCCCCCACACCCACCACATTTTATATTATCAACTCTGAGTCGAAGTTGTTTCAGGGAGGGGGTGAAATCACAGCAGAAAGCAGTGTCAGCAATACCATGGACCATTACAGCAGACTGCAGATTTTGTCACTGTAATGATCTTCAAGGTATTGCCATCGCTGTGTGTACGGTATACCGATATTGCATTGGAATAAAGAAATACATACTCCATGTCCATGGGTACTGTAGTTCACAGTTTGCAAACTATCTCAAACTGTATTGCTAGTATCTGTAAACCCTCAGTTGTTAATTCTTTGTGAAATTTAAGAGTTCCAGTTTACAGTAACCTATTACATTTACTGTATATGGGACTACCTAGAAATACTCAGAGAATACATATAAAGGAATACTGTTTAAAAATTAGTACTCTGTGATATTTAAGAGTTCCAGTTTACAGTCATCAATCACATTTACTGTCTATGCGACTGCCTAGAAATACTCAGAGAAAACATATAAAGGGATACTATATATTTAAAAATTATACTTTTCTCATTTGTTAACAGTACCAAAAATATGATATGCAGTTCTGTGGATGCTTTAGAAAAAAACCAAAAAACACAATGTTTTCCTTGTAATGCAAAAAAAATATGTTTTTGGAATAACAGAGGGAAATGTTACCTTCAAAAGATTTTTAGTATATGGGCAGCAGTCCAACAAAAGAATTACAGTATTCTTAGTGATGGATGTCTTATTGTGGTGTCATATTGCACAGTAGTAACCATGAGGGACACCATGTCCTCAAGAATCATACCCTTGCTTCCAGCTTAGCAGACAATAAAATGTGAAGTTCAAAACTGTGTATTTATTTCTATGGAATTTAGTGCCACAATATGATCACTTGAGAGTCTCATGATTTTTTTTATAATCTTTTCAAGATTCCTTTCAAATTGTGCAAGAGGCATACTAGCTTTCTACTGTTAGTGAATTTGCCAGTGTGTGCACAGAACTTTCTTGGAATTTATTGTTAGTGCCCAATTACCTTTCCTTCCAAAGAGAAAGAACAATCCTCAAGAAAACAATGCAACCCTGTCAGAAATCTACTGGCAAGTTTCCTAATCATAAGGCAGTGGGCTACCCTTCAGAGTAATATATATCATTGCAAAAAACATTGTTAATGCACCAATTAGGGTTAAATTGACAAAAGTAGAGGAATCTAAGGTTTCCAACTTTAACACCCCACCCTACAGGCAGCAACAGGAAAAATCATTATGATTTGATCTCTCCTGCATCTTTGCAAACCCGGTTTTGAGGAGTACCTTGGGGCTGTCAACTCTAATGCTCAGCCCATTCCATCAGTAAATAAGCTTAGATGTGTAGAGTATATGATAATAGTGATAGTGTTAGGGTTGACATCCCCAAGGTGTACCCCATGCCTGATTTGTGAAGACAAAGGAGAGGTCAAACTGTAATGTTTTTTCCTGTTGCTGCCTGCAGGATGGGGGTGGGGTATTAGGGTTGGGAACCCTTAACACCACATTTTCCTACTTTTGTCACTTTACCCTAACTGGTGCATCAATTAAGTTTTTTTTACAATAAATGTCCTTACATTTTGAGATAGTATTTGTATACTCATTTGCCTGTGGGAGCACAGGGTGCTTGGAGCCCTGTGTTTCCATCACTTCATAGACCAATACATCTATATTGGTGTTGAAGTACAAGTCCCAGGTCCCTGTGCTTCCATTTCTGCCAAAACAGCAGTTAATTTGTTTTGTTGTATGGTTTGTTAAAGTTACAATGTTATCCTATGGGCATTTGAAATTCTTTTTTTTCCATGGCTTTTTTATATGGCCTCTAAATCTTTTTTGGGGGGTGGGGCAATTATATACTATTTTTATAGTACACATTGAAACCTTTGTTTTAATATATAGATTGTCCCTTAAGTTCAAATATTGAGGGAGTTATGGTTTGATGAAGTTCAATTGTGGGGGAAAAAAACAAAGTCCAAAATCTTTTCTTGTATGACGGCATACTTCTTTGTATGAAAGAAAAAGACATTCAAAAAAGGGTCCCTTCATATGAAAAAAGAATCAGAAAAAAAACCTAAGTCCAAAATCTTTTTTCATACGAGGGCATCATTTTTCTTACAAATGAAAAAAACAACATTTTTTAATTTTTCATATGAAAAAAGAATCATAAAATAAAAGTCCAAATTCTTTTTTTGAATGAAGGGATCCTCTTTTTTTCAAAACGGCCAATCCGTTTTTCGTATGGCCATGCAAAAAAAAAAAATAAAAAATAAGCTCATGAAAAAGGATTTTGAAATGCATAAAAAATACATTTCTGGGTCATTTTTCCAGAATCAGAGTGAAAACTCCACATAACAGGATCCTGATTAGCAAGATACATGCATTGGTGTGTGTGCAGGATTTTTTTTAAATTTAAAAAAAAACAGAAACAAGATGGCAGTCATACAAGAAAAAATATTTTTTCCTGACAAAACGGATTACTTCCATATGAAAAAGGATCCCTTTTCATATGGACCAACTACTTTTTTTGTTCCTAGTAGCTATCCAAAAGACTGTACTGAGCACACTCAGATCCATGACAAAAAAAAAAAACAGCAAAAAGAATAACTTGTTTTTCACTTTTTTGCACTATCCAGATCATATAATTCACACATCTTACTGGAACAAAACTTGGCACGTCAAAAGATCTACCTGTCCCAAGACATGTGCTTGCAAAGGTTTGTGCAAATCCATTGAATGGATGCGCAGCTATTAAAGTGGAAAGTATGATGCTAACATAGAAACCCCTGCTCAACCCTAACTAGTGTCTCTCTCTCTCTCTCTCTCTCTCTCTCTCTCTCTCTCTCTCTCTCTCTATATATATATATATATATATATCTCCAATGCTTGTGAGGATATTTTGTAGTAGTTATCATTGATATTTTCATTTCTTCTCATCTAGAGTGAGAATATCAAAATATTCTCATTCTAGGCCCCCATGGCAAAATACATCCTCACTGTCAGCAGCACAAGCACCACAGTTCCAAAATGTAAACACTTGGTTTCAGTTAATGGCTGGCTCCCAAGGAGTACTTTAACTTTTGAATGCCTTCCTACCTTAAGTAAAAATAGCACAAAATCCTTTTAAATGTCCCGAAAAACATGTTCTCCCTCTGTTTCATGCCTGACTTCTGCACAAACCATGAAATATTCTCTAAAAGGTAATTTCCCCTGCAGCATACATCCTTCTGTCTCCCAACTTGCAAACTCCATTTCAACAGCATCACTCTGTTTCATCCTCTGAAAGCAAGCACTGTTCCAAAGTCTGCATCTTCAGAGGCCCCACCCACTTTGATGTTTAACAGCCGATGACTACTCACTCCGCATAACCGTGCATCAGGTACTCGCATGCTGATGCACTATCACAAGCAATAGCATCATGTGCATCAGTACTTGGCAACAATCAATCGGTCATCCTGGAAAAACACTCAAACATCTGAATTTAAAACAAAACAAAACACTGCAATCAAAACAAAACTTCACAAAACATTAAAAGGAATGGATAAATGTAATAAGCCATACCCCATCAGATATATGTGTGTATTTCTCTCTCATGTTATTCGACCTTTGACATCTCTCATGGTTCCACCACTTGTGATGTCATCATAAGATCAAACTACATGCAGGAGAAATATCACAGCTATTTCTGATGGGGCATGGCATATCCCATGTACAGTATATGTATGTATTTATATATTTATAAAACATATGTCTTAGGATAAATAGCAAGTAAACAACTGTTATTGTGATCTACTCTACAATATAATATTATCTTGCTCATTACTAGTATGTCATCCTGTTACCTTCTGTTGCTGCATATGTCATTCCTTTCAATATTCTCACCACAGCTGACACATCAGTTAAACTCTCACACAAACAGGCTGTAATTTACACACCAGACCTCTACTTTTAGCTACTATCCGAAGCTTCTCTTTTCTTTACACTACATTTTCTAGTCAACATAAGGAATAATTACACCCTCCTTTACTACAGTATACCCTCATTTAGTACATTAATCATTCCATTCTTATTCATTAAATGAATTAATGCACTAGTAAGGGTTCAAGTTAATGAAACAGAAGTATGGAAATGTGATGTTATGGTTTTCAACACTAACTCACCCCCAACCCCACCAACAGTAAAAGGCAAAAACATTAGGGTTTTGGGTCTCTGGATTCTTGGCGTGTCATTGGTGGGGTCTTCGTTGGGATTGTCAACCCTAATGCTGACCCAGTTCCCTGAGCAAACAACATCAGGTGTGATCAAGCTACAACAGATTGTTGGCAACATATGATGAGACCCACTTCTCTACCTTAGAAGACTGTATCACTAAAAAGCACTGGCTTTTAGCTGTACCTTGTGCTTTGGACAAGAACCTGTGGGCTCAGGGGAGGGTTGAGCATTAGGGTTGACAACCTCAAAGAATACCCAATCACTGATTCCCAAGGCACCAGAGACCTAGAACTCTAACTTTTTTTTCCTTTTGCTGCTTGGGATGGGAATGGGTTGGAGTGAGGAGTTAGGGTTGGAAACCCTAACACCACATTTCACTACTTTTGTTGCATTAACTTGAACCCTAATTAGTGTGTTTATGCAGTTTTGTTTTTACAAAGACTGTAACATTCTTTGCAAAAAACAGTGTTAATGCACCAGTTAGGGTAACTTATTGCCACAAAAGTAGGAAAATATGACATTAAGGTTTACAACCCTAACACTCCACCCCACCTCCCCAGCAGCAAAAGAAAAAATATTAGGGTTCTGGGTCTCCCGAGTCTCGACAAATCAGTGTTGGGGTCTTCCTTGGAGTTGTCAACCCTAATGCTCACCCCTGTCCCCCAGCACATTGGCTTTAGTCCAAATCACAAGGTGCAGCTCCAAGCCAGTGCCTCATAGCGATACACTCCTCAAATGTAGAGAAATATGTTTTGCCACATGTTGCCAACACAATTTGTTGTAGCTTTCCTCATGCAGGGCCCTGTGTGAAGAAAGGAGCTCATGTGTCACATTGTTTGCTCAGGGAACGGGGTGGGCATTAAGGTTGAAAACCCCAAGGAATACCCCACCACTGATTAAGGAAGCCTCCAGAGACTCAAAACCCTACTTTTTGTTTTCCTTTAGCTGCTTGGAAGGGGTGGAGAGTTAATGTTGGAAACCCTAATGCCATACTGCCCTACTTTTGTGGTGTTAAGTTACCCTAACTGGTACACTGAAAAAGCTTTTCACAAAGAATTTTCTTTCCTTTTGAGGTAGTGAAGTTGTATCCTCATTCACGCAGGCCCCTTTGAGACCCACATGAATAGGTGCAGATATGCAGGGCCCTTTGGGCCATACATTATGGGAACACTCTTTCCACTGCCAGAAGTGCAGGGCCTGGCTACTTGCACATTCACGTTTCACGCATTCACCCTTTACACAATCACTCTTCAGACATTCACTCTTGATGTATTATTGCCCCTATTAACCCTAGCAACCTAACCCCACCATGCAAGCAACAAATTAGGCATGGGATGTACCTTGAGGTTGTCAAGCCTAACACTCACCCCATTCTCATACACTGTACACATCTCAGCTTATTTACTGATGGAATGGAGTGAGCGTTAGGCTTGACAATCTCAAGGCACACCCCCTACCTGATCTGCTGCCTGCAGGTGGGTGTGGGATGTTAGGATTGGAAACACTAACACCACATTTCCATATATTTTTCACTTTAACCCTAACTAGTGCATTAACAAAGCTTTTTGTAATTAATATATATTCTAGTGGCACCACTATAGTTAAGGTTGAGCAATGGGTTCTACTGTATGTTGAACCTCAAATTTTGCACTTTAATATCTTCACAACCATTCAATGGATTTGCATTAAATTTTGCTTGTGCAGTTTTGTGGGGTAGATCACTTGACATGCCAAGTTTTCTTCTAGTCAGATATGCAGATTCTGAGATGTGGATAGTGACAAAAACATTCAAAAAATCACTGTTTTTTGCCATTATTTTGTCACCTTGCTCTTAACGGTTTGGGATTTGGGTCTGAAATTTTCAAGGTAGGAAGGGCTTGGACCACTGATGTCCCTGAGGAAGCTCCATAGAGCGAAGTGTTGAGCTTACTGTTATCTTGGTAGTTGTTCTCTGTGTGTACTCTAATGTAGTGTTGCTGTCGTGTATTAATAAAACAAGCAATGTGGTTCATACAACTTGGCCTTCTTGCCTCCCTGTGTTTGAGATAGTAAACTACAGCTCCAGTGTATGGTTATATTGTTCTCTTTGTTCAACCTTTGGGTAGCACACCCTTAACCTGCACCACCTTATTTCTAAGGTGCAGTATCACCTGGACTTAATTGATGCACAGATGTGTCTTTGGCTGGTTTGGTGAAAAAAATATCAATACATTCCAGTTATTACATTTTAAAATTTCTGGTTCTGAGCATGCTCAGAAAGCACTGTAAAACAGCTGTATTAATGTTTTCCATATTTTTGGAAAAAAAATTAAAACCCATACAAATGATCTCCTGCAGAGAGACCAACACATGAATCCTGCTCATCAGGGCCCTATTACATGGATTCTGCACTTTACTATTGTTAAAATGACACCAAATGTGTTTTTTTTTTGGTATTTGCATCCTTTTTGTGATTTGCTTCTGCATTGTTTTTACATACAGCCAAAACAAAAAAAAAATGGCCATATGAAAAAGGATACCTTCATATGTAAAAAAAAAAATTGGGCTTAGTTTCCCTGGTATCTAGTAGCACCCCCAACCCTCTGATTGTCATCCCTGTATTGTTTTAATGTTTTCCTGGTGTCTAATGGCACCCCCTATCCTCTGCTCACCACCCCCATAATGGTTTTACTTTTTCTGGTGCCTAGTGGCATCCCCCACACTCTGATCACCATCCCAAAATGGCTTGACTTCCACTGCTGACTAGTGGCACTCGCCACACTCTGATTGCCATCCACATTGTGATTTTCACTTTTCCTGGTGTCTAATGGCACCCCTTCCCTCCAATCATCATTCCTACAATGCTTTCACTTTCCCCAATGTCTGGTGGCACCCAACCACCCCCTGATCGCTGTCCTTGTACTGTGTTCACTTTTCCTGGTGTCTAGTGGCACCCCTACTCTCTGATTATTGTCCCAGTGGTAGTATAATGTTTCCTGGTGTCTAGTGGCACCCCCATCATCTGACTGCTGTCCTGGGCTGAAATAAAGAAATCCATCCCTCGATATGTTTTTTTTTCAACCTGCAAAAAAGAAAATGTTCCCTCACCAATCTGACCCCCATCCCTACCTCCCACTCAGCACCCACAACCTCACACAGCCCCAGTACACCCTCTCAACCCACACTCACCTGAACAGGTCACAGGGTGAAAATCCACTCTCCAACCGGAGACACATATTGCTGCTGGAACCATCGACTGCAATATGAGAATCTACGGTAAGTACAGTTCAATGTATTTCAAAGGGGTTTTCAACTTTGCTGCATAATTTTGCTATTTTTGCATATCCCGCCTCATGAACAATGGTGGTTGAATTGCATAAATCCATCAGGAAAGGCAATTTTGTGGTCACTTGGTGAAATCACTTCTTGGGTGGGATTTAAACATTTTTACTGCCCTTATTCATGAAGTGGGGTGATAATAAGACTATGTTGAAATTTTGGGGTCAAGATATGTCAAAATGGCAAAGTTATGTGCATACTTTGAAATTTTACTACGCTCGCTCATAACGTTGTTATTATTTTGACTCTGGATTTTCAACATAATGATTTTTTACACCACCTCATGAATGTGATGGCTGTCATTTTTCAAATCTTAGCCAAAATGCGTTTTTGCACCTGTGGCATGGAATGATGTTTCCATGCTGCAGAATGTCATTTTGGCAGGAATTTCAACATTCTCAGTATGGGGTTCATGAGGTGGGGAAATAACAAGGCAATGCTGATAATTTGGTTGCTGTTTTGGCAGAAATGCAAGCACAGGGATCTTGGGGCCCTGCTTTCCTCAGCAACATATATCTAAGTTATTTATGGAGAGGCCCTGTGCTTGCACAGACAAATGAGGATATGATTAGACTATCTCAAAAATTAAGGAAATTCTTTGCAAAAGACTTTGTTAATATACTAGCTAGGATTAAACTGCCAAAAGTAGGGAAAGTGACATTAGGGTTTCCAACTCTACCACCCCACCCCAGCCACCAGGCAGCAACAGGAAAAAACATTACAATTTCACCTCTCCTTTATCTTTGCATATCAGGCAGGGGGTGTGTCTTGGGGATATCAGTTCTAATGCTCACCCCATTCCATCATTAAAGAAGCTTGAGATGTGTACAGTGTATGAGTAAGTGGTGAGTATTAGGGTTGACAAACCTAAGGGTTTACAAAGATGCTGGAGAGTTCAAACTGTATTGGATTTTCCTGTTGCTGCCTGGTGGGTAAGGGTGGGGTTTTAGGGTTGGAAACCCTAATGCCACATGCTCCTACTTTTGTTGGTTTAACCCTATCTACTGCATTAATACAGTTTTTTATTCAAAGAACACATATATTATATATATATATATATAAAACAAAGAACCTCAGTGCACAAGTACTGAGGCAATGGTTACCCCAAAGGGCATTGGCCGGGAAGCCAAGTTTCAAAGAAATACAAAATCACACATGCCCCTATAATGCAAAGCATCATGGGATGCATATGCAAATCACCACTGAATATTATGCTGGTTCAACTTTAAGCAGAAATGCATGGTGCCGAAAGGCCTCTCACACAGTTTGCAAAGGGTGCCAACAGAAGACACAGACATGTGTTTTGTCCTACCAGGACTCATCAGTGTGCCTTGTCTGTTTGACACTGCAGTGGAATGAACCAGCTACCCTAAGATGGACTATCTGGGTTATGTTGTGGTGAACCCAATTAAAGCAAAAAACAAATATCATAGTGGTGCGGTTGCTCCACTATAGTTAGTTTTTAATAGGCTGTTTAATGTTAAACCCCCAGTTTTTGCACTTTAATAACTTTAAAACCATTGAATGGATTTGCATAAAGTTTTGTATGTGTTGTCAGAGACCCAAGATCTCTTGATATGGCAAGTTTCATTCTGATCAGATGTGCAGATTCCAAGATCCAAACAGTACAAAACATGTAAAAATCGGGGGGGGGGGGGTTGCTGTTTTTGTTTTGGCCCATAGCAGCCAGACAGTTTGGAATTGTGATCTGAAACTTTCAAGGTAGAAAGGGCCTGGCACATAGTAGTGCCTTTTTACTGGTTTGGTGAAAAAAGAATAATCTGTTCCAGCGTAATAAGGATTTGAAATGTTGGTTCTGAGCATGCTCAGTAGGCACTTCAGGATAGTTGTTTGCAATGGAAAAAGAATTTGGCCATATGACAAAGGATCATTTTTCATATTGGGACAATTATTTTTTGTGAGGATAAAAGGTACTGGTCAGTAACACCGCAGAACAAAATAACTTGGACAAAAACAGTGTCACCATCAATATTGGCAGCACAAAATGTAGCATGCCAGAACAATGCAGGCCATGCAACACGAAGGTAGCAAGCAACATCCACCACATGGTGGCACTGCACTGGAACACACAGCAGCAGGCACCCATTCACAGGAACAGCACAGGGGTGCAGGGAGATGGAACAGGGCAGGGTGTAACCACCACTGGGGGAAGCTGGCCACTGGACACCTACCATGGTAATCTAATGGCACAGGGACCCACATAGTGGGGTACCCCCACCCAGAATGCTGAGTGATGGAAAACATGCACCGGGGTAACCACTGGAGGACAGGTGAACCATGGCCACCACGTGGATGGCCGTGTATAATGCAAGGGGCCAGAAGCACAAGCCAGCATGTCACCAGCAACACACACAACACATAGGACAGGAGAGATGAAACATAGAAACATAGAAACATAGAAGTTGATGGCAGATAAGGACCGCAAGGCCCATCCAGTCTGCCCATTTCTTTTTCTACCTTATAAATGTGCCATCAGCCTTTGCTCTGTCAGTGACCTATCTATTCATAGTCATTTGTATTGCTCCCTTATGCCTATCCCATGCCTGTTTGAAGCCCTGCACTGTATTCATAGCCACCACTTCTTGTGGTAAGCCATTCCATGAATCCACCACCCTTTCTGTGAAAAAGAATTTCCTCACATTCCCCCTTAATCGGCCTCCCTCTAATCTCATGCTGTGTCCTCTTGTCCTGCTATTTTTCTTATATTTAAACATGTTAGACTCTTTCACCTTGTTTATGCCCTTAAGGTGTTTGAATGCCTCGATCATATCACCTCTCTCCTCCTTTGCTCAAGGGTATACATATTGAGCTCCGTTAATCTGTCCTCATATGTCTTCTGATGCAGTCCCTGCACCATTTTGGTTGCCCTTCTCTGGACTGCCTCAATTTGGTTAATGTCCTTGTGAAGGTGTGGCCTCCAATACTGCACCTAATACTCCAGATGGGGCCTAACTAATGTCTTGTACAGAGGGATTATTACCTCTCTTATGACTTGTGATACTCCTACTAATACACCCTAACACCCCCTAGCCTTACCTACTGCTTTAGAGGTCTGCTTGGATGATTTTAGGTCATCAGTGATGATGATGCCCAAGTCTCTTTCTTCCTTTGTGACTGCTAGCAACTCC
This sequence comes from Neoceratodus forsteri, assembly GCA_016271365.2. Classification (NCBI taxonomy): domain Eukaryota; kingdom Metazoa; phylum Chordata; order Ceratodontiformes; family Ceratodontidae; genus Neoceratodus; species Neoceratodus forsteri. The sequence goes on from CM057451.1 coordinate 207,972,022, forward strand.
TCCCAGCCTATAAGTGGCTTCAGGGTTTCTCTTCCTATTGCATGATTTTGCATTCTTTGCATTAAATCCCAGTTGCCACTCTTCTGACCATTCTGCTAGTTTATCCAGATCTCTTCTCATTCTGCCCACCCCATCTGGCTCATCTACTCTGTTGCAGATCTTGGTGTCATCTGCAAACAGACAAGCCTTACCCTCTAGTCCATCTGCAAGGTCACTAATGAAGATGTTGAATAGGACTGGCCCAGGACTGATCCCTGAGGTACCCACTTGTGACTTGCATCTCTTCTGACTGTATACCATTTACCACCACTCTCTGTTTTCTGCCAGTCAACCAGTTTGCCACCCAGTTGACCACAACTCTGACCCACCCCGAGCCTACCCAGCTTATTTATCAATCTTCTATGTGGAACAGTGTCAAAGCTTTGTTGAAGTCAAGGTAGGCGACATCAACTGCTCCCCTGTCCACCACTCTGGTTACCCAGTCAAAGAAATCTATGAGATTAGTTTGACAGGACCTCCTTTGTAAACCCATGCTGTCTTGGATCCTGTGCCCTATGGATTCCAGGTATTGCACTATCCTTTCCTTAGAGTGCCTCCATAATCTTGCCCACTACTGAGGTAAGACTGACCGGTCTGTAGTTCCCTGCCTCCTCCCTGCTACCACTCTTGTGGAGGGATCACATGAGCCCTTCTCCAGTCTTCTGGGACCTCTCCTGTGCTCAGAGACTCACTAAACAATTCTGCTAATGGCTCTGCTAGTTCCTCCTTTAGCTCTTAAGTACCCTGGGATGTATGCCATCAGGTCCCATTGCCTTATCCACTCTGAGCTTAGCAAGCTCTTGTAGGACCCTTTCTTTGTGAAGGGAGTAGTGCTCACCTCCCCCCCCTGTGTCCATGATGCTGAGCTGCAGGCCCTGCCCTACCTTCTCTTCAGTAAATACTGAGCAAAAGTATCTATTTAGGATAGATGCCTTTACAGGGTCCTCCTCCTCCGCTGCTCCCTTTTCTCCATTAAGCTTAGCATACCCCTCTGGACTTTCTCCTTTCACTAATGTATCTATATAGAAAGTCTTGTCACCTTCTTTACTGTTCGTGCTAGTGTTCTCAGTTTGGGACTTTGCCTGCCTTACTGCCTTACCTGCTTCCCTTAGGGCAGTTTGGTATGCCTCCTATCTTCATCCCGCTGTGTTCCTTATATTTCCTGAAGGCCAGCCTTTTGGCTCTGACCTTTTCTGCTACTGTATTTGAGAACCAAAATGGTTTCCTTCTTCTTTGCACTTCCTTTTCTGTCTAACACAATGGGATGTTGCTTCAAGTATTGCATCCTTAATGTTTGCCCACTTTGCTGCCTACCCTCACCTGTGTTTCTTTTTGCCAGGGCTAGCTTAACTCTGTTGGCCATCTTATCAAAGTCAGCTCCTCTGAAGTCCCATATTTTGCCTTGGAATGGGATGATTTAGATGTAGTAGCCAAATTGAACCATACCATGTGATGGTCACTGGCCCCCAGGTGACCTTCTACCTGGAGATCTGTGATCCCTTCTTTGTTAGTCAGTACTAGATCTAGGATAGCCCTGTCTCTTGTGGGTTGCTGTACCAGTTGTTTGAGGCCCTCCCCCTGCAGGGAATCCACTATGAGTCTAGTTCTGGCAGATGTTCCTGCTGGTATTGACCAATCTGTATCTGGCATGTTGAAGTCTCCCATTATCAGAACCTCCCTTTAGCTGTCATGTTTTGTATATCTTCTAACAGTAATGTGTCTATGTCCTCCCTCTGGTCTGGGGGCCTGTAGACAACCCCAGTTCTTATGGCTGTCCCATTTCCTGTTTCAGGGTGACCCACAGTTCTTCTGGCTCCTTATGTGTATTCTGAATTTCTGTAGCTTTGATATTTTCATTAACATACAGGGCCACTCCTCCCCCTTTTGCACCTCGCTCTCTCTGAACAATACATAGCCAGGACTGAAGTCTCCAAGTGTGGTTACTGGTAAACCACATCTCACTAATTGCTACTATGTCCAGTTTAGCCTCTGACATTATTGCCTGTAGGTCTGGGATCTTATTTCCCAGGCTGTGAGCATTTGTGTACATGATTTTCCATTGGCCAGATTTTGGTGTGTTAGTTGTTGGGTGAAGTTTGGCATTACCCTGTGCATCTATGGGGAGCCAAACCTTTTTCTTACCTGGTGATGCAAATGAATGGCAAACACGCTGAATTCCTGTTTGACCACTAGCTGAGGGGAGGGTGTTCTTCCCATTCGACGATGGGGTGCTGCACCCTCCCCATTTGCTAGTTTAAATATTCTGCAAAGACGTCAAACTTCTGTCCCAATGCACTGACTCCTCTTTAGTCAGATGCAGTCCATCAAATTTAAAGAACTTTCACTCACAGAACTGTTGCCAGTTCCCTACAAATCTGTGTCCTTTTTCCTGGCACCAGTCCTTGAGCCACGTGTTTAGCTCCCCTATCTCCCTTCTCTGACCTTCCGTCCATCTGTTCCCTCCCAGACTGGCAGGATCTCAGAGAGGAGATGCCAAACGAAATAGATGATAGTTTGTCACCCAGCCTAGTCAGGTGTTCCTTGGGCTCCACAACTGACGGCTAGCGAGATCATTAGTCCCTATGTGTACTAGGACATCAATGTTTCTCCTGCTTTGTGAACAATTTTAGCTAATGCGGTCAGTGTCTCTCCATGCTGATGTACCTGGGAGACATCTGACCATCACCCTGGCTGGAGATGGGTATCAACTCCCCGAATCATGGAGTCTCCTATGATCAGAGTTTTTGGATTTCCTTTGTGCTTGTTTAGTTTGGTTCCTGATTTGGATGAGTTTTGTTGTGCTAGCTCCTGTGCAGTGGTGTCCTGCTCTGCAGTGTCTTCTGCCTCTTTATTTGATTTCAGAGATAGAGGCAGATACCTGTTTGTAGTGTTTATATGGTTTTGGAGGCAATGTGATGGAGAGCAGAGAGTGATGGGGCACCCGTTTGCTCTCCTAACCACCTGCCAACCTCCTGGACCAACTACCCTCTGCGGTCGAGGTTTTTCTGTTGGATGCTGGGGAAATGGCTGGTGGTTCTTATAATGTATTTCCTCTTCAATATGAAATTTGAGGCTTGCAATCTCTGCCCATGCTGCCTGGAGCTGAGCCCTAAGATCTCCAAAGGCCCAGCATGTAGGACAGTGTCCTAAATCCTGTAAGACTGTCCTTCTGAAAATTGTTCCACAGTATCTGCAGTTAATGAAATCCATTCCAAATAAGTTGCTGGGTTTGTAACCTAGTCAGAGTAATTAGAAGGAAAAAAAAGGAAAAAAAATGCATAAAAAGCAAGAACCACAGAAAGAACAAGGAGGTAAGAGCAGAAACAATCAGTCAACAACAAATGCAGTAACCCTGAAAGCTTATCCTAATGTTAGATAAAACTGTAAAACCTGTAAAGCACCACCTGTAATAATTTCAGAGAAGATATACCCTGTAAGAAACACTTTGCTCCAGAGAAAAATAAAGCAGTAACAGAAGATATACCTTGCAAAAGACAATTTGAATCAGAAGATTACAGCAGTAATCTGTTAGCACACACCTGTAGGCACACCTTGTAATAATGCAGAAGAAGGTATACCAGCAACAACAATTTGAATCAGAGAAAAAAATAAAGCAATGAAATGTTAGCAACAAACAGTAGCAATCCCTGTGAGTAAAAAATAAAAACACCACCACACAGTAAATCTGCTTAGCCAAACTAAGTCTTAATCCTTCTCCCTTGCTCTGGTAAGTTTCTTTACTCTGCCTTTCAAGCAGTCTTAGAAGGAAAGAGCTCAGGTGAAGCTAGGTGCCTTGGCCAGCAAACCAAGATGGCTTGCTGTCTTGTGCTCCTGGCCCCTGTGGATCCAGTGCAGTGCCTCCATGCAGTGGACATTGTTTGCTACCTGTGTCATGTGGTCTGCATTGTTCTGGCATGCTATATTTTGTGCTGCCAATATTGATGTTGACACTGTTTTTGCCACTTTATTTTTTTGTCCACTTTATTTTGTTCCAAGATGTTACTGACCAGAACCGGATAAAATCCTTTTTCACATGGTTGCCATTTTACTGTTTAAACTTAAAAACATTTAAAGTATGAAAAAAATGTCTTTTTTTAAAAAAAAATACCTGAACATAGCTAAATGGGGCCTGTTTAGTTAGATTCTGATGTTTGTTTTTTAAAAGTTGCCAGAAACACATTTTCTGGGCATCCAAAATCCAGGGTGCCCAGTTTAGTGAGAGCCATGTACCCACATTCTCTGTATGAAAACAGGGGGTCTTTCTTGACTTCTACAGCCACAGCTGTAACTCATGCTGCAGGTTGCAGTGAGAGAAGTGAGCCACTGCTTCCTTGGCGTCTAGTGGTATGCACCCATTACCATCCCTTTATGTGTGTGTAATGTTGCCTTGGTGTTTAGTGGCACCCCCACCCTCCGATCACCATCCCTATGTTTATTGTTTCCCTGGTGTTTGGCAGTACCCCCAGCCTATGATTGTTGTCCCCATAATGTATTTGCCTTTTCCTCATGTTTAGTGGCACCCCCACCCTCAGATTGTCATCTCCATAATTTATTTGTCTTTCCCTGGTGTCTATTGGCACCTCTCACCCTCCAATTGCCACCCCCTCATATATTTTTTTCCTCTGGAGTCTAGTGGCATCTCCCACCCTTCAATCACTGTCACCACAATGTATTTGCAAATCCCTGTGTCTATTGGCACCCACCATCCTCAGATCACCATACTCATAATATTTTTTTTCCTTTCTCTGGTGTCTATTGGCACCCCTTACCCTCCCAGTGCCATCCCCATAATATTTTGGGTTTTTTCCTGGTGTCTAGTGGCACCCCCACCATCTGATCACCATCCTGCTCTGAAATAAAGAAAACTGGCCCTCAATGCTTTTTTTTAAACCGACAAAAACGAAAATGGCCCCTCAATGACCCCACAACCTCCACATCTCACTCAGCACCCACCACCCCACTCCTCCAGTATACCCCAACACATCCTCACTCACCTGATCAGGCCATGGGGTGAAGATTCACTCTCCAGTCAAAGACAAGTGTTGCTCCTGGAACCACAAACTGCAATATGAGAAACTAAGGATAAATTTCTAACATACTAATTGCCAGCAGATTAGGCCTTACGGTCTATTGAGTCCGCTTGAACCTCAGATCTCTAGTTGGGTACTGAAGCCCTCCCCCCCCTTGTGTTCCAGAAACCCCTATCATCCATCCCCACCCCCTGGGCCAGGCCATCATCTGATACTTCCACTTTCTGTGTCTGTCCCACCCTGTCTTAAAGCCCTCCACTGTGGATCTCTGAACCAGCTCACCAGGCAGTGCATTCCAAGGATCCACCACCCTCTCAGTGAAAACCTCCTCCTCTTCCCCTCACCTTCCACCTCCCAACTTCAAACCATGCCCTCTGGTGATACCTCCCTGCTTTAGTCTAAAGATCCTCCATGTTTACCCTATTTATTCCTTGAGTACTTGAGAGACTCAATCATGTCCCCCTGTCTCTTCTCCTCCAATGAAAACAGGCAGAGCTCCTCAAGTCTGTCCTCATCGTCAAATCCCCTAGTCCTCATATCATCTTAGTTGTCCTCCTCTGTACCCTCTCCAGGAGCTGTATGTCCCTCTTCAAGTGTGGTCTCCAGTACTGTACACAGTACTCAAGGTGTGGTCTAACCAGTCCATTGTACAGTGGCAGAATCACTTCCCTGCTCCTAGAGGTGAACCCCCTTATGATGTGTCCCAACATCCTGTTTGCCTTGCTAGCCGCTCTCCTGCACTGCTCAGAGTTATTCATACATGCATCCACCATGATCCCTAGGTCTTTTTCCCCTGTTGAGGCCTCCAGCACCTCCCCTCCCAGGGTGTACCTGTGTTTAGGGTTTCCCCACCCAAGATGTAACACCTTGCACTTGGTGATATTGAAATTTAATTTCCATGTGTGAGCCCAGCTTTCCATGGTGTCCATGTCCCCTTGCAGGGCAGTGAAGAGACTCATTTCACACCCTATACCCTCCCTGATGTCCGATATGTATGCATTAAACAGGATCGGACCCAGGACCGAGCCCTGCGGTACCCCACTACCGACCTCTCTAGGGTTTGAGAGCTCCCCACTGACCACTACTCTCTGGGTGCATCCAGCTAGCCAGTTTTCAATCCATCTGACCATCAATGGGCCTACTTCCAACCCCATCAGTTTCTCCACCAGACCATTGTGGGGTACAGAGTCAAATGCCTTGCTGAAGTCCAAGAATAATACATCCACAGGCTTTCCCCTGTCCAGTTCTGATGTTACCCATTCATAGAACTCCACAAGATTGGTTTGACATGATCTACCTGGCACAAACTCATGTTGCCGACTATCCAGACCTCCCACCTCCTCCAAGTACACCCCCAATCGTTCCTTTAGTATACTCTCCATTAATTTTCCCACCACCGAGGTCAAATTGATGGGTCTATAGTTACCTGGTACTTTCCTCGACCCCCCTTTATGGATTGGCACCACATGTGCCTCTCACCAATCCCTGTCTCCCTGTCTCAAGTGACCTGTTGAAGAGCTCTGCCAGGGGTGCAGCCAGTATGTCCGCCAATTCCCATAGTACTCTCGGATGAATGCCATCTGGCCCAGGAGATTTGTCTTTCTTTAGGGCCTTGAGGGCTAACCACACCCTTTCGGTGGAGATAGCATCATCCGTCCCCTCCACCATACTGTTTTTTTTATCCTTATCATGATGTGACACCAATGGGGTACCTCTCCCTTCCTCTTGCTCCATTTCTGTTGCTCCCCTGATTCCACTCACTGCCGCTTCTATCCCCATCATGCCTTGCTTTGTAGATATCCCATCCACCTCCCTAGTGAACACAGAGGCGAAGTACTCGTTCAATACCTCTGCCTGGTCCCTCGCCTCTTCCACCCACCCTCCTTCTGATCTCAATCTGCTGAGATGGCCCTTAGTTTTTCTCCACTTCCCAAGGTACCAGAAGAACCCCTTTTCCCCCTCCATGTATCCCCTGTGCCAGCCGCTGCTCTTTACTGGACTTTGCCCCCCTCACCATCCGGGTGTCTTTTCTAGATGCAAGATGGTACATTTCCTTATCCCTATCCCCTCTTGTTGTTTTATATTTTTCATAGGCCACCTTCTTTTCTCTGACTGCTACCTGAACCTCACTGGATCATCAGCATGGTTTATGTGACCTTGCTCCCTTACGTTTCACCTTAGCGCAGGTCCTGACTGCCTCATGAAGTCCCTGTTTTATGACCTCCCATCTCTTTTCCACATTTGTCATTGATGTAATCCCCTTCAAGTGATCCTTGAGAATATTTCCCATGCCCACAAAGTCTGCCCCCCTGAAGTCCACTGCCAGTGTCCTAGATCTCACCGCCTCTCCCCCATGCTTATTTGAAACCAGACAGTATTATGGTCGCTCCTAGTCAGGGGATCCTCTACAACCAGGTCCCTTACCAGATCTCCATCTGCCAGAACCACGTCCAAGACATGCCCATCCCTTGTGAGCTCCATCACATGCTGTGTTAAGAACACATCCTGGAAGCCGTCCAGCAGCCTCTGCCACTTAACCACCTTAGAGGACATGGTTTCCCAGTTTGTACCTGGCATATTAAGGTCCCCTATCAACACCACTCCTTCCCCTTTTGGTCCACGCTGGGCAATGATGTTCTCCAGAAATCCATCCTCCAGAACATCACCCATCCCGGGGGGCCTATATACTACACCCAGCTTGACCTTACCTCCTGCTGGGCTTCGTAAGGTGACCCATAAGACCTCTATGTTTCCCTCTGCCTCTTCTACCCTAGCAATTTCTATGTCATCTCTAATGAACATAGCCACTCCACCCCCTATGCCCTCCTTTCTATCCTTCCTAAGCATAGTGTACCCCTGCACATTTAGGTCCCAGTCATGGTTTTTGTTGGCCCACATTTCTGTGACCACGGCCACATCTACCCCACCCGAACAGCATGGCCTGGAACTCTGGCAATTTGTTTCCCAAGCTCCTGGAATTTACTAACACCACCCCCCACCCCTTATCCCTGATCCCCTTTGTCAAACCCCACCCAGATTCCTTATACTTCCATCCTCCCTCTAATCCTCCTGAAACCTCCATCCCCAGTCTGTTTCCCCCCCTCGGGTTTGAAGGCTACTCCCCTCATCTGGATGAGAGGGCTTCTGGTCAGCCCCTCCCTTATCCCTCATTCAATGTATTTCAAAAAGTTTTGAACTTTGATGCATAACTTTGTCATTTTTGCATATTATGACCCCACATTTCCAACATGGCCTTTTTGGGACCCCACCTCATGACCAATGGTGGTAGAATTACACAAATCAAGCCTAAAAGGTGATTTTGTAGTCGCTTGGCAAAATCACCTTTCGGGTGGGATTTGAAACTCTTCACCATCCTTTTTCATGAGGTGGGGTCATAAGAAGGCTATGTTGAAAATTTAGGGTCAAAATGTGTAAAAAAGTGAGATATGCTCACACCTTGAAATGTTACTGTACTCTCTCATAACTTTGGTCATTTTAAATAGTTTGATTCTAAATTTTCAGCATATACATTTGTGACCTCGCGCCTTGACTACTACAACTCCCTTTACTTAGGGCTTCCTGGGGTTGATATCCACCACTTGCAGCTAGTGCAGAAAGCTGTGGCTTGATTGTTGATGGGGTCTTCTCGGGCTTCGCATATTACCCCGGTGCTGTGCGATCTGCACTGGCTGCCGAATCAGTGGCAGATCACCTTCAAAGTTGGTCTACCGACTTGTAAAGCCCTACACGGACTTGGCCCTGACTACTTGAAAGAGCTTCTAATTCCCTACAAACCTGTTCGACAGCTCTGTTCAGCTGACGAGGGGTTGCTGGAGGTTCCGAGGGTGACTTTGAAATCTTCTGGGGCCCGTGCATTTATGTTTGTGGCCCCTACCCTCTGGAATTCTCTACTCTGTCAGCTTTGGGAGTGTGTGACCATGGGAGGATTTAAACAGGCATTTAAAACTTTTTGTGGCAACAGGCCTATCAGTGACTCATTGTCTGGATCTGTTGTGCTATTTATTATTGCCTTTGTTGTTTATGGAATTATGTTTTAATTATTGTAAAGTGCCTTGATATCTTGAAAGGCGCTTAAAAAATAAGTTTATTATTATTATTATTTATAGCACCTCATAAAAATGACAGCTGTCATTTTTCAAATAATTTTTTGCACAAGTGGTGCAGAATGATGATTCGGTACTGTGGAATCACATTGCAGCAGGGATCTGATGATTTGTTACTACCGGGTTCATGAGGTGGGGTAAGAAGTAGGCTATGCTGACAGTTTTGTGTGCAAATATGGTAAAATGCCCAATATTTCAGCATTCACTCATAACTTCACTAATTTTCATTATAACTCCACACTTTCAACATAAGTATTTTTTTACACCACCTCATAAATGAGGCATGCCATTTTTTAAATCCTGGAAGAGATGCGTTTTCGCACCTCTTATGCGAAATTACGCATTAGCCAGTATACTATAAATAGTGCATGTAGCGATTATAAGGTGAATCATAAAATGAGTATCTTAAAAATTTTGGGTCGTCATTGAAATATATATATATATATATATATATATTTATGCAATGGGGGTGAGACATATTCCAGTGAAATAAAACATGTTAATTTCACTGCAGTAAAATGAATCCTGATGATGTCAGCAGAGTTAAAATAAATACCGTTTATTACACCCCCACAAATCTGCACTAACCCCGTGCAAGCTGTGCTAAACCCATGAAAGCCACACTAACCCCACGTAAGCCATGCAAATTGTACATTTTGCAACAGTGAGGCCCCCATTGTATAAATAGGACACATTCGGCACTTGTGAAATATCCAGGCTCACTCCGCAGGAGTGAAAATATTTTCCATATTCCACTCTTACTCATCATGTATCCCCTACATATATATGTATATTTCTTGGATTACAATACCTTTGAGCCAGAGGATCTTTTACAGCTATATATTTATAATTGTTAAACTCTGTATATAGTGCCACTCTTGACCCCAACGGGTATACTTTGTAATCCTGTGCTGGTAAACTGAGTTTGGGGGTGAGCTCAGTGACCCAGCTGGATGGGGCAAAGGCTGGGGGGGATGGTGCTGTTATGCAGCACTCCCCCAACCAGGGAATGAAAGGTGCAGATTTATCAGTGCAGACCGAGCTACCATATAGTGAAGACAACTGTTCTCTTGGCATAGTGACCTACACCTTTCCCCCTTGGATGGTAGTGGGCCCTGTGCATTGGTTGACAGATGCATTCTTTGCCCTCTACATCTGAAGCTGTGGCCACATAGAAGTGCAGGGATCCCAGGGTCTTGTACTTTCACTGTCCACCAAATAGCAGCATGAATTCTTCACATCTGTTCTACTGAACTGCAGGGCCCACAGTTTGTGGGCCCTACCCTTCTGTACATGGATGGAATCTTCTCTTTGTGCAGGACCTGTGTGAAAGAAGATATATTTCCAATGTCTCAAAAAGAAAGAAAATTATTTGCCAAAATCTGCGTTAATGCACCAGTTAAGGTAACTGAATGCCACAAAACTAGGGAAACATGGCATTAAGGCTAATGCCCACCCCCACCACAATCAGCAAAAGGAAAATCATTTGGGTTTTGGGTCTCCAGAGTCTTGGCAAATTAGTGGTTTGGTCTTCCTTGGGGTTTGTCAACCCTAATTCTCACTTCTCCACCCCAAGCCCATAGCTTCCAATTTGAAGCACCACAGGGTACAGTTCCAAGCCACTGCCTCATAATTAGAGATGCAATGAAGTTTTGCTTCCTTAGTGAAGTATAGGTGAAATAGCCTACTTTGTATCTGCTTGGGGCTACATGAATTCCTCATTAAAATGGACTACTTTACATTGCTTACTTCATGTTCACTTTGCCTTATTTTCAGAAAGGCAAAGTGTCTGAGAACTGAAACAGTCCTCAGATCACATGTCTCACAGACTCACAGTCTGTAGGTCACGTGCTGCAGGCAGGAAGTTAATCAGGCAGGACAGTGAAATAGTTTCACTTCCACCTTGCCTAGTCTTGGAGAAGGAGCTGTTTTGTGTGGGAGAGAGATAGAGAGTTAGATTTTGAATTTTCGATTGAATTTGCAGACTTTTTTGGAGTTTAGGTGCTGATTACTTATTTTCAGTTGTGCCCCTTTTGATTTTGAGTTCATATTCCACTCCTGATTCTCTAGTTTACCTCTTTTTTATTTTTGGTTCAGTAGTTGTTGTTAATAGTTTATTTATTTATTATTTTTGTGTAAAATGGAGAGGGGTGGTTTGGTTCTTCTGGGACACGTAGAGGACAGTATCTTGGGCCACATATGTGCAGTGGCATCACGTGTATAAATCATAGCACTGTGTTCAGTCCTAGTGCTCCACTCCCTGAAAGAGGAGGCATTGGTGCCATGCAAGCAACCCCGCTGATTTCACCTACCTCTACCCCCCACTGCCTGAGATGGCCCTGGTGGATCAGCAGCAGCAGTAGCAGCAGCAAGTCATCCAGGAGCCACCACAGCAGTCTTTGCAGCAGCACCAGGTTGTCCCCCCTGCTGTGCACCAGCAGCCCATAACCATAACACCTGCCCCCCCACCTGTGCCAGGTCTGACCCACAGTTCTGTTGTGTAGGAATTCTTTACTTCACTGCCCAGTGACTGCAGTGTTGTAAAGTACAAGATCTGCAGTGTGCTTGTGTGTCATGGGCTCAGGGGTACTCATCTGAGGACAGATGGGCAGTGCATGCACCTTGCAAACCACCACCATGAGGAGTGGGAGGCCAAGGCTGCAGAACACGTAAGGAATGTGCCTGCTTGGCAACAGGTGGCAGCACAGCCTCCACCTGCACAGGGTGTGAAGCGTAGAAGGGCCAGAGAGCAAGTGGCAGCTCCAGGACCTGCACATGACTCTGGAAACCCTGCAACAATGCCTGCCACACAAGCTGATTTGGGTGTTATGTGGATTGAGGTAGACCACCTTAATAACAGGGTTGAGAACCTTGAGCAGAGGTTGGAATGCATGGAGGGTCACCAACTAGAAATTATCTCCATGCTCCAACTGCTGCTGTCTCACCATAACTTGGAAAATTAGAGTTTTTGTTTGGTGTATAATTTTCATTTTGTATTCTGTCTTTCTTTCTCATAACCTTCTTTCCCCTCAAACAATTTTAAAAACACCTCCTAAAAACAGTTTAAAGAAAATAACATAAAAATTGCTATCCTTCCCTTCCTTATATTCCTAGTTAATAATCTCTGTTTATAAACAGAATTTTTTTTGCAGTAATGTTTTCTTCCTTTTAAGTTGTTTGTGTTAAAGCAGCAGTGCAATAATCTGTTAAACAGCAGGTGCACACTGTCAGGTATCCGGCCCCCTGCAAACATTTATGATAGATGACTTTGTCCAGTGCTAATGGTATTAATAATACACCATGCAGTCCCATCTATTGAAGTAGGAACAGTCAGTATGGCTCTCAGTCCCCAATCCACAGCTTAATAATCCACAGCAATTGCAGTAGAATAAATTTAACAAATGTTTATTTTATCAGCACACAGATAGAGGTGCCCCTCCTACATAGCAATCTGAACATTGTTGCGTGGTACCCCATTGTGTCAAGGTTGAGGTGGTAAATAATGTTGTGTGTAATTTATCCTACTGCAATGATTGTGGATCATTAAGCTGTGGACAGTGACTGAGAGCTGTACTGACTGGTCTTCCTCTTCCAGTCAAACAGTTTTAGCACCCCAAATGTGTACCCACAGAAAAACAGAGGCATTTCCTGAGCCTGCTGACACACCACCATGCAGGCAGGTACCCCTATGTTAATTCTGTGACATTAGAAAATTAATGGTGAGTGTGTACTCCATTGATCTGTATGGGCACAATCATTCTTAGCTGTTAGTGCTATTTATAGCTACAGTTTAGAAAACTGAAAGCGACTGCTGTAACAAGAGTGACTGTTAATCCGCTCCTGCTGTCACTTTAATTTCTGTAAATTGCAGCACTAAGTAGTATGAGATGCTCTAGAAAAATTGTGCCCATACATGTCAGTGGAGGGCATACTCTCAATTCATTTACAGAAGTCCCCAAGTTAACATGAAGATGCCTGCCTGGGGGTTGTGTCAGCCGGTTTTGGACACTGTTGTATTTTTCTGTGGGTACACATTTGGGGTGCTTTAACTTTATTACTGGACCAGACCGTGTGGTATTATTAATTCTTCTCAACACTGGAGCATGTTAGCTATCATATATGTTTGAGGGGTGCTGGGTAATAACCACCTGACAATGCACACCTGCTCTTGAACAATTTTTGATCTATACAGTTTTATTATCTTATCAATTGTCACTTATTTACTGACTTGTTTATATGATATCATTCCTTCCACAATTAATGTTCTTCTGCATTATGAAAATGTCATTAATGAAAGTTTAAATGAGATGACTTGCCATTTGGCAAGAAGTGTCACCTGGTCATTCAAAAAATACCCCGCTTGACCAACAGTTGGCATACTTATTGTAAAAAGGTTTTTATTTTTTACTTTTTACTTTTTACAGTTTACAGTTAGCCAGACTGTTTTATAAGTGTGATATAACCCACTTCAGCCCATGGGTGTATCAGGGCATTAATGTACTTTCTAGCTGGTGTAAGTCACTCTGGCAAGCCTTCATGCCTTGCATCGCACCCAGGACATACATTAATACCCTGTCACACCCATGTTCTGTCGGGAGTTCTTTGTAATGTACTTACTCCCTTTTTTCAGATATGAAATAACAGTAGTGCTCCTTTTAATCTTGTTCTGAGCCATAGTTTTAATCAGTATACCCAGCTGTTTTTGAACACCTTCTGCTTCATAATGTAATGGTGGTGTACCATGTCCTGCTGGATTGCATGGTACTTCAGTTGAGTCCAAACAGAAAGGATTTGAAATGATAGACGTACAAAAACCAGTGCGAATACTGATGAAAACCTGCCACAAGCAAGATTAAAAGGAATGCTGTTATGTCATATGTGAAAAAATGTAGTCCAGCAGTTGTAAATTGTGGAAATAAGGGTATCATATAAATAAGTCGGGCAGTATAGCGCAGTGGTCTAAGGCTCTGAGCTGCAAATCTGGTGACATCCAGCAGACCAGACCTGGGTTTGAATCCCACAGCTTCCACTTGCATACTGTGTGACCCTGAGCAAGTCAATTAACCTCCTTGTGCTCCCAGGTCGCTCCTGTAAAAAAGCTTTCAGCTTAGTGTGCTATACCTGGTTAAAAAAAAACAACTAAATTAAAAATTAAAAAAAAAGTCAGTAGATAACTACTACCAATTGAAAATCACATAGAAAAAGTACAGGTAAAAATTGCCAACAGATTACTGCAGTCCTGCAGTAGTTGTCTTGCAATATGAGTTTTTATAACATGGGATAACTTAGCCAGTATCTTTATTGGGCAGAACATGACATGTGGCCATGGATTAAATTCCCTATTTAATCCATGGTGAAGTTGCCAGGCTGTGATTCTTTCCTTATACAAAACCTCATTGCAGTGTGGAGTAATCTCTAGACAGACCTGCCCTCATTCATTCAGTAGCCATATTTAAGTGCAATAAGCAAGAGTGTAATATATACAATGATTTCAGCAAATGGAACTTAATTTTTCCTTGTTTAATAAATTAAATCTTAAGCAGTGGCTCACATTGAAGTTCCCAGATGAAGAAGCTGTCTTACCAGAAGCGAAAACACAAAATGAGTGTTTCAAAAATATGCTCACAAACCATGCTATCACTAAAGAAGTTGACAAGGCAAAGATCAAGGAGAGTCACAGTGATTCTGTTAGTGACTGTCCTATGAGTACAAAAAGGTCCTCTTTTCTGTCTCGGTGGTTGTGTCAGGAGCGAGCAATAAAAGAAACAACCACAAGTAAGCAACGGACTGTACAAGGTGAGCCATCATCACAGTCTGTCTCTAACATACTGATGACATCCACGGATGAAAGACAACATGAAACTGAGTCTTCAATGATTGTACGAGACTTTTATATGCTACATAACAGAAGTGACAATCTCGGCT
This sequence comes from Neoceratodus forsteri, assembly GCA_016271365.2. Classification (NCBI taxonomy): domain Eukaryota; kingdom Metazoa; phylum Chordata; order Ceratodontiformes; family Ceratodontidae; genus Neoceratodus; species Neoceratodus forsteri. Next base: position 207,987,140 of record CM057451.1, read on the forward strand.
ATAAGAACAGGACAGCAGAGCACAGCTCTTGTGAAAGTATCGATGGTAGTAATGTTACTCGCATTCTGATCGCTTGTTTCTCTTCCCTCAGTGCCTCACCAAGCTCTCTCATAGTTGTCACACAGCCAGAAAGTTCTGAAACTGTTACTAACACTGTATGTAGTGAAAAGCAGTGTTCACAATGATCTATGCATGTAGAAGCAATAAGTAATGAAGACGTGTATAATAACAAGCGCACACATCAGTCTCTCAAAAGATGTAATCACAACAGAGTCTGACAGTGAATCAGTAACAGTGACAAATGGTAGTACGAGATGTAATGTGCCATTTGTCTCTCACAGTTGTGCTACTAGTTGGCACACTGCCAAACCAAGTACAAGAATTAATCCTGTAGCTTGGCATGTGATCAGTGATTCTCAGTTCTCACTGTATGAATCTCAACAAAGTAGGGCAGCACTATGTTCTATGGAGAAGTCTTTCAAACTGTCTACACAGCAGAAAATAAAAGATGTAGCAGAAATAAATGATTTCAGAAGCTGCCATTCATCACTGTTAAAGAAACCAAGAAACATAAGATGTATAATTGATCCTCTAAGTGGACATATAGTCAATAATACTGACTTTTCTGTGTATGACACACAGAGCAGTAGTGCAGTCTACTACATATGACAGACACATGAAACACTTTGCAAAAAATGAGAACACAGATGTGCCAGCAGCCAAGGCCAACAGGATGCTGGGATGCATCCCTAGGGGGATCACCTCCAGAAGGAGGGAAGTGATACTCCCTCTGTATAACTGCTTGGTGAGGCCACACCTCGAGTACTGCATGCAGGTTTGGAGGCCACACTTAAAGAGGGACATTAAACTCCTGGAGAGGGTCCAGAGGAAGGCAACCAAAATGATTTGGGTCTTGGGGGACAGGACCATGGGAAGAGGCTCAAAGAGCTAAATATGTACACATTGGAAGAGAGAAGGAACCAGAGAGACATGATAGAGGTCTTCAGGTACATGAAGGGGGTAAATAGGGGAGGAGCAGTCAGAGTGCTTTGAAGGAAGGAGGGGGCAACTAGAGGGCATGGGTGGAAGCTGGAGGGGGGAAGATTCAGAGGAGAAAGAAGGAGGTGCTACTTCACTGAGAGGGTGGTGGAGCCATGGAATGTGCTGCCTAGGGGGTTGGTGGAGGTAGAGATGTTGGAGAGGTTCAAGAGGGGGTGGGACAGGTACAAGGGAAGGGTTCTGGAAGTAAAATCCAGTGCAGCGAGAATATTCGGAACTGGGAAGGGAGAAGCCAGAGAAGGCGAGGGGGGCAGCAAGGTCAGCTCCTAGGGTGGGGGCTGACCAAACGAGCAGACACAAAAGACTATTAGGCCTGTTCTGCTGGCATTTTAGTAGGTTAGTATGTTAGTAAGTGGTGAGCACCATAAGGAAATACTAACATCGCATGCAGCACCATTGTTATGTGTCCCGCAAAGTGTAGGCAATGTAAGAAGTGTAAAAGCTTCAGTTGAGGAGAAGAAATCAAAGTCTGTGCAGTCTGTGACATACAAAGGACATGAGAGAAGTACAAAGGAATACATGCATGCATGCAACAATGGAAGACACTGCTAAGACATTGAGTCTGTATATCGCAGTACCTTTAACTATACAACAGATAATACCAAAAAACCTGCAGTGTGCAACAGTGCTAAACAAAGTAGCATAGCAGTGGACAAATCATTTGATGTGAGTGGTTCATCAACATGTAGAAGCACAGGAAGCAGTTCTATGGAAAGACAGAGAGACTACAGCAGAGGAGAAATGATGTCTGTAACAGTGACAGTCCAGAGCACAGTAACAATGGGTAGTGCTACAGTACAGTGCCCTTCTGTAGTAGCAGATAACATATCTGCACGAGCAGCATGGTTGCTACGTGCAAAGACACAACAAGATCAGTTTAGAGCTTGGTATGCCAATCAGGAGAAATGTACTCAGAATCAAACACACCATAGTGATATAAGTGCTGTGTCATATACTACTTCACACAATATGCCACAATCTCAACAGAGGAAATATGGAGTAAGACAGACACATTAAGAAGATGTATTGAACTCAAAATACATTCCTATCAGGAATACCACACACTGCATATCTAAGCAGTTGAAACTAGGTGCTACTGGCAATAAAACAGTTCAAATTGAAAAGGACACTGGAACACTACAGTCTGAGACAGATGCAAGTTGCAGTGTACAGAGCCATGAGCAGTCAACTGTCAGAAGTTGTAGTCAAGCTTCAAGAACTGTAAGAGCAAGTATTGCATCAGAACCAGAGAAAAGTAGGAGAAGGTCAAGGAAAAAAGCATTCTCGTAGTGGAGCCACTGAAGCAGATGTGGCATTCAGTGCTGTCTCTGGCAAACAAGGCCAACAAAGACACTTAGCTTTATCATCTCAAAATTTATATCTGTTAGAAAAAGTTAAAGTTGAGAATAATGCGCAGAAAAGCACTGTGTGGGCAGTGAATGTCTTGCATGATTGGCTGTCCAGCAAAGACATGACAATAAATTTCAAAGACGTAACTGCAGATGTCTTAAGTGCTCTTTTGAGAGAGTTCTATGCCTCCGTAAGTGTATTTCAGGGGAAACAGTACACCGTTGGTAGCTTGCTATGCCTCAGAGCTGATATCAATCGTTATGTAAATAACAGTAAAAGTAACCGTTGCATGAACATATGCACAGAACCTACATTCCGCAATGCCAACACTGTGTTCATTGCTGTCTTAAAGCAAATTAGAAAAGACGGTTAAGATCTCTCAGTCCCTTACCCTCCCATTAGTGAATCAGATCTTAAAAAGTTGAGATCTTCTGAGGCAATGTCACCATACTCCACCAGGTCTTGTCAGACTTGTGTGGTTTGAGCTACAGTTGGGGCTTACACAACATGGGCATGAAGGAGTTAGAGAACTAAAGCAAGGCTCCTTTACACTAAAAAAAGACAGCCATGAAAAAGAGTACCTGTCTCTTTCATATAATCGACACAGCAAGAATCACAGTGATATTCATAAATCAAACAAAAAACGTCAGCGTGTATTTCTTTTTGCTGACCCCTGCAATCCATGCTGCCCAGTACAGTTGTATAAAAAATACATTAGCAGATGCCCTCCTAATGCTCAAGCCTTTACCTTCACCCCAAGCATGTGGTACACCCCTTGGATGAACACTGGTACACTCAGTGGCCAGTGGGTGTAAGTTATCTAGGGGAGCTAATGGCAAGAATCTCTGTAGAGGCTGGACTAATTCAATGGTATACTAATCACTGTATACATAGTATAGCAGTGCAAATCTTGTCAGAAGCTAGACTAGCTTCACGGGAGATAATGGCTATAACTAAGCACCACTGTGAAAACAGTCTTAAAAATTATTGGGAGGCATCATCCACTGACCGTGAAAAGTGGAGTAAAATGTTATCATCATATGATCAGGAAACAAGATTAAAGCAATCAAAAAGCAGCAGTACAGAAGCATCTGCAGACCAGCACACAATCAACTCTGGTGTGTCACAATGCATTAAATACACAACTGAGCCATTACGTAGCACAGCAATAATGTCAACAGAAGCTACAATTGCAATCAGTGCAAATGCCAACATAGCACAGCAGGTTCCAGAGATTGAGCAATCCTCATCTACAGAGACAAAGGCACCGGTATCCACTCCCACCAAGGATAGAATGTTTGCAGTATTTGATATACAGAACTTTACGAACCATGGTACAGTTCAGTTTCACTATCACAACTAGTAGTAGAACAGTGAAATGGCAACATAAACAGGAAGTGCAAGTATGATATTGTAATAACATACACATCAAAATGTTGGTAATTTACTGTGCAACATTGTACAAAAGAGCACAGTCAACCATTAAACAGGAAATGCAAGTATGACACTGTAATACCATACAAATCAGAATGTTGGTAATGTACTGTGCAGCATTGTACAAAAGAGCAGTCAGAGAACGCGTAGTTGTGCAGATGTATGCCATACCGCAGGTCAGAAAGCAATGTAGCACAAGTTATTTGTTTCATTCTATGTGCAGCATCTTAGTACATGCACAGATAGTACTGTGTGGTGTGAAGGTAACATGCACACTAGAGAGCTTCACATGTCTGAACTCATCAGCACTGTTGCTTACAGCACAGTGGGTGACAGTTATGCAGTGTTCTGATAGCATGCAGTTTACATGTGTGAGTTTGGCAATATGCCAGTGTCGTAGTTAGGAAGTATTGTAAATGTTGCAAATACTTATACTTGCATTTCTATAGCAATGCATAGTACAGCAGTTTCACAGGCAACTGGACAACAAGTCCATATAGTTATCTGTAGTAGCACAGCAATATGAATGCAAATATGTTTTACATTACGTGCAACATGAGACTGTGTGGAGTAATACTAGTAGCAAAAAGCATTTGTGTGTGTGCGTGCTGTGAAAGTAACATGCGCAGAATAATTATCACATGTCTGTACTGTAAAACAGTAGCACTCACAATGCAGTGGGTGACATATATCCATAATAGTGGTAGAAGTCAATTTGAATGTGTTAAATATATATATATTAGAGGCCAAGAACTCCATTTAATGCATTAGTTAGGGTTGTTTCACACCGACAAAAGCGAGGAAAATCGGTGTCAGGGTTGAAAGCAGTGCCACTATAATATACATATATATATATATATATATATATATTCTAGTATTGCAGTGTTATAACAGTATCAGAGGTTCACAGTCTTCTAAACAGGCAGTCATATATGAAAACCGTCTCATCATAAGAAGCGTAACAATACAACATTTCAAGTAAAATGAAAGAAAGGCGGTTAATATGACCTCCACTGGAGCCATGGATGTCTCAAAACTTACATGAACCATTAGAAGTTGGGCTGCAAACAACATACCAGAAAAAAAGACCATTGATCTTGGTCCAATAAAAAATGCTTTATTCAAAAAGCTTAAAACATAGCGAGAAGCACCCTCACCGTTGTGGCACGTACATACCAAGTGACCAAAGCATTTCATGTCACTCTGACACTTTCTCAAGGCTGGAAACGTCATAACCATCTATTCATTTTAAAGTATACCCTTAAAGGAACAGTACATCTAAAACAGCAGCATATATTAAGTGTCTAGAGTACATCTTAAAGTGCCTAAAGTGATATTTTATCTAAATAGATGAATAAATAAATAATTAAATATACCCCTCAGTAAATCAACACTTGATCCAGTAATAAAAGCGACTATTAATACCACAATTCTTCATTACCAAAAAGCATTCCTAAACTAAAAAAACACACATACTGTACACACAATCTCTTATCTATTATACACTAAAACTATACAAGTGTCTACTGTACATCTAATGGAAATGTATATACTTTGTTTCATTTCCATTTGTCAAGTGACACTATTGCAAGGGATAAATCAAGAAATGTGCTAGCTCATACAAAATAGAAATATAAAAAATCTTATTTGTCTACTAACACACTCAAGTCTTTTGCATAGCACAGAGAACTGTGCAGCTCTGTTATATCATGTGCTTCAAAGAAAACACATCCTACTATCGTTATTGTCAGTTGAAGACATTTTCATACCTCTAGCCACTAGAGATGCAGTGAATTTAAATTTTGTCAGCGAAGTGCCTGCGAAGTGTGCACTTCGCGTTGTCACTCCGCTACGTGACGTGGCCAATGCAAAAGGTTCACTTCACCTTGTAATTATTACTTTGCATTGTCATTCCACCTTAACGCGAAGTAAGGTGAAGTGACAACAATACTGGCAGCCCTTCACACTCACAGTCGCTTTGAATTAATGTGCATCCCCAAAATATTTATGTCTTGTGTCCATAAAACTCCCCAGTGCTGACTAAGTGAAATGAGAGCACAAGAAATGCAAAGTCTTCCAGAATTAATGGCTCACTCAGATATCATGCATGCAGTGGTCACACACAGTCACCAGAATTAATGTGCATCACCAAAATACTACTGTCTTGTGTCCAGAAAATTCCACAGTGCTGACTAAGTGAAATGAGAGTGTAACAAGAAATGCAAAGTCTTCCAGACTTAATGGCACACTCAGTCTTGTACACAGTGGTCACACACAGTCACCAGAATTAATTTGTATCCCCAAAATGCTACAGTCTTGTGTCCAGAAAATTCCCCAGTGCTGATGAAGTGAAATGAGAGGGTAACAAAAAATGCAAAGTCTCCAAGAATTAATGGTGCACTCCATCATGTGCGCAGTGGTCACACATGGTCACCAGAATTAATGTGCATCACCAAAATGCTACTGTCTTGTGTCCAGAAAATTTCCCAGTGCTGACAGTGAAATGAGAGTGTAACAAGAAATATAAAGTCTCCCAGAAATTAATTAATGGTGCACTTCATCATGTGCGCAATGGTCACACACAGTCACCAGAACTAATGTGCTTCCCCAAAATGCTACTGTCTTGTTTCCAGAAAATTTCCCAGTGCTGACAAAGTGAAATGAGAGCTTAACATGAAATGCAAAGTCTCCCAGAATTAATGGCATACTGCAAACACACAGATGGATTAGGATTGCGCTGCACACTCATGAGATGCAGACGCAAAGGCACAACACCACCTAACCAGTACTCACAAGTCACAAATCCAAATCTGGAAAAGAATACCTTTTGCAGTTTTTTTTTTGGGGGGGGGGGTTAGTGCACAGCAGTAACAGTGCACTACCAGTAAAGATACCACAAAGCAGTATAAACAATTCATGCTGGTGTGGGGGATAGCAGCTTCACACTGCTGCAAATACTCTGTGGCACAATAAAAGGTGTATGATTTAATGGCATGCATCGCGCACGCGTGCACACACACACACACACACACACACACTACAAGTAATGCGTAGCAAATTGAAAACCTTTAGTAATATAACCAAATGTTTTAAACAAACTGAAATTATAAACTGCACACCACAACAATCAGGAAAAAATTGACAAGAATTACTGAAAATATTACTATGTGTATATTTAAACACAGTTATACAAGAAAAATAAAACCAAAACAGAAAGACTGCCTTTTTCTCCCAGTTAATCTACCTACACCACAGATATGCCCCTCCCCCAGAGCACACTTCACAGTACATAGACTGACTGTTCTAAATTAATATTCAAAATCCACACACAAACAATAAACACTCGATGATATGAGCACAGGAGGGTTTCCTACAATCAATGTACTAAATTATGAGCAAAAAAATTGTTCAAAAAGGCATTTTTAACAGCTTTTAGGGGATTTAAATCACAGAGCTCTGAGAGGATTCTGTCTCCACCTTCCACTACACACACACTACACAGAACTGAGGCTGTGCAGAACAATCTAGAGCCCATGTGACCTGCAATCATATGAAGCACTGCAAAATTTGCCTTTGGAGCTCAAAAACAAGGAGACGTGAGGTGAAGTACATTGATTTCAATGTACTTCGCCTTAAAATTGGTGGAAAAGTGGTTTGGGGAAGACAGAATAATGCAAAGTCATTGTTTTCAATGGAATTCGAGTTCCCCATTATGACACAAAGTACTCCACTTCGCGTTGTGGAGTACATCGTGGATTCCACGTTATTCTGCAAATCACTCTGCGGAGCAAATTTCGGCCACTTTGCCTACCACCACTAGTCACATAGCAGACAGATATGTGATGCCGTGTATGGTTCCTATGAAGTTGTGTGCCAATTACTTGCGGCCTTGTGCCTCACAATGCACCTCAGGCATGGATTAAATGCCTATAACCCCACACCCTGTTGTGGGTTATTGTTTACATGGGTACTGCTGACTGTACTCTGTTTTCTTATCATATCCACAACAAACCACAATCAAAATACCCTACCATCATACAACACAATTACTGTACAACCCCCACAGAAAAAAAATACTATGATATGTGAATGTAGCATGCTTATACTGCTATCTTGCTACATCATTCAGCATGAAGTATTAGTGTCCCGAATCCTGATGAAGAATAATCACACGAGAAAATGTGCTTAAAAAGTCACAATTATTTCAGGACAAACTGATTAAAGTGTGCATCAACAGCCACAACTCTGCATAAGTGTGACCACTAAAAAAGCTGCTACTCACTGGCCCGGTGGCACAGAGGGCTGAGGTGCTGGATGCCACACCTCGAACCACACTAGCAACCCAAGTTCGGGAATAGACTTGGGTCATCAGGAGCTGGCAGGGGAAGGAGAGGATTGAGCATCCAGAGGACTGTTATCCTCTCCTGGGGTGGGTCAGGTGGGTAGCCCCACTCCTGTAGCGGCCCCTGGTGGAAACCAGGAGCACTACTAAGCGGTGAGCAGGAGGGACAACCAATGAAAAAGCCAGAAAAAGAACTTTAGTGCCTGCCAGATGATTGCCTCCTCATTCTCCACACTTCTGGAACCTCCGGGAGCCTGCTCCTCCAAAGCAGCACCCCTGAGTCAGTAAGGAAATAGAGTTCTGGGGTTTCTCCCTGCCCTGGTGCCTTCCCCCTCAGAGGAGGGGGACCCACCTGGAGATGGGTTACTCTGGGATGACTCAGAGGCCTGGCTGCGATATGTGGTATCAGGGCAGCACTCGGGAAGAGGATAGCTGGTGAGTGGAGATGCTCGGAGGGACCGAAGGAGAGGCAGAGGCCGGAGATTCACAGGAGGTAAAAAAAAGAATACAAAAAAAAAACATTTCTGCTGTTAAACTGTCATGAAAAGGCCAGACCACAGATGAAGAATAATCACATGAGAAAATGTGCTAAAAAGTCACAATTATTTCAGGATGCACTGATTAAAGTGTGCACCAACAGTCACAACTCTGTTGCACTTCTGTTTTCTGCTGCTGCTGCCACTGACTAAGCTGATGCACAGTGTGTTGCCAAATGATGCTAGCCACAGATGACCACTGGGTGAACTATAATGTGATGTTCTGGAGGACAATTAATCTGCTGCACTGACTGAAACATGCTGCCCTATGTGTGTGTATTCATACCACCATTGGTAAATTACTGTACGTTTCACGCTCAGGTTTTTTCAGAGACTAAGACATTTGCTTTATATATATATATATATATATATATATATATATATGTATATATATATGTAATCATTTCTTTTTTTTTCTCTCTATGTAATCATTTCTTTTTTTTCTCACAGTTCATAGAGTCCTACTTTGGTTGCACACATTTCGGCTTGCTGCTGACTCTGGCTCTATGAAAACTGTCAAGCCGTGAATGATAAGTATTTCTTTTTTTGGAGTGGGGTTGGGGCACCATTTGAAAACAAGTTTCAATAATGATTTTGTCTTCATTACAGGTTTTCTGTGTATCCTGCAGATTCACATAAGTTGCATGTGTTCTGATCTGAAGAAAGCACAGATGGCAGCGCACAGCACCTAAATGTTACCTGAAAAAAGATGCAGAAGAAATTATTCTGACTTCATTGCACTAAAACATACCGTTACAAGTGTGGCTGTTCCTGTATCTTGTATCCTGCTTAAAATATTATCCCCCGATTCCCCACCAGAAATGAATTACCCTACAACTTCTAACTTTGGATGCTCACTGGCAATATTTATTTAAAAGGCACATATTACAATCTTTTCATCTCATTATATCATAGAAACACACTGTTCATTTTAGAATCAGACATATCAGTCCATTCGGACATATCAGTCTATTTTAGACCTAAGGGGACACAATTTGAAGATAGAGGGGGGAAGGCTCAGTGGCAATGTGAGGAAGTATTTTTTCATAGAGAGGGTGGTGGATGCATGGAACCACCTTCCTGAAGAGATTGTGGGGTCTAAAACTGTAGAAGAATTCAAGAATGCATGGGATAGACATAAGGCAATTCTTGTGGGGGGTAGGAAGATATAGGCTGTTGATTAACTAGGATCTGCAGCTTATCCAGTAGGTAGGGAAATGGGCACACTGGGTGTGCAAAGCGGTCCTTATCTGCTGTCAAAGTATATGTTTCTATGTTTCTATCAGTCCACGTCTTCCTCCTTGCTCATCTTCTTTCCTTGATCCTTCCTTTGCTTCAGATTGCTCTTTGAGTTCCAGACACTCTGATCTGGCTCCCCCTCCATCATCAGAACCAGGTACCAGACTCTTACCTGGACTCCTCTCCCCACTAGGTGCGAACACGGTGATCCACCCCTAACTCTATCCCTTCCCTCCTTTATTCCCATGCCTGGGCTCCTTTGTCCACAGCACATGGAGCCTACCCCCCACCCCCCTAATCCTGCCCCCCTTTTTTCCCTGCTCCCACCCTCTTTCCATTGACCCATTTCCAGCTTGCGATGGAAGATGGGGCTCCCCCCTTGTAGGATAGTATCTCAGGCCTTTCTTATTGATCATCTCCATCAGGTCCCCCAACGGCCGGAAGGAACAGGCACATGCCAAATTCTGACAGGCACACACCATATGTTCTGTACACCTCCGTATACACAAACCATATCTCTCTATGCAGGATGTGCACTCCCCCCATCTCTATTACTGCCCTGGCCACCTTCCTATTAAGGCACTTCTGCACTACCTCCATGGCTTTGACCCCTTTTGTTCCCCCTCCACACCCATCAGGATGTGACCTTGTACCAGCCGAGCACTATGCCTGGCCACCAGCTCTTTAGCTTCTCCAGGTCAGCCACTATGTCCTTTGCCAGAGTACCCCATGGTACTCCACCCAGGTCATTGCCCCCCAAGTGAATAACAATGCTGTCTGGCCTGGACCACTGCACCGGCAATTCCTCCAGCAGGGGAAGAAGCCGGGCCCACCTCATGCCCCTGATGCCTTTCCACTGAACTCTCATTTGTTCCACTTCTGGGTGCAACTGCATCCCTCTCCTTGTGGAGGCCACAAACCTCTCCGCCCAATAAATGAGTGAATGCCCCACAATCCAGACCTGTCACTTGGAGCCTTCTGTGGAAAGAAAGGAACAAGAGTTATCCATCAACACCTCAAGCTCCGCTTGTAACAGTTGTAGTTCCACCACCCCACCAGCTTTATCCCTTGTGCCATCTCTCCCCTTGAGGCCGCTTCAGACACCACGTCTAGCGTAAAAGAATGTGGGGCATAATCCTTGGAGTCCTCCCCCACGAATGTGAGTGCCCTCTTGAGGACCACCCCAACCTGGTATCTTGTCGCTGGAGATCCAGCTCCATGTTGGAACCATGTCCCCCTTTCTGCCCCCCCCACCCATTTGTATTCCTTCATGCCCCTTCCCCTCTGGTCAGTCTTGGACCCAGGTAGCCAAATGCTCACCTCATCTTTCCCTCATGTGATGTCCTCCAGCTGTAGTGCCCAATGGACCATTGCCCTCTTGGCCACCACCACCTCGCCTACTCTGAATGCACCTTTAGCCATAACTGCGAAGGTGGCCTTAAACAGGCAAGTCTCTTTCACTGAGGAGCACACATGCTCCAGGGCCCTTATCACCTTCAAGAGCAATGGTCCCATTATGGGCCGTCTCCTATCTTGCCTTGAGCCCTGCCCCCTCTGCCAGACCATCACCATCCTCCATACTGCTCTGCTTCCTGTTGTATCTGCCCACCCTGGGTTGATGCACACTCAACAGATGCCCGCTAGTTGCACCACCATGGTGGCATTTGCAATTCCCACCTCCCACCTTTCTACTATTTACAGTATTGCATCTCCTGCTCTTCCAGCACTGGTTCCACCATTTTCCAGCCCTGCTGGGCTCTGAATTCATGGAACCCTGCCCAGGCCCCTTTGTAAGCTTTTAGGGTGTTGTCTGCCCCCACTAATTCCGTGTCCCCTCTCTGCCTGTTGATGACCTCAACCATCCCCTTGTTGTTGCACCACAAAATTATGCATTTTCCTCTCATCTGTTCCCCCCAGACCTCCATTGCTACCCTAATGGGGAAAATCTCCAGGAAGGTGATAGCCTTGATGAGTCCTCATTCCATCCACTGCACTGACCACGCCTCTGACATCCACCCCCCCTAAAATACACCCTCATACCCAGGGCCCCTAAGGAATCCATACAGTTCCAGGTCTGTGTTGTACACCCAGTCTTCCTGCCAGAACATCACCCCATTGTATGCCCCCAGGAAGTCTTCCCAGATGTTCAGATCCTCTCTGACTCCTTTGCTGATATCAACCCAGTGATGGGGCTGTTTTGCCTTCCCCATGGCCCTCCCCAACTGCCTCATAAATGCTCTGCCCAGGCTGATGGCCTTGCAAGTGAAATCAATGTGCCCCAGTAGTTGCTGCACTTGTACCAGTGGCACCCTCCTCCTCCCCCCAACCAGGGTCAGCAGCCCCCGCAACTGCATTACCTTGTCCCCCGGTAGCCAAAAACATTCCTGCCCTGTATTGACCTCAATCCCTAGTAACTCTAATGTGTGGGCTGGTCCTTCCATTTTCCCAGTTTTATGTGATAAAAGGCGAGTCTGAAAGACAGCCTATCACATAAAGCAAACAAATATGAACCCATGGTCAAAAGGGCGATGGATATTGTACCGACCGTCACAAATAGCGACAGGTCGCTACAATCACAAAAGCACAAAACATTTTGCACCCCAAACTTAAATAACCAGCTCCAAGGGGGGTGTGGACCACGGGGCAAGTTACTGGATTTTAAACAAAATAAAATTATTCTGCCCGTAGCCAGACCCGGGTCTGCTCGCATCACAAGTGGTGGTGTACACCACTATACATTGCGAGCAGCTCGGCGGGAATCGGACACAAAGGATCCTTTATCCTGTAGTAGTGAGTACAGCTCCTTGCTATACTCGCTATACAGGATATAGCGACATATTGCACCACTCGATCTCTTGAAGAGCGCTATTATTGAGTCACTCAAAAGTCTAATGCTCAATAATCAGTGCTCTACATGGGTGCTACCATTTTCCCTTCTGCCAGGGGGATCCCTATGACCCTGCACATGTCCTGGAAGTCCCAGAGCATATCCTGGGTCTCGGCCAGGGTGGCCCTGATCAACAGGAAGTCATCCAAGTAATGGACCACCCTCTAGTGTCCATATCATGACCCGAACACCCATTTGACCCAGAAGCTGCAGGCCTCAAATCTTGAGCACGCTACAGAGCACTCCATGGGCATAGCCTTATCAAAGTACAAGCCACCCTTGAACTGGAAATTGAGTAGATCCCAGTCTGCCGGCCATACTGGCAATAGGCAGAAAGCAGACTCGATGTCTGTCTTGGCCAGTCAAACCCCCTCCACTGCCCTGATCAATGTGACCACCTGGTTCAAAGATTTGTAGGAAACCATGCTCAGGTACTCATGGACCCTTTCATTAACCAACTCCCCGTTTGGGCAAGAGAGGTGGGGAATGAGCCTGAATTCGCCAGCCTGCTTCTTGGGTATCACCCCCAATGGGGATAGTCAAAAATTCTTGCAAGGTGGGTCCTGCAGGGGCCCCTCCACCCATCCTGCCCAGACCTCCTTCAGGATTTTGGCCTGGACCACATCCTCCTTACCCTTTACTGCACTTAAGTTCCGAGCACTCATAAACAGTCGTCCCCCCCAAAAAACCTAGTGGACCACCCCAAGAAACCCTTAATCAGCATCTCAGCCTTGCCCATCTTGGGATATCTGGCTGTCCATGCTTCCACCACGCCGAGTACTATGGGCGTGTGTGCAAGCTCACAGCCTCACCGCCCGACTGCCTTCCTCCCCTTAACTCCATCCATGGCTGGAGTTACATAGAAGCATAGACTTTGATGGCAGATAAGGACCACTTGGCCCACCCAGTCTGCCTATTTCTCTACCTACTGGATAAGCTGCAGATTTTAGTTAACCAACAGCCTACGTCCTGCCACCCCCCACTATAATTGCCTTATGTCTGTCCCATGCATGTTTGAATTCCTCCACTGTTTTAGACCCCACAACCTCTCCAGAAAGGTGGTTCCATGCATCCGCCACTCTCTCCGTGAAAAAAAATTTCCTCACATTACCCCTGAACCATCCCCCCTCTATCTTTAAATTGTGCTCCCTTGTTCTTACACATCTCTTTTTCTGAAAGATGGTACCCTCCTGGAATTTGTTGATTCCCTTGAGGTACTTGAACGTTTCTATCATGTCCCCCCATCCCTCCTTTCATCAAGGGTATACATATTAAGCTCTCTCAGTCTCTCTTCATTTGGTTTCTGATGCAGACCCTGCACCATTTTAGGTGCCCTCCTCTGGACTGCTTCCATCCTGTCTATGTCCTTGCGTAGATGAGGTCTCCAAAACTGCACACAGTACTCCAGATGGGGTCTCACCAACTGTCTGTACAGAGGGATAACCACTTCCCTTTTTTCTACTTGTGATGCCCCTTCCTATGCATCGCAGTATCCCCCTGGCTCTCCTTACTGACTTCTCACATTGCTTACCCACCTTTAGATCATCTGATATGACTACCCCCAGGTCGCTTTCCATTAGCCCCCTCTGCCCATCACCCCACCCCCTGCCCAGTCCTCCACAATCCCCCCAAAAGGGTTGCTCCTGAAGCTGTCCCCCTTGCTGGAAGGTCTTGTCCCCACCTATCTTGCAGGTCATTTCCCGGTGCGTCCCCCCACACTGGGAGCAAACATGTCAGAACTTGCAGCTGGGCCAAGTACATGATGTCCTGTTGTAAGCCCAGAAGGTTTTTACCACCGAGGTCTGCGTGGTTCTCACCTAGTCAACCACTGGCCCCACCATCGGCCATGATAGGGTCCGCACCATAACTGTGAATGAGTGCAGTCCCATTTTAGTTCCCCCTTTTGCCACCATTCATTTCTGAAAGGCCTCATTGTACTTCAACCATTCCAAACCAGTCTCTGCCTTATACACATCCCTAATGATCACCATATACTGTAGGTCAAGAGTGATATGGCCAACTCTGGCTGTTTTTTCAATACCATCGCACTGTAGGTCAGAAAACCAGCCTGCCATGTGTCAATGCTCTTCCCCTTATATTTTGCCTCCTCAGCTTTATGCCCCACTACTGCCAGAGCTATCGCCATCTCCAACTTGCCCACCGATTCCTTCTGCTCATACTTTTTGACCGTCTCCTCGTACACTAGGCCAAAATTATCCACGTACTCACCCTTCTAGATTTTCTCCTTCAGGGAGAATGGGATGTGGTTCCCCAGGGTGAAGCCCGGTGGTTCATCATACAACTTCTGGCTCACTGTGGTCTTGCTCGCACTACTGTCCCCCTTTTGCCCTCCCTCCTTGATGGCATGCAGCTCGCACTCCATCTTCTTTACTCTTTCATCCCCCATGTCCCCCAGGAGGCCCTCTAGATACTCCTTCAAATTCCCCTCATTGATGACATCCACTCCATTCTTACCCCTGGCTGGCTGTGGCACTGGTGGTGCTGGTGTCACATCTGGTATGGGAACTGGGGCCAGAGCAGGGCTGTGTCCCACTTCCCTGGGTCTTTTGTTTGGCCTCCTGCCCCCTGCTCCCCCTTCTGTCTCCTTCCTTATCCTCTGGGCCTCCTCTTCTACATCCCTTCTCTTGGCCACCTCCATCAGCTTAGTCAGCTGGCCCATCAGTTTCATTGCCTACTGTATCATCTTGGTGCTGGATGTAGGGGTTTTCTTGGGAGTCATCCTTTCCTACTAGAATATGTACAAAATCACAGTGATTATAAGTGCCCCATTGCTTTCTCTAACTCTCTCCACTCCAGCTAACCAGAGTGCCCACAGCCTCTCCCTGAGGTGTGTCCACCGGCCCTTTGGGCAGACCGTGTGGGCTCCTTGCCCGTGGGTGTTGGCCCCCACTATCCTTTGTCGCTCCCATACTGGGGTGTCCCCTCATTTCTCGGGCCTCTTTCTGAAAGTTCCCCTGTCCTCAGTTCTGCCTGCTTTCTGTTGTGCTGGTGATCATCCCCCCCAGATGCGCCGGTCCCCCAGGGACTGTTCCTCCACAGCACCCAGCCCATCCTGCATGTGCTGGACAAAGCTCAGGATCCCCTCACTGCCCCCGCCGATGAGCCTGCTCACCCTTGGTGCACCTGTGGGCCATAGGACCCGCCCACTCCTGTCACCATTTCCACAGTCTTGGGCCCCCTGCCCCTGTGGCCCACTACTCTGGGCTCCCTTGGCCTCCCTCGACTGTGCGCAGCTCTCGATGACCCTCCCTCCAGCAGACCAGTTGCCCCATCCTGTAGTTCCAGGAATCAGCCACCTTACCTCAAGCTTACCAGCTCCCTGCTGTTGTACTTCCTCCCCCCAGGCCCACCATGCTGCAAGCCAGTCCCCCAGAGCACGATGCCCATGCTTAATTTTTTTACCGTAGGCCGCCTCCCCTAAAACCCTTCTGGGTCCTCTCCAGGCCTCCAAGACTTTCCCTCAGTTGCCCTGCACACCAAAAAGGCCTGCCACATGGGAACTGCCACCCACTTGGCCCGCGAGCCACCTCCCACTTCCAACTGCTGTTAGTGCCATCACCAATTATTTCTGTAGCATGTTCCCCCACTGGGTCCCCCAAGCAAGGGCGATGACCCGTAACAGTAGTGACTGCCACCCCTGCCCCCAACCCTTGCCCTTCAGGGCCTTCCTTCTGCCCCCATCATGTCCAACAGGCATCCCACCCCCACCCTCATTGCACCCACGTCACCACCATGTGAGTTTCCACCAGAAAACCCCAGCAACATGGCTCTGATCTGTGCCTGAGCAAGAAAAGAGGGCTCCCTAGGGGCTGCCTGACCTAATAAAGCCCCTAAGGACCCCAGATCAGGACCCCATAAGCTTCTCCCCCTTGCCAATAGCGAGCGAGCTCCAGTTGCCTTGTCATATTACCCCCATTGGCCCCTGTCCCCTTGTGATGTCGCTACCCTATTGGCTCCACCCCCTCCCTTCCCTTTCCTCCATCTTCTTGTCCTTTCTGACTGGGTCCCTGGGACAAAATGGCTTGCCCTTTATGGGCACGCTTAATTATCTGGCCTGTATGTCAGCTCCTTTGAATGCTTTACACTAACTTGAAAAAATGAAAGACAAAAAAGAACAGATGAAATAAGATTGATACTTACTTGAAAATTATATCCTTTAGGAGGTTGTAGTACTTCAGTACTTCTGTCCTGTTACACTGTTTGTAACTGGAACCTGTGGAAAAAAAAATCAGTTACTGGTATTTTGTGACAAAGGCATCTATAAAATGGTTAAGGAAGCATTCACACAGTTCAAGGAAAAACCATAGTATGACAAATTAGTACATATTCACTGTAAACTACTGATAATACGAAGCATGTTGGCTGTGGCTGGCTGTGGGTTCCTTCTGGGCATGAGCACAGGGACACATTCTCTGTCTCTCACTCTCATCAAGGCGGATGGCTGGATATGGTGTATTACAGTCTTTCAGTGTCAGGAGGAGGATATCTGTCATTTAATCAGCAGAATTTAAGTGGCTACAAGAACTGGACAGTTGTGTTTTTGAGGATGACTGTGTTTGCTAATGACAGCACACATTCTGTTAAGTGTACTCAAAAAATCTATCAAGGTGAAGGTCATTAGTTGTGCATATCTGTCATATGGAATGAGAGTCAAAAACACAGTTTTTCTTTCATGAAAGACACAACATGTTAACAAAAATGTTAACATTACTGAAATGTGACAGCCTTTAAACCCATTACACACTGCCAGCACCATCCTCCCCATCCTGATCATCCTGATCAAATAGGAAGCTGCCCTCGCAGTCATCAAGGTCAGAATTGTGCCCACTAGGGAATTCTTTTTCCATGATTGAATCATCAACCTCAATGGTAGACTGTTTGATCCTGCCACCAGGATGGTCTGCTTCACCCATATCATCAGCACAACCATAATCGTGATGGGGTACAAACACAGATGTGGTAGTTCAACTTGGTATGTGACCTTCATTCATTTTTATAAATGTCAGCATGCTGACATTTGTAGGTGAGAAGTTAGTATGATGGTCACTCACTGGTGCCCCCACAGAACTGAATACCTTTTCCACACTTACACTGGAGGGTGGGCTGGTCAGGTACTTCAGTGCTACTGAAGTCAGCTCTGGTCATTCATTCACCTTGCACTCCAGTACAGCTAAGGCTCATCAAGTACTGACAAATGCATGTTTTCTGCTAAATAGGAGTCAACCATTTTCTGCTGTTCTTAGCCTTTGCTGATTGACTGTGAGGCCTTCTGGCACAATGCATTCTGCTTAAAGTAGAGCCAGTCCAAATTCTCTCATGGAGATTTGCATGTTTCCCATGATGTTTTGCATTATTGGGGTATGTTTTATTTTATTTTATTTAAACAGCAGTTTGGAAAACCTTTGAGTCATAGGCTCATTTACAAAGGTACCTTGTCACAGTAAGACAAACCAAAATACACAGTATAGCAGTACAACACATAAGTATAACAGTAAAATTAAGACATAGATACAAACAAGCTGGTACAGGTAGGATGGATGCAAACAATACCAGAGTTATGTCGTCCTTAGCAGCTTATTAATAAGCTTTGTCATAAGTATTAGTACGGCTTTGACTAGTGGCAGTTACAGCATCGGGTGTTAATAAGGTGATTATGTATGGAAGTTTTGCTACCGATATAGTTGGAGCTCGAGATGGAGGGGCAGTGTGTTGAACCAGAGGGGGGCCCCAAAGCTGAAGGCTCTTTGGCCACTGAGAGGTCCTAGCTCTAGGGATAACAAGAGAGGTTTTCCCAGAGGTCCAAGTATGAACTAGTGGGACAGAGCGGCATGGTGGTGGTCAATCCTGGTGGGGAAAGCCCAAGTGGGGTCTTTTGTAAGGGTACAGGTAAGATATTTGAGGCCTCGTCGAGATCAAGTACCAGCGCTTTAGCATACAGTAGACAGGTGTGTGTCATCCTAGGTGCTCAGTAATTAACCTGCAGGCCTTATTCAGAGTAGTGCGAATTTTATGGAGTGCGTTCTGATCAGCAGCACCATACACCGGCAGTCCATAGTCCACTAGGGACAGGATAGAGGAGGTGACTGCGAGTCGAAGAGCCTCTGGGGAGGCAGTGTTTATACCGATGTAAGATGCCCAATCGGATATTAGTGGCAGTGGCTAGGGTAGCGATGTGTCCATGGAAGGAGAGGGAGGGGTCAAAATGGATCCCTAGGTATTTATAGGAGCAAACTTGTTCAAGTGGGAATGAGGACCCAGAGTGAATGAGGAGTTTGAAGTTGCAGGACTTGTTTTGGGGATGAGTGAAGAACATGGTTTTTGTTTTTTTAAGATTTATCACCAATCTATGTTCCTTGAACCAGCCCTCGGCTTCAAGTGAAGGACTTCTGCAGCAGTCCTGGAGGCAGTAGGATTCACGACTTGAGGCAAAGATGACTGCATCATCAGCGTACAATAGAATGTTCCCGAGCAAGAGCATGGAAGGGTGTTAAGTAAAGGGAGAATAGTAAGGGGCCCAGAATGGAGCCCTGGGGAACCAGAAAGATGGGACAGATGTCTGAGTAGGTCCCATTAATTTTTACACGCTGTGAAGGTCAGACAGATAACTGGTGCACCAGGAGATAGGCCCAACAGCAAAACCAGAGAGACTAAGGGCATCAAGAAGGAGGGGGTGGGAGACAGTGTCGAAAGCTTTCGAGAGGTCAATGAAGACAGCACCAGCCAGAGAACCAGTGTCTAAGGAGGAGTGGAGAAAGTTGGAGAACTCTAGGAGTGCTGTGTTGGTACTGTGGCCCGCTCGGAAGCCATGCTGCTCAGGACAAAGGACATTGTAGGTGGAGAGGTAGTCAGAGATTTGAGAGGCCACCACTTTTTCCAAGGCCTTGGAGAGAGGAGAGCAATTGTGCAATTGTGTTTCCTTTAAAACTTGGCTGTAAGGCCAATATCCTCCGGTATAACCCATGCCTAAAGGCATTTGCTCTGAAGTTCTTTTGTAAACATTCTCTGTGCTGCATGCAGTCCTGATGATGAGTCACCCACCTGTTCACAGGATTCATTGAGGTCACAGATTCCTACTTGTGACAAGGCACCCCAAAGTGGTTAATGGCAACTTGTTTCTCCTGACAGTCCCCCTTGCCCCACAGACACCTTACTGGATGTGTTTACTTTACAGTGACCTTTAGCCTTGTTATGCTGCAGTTTGCAAAACTTTGCACATGATTTCTGTGCCCCATGAACCAATTGCATCAGCTGTCCAGTAAGATTTTGAAGCTGATTAGGCCCTCCCTCCAGGAAGGATGCAATACCATGTTTGTAGCATGGGTCCAGCATTGATGCTATTCCAAATTCTGCACTTTGCTGAATAGTGGCGATGTGGTGATTGTGGTCGAATATTGTAAGCAAGTGTTTAAGTAATACACTGACTGACCTATCTCCAGACACATCAAGGTTAGGCTGCAAATTCAACAAAGTCTGCTTCAGCACCCACAGCAGTGGAATGGCTTGACTAATGGATGCAGTGTCACCACTCGCTGCGTGTGTGGCATGTTCAAACGGCCTCAAAATTGATATCACTGAGTCCATGAGGTGCCACTGTTCAGTTGTCATAGACATTTAGGCTCCAAAACTGTCACGGCTAGTGTGCATTACAAGGTATTCCGAAATGACTTTGTACTGTTTATAGAACTGCTCTGCCATGTAAAGTGTTGAGTTCCAGCTTATGACAATTTCTAGCTTGAGGTGATGCTGAGGGAGGCTGTTTTGAATCTGCAGCTGCCTAAGTTGGTCACTGGCCTTTCCAGAGCATGTAAAGTATGCACAGATGTGGTGTGCAACTGTCAACATTTGCTTGATGTCAGAGTGCTGCAGAAACTTCTGTACCACAAAATTTAAACAGTGGGCCATGCAGGGAACCCTCACAAGCCCATCATTGTTGATACATTTATCAATGTTTGATCCATTGTCACTAGCTATAAAGCTAGTTTTGAAGGACAGAGGATTCAGCCACTCATCAGTTTCTGTCAGTAGCAAGCTTAGCATGTTTTCTCCTGTGTTGGACCCTGCGACACTGTGCATTGCAAGCATCACATGCTGTCTAATTCCCAGAAGGTTACTACTACAACAGTCTGCCTTATTATACTGCTTTCCAATCCCACCAGCACACTCAGCCCTCCCGGTACCTGCACCTAATGTGCAGTAACACAAATAGGAATTACCCGCCATTTTGCCACTTGTTCACATATCCATACTTAAGTGAATTTTTGGTGAGGAGGATTGTGGAAGGGCATGTCTTACAGACCTTGTCACAACCGGTATAAATCAGGGACAGCACAGGTGGAAAAGTAGGTTCTGGATGAGACTTTCCATTTGGGACAGGCGTGTGTCGCAAAACACCGGAATCTGGAATTCTCCACAAGGGAGACAGACAAACGGTCACTTGCCAGAAATTCCATGACAGCAGCATTCAGTTCAAGATCTTCCAGCAATGAATCCATGCTGTTCTAGGTCTACCACATCTGTTTTCATTATGTGTTCTGTTAACCTGTCCCTTAAAAATGATTCAAGAATTTTCCCAGGGACAGAGGTGAGATTTATTGGTCTATAGTTAAACTTCTCTTGTCTCTTTTCCTTTTTAAAAATTGTGGTGATTTTTGCTATTTTCCAGTCCCTTGGTACCTCATCTGTGCTTATTAGTTTGTTAAATAATATTTCCAAGGGGACACATATTGTGTCTTTACTAAGTATGAGCATCTATGGAGTGATTTTGTCAATAGCTGGGGCCCCATACTTTTTTATTATGTCAATTTTATTTTTTATTTAATCTTTTATACAGAAAACACCTGCCGGAATACAATTATTGTTGGTATCCAATCAACTGGATGGAGGATAGATTGAACAAAAATATGCATTAAAAATGTTTACTACAGGTCGTGAATCAGAAATAAGGCTGTTATTGTCTACAATAGTGCTTAGTTTTTGATTGTTTTTCTTAAGCGAATTTATGTAAGCATAAAATTGCTTGCTATTGTCTTTGCTTGCTAAACTAACCAGTTTGTACACTGAGTTCTTTTTTGCTTTGTTTATTGTATTTTTACAACTTTTTTGATATTTCTTAAATATGTTCCAGTCTTTTTCGGTACCTGTTTTTTTATAATTTCCATATTTTTTGTTTTTAAGTTTCATCAGTTTTATGATTTTTTTTTACTTAACCATTTGAGTTTAATATCCCTGTTGTTATATTTTTTAAACGTGGTATATTTTTGTCACACTTCTCTAATAGAGTTTGTTTGATAATCTCCCAACAGCTTTCACTTGATTTGTTATAAAGTATCGTGTTCCAATCAATGATTAATATGTCTGCATTAATTTTGTCTTTGTCCGCTTTTGTATAAAAGCATATTTCTGTACATCCCTTATTAATGCTAGTGCTATATCTTGTTGAAAAATATACAGTATGCATGAATGGTCGCTGTTTCCTGAAGAGGGTGCAATTTTACAATCCATTAAGTTAATATTCTCTGTTGTGAATATTAAGTCTAGAATGTTATGTTCTCTAGTGGCAGTTCTAACATGCTGCACACGATTATGTTCTAGGGAGAAGTCCAATAAATTGCTGTTATAATTGTTATTTGCCTTATTTAAATTCCAGTCATTGTTATTGCAATTGAAATCACCTGTCCAAATAATCTCATCTAACTCCATGACATTAGAAGCTTCATTTAATAATGCATTAAATGTTTCTTCATTTGTACTGGGGGGTCGACAGCACAGTCTTACAATTATATGATCTAACTTATTTTGGTTTAACTTGTTACAGGTTGAACTTGGGGCAGTACTCATGCTGCCAGCAGCTTTACTACCACCACCAGCAGGGACAACAGCATCTCCAACCATCATTGAAGCAACTGTTTATGCTGGGAAAAACATAGTCAGAGAAATCCCTTTACTGCCATCAACTATGCCCTAATGCTGTGTACTATCATGCCCATGGTCACTCTTGCCACTGGCAGCAGTGCCATGGCAAGAAACACCTTTGCATGCCTGTCTCTTTACAGGCATTTTTTTTGGATTACAAAGAAAATTAACAACAAATTTAGATTTCTGAACTTTGGGGTGGATGGGAATCCAAAAAACAACAACTGTGGCTTACAGATGGAGACTGGGCCTTAAACAGATGCAGATGCACAGACAGATGGAGATTATGCAGTCAAGAAATTAAGCCACACAGACACAACAACACCTTAACCAGTGTTCACTCAAATCCAAAACTTGAAAAATAATATATTTTGCGGTGGTGGTGGGGGGGACAGCTGCAGTACCACTCCACTAACTAGACAGAATGAAGCACTAAAAAAATACCACAGATGGATAAGAGATTAAAAGTACTATAATTACGGTGTGGCACAATAAAATGTGTCTGGCTTGATGGCGTGCAAGCACACACACACACTACAGGTAATGTGCAGAAAATTTAACAGTTCAGTACACTACAACCAAAGCTTTTAAAGTGACTGAAAAAATGCAATGCATCACAGCAAACAGCAACAAATTATCAAAACATACTACAAGTATTATTGTGTGTGCAAGGTCACACAAATGCTAACTCACTAGCTACCCAACAACAGTTAGAAAGATGGCCTTTCTTACTGTGAATCTCCCTTCACCACAGATATGCCCCTCCCATGAAGCATATTTCTACAGTGTCTGTCAGTACAGAGACTTACTGTATTAAATTAACATTCAATATGCACACAAAATCAATAAATGCTCAATGACATAAGCACATACAGATTTCCTACAATTGATGTACTGAATTATGACACAAAATTTTGTCACAAAAATTATTTTTTAAAGCTTTTTCAATGGTCTGATTCTCAGAGCTCTGAGAGCAACCTGTTTTCATTGTTCCACTACACACACTATGCTGAACTGAGGCTGTGCAACACAGTCTAGACCCAGTGTGACCAGCCATCCCATGAATCACTGCAAAATTCTCATTAAAGAGCAATAAAGAATGTGACATTAACACGAAGTCCATTTAAACCAATGGAACTTTGCATTAAAATGAAAGGTGAGACAATAAAAATGGTGAAGTTAACGAGAAGTCCATTGAAACCAAAGGAACATTGCATCAAAATTATAAGTGAAATTATACACTTCACATTGTGGAGTACTACGTGAATTCCACATTATACATGAAGTATTCTGTGTAGCGAAGTTTAGGAACTTCACTCACCACTACTCATAATGCTACACTCTTCAAAGATAGAGACGTATTTTCTCACCACAGGTTGCCAACACAGTTTGTGAGATCATGAATGATGTTGTTTGCTCAGGGAATGGGGTGGGCATTAGGGTTGACAACCCCCAAGGAAGACCCCACCACTGATTCACCAATACTCTGGAGACCCAAAACCCAATGTTTTTTCCATTTGCTGCTGGGGAATTGGGTGCAAGGTTTGGAAACCCTAACATTATATTTCCCTACTTTTGTGGCATTTAGTTACACCTTTTTTAGGCGCACAACCCAGGTACAGAAGAATACACAACAAAAGAGTGGAACAGGCAGTACTAGTGCATAAGTATCATAATATAAAATTAAGTGACATGGTGCAAAGTAAGGCATTCAGACAGCACATTAAATCAGCAGTGTTTTGTAAGTCATGCAAAGCAGGCACATAAATTAGATTTTTGGAGTGTACTTTCACCTTGGCATTGAACATTTCAAGGGACAGGATAGCTCTGATAGTGAAAGGAATGGTGTTCCAGATTGATGCTGCTCTGTATCTGAAGGAGTTCTGGCCCATGCTTATGCACAAAAGATGGTACTTTCAATAGATTCTTTGCTGAGGAGCAAGATATGGGGTTGTCCACATATGTGAATAGCTTAAATTTGGTAGGATAAACTGGGCTCTGGTTTCAGGTTGCAACCAACCAAGTCATTCATAGTTGGTGCAGTTATGGGATCATGGGCCCTGTGAGGATGCACATTTGACAGCCTTGTGGGTTAAGACTCTTTTCCTTGCCTGGTTCATGAGGGGAATGGCATCTGTAACAATGGAGCCATACTCAATCAGGCAAAGTAAGGAGCTTTGGGCAGTTTTGACTTTATTGTCAGGTACCAGCTACTTTGTGAAACAATAGAGCAGATACAGTTTTTTGGTGAACAGTTGATATAGTTTTGGTCATATGAGCATCAAATGTGAAGTGAGAATCAATGGTAATACTAAATGATTTGAATTCATTAACTAGTTCTAGTTTCACTCCATCTAAGACTGAAATAGTGAAGTCTTGGGAAAATCTTCTAAGCTTTGGGGCAAAAGCCAAGTAATATGGTTTACGTTTTAGGCATGTTTAGGACCTGCTTCTCATTTGTGAACCACTGCTAAAGGGAATAGAAGTTGTTTCCAAGGACTTTGCTGATAGTGTCTTTTCCAGGCACAAAGATATCTGCATTATCTGCATACAGAAGGGTCTTGGCAGTATTACAGATCTTGGGTAGGTCATTGCTGAAAATAGTAAACAGAAAAGGGCCTAGAATGGATCCCTTGGGGACTCCACAGGAGACAGTGTTCACTATGCACAAGACTTTACCAATTTTGGTTAACTGTGACCTATCTTGCAGATAGTTGGAGAATGCCAGAGCAGCTGGACCATCCTGATCCTAGCCCAGTCAGCTTCTGTATAAGCAAATCATGGCACACCAAAATGAAGAAACTGTTGAAACACACAGCAAAAGTAGAATGCACAGGCGGTGACCACTCGGTTGACATTAAAACAAAAAAGCCGAAGACACCACCATGGTGTTAAAGATGAAGCAGGATTTTGACCAGGCCGGCCGAGCAGAACAGCCCACGTCTGTGATGACGCACAGGATCAGCTGACGTTTCGGCTTACGCATTCCTCAGAGCTCTGTTAGTGGTACAATACAATTTCTCTCATAAAAATTCATCACGCACGTCGGCTGTTCTGCTCGGCCGGCCTGGTCAAAATCCTGCTTCATC
Organism: Neoceratodus forsteri; assembly: GCA_016271365.2. Taxonomy (NCBI): domain Eukaryota; kingdom Metazoa; phylum Chordata; order Ceratodontiformes; family Ceratodontidae; genus Neoceratodus; species Neoceratodus forsteri. The sequence continues at coordinate 208,013,009 of CM057451.1, forward strand.
TTTAACACCACGGTGGTGTCTTCAGCTTTTTTGTTTTAATGTCAACCGAGTAGTCGCCTCCTTTGCATTCTACTTTTGCTGCGTGTTTCAACAGTTTCTGTATCCGAATAAAGTGTGATGATACGGTAAGCTGTGCACTTTGAATTTATTTTGGTTCTACTGTTGGGTGAAGTACAAGTGGTTTGGCTTTTGATTTTTTCAAAAGGAATGGTTTCGATTTCAAACTCTGATACCTCCTTGCACCAGATTTGAAGTGCTCACCGTGAGTGAGTTGAGCCCCTCATTTGTTGTGTTTTACACCAAAATGAAGGCCTTGGTCTGGTCCATGAACATAGCACTGATCAGCAGGCCATTGTTCACAGCATGGTGTACTGTGTCCATGAAGCTGACCAATGCTGTGCATGTTCCATGACCCTTCTTGAAGTTGTGCTGCTCCCCACAGAGTAGCCTGTGCTGGTCTAAGTATGATGTGAGCTGATTATGTACTATCCTCTCCTGCACCTTAGCCAAAGCTGATAGTATAGATACAGGTCTGTAGTTGTCCAGAACAGGTTGCTTGCCTTTTTTTTAATTTAATATACTTTATTGAACTTATACATGTAACCCCTAGGTGGCACTATCCCAAGGGCTACTACCCCTGCCTGCATGGCTAGTTGCAGGTTAAGGGGCCCAGGTACTGACATGGGTGCCTCCACCTGGAGGACAGGGTTGTTAGTAACAAGGCTAACCTGGGTACAGCCAGGGGTTCAGTTAATTTATTTTTAGTGGAAGTCTAAAACTTCCATGAGTTGAAATCTGGAAGTCATTTAGAGTTTTTGGAAGTCCAAATACTTTCAGGATCCCACATCTGGAAGTCAATACTCTAGGAATGACCAATTTATGGATATTAATATAATATGTTAGTGGTACAATACAATTTCTCTCAGAAAAATTCATAATTTCTGAATCCCAGTCTTACAATTTTGGAAGTCATCTAATTTTTGGTTTTACATCTGGAAATCAATGACTTCATCCCCTTTATTTTGGAAGTTTTTGCCTTATTTTTGGAAGTGAAATACTCTAAAAATGGAGTTAACTGAATCCCTGGGTACAGCCCTCTGGGACACTGTAACCCCCTCTTTCCGCTCTAGTGGTCTAGACAGTATGCAGCAAACACTTTCACAGTAGCCCCTATTCAGCATACAATTCTCCACACTATTTGCACTTACCACCAGGGCTGGTTCCATCAGTTCATCCCTGGAGACCCCCTGTACAACAAGATTAGGCACAGCAAATAACAACAGTACAGCTCTTTTTGATACAAACTGGAACCACAGTCAGATTAAATGCAAAAAGAGTTAGATCTGATTTTTTCAGGGGAATTGAATGGTGTGGGGGATGTAATCAGGTTGATTGATTCTGAAACTGATCTAGTCAGGCAATTATGCATGCACTTTTAGTCCCTGCACAGTCACACGCTCTGGGTACCCAGTTGGGAGTAAGGTGGGCTAACCTAGAACGTTACCTGGGGTAATCCAGCATCGCAGCTGGTTGGAGCCCTATGATGAAAAGAAAAGGCACGCACAACCACACACAATTTGTAATCTGGAGCCAGGAGGCTCAGTTCATGAAGATTAGGCAAAACAATTAAATCAGATGGCACACTTTCATTGAGCTGTTGTTGCAGGGAGCTACCCTGGTGTTTACTCATGCTACCCAGTACAGGACTCAGGATGGATGAAATGGAGACTGCAGGATGACTTGCTGGTTTGCCAGGAGAAGCAGGGCCCACACGATTCACTGTGGTGTCATTTCTATTCATGATGTTGAGCAGGGGGGCTGATCCCCAGGCAGGTATTTAGTTGATGGTCTTCTCTGTGGCATGAGTAGCTGGCTGGGCCAAAGTGTGGAGGCCCAGACCAATTCGAGAAGAATGCGAATTCTCTCCGGTAGGTACTGGATGCAGCTTCCAGCAAGCAAGGCACAATTAAACAGTGGGGGACCAAATCGCAA